>JBAJHW010000002.1:169530170-170854813 GCA_037013535.1 Intellagama lesueurii | reverse complement strand
CCTAGACTGCCAAGAAATTGAGTTTTGTGTGGGAATTTCCAGTGTTCTGCTGGGACTTCTCACACAACACCTTGTTGGAGCCTGCAGCAGGTATAGATAGCCAGACACCATAAGAAAGAGAGAAGAACTCACACAGTATCCTAAGGCTTTCCCACCCACATGCAGCATTCCCAAAATGCCAACAGTAGCAGCCTGTTAAAACAGTGACACACCACAAACATTGGTTTCCGATACAAACCATTCCTTAATCCATTGATATACTCACTTGAGTCTTGACGGGATGAAACTCAGGGAGAAGGGAGTTTCAATGTGGAAAATTATCACAGCTACAAACATACTTCTCCCTCCTACACATCCCTTGGGGGAATGAAACCTGCTTTTTCTCTAGACTGTACATTCCCAAAATTTGACATTTAAACCATCGTCCAACAGAACAGCCTGTGTTGTGCTCATATCCTAGCAGATACACACACCTTTTGGCATGGATGCATCAACCATGGATGCATCACTAGAGGGGAGGAAAAGCTCCTTGGGCCTGAGGGTATCTATGAATAAATGAGGGACTTTGGAACAGCTGCAAAATAGCACAGGCAAGAAAGGGGCATGGAAAAGAACTGGAAATACACTAGTGCAGGGTGGGGGAACTGGTGGCCTTTCAGCTGTTGATGGACCAGAGCTTAGCTGGTGGTGAAGGGCAACAGAAGTCACAGTTTATTAACACATCTGGAAGGCCACATGTTCATCACCCATAGCTTAAATAATACGGTGTGATGCCTGGACAGGGATGATCTGGAGGCTTGAAATACCATTAGCTGTAGGCATTCACTAACGCCTTCAGAGCTAGCTTTTCTTTTCTTTCTTTCTTTTTTTTCACTCTGCCCAGATTTTATTATGGCATCACAAAGGCTGCCAACAGCAAGTTGTTGTATTTTGTACATTCTGAGCACAGATTGAAAATTTAGCTTCGACTGTTTCTTTGTGCAAAATCCAAAATCAGCATGGAGTGGCACAACTCTGATGCTTTCGCACCAGTTTGGTTTAAAATATGAGTTGCCCAAGATGTCGGAGACATTCATGTGAAAATGCACAGCTGCTAGCAGCCCTGTTTTGTCATTAAATCCTTCTGAAATAAAATATTTCAGAATATATCTTGTACATGGAATAGTGCACAGAATTTTAGAGCACTGCATTTCTTGTTAGTGTCTGTACCTTCCAAGCAGTCTGTAAAGAGGCACCAGAAGTTTCAGGTACTTAGAGCAGCAGCTGTGGGTCCCTAGTTGGGGGAGAAAGGTGGGATAAAATTAATTAAATAACTAGTAAGCTATAGTGAAGCACATTCTTAAAATGTAGAAATCTGATTGCCCGTGTATAGATGAAGAACAAGACAATGTGATATATTTGGAAATTACAGAAATGATCACTTTCTGTAGCTGAAAAAATTACAGGGAAGCTACAAAGATGCCTTTTCCAAAGGGGGAGCTGTGTGATGTTAACCTGTTGCTGAGAAGCTACCAAGCGTCTTACTCCATTTATTATAGCACAACCTTATTATAGCATAGCCCACTTCATCAGCTGGATGGAGTATTATCCAGAGATTCAGGTATGAATTCAGTACAGATAGTTGGGAGTGGGTGTGGGATTGCTAACAGTGAAGTCAGAGGGAAAGTAGATGCAGAAAGTATTGGCGGTGATGGTTACATCACGAACACCAGCCTTACATAGAACTGTTGCTGCTAACACAATGATCACAGCCCTCAATTAACAAAGTATAAGAAATCACTATTCCACTAAAAGGGAAATATTTAAGTACTTGGATTCCATTTTTAAAACTTTGTATATATAACATATATAGATCTGTTGATTACTTTGCAAGATTCCCCTTGTTCACATCCATGAGCCCAGGACTTTGCTGTAAACAAAATGAACTGTCAACCAGTTGGGCTGCAGAAACTGCTCTTTAGCCAGTTTCTGAGGATTACTTTCCTGGGGGACCTTCTTTGGGGGCTATAACTCAGATGTCCCAAATACACTCTTTACCAAATTTGGAGATAGTGTGGAAAAGAGTCAGCTGAGGAATCTCTGTGAGTTTGGCATCTCTAACTCATGTGGGGGCCATTCTGTTCCCAGAACTCCCAAATTGGTGAATGACCATCAGAAAATATGTTCTGTTTTCTTCACATTTATACTTGTGAACATTCGACAGTAGGCCCAGCCAGGGTGTCAGACTAATTGAACCACTAGTTTGAATAAAGCTGCACTCTTCAGTTCTTATTTTCTGCAAATGGAGCACATGATATTCTGACCTGGCTCTGAACTCTGACCTTGCTTTTACAGCTGCCCCATGGTTCTGTTTCAGGTCGCTTTCCTGTTCTCAGACCATTCATCTCCTCCACCTTCAGTTTTTTCTGCAATTAAGGACAGGTACTTGATATTGACAGGGAGAACAAACTGGCTTAGCTACAAACTGCTAGCTGTTATCTCAAACTAGTTTACAAATACTATCCATGCCCACAGAGAATTCCCAGTTAAGCTATTCTTAGTGCTGCCTTCTCTCCAATCTACCTAAAGACATCAGAAATCTGGGACTGCACTCAATTTACTTTGGGCACACAATTCTGTTCAGATCCCTCCATAGGCAAGTAGCTTTAACAGGATGGGAAACAATGAATTCAGATTAGAGATGGGCATGAACCAGGAAAATGGTGGTTCGTGATGGTTCATGTTTTGTCGCTATTCATGAACTATGAACCACAAACTTTCCAATAAAATGAACTGTTCCATGGTTTGTGCAATTCAGGAATTCCGAGAGCAGTAGAACAGCCCCTACATGAGTTAGAGATTCCAAACCCACAGAGATTCTTCATCTGACTCTTTTCCACACCATCTCCAAATTTGGCAAAGATTGTATTTCGGAAATCTGAGTTATAGCCCCTAAAGAAGGTTCCCCATGAAAGTGCTCTTCAGCAGTTGGCTAATGAGCAGTTTCCTAGGGGTTCCTGCTTTTTACGGTTATAACTTAGATGTCCCAATTCCAAATTTTACCAAATTTGAAATGAATATTCGGATAACTCTCCTCCCCACTCCTTCCATTTTTGGTGCAGATTGGACTTGGGACATCCAAATTGTAGACCCCCAGGAAATTGCTCTTTAGCCAGCTAAGAATTGCTAGTGCCAAAAATAGCTTGCCAAATCGTTTCATTCCGGGCAAGTATGTTTCCCTGAAGCATCCTGAAATGAAGCATGAAATAGCCGCCTAGAGTGGTCGTCTGACCAGATAGGCGGGGTAAAAATACAATAAATAAATAAATAAATAAATAAATAAATAAATAAATAAATAAATAGCCCATCTCTAATCCAGATCTTTGCTTCCTTTTGTTTTTTTCTCCTAACCAGTAGCTACAATATTAATGATTGTGAAAAAAAAGACTCTCTCTTGGACTTGGACTTGGCCACCAAACAAAAAGCTTCCCTGCTGAAGGAAGTGTATGGCATACTTATTGAAAACACATCAAACCAAGAGGCAGGGCCAAGACATAATGAAATACAAGCTAAGCAAAGATGCAGACAACATACCAGATTTAGGAAGGGCTGCTTGCAAAGCTCAGTTGTAACAGGAAGCCATCTTATATTCCTTCTTGTCCAAGAAGAGCCAATGGCCAGCTGGATGAGTGGAGTCAGCCCAGAACCACACAATACTTAACTGATAAATGATCCCTTGCAGTTCAATGGCTCACCACATGAGGCAGCTATTTACAGACCCAAACCAGTCCTCACATCTGTTTGGGAATAACTCCCATTGAACTGAATGAATAGAAAATATGCTGTTCATGTTCTAAGAGCAATTTCATGCTGAGATTCAAGCTATAGAAAGCTATGGAACTTATTGACATAAAAATGGGTAACAATTGAATTTATAGAAATCTCATCTCAGTTCTGTGATCACCATTTCATCACAACAGTTCTACCTCCATTTTACAATCTTGTTAATATGAGTTATCTTACTGTTAATGCACAGCTGTATAAAAGAGAGTAAAACCTATTGAACTGATAAAAACTGAAGTACTGGACTGTTCCATGTAACCAGGGAAGGAGGAAAATTGGCTGAAATATAGCTGCAATCACACCAGAAACAGATTGCAGTATGTTCTATACTGAGAATTTACTTTTATTTTTGTACTCAAAAAGTCATCTGACAAATTCTGAAAAGGGTCAATATGATGAATGTGAATACTGGTTACCATGACTGCAATGTTGTGAGAGAAGGATCTGACTGCCAGTTAACACATGACAGTTGAGTTAATATCAGGAAGAGCCCAGAGAGAGATCAGAAAGTTACAGCAGAGAGCTGAAGATAGTCAGAAGTCTGTTTTATGGTCTTTTAGGAAAAGTAGTCTGTGATAAAGTTTCCTAATAAAGGTTGTCTATAGAACTTAGAGTGTGTGTTTAAGAAAGATTGACAGTCTATAAAGAAGTTGTTTTGGTCTTTAAATATGAAAGAAATGTATTTATGTTTAATGTTGTTTTATCCTTTATCATTCATATCTTAGAATCCACTTTCCCATTTGTCCCTATTACCTTGGATCCCTCAATAAAAATCCTGATTGTTTCAACAAAACTGTCCATGTAATTTATTTTATATGTACTGAAGATGAAAAAACCCAGTCTACTAATGGACAAAAATACACTCATGTCATATGAAGCTACACTTTACTGATAGGAGTACAGAGTTTAACTGAAACTAAGAAACCCTTCAAATGAACACCTCAGTTATACAAGACACCAGCTTGGGGCAAAGGAGCTTCTGGCTGGGACAGTAAAGGAGGAACAACCACAAAGTACTTAGATATGGAATTCAGGGGTGATGAAGGTGAGTTTGCTGTCCCAACAACACCATCTGGATTAATATAACAGAGGTGAAAAATAAAAGGAACATACTCATTGGGATCTACTACCAACCTCCCAATCTAGAGGGAGCTGCATATGAAACCTTTGAAAAACAAAATGCAAGAATTTCAAAGAAACACAGTGTAATAGTAATGGGAGATTTCAATTATCTTGATACCTGTTGGGAGACAAATTCTGCCAAATATGGACCTTCCAAGAAATTCCTGACTTGTGTGGCTGATAATTTTCTCCTACAAAAAATTGAGGATGAACCTTGACTTGATTCTACCCAATAGAGATTACTTGGAAGAAGTGGCAGCAAGGGGTACTCTGGCAGAAAGTGACTCTGCTTTATTTGAGTTCTTGATTTCAAAGGAAACAAAAGCACAGTGTAGCCACATGTGTATTCTTTTAATAAACTCAGGGCAATTATAAGTAAGGTCCCAGGGCAGGAAACCCTAACAAGAAAAGAAGTCCAAGATGGGTGAGAGTTTCTTAAAAAGGAAATCTAAAGGCATAATTACAAACAATTCCAACAAGAAAGACAAGTGGATGACAGCAAAAAAATAAAAATAAAAAAGGAGCAATGTGGCTTCACAAAAAGCTCTGAGAGGACCTGAAAACAAAAACAAAGAAAAAAGGGCACATATAGGAAACTGAAGAATGGCCAGATCACAAAAGAAGAGTACAGACAAGTAGCAGGGATGGGATTAGGAAGGCAAAAGCTCAGAGTATGCTGAGGTTAACAAGAGACACTAAAAGCAACAAAAAGTATTCTTCAGGGATGTGCATAGCAAAAGTCAGGAAAAAATGGTGGCTCAGATACTCAGTAGGGATGGGAAAATTATAACAGATAACAAAGAAAAGGCAGAAGTGCTCAATTCCTATTTTAGCTCAATTTTTTTCTCAAAAGACAATCAATGGCCATCCAGGCAAACGTGAAGTACAAAGGTATAGGATTGCAGCTTGTGGTTGATAAACAAATAGTCATTTGTTACTCTGAACAAGTTGAGATCCCCAGGGCCCAATGGATTGCACCCAAGAGTATTGAAGGAACTGACAAACTGGAGCCAGTTCAGAGGAAGGTAACAAGGATGATTAGGGGGCTGGAAACCAAGTCCTATGGGGAAAGACTGAAAGAACTGGGCATGTTTAGCCTTGAGAAAAGAAGACGGAGGGGAGATAGAATAGCACTTTTCCAATAGTTGAAAGGTAACCATACAGAGGAGGGGCAGGATCTGTTCTCCATCATCTCAGAATGCAGGATACGCAATAATGGGTTCAAGTTAAAGGAAGTCAGATTTTGGTTGAATATCAGCAATATTTTTCTAACTGTTACCTTGAGAGGTGGTGAGTGCTCCAACACTGGAGGTTTTCAAAAGAAAATTAGACAAGCATCTGTCAGGTATACTTTGATTTATATAGGCCTCTTCCAACTCCATCATTCTATGATTCTATGATTCTAAAAAGAATATTTAATTATTCTGGGCAATTTTCAGGGTAAGAGTCCAAACCACATTTCAAACTGCTATAATTCTCACCAGGATCACAGATTGCCTACCATCCTATGCCATCAATGCTGCCTCTTTAAAAGAATGGCAGGTGACATACTATCAAAGTGTTATAGCTATTTGTGAAACTGCAGTGCTTATTTGACATAGCACTATACTAGAAAAGCATAATTTAAATATTTTTTTTCAGACAAAAGACACCTTTCTAGGGTATATCGCAGCTATACTCGCTTAGCCTTCAGTGGGGTGCTGTTTTTTTCTTAATAAGTATACTTCCTCTTCAGTATTATGTACTGAAACTCACATAACTAAATATACAAACTAAATATACTGAACAAGCTGGTCATCACAAACACTCTTTTCCAACAACACAAGAGGCGACTCTACACATGGACATCACCAGATGGGCAATACCGAAATCAGATTGATTATATTCTCTGCAGCCAAAGATGGAGAAGCTCTAGACAGTCAACAAAAACAAGACCTGGAGCTGATTGTGGCTCTGATCATCAGCTTCTTATAGCAAAATTCAAGCTTAAACTGAAGAAAGGAGGAAAAACCACTGAGCTAGTCAGGTATAATCTAAACCAAATCCCTTATGAATACACAGTGGAAGTGAAGAACAGATTTAAGGAACTAGATTTGGTGGACAGAGTGCCTGAAGAACTATGGATGGAGGCTCGTAACATTGTACAAGAGGCAGCAACAAAAACCATCCCAAAGAAAAGGAAATGCAAGAAAGCAAAGTGGCTGTCCAATGAGGCCTTACAAATAGCAGAGAAAAGAAGAGAAATAAAATGCAAGGGAGATAGGGAAAGTTACAGAAAATTGAATGCAGACTTCCAAAGAATAGCAAGGAGAGCCAAGAGGGCCTTCTTAAATGAACAGTGCAAAGAAATAGAGGAAAATAATAGAAAGGGTAAAACCAGAGATCTGTTCAAGAAAATTGGAGATATTAAAGGAACCTTTTGTGCAAAGATGGACATGATAAAGGACAAAAATGGGAGGGACCTAACAGAAGCAGAAGACATCAAGAAGAGGTGGCAAGAATACACAGAGGAATTATACCAGAAAGATTTGGATAGCCCGGACAACACAGATAGTGTGGTTGCTGACCTGGAGCCAGACATCCTGGAGAGCGAAGTCAAGTGGGCCTTAGAAAGCATGGCTAACAACAAGTCCAGTGGAGGTGATGGCATTCCAGTCGAACTATTTAAAATCTTAAAAGATGACGCTGTTAAGGTGCTACACTCAATATGCCAGCAAGTTTGGAAAACTCCGCAGTGGCCAGAGGATTGGAAAAGATCAGTCTACATCCCAATCCCAAAGAAGGGCAGTGCCAAAGAATGCTCCAACTACCGTACAATTGCACTCATTTCACACGCTAGCAAGGTTATGCTCAAAATCCTCCAAGTCAGGCTTCAGCAGTATGTGGACCGAGAACTCCCAGAAGTACAAGCTGGATTTTGAAGGGGCAGAGGAACTAGAGACCAAATTGCTAACATGCGCTGGATTATGGAGAAAGCCAGAGAGTAGAAAAACATCTACTTCTGCTTCATCGACTATGCAAAAGCCTTTGACTGTGTGGACCACAGCAAACTATGGCAAGTCCTTAAAGAAATGGGAGTGCCTGACCACCTTATATATCTCCTGAGAAATCTATACGTAGGACAGGAAGCAAGAGTTAGAACTGGATATGGAACAACTGATTGGTTCAAAATTGGGAAAGGAGTACGACAAGGCTGTATATTGTCCCCCGGCTTATTTAACTTATATGCAGAATACATCATGCGAAAGGCCGGACTGGAGGAATCCCAAGCCAGAATTAAGATTGCCGGAAGAAATATCAACAACCTCCGATATGCAGATGATACCACTCTGATGGCAGAAAGTGAGGAGGAATTAAAGAACCTCTTAATGAGGGTGAAAGAGGAGAGCGCAAAAAAATGGTCTGAAGCTCAACATCAAAAAAACTAAGATCATGGCCATTGGTCCCATCACCTCCTGGCAAATAGAAGGGGAAGATATGGAGGCAGTGACAGATTTTACTTTCTTGGGCTCCATGATCACTGCAGATGGTGACAGCAGCCACGAAATTAAAAGACCCCTGCTTCTTGGGAGGAAAGCGATGACAAACCTCGACAGCATCTTAAAAAGCAGAGACATCACCTTGCCGACAAAAGTCTGCATCGTCAAAGCTTGGTTTTTCCTGTAGTGATGTATGGAAGCGAGAGCTGGACCATAAAGAAAGCTGACCCCCGAAGAATTGATGTTTTTGAATTGTGGTGCTGGAGGAGGCTCTTGGGAGTCCCCTGGATTGCAAGGAGAACAAACCTATCCATTCTAAAGGAAATCAACCCTGAGTGCTCACTGGAAGGACAGATCCTGAAGCTGAGGCTCCAATACTTTGGCCATCTCATGAGAAGAGAAGACTCCCTGGAAAAGACCCTGATGTTGGGAAAGTGTGAAGGCAAGAGGAGAAGGGGACAACAGAGGATGAGCTGGTTGGACAGTGTCATGGAAGCTACCAACATGAATTTGACCCAACTCTGGGAGGCAGTGGAAGACAGGTGGGCCTGGTGTGCTCTGGTCCATGGGGTCACGAAGAGTCGGACACGACTAAACGACTAAACAACAACAACAAATATACTGTCTTCTTGGAGATTTGCCACTTTTTAATATGGGATGCATTTGGTGGGTACTTTAACATAGTCATCCTCAGTCTAGTATTTCTTTCCATACACCACAGCACTGGAAATCCAGTGGATTAGTTTAAGAAAGTCTCTATATCTTAACAAGCTTGTTCAATAAAAGATTGTAGCTTGAAAGTTATTAGATTCCTATTGGTGCTTAAATAATTTAATCAAATTAAAAGAAGTTCAGTGACAAAGAATCCAACAACCTTAATCTGAAGAATATAATGACTTATTATGAAGTGACCAAAAGTCCTTGAGAAATTCCATGGCACGTGGCATGTGGCTCTGTTGATTATGTTAAAAAAGGGATTAGAACCAACAACCTCAAACCACCTTTTACTGCCCTGTGATGAACATCAGTAGAAGCGTGAACTACAATCCCAGAAATATGATTCTCTTGAAAAAAAAAAAAGATCAGTTTGCATCAGACCAGGGATGATTGGCCACAAAAAGAGACAGGGGCCGTTAACACAGCAAGTTAAACTATGCTTATTTATATCTACCTTACCAACAAAACAAACATTTGAAAACCAGCTGTTTAAACAAGGCTTAGTCAAATGAGGCTACAACGCTGAGGTGGAGATGGGCTGGACTCCCAATTCTCCCCCAGAGGTGGTTCAGTGGAGCTGTACTTTTTTAACATTCACCAAACCTCCCCTTTGTCCCACCCACCCCTGCCACCCATTGGGTTCTGAAGCTAAACTTTTGCTGTGGAATGTTCCAGAAGCTGATTCAATGTGCTTGGCTTTTCATGTACACCAAAGACTTCCTGTGCCAGTGTCCTATGGTGACATCATTATGTCAGGTTAGCGTAGGAAGTCTGTGTGTATTCACATTAAAACCTGGCTACCACATAGGGGAAAAGTCTTTGGTACTGGGACAGAATCATTCCAGACTTTAGTACGTTCTTGGTTCATTACACTGTGGTTCCCTCTGTACCGGAACCATGAATCCCTTGCCAAATATCATTTACAACATGCAAGTAGACATCTCTCTAGTTGGGCAGGAGCACAAACAATCTGATCTCAACTACAAAGTGTGCCCTTCTTCTCGTTACTAGTACAGAATGCCATGGATAAAAGAATCCTGTTTTAGCACACAATTCTTGATTGGTTTCAGGCTCGGAGCAAAAGAAGCTTAAAAAGAAAATAAGAGACAGGTTTCAAAATAGTAACAATATTCCATATAAACGCAATATGGTAAAATTGTTCCTCCTCAGTCCTTACTATGCAGAAGGTAAGTAGGGAATTTCCAAGACAATGTATGCTGGTTTCTTTTTTGCTAAAAACCAACTCTGGTTTTATAGCAGATGACCAAAAACGAATGGGGAAAATGAAGCAACGTCACCTGAAATTTCAGAAAGACAGAGTCTATAGATAGTTTCTCCTCCAAACATTCCAGTGATAAAAAGATGTCCCCGTTCAACAGGAGAAGATTGTTGTATTGGAATCTGGGCATCCAGTAGTGTTGTTATTTATATCTTCTGGTTTTCAGCTGAAAAAAAAAGTTCCCTGAATGACTTATAAAAATCAGTAGTGAAACAGTTCCAGCTTACAGTCTGAAAGTCACAACGTGAAAGAAGATGCGTTTGTAGGTTAAAAGGAAGCCATGTTATAAGATGGCTAGAAAGACCAATTTGAGGAAGAGAGGCTTGAGAAGAGGAAGAACAAAAAGCTAGTGTCCTTGTTGCTGAATTCCTTGTATGTTGTTGGTCCCCTTCTCTATCTCTGTTGCAAAGGTGTGCTGATTCCAGAAGCCTTAGGGCCATGCACAGACTACCCTTGACTTGGAGAGTTGACCAGTATCTCTTCCACTCCAAAAATATTTTTCTTTAACAAAGCCCTTTTTTGCCGGGAGCAGGGGAAGCACCTTCAGACTTCTCTAGTGGATAATTAAAATAACGAAATAGCTAAATTAAAAAAAAAAATCAAGGAAGAGATGCTGGGAGAAAAAACAGTGAAACATTGCCTCCCACACCCTCTAAGGCAGTGGTTCCCAACCTTGGGTCCCCAAATGTCCTCGGACTAAAACTCCCATAAACTTTCCCCTCTACCTGTGCTGACCAGGATTTCTGGGAGTTGTAGTCCAAGAACATCTGGGGAACCAAGGTTAGGAACCACTGCCCTAGAGGTACAGTGGGCCAAGAGTGCTTGGGGCCAAATGTGGGAGGTCACTGGAGCTCATGGGTTCCACCTGTACTTTACTGAGACTAGCTGCTGGTCAGTGGAGGAAGAAGCCTGATGGAGCTGATGCTTCAGGAATTTTTTTATTGAATTCAAATGGAGCAACTGCTGCTAGGGATTCTCTGAGATAGCCAAGAGAGTGTCTCAGAACATTTTTAGACAATTTGGTCCCCTCCTATAGAAAGAAAGAAGAGGAAGGAAAGGGAAATTGCTGGACAGCTTGGAAATGTTGAAGGGTAAGATTTAAAACATGGTAGAGCTAAGGTGACATAGCTGGAGAAAAGGGGTGTGTGTGGCAGCTTTGTAGTAATATTGTATCTGAGCTCTGGTTTCATACCATCTCCTTTCTTTAAAAGAAAGGTTATTTGGGAACTACAAGGAAAGCACTCACCAGCTCGAAACCCCTGGTTTGGCCAAACAAAAGAATTGATAGGTTTACCTCAGAAACATTACTGCCTTTCTCAGCAAGAGAGTTCAGCTCTAACCTTATGTGACTCTGAGATTATATCAATTTCTAGCTCAGTACTTCAATTTTTTCCTTCCAGTCAGATTTCATTAAGTCGCTTGGAACAGTGTCATTTATGCCTTTGAGGATAAGAAAAATGTTGAGATAATTAGAGGTTTGAGTCTACCTGGGTATCATTTACCTAGGGCAGCTATTTTACTTCAATATTAGGCTGTTTAGCGAGGAATGGACAGGGAGCGGTGTAACAACTACAAATAACTACAGGTTTCTGATAAACATATAGACAATCATTTGATGAAAATGGAGGTGAGGGAGGTGAGGTGACTGAGAGAGAAACTGGCCAATGACTGTACATGCCCAAGATCCCGTTACATCTGTGAATGTGAAGGAATTCTGTCTGAGACCGAAAAAATCCATTGCCAGTCAGAGTAAAAAATTCTGTAGTTTGTTTGCTTAGTTGGTTGGATGCTTAGTTGGTTAGTTAGTTAGTCAGTTAGTTAGTTAGTTAGTTACCATCCATCTGGCCAAAGGCCACTCTGGATGTTTTACAACACAAAAGAAAACAATAATCAAAGATCATCAAACATACTGTAGGTAACTTCAAAATATACATAAAATAAAAATAGTCAAATTTTAAAATATATTATAAAATACATAATATATATATATAATACTGTATAAATAATACTGCAGAAAAAAACCCAATCTGGTTGGTAAAAAGCAAAATAGACATTTGTTGTTCAATCCATCTTACCTTAAGGGTAGAAGAGGTCAGGAAAAATTGTCACCCACTCTGCCCTGATTTATATTCTGCTGTAAATAGGTCCCAGATGGTAACAATAGGCAGGGACAGTGCAGGCAAAGAAAGCCCCAGAGAACTTGGTAAGCCTGCAGAATGTAGGGCTGGCAAAGTTCCTCAAATCAGTCTCTTAGAAATAAGCCCAATAGAAGGAGGAAAGTGTGGAAATTCCCGACTCATCCCAAATAGAGTTGAGCATGATACAATCACCACGGTGAGGCAGGAGCAAGGGATTAATTGGAACAGAATGAGGTTGGTGCAGAGACAGTTTTCACTTTATGAGAATGTCCATATAATCACTGTCCTATGTTGGGCACATTCTAAGAAGAAAGAATCACTGGGGGGAAAAAAATAATGTTAAGAAAAGTTGAGGGCAGCAGGAAAAGAGGAAGACTAAATATGAGATGGATTGGCTCCCTAAAGGAAGCCACAGGTTTGAGTTTACAAGAACTGAGCAGTGCTGTTGGGAACAGGATGTTTTGCAGATCACTCATTCATAGGGTCTCCATAAATCGGAGGTGACGTGACATCACTAATAACAAGAAGGGCATATAATCAAGTATTTGTTTGCAGCAAATCCTTTTAAATAAAAACGAAGCTGTAGCCTTTGTCTCTACCAAAGCTTGTGTTTCAGTTCTTTGCTGGCCTTTGTGTTCATCATTCTGAAGCAACACTCATCTTAAGAGATGTTCTCCTGCATGCTCGCAACCCTGAATTTCCCAACCTCACATTCACCAGGCTGACACACTATACTTTGGGAAGATGCCAGACTCAACTAATTAATCTTTTTGTTTGTTTCTTTTTTGGAGGTCTCTCTAACATCCACAGGAGTCCACTACACAGTCTAATTAACAGCGAGAATCTGCAGTGGAATAATTATTGAGTGATTTATTATTACAATGGTTGGCTTAAGTAGCGATACCAAGTCTCTATATTTACATCTTCATGCAGGGAGTGCGATTATAGCATTACTGAAAAGTATTCCCTTTCAATAGTTTTCCAGAAACACCCAAATGTTGTCAGTGAAGACAACAGCAGCATTTACACTAAGTGCTTTCGCTTATTTAACTACCCAGGAACCACATCATATCCGAAGATTCTTTCTGCTGTCACAGCATTGCGTTGTGAAGCTTCTTCATACAGATGATTCCTCAGGTAACTACCGTGTTTCGCCGAAAATAAGACAGGGTCTTATATTAATTTTTGCTCCAAAAACGCATTAGGGCTTATTTTCAGGGGATGCTTTATTTTTTTAATGTACAACAATCTACATTTGTTCAAATATAGCCATGTCATCTTCTTCTGGTTGCTGCTCAATGGTGGAGGGCGGGGTTTCACTTAACTAGGGCTTATTTTGGGGGTAGGGCTTATATTAGGAGCATCCTGAAAAATCCTACTAGGGCTTATTTTCAGGTTAGGTCTTATTTTCAGGAAAACAGGGTACAAACAGGCTGAAATCAATGCAAGATAAGGGAAGCAAATTTCCAGCAACTATAACCCAATCACCTTTAGAAGTGTAACTGAATTTCCCCCATTTTGGGCCTCATGATATTGCAGCATTGCAGGTGACAGAAGGCCAAAGATACAGCGAGGGAGGGCTATCCATCAGGCGAATGCAAAACCAAGAAGGATGAGACTTGCACATGGGGATGGAGGGACATGGATATGGACGCCATTACATTCCCAATGGTGTGTGGAATTCAAATTTGGAAATGGAATTAGAAAAGAATAAACTATCATTTTCAGTTAGGGCAAGGTAAATATCTCCATTCTCAGAATCTAGTTCTGAACTGAATAACAAGGACGTTTGCCTGCCACTGTATTTTATGTGGGGAAATGTGCACATGTATAACACAACAACTTCATTCTCAGGAGGTGCCATCACGGGATATCTCTGTTAGTTGTTGTTCGCCTATTCCCCCCTCACATACATGGAAAGCTTTCTAGCTGGCACAGAGTGTTTCTTGATCATACAAGGTTTGCTGATCTTAAGTTCCTACCACCTAAGGCAGGCTGGGGGAAAAAGGTGTTTGCATCTCAAAGGGCCACAGAGGTATATTCCTATGCAAAGGCATTTTTTTGTTTCTCTTTTAAGGATACATTTATCAGGAGAGTCTCTTAAAAGATAGCTGGTGGATTGGTGAAGAAAGCCAATCTGCATGCAAGCAGGATTTTCTGCTATATGTTGGTTTTTGGGGTCAGCGGAGTCTGAAAGAATAAATACCGCCATGTCTTTCATCCTACCACTCACCTTAATGGGTATCTGATGATTATTTTCACTGTATTTAGAGGGATTCTCCCAAAGTTTAGACTATTACTCATAATGGCCTGGTTGAGAAGTATCTACCTCAGTTTAAATCTAGCAAATTATGTGTGAGCTTAACTTCTTGGTGTGCTGACATTAACCCAGGAACTCTTGAATTAATCATAATTGTCTCATGTACATGAGTTGGTAAGCTATAGTTGGATCAGAATACATTATGTTCAAAGATCCTATTTTGTTCTGATTGTGGTATCCAGTGTGAATATAATAGGAGATAAAGCCATCAGTAAATCAAGACATCCAGAGTTGGGAGGGGTCCACTGAGAAGGGGCAAGGAAAGAGGCAATGCAAAGACAGAGAGTGTGTGCACAGACAGCTTACGTTTATTTCAACCAGAGCTTGGAAAAGTTAAAATTTTGGAACTACAAAACCCTGTTGGACAGGGGATGCTGAGAGTTGTATTCCAGAAATGTAACGTTGCCAAGCTGTGATTTTTACTTATGATGCCAAGATGTGTGCCTCTGAAGTGGAGCAGTACTTTACTGAATGGGATTCTAATTTCCCAGTGTTAGATTAAAAGACGAGTGCAGTTTCGGCAGAGTTACTGAATGCTGTAAACCATCAGGCTGTGCTTTGACACAGAAATGCAAGGGGATAAAGAATTGGCTAGGAAAAGCTGACCAACCAGGAAACCTTGATTCAAAGTTCTTTTCCATTTCTGCACTTGAACATGAAGTGGATGAGTCAGTAATCCTCCATAAAAAAAAGACACCCAGTCTATATCCACAGCAAACAGAGAAACACAACCCTAGTCGCCATGTTGCTCTCAGCCGACATCTCCCTTATCCTTTGTACCGTCCGGGAAACCATCGCTTCTCTCTGAAGTTCAGCAATAAATTTGTAGAACCATTTTAAGCATCCCCTCTGGGGCTATTGAACGACCAAAAATGATGATTTGCACATTAAGTGGCGAACATTTGGAACAGAAACAAGAGCTGGCCTGAGCCAATGGACTCAAAACTCTACAAGCATAAAACAGAAAGGTTATGTTTGTTAAAAATCCTCTGACTGCAGATTAGCTTTTCTCCAGCTATTATTTGATACTTCTTTCCTCCTTCTGAAATAAGAAGCTCGCTACGTGAAACTGAAAGTGAGAAGGGAGGGCTTTGAGAAAGGCCTATTTTCAAAATCTGTTAATAATCTGTTTTTAAATGCCTCATGTCACTTAAGTTCAGTTTTTAAAATAAATTTCTTTTTCGGAAGAGGGAGGGGGGCAAGATTGTGTTGTATCTTTTTCTCTCTCCCAAAATGGAGTTCGAAATGTGGATTGAGAATCTGAGCAACAAAAATGTTGATATCTTCATTTTGAAGGGGAAAAAATAAAACTCTAATAGCATATTTACCTTTAAGCTTTTAATTTGAAATTAGACATGCCAAAAAGTATTATGATGCTGCTATCAAAGGCTTCATATATTAATCATTTGTTATATTTCAAAACGTGCTACAATAAGCCATGTAGGTATTATAGCTGACTATAATACATTGTTTTTCATATGGACTGGATATGTGCTTTTGTGTTTCTGTGTTTTTTGGGCAACAGCTCCTTTAAATTCCCAGACAGAATGACCACTGAGGATTCTTAACCTATAAAGTTTGGGATACATAATGAAGCCCCATGCCATCCCTGAAACTACAGTGGTATGAAAGCCCCCTTTCGGTGTATCTGAAGACAGATTTTTTTTAGTACCCAAACTACATTGACTTCCTGAAAAATATGCCAATGGCAATGAGACAGAATGGACCTAGGCAGAAGTCTCTAGGGTGATAATTTATGAAGAGTCACAAATGCAGAGTATTTTTTTCCTCTTCCTCCTCCTCCTCCTCCTCTTCTTCTTCCCTTTTTCAGATAGCTTGGCCACCAGTTCAGATATTCCTCTGACATTTCTAAGGCTCATTTTTTGCATTTACATTTTCCACAAAATAGCTGTACCACAGCTTCTTCACATAAAGCCCATACATTAAAGACATGAGATATGTGAAAGGATGGGTGTAATCTGGAACTCTTCATGCAAATATTGCTCCAGATAATGAGGGCTACACTTATGAGGCCTAGGCTTTCTCACACTGGAATTGTGGTATAAGAAAAGAGGATAAGATATAGAACAATATAATTATATATCCAACCCACACACACACACACTCAAAAACCCTGTTCATGGACACCACTGAAAAGCTACTATTCTGCGGATCAGTTCCATGTCTTAGTGGTCATGTTTGCAAGCACTAGTCCTGGAGGTTGCACAGAACATGAAGTCACTTCACTCATTACATTAGCAATCTTCATGGATCTTTTCCAAGGCTGGATGAGGGATGCAATGAATCAGATCATTCAAATGATTGGTCACCATACCATGCCATTCCCAACCCCCAAACCCCCAACAGTCATCCTGAGAGGGTATATTGATCAAATACACACTATACAGGATTTTTGTTGTCTCTTCCAAATGTTTGATATTTTAAAAAATCATCTAAACAGATGCCTGCAGTCACCATGGCTCCTTCAACAACGGGAACATGTTCAGCACATCATTGCTAGAGTATATTCTTTTAAAGCAAAACAGACCATCACATCCATGACTTTTATCCTGGACATGGACACGATGGACAAAACGATTTGCAAATATGCCTGCAATCATAACAGTAGTTATTTCTGTTTTCCTTGGACGTGAAAGGGATCCTTTATTTTCCTTCTCTGATGCAGGCAAACCTATGACATATGGTCCAGGTTTTCCCTTCAGAAAAAGCATAAAGCCATGGCTGAGCCTTGGATTGCACAGTTGTTAAACAGCAGGGATTATCGGGCAGGACAATATTAAGTGGTCTTTAACAGCAAGACCAAAGTTCCTTGTCAAATGCTTGAGTTAGTGCTCCTTGATTGTTAGCATCCCAACCATGAGACCTTTTGCACTGAACCATTTTTCATTTTGACAACAAACCACCGCAGCTATCCAGGTTTGCCTTGCTGGAACTGACAGCAAAGCATTTTCAGTGGCAGAAATATTACTGTGTTACTTGGGGTTCAGGGCTGGAGAGTAGACGTTTTTATCCCACTCCTTTCAGAATGCAATGGCATTCCAAACCGTAGGTGTCCAGAGTCATGGGCTGGCTAATGTATTCAGCCTGATCTTCTGTCTAGTCATAACAATAGTGGGGGGGAGCTGCGGAGGGGGGAGGGACATCCGTCCCAGGAGGTGATTGTTTAAATTAAATATAACTTTCTACATAATACATCTTAATGGAAATGTGTAGTGGGAGGTGAGGGTAGTTGAATTACCCAGTAATTTCTGTAGTGGGCATAGCAGGAGGAAACAAAGCATCTGAAGAGATCCTTTCCTCCTGCTGACACTTTCAGGCTGTTATTTAAAAAGAAAAGGGAGCTAGTGTAATGATGGATGTAAAAAAAAAAAAAGCAGCTTAAATGATAGTTAGGCTGCCATTCTGTATCCTGTATGAATTTAGTGGGGTTTACTACGGAATAGAAAAGAACAGGATAATCTTGTAAGTTTTCTTTTCTGTGAAATGGAATAACCTCTTCAGAAGTATAAACTATGCTGCCTCCCTAAATTCCACTGAGAGAAGTCAACAAAGAACAAGATTTGCATATCATTTGTATGTGCTAATTTATACATATAAGTGATAGAAGTTTTGAAATGATCACTGTAATTAAAAAAGAAATGCAGTACATCTCACGCGTAGAGATTTAAATACTCAAGTGTTCTTGCATGTGAGAAAAAAATGCCAACATTTTCCTGCAATATGGTGAAATTTGTTAGGCTTCACAAGAGTTTTCACTTTTCTGAGACTGATTTTTGAGCAAATTGTACAATTGCAGAAAACTTTGACAGCTGTTACCTTTTTGCATTGACTTTTGAAAAGTATACACACTGGATGGGTTAGTTGTGTCTTTTTGATCAATCAGCCTGTTCTTCTGTGTTTACTGTGCATGTATGCTTAGCTTCACAAAGGGAAACGATACTGGTTTTATGCAGATGCAGTTTGCATAAAATTCAGAAAACTCAAAAGAAAAAAATGCTGCTCTTATTGCTTTCACATGGGAGGGGAGAGCTGCTAGGTGGATTTCTTGGCTGGCTGAGTCAACGTAGTGACAGAGAAGGTATCACCTAAAATGAGAAGATCTTTATATATTTATTTACCACTGCAAAGAAGACTGTGAAATGGTAAATGGTGTGCATCAGGGCTCGATCACACATGCCAAAAGTACCTCAGATTTATTTATTCTGCTGTTTTTAAAATCATTTTATAAATTTCCATTCACATGATGCACAAGTAAAATTGACTCATTTGGCCAGTCAATCATTTCCCCCCCTCACCAGGAGGGTTGTTTTAAAATATACTGATCATGTATCACTTCATTCCATATGTGAATGTTGCTATTGATTTATTTACTTTGTGAAAGGGTCGGGTTTTTTGGTGCTCTGGCCACTTCATGGCCACTGTACTTGTACCCTTTAAAAAATTTTTTAAAGGGTATCAATAAAGCTCTTGTAGAAGCTATCGCCACTGCCACAAAAACATGAATATATTGGTGAGAAGGAGACAGCCTTCTCCCCTCCTTGGAAGTGCAAGGAAGGAAATGGAAAAGAGGGCTTGAGCAGAGAAAGGGACATTTCTTGCTTAGAAAGGAGTGTTGCATTAACATATCTCTTTCTCTTTCTTTTTAACACTGCTCTTCACTGTACTTTGCAAGTCTTTTAAAACCCACTTCCTCCTTCTGATGCTGTTCAAAAGGGAAAAGAAAAATGAAAGCCAAGAGAGAGAGATGCAAGGAAATAAGGAAAAGGGGATGAGTGAGCAATGTACCCTCCATTTTTCAGCCCCACTGGGCAGGGCTCTGCCTCTCACTCATGCAGCTTCGCCCTGCATGTGTGCGCAACTCCACCCCCCTGTACACAGGGTTCCATCATGACCAGAACCAAAAGGGCTGAAAACAATAGCTGCTCAGAAGAGGAGGAAAGCTGTATAGAGGGAGAGGAGTCGCATGCACACAGATGCACGCCTTAGAGAGAACTTTGCAAGTGAGTAAAGGAAGGAAGGGAAAAGGGGAGGAGAAGAGAAAGAAATGGGAGTGGGGAAAAACAGAAAGTGGAGAATCAGGAAATGAAAATTAAAATGGGAAGGAAGGACTGCTGGTTACATATACCACCAGGTTGCACATTGACTAACAGTTGGAAGTGACAGGAAAATAGCGATATATCATAATTGTTTTTAAAAGAAAATTTTAGGGCAGTGGGGACCCCCAGAAACAGGATGGCAAATGAATCAATTTATATGAGATGGCACGTGTAGCATACAGAAGCGATAGAAATAGTAAGAAATGTACCTATTGAACTGACAGCCTTGTGAATGGGCCCAGTGATACATATACTGCATGATTGCATGTAAATATGTATTAATTCAAGAAAGAGAATAAAAAGAATCAGTATAAGGTTCATTTGTCACATGTGATTGAGCTCTCAATCTCCTTAGTCTTCTGTCCAAATGGTGATGCTGCCCCTTTTGATGGTTCCTTATCTTAAAATGTGACTTAGTTGAGCAGCTCTTCAAATGGAGTATCTTCAGATAGATCCCTGTGGTCTGTAAAGTAGGATACAAGGCCACTCTGCCACAGTGAGTCTGCTAATGGAAGAACCTGAAATCCATCACAAAATTAATTTCAGAAGCATCTGAATTTATAGCAGAAGCAAACCCATATAGAACCAAGCGTCATAGGCCACAGTGGCTTTGCTACTTTGATGCCGGCTGCTAGTTTCCAGAAAAAGCAGTTATTACATATACAAAGGAAGAAAATATTTATTCACCTGAATGACCCTCATGAAGCTTTACTTTGCTTCCATGAGAAATAGTTGCCCCTGTAACTAGATGCCAGTACAAAACAAACTCATGAGAGGAAGGATCACAACAGGTTTTTTGTTAATATATGCAAATCAAAGGAGACAACTTAAATGACAGTTCAGCAGGAACTTTTGTGTAGCTCCTATCTTCACAACGCAGATTGAGTGTGATAAGGTTTTCTTTCTGCTGCTTCTCAGAGCTTGGGAAAGTTGCTTTTTCTTACAATCCACCACAACCAGCACGACCAGTGGTTTGTCTGAGCTCTGCCTTTTACTATCATGCCAGGTTTTCAGGTACAAAGTTCCTAAAACACCTTGCCAAATATTGCTAAATGAACCTATGGCCTTAGAAAATCACCACAATTGATATAACCTCCAACTTTGCTTCATTTTTACCAAGCAGTTTATCCATGTCGCTGCCTGGAGCCTTTTGTATCTTTTGTGATACACTGTAGGGCACATAGGGGAAAAGATTCACAGGGTGAGTGTGTATACCTGCGTACATGTCTTGCTTGAAATAACCCCTGGCAACAGCTATCCTTCAAGAGTATTGAGGAAGCTTGCATGTCCTTAAGGCTCAAATGTTGGAAGAGATATGGCTAGAATTATACATGGTGGGACTGTGCCAGGGTTCCCCGATTCAATTCAAAGGCCATTTTGGAGCTTTGGAATGTGTCCAGTTAGGTTCAGAGTGATTTGTGCACCACATGATTTGATTTGTACCCTAGATCCTGGTCGAGGCATCAAATTGGATCACTAGCCTCCCATCAATTTGCACTGGAAAAGCAAAATAGGTAAGAGGTGTGTTTTTTGTTTGTTTGTTTGTTTGTTTTGGTGGATATGAAATCTGGTGACATGGAGGGACATAACCCTACCAGAAATCCGACAGCTAACTTCAGGTGTTTGTATACTAGGCACTTTGAACATTTTCTTAAATAAAACAAAAGAAAAACAAAAGAAAAACTGGTGGAATGAAGCAATTTGTGCCCTGGATCCCAATCATTTTTGTGTATTTCACTTCACTTTACCCCAGAACTAAATCTGTCTATCCTGCTTTGATCTAGAAGTCATACAAATTCATCTGAATTAGGCCAATTTGGTTACCAGTTCAAGCTTTGCCCAAAACTAGTGTCCAACCCTAACAGTCAACCTGAGTCTTACTCATAAATAGGTGTAGGGAACAATATGGACATTAGCTAGAGATGAGCAAACCCCACGGGATTTAGAAGTTTAAATACAGATTTAAAGATGTATTCTAACAATACAGAATAAATTTCATGCAGGATATGGTGAGAGTCAAGGGGATTAAGCAAATTTTAAGAGGAGACATCGGTCCATGGCTCCAAGTCATTAAGATGAGAAACTTCCATGCCTGTGAATTCCAATTCCTGGAGGAGAAACACTGAAGGAGACCTCTTGCTTTCACATCCTTCTGTTTTGGGTCTCTCTGTAGGCATCTAGTTTGCCATGGTAAGAGGCAGAATGCTGCTGTAGATGAACTTTTGGACTGATCCATCAGGACTTTTCTTATGTTGTTAAACAAAGTCATACTTGGTGGCCAAAATATTTTTCTAATAAATGTAAAAATACCTTTCTACCTCTGTATTTGTGCCAAGTTGTGCATTTGTGCTGCCATGCATTCCTTCAAGTGTCATGGGAGGAAGCCCTAACTACCTCCACTTTTAGATCATATACACTCCCTCTCCCCACAGACATACCTCAGGTTTGGAGCTATAAGCTTGAGAGAATTCCAAAGCTGGTTGTACCTGTGACAAACATCACCTAACACCCATACAAATAAATTGTCTTGGGCTTTCAATCTTTTTACTTGATTTAATAGAATAATAATAATAATAATAATAATAATAATAATAATAATAATAATAATAATAATAATAATAATAATAAAACAGTTTGTGTACCCAGTGTTTCACTTGTCTTCTTATTTGAGTTCAGCAAACCAGAGGACATCCCTGCTGAGAGACTTGCATTTGTCTGTTAGGCAGAAAATAAAGGCTCTCTCTCTCTCTCTCTCTCTCTCTCTCTCTCTCTCTCTCTCTGTGTGTGTGTGTGTGTGTGTGTGTAGCTCTGTTTGGGCATTGTCTTTGCATGTACACATGAGATGGGCAGTGTGGAAAAGGTACTCACAGATTTTTTACATGGTGAGTGAAGAGATCTGGAAGGGAAATGTTCTCTTTCTGGAGAGACTCTCCTTAGAATTTCAGCATCCCACTTTCACATGATGGGTCATCAGAGCTACTGCTTTTGCGACCATTCCTCTCCTTGTATGTAGGATTCATAGCACAAGGGTTCACATGTTTTCAGGATGTAGCAATGTGTGGTCTGCCTGTGTTTTCACAAACAGAGGAAGATTATTTTACCATGTGAACACTTTCCCAAGCTAACTTCACCGCATGAACACAGGGAAGGAAAGCACTTTATGGGAAACTTTCATTTCAATTTTTTTTTTATCACACAGTTACTTTGACCAACTGTTGGTGAATGCTATCATCGTCAAGGTACTGAATAACTGGTCAGCCTGCCTGTCTCATTAGTTATGGGCTGAAAGTGAAGTTATGTGAAGCTAGGTTGCTTGGGGGTGAAAAAAAGAAACTAATTGGTTTTACATTTCCTTATAAAAACAATCTATTTCATACCTTCTGAGAGTGTCATTAAGATGAAGTACATCTTGCTTGATTTGTACAATTTCAAGTCCGGTAATGCATTTGAATGAAGAAAAAGTCTGCACAAAACCACAATAAATATATTTATTTTGGAATATATGCACAAATACACTTATGCATAGATGTACAAAACATATACCAATAGGATCTGCCTGCCATACTCACACATCCCAGACTGTGCGAGTGAGGAATCTGACCCTGAAAGAGGCCCGGAAAGAGAAGACCAGAAATTGGGCCTTCTTGGCAATTGCTCCACACCTTTGGAATCAACTCCCACCTGACATTTGCCTGCCCCCTTCACTGGCTGCCTTTAAGAGACTGCTGAAAACCTGGTTGTTTAGACAGGACTTCCATAATATTACATCTACAGAATGCCAAGTACTTACCGACTCCTAAGTTAGTGGCTCTGCCACCTTGACTGCTTTTATTAAATGTTTCTGTGTTGTATTTTTAAGTTATAATGTTTAATATATGTCTATTCTTTTATATTATTTTGATGTTTATTTTGTTATAATTCCACATTGTTGATTATTATTCTTATTTTGTTGTGAACCACCCAGAGCGGCCTTTGATGCCAGATGGGCAGTATATAAATCAAATAAAGAAACAAAGAAACAAACCAAAATCTGCATAAAAGTGCAGCAAGAAAAAGATCTCCCGCCCAGGATGGAACTGGGACAGAAAGTCATTGTGATTCTGAGAAATACACTGGAAGATTTTCCCCCTGCCTTGGAGTGGTCAGAACTAAAGTCACCCTTCCTTCCTTGGAGTAATACTTTATTGAAATGTCTTTATTCCATGAGAAAGTAACTAGTGTGGTGAACGGCTGGCCCACTTGTATGTCCTCGGCTTTGTGCTTTGTCTCTCCCCAGATACTTGGTATTTCTCTGCTGCTATGGAAATATGTGATTTCCCTTTCAGAGTCCCAATCCTGTCAATCCCGTGGCATCCTTATCTTTCGTAGGGTTCTTGGCTTTGATCTCTAGGCTATTTTATCCTTCTTTCAGAGGGAGAGGGCCCTTCATTAACTTCACGAACCACAGCATTCCCCATCGAATCATCTCTCAACACCAGCCCCTGATCCATCAAGGCAAAGGGCTCTAATTTAGCAGGTGTGCTAACAGAACCTGTTAACAACCAAATGTAGGTGTGCGGGATGTTAAAGATGTTCAGCATTCTTGCCTTTGATACTCCATGGGGCCTGGGACAAAAAAAGCATTACTCCTTCTTCCTTATTTAGGGGCTATATTTGAGTGGTAAAGAAAAGCTTTTGCTGAACAAAACTAGGATAAGAGGGCCTTCAGTCCATTTATTTTCTATCTGCACTGAACTGAAAAGAATTGCTTAACCTTTTGTTTCTCAAAAAAAAAAAAAAAGAAAGAAAAGAAAAGAAAGAAGAAGAAGCCAAAACAAAAACAACATTTAGAGATTCATTCTTAATGAAAAGAAAAGAAGCAGTTTGGGAAACATAAAGAGACCCTGGTAAGAGAAATTAAGACTGCAGCCTTGGAATTAAGCATTAATAAACATAATACACCTTCTCTCTCATTCTCTCTCTCTCTCTCTCTCTCTCTCTCTCCCTCCCTCCCTCTCTACCTACCTACCTAACTACCTAACTACTTAAGATTGCTCTGTAAAAGGCCATTATTTTTAGATATACAACACCAACTAATTAACCATGTTGTCCATTTTTTGAGCATTACATGAAAGCAGCAGGTGTGCCAGTACTAGTAAATGGAGCATGGATTTTGCAGGCATATGGACTCAGGTGTTACGCCTGCATCTCAAGAAGGAAAATCAATGCATGACACCTTAAGAGAGCACCTATTCATCAGAGTAGAAAGGAATGGGGATGGGAAGAAGATGTTAGTTTGAGTGGTGCTCTCCTGGATTGCCTATTGGCAATAATTATAATTGGATAATTATACCTTTGGGTAGTGTGGGCGGCATATAAGTTAAATAAATAAATAAATAAATAATACCTATGTAGCGAGTTGATGACAGTCAAGGGATTTGAAATGTAGCTTCAGGGGAGCAGGGGACACATATTCCTATCACTGAGTTAGATGGCGTGACATTTGCATACGTTCATTTGATATATCCAAGAAAATAGACCAGTTTTCCACTACCAGGAATCTTCCAGATGCATGCTAGTGGGGATGATGGGGTGTATAGCCCACACATTTGGAGGATGCCAAGTTGGGTAAAGCTGCTATAAACATAGTAGGCAAAAAGAAAAAGAAAAAAGAAAATAAAAGCTTAAACGCTAAACAACTGCGTAAAAATCAATCACTCTCTATTCGGGTAAATGTCATAAGGCAAGCTTTTGTATTCAGACTATTAAGCCTCTCTTCAGCTTGTGCACATCTGGGGGCTAGAAGTGAATCTAAAACATGGAACCAAGCAGCCTAGTCCCATCCCATATGTCTTCCCAGTCATTCCGTTCCTGATCGCCCAGCATTGAGCAGGGAAGTCCAAAGGAGCAATCTACTGATGTTCACTTGAACTGCAAGTGAAACACTCAGTACAGATGGAGCCCCCAGTCACACACAGCATTCTGACTTTATCACTCAACAGGAGAAGACTCTGGGAAAGAAGACTTAGGGAACAAGGACCCTCTCACTCTATTATATACGTGAGGCCTCTCTTGAAAATTATACAGAAACTTCAGGAGGTCCAGAATGCAGTGACCAGACAGTGTTGGATGAGGAAGTTTGATCATATCACCCCAACTCTGGTTTGCCTGCACTGGTTAGCAGTCCCCTTCTGTACCAGGCTGAAGGTTCTGGTTTTAACATACAAAGCCCTCAGCGGTTTGGGACTTGGTTACTTTTCTGAAGTTTTCTGACTAGTTTGGCTGCCTGTCTGACTTGGTCCTCAGAGACCTCACACCTGTGGGTATTGACACCTTGAGAAGCCCAGAAAATATCAACTAGAAAATGGGCTTTCTCAGAAGTGATGCCCTACTTATGGAACGCTCGCCATGCCTTTAAAAAGCTCTTTAAAACAGGGTTGTTTAGGGAAGCTTTTGGAGAGTCTCTCTCCAATTATTTGGGAAAGTGGAGGAAAGAGAAGAGGAATCTTGCACTGTGTGTTCTGAAATTTTTTTTTGTCACCATCTTGGTTTGTGCGTTTATTTTTGGGATAGCTTAGTGTTTTAGTGCAATTTTATCATTTATGTTTCTTTTTTGTTGTTGTACACCATCCTGAGTAGCAGTTTGCTATATGTGTGGTATACAAATTGAATAATAAATAATAAATATGAATAATAATATATCTTTCATGAATTCAGACAAATGCTTGAACAGGGCTTCTCTTGCAGCCTGGATTTTCCATATAGAGACGTTATCACTAGTCTTTTTCAAAATTTGCTTGTTCTGCTTGCCACATCACTGTGATAGTCATCCAGGCCCAGGACATTGATTATTTAGCTCCTAAAAGTAGAGATGGGATTTTCAGCATTCTAGGGCTTTCACTCCCAGAAGTTGCGTACAGGCTCCCAGTTCGACTTCTGATTTTGGGAGAGGAGAAAGAAAAAAGGTACAAGAGATGTCTTTCTACCACCATTGCCCACTTCATTCCATGTGTATTGGCTGAGGGGAAGGGAATGCCCCCTTAGCTCCATTGCTTGCTGAAAATTGCCCTAGTGCACCATGGGAAGGTAGTTCTATCAGACCTCTAGACTTCCCTAGGAGTTCTACAGGGATTTATAGACCTCCTAGGCAAAGAACAGAAGCCTGTTTCATCACAGCTGACACTATCCTAGAATGAAAGCAGACAATCATTTGGCAAGCATTTTAAAACTCATCCGGGTATCTCAGTATAAGTATTTTCATTGATGCAATCATTCCAAGCAATTCCAATGTTTATTGATCCCACAAGTCTTTTATTTTTACATAGCTTTTAGGTTCTATATTTCAAAATAACAAGTCCAAAATATATTGAAGACAGTCATACAATTGTGAGAAAACTGTAGTCCAAATGCTGCAAACACTTTCTTAAACACAGAGGAAATATCAAAGTTCTCATAATAGGAAAATATAAAATAAAACGCATTTCTGAACCTCTAAGAATGTTTAGACATTCACAAAATCAATACATGATATTCTTTCTCAGGTTAGAGTTAAAAGTTTAGGTAAACTCCATTGTTGATGTTTTGGTGACTTGTCATTATCTTTTTGCTATTCTAATGATGTTTGGCTGGCATCTCTTCCACCTTGGGTAGAATACCTTTGTTTACTGTAAGCTTTCTATTATTATCTCTCAAATAATATCTGAGATATCACTTAGCTATTTATATTCTCAGCTTTTGTTTACCCAGCTTTCTATAAAACAGCAGATATACCTGCTTATAAGCAATTATTGCTCCTTAGCAATAATTTTGTTAACTTTTTTCACTTACCAGCATCCATTACAGCTGAGAAGCACTAATATAAATATGTTATGTCATTGTTTACTTTCAAGAGGTTAATTCACTTGTATTTACACCAATTATCTATCAGGTGGCAGTTTATTATTTACAGTAAGGTTTGTCACTTTAAAGACTATGTCTCTCTGTCATTACTCTTCCATAGATCATCCCTGATTAATATGGGTCTTTTTCTCACATTTTTATTTATTACATCTTGCTCCCTTTAATGTTTATAAGACAACCAGGCATATTTGACAGTTCAGTGAGAGGCTCCCCTATTGAGTTTAATGGGTAGTGAGACTACCCTCCCGATGTTGTTGGAAAAAAATAATCCCATTCCCACTTAAACTTTCAGTTTAAATCCCTGTGTTTTCAGATGTGTTCTTGCTTGAGTTAGGGTCAGCATCTCATTTTTTGTTATATCGCAAGTAAGCACAAAACAGCCCTCTCCATGCTTAATAGCAATATCTTCAATTTAAAAAATATATTTAAAAAATATATTATGCATTTGAAATGGCACTACTATCATAGGAAGTTACACTATCACAGAATCATCGTAGGGTTGGAAGGGACCTTGGAGGTCTTCTAGGCCAACCCCCTGCCCAAGGCAGGAGACCTCATACCATCTCGGACCTCATACCATCCCGGACAGATGGCTGTCCAATCTTTTCTTGAAAACCTCCAGTGATGGGGCACCCACCACATCGGGAGGCAAGCTGTTCCACTGCTTAATGGTTCTCACCGTCAGGAAATTCCTCCTTATTTCCAGGTTGGATCTCCCTCTGAGGAGTTTCCACCCATTGGTTCTTGTCCTACCCTCAGGCACAATGGAGAATAAATCGATGCCCTCTTCCCTGTTGCAACCCTTCAGATATTGGAAGACTGCTATCATGTCTCCCCTCAGTCTTCTCTTCATTAAGCTAAACATACCTAGTTCTTTTAGTTGTTCTTCATAGGATTTAGCCTCCAGTCCCCTTATCATTTTTGTTGCTGTTCTCTGCACCCCTTCCAGGGCCTCAGTGTCTTTTTTGCATTGTGGTGACCAGAACTGGACACAGCACTCCAAGTGTGGCCTCACCAGCGTGGTATAGAGTGGTGCTATCACTTCCCATGAACTTGATGCTATCCCCCTGTTGATGCAGCCTAGGACTCTGTTGGCTTCCTTGGCAACTGCAGCACACTGCTGACTCATCCTTAGGCGGTGGTCCACCAGGACACCTAAATCCCTCTCACAGGTACTACTGTCATACTGCTACTGCTACTGCTGCTGCTGCTGCTACAACAACAACAACAACAACAACAACAACAACAACAACAACAACAACAACAATAATAATAATAATAATAATAATAATAATAATAATAATAATAATAATAATAATAATAATAATAATAATAATAATAATAATAATAATAATAATAATAATAATAATACAGAATTTGATAACTACAAATAGATACACTCATTTCACTTTGGTTTGAAGAAGATACCTGGAATTCACCAATTTCTTCATGTATGGGATGGATAGTCCTTGAGGTTAAAAAAAAAATCCAATGTAAGGAAAAGTGAAACTGACACATCTCCCCATTCCTGTTTCAATATGTAATGTTAACGTAGTCTGGAGTGATTTTATGGTTCTGGAGGGCAATATGAAGACCTGAAGTTTGCTATATTTTGTTTACATGAACTAGTGTGGTGGCACATCCAGTCTTGTTACTTTTCCCCACCATCCCTAGCATCCCTTGTTACATTTTTGATCTGTTCTTTTCTCCTGAATTCAGGACAACATGGATAGGATCAATCTTGCAGAGTAGAGTTTGGAGTGAGTACAGATGTTTTACCAAGCCCAGGAAATTCTGTTTGGCATGATAATTTCTCTCTGCTGCTAGACATATATACATATGATATATGGATCTATTTTGTTATGAAATATTACTAGAATCTGAGAATAACAACTGGGACAGCAACCCATGGACATTTCTATAACTTGTGTACATTTATTTTAGGGTGTCTTCTTAACTGCAGCAGAAGACGTATGTTTCTTGGCTGTATAATACATAATCAGTTTTTAAAACAAAAGAACAGATACAAGGGTTAATTAGTCTTATAATGGCTCCTTTTTGAAAACCTCCTTTCTACCTTAAAAAAAAAAAGCTGATGATGCAAAGTATACCTTGGCGTCTTACACTATAACCAACCAGCCCTCTGTGGAAAGGGCTTCTTTTTTTATGGCTACATATTAAAAGTAAACCAGCTTGTGCCAGGTTTGGATAAAAGGCTATTTATTTTGACCAATTTGATAGCTGCAGTTTTCGGTAATTGAATTTTCTGTGGTTAGAGAAGCAGTAATCTTAGAAACCAAATAAATATTTTTTAATAAAATGGAACACTGAGAAACCCTATAATAATGTCAAAAATGTAGCCACTTATGGATGGATAAATATTTTAAGAAATTTACATTTCACCCAATCCTTTCGGGCTATCACTTCCTTGGAAATTTAAAGCAGTGCAAATTTGGGGTGTACGCTGGGTGTGCAATGGAGAACTTCAAGGTAAAACAGTTGACAAATAGGGCACTGGCTTGCTGCTATCTCCATCATAGGACAATGGTTCCCCTCTTACACTGTATATACTTGTCATGATGCAAGAAGGATTATTTGTTGTTTTTGCCTTAGTTGCATTTACAAAAGGACTAATTCATTGATGATACAACACTTGTCATTTCCGCTCATGCTCTGTTATATGACCCGGTGCAGCCAGAGGCATCCATGTGGAACAGAAAGTGTTTTTGCATTTATTTTTAGCTAGATGAGGAACCTAAAACATGTAAGATGAACATAAGGGCTCTGTGTGTTCACAATAAAGGTCTCTGTAGTGCATCGTCCCGCTTCCAACACTGGCCAGCCACAATTCCCTGCAGATCCCATACAGTGGGGGTTGGCACTTGTCTACCCACCTCAGGTGGCAGGAGAGTTAGCTCTGTCCCTAGTGAAGACTGGAGGGATAAGGTTGGCTTGAAGTCCCCAAGCAACGTACTTGACTGTGGGAGAGGACTCCTCTGGATAAGTCCTCTGTCTACCCCACCAGTCATCTTTCTCCCTCTTTCTCTCCCTCTGCTCTTCTTTCCTGCTTTTTGATGTTCTCTTTCTTTCCTTACCACATTTCTCAAGAACCCCAGCTCTTACATGCTCTTTCCCCTGACCAGGTAAATTGTGAAGGAAAAGAGGATATGCAGAAGAATCTGATGAAATCTCAAAAACAAGAAGAACAGAAATGTGGTGCTGGATCATCAGACCAAGCCTTCTGGAACTAGGAACATTATTTTTCAGGTTGGAACATTACTTTTGAAAAGTAACTTGTTGCATCTCTCACTATGACAGAGCCCAGGAGTATTACTGATGCTTCCCCAGGCATGTAAGGGATCATGTGGGTCATTATCAAGCCATTATTGTTATTGCTATACACACATACACGATACAGAAAAATACTCTCTAGTTCCTCTCAGTGGCCAATTCCAATATTTACCTTCAACAAATAAAGGTGCAAAAGCAAATATCTGAAGCAAAAAAAAGCAGAGACAGGGTTCCCCTTCCCCTATGGATACGACTGCAACTTCAGACACGGATATCCATTCTTTCTTTTCTAAAAGGTTTCTGCATTTTGTCACATGCATTTTTTTCATTAGGTCCTAGGCAAAACAACAACTACAACAAAACACCACAAGCAAACAAAGAAACAAACAAGAACAAAGTGAGCTTGGAATGCCTATTCTCTGGGCTGCTCAAGATATTTGGTTGCCTGAGGTGACGTAGAAAGTGGCACCATCCCCACCCACCTACGGTAAGTTGGAGAGCACTGAAGCCAGCCAAGTTATTTTGGCATGGGGAGTTGAATCCTTGGAGTACCTCTCTCCAGCTCTAAAAGAAATTTATGATAACAGATAAAATAAAGAATAATTTGCTTGCCTTTTATGAAGATGGAACACCTTCCTTGCTAGCAACTACTCGCAACTGGATATAAAAATAAAATTCCATCCATGATTATAACTCAGTTTTGTTTTGTTTTTTTGTGGGGTGGTGGTGGTGGCTATGTATGAAGGCAATTCATGGAAAAAAATCTCCCAATTATATATATTTAATTGAAAGAATTCTGTTTTATGCCCAGAGTCATCCTCCTAGAATAGCTGGAGTCAATTAGGTAACATTGACTCAGTCGGACTATCGATGAAGAAGCAACAATATTATGATCAGTAACAGCTCAGTGGTTTAGGTATCTGGCTACAGAGTCACAAGTTGGGAGTTCAATTCCCCACTGTGCCTCCAGAGAATAGTGCCAGCCTGTGTGGCCTTGGGCAAGCTGCACAGTTGCAGGATATCCCCAGTGAATGGAATGGTAAACCACTTCTGAGTACTCTCTACCTGGGAAACCCTGAAAAGGGTTATAAGTTAGATTTGACTTGGCAGCACATGATTATTATTAATACTGTTTTCTTAAGGCCATTTTAGAATGGCTAACTGTTAGTAATAAGGATAGCTCCCAATAAATTCATTGCTTACATGACACATGAATACTTCAGTCACTAATTACACTGCAATTAAAAAGGAAATTCCATTGTCCCCCTCACTACTCATCAAAATAGTGAGCAACAAAAACAATAACTACATTTAATGCATCAACACGAAGCTCTGATTCACACAACAGCCACCTAGTTGCCTGTACGAAACCTACAAGCAGGAAGGGATGTGCTCTCATATTCCACATCAACTAATGTACAAAGGCACATGGCTTCTGACTTGAATGGAACTTAAGGCCAGGTATATATGCCCATGGTTGCCATCTTAGAAAGCCTGTTCCCCTCTCCCTCCATATGGTATTGACAGAATATCCTCTCTGGGCCTCCATAGGCCATCTGAGGATCTTAGAGCAGATGTTCCCAATCTTGGGTAACCCAGATGTTCTTGGACTATAATTCCCAGAAACCCTGGCCACCACAGCCAGTGGTGAAGGCTTCTGGGAACTGCAGTTCAAAAACACCAAGGTTACTTATGGTTGAGAACCACCGTTGTACAAAATATTCTAAAAGAGTGGAATGTGATGAGCTGCCCTAGATTTTCCAGTCACTGCTTTAGTGTTCCATTTACAGATGTTGGACTGCTGTCTTTCCCTTTACAAAAAGGGAGTTCAGTGAGATGGCTTGTGGGTCTTTTTATTTTCACTTTCCATGTGCTCTCGTCTCAGCATGATTGATCCATTATTCAATTAAGGCAGCCCTGGCTCAATAGTAACCACCGTGCTTCAGTCTGTGCCTTTTTTACGTTGATGAAAACCAAAACCCAGGTGGTTTTCAGCATTATGCTTGGTGGAAATCAGGTATGAAATTACCTGTTTATTAATGATGTGTCAAGAAAATGGCATGCTAACAGCCAGCTCCTGCTCAAGCGGTGCTAATATAAAAATGGCAGGCATGCCTTATACATAATATGTATTCCACAGAACTATAACTCCTTGCCTCTGGGACACAATTGAGATCCAGATGTTTTGTCTCATGGTTTCTATTCCAGAGCAGAAATAATTTGAAATAAAATGAATTTAGGTTCAAGTCAATATTTTTGTACCTTTCTTTAATGTGGTATAAGAAAACAACTAGCAAGCATTGTGTAAAGGATTCCCGCTACATAAGCTAATAATTTAAATTGTAGTTAGTAGTAGAAGAAGATCGTCCTGTTATTCATAGCAGTAGAGAAAATTTCTTCCTAAATGTTCTGCTGCTGCTCCTAGTTGTGGGGCCCACATTCCTCCAGAAGAGGGATGTGCTAGAGTTCCAAGAGCCAAGTTAGAGAAAAGGTCCACTGCCCCATTCAGTCACCATTCTGAGGTCTGCCTGCTCTATAGGTCAAGAAAGGAAGGCAAGGGCTTGAGTGAAGCTGAAGATTAGCTGCCGCTCTCTAAAGAGCCGAACCAGTTGAACCCTGCTCATGAGTTAGGACTCAGGCCTATGTCATTCTTTGGGACTCATGAAGAGTCAAGAGAAGCCAGACCAAGAGTTAATTGGGTTCTCTCTTGCTCCCTCCCTCTCTGTCTCTCTCTGTCTTGTCTTACAAATTTATTTATTTATTGATTTATTAGACTTCTACTGCGCCCATTCTAGACCAAAGGTCTTTTTTAGATTAGGCATCCTTCAGTCTCGAGAGACTATGGTAAGTGTCCTCCCCAGAGCACGAAGCCTGGGTAAAATAATATGGAGGATAGGCTGTTACCCAAGCAGCAAATCCCCCCTCTCCACATCGCTGAAATAGTCCAATGGAAAGGCAAGAGCCAATACAACTGGTTCCAGCGACGTCGCAGGAGTTGCCAGAACGACACGAACTGCCTCCGGGACTCCGGCTCCGGATTTTGCCTCGAGGTTAACTCCTGAAGCCTTTTCCATCAGTGGATATAGCCATAAGGCAGTGGAGGTTTGAAATCGGAGTTTTCCTTCTCCTAGATGGGCTGCCTTCCAAGGCTGACGAGCCCCACCTACCCGGCACCAATGCTCTACTACAAAGAATATTGCTGTGCCCAGGCAGAAATATGTAATCTTACAAAATTCATTTCCATGATAAAATGGATGAATGGTATCAACCCCAAACAATTTACTCATCCCTCCTTTCCCCCTCTCTCCCTGCCCGCCCATACCTATACCTGTAAATATGCACATATACTGTGTAAATTTAAAAATAAGGTCAGAAATGATTTTTTTAATTGAAAAACTAAAAGAAAGAAAAACACCACTTCTTTTCCAGTGCAAATCCTTACTTTTTAGTTTTATTGATACTTAGAAATGTCCTTGATGGATGTGATGGAGAGAATAGTCCAGGGCTTTCACCCGTGCCATGTGGCAAGATATCTGTCCCATTTCAGCTGCAACTGTACATAGCTGGTGGAGAATGTCCGAAGGGCTGCATAGATGGACCCTTGTATATGGATGACAAGGCAAAGGAATTCTCTAGTAAAAGTTCAAGGAACAGTAATAGAAGGGTTTTTGCTTTTGCCTTTTTAATTGAGCGATCCTTTCCCTCGCAACTGAGTTGTACTTTCTTACCCTAGTGATAAACAATCCATAAAAAGGAGGCCTTCCTCAAAGTGTATTTAAGTTCGCGCCACTGGACCAGTTCCAGAACTGGAAAAGATCAAATGATAAAATAACTTTTGGCTTGAAATTTGGCCTGTCACTTTAAAAGCATGCAAACATATAAAAATACTCATTTATGTCCTACTTTATAAGCACTGCTGGGGGTTAGATATGTAATTGTTGGACCCCTTCAGACACTACTATTTGTGATTTAAACCTGGTTTGAAAATAGAGACTATTGTACACACTACATTTAATTGCATTATATCTCTTTATTAAATAAAGATAGATGAATCAGTTGAGTTGGGCTGTTTTTATTTTTTGATGCGCATGTTATGTAAATTTATGTACCTGATTATGCAAATTGCTCCCTTCTGTTCAGGTTTTTGGCAAGCCAATCTGTCTCCTTCCCTCGGCATGGAACATTTTCCATGTGTGTGTGTCTTTGAATTCTGGTTTCAGTTGAAGAGACTCTCTCTAGGATGTGAAATAGGACCCATTACCCAAGGGCCAACATACAGGGCATACTTGCCATGTGGAATAATGTTCCTGAATGAAAAACCTGCTTTTCACATTTCCACTCTGTTATTTTATTTACTTTTTTGTATGTTTTTCCTAAAGATTGCTCAGTGTACAAAGTGTTTTCCACAAATCTCATTTAGTTATTATGAGGATTTTATATTTTGAGTCAAGTAAGCATTGTATATAGGTGCCCTATTGTTCACTTCTACCAACATCCAGGAATTGGGATGAGGTGGGGTTGAGGGGAAGCACATTGGCTCATATCAAGGCCGGCTACAATGGAATAACACTGAGAGCAAAGTGTGTGTACCTCACAGCCACATCTTTAAGACATTATAAAAATATAGTAAGGATCCACTGATATGAGCCTTAGTGAGCTGAGCAATAGTCAGCCAAGCCAAAGGTCCTCCCAGTGCTCAGCTATTCAACTGAGGATGCTATACCCCTGTTATCATCTCAAACAGAGGCAGCTATGGATGGTTTTACTCTGGTCAGCTGGTGGTGAGGGAAAGACTTACCAGACATGCAGTTTGCATTCTGCTTTAATATTGTAAGCTGCCTTGGAGTCTCTTGAATAGAAAGACTGAGTATAAATACTTTAAATGAATGAATGAAGATAGCTACTGCAGTGTAGTGGATTGAGTGATCGACTAGAATTCTGAAGCATATGGGGTGCCTCTGTGAAAAAATAGCCAGGGAGTCTTCTCTTCTCATGAGATGGCCAAAGTATTGGAGCCTCAGCTTCAGGATCTGTCTTTCTAGTGAGCACTCAGGGTTGATTTCCTTCAAAATGGATAGGTTTGTTCTCCTTGCAGTCCAGGGGACTCTCAAGAGCCTCCTCCAGCACCACAATTCAAAAGCATCAATTCTTCAGCGGTCAGCCTTCTTTATGGTCCAGCTCTCACTTCCATACATCACGACTGGAAAAACCATAGCTTTGACTATGCGGACCTTTGTTGGCAAGGTGATGTCTCTGCTTTTTAAGATGCTGTCTAGGTTTGTCATCGCTTTCCTCCCAAGAAGCAGGTGTCTTTTAATTTCGTGGCTGCTGTCACCATCTGCAGTGATCATGGAGCCCAAGAAAGTAAAATCTGTCACTGCCTCCATATCTTCCCCTTCTATTTGCCAGGAGGTGATGGGACCAGTGGCCATGATCTTGGTTTTTTTGATGTTGAGCTTCAGACCATTTTTTGCGCTCTCCTCTTTCACCCTCATTAAGAGGTTCTTTAATTCCTCCTCACTTTCTGCCATCAGAGTGGTATCATCTGCATATCGGAGGTTGTTGATATTTCTTCCGGCAATCTTAATTCCGGTTTGGGATTCATCCAGTCCTGCCTTTCGCATGATGTATTCTGCATATAAGTTAAATAAGCAGGGAGACAATATACAGCCTTGTCGTACTCCTTTCCCAATTTTGAACCAATCAGTTGTTCCATATCCAGTTCTAACTGTTGCTTCCTGTCCCACATATAGATTTCTCAGGAGATAGATAAGGTGGTCAGGCACTCCCATTTCTTTAAGAACTTGCCATAGTTTGCTGTGGTCCACACAGTCAAAGGCTTTTGCATAGTCAATGAAGCAGAAGTAGATGTTTTTCTGGAACTCTCTGGCTTTCTCCATAATCCAGCGCATGTTAGCAATTTGGTCTCTAGTTCCTCTGCCCCTTCGAAATCCAGCTTGTACTTCTGGGAGTTCTCGGTCCACATACTGCTGAAGCCTGCCTTGGAGGATTTTGAGCATAACCTTGCTAGCATGTGAAATGAGTGCAATTGTACGGTAGTTTGAGCATTCTTTGGCACTGCCCTTCTTTGGGATTGGGATGTAGACTGATCTTTTCCAATCCTCTGGCCACTGCTGAGTTTTCCAAACTTGCTGGCATATGGAGTGGAGCACCTTAACAGCGTCATCTTTTAAGATTTTAAATAGTTCGACTGGAATGCCATCACCTCCACTGGCCTTGTTCTTAGCCATGCTTTCTAAGACCCACTTGACTTCACTCTCCAGGATGTCTGGCTCAAGGTCAGCAACCACACTATCTGGGTTGTCTGGGACATCCAGATCTTTCTGGTATAATTCCTCTGTGTATTCTTGCCACCTCTTCTTGATGTCTTCTGCTTCTGTTAGGTCCCTACCATTTTTGTACCTTTATCATGTCCATCTTGATTGATTCAGATACATTATGGGAAATATCTATCCCAGCATGTGAAGACTGCCATCAATGACAACTGGAAGAGTCCATTACGGATCCAACAAAAAGTTATCCGTACAAGTGATGTGTTTGTGTTAGACCACAGATGAGGCATTTAGGAGCCCCTGATCAACCACTGTGCCCTGCCTCATCTTCAGTTGTGTTGACCTAGAATTGCTACTGGATTATGGTGGGCACTGAGAAGAAACTTGCTGCACAAGTTTTCCTTTCTTTAAACAAACTCACAACACAAGTCATCTCCATCACCTCACCTCACCACCACCTACTACTACCACCTGTTGTTTGAAAAGCCCTGGGTGAGTGGTGAAGTGGCAGGTGCAGATACACTGGAAGCCATAGTTGTAGACCTGCACACAGGCAGCTCAGGGTCACTCTGCCAGCCCCCAGAACTGGAATACACCAATGTCCTCCAAGACATTACAAGCAGTAACAGAGTAGACACACCATGTCTGACCCATGATATGTTGCTTTCTAAGGCAGAGCACCAAACCATGCCCCCATGTCCCCCTTGCCATCACCACCAAAACCAGAACAGTCATTCTTACAGAAACACCACACACATCCTTCTCCATGTCCCTGGCACAAATCAAGTAACTAATCATCTGTTGTTCCTTTACACAATCCATAGCCCTGAACACACACTCCTGAATCAACAAATCAGTGATTTTTGATGAATTTCCTGGTTCATTTTTGTATTCATGCCCATCTCTAGCGATGACATTAAAGACAAATTTTACAGTGATCTTTGCCTCACACTTGATAGTGCGCCAAGATCAGACAGGCTGATCAGTCTTGCCTATTTTAACCACAGAATCATGGAATAATAGAGCGGGAAAGGGTCTATAGAGTTATCAAGTCCAACTCTCTGCTCAAAGCAGGAATCCAAATCAAAGCAGATCTGACAAATGGTTGTCTAATTTTCTCTTGAATGCCTCCACATTGGAGCACTCACCACCGTCTGAGGTAATTGATTCCATTGCCATACTGCTCTAGCATTAGGAAGTTTTCCCTCATATTCAATTGAAATCTGACGTTTTGTAACTTGAGTCCATTATTACATGTACTGCAGTCTGGGATGACTGAAAACAGATCTTGCCCCTTGTCTGTAGGACATGTTTTCATGTATTTGACAACTGCTATCATATCTCCTGTCAGTCTTCTATTTTCAAGGCTAAACATGCTCAGTTATTTTGGTCTTCCCTCATAAGGCTTGGCTTCCATTCCCCTTATCATCCTTGTTGCTCTATTCATTCCCTGTGTCCTTCATGCAAATCATTAATAAAAATGTGGGACAGTACCAGGCCCAGGACTGAGCTTTGTTGTATCCTGCTTGTTACCTCCTCCCAGTCTGAGCCATTGATATGTACTCTTTGAGTGCAATCCTGCATAACCAACTGTGTATACACCTGAAAGTTGTTTTATCCAGTTCACATCTACTTAGCTGCTAATCAGAATATCATGGGGCACTTTATCAACAGCTTTGGTGAATTCAAGATATACAGTATTATGCCCACAACATTCCCATCATCTAACAGGGAAGTTACCCAATTTAAAAAAAAGAATGGGATAAGATCAGTCTGGCATGATTTGTTCTTGACAAATCCATGTTGGCTTCTAGTTATTGCTGCATTGTTTTCAAGGTGCTTGCAGAGTGATTGCTTTATAATCTGCTCTAGAATTTTCCTTGGGATTGACGTCAGGCTGACCAGTCAATAGTTCCCTGGTTCCTCCTTTTTGCCCTTTTTGAAGAAAGGGACTTCATTAGTTGTCCTCCAATCATCTGGCACTTCACCGATCGTCCATGATTTTAAAATAATAATAATAAACAGCGGTTCTGAGAGTTATTCAGTCAGTTCCTTCAATACTCTTGGATGCAGTTCATTGAGCCCTGGAGATCTGAACTCATTCAAAGTGATATGGTATTTCTTGACTATTTGTTTATCAATCTCAAACTGCAATCATGTTCCCTCTACTTGTACTTCACATTTGCCTAAAGAGTCATAGACTATCTTCTGGAAAAAAGACCTAGTTAAAGTAGGAATTGAGCACTTCTGCCTTTTCTTTGTCATCTGTTATCATTTTCCAATTCCTGTTGAGTAACTGAGCCATGATTTCTTTTCTCTGTCTTTTGCCATACACATACCTGAAGATTTTTTTTTGTTACTTTTAGTATTTCTTAGTAACCTTGGCTTATTACCAGCTTTTATTTTAATGTCTGAGTTGGTTAAGACCATCAAATGTGGAATGGAGTCATTAGAAAGCATGCCATTGGAAACTGTGATAGTAATAGTCTGCTTCTCTTGAGGATTTGCAACAAATACAATTTGCCAATCACAAATATATTATTTTGACTTAGAAACCCAACACCCAAAAGAAGAAGAAGCATCAAAGAAGCTAAACATATTCTCGCTCAGTCACAAGGAATCCAGCTTGGTGCTGGAGACAGAACTAAATTCCAGCAGGAAGCAGAACCATTGGTGATCAATGGAAAACTCTCTATGATACTACATCTAACCCAGTCATAAAAGTTCTTGGACTTAAGGCCATGACCCACTTAAAAGCCCCAGAGGCAGACACAATTCCGGCAGAGATTTATTAAATGAAGAAGTGGCAATAATTTCCTCCAACAACTGACACACCTATTTCAAGTAATGTGGACACAAGGCAAAAACCTTCAGGACTTCAAAGATACAATAATTGTCCATCTTTATAAACAGAAAGACAACTGTCAACTCCATGACAGACACAGAGAGATTTCTCTTCTAAATACGCTGGGAAAACTCAGGCAAGAATCCTTCTGAATCACACTCATTGAACACTTGGAAAGAGGCTTTGTACCAGAAATTCAGTGTCCCTTCCAGAAGGAACAAAGGACTGTTGACATGATCTTTGCCATGCAACAGCTACAAGAAAAGAATCAAGAGCAGCATGTCAACCTCTACACGACATTCATAGATTTGACTAAAGCTTTTGATACAGTATCCAGAGAAGGTCTGTGGAAAGTCACAAAGAAATTTGTGTGTCCTGAGAAATTCACACATATCACTATATATATTCTATGGATCTCTCTAATCTCTGGAAGAAACACAAGAGGCCATTAACCAATTATCTAGTGGGAAGCCCTGGAGGCAGATGCAATTCCAGAAGAGATCTAGTGAAAAAGGTGATTGTAAAACTCGTTCAACACATGACGCACCTATTTCATGAAATGTGGACACACGGCAAAATCTCTCATGACTTCAAAGATGCAGGAATTATCCACCTTTATAAAAGTAAAGGCAACCATCAACTCTGGCAGCCACTGAGGCATCTCACGTCTAAATGCTGCTGGGAAAATTCTGATAAGAATCCTTCTGAATTGCCTCTCAGGACAGTTGGAGAGAGGCTTTGCACCAGAAATTCAGTGTGGCCTCTAGAAGGAACAAAGGACTGTTGACATGATCTTTGCTGTTCAACAGCTACAATCAAAATGTCAAGAGCAGCATGTCAACCTCTACATGACATTCATAGATTTGACTAATACTTTTGATCCAGTATGCAGAGAAGGTCTATGGGAAATCATCAAGAAATTTGTATGTCCCAAGAAAATTAACACATATCATTTGAGAAGTTCATGACAGTATGCAAGCTTCTGTCCTTAACAATGGCATCCTCTATGAATCCTTTCCCATTAAAAATGGTGTAAAACAAGGCTTTATTCTTACTCCAACTCTTTTCAGTCATAAGACTGCAGTGCTTCTCAGTCATAAGACTGCAGTGCTTTGGAATGCTTGCAGGGAAGGGAACACTGGTGTTGACTTTCAATATTGCACTGATGGGAAACTGTTTAGTTTGCAGTGTCTGCAGGTTGTATCTAAAATCTCATTTTGCACAGTACATGAACTTTTATTTACTGATGATTGCACTCTTACTGCAACCATGCTTATGGATATGCAAAGAAGTCTTGATCTGTTCTCCTCCACTTGCCACACTTTGGGTCTGATAAGACAGTGGTGATGTACCACCTGATTCAGATGTACCTTATGAGGAACCAGTTCTGAAGCTATAATGTGTGAACACCTCCTTACTGCCATCAATAGGTTTACATATCATAGAATCATAGAATCATAGAAAAGGGAAGTTGGAAGGGGCCTACAAGGCCATCAAGTCGAACCCCCTGCTCAATGCAGGAATACAATCAAAGCATATCTGCCAGGTGATTATCTAAGTTTTTCTTGAATGCCTCCAGTGTTGGAGCGCTCACCAACTCCCAAGGTAACTGGTTCCACTGTTGTACTGCTCTATCTTGGCAGCACTGTCTCCTGCTGCATTCTCATTGACAATTAAGTGACCTCAGCCTTTGGAAGACTTCAATCCTCTGTGTGGAATCAGTCTTTCTGCTAAGTTGAACATGTACAAGGCTGTTGTTCTATCCTCCCTACTCTATGGAGCGAAGACATGGACTGTCTATCAACACTATGCAAGAAAGCTCTATCATTTTCATCTTAACTGTGTTTGAAGAATTCTCAACATCAAACGGCAATATAAAGTCCCTGACCCTGAAGTCTTGGAGCAAACACAGATGGCAAACATTTTGGTAATCTTCAGACAACAACAACTGCATTGGACTAGCTATGTGATCATGATGTTGGACAACCATCTCCCAAATTGGATCTTCTATAGGGAGCTTGTTGCAGGTGCTCAGTTGTGTCATGAACAAAATAAATGACTTAAAGATACACTGAAAACAACACTGGAAGATTTAAATATTGACAACATCAATTGGGAAGTTCTCACTCAGAATCGAAGTGCCTGCAAAACACTGTCAAAAAGAGGGATAAAGAATTCAAAACGAAAAGAATCAAGGATAGCACAAAGGAAGAGGAAAGTGAGAAGGAAAGTTTGCAACTTCTCAACTGCCCAACAAGCCCAGGTTCAGCTAACCTGTCCCACTGTTTCTGTATCTCCTAGCCTTGTATTGGGCTAGTTAGTTACCTGTGTGTCCATCAGTGTGCTGATTCTCAATTTTAACCACTCACTTCTCTTTTTTTCCTAAATGTTGAATCTGATGGAGATGGTTCTTTGTATCTTCAAATGCAAAGGACAAACTATACATAAAACTCCTAGAGACCTGCATTTAAATCCCTGCTTAACTGTGAAAATTCACTGGGAGTAGGGCGGCATTGGTAAAATCACTCCCTAAATATTGCACTTTCCTTGAAAGCCCTGTTAGGGTCACTATAAGTCAGTTCCAAGTTGATAGCACATTGTACACAGACACATTTAAAAGGAAGAAAACCCTGGCTACTAAGTAAATCCTTGCTTGTTCTATCTTTACACTTGAGGACAAGTTACTGGAACATTCTGCTCCTTACTAGTAAGGAAGATGAGATATTTTCTAACTCTAGAGTTTTTGTGTTGGCAAGAATTCTGTTTGGTGCCAATTTGCCCATTTTTGTGCAAAACTTTGCAATTTGTACAATTGCATGAATTGTCCCAAGCTAAGATGGCTGCTGTTTTGTTTAAGAATCTGAAGCACTGAATGGGTTGGTTGTGTACTTCTTAATAATCAGCCCATCCTTTTGTGTTTACTACAAATGATCTCCAGGAAAAGAATTAAATAATGATGGAGAAATTGCAGCAGAGGAGTTGCTTTGCCATATTTTCTTTATAGATTAAAAATACTAACAAATGGATAATTAAACAATTACAGATACAATGCATAGCATATTACAGGCCTTGCCACCATAGGAATTTAAGAGTTAGAAAAGGCAACAAGGAACACATACAGTGACAAAAAAGAATTTCAGTGATTTTGTGATTTTTACCAAAATCCTCTATTAATTTCTATGGCTCATTGTGAGGCAGCTATAGCGCTTTGCTATAGAAATGCCGACATCTTTGAGGCTTGTGGTATGTTTCAGAGAAATAAAACTTTAAAATGCATACAGGTAAAGCAAATCGTTTTAAACAACCAATTGAAGATTATGCACAAACATGCTATGGTGAATGGGAGCAACATGTACAACATGTTTACTTTAGGCAAAATGCATATGGAAAATGCATATGGATTTTCAACTGTAAAAACCAAAAACAAGTATTGCAATGTGATATGAACAAAATTTTGAGAAATGGAACAAGCCTGTAGATGCCAGCTGAGATTAGTGGAAATGGAATAGAAACAGAACCAAGTTTATCACATTGCTTTGCACAGGGGATGGAAGGTGTTTTAAGTGTCCCCAACCTAGCTGTCCTTTTGAGGTTCCTGGGATAATAATAGAATCATAGAATCATGAAGTTGGAAGAGGCCTATAAGGTCAACAAGTCCACCCCCCTGCAGGAATTTAAATCAAAGGGTATCTGCCAGGTGGTTGTCTCAATTTCTCTTGAATGTCTCCAGTACTGGAACACTGCCAGACTTGATCCAATTGATCCCTAGTTCAATTCCTCTCCAAGCCACTGAGCAGCTGGTTTCCTAGGCGCCAGACCATCAAATGTGTTTCTGAAGCATTATATCCTATGAAATTCAGACAAGCCACTAGGTGCAGATCAAAAGATATATCTGAAAACACAGAATTTTCAGCCATGCCAGAAAACATGATCCTGTGATGAGCCACAGCAGGATGGCAACAGCACATAAAAAAAGTTGAGCCAAGGCCTCACTCAGCCCCAAGGCTAGTTTGTCTCTTTTCCTCTGTTTTCTGATCCTAGATTTGGCTCAACCCGAACTTGGAATATTTTATTCCAATGCTAAATTTGTTTTGTTCTGGGCTTTGATTTTCCTCCCTGAGGTTTGCCAGAAGTGCATTATGCTCATTTCTTTTCGTGTGAGCATTTCTCTATGCAACTTGGTCAAGCACAACTTTTTGCAGTAGGTTTCCCAGTACAAAGCATCGAAAAACCTTTGTAAAAGCCAATATATATATATATATATATTTAATGTGCCTTTCCTCAGAAATATACACATTTGCACACTTTTTTTTAATGGAAAATTTAATTGGTGTGAATCTTACCCAATAGCTGAATGTTGGACAATAACAATACTTGTGTTTCAATTCCTGTATTGTTTTGAAAGTGTGAAGTTAGGTAAATATGAACTTCTCCCCCATAACCTACCCCTTATCAAGGGAGAATTTAAGATCTACTCTGGGATTTTATGAGGCATTCTATATAATGTCCTATACACCCAGAGGATTTGAAAGTTTCCAATTATGAAAATACAGGTCTGCTGACATGCCAGATCTATATTTTTACATCTCTTGTGGTATAATAAGCCTGTGGGATCAGGCTGCATGTGACAGCCACCAAGTGGAAATTTATCATTACATATTCCCATATGTTGTACATTTGTCTAAGGCTTAAGCTCCTTGATGAATCATCCTTGAATAAGCTTCACCATGGAGTTGTCATCCCGCCTCCACATGTCCTACAGCACACTCTACAGTCTTTTATGATATATTTCCTCCTTAAAGTATTAATTCCCTTGCAGTATAACTTGAGAGAGAAAAGGAATAGCCACAGATAGGACACCATTAAGACTGAAATGATGTGCTGATGGTAAGCTATCATCATCATAATCATCATCATCATTTGGGCTTTGGGAACAGTACCACAGAATTTGGGAACAATACCCAATAAACACCATCAGAACTACAAAAACCAGCAGTATTAGGAACAACATATATAATACACTGATATTTAACAGATACTTAGGTTTTTGGTTAAAACTTGTATTTGTTACATAATACCAGTAAATGTTTTTATAATTTTGATTGACTGTGGTGTGTGGTTTATTATTATTATTATTATTATTATTATTATTATTATTATTATTATTATTATTATTATTATTATTATTATTATTATTATTATTATTATAAAAAAAACACCAGGCACATTGAGTGAGACATGGTTTTTCATATAAAATAGACAGGCAGTGGACCTTTTCTGCACCTCTCCAGAAGAAGAAGAAGAAACTTTCTTCCATGGCTTTTTTCATTACTTCTTTGCCATCTCCTTAATATTATTTTCCAAAACAAAGTTGAAGTCACATGAGATATTTTCACTTTGCCTACACACATGTGCATGTACATGCACACACACTTTTTCTCTCACTCCTTTTTTCATATCTAGAGAGGGGATACTCATATTCGTTTCTTGGTGGAGACAAATACAAATATTACCACCACAGGTGGCCTGGCTCTTTGGACTCATCCCCCAGAACTGGCCAGTCCACTTACCTGTCACAGCGCAGTGCATGAGACTGTCATTGTTCATGCTGCACCTATCGTGGAAGTAGCCTGGTTGGTACTTCCCTGCAGAGGGTCATCAAACTCTTGACCTCTGGGTCTCCAGCTAGGTATCCAACTCACTGAGCTACCCAGCAGCTTTATTAAAATTTACTGAAATATTATTACACCATTAGGGTTGAGTGGTATGTCATTGTGGAAGAATAATTGTCATATGGGCTTTGAGCAGATAGGCCACACAATTAAGTTGCCTTGTAGCCCTTTGGGGTTATATCCCTTCAAGTCATTATGAGTTTTTAATATGAAGACCCATAAACAGACAAATAATGTGATAGACTCAAGACAGAGAGGGTTGGGAACACATTGAGCATACAGTCCTAATCTGTATGCCCAATATTTAGATACAGAGCAGACCTTAGGTACAGAGACCTTCCACACATGTTTGAAGTTTAATCCACCTTTTGAAACAAAGGAAAACTTGTTTGACTATGGACAAAATGAATCAGAATTGATCCTTGACAATTTAAGCTAACCCTATTGCATTTTAAACCTACTACTGTTGTTGTTCAGAGTGACCTGTTAAACCGTGGGTGCTTGGTTTTTGAAGATTATACTCTTCTTGTTTCTTTTAAACTTATTTTTGTCCCCATCAAACCTAGCTAGGTGTTTGAAAGAAACCTAATGTTTTAATATTTAATCTGTCTACTTTCAACATACTTTTTGAGGTAAGGAACTGCCTTACCTCAAGAAACTGAGGTAAGGAATTGTCAGATGAAATAGGGACAGATAGGATGTGATTTGCCAACTGTGGCACATTAAAGAATTGAACCACGTTTCCTCAGTGACAGCTTTGTGACCTATGCCACTTGTCTCACGTATTCTAATTGTTTCAACAAATAGGAGAAACACACACATACATGTGCACGCACGCACACACACATGCTATTTTTCTTTCATTGTTATCCTCCTCATCCCAATTAATAGCCAGTACTTTACAAGGGTGTGTTTTGATTACTGCAGTTACATTGCCAAATATATCAAGGCAGACAGCTAGAAACAAAACATGTCAAATGCCTTTTTTTTCTTTTCATATCAGCATGAAGTTAGTTTTTTAGGAACAAAAATACCTTGCATTGTAAAATGGGAGGGGAGGAAAATATGAGGAGGTGGAGTTGAAGAGAGAATGTGTTTGTGTCAGGCTGGCACCAGGAATATAATTTAGTGTGCAGGTATTTGATTTGATAGAAAACCTGCCTTGATTTTTTAGAAAAATCCTGGTTTCTGACAAGGTTGTAATTCATGGCGAGGGGCTGAGGCCACAGCTTGAGTTTGACGTGCCACTCCAACCTAAACCCTGGATGGTTTTAGGTGATCCCCTAAGAGGGTAGCATGTTGCAGCTGGCAAAAAAATAAACAAACCTAAGACCTATGCTAACAGAAATTTTTTAGATTTATGCCACGAGCCAAGGAAAAACACTGACATGTTTGTGAGCCGAAGTTTGATCTGGCCCTTTCCTCACACACAGCAACGGTTTCTCGCAGGCGAAAGACAGACAGCAGACAAGAGGGTAGTGAGAACAAATCGGACAAATAGGAGCCGATGGTTTAATTTTGCTTGCTCCTTTCTTCCCCCCGTCACACATATCCCTTACCCCCTCCTCCCTCTTTCTTTTGCCATTTGAATTTACACCCTCTGATTTATTAATATCTGTGGATTCTGCTTCTCTTTTTTCTCTTAAGAATCCCAGAATATGTATGTATGTATGTATGTTCATGGTTTTGCAAAACGTCTTTTGATCAATTGCAGTAATAAGACATAGACATATGACAATTTAATCTTAAAAAAAAAAACCAAAATAATTGTACATTTGGCTTCTTTTTCTTTTTTTTCAGCAGTCACTGGCAAATTTCATTTGACTGGATTGGAACTGGGTTCTACAAACTGAGTTATTTAGAAACAAAATCAGAATCTACCTTATTCCTCTCCCCAGGTGAATCCCAAATTAATATTCCAAGATGATCTGGTTACTGCTGGTGTGAGGCTCTGGATATCTCTGCCCCACACCTACATGAGCCTATTAATTGCCCCACAGGCATCCCAGGTGTTGTTCTGGGACTAGGAAATGGTGGACATTTCCCACCTACCCACCGTAAGATGCCTCACTGTTGTTGGCGGGGCTACATTGTTTTCCTTCTCTCACATACTTTGACATGGGAGGGGTGGGTGCGTGGGGAGAGAAGGAAGAAAATGTCACTGCTCTCCAGAACGTACTGTTTTCTTCACATGGACAAGGAGAAGAGGGAGGGAGCCATCACCATTCGCCACACCACATCAAATCGCTCTAGAATTTTTATTCAATATAAAAGTGACTTTCCTCTCCAGTACAAAGTACCCTTTTGTATATTTTTTTTCCTGAGAATAGCAATGGGGGGCATATTATGAGTGGCCAGTTTTTAATATGGATTCCAGGCACTTATGGAAATTATTCCTTGCACATGGGATGCTATGAAGAAAGTCCTCACCTTTTCCCTCTGTTGACTTCGTGGAGAGGAAGAAGTGATTCTTCATTGCCCACTCAGTCCAGCATTATAGTTCCTCAGTTGCCAAAGACAGTGTCACCTTTCATTGTTTCACCTTAATTCAGCTCTAATTAGCATATGTATAGACATTATTGGTTGCAGCAGAACGTTAAGGATGCTTGCCTGAATATGTGTCCCTCTGAACATGCATGTAGTATAATGCCACAAACAAGAACAATGTCCACACTCAAATTAGACATGCTAGTCTAAAGGGGGCTGTGGTCCCTTGGCACTGTACCTTTTAATGAAAGACACATGCCAAACTTTCCATTCCATAGTTAAAATATGTGTGGCAGCAGAACTGATCTGCAGTACAATGGTTCTTTGACTGTGTATTTAGTATTGCTTTTGTATACCATTTCTCAGAGTAGTATTTGTTTGATCCTTTTCAGTATTTGCATACTTATTGTTTTTAGCTTTAAATATTACCTTTAGGTCATGTAAGATGCCTTGAGTCCTTTCTAAAGAGAAAGGTGGAGTAAAAATATTTAAATACATAAAAATATATAAACATCACACCATTAGCCATATTACATTTAACTGTGCTGACTACCATCAGCACATTCAGGCCACCTCAAATTTTCTAGCTGTGGGTCTGACTGAAAGGAGCTTGGCCCTAGAAAAACAAGAAACTTGATGAGATTAAGCCAGACACAGTCACACATCTCTACTTTTCACAAGTGTTTGCTACTTTGAAAAACAATGGAAATAAATGGAATATTATACCTTTCAGGCACAATACAATAAGCTACCCCACTATTTAAAGCACATGACCTTCAGACCTCATTATTGGAGAGGGAATTCTGTACCACCATAGCTTGCAGTTTTGTTTTTTGTGTTTGTCTGTTTTTTACTTTGGGTAGGGATTGGGGCCAAATGTTGACATTTTGCAATTGCCTCTTTAAAAAGGGGGAAAGCCTAAAATATGTCATGACAATGTATTGAAATATTTTTTTCTGTTAAGTTTCCATGACAGCATATAAACAGTTGTGTCTGTTGCACAGTAGAGAGAAACTTTGTCAACATAACTGATTTTTCTCGTACTGAAAAAAAGAGCAGAAATTAGTCAATATTCTTCCGAACTTTAAATAGATTGACTTTTAAAACGTTTTGTTACCATACCAACAAGATGCTGTTTTGCTTCCTCCTAAAATAGCACCTAAACAGGGAAACTCAAATTCTTTTTCCAGCCTTTGTCTTTCTGTAGTTATTCATCCATAGGAACAGCAATAGCAAACAGCTGGGTGTGATTTTGGATGTGCTCACCTACAGATCAGTTCCACTGGAACCACTGGCCTAAATCCAGCTGGTAGTCCCACCTGCAACACATCCATTGAATTAATTGCTGAAAGGAGAATCAATACTTGTGTAAGCCCCATTGATTCAATGAGTATCCTCTAGTGGGGGCCTACCAGTTGCATCAGGCCAGTGAATCATACTTACAAGTCAGTGTTTTAGATTTAACCTAAAATCCTAAGAACAATTACAAAAGAATAATGAGATGAATATGTGAGATAGAATTCTGTTCCATGAGCACTTTCATATTTTAAGAGGTTGTGCAAGGAGCGATTCCATTAGCTCTTTGTGAATGCAGAAGCCTTATTATTTCAAACGGGAAAGCTTCATGATCTTGTTCCCATGGCAAACTCCAGGATTGGGCACAATGGCACCAATGGAATCTTACTCATCCCTTGTCCTCAACAGGATTTAAGCCACAAGGACTAAGTTTGAGATAACGTCCAGACGGTTATGCTGCTTGTGTGAAGTAGACAATAGCTAACATTCCATTGCTGAATTACACAAAGAGCATAAAGTTTGAAGATGAATTGCTTCAAATTGAGAAACTTCTGTTGACATTATCTGTTGCATGCCAAGCAACTGGATTTTAGCCACTGTGTTGAAGCTGAAATCTGAGGATTGGCTTTGGGGAACCAATGTTTCCAACTGTCTTTTGATACAAATCTTTCATGGATCAGGGTTGGAAATCCCATTCCAAGACATGCTGTTGGCTTTATCTGCCAGACAATTATAGATGGAGATTCAAACTTGGAAGATTCTATGCTTGTATACCAGAAATAGTCCACTTCACTGGAAGTTGAGTCAAGGCAATTGGACTTCTTTCTTATTAGGTTGAAACGTTTCGCTACTAATCCAAATAGCTTCTTCAGTCTTAGGAGAGTTAGTAGGAGACCCCTGATATATCCTCCAGTTTGGATTCACTTCCCCCTGGTCTGGATAGGTTCATTAGATGGACAAAGGACAGGGGGTGAGTGAAAATCTCACCTCTGCAGTCCTTCTCCACCCATTGTCATGGGTCATTAACAGTCGTTAACAGTGGTCTTTCTGGTGTGTGTGGTCCCGATCTTTCTGGGGATGGATGAAAGGGCAGCATGATAAATAGGAGACAGATTGCATCTAAAGCCTCAACCCTGTTGACACAAGACCTTTCCTAACAATTCACATCTAAAAGTTGCACCATTTGTGTAACTGCAACAGGATTCCAGTCATTGCCTTAACACAAGAGAGATAAAGTATTCATTTTATGCCACAAAATTATGGTCCAGGCAACAAATGCAGTAGGAACTATTGTGTTTATAACTGAACAAATGGACAAGTTATTTATTTTACTCTTATCTTGGGAGCCCCTTGCTCAAAGGACAACCCTAGTGAGGTGCATTACTTCAGATATCTTTGTCGGACTGAGATCTAGGTGTGAGTCATCTCTATACATCAGTATTTTCAAACATCATAATTCGTGCACAGGTTCGAACATCATAATTTGTGCACAGGGGTTCTGCTCAGAAGCCGACAATAATCACAACCTATTATTTTCTTCTTTGATAGCATAGTGAGAAGAGAATGTTAATCAACTGGAAAAATAAATTAAAAAGGTTAGCCGATGCTGTAATGTTTCATTAAAGAATTAGCATCAAACCACAGAAAGAGCTTTTTGATGGCTTTCTAGTATGTGTGGTCTGACTGAACTAAACATTCTGCCCTAGTCAATTGCCAGATGTCGAATCATGTGACTCGAACTTGTTATTTTCTCTCATAGTGGCACTGTGACCAGCAGAAGAACTGGACAAAATTCTAAAATGGTTTCCAAAGCCAGTGATATATGGTATTCAGTTCCATATGCTGGTACAAAGGTGTACTGTAGGAATACATCTAGGTGGAACATTCTATGCTGTGGAGGCTCCTCATATTCCTGTTTGCAACTTCAGGGATGACATTTTATAGCCTCTACAGAATGACAGAACAGATGTGAAACCAACACTTCTGTGGATATTCTGTCTTCATCGTCACTGTTTCTCTTAATTTTGCATCTTGCACCTAAAGAACAATTATGACTAACCTATACATCAGGGGCTGGACAACTCAGAAGTTGCTAGATTACCATATCTCCCATTCTGACTTTACCCACTGCACAGGGTGGGTGGTGCTTATGAGATTTGGAGTCCAACACTAACAGAAGAGTAATCTGTTATTTTACATTGCAATATTATTGGGGTATAGAGGACCAGCTACTTCCAGTGGGATAATGATTTCTATGAATAGACAGATGGAGTGGTCATGGGGAGCCCCCTCAGCCCAGTTATAGCAAATTTCTACATGGAACATTTAAAAAAACAGGCCCTGGCTTCAGCACCCTTCGCACCCACAGTCTGGTTCTGATACATGGATGACACCTTTGCAATTTGGAGTCACGGTGAAGAAAAACTGGAAGAATTTCTAACCCATCTCACTAGCATCAACCCAAATATACAATTAACCATGGAAAAAGAAATAGAGGGCCAACTCCCTTTCTTAGATGTCATGGTCATACAGAAACCTGCCTCCTATTGGGACACAAGGTCTACAGAAAACCCACCAACACAGACCGGTACCTACACAAAAACTCCAACCACCACCCATGACAAAAAAGAGGCATAATCAAAACACTGGTAGACCGTGCAAATCGGAACTGTGAAGCTCAATTTCTCAGCACCGAACTCAACCATCTGAATTGGGCCCTATAGGCAAATGGCTATTCCAAGAATGAAATAAAAAGAGCCATCAAACCAAGAAAACAACACTGAACTGAAGAAGAAAAACAGCCCCCCACAAATAAAGTATTTCTGCCATACATCAAGGGGGTCACAGACCGCATGGGGTCTTTTTTGAAAATACAAAAATGGCTGCAAAACCTAAGGCGGGGAAAGGAAGTCCAGCACCAGAAACTACACCACTGAGATTGATGCAAGAAACCCAGTCTTCTTTATTAACGAAAGAATATTTTGAGAAGCTCATGAGCACTATGCTCAGCCAACAGACAGCCCATTTTGATAGAAAGTTTGATGAAATTAAGTCTGATATTTCAGCCCTGAAAATTAAAGTGTCCAACCTCTCCAAACAACAGGAGGACAAGAATTTACAATTGGGGCAAATGGAAGAGGATATGACAGAAAAATTAAGAAATAAAGAAGACAGCGAGATTAGCAAAGAAAATGGAGAAAAAAGTAATAGAACTTCAGAAGGACTTAGGAAAAGTTGAAACCAGATGAAACCAACATGAAACACCAATGACTCAAATCCAGATGGAGAATGCATCACATATTTTGAGAATACAGAATGTACCAGAAACTCAAAATGAAGACCTCTTAGAAGTTACAACTGATTTACTATCAGATTGGGCGAATTGTGAGAAGGATGAAATTAAGTGGAATATAGATGCGGCCAAAAGAACATCCTCAGTATTTATTTTAAAAAATCATCTCCCAAGAGAGGTACAAATTAGATTCATTAAAACCACATATAGAGACAAAATTCTGAAAGCAATGCAAGATAAGCAATATATAAGAGAAGGAAGGAATCTGAACACATTGAAACATATCCCTTGGGAAATAAGAAATAAAAGGAAAATGTATGAGAATGGATAAAGACTATCAGCTACATAATCAATAATTAGAATAACAATATATCTGTCTGAATTTGATTTTTCCCTCTCGCTCCCTGTTTATATTTCTTTCTGATATGTGGAACTATTACTAGAAGAGAATGTATAGAATTACTATGAAAAATATTGATCTGTAATGTATCCGTTCAAATCCACCCCCTCCGAGGGTACCCCTATCCCAGCTGCCCCTTACCTTACCCTACCTTTATAAGGAAAATAAAAAATATAAATAAATTTTTAAAAAATACAACAAATGTTATGGTCAGCAAAGGACAAAAGGGACCCCCTCACCACTGCAGGAGTATACTGGATACCTTACAGTTGTGACCAGGTATATATTGGGACCACAAAACATAGCATCCAGACCAGAATCAAAGAACATGAAAGACACTGCAGACTGAAACAACCGGAAAAATTGGCAGTAGTTGAACATGCCCTGAAACAAGCTGGACATGAAACCCTATTTCAAAAGACAGAAGTACTGGACAACACCAGCAATCATAATGTTAGACTACACAGGGAAGCCATTGAAATCCACAAACACCAGCACGGCTTCAACAAAAAAGAAAAAAGTCTGAAAATCAACAAAGCCTGGCTCCCAGCACTGAAAAATACAGCCTGCAAAAGGTCAATGAACTCTACCCAGCCACAAGGACCGGTGATCACTGCACACAAAAGACTAGCCAACGACACCCATCAATCACAGTGACAGATAATCTCCCCCCTTATCACAACAAAACACCATAACAAAAAACGCCCTGATCACAGGAAACACCCAGTCTCCTGAAAAGAACAAAAACCTGATCCCACAGCTACAAATACTCAACAATCCCACACACTACACCAGAACACAGACAGAGTTCTAGCTCCTGTCCTCTGAAGATGCCGGCCACAGAGACTGGCAAAACATTAGGAAGAAAAACCTCCAGAACATGGCCAAACATCCCGAAAAACCCACAACAACCAACCTATTGTCTTTTTACCTTTGGGAAGCTCTGTATTAGAGATGGGGGCTTCGTATTCGTATATGAATACGAAGCCCCCCCCAGCACAGATGGCCAGCCTGATTACCTCCCACACCCACATGACCACTTACCATGTGCCGCATGGTACGTGTGGACAGCGTCATCTTCTGTGCCCTAATCATGGCAGTAGCTCGGCTGCCACAATCCCGCCTCCCTGCTCACTCAGCCACTCTGGCAAGGGGGTGGGAGGTCTCCCTACTCAGCCATGGAGTGGCTGGGTGAGCAGGGAGGTGGGACTGTGGCAGCCGAGCTAGTGCTGCAAGTGAGGTGCAGAAGATGATGCTGGCCATGCGCACCACACAGCACATGGTAAATGGTTCTGCGGGGTTTGGGGGTGGGAGGTAATCAGGCTGGCCACCTGTGCTGGGGGCTTCATATTTGTATATGAATACAAAGTCTCCATCTCTACTCTGTATGCATGAACACATATAGAGCAAGCACATAAGTACTGGTTCATAGATTAAAAGAGAGAAATGTAAACAGCCTAGGTGACACTTCTAATTCTTAAACAGCCATACAACAGATATTGTTGCTTTGCACATTTTATGTGGCTTGCATTTTTTTTAACACAAAACAAGTGTTCTCACAAATGTTCGGTCCGCTGGCAAGCCCTGCTTTGTCAGCGCGGGCCACCATTGCCTCCTTCCCAGGATATTGCGAGACGCTGGAAGTCTCGCGAGAGCGACCCGGGAAGGGAGGGGGGAAGGAGACCTCTGTGCAAAACCTGATTCCACACTATGGCAGGAAACCCCCCCCCTTTTATGGTGGGCAATATTGATTATTCAATAAAGTGTGGCCCATGTTTATCCCATAATACTTGTCTCGTGTCATTATTCCGGGGTAAGGGGGCAATGTGAAAATTCTAATCAAGACCACAAGAAATATTATCATCTCACAGCTGAGGAAATTTTGCCATTTCTACCTTTTGCATATGAGAATGAGACCAGCAAGGAATTGCACCTTTGAGAATGACATTAATCCATTGAGAAGAATTTTACTCCAGACCTTTTGAGAGCAACAGAAAAGGAGAACCTGGCTTCACAGCTCAAATGATTTGGAAGTTGACTTCAGATTAGCCCATTCCACACTGACTGACTTCTGATCATATTCAAACTCCTCAGGTTGAATTGCTGAATTCCACTCACAGATGATGATTTGAGGACCTGGATGTCTAGGAGTGTAGACAGTGATTCTAATCACATGGGCCATTGAATTGTTTCTAAGTCCCTACTGAGTTGAGAAAAAGAGATGCAACTCCATTTTCTGGTCATTGCATAGAGCCCACTTCATGGGATCAATGCATGAACAAGACTACAGTCTAAATGTGATGGTGGAGAAAATTCAGAAAAATATTGTTCTGCTGAAGAGATTACAAATTGGAATAAATATAAATTTACTTATGTTTGCCTCTCCAAATACCCATATTTAAAGCATGTGAACTGAAGAGGGGGAAATAACGAACAAATATTTTTACATCCAGTAATATGCAGCACTTTATATCCGAAAATATAAAGGTATTGTTTCTCCATATATTATTTTTAACTTGATGGTGCCCTTTTAAACTATGCATTTTTTAATCCCTTTGCATGTATTAAAGTGCAACTTTAAAGCTTTTTAGACTAAAAATAACCAGCCTGCAGGAACAAAGAGAATACTTCAAAGTGTCCCCATCAGTAGGAAGTGCTTTCAAGCACAAAAAGGAAAGGAGGAGGGGAAGAATCGTATAGAGTGGTGAATGGCACTATTGTCATGCCGTTCATTCTCTGCAGAGATTTAAAAAAACAATTGCAGAAGAGAAAGGCTAGATTATTTGCAGGAAGAGGAAGATGCATATTCTTGCAAAACACTCACTGGGTCCTGGACCTTTATCTGACAAATTGACACTGAGCTTGCTTGTTCAGCATATCAGGAGTAATAACAGCTGTGAGACACATCTTTGCTTCAGTAAGGCTAGTTTCTAAATAGCATTTGGTGCATCAGTGTATCTTATTGACTTTATCAAGCAAGAATTGCATAGTTGATTGGACATGTCTTCTACCAGAAGATTGAGGTTCTCTTTAGGAAATCAGTTATTTTATTTACTCATTTATGCCTCAGAGCAAAGAAAAAGAACAGCCTCCAATTAATATCATTTCCACAGCAGCAGCAATCAACCAGTGTCCTATAAACCATCAAACTCAGGTTGTAATCACACAGAGCATAAGAACCGCAATTATATCGATTCTGTCATTATTTAAATTATTTTATAAATTTCTGTTCACACAACATACAGGTAAAATTGATTCATTTGGCCAACTGATCAGTTTTCCTCCCAACCTTGCCAGTATGGACTTTTAAAAATGATCCGATCCCTGAATCACTTCTATCCACATCAGTTTGGTATGTGTGAACATTGCTGTCAATTTACTTTGCAACTACTTGTGTTTTCTGTGCCATGGGCACTGCATGTTCCCTTTTATTATTATTATTTTCCAATGCTAAGCAATGTATTGGTATTCTCTCCCCCAAGAGTTTACTGATGCATCACTTATACTAACATTCATCCCTTCCCTTGTCAACATGGAGAAACACCCCGCCTAGTGTCCGTTGAGAAACAAAGCACCCTAAAACTGAATAACTGCCAAGAAATTACAATATAAAATCACAAATAACCAAAACAACATCAACATAAATACCATTAATTTAACTGGCATGATGTCAGAGCAAGAATAAATGCTGAAACTGTCACTGTCACTATCATGATGTAATCTCTGCAAAAGCCTGTCTGAAAAGCCATATCTTAAGGGATCATTTGAAGGTTCCCAGTGAAGGGGCCAGGCAGATTTCAGGGGGGAAGTTGTTCCAAAGGTGGGGGGACAACCTCTGAGAAGGCCTGGTTTCTAGTTTTCTCTTTCCAGCCTCTCTCAGGGTCAATAATCTCAACTGAGCCATCTGGAGGGATTGAGTAAATTGGGCCGATCTCATCAGGAGGAAACGTTCTGTCAGGTATCGAGGTCCCAAACCATTTAGAGCTTTGTAAGTCAAGGTTTTTGACTTTAAAATTTTAAAACCCTATAAAATGCCCCCCCCAAGCACTTAGAGACACCAAACTCACCGAGAAGCTTCCCCTGACTGTCCTCTACAAGCCCTCCACATATGGTGAAGTCTGGGTTTTGGATGCCCGAGTTATACACCCACAAGGAAGACCACCCCAGGAAAGTTCTCCCTGGCACTTATAGACACCAAAATACAGAAAAGCTTCCCTGACTCTTCTCTACAATTCCTCCAAGTTTGGTGAAGATTGGGTTTCAGACATCCAAGTTATACACCCACAAAGTGGGTTCCCCCCAGGAAAGTGCCCTTTAGCAGCTGGCTTGGGGAAACCCAATCTTCACCAAACTTGGAGGAATTGTAGAGCACAGTCATGGGAAGCTTTTCTGTGATTCTGGTGTCTCTAGGTGCCTGGGAAGAAACGTCCTGGTGGGGGCTCTTTGTGGGTATATAACATGGACATCCTAAACCCAATCTTCACCAAACTTGGAGCAATGGTAGAGAAATGTCAGAAGAAGCTTCTCTGTGATTTTGGTATATCTAGGTGCCTGGGGGCTGTTTTATAGGCAAATTAACTGATGAATCAAAAATCAATAAAAAAGACATTGATTCATATTTATTGGGGGCATTGATTCGTACAAATACGAACTGATGAATTAGCAGTTTTTGAATGAATTTGGTGATTCATTTTTTAATTCGTGCCCATCTCTACATGTGACTATACATAAATATATATTGGTATAAATGAAGTAGGGAACTGAAACCATTCAAATGGCCCATGTGATTAGGTCCTAAGAATCCATTTCATTGCCAGTTTGTGGCAGACCATAAACCTATTTAGATGTTCAGCCAAATGCTGTGTAAGGGCTGTGGGGCTACACATTAGGTCCCAAGACTCAGCTGTGCTGTACAGAAGGCCTCTGCCTCCTCCAAGTTCAGACTTCACACATTCAGTTTAGGGAGACTATAAACCCCAAAGCCAAAATCTTGGTAACAAAAATTGTGCATGCAAGTGCAAGGTTTTTTTTTCTCCTGTGGCAGGCTGTACCTTGCACAATCAGTCACATAGTTGGCCATGCACCCAGTTTTGCAATGAGTAAGCAATGGATCCCACCAAGATGGATGTGGGAGGAGAAACACTTTCCTTCCATGATCACACAACTTAAGAGGATTGTGGCCCAAGAGTTCAGTACATTTAGAACTGCAGCGGACAACTTAGGGCCGATCTCTGCATGTATTTCCACTATCTTTTGTGAATCCCACTCATCCCCTCAGCCCCATCTGTGCCACCAAAAGTTCCTATTGTTTCAAGAAGGGAAATGGACTAACCATGCTGCAGTCTTGAGAGAGGGAGTACAGGGGAGTCAGTCTGCTATCATTTTCTGGCACACAGAGAGTCATCGTAGATGCCATTATTGATTTTCTGTGTGTGTGTGTGTGTGTGTGAAATCTTCTCAAATGTGAGGAGAATCAAGAGCAGCAGAAAATCTAGTCCCATCCTCACAGTTGAGGAAAGGAACAGTACACTTCCTCATCTTTGCCTGTGAGGATGAGACAAGTGGGGATTTATATTCCTAAGCTGCTTTTTTTGTGACTTTGAAAATAACATTGAGGTTCTTCCTTTGAGGCTCCTCAAATCTTTTTACAGAAGGTGAATCCTTCCAGTACCCCTCTTCACCCCTCTTCCCACATTCCTATTACAGAGAAGTATCATATGTTGGAGATGATTAGAGAAGGTCCTTTTGAAAGGGTGTACAAGGGACATTATAAATACAGTGTGCAGGTTGTGGCCTTGAAATTTATCTCCAACATGGGTCATGAAAAGAACTGAAGAATTTGCAGCTAGAGATTGAGATCATGAGGGGGCTTCATCACCCTAATATTGTCCAGATGCTTGACAGTTTTGAGAATGATAAAGAGGTGGTGGTAGTGACAGACTATGCTGAAGGGGAGCTCTTTCAGATTCTTGAAGAAGATGGAAACTTGCCTCAGGAGCAGGTTCAAGTTATTGCCTCTCAGTTGGTGTGAGTACTTTATTATTTGCATTCACACCAGATCCTCCACATTGACATGAAACCCCAGAATATCTTGATGGGCAAAGGGGGTATGGTCAAGCTCTGTGATGTTGGGTTTGCCCGTGCAATGAGCATTCACACTATGGTGCTGACATCCATCAAAGGAATTCCACTGTATATGTTTCCAGAGCTGGTAGAAGAGAAGCCCTGTGACCACACAGCTGACCGTTGGTCAGTAGGATGTATTTTGTATGAGTTGTATGTGGGGACGCCACCTTTCATTACTAACAGCATCTTCCAGTTGGTTAGCCTGATCATAAAAGACCCAATCAAGTGGCCAAAAGACATGAGGCCTCACTTCAAGCTATCTCTTTGTGTCATCCTTCCCATTCCAGCTGATGTATGCATATTGATGTACACATATCTCCAGGCAAGCTTTCCCTCAGTGACTGGCTGCCCAAATGAAGTTTTTAATGGATTGTTGTACTTTACTGCTTTGAATGTGTTTTGGTGTTGCTTCTGTTTTTTAGTATGGTATTTGTTTGATCCTTTTTGTATTTGTGTATTCACCATTGTTAGCTTTAAATTCTGTCTTTTAATGATGTAAGCTGACTTCGGTCGTTTTTAAGGAAATAAATAAATAAATAAATAAATAAATAAATAAATAAATAAATAAATAAATAAATAAATAAATAAATTCTTGTTTTAGATTGGCCATGGTCTCCTACAGAGGTGCAGCAAGGCACTTCCTCAAGACAGTCTGTTTTTTATTTCCTTTTCCCCTTTGATCTTCTGGCCTCTCTGTCCTTTCCCTGACCCCAACCAGCAGCCCTTGCATGGGTCTCCTTACCTTGTGTCATCTACCCCCACCTCCAGCTTTGTGGATTTGGACCTAATAGTTGCTGCTTTCACCTTATACAGTGGGCACGATGCCAGTAATTAGTGCCACAGTGCTCACACAACCTAAAAAGCCAGGTGCTTCAGCATGGACAGAGTGACTAACCTCTATTTAATTTGAATCCGCGTAGTCATAGAGATGGGGGGGGAAATGCATTTCATCTGCATATTCAGTTTCTTGCATGCTAGGTCAAGAAGAGGGAAGGTCAGAGGTGTAACATTTGTCTCTCTAACCAAGTCACATTCTAACCCAGAATATCACGTTACTTGTAGCCCACCAGCTGGTATGGTGCTGCAACACTCCTCAGGTGAGGGACACAGGGCATTGCAGTACCAAAAAAGCAAATGGGATTTGGGATAGGGGCTGCAAATTCCTCACCCAGCCCACGAAGTAAATGTGCTGCTGAGGAGCTGTATCATAAAACTATAGCTAGCACAGCCTCTTGATGACGCCAGATATCTCACAAAGAGGAGTAGACTTCCCATAGCCACCCCCTCTCTTTTAAATAAGAACTTGTTCTGTGATTGAAGAGTCTGGAACATAATAAAAGAACGAATTGTGATAACTTCAGATTCATAAAAATTAATGGTTAATCTGCCTGTAATTCCTGAAGCCTTTGGGTAATATTTATTTGGTGGTGACCTTATACAATCTTCACTTGGGTTCCCTCTGACAGCTATTATCCCTGACAAGTTTCCCTCTAAAAACAAGTTTCTTTTGACCCCACCACACCTGGCAGGCTGGCCTACACATTCCATCTTTGACCCTTCCCCAACATGGCTGACACTTTCGCAATTATCAGCAATTTATGGGCTTTATTTTTGTTAGCACGGAATTATGCAAATAGCAGAGGCACCGTGTCACTGTCTTTCGCAGGCTTGTTGAGGTGATGGCATGGCAAATAGAACTGGGGTAGCTCCCACACGGGCTGCTTCTGGCGGTCTTTGTGCATTTAAGAGTACATTTTGTAAAGTGACCTCATTTGGAAATGTTTAGTGGAAACAGCAGTCACAGATTCATAGATTTCAATGGCTTGAAGAGGCAAATCTGTTTAATCTCCAGTAACCTCCTGTATATAATACGAACCATAAAGTCTTATCCAAGCATTTGTGCATGCATTTAAAATATATGCTGGAGCTTGTACAATGTTTAGACAATAATCAGTAGCACAGGAATTAAGAACAGAATGGCAGTCATTGTGAGGTAAGAAACAGCTACAATGAGGGGGGGCATAAATAGTCTCTGGTGTTGTACCCACCTTAGTTGAACAGATAGTAAAGATAGGGAGCTACCTTATGCTTGCAGTATTGACTGTATTTAAAGTAGCTTTCTAGGATTTAAAACAAGAGTCTTTCACAGTCCTTCTTGTAGAGAAGCTGGAGTCTGAACACAGTGTGTGCAAAGCTCTACCGTATCCTTACTAGAGAAAAGGCAGCAAGGGATTATTTTGTTTTCTTTTGTTTTACTTTATTTTTACCCACCAGTCCATCCATGTACACTATCTACAAAAATCCCTGCCTCCAAAATTTGTGTGGGTTGCCTCTAACCCCCTGGTGGCTAGAGATGGGCAAATTTGTCTGTATCTCTCACTTCCACTTTTTAATATTTTTTAAATTTCAAGTTCTTTACGCCAAATATGAAGTAAGTGTGAATATGAGGGTTTTTTAAAAAACAACAACAAAGCAATACAAAACAGAACTGAGATTTTTTTTTCCCCCAGTTATCTTCACCAGCCATATTCAATAGGCACAACTATACTCAGTGAAGCTAGGAGTAGGACTGTGTTATAAATGGATGCTATATATTTGTGTGTGTGTGTGTTAAAGATGTGGAGCCTCTCAGAAACAAGAGATGTCAACTCTGATTTGCCACTAACAGGGTTGACTACACAAGGATTCACATGCAGACTGCAAAGAGCTGAGCAATATCTGTCTGGAGAAATCTATCAGCTTCAGTTTCTTCTACATTCCATGGTTTGAAATCTGAAAATGTTTCCTCCCTGAATTTGAAGAACTTTGCAGATTTGTGTAACTTCTTCTGAAAGCAAACAAAAACAACATCCTCATCCAAAGCAGTAACTAGGAGTTCAAGTCACTGGGGCTTTGGCTTTGGAATACCCTCTACAAGGAATTCGCCTTGGTTTAATCTATGGTTAAAATCTAGTAGTAAGACCTAGTAGAGCAGGCCTCTTGAATCAGTTAAGTCAACTCTTCTATACGTTCCACTGATTCAATGGTTCTACTCTAGTTGTTACTTACTACTGGATTTCAGCCATTGCTATCATTCTAGACGATAACCCAGCTCTTTCCCATCTGTCAGAGTTTTTAAGAAATCTCCCTGATTTTTACTTCACCAATGAAGTACCCAAGTTTTTCCCCTCTGTTACTTTCATATGATTAGGATTTTGTTTTATTATTTTACCTTTATCTGCATGTTTAACAAGCTATGTTAAAAATCTTTTTGCAGCCGGTAGAATTTTGTAATAAATAAAATCAAAGAATAAACACAATACATAACTTCCTCAGTCTTACTTGAAAATCGGTTTGATGGTGAGAGCTAAAAGCCAGCCCCCAAAACCTGCTCTGAGATTCCCAGCTTTGTAGGGTCCAGCAAGATCAGCTGGTGGATTGTGACACTACAATTGTGTGTGTTGGGGTGGGGGTTGGATCAGGGCATACACACTGACATGATTTTTGTTCCATAACTGTCTATGATCCCAATGTCTAGAAATGCACTCTATTTTAATCACGGTGCATAAATCCAGATTAATCGAATGAGTCGAAAATAGCTCCGGCCAAAAATGAGTCATTCTGGCAAAGTTCACTTATCTCTGATTTTTTCCTTCTTCCAAGCATCATGAAAACAAAGTGGGGTGGGGGAATGGAAATGGGTAAGTTTACATTTATGTTGACTCTACATATAAAATTATCTGTTGTTGAGACATTGGATTCTGAAGGTGGAATATCATTCCTTAAGGGCTCATATACAAATGCAAGCCAGCTGGCTTTTGGACATCACTGTGTCTTTGTGTCTCCCTGTAGCATTTGATTCCTCTGTCTGAAGGATGTGATGGGGAAGCCTTCTGGCAAACCAAACTGGGCTTGTGACAGCCATTTTTGAGATCAGGGTAGATGCAAGATAAATACATAAATATTGCAAGGAATGCCACTGCATTTGTGAGAATGGCTCCCCAAAACGACCAATAAAGGTGGCCATAGCAGTAGACATAGACATCCAGCAATCTTCTTTCAAAAATAAACCAAAAGTGAACCACTCAAAGAACTGCAACTTTGACTATGTTGGTTACATCCAGGGTTACCGACCACATGCAACTGAACAGTATTACAGTTGGCAAACTTTCAGTCATCATCAATGGAGAATATCCAGTCTTTTAGGACATGCAGACTGTGTTATACTAGTGACATTTTGCACATCATGTATTTTCTGTTTAATTTACTCTGAGAGCAACTAGGTTTACAGAATGTGAGGAGCAATTTGTGGAACTCTGTGCTGAGCCTTGAGAATCTTTTAAAGGCAGGGCATGAATGATCCCACAAGCAGTGATACAATTAACTGATGGCTTTGCCAGAACTAAAGAGCGGGTTGAAGACGGCCTTTCACTGGATTAAAAAAAGAGACAAGATATCTCTTGAATTATTTATTTATTTATTTATTTATTTACAAGCAGGCTGGCTGTGGGAAGGCAAACCCCATTTCCATTACTGCAGCTAGCCTGCACAAAGGGACGAATAAAAATGGGTAAATATTTGTCCCTTTGTATTCGTTGGGGTCGCCAGACCTGACAAATGTGAACAGATGAATATCCCATTAATCATTGATATTTCATGAATATCACAATTCATTTTAAAATTCCTCCCCATGCCTAGTGGCAAAACAATTTCAGATACATGCTGCAGTACTACACTATTCCTCCCATCCTTCCTCCAGTGTCCCAGTTACTTGGGGAAGGCCTCCCCAAAAGCTTCCATGAATAGTTCTGTTTTTATGAGTTTTCTGAATATATGACTTACAATGTCAATGATCCAGACATTTTTCATTCTATTACTACTATGTCTGGTGTGCTATGTTCAAGGTGTCTATCAGTTTGGATCTGGAAATCCCACAAGATCTTGACTTCCTCATTTTCTGACACCTTCTCTACCTGATGTTCCCACGGGTTTTTGGAGGCAGGCAAGTTATATATTTTTGCATAATGACTAGTGCACTAACTTTGCCACTCTATCATATCTAACTTTGTAATCTGTTTGTGCAATCTTTGGACATTCGCAGATGAGGTGTGACATAGTTTCATCTTTTTCTTGGCAGAGTCGACTTTTGCTGTTAGCACTAATTCCTTGGATCCTAGCTTTCATCGCGTTGGTTTGGAGTGCTTGTTCTTGTGCAGCAAAAATCAAGCCTTCAGTTTCTTTCTTAAGGGTCCCCAGTTTTAGCCATGACCATGTTGAATTATGATCTTGCTTTCTATCAATATTTCTCAAGTGTTGTCCATGTAGTGGTTTATTTTTCCAGCTTTTTAATTTATTTTAAAATTGTTTCTTCTATTGAGCCTTTGTTTCTGTTGTTTTCAAAATATTCTCCATTTTCACTGCTTTCAGTAATTTTTCTCTGCTTCTACTGATTTATTATTATTATTATTATTATTATTATTATTATTATTATTATTGCTTACAACTCTCACAACTCAAAATTACTAGGTATGTAGGGTAACGCCTACGAGATTTGTAGGACAAAAACATCTTGAAGGAAACAGTTGCTGAACCCCTGCTATAAACCATGTTCTATCTTCCCAGATGCTTCAGTCAATAATGTTATTTGAAGACATCTGCATAAGGATATAATAAATTGTTGCGATTTTTCAGGCCTTCAACACCAATCATTCATTCTTATAAGGGCTTTTTTCTCCATCAGCAGGAGTATTGAAATATATGTATATTGCATAAGAGCCCTTGTAATTTGGGCAAAAAAGAAAACAAAACCCAACAACTTCATTTTGCATGTAAAATCTTCCCTCCCACATAAGGTTCTGAAGGGGAAAAAACATTTTTGATCATTTCTCACAAAAAAAGTGCTAAAATGCTAAAAATAAATAAAAACTGTCATAATTTCACCAAGACAAGAGAAAACCTTTCATTCCATTCATTCTCACCTATGAAAATGCAATAAGAGAAGATTTACATCCCTATATCTATGTAAGGAGAAATCGTCAGGCACAAGGACTTCAATGCTGATGTGTAAACACCAATAAAGACTTATATTTCTTCAAATTCAATGTAGAGCTCCAGCTGGGATGCCAGATTAAAAAAGCAGATTGCCCTCCCCGCCCCATGTAGAAATAAATTCAATATAAACAAATGCTAAGAAAGGATAGCTCCTACTGAGATTTGCCTGGAGGTAGAAATGGCTGCCCTCCTTGCCAAATGTAAGGTTTGCTTTTTGCTAGGCTTGGCATTTCTCCACCCATGAATCCATAAATTTGAATGTGTAATGGTTATTGCATGACAAGCTCATGGGCATTTGGCTCACACAGCTCTGCCTTTCCCAATCTGTAGCTGTATGAAAATGCAAGACGTGAGATCTGAGACACTCTGGAAAGTGGGAATGGCTTGAATGGCTTTGGAAGAGCTCAAGAGCCCCTCCCCAGCCAGCACCATATTTTAAGGAAATCAGCTACAAAATGTTTTCCTTGCTCTATTTCCATGTTTACTGGGATACACAACATTGTTACACTTGATTGCATCAGAAAACATGGAAACGGTTCTACAAATTGATCTGACCACACAATCTCACAGGAATTTTGCTCTTTTGTCTCCAAGGAGTTTACCAACATAAACAATCTGAAGGAAATATAAGACTGCACTTAATATGCTTACACTTCCATGGACACATTTTCATTATAGCCTCCACCAGTTTTACTTTGAATCAGTTGGTGGTTCAGGGGTACAAAAAAGAGCTGTGTGATCCTTTCATAGAAACAAAGTTCCAACCAAGATCTAGCTCCTGAACCTCACTCCTGTAAATGGATCATATTGACTATTTTTCCTTTTAATCCACTGGTGGAAACTCCATATAAGATGCCATCTTCTCTGGCCATTAGGTATGACTACGAATTGGGCTGTTATTGACCTTTTAACTTAGTGCAATGTGTAAATTCATTTTCCTGTTTTGTTGATATGAGCTCCTCGTATTTCTGTCCAAGCCACTTCAGGGGTCTGTGGAGTTACCTGAGGCAATTGTCAGGTCTGTGTGGGGAGCTAGCGGCAAGCCAGACCTTCAGTATCTTCAGTGAAGCAGAGAGAATGCAAATAGGTAGCTTTGTCATCTCCATCTCACTGTAGAATCTAGACCTTCATTTTGTTTCTTCGCTGTCTGACCACATGAGCCATGGGCATCGCATCTAGCCCAAGATTTCGACCTCCTGTTTTGACCTCAAGGTATGTATCACCATGACCTGATGAAAAGTTCCAGATAACTCAAAACCTCCCCTTAACTGTAACCTTTTAATTATCCAGTACAGGTACAGATTTAATTGGAGCACTAAAAACATAATGTTTTAATTTTATTGCTGTCCTGACAAATAATCTGTGTTCTTCAACCCAATAGTTAGTTTGATAATAGATACAACAGTCACACACACACACACACACACATACAGAGAGAGAGAGAGAGTGCTTTGCATTAATACAGCATTTGGGTTATTATCTTTTGCAAGCATGAATTCATGCTGTCATGGATCAGTTACGTGTTTCTGCTTTGCAACATTTTTATGGAGATTGGTAACTATTCTGAATAGGTGATAGTCTAATGGTTCTTAGGATTGTGATGAAATCTCACCATTGGCAAGATTTTAATGAGAATGATCATCTTGGCATGGTGAAGCAGCTATGTCGAGAATTCTTTATCCCCTCTGAAGGCATGGCCTCTAACTCATGAACAATAAAGCCAGATGAGTTTTTCATTGTGCATTTTCTATAAAATATACTTTGCATAACTCTCCTGTTTCTGCACAAAGCTAGTGTCTCCCTCCCCCCTTGAGAAACAAAGCTTTCACACAAAGCAAGACAGGCTGATCCTTCACAAAGATGCACACAACCCATCCAATGCTTCTAATTTAATTACAAGGCAATAATTACCACATTTTCCAGCCATGCTCAACAACCATGGGCTAAAAGAAAAACAGAAGGAAATGGGAAGAGAGGAGAGCCTGCTGTCTCACGTCAGCTTTGTGTGTTTTTTTTTAAAAAAGATTGTCTCACTTACCATAAGAAGACGAATTAATGGAGCAGGATTTACATTTTTTGGGGGGGAGGGGATAGAATTGACCTTGAGCAAGTTTACATTTTTATAAAAGAACAAGGAGTCTTGAGTAGGAGACCCTGGCAATGGAGTCAAAGTGTCTTATTCCTAGATCAGAAGTATTCAGCATGATGTAGCAGAAGCTTTCAGGGTAGACATTCCTCCTCATGTGTACAGCCTACATGTAAGCAGAAGATGCCACTTTCCTAATGAAGAAATGATGAGAGAAGAGAAGGGATAGCCGATCCCCACTAAATATGGTGAGCTTATCTAGGTAGAGAGCCACTGAACAGGGCTATAGAAATCTTCCCTTTTCCTAATGGCATGACATGCTTTGGAGAGTAGATACATATTTATTGGTTTATTTTCTCTGCCCCTCAGGTTTCCATGCCTAAAGCAAGTGCCTCACTTGCCTCTCACTCTTCTTACGACTCTGGTAGATGACCTCAAAAGATACTTTACAACTCCATAACTCTATGATTATACAACCAGAGAATTTATTTTAGGTAGTAAATTGTCTAGTATAAAATCCATAGAGTCTGTAGCCGAAAGCATATTCAATGCTGTCTGTTGTCGCGTCTTTGCCACATACTGTGCAGGCACAATGGTTTCGATTTTCCTTATGACTTTATGGCTACTATTTTGAGCAATATACACAACGTTTGAGAGGCTCATGGCTTTTTTTTTTTTAACCATGATCCTTAAAATAAAATAGTACTACTCCTCTAGTATAAAAGCCTGTTGGGAGAACCTACTAATTAAACTGAGTAGAGCACTTCAACTCTTGTTGTTGTTCTTATGTGCTACCAAGTCAGAACTGGCTTATAGCGACCCTAATAGGGCTTTCAAGGTATGCAAGATATTTAAGGAAGGATTTTACCAGTTCCACCCAGTGAGTTTCCATAGCTGAGTTGGGATTCAAACCCAGGGCTCTCGAGTCCTAATCTGTCATTTTATCCACTACACCACACTGGATATATCACTATAGCTCTTGTGTGTGTGTGTTCTGTGCAGTCAAGTCAGAACAGACTTATAGCAACTCTACTAGGGCTTTCAAGGTAAGTGAGATATTTAAGGAGTGATTTTACCAGTTTCACTCTCCCAGTTAGTCTCCATGGCCAAGTGAGGATTCAAACTCTGTTCTCCCATAACTCTATCCACTACACCACACTGGTATAATGCAGCATAGCTCTTACCTTTCCACAAATCAGAGATTTAACTTTAGCTCATTTGTACTCTGACACAATTCTCACTGTTGCCTTCTGGATGAGATGCCATTTTTGATGGTAGCCCTATGTAGAGCACATGGCAGTAAACCAATCCAGATACAACAAAATCTTCTGTCCATGACCAAGTGTGACTTTGCTAGGAATGGATGCAGTGGTGCGCCTGCCTATGCTGGGTGAAGAAATCTCGGATATAGCTCAAACCTAAGGACTTAGGTTAAAAAAAAAAAAGAGCCTAGAATTTCCCTGGAATGTGGATTTTTCCTTTTTAAAAAATTCCTGAATCCGTTCCTCTCCTGTGCAGCAGCAACTTTTTCTATGGATTAAAGTCTCAACTTATTACTGCTCACAGATACTGATTCAAATCCCCAAGAGCTTCCCTGGTAATAGATAAGAAGGAAAAATAGAGCTGTATTTTGTTTAAATATTGGTGACAAGGCACCCCCGATTTCCACATGATGTCTCCCAGGTGTTTCATGTAGCAATATGAACATCACAATTAAGTCCTATGACACACTATAAAGCAGAGATCATGTTCCTCAATGCCTCCTTCTGAAACTAACTCTTCAGAAAGGGCCAGGACTACTGTGAGGTGTCATCTTTCAATCCATTTCAAACCTTTCTCCAGCAGGCAGTCCAGAAGGACATCATGGTTGAAAGACATCCAGTCTTGCTGAGAGGTCCAGTAGAACCAGCACATACTCTTCTTATCTGGTTCTTGGGATAGATGATCTATGAGGATAATGAAAGACGTTGCTGGCCCAAATCCAGACATGAAGCCAGATTGAAATGGGTCTAGAAAATCAATTTCATCCAAGAATCCCTGGGTGACTGATATGCCACCATATATATAATCTCTATCATTTGATGGATCTCCCATGGATCTATGTTTAACATTGTTTAAAAACCTTTCAAGCTATGCCCAAAAGCTCTGCAAACTACTGTCCATGAAGTAACCGATTTTGCAAGTTATTTATGAGTTGTAGCACTGCCTTTTGTTCATAGTTTTTGTACCACATGAGAGATGGTTGGTCAAGTACTCTGAGAGAAATGTTAAGCAGCAGAGAAGATGAGATTAATGAACTCCTATATGCTTGCCAAAATCATATAGTCTGTGGAAGATTTCCTCCCCATCTCTTTCTCCCCACATTCTCCCTCTCTCCCTCTCTCACACACATGCACACACACACAGAGAGAGGGCAAAAGTAGGTGGGAATGAGTGGACTCTGAATATGTAGCTGTGGCAATGTAAAGAGACAGAACCTTGAAATCCTCCATGCTTTCTCAACGAGTTATAATGCTTTTCATTTCAGGCATGCAGTTCCCTCAAATCTTTGTGCCTGAGCAATCAGACTTGTAACTGAAGCCTGCATTTATCTTAAGATAGTCAGTCATAAAACAAAAGCAAATTAATTTGCAACATGTGAGTTGAGGAAAACTCATTCTGTGACAATCAGACATCTTTTACTTCTTCAGTGAGCTGCACTTCTAGTGATTAATAACTGTAGCATCTAGTTTAGTTCCGAGCTCTAGGGCTAAAATGAGTTGTCAGTCCCAACTAGATTAAGCAGTTAATGAATCAATGGAATTTACAAAAGCATTTATTTATCAAAGTCCCACTGAGTCAATGGTTTTACTCGAGTTGGGATTAACAACTAGAGCTAGCCTGTAATATTCTTTCACTTGGTTAGCTCAATGTGGCCAGCTGAGGTACAGATTTAATGGCACACCCATGACCAGACAGGCATTCCTCCACCCACCCACCCACTCCAATCTGGTTATCCAGTCAATCAGCTCTGAGTACTGGACATCCATCCATTGCTAGGAACAGCTGTTAATGAGGAGGCTATAGAATCTGGCATATTTTGTGATCATGAGAGACACATCCTGACCAGTATTTATTTATGAGGAAGAAGTCTGAGCAGTCTTGGGGCTTGGCAGGGCCAATTTCTGTGTCAATTTCTAGTTGTTCCTAGAAATTGACACAGAGGGATAATTAGAAAATGCAACATATATAAAATCACTCGCTTTTCTTCCACCTGTACGCAAGCTGTCTGGACAATGATTTGGATTAACTTTTTTGCCTAGACTGGAAAACACTATTTTCCCCCCCTGTTTCTAACCCACTCACCCCCTGTCGCTTATAATCAACAAAACAGTATGGCTCTTGGAGCAGTTTTTCAGGTCACTTCTCATGTCTACTATGGCAAATGAAAGGCTCCACGCTTCAGTTCCATTTAAAAGAGAGAATGAGAGAGAGAGAGAGAGAGAGAGTAGAGGATGAAAAAAGCTAGGCAGCTTGAAAGCCAAAAACCCTCCCAGTCCCTGACTCCTTTCAGGAAGAACATTACATTACCATTGATGGACTGAATTTGGTTTAAGAGTTAAGAGGTGAAAATTAGACGTTTTGTAACGTTATGCTTTACTGAAGAAGGAAGTGGCTTGGAGAAAGGGAGAATGCCTGCCAACTGTATTTTGTCCTGTGGTTGTGGCTGAGAGTGCTAAGTGAGAGCAGTCAGAAAAGGATGGCCAACAGTCAATCATCAAATCAATTAGCCCAACTAATGACCTATAATATTAGGAATGTAATGGCAGACTGTAGTTAAGATTCCCAGATAGTTGTGGCAAAGGATTTTTCAAGCTGTCACACACTTATAATTGACAACTGGTTCTTCAGGTGCCCTGAGGACACAATTTCTATTCACATGTCTCTGTTGTTCTTTTAAAATAGATACCTGTGTTCTCCTTGAAGGGGTGTAGCCTCTGAAGAGCCAGTAATATAATCTTTATGTAAAGCATTCTTTACATCACCACATCCTTTCTGTTTTAAATCATCATCATCATCTTAGAACTGCAGAGCTGGAAGGGACCCTCTAGAACATCGAGTCCAGTCGCTATCAGGGACACACCGTGGGGAAGCTAAACACATTACAGCCAAAAGAGAACTATAGCCATTGTGAGTGAGAAACTCAATAGTCAGCAATAAAGATATCACGTGTTGCCTATTGTAGGACACAGTAAAAGAAAAAAGAAAAAGATAAAATGCAAACGAGATGTAGGTAGTAAATGTCACAGCAGTTTATAAATGTTCCAATGTTATGTCCTCAGCTGTTGCTGAATTAGGAACAACTGCTGCTGAATTACACAATGACCCATGCTATAAAAGATTTTTTCTGGGCTCACTAGCAACTTCAACAGGTCCATGGGGCAAATTTCTCACAAAGCAGTCTAGGGCCACATGCCCCCTGCAGCCATCAAGATGATGGTAGCAGATGCTAAAATGTAACTTTACTGACTTTTCGTTAAAGAGTTACTAGAAAAAGAGCTTCGTCTCTATGGTTGAATGAATTTCTCAGTTTTTGTTTCCTCCTGCATTTGTCTTGCTCTTAACCTATCCCATTTGGTAACTGTTAGAAAGAAAGAAAGAAAGAAAGAAAGAAAGAAAGAAAGAAAGAAAGAAAGAAAGAAAGAAAGAAAGAACTAAATCTCCGCTGACAAAATTCAGTCGGTTTTTCCAGCAAGCTAAAGATTAGGGCTGTGCATAGGTCTCCCAATCTGATCTGGCAGCCAAATCAGGGCTTCTAAGTAAATCCTGATTTTAACTTAGTTTAACTTGAAATAGGGTCTATTATGTGCATTTTGGTATGTATTAGTCAAGGAACAGTGGAGTTGGGTCTTTTCTTTTAAAAATAAAAGTTTTTTTAAAAAAATTCTTCCAGAGGTTTCTTGCATATACTTTTACATAACTGCACATTCCAAACTAGGAAAAAACACAGAAAAGATATGTGAACTTTTTTAAAATCAGTTTGTGTGAGACAAGAAGGAGAAGCAAGAAATACTAAGGCAAAACTCCTGGTCCATCAATAATAGAATCATTGGAATACAGAATTCATGTAGGACTTGAACTGAGAGAAGATTTCATGGAAACACTTCACCATTCATATTAGAGTTGTTGGGTTTCTCCATAGGTGCCACTTCATTCATAGAATCTCTTAATATTGTAAAAGTCAACAGATTACATAGCAAAGTTAAGTAGGTCCAATGGAAAAATCATGGGTAGGAGCAGCATGGGATGTGAAGAATTGTATCTGAACAACGAAAGCGCCTCATTTAGCTTATTGTAATTTAGAACATGTTACTAAAAGGCAATGATTGCTTCTGATGAAGTACCACACAGGATTGGGCTTCCAAATTTTGAACATTTTTTGACAATGGAATGGACTACATTGGAAGTTGGTGGGCCCTCCTTTCTCAGGAGGTTTTGAAACAGAGGCTAGATGGCCATCTGCCAAAGATACTTTATCTGTGAATGTCCTGTTTTGGCAGAGGGTTAAACTTGATGAGTCTCTTCCAGCTCTACATTTTTCTAACTGAGACACAGGGGTCCAGAAAAGCAAATGAACATTCTGAAGACTAGACAGTGGTCTACCCCTTGTTCTAAAAGATACAGGTATGAACACACGGACCTCCCTCATATACAGTAATACCTTTGATCCATTGAAGGTCAGTGTTGTCTAAGGAGACCGGGCTCCTTATGTAAATCTTCAAAGGGGCTGGGGCAATCTGCAGTTTTGACCCTGTCAGTCAGGACCCATTTAGCTGACTCTCAGAATGAGAACTTTTAAACTCCTTCTTGACCAAAAAAAAGTCATTCATGCTGGGAAAGGAATTCTGTATCTGGTTGTAAAAAAATGTTAAAAGATATTTTTAAAAGAATAAAGATCAAATGTTCAGAAGTCCACTTGTTAAATCTGTGAAATTACTGGGTTTTGCTTTGTGGCTGGAGATGGTCTTATTCAATATTAGCAGAGATTTGGTGCTTGTATCCTCTCATAGTACGAACCGTTTCACCCCTCTTGTTACTATACAACTGTCTTGTAATTTAAAAAAACACTCCAAAGCTGTTATGTGCCATCAAGTTACTTCTGATGTATGGTGACTATATGAATTAATGACTTCCCAAATGTACTATCATTAACAGCTCTGCTCAGATCTTGCAAACCAACAATTTATTTTTATTTTTTATTTATTTATTTAATTTCTATCCCGCCCTTTTAGACAAAGTCTACTCCGGGCAGGTTCCACCAAACATTATAAACTAAAACAGTTAAAAACAATTCAAAACAATAGTGGTAGTAATGCTCAAGATGGGAAAACAGAAAATTATAATAAGAATAAGAATATAGTCAAGTATTGACAGGAGGGAAGGCCTGCCTGAAGAGCCAAGTTTTTAATTGGCTCTTAAAAACACCCAGCGAGGGAGCCAGGCGGATCACTGATGGGAGGCTATTCCATAGCCGAGGGGCCACTGCCGAGAAGGCCCGGTTTCTTGTTCTTTCTCTCTGGGCCTCTCTCGGCGTTAGGCCCCTCAACCGTCCCTCCTGGCTATGATGAGTGATTCGGGTAGATCTAGGTGGGAGAAGGCGATCTGCCAAGTATCGAGGCCCTAAACCATTTAGGGCTTTATACGTCATCATCAACACTTTGAAGTCAATGTGGAAGCGAATGGGTATATCTCATGTTAGGTTCTTCTGTCTTGCTAGTGCCCTGGTTCATAGCAATATTCTCTTTTCCAGTAAGTTCTGCTCAGATCTTGCAAACTAACAGCTGTGGATTCCTTTTTGAGACAATCTGCTTCATATTAGGTCTTCCTCTCTTCCTACTCCTACACCCCCCACACTTTCCCCAGCAATATTGTATTTGCTGCTCAGTTCTGTTTTGTCATTATATGTGCCTGGTAGTATAGCCTCGGTTTACTCATTCTTGCTCTGGTGAGAGTTCAGACTTGACTTTAATGAGCACCTTTTTTTTTTCCCTTTCTGGCTGTCTGTGGTATCTGTAAGGCTCTCCTCCACATTTCAAAGCAGCTGATTTTTGTCTCTATCTTTCTTCACTGTCTTTCTTTCACATAGTATGGATGATTTTGACTTTGGTTTCTGGTGACAATCTTTCTAACTCCCAGTTTTCCCTTTTTTATTATTCCAAAGAGCAAGGGGGCATGTTTTGGAAAACATGCACACAACATGGGACTGTTTTGCTTTCAGTCCCATATAGCTTTTATTCTCAGCTTGATTACCCCAAGGAAAGTGTCTGGAAATTGGAACATAGCTTTCTAGTCTGCATTCTGTGCAATGGGCATGGTAACATTATCTGAGAGTTTTAAGAGTGTGTGTTTCTATGCTGACAAATTGGAACAAGTTCAGAGGAGAGTAATAAGGATGATCAAGGGGCTGGAAACCAAGCCTTATATGGAATGAGGAAAGAACTGGGCATGTTTAGCCTTGGGAAAAGAAGACTGAGGGGATATATGATAGCACTTTTCAAATACTGTACCTGAAAGGCTGTCATATAGAGGAGGGGCAGGATCTGTTCTCGATCATCCCAGTGTGCAGGACATGCAACAATGGGTTCAAGTTACAGGAAGCTAGATTTCAATTGAATATCAGGAAAAACCTCCTAACTGTTAGACCAGTAAGACAAAGGAACCAATTACCTTGAGGGATGGTGAGTACTCCAACACTGGAGGCATTCAAGAGAAACATAGACCACCACCTGGCAGATATCCTTTGATTTGTATTCCTGCGTAGAGCAGGGGGTTGGATCTGATGGCCTTATAGGCCCTTTCCAACTTCACTATTCTATGAATCTATGATTCTCCATTGTTGGTGCACTTATACCTTTGTTTCACCTTTTCATTAAGGCCATAAATAACCCTTCAAAATATTTTGGCACAGAGGAACTACAGCCACATCCCAAATGTTGTTGCTTCTGTCCTCTGTACTGTACAGATTAGAGATGGGCATGAATAAAAAAAATGAACTAGGAAATTCATCAAAAATCACTGGTTCATTGATGAAGGTCATTCCAAACCGAAGGACCTGTAATTTCCTGAACCAATGAAATTTTTTTGATTAAACAAACTTTCTGGTTCATTTTTCCCCCAGCCTGCCCCCCTGCCCCCTTCCCACTGCCCCCATTACTTACCTGCCACTGCCACCAACATCTAGAGAGACAGTGGCCAGGCTTCCCTTCTAGGAGCTGGGCCTGCTACCTCTGCAGGTGCACATGTGAGCTGAGAGGTGGGTGCATGCACGCAGGGATCTGGCCAGGAACCAGCTGGCTGCTAAAAAAAATTAATAATAACTTTTTTCTTTTTTTTCCCCAGCCCACCTGTCCGTCAGCCCTGAGACCTCTGCACATGTTCTTGCCTCTCAGCTGAGAGGTGAGGACATGCGCAGTGGGCCCCTATGGGCTGATTTTTTAATTTACACACACACACACACACACACACACACACACACACACACACACACACACACACAGTATTTTTCCATGTATAAGACGCCCCCATGTATAAGACGCCCTCCCAATTTTCTAACCCAAAATGAAGAAATCAATATTTTAAACATATAACAGAATACATTAAACATAAAACAGAATACATCAGACTTCCATGAACCTTGTACCAAAATGAACCGCCATTTTGGTATTTCGTGCCCATCTCTAGTACAGATAATGCGCCAATTTTCTGGGGTTCTCTAGCACTGGACAATTCTAAATGAGGGAAGTTTCTGTTGGAACTTGCATGTGGCGTATGCATATTTAAACTTCCATTTTAAAAAGACAGGAAATTCAATTTTCAAAAAAACCCAGTTTATGAATGTGGATATTGTGCTTCTATATCCATGATTCAAAAAGCCAGGAAATGCCCCAGTATTGCTGCACATTCTCATTGTCACTACAATTCCCACATGTCAAAAAACACCTCTGACAATTGCTTTATGTTTGGGTAAGAAGTCGTTCACTGGTAGAAAAAGGAGCCAGGTTCTAGGTTTTTCATTTGCTTGGTGTCACTTTGTGAATGGTAGTGAGCACAAGAGGGTACCCTGTAGATGAGTGGTTCCCAACTTTGGGTCCCCAGATGTTCTTGGACTAAAACTCCCAGAAGCCTTTACCACTAGCTATGTTGGTCAGGATTTCTGGGAGTTGTAGTCCAAGAACATCTGGGGACCCAAGGTTGGGAACCACTGTTCTAGATAAAAGATCCCATGAGCTACTATAGGCTCCAGTGATTTCTGCAAATGTGTCAACAAAGTATAGCTTCCTGTATAGCAAACATAGTAGGTGCAGGTGAGCTTGCATGGCTGTACTTTTATCTTCTCTTGATAGACCATGTCCCCATGCATTCTTGGACTAAAACTCCCAGTAGCCTTCACCATGAGCTGTGCTGGGCAGGATTTCTGGGAGTTGTAGTCCAAGAACATCTGGGGAGCCAAAGTTGGGAACCCCTGCTGTAGACCATCTTGACTGCTGACATGGGTGTCATCAACATTCAAGCTGCCTTTAGCTATGTAAATTCTGGCATCCTTTTTCCTCTTGGTGACAGGGGCACAATGTTGTGCAGCAATATTGCGCCATTTCCTGGCATTTTGAATCATCAATGCAGAAGCACAGTATCCCACATGCATAAACTGGAGGGTTTTTTAAAAAAAGAATTTAATATTTATTTTGTCTAGTTCCAAAGCCTGATAGAGCTTTGCTTAAATCCACTCCTGGCTCACTTGGTCTTACATTCTGAAAATATTGTTGTGGACCCACGAAGGTTTCTCCAGATGACTTCCATGACTCTGGCACATTTAGTCTCCTGAACTTGTTGCATTATTTCTTTACTAGCTGTTTTAAGGGAACATAGAAAAGCTCCTTCAGATCAGAGGTGAATATTGGTGCCTACCAATGTGCCCCAAGAAGCATGAAAAGGATATTAGTTTTAATTAGGTTTCCGAGCTGCCAGACACTCAGGTTTTGCATTATTTTTAGCCTTGCAAAGCACAGCACGCTTGGTTACCTGCCATTGTGTTCCATGCCAGCATCCAATCTGAATTTTTCAATGGTCCAACATTTGATACTTCATCATAGGGATTTCCAAAGGCAGGAAAATAATATATATATTTTTCAGAAACAATAAATAGACAAAACATTGTTAGAAAGGAAAGCTATCCAAATATCCAAAGGCTGTAGTCCAATACAGTCTAGCTAACTTGCTTTCAGACATTGTATAAATCCTCTCTGATCTGGGAAAGTGATACAAGGAGAAGGGCTCACTAGCCAAAATTAATATTTGCACAAAAACGTTGAGTCATATAAACTGGGATTTCCTCTCCTAGTCACTTATTATTGGCATATCATGCAGCTCTTGATCAAACTTGATAGTTCAGGTAAAGCACTTTTTCCCCATGTTGGAAATTACCTTTCCTGAAAAATGGCTGACTGAACCCTTATAGTGCAAATTATAGAGAATTGCTGTATGTATGTATGTATGTATGTATGTATGTATGTATGTATGTATGTATGTATGTATGTATGTATGTATGTATGTATGTATGTATGTATTTGATTTTAAATACCACCCCATTAGTGCAAGCACTACTCTGGGTGGTCTATAGGTTAAAACTTAAAAACCCACAAGATCTACATAACAACATACATTTAAACAATATGATGATACACAACCATAAAGTCTAAAATTCATACCAAAAGAAAAATAAATTACACCATTGTGGAGATTCAGTTGTTGAAGACAACTTTGAATAATTCAGTTTCTATTAATTTCATGAACATAAGGAGGGAAGGTGCCTGGTGTGTCTCAGTTGGTAACTTGTTCCAGAGAATGGGGGCCACCACCAAAAAGGTCTGCCATTGTCTTTTTGGCCTTCCTTGGCTCTCAGTGCAATCCAAATGCAAAGACACATTGGCTGTAGAGGGTAGGCATGGGACTTTTATATTTCTTGGACTTCAGCCCCCAGAATTCAACAGGAATTCTTTCAGCCAGAATTCTGGGGGCTTTAGCCAAGAAGTTAAAGTCCTCACAAGAGTTCTCAGTTAAACACAGATGGAGAATGATGACTTTGGGAGCCATTACTGGTATGTGAGGTAGGGGTTGGGAGGGCTAAGCTCTGTAGAAGCTGCAAGGCATTAGGGGGCTGGTAGTCTTTTGAGAGACACCCTGTACAGAGGCTAATGGGTAAAAAGACTAGTGTGGGCTACCACAGGTTCCATTTTATTGCCCATGTTGTTTAATATCTATATGAAGCCACTGTGAGAGGTCATTAGGAATGTTGGAGTTGGGTGTCATCAATTTGCTGATGACACTCAGCAATACTTCTCCTTATCATCAGGGTCAGCTGAGTTGTACCAGTATCTGAAGGATGTAATGGGCTGGATGAGAACCAATAAATTGAAGCTGAATCCTAAGAAGATGTATAGGTCTTGGGGTCTGGTGGTTCCCAAGTCTGGGAATTGAGTAGGAGGCCTGTTCTGGTTGGAGTTGCACTCCCCCTGAGGAAACATGTGCATAGTTTGGGGGTACTCCTAGATTCATCTTTGTCACTGGAGGCTCATGTGGGCTCAGTGGCTCAGAGTGCCTGGGGTCAGCTTCAAGTGGTCCTGCAGCTACAAAGGAGGAAAGCAGGCCACAATAGCCCATGCCCTGGTAACCTTCCGGTTAAACTACTGCAATGCACCCTACATGAGGCTACCCTTGAAGATGACACAGATGCTGCAGCAGGTGTGGTTTGCATGCCCTCTTTTGTGTCCCACCACTGAGAACAATTCATTATGTGGAAACACAGGGGAGGGTGCTTTTCCCAACTGTGGAATGCTCTACCTTTGGAGGCTCGTTTGGCACTGACTTTGGCATCATTTTAGCACCAAATCAAGACATACTTGTTTATTAAAGCCTTTGGGATTTGAAAGTTATGATCTACATAGGGGTTAGCACAATGATCTTAATGTTTTCATTATTTTGTGCTGCTTAATTTTAATTTTAAAAAAAAACATTTTATGTTTTAAATTTATTTTATATTGCTTTTTAACCTGCCCTGAGATCTTGTGATAGAACGGGCTATGTATGTTTAAATAAATAAATAAAATAAAACAAGTTTTGATAAGTTTTTTAAGACAAAACATTTGGAATCAACACAATAAAATCATATAACCGCTGTTAATTTTTTAATTAACTTTCTTTAAAAATTACTTCTTTGCTTGACTCCAGTTACTATTAGGTAATCATTAACAATCTCAGTTTCTTTGGAAGCATTTGGATTTAGATGTTATATGTGATCTGACTTTTGGGAGAAGTAACGCCTTCAAGTGTACAGAGAAGGCAATATTAAAAGCAATATTTTTCAGAGTATCCCTTGCCACTAAAGCTTATGGTCTCTGGTTCACCATGTTATTTTTGCATGTTTGCATCTAGCTAATCTCTCAAAGAATTTGGGACAGTAGGATGCATCTTCTGAAAAGTTAATAGCAAATGAAGAGTTCCTGTGTTTACATGTAACTACTGTGGTTGGTGATTAGTTGAAATTCAATTGCAGAGAATACATGTGAAGACCCTGTCAGAGCTTTGTGGACAGACTGAACAGTTGAGCATCATACAGTGTTTGCAAAACTGCAAAGAAAAGGACTATGAATTCATGAAATATGAACCAAGCCAACAAGTTAAAAGCCACATTACCTAATTGTGTACCATAATCGAACCTAGAGGAAAATGAGGGTGAGGTATTCATTTAACTAAGTAAATAAATTAACAGTCAGCTTATTAACATATTGGACAGGACAACAAGCAGTTTTAGTAGTCACATTTACTTCATGGCAAAGCTGTGGTAAATCACACTGCACTGTTCCAGTGATGTCACATGTTTAGTGCATGGACGTTGTCCAGATGTCCTTCTAACCTGGTATTGTGGTCATTTGTCTGCAGTGATTTTTTTCTTTATAAGATCAGAAATGATCTTGCACACGGAGAACACATTTCTGTTCATGATTTTGCAAGGGAAGGAAATGGGGGGAACTATGCCATGGCTATTTTAGTCAGACAATAAAGTGAAATAGGGTTGTTGGCCAACATTTGGACTGAAATGTTTGAAAGTATCCCAATTCATCAAAAGATGGCAAATGTGGTTGTAACTCACATTTGTGAATTGGTGGATTTGGAATTCTACTTCATATATTCTCTTTGATTCTGCTGTATGTATTATTTTCCAAAATTCACCCAACTGAATGACTTTGCTCATTTCCTTCTCAACCTCTAAGTAACATGACATTCAAAATAAAAGGAAGCCTATGATCTCTAATTCCATTCAAATGTTTGAATGGCTTCAGTGAAATAGGGACAGTGATCTCATGTCTCTAATAGTGCTAGAACCAGTCTAGGATATTTCCTTGGATGTCTTTCTCAGAATTTCCCACTTGGATTCCAAAATAGTCAATATTTCTTCCTCAACTGAAGTTATTCTCTTGAGGTTACTTAGAAGAAGCTTTGTTGGTTATAAATGGCTGGTGTCTGGGTTCATCTATGCCTCACCAAGACACAAAGTGAAAAGACATAAAGTGAGAAGAAAGTTAAGAGATGTGCTCATGCATTGCTTTTAACCCGGGGCAATTCTGCCATTAGACAGAGTGAGCTAGTTGCCCTGCAGTGCCGTCCAAACTCAAAAGATTAACTAGTTGCAGTGGACTGGTTGCAGAACTCTTGAGAAGCAGCAGCAGTGGAGGTGGAAGAACAGGAAGACAAAGAGAGGAAGAGAATGCTGAGGAGAGAAGAAGCACCTGGAAAAGGGTCATATTTAGGAGCAAAAGAAGACACTCTTCACTACTGCAACTGCAAAACCACTTTCAGATTTTTGAAGAAGAGTCTGGCAGAAAGCATACAAAGCAAGATATACAGGAGAACCCAAAGGAGGACATGAGGGAGGCTGAAGCTAATCTAAGCAGAGTTACTGAACCCACATCCTACAAAAAAGAATAAGAATAGAGTATTTGTAGCAGGAGACTCCCTACTGCATGTGACTGAAACTGAAATATATTAAGAAGATCAATGGGCCCACCAGGTATGCTGTCTCCCTGGACACTGGAAGGATTGTTATCACTCATAAAATCCACAGATGCATATCCTTTTCTTCTCACCCATGTGGGAACAAATGACACAGCCACGAGGAACTATGAAGAAATCACATCAGACTTTGAAGTTCTGGGAAAGAAACTCAAGGATATTGGGGGTGATAGTTTTCTTGTCTATCCTACTGGTACTCAGAAGAGGCACAGAAAGGGGCTTCACCTTCTGGAAGATGAACCGCTGGCACATGATGAGTTCTAACTCACAAGGACTGAGAAGAATGTGGTGTTTGACCACTGCATTGAAGAACTTCACCAGGAGGGCTTTAAACTGAATTGGGATGGAGAGAGAGAGATGAAAATTCAGAGGTAAAGGCAGATGAAGGCTTATGCACAACAAGTGAAACAGAGCAAGCAATTCTAATGTGGCCCAATAATAGTTGTCAAAAAAGGAAAACAGGCTACAAATCACATAATCTCCAGTGCATTTATATGAATGCCAGGAGTATGGGAAATAAACAAGAAGAACTGGAAATCTTAGTTCAGGAGGGTAAATATGACTTCATAAGGGTAACTGAAACTTGGTGAGATGGCTCCCATGACTGGAATGCAGCAACTGAATGATATAAATTGTCACAAAAGGAACAGAAAGAAGAGAAAGGGAGATGGAGTTGAATATATAAAAAATACATATGCCTGCACAGACATACAGGAGGATGAACTTGGTGGTCCTATCAGAGTAGGCATCCTTCAGTCTCGAGAGACTATGGTAACATGCTCTGAATAGAGGTCTTGGAACAGCGTCTAGTGTGGCTGATAAGGCCAATTCGAGAGTGACAATCCCTTCCACAATGAAGACAGATACAATCTGTCCCCTGTCCAGCTCCCTGATTTTGCTGCTTTCAGGACTGCCTCTTTGTCTTGGCCTGCTGAACAAGTGTCTCTTCAAATTGGGAGAGGCCATGCTGCACTGCCTGCCCCCAGGCTGAACACTCAGATGTCAAGGTTTCCCATCTGTTGAGGTCCATTCCTAAGGCCTATCAGAAACACGTGGATTAATATAATTGTGGCAAAACACAAAAGGAACATGGTAGTTGGAGTCTACTACTGACCGTCCAAGAAGATGCAGACGAAATCTGAAAAACAAATTGCAAGAATTTCAAAAAGACACAATGTAGTAGTAATGGGACATTTCAGTTATCCTGATGTCTGTTGGGAGGCAAATTCTGCCAAATATAGATATTCCAAGAAATTTATAGTTTGTGTGGCTTATAATTTTCTCTTTTAAAAAGTGGAGGAACAAATCAGAGGAGTAGCTATCTTAGCCTTGATCCTACCCAATAGAGACGACTTGGTAGAAGAAGTTGCAATAAGGGGTACTCTGGGGCAAAAGATACAATGTTTTACTGGAGTTCTTGATTTCATAGGAAACAACACTAGAGTGTAGCCACACATGTATGCTGGATTTTAGGGAAACCAACTTTAATAAACTCAGGACAATGATAAGGTCCCATGGCAACAGATTCAGGAAAAGGAGTCCAAGACGGGTGGGAGTATCTTAAAATGGAATTTCTAAAGGCACAACTATAGACAATTCTAATAAGAAAAAAAATGGTGGAAGACAGCAAAAAAAAAAAAGAGACGCCAAGGAGGTTTCACAAAAAGCTCAGAAAGGACTTGCAAACAAACAAACAAAACAACAACAACAAAGATACATATAGGAAGTGGAAGGAAGGCCAGGTCACAAAAGAAGAGTATAGACAGGTAGCAAAGGATTGCAGGTATGGTGTTAGGAAAGCAAAAACGCAGAATAAGCAGCTCAGAATAAGCAAGAGATGCTAAAAGCAACAAAAAAGTATTCTTCATGTGCATTGGTGAAGTGCTGGATGACTGGAGGATGGCTAATGTTGTCTTCAAAAAGGGCAAAAAGGAGGAACCTGGGAAATACAAACCAGTCATCCTGACATCAATTCCAGGGAATATACTAGAGCAGATTATAAAGCGGTCACTCTGCTAACACCTTGGAAACAATGCAGTAAGAACTAGAAGCCAACATAGATTTGTCAAGAACAAATCAGGTAACCTCCATTGTAGATGGTGAGAATAGTGTAGACATAATATATCTTGCCTTTAGCAAGATTAGGCATCCTTCAGTCTCGAGAGACTATGGTAACGTGCTCTGTATGGAGGACTTGGAACAGCGTCTAGTGTGGCTGAGAAGGCCAATTTGAGAGTGACAATCCCTTCCACACTAAAGACAAATACAATCTGTCCCCTGTCCAGTTCCCTGATTTTGCTGGTTTCGGGACTGCCTCTTTGCCTCGGCCTGCTGGATAAGTGTCTCTTCAAAATGGGAGAGGCCATGATGCACTGCCTGCCTCCAAAGCTTTTGACAAAGTGCCCCATGATATGTTGAGTAGAAAGCTAACTAGGTGTGGGCTGAATAGAACAACTATCAGGTAGATATATTGTTGGTTATAGAATCATACTGAAAGAGTGTTATCAATGACTCATTCGCAATCTGGAAGAAGTAACAAATAGGGTACTATGAGGCTAAATACTTTTCAAGATTTGTATTAATGACTTGGATGAGTGGGGGTGTAGGTAATATTTATCAAGTTTGCAGATGACACAAAATTGGGTGGAATAGCTAATACCCTAAACACAGAAACAAAATTCAAAAAGGTCTCAATAGGCTCAAGCACTGGTCTGAAAATTACAGAATAAAATTTAACGCGGATAACTGCAAAGTTCTACACCTGCATGGACCATCCTATAGAATTTTTTTTAAGCTATTTACAAAAATGTTAGGTACATATTTGCAATATATACGATTCCTTAAAAAGTACGTGTTGTTGTTGCTTCTTTTAAAAAAAATTATGAATAATATAAGTTATTTGAGTACGCAGGGCACACCAGTGCTCAACATGTCCCTGGCAAATCATTAGATGCATTCCCTGGGAAATCATTAAAATTGTATTTCTGACTTGTCCACCCACAATCTACAAATATCACAAGAAAGCTTGTGAAGGCCAAAATCTGACATTTGTCACAACTGCAGGTATTCTGGCCTCTAGAGACTCGCCAAAGTCTGAGCCCCTGCATTTTTCAAAAGATAAAAGGACTGTCTTGTTTTGACTCATTTTTAATGTGAGTTATATTGGCATGAGGGCAATTCAAATCCTAGCTTATTATTGCATCGTTTTGTGGGTGTTTTATTTAATTGTGTGGTATTATTTGATTGTGCTCCTGAGTGTTGTTACTTGCCCCAAGGTGTTGAGCTAAATGGGTTAGGAATATGACTAAAGTATGTTCAATCCATTAAAATGCAATTATATATATATATTCCTTTAACATAAGTGGGACTTGAGAGCTTTGATTTTCACCTATTTCATTCCTTTAGAATTCAAACATGTTTAATCCTTATTGGGATTGATTTTAGAATCATTTGAAGCAGCCATGATGTGTTATTAAGAATTTAAGAATGCAAAAGGGTTGTTTTTGTATCCCAGATCATGATCTTCAACAACCGCTACCCATAGTCACACTGCTTCTGGCACTCAAGATAAGAAATAATTATCAATCATTTGATAGCCTTACCCTCAAGTAAGTTGTACAGTGAGAGTTCAAAGTGATCCAAGTTGGCAGCCATCACTACATCTTGTGATACTGAGTTCCACAGTTTAACGATCCCATATGTGAAGAAGTAGTTCCTTCATCTGTTCAGGGTCTCCCACCTTTCAGCTTCAGTAGGTCACTTTGGTTTCTGGAGTTATGGAAGACAGAACAAAACATCTCTTCTGTTCCCTTTATTCACTCCTTGCATAATAATATCATATGCAGTCAAATCAATTCTGACTTATAGTGAGCCCTTCTAGAGAATACTCAGAAGTGGTTAACCATTCCCTTCTTCTGGGATGCCCTGAGACTGTGCAGTTTGCCCAAGGCCACACAGGTTGGCTCTATACACAGGAGGCATAGTGGGGAATCAAACTCTTAACCCCTGGTTTGTCCCCACCCCTACTCCCGCTACCTGTCCCTGGCCCCTTCCCACTGACCCTGTCACCTCTCTACCTCATCCTGTTGACTCCTCCACCTCCTCCCCTTTGTCCTCCACCTCTGCCATCACCTACAGACAGCAGGCCTGGCTTCCCTTCTGGGAGATGGGCCTGTTGCTTCTGTGCATACTGATAGGTGGGTGCATGTGCAGAGACAGCCTGGCTCCTTGAAGGGAAGCTCAGCCGCTGTCTCTCAAGATGGCAGTGGTGGCAGTGGAGGAAGAGGAGGAGGCAGTAGGACCAGTTAGGGAGGCAATGGAGGCAGTGGGCAGGCTGCGGGGCTGCAAATGGGCAATCCAGCCCCACACAATGCTGGATCATCCATTTGCAGCTGGAATGACACTAAAGGAGGAGGCAGTAGGGAAGGGGCAGTGGGAAGGGGTGGGGGCAGGCTGTGGGGCTCCAAATGGGTGATCCAGTACTGTGCGGTGCTGGATCACCCATTTGCAGACTGAATGACAATGGAGTAAGAGGAGGCGGCAGTAGGACCAGGTAGGGAGGCAATGGGGTTAGTGAGAAGGGGGTGGGGGCAGGCTGTGGGGCTTCAAATGGGCGATCCAGTGCCATGCAGTGCCAGATCAGGCCATGCCATGTTGAATCACCCATTTGCAGCCAGAATAACAATGGAAGAGGAGGAGGAAGTGGCAGGATCAGGCAGGGAGGTGATGGGGACAGTGGAAAGGGGGCAGGCTGAGGGGCAGTTTCCCCTTCACCCAGGCAAAAGCTTTTTTAACAAATGAACCGGTTCTAGCAGTTTCAGTTTTTATCCCTTTCCTTACTGTAAACAATATGGATTTTTTGTTTTGTTTTGTTTTGCTTTGCATTTGTTTTTGTTTTGTACACCAGCTGCACACTGCATTTAAATCTTCATTAAGCTCTTATCATAATCATGTCATCCCTTACAGCCACTTGGTGCCAGGTCAGCTTCTATCAATATATATGTATAGGGTTTTGCTCCAGTTTTCATCACTTTCTTCTTGCTTACACTGAGTTGCTGCCACTTTGATGCCCATTCCAACATTTTCGAGAGAACCATACTGAGCTTTTTGCAATCCATATTTACACTAGCCACACTGAATGATTTGGCGTTGGCTGCAAACCTGGCCACATCACCGCTTAGCCCTATACAAGTGGTTTCAAACCTTGGGTCCCCAGGTGTTCTTAGACTACAACACCCAGAAATCCTGGCCAACACAGCTAGTGGTGAAGGCTTCTGGGAGTTTTAGTCCAAGTACATTTGGAGATCCAAGGTTGGGAACAACTGCCCTATACTCTTATCCCACTGCAGTCAACTGCCTAAAAGAAGAAACACAAAAATCTCTCAAGTTCATCAGCTACTCCTAGATGTTCCTTCACCTTCTTCTCCACATTGGGAGAGGGTAAGAGAAGGAAAGGATATCAGCTGGTGCCTCCAGGAGCCCTTGGATGTGCTGGCTGAAAGTTTTTCATTTCACATTCCCCTCAACCTTCTTGCCCACTTTCAGCTGGCACTCTAAGGAGCCCCTGCATCTGCATTGCCCACTCAGCCCAGAAATAAAGAGGTGACACAGGTTGTTGGGTTAAAACTTGGGCCACAACTTTATTAACTATTTAACTAAAAACCCCATCTACAAGGAGGCCTAAAATAGTGCGATATTTATCCAAATCCGGTGTAGCCTTTACCTCAGGATTATAAAGCAGGACGAGTTCCTATTTCTGAATAGTGCTGTCTTCCACCCAGCACGTATTCAGGTACCCCTTGATAGGGGTACCCCCCACTGCCTCAGCCCACCAACCCTCGTGACCCTAGATGAACTGCTGCCTGGGAGGTCCTCTTAATAAAAGGCCACCTCCCCTCGGAGCCCTGCTGACTCCACCAAACAGGGAGATGGAATGTTTTGGGCACCATGTGTCCTCCAGGAACTCCCCACAACTCTTGCCCTCACACTACCCACCACAGCATGGAGCTATTTATATGCCCCAAGCCCGCCATCACAGCCGAAAATTTCTGCCCAAAGGCCCCCTTGTAGATTGAGCAGAAACAGGTCCAGTCCTGTATTTGATAAGTGAACTCCGTCACTCTTGTATAACTCTAGTTGATGAACTCTTATGTCAGGGTGCCTTATCACTGACCCCAGCCCAGCTTGCATGGCTCTGAACACTTCCCGGTTAACACCGTGCCATGCACGGTCAATGCACCTTGGGTCACAATCAGCCCGCCATACCATCCTTGGTATAATGTTTGACCAAATCAACTTTGTCTCAGGAAACTTGGCCTTACTTGCAAATCATTGATCACCTGTAGTATAAGTGACTTGCACTTCCTTTGAGCCAAGTCATTACATCTCAAGTGAACAACCAGTATATCAGGGGGTACCTCCAGAGTACCCTGGGAAGCCGGTTCGAAGAACCTGCCCCAGAGCATAACTCTCCGTCCCCTCCATTCCAGTGTGGCCTGCACACCACGGCCTAAATTACAGCCCCAACTGGTCCGCAAAGCGTACTTCACCACCCAATGTATGTAACTGAGACCATACAAAACAACTCTCAACCAGGTTGTAACCAACTTGAAGCCTGAAAAAGAAAAAACTAACACCAGCATCTCTTGTGGGAGAGAATGTACATAGGTCTTGAAGCTGCATGATGACCACCATCCCATCTTTTTGTCTGCTCCTCCCAATATCCTAAGGCTGCTGCTGTGGATGCTGCTCCTATGTGGAAAGAGTGAGTGCCAAACTTCCACCCTACAATTCCCGCTTCCAGAAGCCCCTGGGGGGTAACTGTCCAAAACTGGTAGTTTGTGAGGGGTGCATAGTCTCTGTGACAAAGTAGATCTCCTGCTGAGGTCCCCCTTAACTCAACATATTTAGAAATGGCCCTAACCGGGCATAACTCCCCAATTGAACCACACCCTAACATTATAACTTGTCCTTTTACCAAATTGATCCATTTTGGACCAGCGAAGAATGAACAAAACCCTGTCTTCAGAGACCAATAGGTCGTCCATCTGTAACACCGTCTTTGAAATGTCTACTTTTGACGCCCTTGCTAACTACCTTACTCTAAAAGCCCCAAAAAGTGCACACAGTGTTGCTGCCATTAAATAATTTGATCTCATATTGGTCGCTGCACACAACAGCCCAAACATGACCCAATTGAACTAGGATTTTTGGGGACATAGGAGTACGCCCATACTCCTGTCAACCTCTTTCTTTGTTCCATCCCTCAATCATTTTCCTAATTCAGAAATCATTTACCAGATCTGGATACCCTTGCGCCTTGGCATAAAGGCCAGAGCCGACATCCTCCCTTGAATCTTGCGAGGAGCCAAACCTTTGCGATGAAGATAGACTCCGAACTGCTGTAAATGGCCCACTGTCATAGGCCAGGGTCTACCCAGACCTTCCTTATTACAGAATGCAAAAAAATCCTTCACAAGCAGCTGCATAGCTGTGCCTAGTACTGGGAGCGATTGCCCTGTTGGCTTCAATTCTCCAATGCTCCATACCTCTTGCGGCAATATCTCTGGTCAAGCCTGAGTTCCCAGTGCCAATGCCCTGAACCGGTTGATCTGTTGACAGGACAGGGCGTAAGCCAGCTCATTATTTACACCAGGCACATGGCAAGCCTGGAACACAATGTTATAACTCAAACAACATAGGGTGAATGCTCTCACCATACTCATCACTCTCTGGGATCTTGATGTAAGGGTATTTACCACATGGACCACTGCCATGTTGTCACACCAAAAAGTGACGGCAGAATTGGCCCAAATGTCTGCCCAAAGCCATAGTGCTCCCACAATTGGAAAAAATTTGTAGTTCCCAACCTTGGGTAGCCCAGGTGTTTTTGGCCTGCAACACCCAGTAACCCCAGCCAGCATAGCTGGTGGTGAAGGATTCTGGGAGCTGAAGTCAAAGAACACCTGGGTTACCCAAGGTTGGGAACCACTGTTCTAGACATTCAGCTCAGTCTTGCTCTTATGGGCTTCTTCTGAGCAAGGTATTGTGGTCAAGGGAGCCAAGGAGACATTAAATGGCTTACTCTGAAGGAATTCCTGCCGGTCCAATATTTCATTTATGGAGTCCCCAGAAAGACACAATGGTTGGGTGGTTGCTCTGGGTTGGAAGTGCAGATGAACATTCTATCACTATCCTATGTAGTACAACCAGTCATACAAGCCAAAGAACACCTTTAGAAATTTGTGAGGCTCCTTGATGTCTATAATCAAATGCAATGAAGGAAGGCCATTAACACAATCATTTTCTATATCAAAGGTTTAGAAATTAATTATTAAATTCAAATGAATGCATACCTTACCCCAGCGATGATAAAATTTAAAAAAAGAACTGCAATGATCTGTTTTTGAAAGGAATAATAATTACAAAAAAGCGATGTGCAGGGAAAATAATTAAAAGGTAGCCCAGGACGGAGTCTTTTAAGAGATGTATTTAAGAATTAACTTTTCTGACTGAAACTCATTACTTTTTTAGGCAGAGGCAGGCCGGTGACTCGTGAAGGAAGAACCATGGTGAGATCTGCTCTGCCTGATACCCCTCAGTGGCGCCCAGCAGCTGTCGCGCCAGCCAGAATCAACACCTAGCAGTCAGTCATTTAGGGCCACATTGCACCACACAACATAGGGTAGGAAAATGTGATGGGTGACATATTGACTGATGAGGAACACTGTGGAATGAGCCACAAGGGGAATCAAATAGCAGCCATTTGGTATATTTACGTCTATAAACCTCATAGTGGTAGAGAGGTGGGCTTGGGCAAGACCAGAGAATCCCACCTACCAGGTGATTTCCAAATCCTGCTTCTTTTCTGCTCTGCTGAGAAAAATGTAATGTATAGCTGCATGGGGCAAACAGCACTTTAACACTCTGTTTTTTTGGGTTTTTTTTTTCCATCTTTTCAAAGTGAGGACTAGTTAAGTAGAAGAATAAGGGAAAGGGTAATTAGGAAGCTATGAGAGATCTGTAGGAGAAAATAATGATAATCATGTGCCATCAAGTCAATTCTGACTTATGGAGACCCTTTTCAGGGTTTTCCAGGTAGAGAATACACAGAAGTGGTTTACCATTCCCTTCTTCTGGGGGTGTCCTGGGACGGTGTAGCTGGCCCAAGGCCACACAGGCTGGCTCTTCTCTCAGGAGGCACAGTGGGGAATGAAACTCTCAACCTCTGGCTCTACCTAAATAAAAAATATATAGAAATTATTAATTAGAAATTAAATGACATTTTGTGCATCTCAGACAAAAAGAATATATATACAAAATGTCATTTAATTTCTATGACTAGCATCCTGTTGCCTAACCACAGAGCAAAAGGGACTTGCCCACCCAGTCCCGGAATAAAGACGCGAGACAGTGACATGGATTAAATACAGGCCACACTTTATTAAGTCAGATCAAATTGTATATTGCCAACATCGTCAAAGGAGGGGGCCTGCTGTAGTGCGGAAACAGATAAAGGCAGGGTATCCAAATACCCCTAAAACAGTCAATGGGCGAGTCCCCGGCCCCAGGTTCCAGCGGTCTTAAAGACAGCAGGAACCCAGCCGGCTGCTAATAAACACCCCAGACCTCCAGACATCTTTAATTGATGACTGTTAGTCCGGAAGTGGCCCAGTGCATCTTCCCGCCACCAGCCCTGTAATTGCACGATCTGCAGAGCCGGGAGGTCAGATGCGCTGCTGGCTTACCTGAATTACAAATGGGACACACCGAGACTACCTGTTTTTCCGCACTACCCGCCACAGCATAGGGACTAGCCTGGCTATGTCCCATGCCCGCCACAGAGCAGCCCAAGCTCAGACAGCAGGCCCCCTTTGATGTCTTCTAAAAATATGTCCAAACCTGCATCAGACCGATGGACACCATCACTACGAAAATATACAGTATTGCTCAATTGGATCCTATGGTGATTAATCACAGATTCGAGGCCGCCGCTGCAGACACCTCTACACACTTCTCTGTTAACGCCCTGCCAGGCCTTGTTAACATTGTCAACATTCCGGGCACCTCGCCAGGCTAACCGCGGGATGATTGTGGACCACACAATCCGCATCGCGGGATACCTGGCATTCAACCTCTTAAGGTCTCTCAGAATGTCCAGGATCAATGCCTTACCAGGCGATCTAGGCAGATCATTACCTCCCAGGTGAATTACCAAAACATCAGGTGGAGCTTGGTCGAAGGCCGTCATCCTGCCAAGCTGTATCCATTGCATGCCACGCATGCCTCTCCAGGTAATATACGCATGGGCACCAAGCCCCAAATCATTCCCCCATGGGGAAGAAGCAGCATAACGCGCCGCCCAATAAACATAGCTGTGGCCGATGAGCATCACGTGCCTTCGACCTTCGGAACTCATGGTACCTGAAACGACATAAATGACCCCTGCCTACACATTAGGTAGAGGTCTAATGTACCTTTGATAGCTAGTTGAAGACCATCGCCCCAACTGCTTAATTTGGTCTGCGCTATAACCCAAGGCTGCTGCCGTCGATGCTGCTCCTATTCTAAAGGAATGCGTACCAAATCTCATACCCTTCACTCCTATTCTATCCAGCGCCGTGTCTGTAAGTTTCTAGAACTGATATTTGGTCAGAGGTGACCCATCAGCATGCTGGAAAAAAAATACCCTGAGCCTTGTCCCCTAAACTCCATAAAGGCTTGAGTTGCCTTCACAGGACAAATGCGCCTGATGCTGCATTGCCCTAAGACCAATTGCTTACCTTTACCTGTCTGATCTGCTTTGGACCGCCTGATTTTAATTCTCAATTGACTATCCTGAACTATGACATCTTTCTGTTGTAAGGCCATTCGAGAGATGTCTGCCCTTGCCATCGCCACTAACTCGCTAATCCTAAGAGCACCAAAAAAGGCTACTAGGGCAGCCGCTTTAAATAATGCCACCTCATATTGGTCCCTACATAGTCTCCCCCATTGCTCGCATAAGCATTCAAGAAGAGATGGAGATATGGGTGTCCTGGCATCAGACACCCTAACCCTCTCCTTTGACCACCCTTCTAGCATTTTCTTTCTCCTAAGGTCACAGGAAAAATCCCTGTATCCATTAATTTTAGCATAAAAAGCCAGAGCTGACAGTTTACCCTGTATAGTGCCTGGCGCTAATCCTTTCCTATGTAGAAATATTATGAATTCTTGGAGTTGCTCCACTGGAGCCGGCCAAACCTGTTCCAGTTCCACCATCCTCCTAAATTCTTGAAACTCGGTACTTGCGGCTAAGTAACCCCTTCTTGTCCTCGGAGCCAGTGCAAGACCTATCGCTCTTGATGCCTCTTCACGCCAATCTGCCAGACCTCCGCTGGAAGAACTTCTGGCAGTTCCCTGGCTTCTGGGGCTAGCTCCCTGAAGCGCTTGATCTGTTGGTGTGAGAGAGCATCAGCTATCATATTGTCAATACCAGGGACGTGTCGGGCATGCACCATCACATTAAATTGCAATGCCCATAAAGTAAAAGCCCTAACCAAATCCATTACCCTATCTGAATGTGATGTAAGGTTGTTGATGATGTGGACAACCGCTTGGTTGTCACACCAAAAACGAACCACTGTATTAGACCATTCCTCAGCCCAGAGCCAGAGGGCTCCTACAATCGGAAAAAAACTCCAAAAATGTTAAGTCTCTCGTGATGCCTTCATGATGCCATTCCTTGGGCCATGTACCAACACACCATCTGCCGCGAAGGTAAATTCCGAATCCAGATGCCCCGGCGGCATCGGAATTCACCTGAAAATTCGCTCTTAAGCTGATTTCTGATTTCCAAAAAGAGACCCCATTGAATCTCTCTAGGAATTGTTTCCAAACCATAAGATCCTCCTTCATACCCCTAGTTACTCTAGTCTTGTGCATTGGCCGTTTCAGGCCTGACATGGCATTACAGAGCTGCTTTAAAAAGGCACGGCCCGGTGCTACTACCCTACATGCGAAGTTTAAATGTCCTACTACCTCTTGTAATTCCTTAAGAGTCACTTTTCTCTTAACCAATAAATTGCTCACTCTGGCCCTAAGGTCCGTCAGTTTATTATGAGGCAGCTTTGAAGTCTGCTGTATCGTATCCAATTCGATCCCAAGAAAAGTGAGGGATGTGGCCGGTCCCTCTGTTTTCTCTTCCGCTAGTGGCAAACCCAGCTCCCTCGCTAATACCTGAAAATTATCTAAAATCATTCTACACCTCATAGAATTCGCTTTCCCACAAAAAAGAAAATTATCAAGGTAATGGGCTGTGGAGTTACAGCGCACCCTTTGTCTGATTTTCCATTCAATGAAGGTGCTAAATTTCTCAAAAGCCGCACATGAAATCGAGCATCCCATAGGTAGAGCCCTATCTATGTAATAGGACCCTTGAAAGTGAAAACCTAACAAATTAAAATCCAGGGGGTGGACTGGCAAAATTCTAAATGCCGATTTAATATCACATTTGGCCAGCTCCGCCCCCACTCCACAGGCCCTGACCATATTAATGGCCTCATCAAATGAGGTGTATCTTACGGTACACAGTTCCGAGCTCTGTGGCTCATCCCAACGCAAATTGGGTTGAATGGCACTCTTCATTCGAAAGGCTTGGTCGTATAGAAGCCAAGCTTGCCCTTCAAAATCTGTATATGCCCTATATATTATATCAAAATATTGTAAAAGCGAGGAGGCCCTCCACAGTTGAGCCTTAACTAAGACTCCAGCGTAGATAGTAAAGCCAGGGATACAATTGGACCAAGTCCTATCTGGCTTTTTCTTTCTACGTTTTTCTTTTTCTTTCTCGTCATCCTTATCAATCTCTTTACTGTCCACCTCGCAATTCAAAAGGTCAAAAAAGTCCACATACTTTCCCTTTCATATTTTTTCTTTGGTGGCCGGGGTTAAATGGTCTCCCAGTGGCGTGGAGTAATCTCCACAAGGTAAAGCCGCTAGGGTATTGTATCCCGTGTTGGGCACCGACGGGTGTTGCCAAACACCTGCACCAGTTCCTGCACTAGATGTCCCTGCAGTGGGAGGTGTTGCATATGGCGTACCCCAGCCACAAAACTGTGTATTTACAGGAGGCCAAACTAAATTGGGCCACCCCATAGGCGGTGCACTGTAGGGTGTGGGTGCGACATGCGAGTACTGCGAACCACTGGCCCATGGCCAAGCGGAATAAGGTGACTGGGTGCTGTGTGTAGAAGCGGACTCACCAGATGATGCCACAGATGCATTGGGGGCATCCATAACCCAAGGTGTACTATTACTGGGTTCTTCTGAGATGTCGTGCACAGCCTGCGAACCAGCTGTTGTGTCCTGCGTCCTGGTCGCATCTGTCCTTCCACGCTTCCTACCGCTCGGAACCCTAGACACATCTGAAGACCCTTCCTCCGTTGCCTGATCCTTGCTCTCAGGAACCTGCATGGATTCTAAAGCGACAAACCGCTCCATAAGATCTTTTGCCAAAGCTTTTAAATTGGCCTTGTGACGGCCCTTAGTATCCCTAGCTGATCTGTGAGGGGAGGCCTCGTGTTGCTGAGGAGCTTGCTTTGATAACCTCTGAGCCTCAAGGGCCGAAATTTTTTCCTGCAGATCCTTCCAGATCGGCCAGGATTCCTCATCAGAGGATGATTGTTGCGGTGACACCTGTGGTACAGGTCTCTTTCTAGCCGGGTTTTTACCTTTACTTGTGCCACGCCCCTTCCTCAAGGCCATTATGACACAAATTAGCCCAAATTAGCGCCTACCTGTTCAAACTGAGCTATACCTCTTAATCTGTCCCCTAATAACCCTTCTTTATCCTGTAACAAACTTTTATAAACTGACCCACAGATGGTGCCCTGTCAGGCTTGCCCTATCCCTTTAAAAAGAGAATAAAACCCTTAATGACAATTATGATTCAATATCCGCTGCATAATCAATTATAAAAGCTCAATGAACTGTATTTTAATTCAATAAAACAAAGTTAATTTATTCAAAAAAAAAATTTAGTCACCAAAAATATTTACTTTCAAAGCTAACCCCCACAATTAATTCTATCAGCCAATTATATTTAATTTATTCCTATCTTTTATAATTTTTGATCTGATATTCTAATTACCACAGTAATCAATAAATCCAATTATCCTATCAACAATATTATTTTAGTAATTAATCTATAATTAACTTTCTTCTATGTAAACCCAGCCAATATTAATGATGTTATATTTATTGTAGTAATTAACCTGTAGTTAAATTTATTTCGTATAAAAAATGTAGGAAAAAATGGCGTCCCTGAGCTATACTACCTCCTATTAAGTTTTAAATTAACCAGAACTAATATCAAACCTAGATCATTAATACCTTAACTCAAAAATACATATAAAAAACCCAAACAAATCAAGGCAATCTACAATTAATTCAATAGAAAGGGATTTATCTTATAAGAAAAGTGAAATTTAAATGCTGATCAAAAACAAAATGGCGGGCGAGAGAAAAGGGCTTGAAAATACAAACAAAATGGCGTCCCTTGCCTGTAAAAAACCCTTTTTTTCTTTTTTTCTTTTATACTCGAAATCAACTGAATACCCAACAAATCAACTTGGAAACTGATTAAACAAATTCAAAACAACAATCAACCCTAAAATAAAACAAACGGATCGCCACCGCATGCCGCGCCGTGGCGGGCGCGAAACCTCCCCACAGCTCCTCGCCTCTCTCGCCCTCGCCAGTTAATAAAAATTATAAAGTCACTAAAATAAACTTCAATCAAAAGAATACAACCCTGAGAGGGAGCAAAAATGCTGCCCTCCCGTCAGCAACGACCACCGCTGTCTCCTCCGTTGGTTAGACCAGGATAAACTCTCTCCTCAGCACTCCATCTCTGCTGCTGCCCGAACAGGAAAGAGGGCGAAATCAGGGCGAGCGCTTCTTTAAATAATCGCGCTCGCCCACCCTAACCAATCACCTGACCCGGGGAAGTCTCGTGTCCTCCGGGACGGCGGGCAAACGCCAGCTGTGCCGTTCCAGGACGGAGAGCTGTCCGTCCAGCGGCTGGAACCATTGCACAAATGTCTCTCCCTGCTTGGATAGGCTCCTTGTTACATGCCTATTCTCCCACTGCTTGTGAGAGTGGTCACACAATGGGGAGCCTGCCCAAGCAGGTGGATGCTTATACAATGTTGCTCCCACTTCACTTTTAGGCTGAAGAATACCTTTCTTATATCATGAAATCTCGCACCTATTTTGCCACCTTTCTTTCCTCCCGAAGTCCAATTTGGATTTGTGTTTTCTCTGCCCTGTAGCATCCACATGGCTGTTGTCCTCACGTTGTTTAACCCAAGCATGGATTAGCTGCCTGAGTAGACCTTGCACACACCCTGAATGGCTCCTGATTTTGTTGGGAACAAGAAAGGCTGTAAAGGGAAATAAATGTTCAGTCTCTATTTTGTAAATACAATCACTCTGTAATCCTGTTCTGGACTGGTTCACTCTATGTCTGTTGCTGCTAGAGATGGGCACAAACCTGAACAATGGTTGTTCATGATGGTTCGTGGCTAACCACAGCCCCACCAGAAAATTGAACCAGTTCGTGGTTTGGTTTTCGGTTTGTGGCTGGTGGCAGGGGCTACCTGCTCCTGTCACGCTCACACTGACGCCATGCCACAGAGGGAGAAATAGAAAGAGAGAGAAATCAGCCTCCATTTTGATGTAACAGTCAATGGAAATATATCTTTTTCCTTGCTGCCCTCTTACCTCACTGATTTTCCTTAGTGTGCCAAGAAAGGAACAGGCCTTGAATGAAAAGGATGTCACTACTGTGTTTACTGTCATGCTACGATGTATGAGGAAAATGGAATGCTGCTGCTGCCTGTTTCTGCCCATCATTCCCATGACTGCAGTGAGGCGTCAACTTGGTTGACCAATTCAGTTCTTAGAAAAACAAAACAAAACAAAACAAAAAACTCACTGATTTATGAATATGGAATATTGTGCTTCTCTACCCACGATTCAAAAAGTCAGAAAATGGCCCAATATTGCTGCACAATATCGTGCCCATGTTGCCAGCTGGAAAAGGGGTGCCAAAGGGCAGGCTGAATATTGACAACACCAATGGCAGCAGTCAAGATACCCTCTTCTGCTAACTGTCATTCCCAAAGTGACACCATGCAATGGAAAATCCTAGAAACTGACTCCTTTTTTCATCGGTTAATTACGTTTCACCCAAACACAAATCAACTGTCAGGGCTGTTTATCAACATGTGTGAATGGTACCCACTCTTAGCAAGGATATACATTTGGACTTTTGTTTTAATTGGAGTAAAGAGGAAAACAAAGTAAATAAAAACTGGGGTCGTCTAAATCCTCTTGTGCATTTGTTCTGTTATTTAAAGGAACATGTTTTTTTTATCCCCACAGGTAGGAATGAGTTGTTTTTAATGAGCAGTTCAAGGTGAAGCTATAAAAATAACTCCATATAAACTACAACTATGTTAGACAGTTCACAGCTAAAAATGGTTCAGGAGGTAAATCGTATATATAAGCCAAGCCATAGAGCTTTTCACCCAGAGAAAGTGTTATTAGTCAGCACATGCAGTGCACACACACCCCTAGTCTGGCACCACAATTTTCTTCCATTTCTATCTGTCTCAAAATTGTTATGTTCTCAAAAACACAGTGTAAATCATGTGATTATGATGAAAAGGGGTTGCCCTTTTTTTAAAAAATACCTGATGGTACAAATTATTTGTTGTTAAAATTTACAGCACAACTCTATATATGTCTACCAAGAAGTTAATCTCATTAATATCAGTGGGTTAACCCTCAGGTAGGTGAGTGCAGGATTGTGGCCTGAGCTGTTTGCTCATGTGTTCTAGATCAGCCATTTTCAACCTTTTTTTTCACCATGGCCATAAACATAACATGAAAGAAATATCAGCCAAATCAGGATCGTATAAGTTACATAATGAACCTTATAAGGTGGTGTGTGAAGATCTGTTTCTAGTCTGTGGGCCCCTTCAAATGGACCAGGGGCCCCCATGGGCCTCTGTTGAGAATGGCTGCTCTAGACTATACCGTTTCCTTACATGTTCTGGACCTGGCAGAGCAAGGCCATCTCTCTCCTTCAACTAGAACTGAGGGCAAAGAGACACTCTTCTTTTTCCTCATGTCATGAAGCAAAATGACTCTGGCTAGCCCTGAAATTATGGAAACTGTTGGTTAGAAATGGGGATACAGATATACTGGCCTCCTGCGTTTGCTACCACTATCAATAATTTAATTTCCCACAAAATGACCATAAGGAAGAGGAGCAGGGAAGACATACCATGCCCAATTCCTTTCTGGACCTCTAATGCAAAACAAATGGTGAACACTCATTTCTTGTTCTACTGCACACATTTGCAAGAGATTCAGAGAGAAGTAACTCTTCACAATTAACAACTAATTTGTAATTGATTCATTTAGTTTTGTTTCATTGAACTAGTTTTTTTAGTTTGCGACTACTAATTACAACTATTTTCACAGTAAATTACCAAGCTTGGGCTAGAGTAAGAAATAAAACAAAAAGATCTATGGGTTAAATATATGATCCAGAATCCAGTACAGGATCTATGGGTTTAGGTGTGTCCTTGTTGAGCATTAGTTTTTGTCTGAAGTCATGTCCATGGTAAACCTTTTTGTGAACTTTCCAAGTTCACAAAAAGGGTAGGATCCCGTCCAGCTGTTTGGCATCAGCATCTGGCATTCAGAGGTATACTGTCTGTCAATATAAAACATTCATGTTTAGCTGTTTCAGCTATTGGTCATAAAAGAGGTGCAATTCAAATTTTGAAAATCCCTGAGTTGGCATGCATCACCACATCTTGTAGCCATGAATTCCACATGCTAATTAGGACAGGACTGTGTGAGGGCTCTTCATTAAGCAGGAAATGAGAGTTGCAAGAAAGGTCTGTTCTTTCCTGGGCATCCTATTTAGTATTCCTGTCTCAACAGGTTCTCCAATTTAGTGGCAGATCCCATTTGTTCAAATCAGATTTTTTTAAAAAAAGTTTAAATGGCTTCCAGAGTGGCAATCTAACCAGCTACATGCCAATCCCTCTGCAAAGGAAAGCCTCATGTTACTCTTTCACCCTTTTTATAAAACCATTTTCTCTCCTCTGAGTATAAGTATTTGTGTCACTTTACTCCTCAGCTTCCAAAAAAAAAAAAAAAAAAAAGCAAGGGGGAGGAAGAGGGAAAGAAAGAAAGAAAAAATTACCTTTAAAGTTACAGCAGGATTTCTTGGATGGATAAAAATGCAGGCTCTGAGCCTAAAATATACTGTCTCATTAACAAGTGCTGTTGATTTTAATGGTGCTTACTCACGAGTAGTTCCATTTAAAGCTTTGGTGTTTGGCTGATGCATGAGTTTGGTTCCAAATGGACAACCTTAACTTTAATAAATAAGATGTTATGTAGGGAGGGTGGTCAGGCCTGTTTGGAAGAAAAACATTGGACAGGCGCGACTCAGCGTTCCCTGGCTTTTTAACAGCTATGAACGGCTTGATATTCTTGGCTCGGTTCAGTTACTATTATTATTTTTTCCCTTTTAAAAAATACGAGGCCATGGGCTTCCTCCCAAGACACACTCAGGTGGGGCTGCCTTGCGCTCCCGTCTTTCCCCCTGGGGCTGCTCATTTCATTTCAAGACGCCTCCCCTGTGACACACTCCATAAAACTCGGAGAGCTCCTCTGTCTGTCCCACCTGAGCAGCTGCAGACAGCACAGCCTTCCTTCTTGACACATATTTTGTTTCTGGAAATGTTGGGCTCCGGCAACGTGTGGAAAAAAATGCCTTGGAGAAACAAAAGCAGAGAAAGAGCTCCATCGACAGGGGTTAGTAGTTGCTGAACATTTTATAGCACAACGACAGCTAAGACATACAGCACCACACACACACAAATACACACACACACACACACACATCAGGCTCTAGATGAGAAATGGACAACAAAATTAAGTGAAAAACATTTGCTCACACAATACTCCGTGGCTGTTTACTGTGGTTCTGAGCAATACTTGGAAGTTACATGTTCAAAGGAACTTGCCATATCATTGATTAGTTCTCCAGAGCCATGTTGTGCATTATCATTATTGCTGTGGGTAATTTGATAGACCAAAGAAATACAGGGGAGTGCTCTCTAGGGATCAGTTCTGATACTGCTTCTTGGAAATCTTTTTAAAAATATGTCAAAAACTTCAGAATGTCAATGCTTACAATTGAATTATGAAAGGCTGTCACTTAATGCTGCTAAAGGCTGATTGCTCCAATGATGATGGGGGTAGAGCTATCACAGAAGGGCAGTTACTGTCAGACTCAGTAGTGGAAGGTGACACTGGTGGAGAACATTTCATAGACATTTACAGTTACATTAAGGGTAGCACTGTGCAGATGGAGGTACTGATAAACAAATATTGACTACTTCTGTCTTGAAAGAAGAGACACTCAGGTTAGAGGGCAGTTGTTCAGCTACTGGTGAAGAGCAAAGGATGGGCATGAATTGTGCTGTCAGTAGAGGAGCACCTGGATTAAACTTGAAAGGACACCTAGTTGCTGATGTACACAGAAGAAAAAGAAGGTCTGGTGCTGCATGATGCGAATAATTAGAACATGGAATGTGAAAAGTATGAATGAAGGCAAACATGAAACTGAAATGGAAAGTTGACAAATGGACTCAATTTAAATTGTGGAAAGACTGTGATATATATCAATTAAGAGATTTGTACAATAGTTATGTGTTAAATCAATGAAGTACTATCTCATTCTCCTGGTTTCAAATATTTCAGGTTGTTCATTTTTCTTACCTTCTAGTCGTAAAAGTTCAGGCCACGAGACAATTAACTGCATTTGAAACATTGCTACTAGAAAATATCTAATGGGGCCGGCTTCAAAATTATGTGGAATACTAATTGAATCCCACTATGGCTGTAAATGAGGTCCCAAAATGGTCTGAGAAAGTGAGTTTGGGATGGCCATATGTGATGTAAAATGGCAGGCTCTATGAAACAAGGCTCCTCTCAGCTCAATCTTCTCCAAACTTAAGGAGCATTCTATTAAGCTTCTGCACAGGTGGCATTTTACACCCCTCTGTTTAAATTATATCTATGAAGAAGACAGTTCATTCTGTTTGGAGGAAATGTAGGGATATTGGTACATCCTTTCATTTTTTGCGGCAGTCCTGATGTAGCGGACAGTGCAAGAGCATGTGAGTGAGGATTTCCAATGCACCCTGCTCAATTCTAAATCACAGAATGTTCTATGCACTAGTAGAATAGGCAATAGAGTTACCAGGTCAATAGTTTCTGATTCCATGGGATTTCATTCCAGGCCAAAACTTGAGACTGGAGGGAGGCCCTTCTAAAACAGTTGCAAAATAATACATGTGCACACAGATTTACATGAGAGATGCAGATTTCCTGCACTACCTCCTAAAAATTGTGCTCAGCACACATGCAGACCTTTTCTGCTGAGCCAGTGCTCGAGCCGCTGCTGAGCCGAACTTCAGCAGCGCAGCTCACCTTTGCCTCCCTCCCCGGATAGCGCGAGACTTCTGGTATCACAAGATTAGCATAGGAGGAGAGGGGGGAATGTTAGGTTGTTTAAGAGCCGTTCCCCCCTCTCCTCTTCCTCTTCCTTTGCTGGCAACCGTCAAGGAGGGAGTTCGGCTGCTCGGTTATTTATCCAACTGCGTAGTTGGTCGAGAGGCCCGCACGGCCCAGCGTTCCAGATCGGGGGGGGGGGGTAGCATCAGCTTCCTCCCTCGGTTTGACTGGCATTTATCTCTTGCTTATTTTGATATTGTTTTCTTGGATCAATTTGGTTATTGAATTATTTCTTTATAGTTGATTTGGATTAGTACAGCACTAAGGGGGTGGGTGTGACCGCGTGGCTTGTGCGAGCCACACGGCGGCGTGAGCAGCCCTCTGGGGTTAACTTTAAGATTTAAGTTGCCGTTTTAGGGTTCACCATAAAAATAATAAATAGTAATAATATTAGTTCAGGCACTGGCTTTTAATTTAGTTACACGTGAGAGTAGAGAAGCACGTTACCTTTTGTTGGTGCTTATCTGCTGGAGTTGGCTGCAGCGTGGCTCATCCTTTAGGCTCTTCAGCTGCTTGGTATGCCGCTCCTCCCCCCCTTCTTCGGAAAGGCTTAGCTTGAAGTGTTTTGGCCCTGCTTGGAATTAATTCGAAACAAGTATGGAGCGGTTGTCTAAGTACGCTTCTGTTGGTAGGCACTGGCTTTAAATTAATTTAATATTAATTATCTTTCATAGGCTCCTTCAATTTATCAATTGCCCTTACCTATTTAGATATTTGACTTAGCATAAATAATTATTCAATAATTTTAGAATTAATTGTTATCCTTACCTAAGACTTGATTGAGATTAGAGGACATCTTAATTGAATAAATACATAATTAGGTAATTAATTAATTGATAAAAATTAGGTAAATAAATAAATTAATAAGTAATAGTATTATAATTACCTAATATTTGGTTAAGAGTAGAGGTGAATATAATTGAATACATAAGTAATGGAGAAATTAATTGATTGATTGAAATTATTTGAATTAATTTATTAATTATTAATAGTGAATAACCATAATAGTAATTGGAGTAAATAAGTATTTCCCTATAATAAATATATAGGAGGGTATAAATTGGTACAGCGGGTCCCATTTCTCGTGCCTAGATTGTGCCACTCAGTATGGTAAGGGTAAACTGAGGATTGCTGCACAAGCAGGGTCAGAGTATACCTCAGCCTGCTGTGTTTTTAATTGGAATTGAATTTTAGGCAGCAAAATGGCCTTGAGAAGGGGTCAGGGTAACACAAGAAGAAAGCAACCAGCCAAGAAATGGCCAGCACCTCAGGGTCGCCGCCTCATTCTTCGTCAGATGAAGAAGCTTGGCCCATCTGGCAGCAGCAGAGGGGAAAAATTTCAGCCTTAGAAGCCAAAAGAACAACGAAATAGGCCCCACAGTCCAGTAAGGTGCAACCGCCCCAATCAGCTAGGGAATCTAAGAGTCATCATGGGGCTAATCTCAGAGATCTGGCTGATAATCTAATGTTTTGGTTTGCGGTCCTGGAAGCAGAGCAACAAGCAGAGGGGGCATCCAGACGAGAAGCAGTGGGGCGGTAGTAACACCGCTGCAGCAGTGCGCTGAAGAAGGGAGATCGACCACGATCACGGCAACAATTGGTGCAGAAGTGCTTGGCAGGCAGCAGGTGATGAATAAGGTTGGTGCAGACTGCATGTACGGCAGGGAGGTGCCAGGGTGACGATGCCTCTGTCAGGTAAGTCAACTACTGAACCAGACACTTCTCCACCATCACCTGCTTGGCCTTGGCCAGGCACTGGACAATTTAATTCCCCAATTTACTCAGCATATAATACTCAGAGTTAGGGCTCCAAATACTCCATGGCCTAGTATGAATGCGCACTTTGGCGGCTGGACTACTCCAGACCCATTAGTTACATCTCCAGCCCCGATAAATACGACGGCGAGTGTAGGGGCTTGACCATAACCATTGGTCTCGGACACGGGTTATAACACCGTGCCATTGCAAGCCTTGCCATTTGGGGATTCGCTATGCCCCTGGGTGATCACCTCACCCCAGCGTCTAGAGAAAAGATTTGAAAAGGCGAATAGGTAGATTTATTTGAATTGATTAACAGAGATGTGGAAAAGAAGGATTTGGATGAGGAGGACGGCAAGGACAAAGAGAAACGCAGGGGGCAGAGACCAGACAGGACACGGGCGAATCAGCTGCCCAGGTTCTCAATATACACCGGGGTTGTGGTAAATGCTCAGCCTTGATGGGCACAATCCTTATTCCAATATTTAGACTTGATCTATAAGGCATATGTGGACTTCGCAGGACAAGCATGGCTTGTGTATGATGGATCATTCTGCAGGAGGGGGGCGATTGACTCAAATTTATGTTGAGACGAGCCCCTGCCGGGCCTCTGGCTGCAGTCTATGACCCCAGCCAGGCTCTATCTAGGTGACAGGACTGATAGTGGACACCTTACTAGAAAGACTGCCCTGAATCAGAATTCCTGAGTAGGAGTGGGGCAAGTTATTTACTGGGGTTTTTTTAGGAAAGGCTCTAGGATACCAGCGGTTGGGGAGCGCAAGGCATTTTTTGCCCAAAACCTTAAATCTGTACGCGGCATGGAGGTTGCAGTCGAGAAAAGATGGCCAAAATAGCACAGGAAGGAGAGTGTTGGGACCATTTGCAACAGCTCCACTGGAGACCCGGTGGTTCTCACCATTGGAAGTGGTACCAAAGGATGTACAAGGTGAGTTTAGATCGATACATCATCTGTCCTACCCCGAGGGGGAGTCGGTTAATGATGCCATCCCTCAGGAACTTCTTGAGTGGAAACTTAGGTGTAGAGTGGGATGTAACTGCGGCCCATTATTGGGATGCTTATCCTTTTATGGTGAAAGGAATACGGGAAGGTGTAAAGTTATACTAGATACCTTTCGTTCAATGGCAGAAGAGTTAGGCGTACCTCTGGTTGAGGACAAACGGAGGGACCCACCACATCCCTGATGCTCTTGGGCATTGAAGTGGACACGGTACAGCAAGCGTCTAGGTTGCCAGACGTCATGTTGGCTGACCTTAAGGCCAGAGTAGCCTCGATGTTGCAAAGGAGAAAAGTGTCCCTGAGGGAGCTTCAGGAGATGGTAGGACATTTACATTTTGCTTGTAAAGTCGGGGTGCCAGGTCGCGCCTTTCTGCGTGGCTTTGCAAGGTGAAAGGGCTCCATCGCCGGTTTCACAGGACTAGAGTTGCATATGGTATGAGAGAGGATTTGAAGGTTTGGGGGTTAGTTCTTAGCTGAGTGCAATGGCATTTCCTTTTGGAGAGGAGACAAGACGCTTAAGGCCGAATCTCAGCTCCAGTCGGATGCTGCAGGCTCCTTAGGCATTTACTTTAGCGGCAGATGGTGCGCAGGCAAATGGCCGGTGGAATGGCACCACGCGGGAATCACCAGAGATTTGACAATTCCGAGTTCTCCCCAATAGTTGGTGCATTGTGGCTTTGGGCAGAGGAATGGGCGAACTCTGTCGTACGTTTTGGTGGACAATCTGGCGGTGGTCTATGTAATTAATAACCTCACATGCATGCAGACCAGGTCATGACACCAGTGCCGCCTGGACATGTATCAGGTGTAGATAATAGATTAGCTGATGCATTATCACATAAATGGATTGAGCGGTCAGGGAAGTTAGATCCAGGAGCCAACGAGTTCACGGAGACTCTTTCCCCAGAGGTTTGGCAAATTGGCGTGATGATGCGAAAGGACAATAGGCCTGGCCTGGCACCGGGGACTCGAACAGTGTACTCGGCAATGAGTATAGATTTTCTGGAGTTTAGGAACTTAGTTGATTTAGAACCAGCGTGGCCTGCCCCAGTGCAGCATCTTCAACAGTTCATTGTGTATCTAAACAGGAAGGGTTTGGCGCCAGGATCTATACAGGGTAGGTTATTGGCGCTGGCTTTCTACGCTAAAATTAATGGGTATCAGGATTATTCTTCAGACGACCGCTTTAGGAAAATGATTGAAGGTTGGTCTAAGGAAAGAGGCAGAGTTAAAGATTCGAGAGTACCCATATCGCCGGGACTATTAGAAAGCATTGGTAAGCAGTGGTAGGCTCTCTGTTGAGATGATTATGAAGTCGCTTTATTCGGGGTGGTGTCCTTATTAACTTTTTCGACGCCCTCAGGATTAGCGAAGTGTTGCCACTGGAAAGGAAGATAAAATCGGAGTAGTTATGCAATGGCAGGATGTTAGGGTAGTCAACGGGATGGTGCAGATTCGCATCTGCTGATCCAAAGCCGATTAGCGAGGCACCCCCTGACGTCTAGGTAGGGGCCCGGTTTGTTTTATCTTTCAGATACCATGACAATGATGAGAAGGAAGCACATCATGATGAATGAATGAATGATTGATTGATTGATTGATTGATTGATTTACCACCCAACTTAGTGAGAACACTATACAGGATGATTTACATAATTAGGTAAAGTTACAGCAACTAAAATAATAGAAATCAAAATGCATGATACCACAAACTAAGACAGAAAAGGCGACCTCAGTTATTCAAGGGTTCATCCTTCTGAATTAATTGCTAAGTCCACCCTTTGAAGTGTCTTCTTCAGGAACTCTTTCCCCATAGAGTCCTTCATCTGTGATTACCAAAGAGTCTCCAGAGCTTTTTGAAAAAATACTCTTTTAGGCTATGAGGCCTCAGGAGTTCTGGGGTGGTAGTCCAGAAAAAAAACACGCTCTTACATTTCCAAGCTCTGGGATTATATTCTTTTAACATCCACATGCACTTCATTGTACACCCAGGGAGTTACTCTAGCCCCGTAAAGGAAAATGAGTATGGGTTGCTGTCTGGCCTGGACAAAACATGATATGTCTTTCAGGTATGCCTGCCAACCTTGTGCTGCAATTTTCTTTTCAAAACTGGTACTTCTGTGGGAAATAAGTGTAATGTGAGCTTTATGTCTGTATTTATAATGTTTAGATACATTTATAATGTATTAGCCAGGCCCCCAAGCTGTTTAAAGCTTTCAAAGGTTAAAAGAAACATCTTGAATTGGACCCAAAAAGTAATTGCCAAACACTGCATGTCTCTCAGTATTGGGGTAACACAATCCCAGTACTATGCACCAGCTTTGCTGGCACTTTTTCTTGTTAAAGCTTTATGCCACAACAAGACATGGTTGGACCAATGCCAGGACACATATCTCTGCATGTTTCTGTAGGGGCCACCACTGTCTGAGCCCCCTGCTTTCGTCCCTTAGTGGATGCAGTTCCATCATACCATAATTAGTTCTTGAAATGCTGTATATCAGAAGTTCTTCTTCTGGCTTTTTGTCATACATTTATAGCAGTTTACATACTGTGTGTATGTGTAAGTGTGGATGTGCACAAAATATACCACCAGAATATGCTAAAATTTAAAATAAAGTTCATTAAATGTTTGCAGCTTGATTAAATTTAACAAAGTTAATATAAAGTAAGACAAAGAAATAATAAACTAAAACACAAAGTGACTTAGCCTAACTTAGTTTCTAACTTATAAATCTAATAAAATAAATAAATAAATAAATAAATATTAGTCTTTGAGATCTTGTTCTAATCATTCCTGTGAGTAAACTCGTTGTCATTTCAGTAATCGTATCATTAGCTTCTGTCACTAATGTAGCAAAAGTTATCAGCATTTCCTATATGTCATCAAAACACAGAAGAAATGAAATGAGCTGTTATATTGCTCTGTAACATAAAATACATGGGTGAGTATCCTTTGTAAATAGCTTTCTGGGACTTGCTGAAGGTGTTGGTTTTAAACTTTAAAACGTTATATGGCTTAGGGCCCAGTTATCTCAAGCAGTGGTTCCCAACCATAGATCTCCATATATTCTTGGACTACAACTCCCAGAAATCCTGGCCAGCACAGCTTAATCCAAGACCATCTGGGGACCCAAGGTTGGGGACCACTGATTTAAGGGATGGCTTGCCTCATTATGAATCTGCCTGGACATGAAAATTGTCAACACAGACTCTCTTGAGAAGGGAAAAAACCCTTTCTAAATTTATGGTTTTTGATAGTTTGGGCTGTCTCAATACAATCCTTCAATTTTTGCTTACCACAGACCCTCCAGAGCTTAGAAACATTCCTGGGAAATACTGTGAGGCATTGTAAAGCCTCTCAAGATGCCAGCTGTAAGCAAGACAAAGAATTCTTATTTTTCCTTTCAATAATTCTTGCAAAATGCTTCCAGAGTTCTTTCCTCTCAAGATTGTTAGGAAAGACACAGGCAACACATCCAATGCTTCAACCTATCAAACAAAACTACAGTCATGCTAGTTTGAAGCAATTTGTGCAATTTAGGCATTAAAACATGTTTACGTATACTTCATCACCCTTGCAAGCATAAGGAAGGATGTACATCTTCAGATGAGAACATCAACATCTGTAGAGGTCAGTTTGGTGGGAACACAAGTAAGGGCTTTTTCCTGTATGGCTTTCAGAGTATGGAGTGCCTGCCACCTAAAATTGTGGACAGTTTCCATTTCCACTGCATTTAGGAAGGGTGTGAAAATTTATCATTTTAATCTGGTCTTTCAAACCATTTTGATAATTGTTGTTTATTATTATGATTGTAATGGTTTTATTGTTGATTTATTCTATTATGCTTGTTAGCTGCTGTCAGTGCTTTTTGTTTTCTTTTTAGCAGAAAAGGACAATTAAAGACGAATAAGTAAACAATTGGTTGGTTCAAAATTCAACCAACTGATTGGTTCAAAATTGGGAAAGGAGTACGACATACATACATCATGTGAAATGCTGGACTGGATGAATCCCAAGCCAGAATTAAGATTGCCGGAAGAAATATCAACAACCTCAGATATGCAGATGATACCACTCTGATGGCAGAAAGTGAGGAGGAATTAAAGAACCTCTTAATGAGGGTCAAAGAGGAGAGTGCAAAAAATGGTCTGAAGCTCAACATCAAAAAAACTAAGATCATGGCCACAGGTCCCATCCCCTCCTGGCAAATAGAAGGGGAAGATATGGAGGCAGTGACAGATTTTACTTTCTTGGGCTCCATGATCACTGCAGATGGTGACAGCAGCCACGAAATTAAAAGACGCCTGCTTCTTGGGAGGAAAGCGATGACAAACCTAGACAGCATCTTAAAAAGCAGAGACATCACCTTGCCGACAAAGGTCCGCATAGTCAAAGCTATGGTTTTTCCAGTCGTGATGTATGGAAGTGAGAGCTGGACCATAAAGAAGGCTGACCACCGAAGAATTGATGCTTTTGAATTGTGGTGCAGTGGAAGACAGGAGGGCCTGGCGTCCATGGGGTCACGAAGAGTCAGACTTAACAACTAAACAACAACAACAACAACAAGTAAATAATTGAATGAAATGTTGTACCACTTCCACCTATGCTGCTTCACCAATGCTAGGGTCAAACTTTCAATTGGAATTCTCTGCAAAGAGGAAAGGGGAAACTTCTGCAAATAAAAGGGGAATTGAAATGTTATATATAAAATAGACAGATTGGTGTCTTGTTCTTCTTGTTTCTCTTCTACCAGAGCTGAGACATCATTGTGACTATTTTGACTTCGGAGGCAGCAACTGCAAACAGATGTACTGTGCTGCATCTTCAACCATGTCAAGAGACTGGGAAAATGGAGGGATCATGGACTCTGGCCCTCTTCTGGAAAATTTAGACTTTGTAGCCAGTGCCTGGCTGGAGTGTGTTAATGCCCACTAGTAATTGGAAGTTGGAAACACCTGCAGTTTATAAATGTGAGTGCCAAGCTGACTCATTATCTTTTAGTGAGCTAATTAGGAAGATGGTTTCAGCTATGTGGGAGAGGAGGCAGAAACTACTCTTGCCTTCATCAAGGTTCAAGGAAACTCAGTGCCTGATTGGAGGATCGTCTGGAAGCTGAAGGTATAAACATGCGTCAGAACGTACCTTTAGTTGGATTAGTTTTTTCTCAGGAGATGCTATGCTTGTTTGCTGTTCTGTTAAGAATATGCTTTGTGCATTTTCTGAAAGTATGCTGAAGTGTAAATAGTTTAGTTAGCATTCTTATTTTCCTGTGTTGCTCCTGACTCAAGCTTTTAATTGATATTTGCTCCAAACTCTTTTTGACTTTTTTTGCAACAGTTTAAATCATTTTTTAAATCTTTTTGACTTTTCCACCATCTTTAATGAAATGTAACATTTATTCACACAGTTGTTTGCCTTTTTGTGTTGAGACATTTGTGGTACTTAAAACCAGACCTTGCCTTATCCATCTACCAGGAAGCCTGCACATTTTGTGGGTGTGGTGACACTTCTAGTTTGCAGGGTTGGCACAAGAGTCAAAGTGCTTGACTTTGTGTATTTTTGGGAACTCCCTGGAAGCACTGCTTAGTCAGGCTGGGCTAAGGTGTTGGGAGCTTGCTGGGCAGGAAAAGTCCACAGTCATCGCTTGGCCCTCCTGATCTCACCAACTCCAGAGTAATGTGCTTAAGTGGTTAGTGTAGACCTCTCTGACCTGGGGATCCTTGACAAACCAATAGGTTACCTGGATAATCAGCTTGAACAATCTGTACTTTTCAGTTGTCATTACTTGGTTCATGTTTTCTAGTTTTCTGCTTTTAATGTGCTCAGTTATTTTGTGGTATTGAGTTATTCATCTCAGTACATCTTTATTGGTCACCTATATGAGCCAAGAAATTCTCAGCATCCTTCAAAAAATACACAATTCAAATGCTTCAATCTTTTCTTATATTTGCCCATGTTAAAGTACACAATTCCATGCCATACTGTAAAACTGAGAATACATAGCAATTGACTAGCAAAAACATTTTGTAAATTTTTATTTTGGTTGTTGTAGGTTTTTCGGGCTGTTTGGCCGTATTCTGGAGGTTTTTCTTCCTAATGTTTTGCCAGTCTCTATGGCCGGCATCTTCAGAGGACAGGAGCTAGGACTCTGTCTATGTTCTGGTGTAGTGTGTGGGATAGTTGAGTACAGTGGTACCTCAGTTTACGAACGCCTCGGTTAACGTAATGTTCGGTTTACGAACGAAAATCCATTGAAAATAATGCCTCGGTTTACGATTTTTTTCTGCAATACAAAGCAAGTTTGCATTGCACCTGGGAGGTTTATAACGCCGCCCCCATGCATGCATTCCTATGGAAAACCGTGTTTCAGTTTGTTAATTTTTCGCATTACGAAGCATCCCAGAGAAAGCATTGAATTTGTAAACCGAGGTACCACTGTATTTGTAGCTGTGGGATCAGCTTTTTGTCCTTTTCAGGAGATTGGGTGATTATGGTGATCAGGGTGTTTTTTGTTATGGGTGTATTGTTGTGATAAGGGGGAGATGATCTGTCACTGTGATTGATTGGTGTCGTTGGCTAGTCTTTTGTGTGCAGTGATCACCGGTCCTTGTGACTCAGTAGAGTTCGTTGACCTTTTTGCAGGCTGTATTTTTCAGTGCTGGGAGCCAGGCTTTGTTGAGTTTTAGACTTTCTTCTTTTTTGTTGAAGCTCTGCTGATGTTTGTGGATTTCAATGGCTTTCCTGTGTAGTCTAACATAATGATTGCTGGTGTTGTCCAGTACATCTGTCTTTTGAAATAGGATTTCATTTCCAGCTTGTTTCAGGGCATGTTCAGCTACTGCCGATTTTCCCGGTTGTTTTAGTCTGCAGTGTCTTTCATGTTCTTTGATTCTGGTCTGGATGCTACGTTTTGTGATCCCAATATATACCTGGCCACAACTGCAAGGTATCCGGTATACTCCTGCAGAGGTGAGGGGGTCCCTTTTGTCCTTTGCTGACCGTAACATTTGTTGTATTTTTGTGGTGGGCCTGAATACTGTTTGTAGGTTGTGTTTTTTTTTCAAAAGTTTCCCATGCGGTCTGTGACCCCTTTGATGTATGGCAGAAATACTTTATTTGTGGGTGGCTGTTTTTCTTCTTCAGTTCAGTTTTGTTTTCTCGGTTTGATGGCTCTTGTGATTTACATTAGTAAAGGGAGAAACCACCTTTTTCTTTTCATCCTTGCCACCAAGTTATTTTCTGTCACTTGAGTTAAGAGACAACAATTTGTGTGCAAATTGCATTAACTGTGTAAACTGGATAGCTAAACCATGATAGCTGCTTCCTTGTTCCATGGACTTTTAAAAGCTGGAAATGGCAGGTGGATTATTTGTCTCTCCACACCCAGAAATAAAGAGGCAAGATGAGAGATGGGGAACTAAGATTGTGACTACACTGGTCAATAGTATGGAATTTGCTGTGGGTGTCAAATGAATGCATTCACATTTCAAAGGCTCTTTGCTGCCTCAGAACCAAGATTGTGCCTTCTGATCAAATATGAAGTCTATCTATGTTTGTTATGTCTATATACTTTGCTTCACATCAGGAAAGATATCTGGAAGTTGAGTCATGGCAGCTGGACTTCTTTCTTATTCAACTGAATCCAGTTGCCATGACTCAGCTTCCAGATAACCTCACCTGGATGACTGAGAATCTTCACAGATAAGGAAAAATACTTCCATTTTGTGCATATTGTGGAAACTTCAGTTTGAAACCATCCCTTCCTTTCACTCTCATGTTCAGGGCAAGAAATCTCACAGAGATTAGACTCTTATCAAGAATACATAATTTAACATTTTCATATGCCTAATAAAGAGCCTAATAAAGGAAATCAACCCTGAGTGCTCACTGGAAGGACAGATCCTGAAGCTGAGGCTCCAATACTTTGGCCCTCTCACGAGAAGAGAAGACTCCCTGGAAAAGACCCTGATGTTGGGAAAGTGTGAAGGCAAGAGGAGAAGGGGACGACAGAGGATGAGATGGTTGGACAGTGACATAGAAGCTACCCACATGAATTTGACCCAACTCCGGGAGGCAGTGGAAGAGAGGAGGGCCTGGAGTGCCCTGGTCCATGGGGTCACGAAGAGTCGGACATGACTTAACGACTAAACAAAAAATAAAGAGCCATTTTGCTAAAGATATTTAGTGTAGTGTTGGTTAAATGTCTACATCACTCTATTTTGGAGTCTCCACTTTTGCATAAGGAAAGAAAATGGTTGCTCAGGTGAGGAGTTCAGCCCATCCCATGGTCTCCAACTGACTTCACATTTTATAAATGACTTCCTGAAAACAATGTTAAATCTGGAAAAAAATGAAATGAATCATTTCCCCAATGCACATTCCTACATGCCACAGTCCATCACTTATTGCTTATCTGGGCCCACTTTTAATTCTCTTCTGCTGAGGCAAAAGAATACCTCCAACTTCTAGGGTTTGGAGAGGCAAAGAAAGAAAAGGAGGAAGATTTTGCCAAGAACCGTTATGAAAATTCTTCCTCTCCACAGATATTAAACTCTCTTCTTGGCAAATGCTACTAACATAATATTTTCACTTTACTTCTTTTCTCATCACACTGGCTGGATAATAATTCTGGGAAATAAAGAAAGACCTAAATGTTATCTCCACTTCAGCTGCAACTTTTCTATATGAGCAGCAACTTTGGCCACTGTATAGTTTGGGTAATACAAACCTTAGCAACATCTATCAAATAACTAATCTTCAGGGAGAAAACTCCTGAAGTGTAGCATATAGATCCATTTCACCTTGGATGTATATGGGTTGGTTTGTTTTTCGGGGGGGGGGGGCTGTGTGTGTTTTTGTTTTGTTTAGCTTATCCAGGTTTGGGGTTTTTTGCTCCCCACAAAATTCTTTCAATGTTTCTCCTGAACAAGAACCACAAAATTCATTTTCAGTTTCATATTTTACAAAATCAAGAACAGTATAGGAAATCCCAAGAGAAACAGCCTTATATATATTTCTCTCTATATAAGGCTATTTCTCTCTCTCTATAAAAATTGGGCCACCTTGGAAGTTCTTCCTGAATGAGGTGTGCAAATATATTGTATTGTGTTGTATTGTATTACATTTTATGGTATGGTATATTATGGTAAATCTCGATAGCATATCTTTACACAAAAGAAGAGCAGCTAACAACTATAGATGATCTATACCAGTGTTTACCAACCTTTTTCAAGTTGTGATCAACCCTTTAATAATAGCCAAGTGACATGTGCTCCCTATGTTTGCATTAAAAGGCATTTTTATTGGGGTTAAGTCATCCCTTCTCAGAAAGCAGAGGCTTCTTTCTTCCCCAAAGGGCCTGTTTCACATACATACACATACACACTATCTTTAATATCACTCTCCAAAAGGTCAAGGAAGAAATTAATTAACAAGGGCTACAACACATATAAGATGAACCATGACCCCCCAGAAAACACTTTGTGACCCCTTTGGGGGTCACAACCCCCAGGTTGGGAAACACTAGTACATTCACAGTTTTAACTATCACCTATAGTTAAAATCTAACCAGGCAATCCTAACTGAAATATGTACTAGCTGCAGGGGGCTTTGGATGAGGCAGTCCCAGTCCCAATGCACAGTCATCCCTGTTCTGTACTTCTAAACTGGGGAGGGCAGGGAATTCTTACTTTCTTATCTGTGTGCCTCTCTTGATCTTAAAAAAAAATGACTGTCTCCATTTCTTCCAATTCTCTCCTCAGTTTCTTCATTACGCTGACCTGTCCTCGGGGCCTCCTTTAACCTTCTATGGAATGGATTTGGAAAGAACAGTGGAGTAAATCCTTAGTGTAGTAAGTCACACTAGAGTTGATCCATTGAATCAGTGGAAATTTGGTGGATCAACTCCTTTATGAGTTCCATTGATTCAAATGGGCCTACTTTAACTGCAACTTATTTAAGCATAATAAGTAGCAGTTAGAGTAGGCCCATTTGAATCAATGAAACTTATGGGAATTGATTCACTAAATCCCCATAGATTCAGAGGGCCTAGTGTGATTTACTACACTAAGCAACAATATTTTGGCCATTGTGTAGCTTTGTCTTTTGGAGTCTACCGCTATCTTTTACTTAGGTGTTCTGGATACCAAACTTTAAGAAGGATGCCAATAAACTGGAGCAAGTTCAGAGGAGGGCAACAAGGATGATCAAGGGACTGAAAACCAAGCCCTGTGCGGAAAGACTGAAAGAACTGGGCATGTTTAGCTTTGAGAAAAGAAGACTGAAGGGATATATGACAGCACTTGTCAAATACTTGAAAGGAAGTCATAAAGGGGAGGGGCAAAATTTGTTCTTGATCATCCCAGAGTACAGGACACATAATAATTGGCCTAAGCTACAAGAAGGTTGAATATTGGGGAAAACATCTTAACTGTTAGAGCAGTACGACAATGGAACCAATTATCTCAGGAAGTGTGAGTGCTCCAATGCTGAGGCATTCAAGACAAAATTGGACAGCCATCTATTAAATCTGCTTTGATTTGAATTCCTGAATTGAGTAGGGGGTTGGATTTGATGGCCTTATAAGCCTCTTCCAACTCAATTATTCTATGATTCTATTTTCAGAAATAATCAAATCCTATACGGTGGCTCTGGTCACACACACACTCCGTACCTGTCATATTTCTCCTGTCATGCCAATCAGTACTATCCTTATTTATAGTAGGGCTTGCTTTCCCCACAATGTTGCAGAACAACACAACAAAAGCAGAATATTGTCAGGGATGGGTAAAAGCCAAAGCGAATGTCAGAATGACCTGGATGGCAACATATATGATTTTGCCAAACGAAACATGGGCCAAACAAGGCTTCTAGCCATTATAGCAAACAACATTCCAATTTTTGTATTTTATCCTCATGTATCCAGAGTACACAATTCAAGTTGAGTGCCTGTGTGTGCATACATATAACTATGGAGGGGGAGAACTTTCTTTCTACAAAGCCCTGATTGTGTGTACATGGCGAAAAAGGAGCACATGCAGTTGTATAACTTGGAAGGACTGATTTGCTCATTTTGTTTGTTTTGAGAAATGCTACGGTAGAAGCACTAAATTTTGTGTGTGTACATAGGGGTCTCCTTGTACCATTGAAGGCAGTTGTGGAAGAAGAGAGCTATAATTAGCAATTTTGGCAGCTGGGAAAAAAACAAGTGCCTCCACCCCCTCCTCCTCTTTCTTGGCTGTGCTGTGGTCATAATCATAATCCTTTACTTCTTTCTGAACATAGGATGCAGGGCATGCATTCCAGTGCTGCGCGGGTCTGGTGGGGTAGAGGAAGAACATAGTGCCACAGCCTCCTCTTTGGTTTCCCTGAAAGCCTAAGCTTCCTCTTTCTTTTGGGGTGGGGGGGGGGATACCATGGTGACATAATATTGGAAGAGGGGCATTTTATTTCCTAGTTCCAGAGCTGGAGGATCTCAGGCCCTGTGGAGAGCTCCCTGAAAATGAATTGCTGTGGGAAACACTGTTATGTAATTTCCAGACACTCTTCAGTCAACTCACCTTTAAAATTGTACCCTCAAGTTTCTGGCATCCTGGGGTTGCCCTGCTCTGCCTTATTTATTTATTTATCCATTCATTTGTATCATTTATAGGCCGCCTTTCTCCCAATGGGAGGACTCCGGCACACAGAGTTAAATGAAAAACACAATATATGAAAAACACAATAAATTACATATTATAAACCAATTAAACTATGATAATAATTAAAATAAATTGAATGATTAAAACATTTAAAACTTTAAAAGCAAACTTACTCAGCTAAAAACCAGCATTCCAGGACTCAGTTACAATTAGAGTAGACCTTTGGTCTAGATGGGCGGGGTAGAAATCTAATAAAATAAAAGAAATAGATAAAATAAATTATTAAAAGCCTGCCTGAACAGGTGGGTCTAACTGTCAGCAGAAGGATAAAAGGGAGGGATCCAACCTAACCCCTCAAGGGATAGCATTCCTCAACCTAGGAACAGCCACAAAGAAGGCATTCTCTCATGTCCCAATCAAAACTGCCTGCAATGACAATGGGACTGAGAAGAGGGCCTCCTCTGATGATCTTAAGGGCCAGGAAAGCTTGTATGGGAGATAGGATCCTTCAGCTAGCCTGAACCCAAACCATATAGAGTTGAATTGGGCCAAGAAAAAGACTTGTGGCAGTGCAGGTGTTGTAGCAAGAGCATTGCATGCTCCTTATAACTGGTCCCAGTAAGCAGTTGGGCAGCTGCATTTTAAACCAGCTGAAGTTTCTGAACCATCTTGAAAGATAGCCCCATATAGAACACATTACAGTAAACCATGGATATAACTAAGGCATGTGTCAGTGTAGCCAAATCAGACATCTCAAGGAATGGGCACAGCTGGTGCACAAATTTTAACTGTGCAAATGCACTCCTGGACCCTATGAAACCTGGGCATCCAGGCTCAGGGATGAATCCAGGAATGCACTTAAGCTGTGGACCTGAGTTTTCAGAGGATGTATTACCTGATCCAGCACAGGTTGCATCCCTATTCCCTCATCTGCCTTCCAATTGATGAAGAGCTCCTCTATCTTGTCTGGATTAAGGTTACATTTATCTGTCCTCATCTAGCCCATTACTGGCACCATAGTTTAGAACCAAGATAGCTTACTTGAAATTCAATGGAAAGGAGAGACAGAGTTTGGTGTCATCATCAGTTGGGTGTGAAATGCAACCAAACACCACTGTCTCTTAGAGCCTTACATGAATGTTTTACCATGTAGTAGTCTCTGCATTCTAACTCATCGGTCTGAAGAAGTGGACAACGTTCCACAACAGCTTATATTAAAATATAGCAGTTAGTCTTTTTAAAGCGCCACAATGTCCTTTTGCTTTTGCTTTGTTTTTCTTGTTGAAATCAGCTTTCCGGTGACACCAAACCCCAAAACTCTCCCAGCAGTTTCAAATATTTATTAAATAGCCTGGAGGCTAAAATAGAACCCTGAGGGCACCACAGGCCAATGACCAGGGTGTAGAACAGGATTTCCCCAGTACTATGTTCAGAGTTCTCCCCTCCAGAAAGAATCGGAAGCACAGCAAAATGGTACTTCCAAGTTCCATTCCAGAGAGATGGGCCAGAGGGATACCATGGCTGATGGTACCAAAGCTGTTAAAGGGGATAGACTACAGCAATTACACCTCCATGCCCCCGCAATGGGGACATAATAAATACTGACAGGGGACAGAGTAGGACCATAGGATATTCTTTCACTTCACAGAAAGAAATGGTAAAAGAAATTATCAGCCTAACCAAATAAAGTCAAAACAAAGAAGCTATGCACACACCAATATACCTACCTGTACAAATGCACAGGGACGTGGTGGCGCTGCAGGTTAAACCACAGAAGCCTCTGTGCTGCAAGGTCGGAAGACCAGCAGTCGTAAGATCAAATCCACACAGCGGAGTGAGCTCCTGTTGTTTGTCCCAGCTTCTGCCAACCTAGCAGTTTGAAAGCATGCAAATGCGAGTAGATAAATAGGTACCACCACGGTGGGAAGGTAACGGTGTTCCGTGTCTAGTCGCGCTGGCCACGTGACCACAGAAATTGTCTATGGACACGACTGGACAATTTGTCAAGGGGAACCTTTACCTTTACCTTTTTACAAATGCACAATGACATAAAGCCATGTGGAACGATAATCATGAGAATAATAGGAATCTGGAAATCCTGACCGTTTTGCATTCTCCTGTATATACATTTTTATAGTCCTGTTTTTTCTGTTCCAAATATGTGATTTGAATTTTTTCATAAACCTGTCAAAATTTTGCTTCCCTCAACTCCTCACATCCTTCACTCAAAGCCCTAAATCTGTGCTGAGATTTGGATGGACCAATGGGTTCACTTGGGTTTCGCACATTGTCATCATCATCATCATTGTCATCATCGTGCTCAAGTTCTTTCAATTGCAGGTATGAAAAATTCTGCAAATTTTTGATTTGTTCAAAAATAAAAAACTAAATTGAAATGAATTCTCTTTCCATTCCTAGTCCCCAGAAGGACATTTATAACTTTTATGTGTCTCTCACACAAATCCTCATTTATAACTTTTATAGTTATTATTATTATTAGTTATTTTATTTTTAGACATTATGTTTTCTGTTTGTTGCTCATGTGAATTTTTCATTGGGTCTGTTGTGTACTTTGTGTTATTGTTTGCCAGCTAGAGTAATGTCTCTGCCACTAGTTGGATGAGACAGATGGATGGACGGATGAATTCCCATTGGCTATAGATCACATGCAGGATCTTCTTAAACCATGGATTTTTTTTCCTCTCAACTGATACAGGAACTTCATTCCTTTGACTTATGTGTGGGTTCAAGAAAATATCATTTTGCTTACTGTAACCATGGAGTTTTGCAGGTAATTACATCTGGTCTGATGTATATGCGCTGCAAAGGAAATGAACCAGGTCTTTTGGTAGAGGACTCATCACAGATCAAACAGCAACAGTTACAAATAAACAGAGCTAGCCAATTGAATCTGCATCAGTTTCTAATGTTAGAGTAAAAAGATGAGATTGTAAGAGAAGGCCAAAAGAAAACCAGAGAAGGGTTTTGGTGGGCTGGATCGGACCGGCAAATGAGTTTTAAAAAAATCAATGTAGCTGCTACTTTCTTTCTGAAGCTCAAAACAGGGATGATGGGCAAAAGGAGTAAACAATGAATAGGATTTTCCCCCCTATTTTTTTGTGGTAAGGCTTTATAGTGGGGAAAGAAGTAAAATAATGGATGGGATTTTTCTATTTCTTTCTGGTAAGGCTTTATTGCAGTCACTTAACTCAAACTTCAGTGACCACTTAATGTCAATCTAACTGTTAAACATTTGCCCCCTACAACTTATACATAACTGAATTAGATGTTTGGGTTCACTATAAGAATCAACTAAACTTTCCTAGCAACTTTCATATCCCTGGTATTTTTTCATGCATACCTGATGCACCACTTCTATATTCAGTACCTTCAGAGTAGTTTATTTAATCCAAAACCAGTAATAAAACATCATTGTGAAATACTTTATAGGCCACTTTTCCATTACAGATCTTCAAAGTGGTTTAAAAAGTAAAAATAAAAAGGATTTTCATATTAAAAAAAACATTATTGCAAGACACCCCAAATATAAACAAAAGACAGTTTGTGAAACAATAACATTCACAAATAAAAGGTCTAGGTCAGCCAAATTATTCAAGATCATACTCAAGCATTTGAGCATTCTCTGAAATCCATTGTCGAATGGTCAGATCCAGTTTCCATAGCAAAGGCTAGACATTAAAAGAATCATAGACTGTTGGATCAAAGTTGCAAAGTTTGAAAATTTCATGACATAACTGTGATATCAGTAGTTTAGGTCTCTGGCTGTGGAGCCAGAGGTTGGGAGTTCAGTTCTCCACTGTGCCTCCTTGACAGGCGCTGGACTCCGTGATCCATTGGGTCCCTTCCAGCTCTGCAGTTTTAAGGTGATGATGATGAATGATATACCATGCACAAAGATAAAAGAGGGGCATTAGAACTTAACCTCATCAGGAGGACAAAGTGGTCAAGGGAAAATAAAATATCTTGGCTAGACTCAAAGAACCACATGTCCAGTTCTGTGTAGACAAGGAAATTTGGAACTTGTGTTTGCCGAGCCTTCTGTGTACCATCTTGAAACCTAGGTCAGCTTCAGCTGTAGTTTATGACATGAAGATCTGCCATTCAAAGGTGGTGGTGAAGGAAATGCAAAAACCCACTGGACATGCATCAACACATCAGGACAGCTCTATGAAACCCAGTCATAGAATCCCAAATGTAGGAAGCAGCAAAGAGCCATTGAATCCAAATACATAAGTAAATAAGTATGTGCTATGAAGTGAATTCTGACATTTAGCAACCCCCTTCAGGGCTTACTAGGTAAAGCATACTCAGAACTGGCTTACCATTCCCTTCTTCTGGAGGCATCCTGGGACTGTGCAAGGAAACCTATGCCAAAAAGGTAGGAACTCGACAGCTTCGCAAGCCGAACCATCGTGTGCTAAAAACAGATAGCAGGTACACCACGGAAAGCCGCCTGGAGAACAAACAGTTCTGGATCGTTCCTGAGCCAAGCCACATGGTGCAAGGTGAGGCAAAAACAAAATAAAAGGATTCCTCGCCTGGGAGAAAATCATCTCCTGACTTCAGATATGGAAATGAGATGAGGGCATTCGAGTTGAAGTTTCCACACAAGAAATGATGTTGGGAAATGAGGGCAAGTTCATTCCTTGCTAATTGCAGCCCTCCATGGTGACCAAAGGAAAGGGTTGCCACCTGCTTGGTTTTGGACCTGACCGGTCAGATTTTTCCCTCCTTACGGCTCAAACTCTGTTTACTCTAGGTGACCAATTCCTTCCAACAGTACTGGTAGGTTATAATCTTAGCCATGTAGATTATTAAAGAGATTGCAGTGAAAATGTTTTACCTGGAACAAACTGTTATGTACCTTTTAGCAGATGTGTGTGTGTGTGTGTGTGTGTGTGTGTGTGTGTATAAAATCTGCTAAAAGGTACATAACAGTTTGTTCCAGGTAAAACATTTTCACTGCAATCTCTTTAATATATAGATTAAATATACATATTAATATTTTATATTTATTATATTAATATATATCAGGACACTAGTCAACATTTACTGCTTTTAAATCAAAACTTTTGGCCCACTTTTCCCTTTCTCTAGGATTTTATAGAAAGTGAAGATGACAGCTCCAGGTGCCACTTGGCTCTTTTGGAAAATGTCAAGACCCATCCCGCTTAAAGGATTTTAAAATTTAAACAGAGGCAAGGAGTGTAATATACGTTTAGAGTAGGAAGGCCATTCACTGTTGCTGTTCACAACCACTGTAACTCGGGCAATACAAAGGGATGAAAAATCAAAACCAGATAAATAAAATAAAGTAAATAAATAGTTGTTATGTTTTTTAGAACGCCAAGATAAAATTCAGATTTTTAACATATCGTTTAATGGCACATGAATCCTACAAGAACATGGAACCAAACACCTTGACATATTGAAAGTAAAAATGCACTTGCTGGTTTCACCTTCTGGAGCTTACTAAAATATTAAGGGGGCCAGTGGGTTTAACTTACTTGAAATTAATGGGAGGCCTTTGGGGGATAATATTTACTCAGTCAGCCATCTTTTAAAGGGAGTTAGAGGAGTTAAAACCATGAATATGTAAATTGGAAATGATTAAGAGATTAGATTTCACTCTTTACATAGACACGCACATACACACAACCACAGAGGAATAAAAACAGCCTGCAAATCTCACTTAGCCAGGCCGTGCCTGTGAGTTATAACACCCACCACTGCCTGTCGGGCTGTGATAATTTCACTTCATTAAGTTCTAGATATATAAATAGAAGAGTATTTTCTCTGTGCACCACCTTTGCTGCGTCTGGTCTGAAAACACAGGGGTTATTGATTCCCTCGCATGCCTTTTATGGGGAATACAAGAGGCTTAAGAGCAAAGCAAGCCCCACACTTTGTACCTATTTGCTCAGGCAGCAGCCAAAGACAAGTTGTTTCTGTCAGGACCGTGCCCATTTGGGATGGGGGGGATAGGGTGGGGTGGGCTGTGAAGAAAAAGGAAAGGGAAAAGCTTCAAGGAGGTGATAAGCCCCTCCAAAGGAAAGTTACAGCCTATTATGTCTTTTAACTCCTACTTGTCAAAATAAAGATAACTGGCCTTGCTTTTGGGAGATGCTCCAACCTAAATCTCCTTGACGTGGAACATAATCAAGCTGTGGAGAAGGGGCAGAGTGGGGTGTTGGAACTGGCCCCACATGCTTCTTCCCTACAATGCATCAGGTTTTCCACACAGGGTCTGGGCTCCTACAACTGGTTCATCCACCCTTGAAGCCCAGCTGGTTATGCAAGGAATGGGAAGAGCAGGTTCTTAAATATGCTCGGTTACTCTTCTTCCCTTCCCATCCTCATTCCTTGTATATCATATATCTTCAAGTCTGAGGATAATACTTATTCTACTCTTGATGTATGTGAGCTTTCCAGGGAAATGTTTTGCTAAAGAATGGAGTAATAAATAAATATATAAGACTCCAGGAGATTTCTCCTTCCAGTGGCCCCACCCCTTGGTTGAGAGTTGGACTCTCTCAGGGCTGCTTCATATGTGTATTTTGTTGTAACATCACTGTTCAGTGATTATTTGTATGTTTGAAACACCTGTCACAGATCAACAGGGCTACAAACAAAGGGATGATAAGGGACATGGCAGAAGTGGAAAAGATGCTATTGTAGTCACAAAACAAAGACCATTTTTTTGTGAATTTTTAGCTTGCCTAAGAAAGACTCTATCTCAAGATGGACTTTGGGACTTGACCTCAAGATTGTAAAATAGATTTTATGGTGGGATCATGATGATGATGACGACGACGACAATGAGGAGGAGGAGGAGAACAATGTCAATGTTCCTTCAGTACATAGGAGCTCTTAGTTCTTTCACTGCAAAATTGAAGCGGGAAAAATCAATACTGGATTTCTATAGTCTCAGTTTAGAGATGGGATGCCCCTTCCCCAAAATGCAGAGACTGTAAAATTGCATTGATCAAGCCCTTGCATGATCAGACTCTTCCAGCCTTCGAATGTAGCACTTAACATCTCACATTATTTTACTCTAGAAGGAGCAATTTCAGCTATGGGGCTTCAAACCCATTCCCCCGCCTCACCAAAATTTGGTAGGAAAGTGGAAACAGACATTAAAACAATTAGGAAACACATGTTTTTAATGCAGTTCTCTTGGTTGGCCATTTATTGATTTTCTTTAATTTATTTAAAATATTTTTATCCCACCTTTTTCCTTGAAAAGACCCAAGGTGGTTGATTCTGGTGGATGTGTGAGTAAATCTAAGGGGAACAAACGTCTTCCAATTCCTTTAGTGGAGGTTGGTGGTTTGCTGTGGGACAGTTTCCACTTCAATTTCAACACTATGGTTTGGGGACTACCTTGGATCAATCAGCCAATTGAATCTCCCAAGTAGAATTCAAGGGTTTAGTCTACACTATAAATTGCAAATCCTCTTTCATCTACAGGAACTGATAGCAAGACAAACTAATCCACCATAATGATCTTGGTGGGAAAGTGGAGGATTTCCTTCTGGCTAATCTCTTTATGTACTGCTTTCCAGTTAGTAATGGAGAACCAAAATTGCTATGCAAGTTTGAAAAACATTTTTTCCCTTAAGACTCATTAAACAATCCCCCACCCGGGCAAAAAAATCTGGCCTAAAGAAATACAATATGTACCAGCTCTTTCCTTGATCGCTGATAAATGATTTCACCATTCTTTAAAGGTTGGGAAAAAGCAGCCACAGAAATAACATCTTAATATATTCCAGATTAGGTGACATGCTATATTTGTAATAAAGACTCTTGTCCAGCATTGGTTGGCAGATTGCTCTTATGAACAATTATACAAATAGCTATTAGGATATGATTGCACTCATTTCCAGGCAGCGCAGGATTGCCAGAACTGAGCTTGGCTGGTGGCTGGAGTTTGGTTTGACTTTTGGAGAAAACCACAAGAATTTGTCAGTCATCTTGGCTGTCAGGAAGGACTCCTCGTCTTGAGGCGATCCTCTTTTAGTTGAAAAAGCAAAGTTGTTCAGCTTCAGTTTCATTTTGTGTGTGATTTTTTTTGGGAAAAAAATCAAAATTCATTTCCCCCCTTGTGTTTTGTTTTAAGGACATGAAGGAGTGGGGATTCTTTAAAAAGGCATTGATGGATGGATTAGACAAATGTTTGGCCTGTGTGACTTTCATGCATCTCTCGCTCATCTGTCTGGTCTGTCCCATTTCTGCTTTAGTTTGCAAGTTAAACATATGCATGCGCTTAAATTGCATTTTCTCTAAACTCTGTATTTTATACATATTTATTCATAAAACAGAGGGTTTTTTGTATATTGTTCTCTTAAGATGCACATATTTATTGCCTTTTTAAAAGATGAGAACTGCATTGTGAATTTTTAAAAATTTTATAGTCCAAAGGCTCTCTGTGTTCCAATTTGTATATTAGTCCATGATATACAAATTAAAGGCTAAATCCAACATTATTGTATGGTGACAGTAGAACTTTCCTTTACCTGTCTCTTCACTTCAGATGTTTTCCCAAACCCTCCAGAGCTAGTTTTGGTGGGAGGAAGAATGCAGAAGGTCCCTTCACGGGGCAAGAGTATCCCACGTCTCTTAATTGTACTAGATCCTACTATTTTGTCACTAAAACACCAAAAGTGAAGCTGATCCTAGGTAATTTCACAGTAATATATATCAGAATATTCCAGCATCCCTTGATAAGAATCAATAAAATCAAAGGAGAAAAAGAAGAGCTAAATAAAATGTTGAGATCCTCTCCTTTGGGTCATTTTTTCAAGACTGGAATGAACAGTTTTACATCCAACCAAGTGGTGGCTCATGGACTGGGATAGGGAGCACCTTGCCCCAAAATTTTAGGAGGAGGCATCTCTTCTGCTTCACTCATGAGCTGCTCACCCTTGATCCAATCTCCATATAGTATCTAAAACATGATTTCGTCTTAGTTACCCATGTGTCTATTCCAACACCTCTTCCCTCTTGCCATATTATGTTGATTCTATTCCATGGATGATCTACAGATGACACAAATTGTATTCAAATATTAAAAGTATCCATAATATGGATACATTATTAAAAATTCACTAAAATTTCTATACTGGATGGTTCAGAAAAAGCATGAAAGCTTCCAAAGTTATAGCAGATGTCCATACCAGGTCTGTGTCTTCAAAGTGAGTTCCAAAGTGCAGGCTACAAACACAAGTCAGGAGTATAGGTTTCAGATTCCACCCATGGTGGCCATTGATTGGGTTATCTCTCCCAACTCACTAAACAAAGGATAGGGAGGTATTCATCATTTTTCCCTACCCCACCCTTTTATTTTGAAACTCAGGATTCTTACTTGGCCAGGGTTTAGGGTGACACAGAAAAGAAAGCATGTATACTTAACATTAGCCAAGCAGGACTGTAAGCAAAACATGAAATAAATAAATAAATAAAAATCTTCCAACTACTAGGTCATACCATTAATCTGGCTGCAATTGGCTTTACCTAGTGGGTAGACTGCATTTTATTCCTAATTTCCTGACAGGAGGTTTGCTACATTTCTGTGTTACCCCAATCCCTGGCCAAGCAGGAACCCTGAGCTGGGACAGATCATTCAACCAATGGATGGGGTGAAATTGGAAACTTGCACTCCTGACTTGTGTTTACAGCCTGCACTTTAGAACCCATTTTTAAGTCACAGACCTAGCATGGACATCTGCCATGACTTTTGGGACGTCCATCTTTTTTCCTGCACCATCTACAATATATTGTTGACCAGCCTGATGAAAACTTGCATGGGTTGAAAGCTAGCAATTGTTTTTGTGATTATGATTTTTAGAGGTCTAATAAAGGTATCACCTGCCCTTGCTTTTGGACTGGGTAAGGACCACACAATGTTGTGTGTGTTTTTAAATGTTTTTGCAAGGGTTGTCAAGTCAGCAGCACCCCATTCCTTGATCCTTCAGAATGAGACTGCACGGTGGATCCTTGTGAAGTTACTGAGGTAAGATGGGTAACTGGGAGAGGGGCAAGAGCTGCTTTTGGATTATCTGGTTATGGAAAAAGGTACGAGAGGTTTAAAACCTAGTCAGCCTAGCAGTATGACAATGCAGAGCCAAAGAAAGAACACATGTTTTGAAGGCCCAGCAAGGGCCTCCAATATGTGTCCAGCAACTGCAGTGGTTGCCACCATTCCCACGAGGCTTTGTGGTTAGGTTTTAAAGCTACTTCATGCAGAGAAACCAAACTTTTTGCTCCTCCAGCACTGCTTGCTTTGAAATTTGCCTCCATGCAAATTTCACATGGAGACCTAGAGAAACAATTCCCTGAGTCTTTTGCTGGCGTCCCTGAGGCTTGACCACCCTAGGTTTTCTTTTGTATAAATTCTGGCTGGGCCCACCACGTCTGAGAGCTTTTTCAGGAGAATGAATAACGGAGCACATTCTGTGTGGAAATTAGTTGCCTTGGCCATGTTCCAAAGCAATGACTACACCAAGAATGGCTGAAGCATATCCTACCAATGGAGCATAAAATTGCTTCAAGGCTAATAACGGCAACACCTTGCCGAAGAAAACACTGTAATTAGCACTAAAGCAACATTTGTGCCCAGTGGACCTCTTGTATACCCCTACATGATCTCCCTTCAGTCAGACACATATTAAGATCATTCTTGCATGGGAGTGTATGCTTTTGTCAGGGTGGGAGAGAGGGAAGGGAGAGAGTGCTGTGTGCTCAGAGGTAATCTCTGTGCAGCATGTTAATGATGAATGTGCTATACTTGGCAGAAAGTGCAACCCACACCAGTGGGAGGCCTCTTGATTAGTCAAGTCCCCAAACTATCTACCTGGCTGCATTCTCCCCACACACCATGTATATGTGTTGAGAGAGAAAGAGAGGGAGGGAGAGAAAGAGAGAGGGAACACTTTTATTTTCCTGGAATTTATATATATTAACTCTACAGCAAGAAAGTGTATTTAAACAAATTAAATGGAGCTAGCAGGTGTACAAAAAGTCTTGAAAGCCCCCCCCCCTTTAAACTGTTCCATGGGTGGAAAAAAGGAGAGAAAATCCAAACCCATGTACAATATAAACGTCATTTTCCAAACCTCACAGTCAGACCCATTCATGTGCCCCAAATACATGAAGTGTCAAGGTTCATCAACTTGTTCACATTTATTTGGCAATACTCTTGCTCCTAGTCTCATGAGCGACTCTCGTAAGATTTCAGAGAGGAAACTTCACTCAGACAGACACCATCAATTCTAAAAGTAGCTGAAATCCCCTCCATATTGCACAAATGGAGGTATGCCTCTGCTGGTACCCTGCAAAGAAGGTTTAATGGTGAACATCCATTTCTCAGAACAATTGGAATAGCTGCAGCACTGATGACAGAGTACTGAGGGTCACCACTGCCTGAGCTGGAACCTTCTGTCTCTGAATGGCTGCCTCAATTATGTGGCTGCTTCTGTCTCAGCTATCTTAGCAATGCCTGGTTGCCAGGCCATGTCCCTGTGGGAAGGATGGCTGCAGGCTGGTTGGTTTTTTAAACCAATTGCCCACAATATCTTGACTCTGATATCACACAGAACTAGGCATCAGTAAAATAGCTGAGAGATTAGGGACTGTGCAAGTAAGGAGCCGCTCAAAGATGGAAGAAATGCCTCTTCTGACCTCAGGTGGTGGAAGAGATTGTTCCATTCCTGCCTATATGGTAGGCACATCCATGTCGCTGTCCATTTTGTGAATAGCTGGACTTGTTGGATTTGGCCAACAAGATGTAAAGCTGGGTAAATCTGAAAAAATATCTGAAACTATTCTTTGTTTATATAACTTTTTCCTATCGTTTCATACATATGTCACCAGTAGTTACTGGTACATTTATTGATAGTTTAGTTCCATCACTGGGTAAATAAAAATGGCCACTTCTTAAAACCACCACTACAACAATCTGCTGGTTAGACAAACATACTTATGTAAGATAAGCATTACCTATCGGATTAATATAGACATTAACTTAAATATATTAAAAATATGTTTATTCTTAGCCTAGTTCTTCTATTAAATATGTCCATCAAGTTCTAAACTGACTGTTAATTTCTAAGAGGCAAATTTCTCTAGCTACAACATGCTCATTCTCTGATTAGTTGCCTCTGGCCATGTTAAGTGAATTCTACTTGGATGGTTTTTCTTTTCCTTTCTGGCCTTTTTTCTCTCTCTGAAATGATTGGTTTTTTCCCCTCTTCATACTAAGCAAATCACATAATAGCTGAGAGCTCAATCTCAACCATGTTGAGCAGAATTGTGGTTTGGATGGATTCCACATTCCTACTAGGAGATGACATAAATAGGACACTGGGATCCAAAAAACAGAGAAGCTAAGGATATCGCAGACATATTTTTATTTAACGTTTCGTAAGGGCTTTGTAGGGGAAAAAATATTTAAAGCAGAGTAATATATTAAAGATTGTCGACATGCTCAGACAAATTGAAAGCTCTTTTAAGACAAACTGGGTGAAAATGCTTGGCTTTTGGCCGGCGTCCTTTCTCCAAGTCTCGTCTTATTTCCAAGAGAATGTGGTTTGGGAGTCCCGGTTTGCTGCTGGCATTCCAATTCAGCCTTTGCCTGCCACAGCTAGATTGAGTTTGCTGTTTCTGGATCTGAGAGTTGAACAGGATGCTGGTGCCTCAGGTAGGAGATGTTTTAACAGCAAGGAAGTAACTCCTCCCCTCCCCATTCCAAAACCTCCTTCCCTTCCAGGATAAGAATTTTCCAGCCAAGACATTTTGAGCCAGCAGCATGGGGCAGCTTTGTCAGATGGGCATGAAGTAGCCTTGACAAACGTCTCTAGAGTGCATAGGCTTATGTGGTGGGAAAATTTTTAATGAATCAAGCCAGACAATGTGTAAGTATGACATCTGAGGATATTGTTTGATAACTTGAATATAGTTAGGTAATTTATATGGCAATAGCCATTGGTATCCTTCATTCTTCCTGGCAGTAGCTCACCAAATTCTGAAACAGAAGTTTTTTTGTGGATTTGAGGTAACAAAACTGATAGGCTAATACACGTCTCCCTTGAATTGCACAGGTTTGAGCGGCACAGGTTTGGTTATACATAGGTTTGTTTTTCAATAACAAACAAAATTCAATAATTAAAAAAGAAAAATCAATAAATGCTGTATCTCTGGCCAGCCAGAACCCCATGAATTCAACAATGAAGACCTCAAAGTGGTTTACACAACATCTCTAATTCAGCCTCTGGATCAGGGAGTCATAAAGACTTTTAAGGCTGATTGCACATGCTACTGTATGAAAAGGATTGTCAACAATATGGAAGAGAACCCTGATAGACAGAACTGTTTTCTCTTTCTCTGTGTGTATTTGTGTGGGTTAGTCAGCTGTTTATGGTTTATTGTTATGTTTTGGGGAACATAAGAACTATACACGAATTTTGAACTATATGGGGATCTGGCACCCCTAACCCCAGCATTGTTGAAGGGAGAAGTGTATTCCTTTTGCTAGTATGGAAAAGGTTAGGTCCCCAATGCCATGAAATAAGACTCTGGACTGAATGGCCTTAAGGGAGGAGCTCCTTAGATGACATTGCAGGGCTGGCCAAAGACAATGTTGTTGTCTGACGTGGAGTACCAATGGTGCCCTTCCCCCAGCCAAGGTGCAGAGATTCTCCAAGCCAAGTGACACACATTTAGCTAAGTTATTATAGCACATGACAGAAAAATCTCACAAGTACCCTTCTCCATTCTTGGCAGTATAAGTGTAATAACAACAAAGTAAATAGCTAACAATTTGCAGCTCTTCAATACCCCAAATGTGCCCCTGAGATGGCTAATTTACTCTGCAGTCCTTATGGTAATGTGCATTATTTCTTTTGCCTCAAGGTGGTAAGGCAGTCTTCTTACATTGGGGTGCTTCCTGCTCATTCTATAGACCTAGGGCCCTGGACCTCTACCCCAGTATCCTTCCAGATGGTACGGGATGGATCTGAAAGTAGATAATTTAGTACATAGAAATATGCTGCAGGACTAGAGTCAGCACTGATCTCATCATACCTCAGGTGGTCAATGGCTACCTCTACTGGGTCTGTGAGTGTGGCTCTAAGAAAACAACCTCCTGCCCCCATTGCTACTCCCTCTCAAACATGGGCTGTTATTTCTTATTAATCTCTCAAATCTCCCATTAAAGCTGTCTAACTACTGGCCATCAGCATATTGTGCCAAGTCACATACAGTAAGTATTTATGGACAGATGAATCATCCTGTCCATAATATTTGGAAAGTATGGAATCTGGTGACTCAGTCCATTCTGATCAGCACATTAATTTGGGAGGCTAGAATCAAGTCAGTTCACAGTAGAATTCACAAAAACTGAGGGATCGTTGAGACAGGCATTTGTCCTGCTGTTTGGTATGTTGTGGAGGTGGATTGCTTCACTCTTTTTTCTGGCGACCACATGCTGAGTGGACCAATTTGCCCCAGGGCACTCCAACTCATGCCTTTTGAGCTCTTGTCAGGCTGTTCATACAACATCTCCCAGCGTTGTGTGAATGGTTGGCATGCACCATTCAGACTTTTTGGACTCCAAATCCCAGAATCTCCAGTGAGCACTGCAGCAATTTCCTTGTCTAACAGGCAACTAGGCCAGAGTTCAGCTTCTCCTAGGCCAGTGGTGGCGAACCTTTTTGGGCTCACGTACCCAAAATGGGGGGGGGGGACAGCAGGCGGCGGACCTGGACCCAGACCCGGAAGACCGGAACCAGAAGTGGTGGTTTAAGGGGGAATCATGGCGACGGACCCGGAGGACCTGGAACCGGAAGTGGCGGTTTAAGGGGGAATCATGGCGATGGACCTGGAGGACCCAGAAGTGGCGGCAGAAGGGGGAGTCCCGGCTGCAGCCGCCTCATGAGGTTTGGCTGTGCAGGGGGGGGCGGGGGCGGCGGGGGGAGTGGCGACCTATGGCTTGCGTGCCAGAAGAAAGGGCTCCGCGTGCCAGCTGTGGCACGCGTGCCATAGGTTCGCCATCACTGTCCTAGGCCATGAAGACTTCTAGCCTGGGCTTTCTCCAGGTGAACACAATTCAGAGAATTCTGGGATCTAGAGGACAAGAAAAAGAATGGCACAGCCTCGTGAACAATTCCTTTCAAATATTTACCTCACCCGCATCTACTGCCTGTCAAATTCTTGGCTGGCATTAAAATCTGGCATTAAAATCTAGGTGTGCAACTAGGGAGAAGGACTGCTCTTTGGAGCACCTTTGACATTATTCTGCAACTCCATTTGTTTAAAATGACTTTTCTATCTTTTGAGATTTACATGATGATTGCTACTGAAATTAAGTAACACCAACAACAACACCATCAGAGCTACCAAAAATGGCAATATTAGTAATAGCATACATCCTACACCAATACTACATACTACAACAGATACTTAGGGTTTTGGTTAAAATTTGTATCTGTTATAGAATACCAGCCAACGTTTTTATAATTTTGATTGACTGTGCCTGGTATTTTTTAATGATGATGATGATGATGATGATGATGTTTCATCAAATTAATTCTGACTTATGGCAACCCTTTTCAGGATTTTCCAGGTAAAGAATACTCAGAAGTGGTTTATCCTTCCCTTCTTTTGGGGGGCACCCTCGGACTGTGAAGCTTGCCCAAGGCCACCCAGGCTGGCTGCACTTCACACAAGGCACAGTAAATTGAACTCCCAACTCTGGTTTCGCAGCCAGATACCTAAACCACTGAAATTGAACATGAGTTCAAAATCTGTCATGTCTTCCTGAACAGCATTTGAAAAGAATCCCCATCACTCTCATGAATAATATTATGACAGTTCCTTCTGCCACTACTAGTGGATCTATCCACTTGTCCTCTTATATCCCCTTCATGCCCCCAGATCTACTCCAGATGATCCCTGAATCCTCCAGAGTAGAACTAGGAAACATGGTGGACTTTGACAGGGAGAAGAAAAGAGACATGTTGTACAATTGTTGTGCAAAGGATATTTACTCATGTAATGTTGGATTTAGTACAAGGCCCTCAAGTTTAAATCGCAGTCACCATGTAAGTAAGTTTGTCCATGTGGGTTACACTTAGAAGCATGGAGAAGGGGTTATTTTGGCTGACTGGATTTCATATGAATTCAGCTCGCTTATCATGGGAAAGTGAAAGACGAATTGTTTTGGATATAATACCTTTTTTTAAATGCATAGAGCTCAGTGGCAGCCCTCAAGTTCATCCATGCAAAATTTTCATTGGCCAAGCACCAAATTAGGGACAACACACATGAAACCTGTTCCTTCCACTAATGTTATGCTTCATTTGCCTCATATTTTCCATCAGATCTGTTCATGGAATATTAGATATTCTGGTGGTTATTTAATAAGGCAAGGAAGACAAGGAACCCTTTAAAGTGAAAGTAAAACAATCTCTGTTTTCTCTTCAGGAGGTTTTTTGGCAAAAAGAGAAAGATGGGAAGGAGGGATTTCATTTAAGTATAAGAAACAAAAGGTACAGCAGTTTGTCTAACCAAATAGGTGCATTTGAGGAACCCTTGAGATTGCTTGTGGTATCCCAGCTTGCATGCATCTTAAGTAGGATATCATGTAACTTGAAAGTAACAGTGAAAAAAAAGGACATTCATGTAAATGTAAAGACTTATGGGGTTTATTCTAATCTCATTTACACAGCTTTTAAGACTAGGGCACCATCAAGACCCTACATAATCCCAGGAGAGGTAAGTGAAAGGTATTCCACAAAGTTTCATTAAAGGAACTGCTACATATTTGTTCAACAATGCTAACAGATTCAATTCAGGCTCATAAACTTTACAGCCAGTATTTTGTCCTGGATAGTATCAGATAATGGGGGAAAGGAGAGAATACAGCAGCAGAAATCACAAAGTAGTGGCCAGGTGATCAAATTCCTTCAGAATTCTATTTATTTATTTAGTATTTCTATTTTAATAATATATAAATATTTGCCTATAGTACTCCTTTCCCTTTACATATACATTCAGGACAACATCTACAATGCAGATATATCTTTGTTGGTAAAATGCACTCTTGCATGCTTGTCCTTTTCTGTGAGGAGCCTGGTCCGCATTTGCCACTAATAACATTTCCCCCCACAGGTCAGAGTTTTTGGGACCAGCCAGTTCCTTCCTTTTTTAAACCACAATTCTTCTCTCCTCCATTTTTTGCTTTCCAAAGACAGAGAGGTGATGACGTACTTCCACATACCGTATGAACAAAGCCATGGGGTTTTTCATTTCCTTTGACCAAGAAACATGGAGATAGGTCATTTTTCCTTTTCCAAGGGAAAACCTGAGATTGGCCAGATCTTTAAACAGTTTTCTCTGCACTAATGCCTCCAACAGGTTAGGTTGCCTGCTGAAAAACACTTCTTGCCCAGGAGAGAGATAACAACTAATCCATTTCCCCCCTCTATTCACAATTCTCTCCTTCAGGAGTTATTTTATGTGTCAAAGAACTAAACCTTTAGCATGTTATACGACAGAACAGGTGCTCATTCTTTGCTATCGTTCTTCAGTTTTGTTATTGGTTTCTTCAAAGCAAAACAATAAAAATCAAATCCTCTTGACAAAGACAGCCTTGTCTAAGAATTGTGCCTGACACATAAACTTAATGGCCATTAAACATACTTATAATCTGCCCTATGATAACAACAAATTCATTAAATTGCCCGTTTGCATCAATTGTTTGCAACACCAGAGGTAACACCCACTCACATCCTGTCCTTAAAAAAAAATGTAAAACTATCCAGTTACACCTTTCATCCTTTTTAGTTCTGCTCTGCTCTCCCATTGTCTGTAGCACACGGGTTACGTTCATCCTTGAATGTAACACATATTTTGCTAAGTTGCACAAATTGTTGGCCATCAAAAGATATGGTATCTGGGCCTTTCCAAAGGATACCACAGGCTACAACTTTCTCTACACTGTTTTTCAAATATCTCTCTTGAAGCACCAGGAAGTAATTATTTATTTAGCTAAGATGTGTGATACTACTTTCTCAAAAGAAATGTAAGTGTGATGGTGGCTTCCTGAGTTGCATTAAGATTGTTCTAGGAGCAATGCTCTTCACCCAGAAAATCTTCTCCACATACACAAGGTATGTCTCTTCAAGCCATGTTAAATGTTTGTTGGGAAGGTTCCTAAGAAATTTTCAGTGGATCTATTTTTAATTGCTGTAAGCACGCATGGGAACAAAGTCCTGAAAAACCATGTTGTCATGAACAGTTCATATTACTGGCCATGCACAAAACAGTAACACAAATGTGAACAACAAAAAAGTGGGTCCAACTGAAAACATACATAAAAAGGTACTTTTGTTAATGGGGAAATGCATACATTATGTAAAATAGATAAATCGATGTACATATTAGGAAAAATGCATAAGAGGCGTACAGTTTCAATGCAGAAATGATAAACAGTTTCTTAACTGTTTATAACGAGAATACATATTCAATTTAGACTGAGAGATCTTCATATACCTAAAAAAAAAAAAAGGACAGACTGTATGCTTCCTCTTCCTATTCTTCCACCCTGACCATAAGAGAGAGGATATTTCTAGTCACAGAAGCATTACTTTAGTACATCCTCCCCAGGAAGGAGCATCTGGCTCCATCACATTTTGCTTCTTGATTAAAATGTGGCTGTTTAGAGGCTTCTGGTGATAACTACTAACACAAAAGAGAAAAAACACAAAAATTAAATAAGTTCTCTATGAGGTTTTTTTGGGTTTGTATGTTTTTTGTTTGTTTTTTGTTTTGTTTTTTGGTGTTCAAATTTTTGTGTGCTTTTTCACTAATTCCCAAAATAGAGTCTCTTAAACATCAGGGCTTTGTGTTACTTATAGAGAGAGATAAGAAACTTTCACACACACACCCCATTTTCCCTCTTTCATTTCACCTTTCTTTTGCCTACTGTTAATCAAAATATCTAGTGATTTTTTTTGTCCAATACCAGCACCAGGGCTGCTCGAGGAAAAACAACATGAGATAACTCAAAAGAAGGAGTTCCTTTTGTGTTAAATGAAAAATTTGGTGCATGGAAACCAAGAAAACAAGAGATCCAACCTCCAAAAGATCCTGAAACTAAACAAAAATGACAGTTTTCATCATACACACCCTTAATTCCAGTTACTTGTGCTGTGGATATAATTTAGGGCGTATAATTCACTGATTGATAATTTGGTCAGTGGAGTTTCTTTAGGGCTGTGAAGAGATCTCACTACTTTTCTGATTTTTCGAGACAGGTCCTGACAGGTTGTAATGTTAGGACTATTTGTTGACCATTCATTAACCCCTCTGAGATTTCTCACCTGCTACATGAAAGTGAGACAAAAACCATTTCTCAGTCAGTGCTTCTGCATTTTTCACAAAACGTATTTGAGCAACACTGGCGTCCTTTTCCTTTGTGATCTTAAGCACACACAACACAGAATAAACATAGAAAGCATCTAAACCATTTGCTTTGACATAAAAAGACACAAATAATCTATCTACTGCACCAGCAAAACGTTGTGTCAGCAAATGTGCAAATCACGCTGAAAAAAAAGCCATTTTGAAAAAAGATTTGCAAGACAGAAGGGAGACATTTCTCATTCTGACACAGAAGCATTCTTTGTTACTACTCTTAATATTTTAAGATTGTTTTTCATTTTCTTTGTATTGTTAGTCACATGGAGTTTTATTCCTATTCTTTTATTTGCAAAGGAAGACAGAAAACAACTGCATCTATCTATACATCTCTGTCTAGTACATATATCTTTTCATATTCTGATTTTTTTTCCATTGTGTGCGTGTGTGTGTGTGTGTGTGTGTGTGTGTGTGTGTGTGAAATGTGAATGTGTGCATTCATATTGGTGTGTCATCAAAAAATAAAGATTTGTCAATTGCTGATTGAATTAATATGTCCAGTGGGCTACAAAAGCGAAGAATGAATTCTTCTCTGTTGTATCTCTCTATCTCCTGGATAGAAATAACTGGCTGTAAAATCTGTACATGTGTGAAACCACAATATTTTCCCCCATTCTATCATTAAAAAGCCATTTATAACATAAATGGGAAGAAAAAGAGGAACACAGAGGTGGAGAAATAGCAATAAGATGATACGCTATACGCTTCCTTCCCAGCAAAGATTATTTTCCCTTTTTTTTTCCATTCATTTTAAGCAACACATTTTTACTTCACTTTTATGGGAAAACTGAAGAGGCCTCTAATGTTACTGCCCCTTAAACTCCTATATAATCACAGCATAATCTATATTAACAAAAAGAGTCTATAACTTTGGAGACACACAGTAGTACTCACAAAGTTAATGAAGTGAGTCTGAGACATTGAGGGGTGCAGTGATACTTGCTAGGCACAGAACTGGAGAAAACTAACTTGGCAAACTCTGAGCTGAATGGAAATTTTCTCCCATCTTCTTCTCTTTTTTTAATTCTTATTTGGCACAAGATTGAGATTTGAGTGGTGCTGACCTGTTCTCTAGAGTTATAAACTCAGTTGGCATATTCACTATCCCCCCCCCCCACAAGGACAGATATGGAAGCCCTGGTCCACTGGGTTCCATGTCCAATTCTCACAGATTTCAATATATGATAAATCACCATATTTTGCTCCACAAAGGTCATCAGCATGTAAAATGAGTGGATTTGGATGAATTCCTTTTAAGCTGAGAATTCTCAGTGTACTTTAGCATAGATCTCTTCATAAGGTAATGGAATCCAAAGGAGTGATGAGAAGCCACATGATTTGGGTCTGGAGGCATGACCATTTGAGCTAGTAAGGTTATTTAAGGAGGGCTGTCCTTAATTTCTGAACAAGAAAGAAATGCCATGGCTTTGGATTGCCTGGAATCTATGCATTCTGGCTTAAAAAACAATTCCGAAATCAGAAGAATTGGAAGAGATTCTCTATAATTATTCAGTGGTGTCAGAAATGCATTCACTTGGATAAGTGATATCCATATATTCCTAATATATATACTGGGGTGAACCTTGGGATTGAAAGCAGATGCTGGAGCTGAGCTCCAGTGAGTCCTGGCACAAATATGCACCAGGGAGGAAGTGTATATTGTGTTTAGAAGGACATTAAGCTTATTCAGGAACTAAATTTAAGGCAACCCGTACATACCGTGGCAGAAAGAGAAATCTGTTAGGCACTAACCTCATAGTCAAGATATAATGATAGTTAGGAGATGTGGATTTGCCAGGTAGACCTATAGTTTAAATCCTTGTTCAGTCATGAAGCTTCTTGAATGATCTTGATTAAGCTACCATGTTGGGTTGATGTGGGAATGCTTCCATGCATGTCATTATAAAGTTGTTGGAGCAAGTGATACAAAATATGATGAATGCCTCAGAAGTTTCTTTTAATAAATTCCCCCAGGAACAACATTTGTGTAATGGGTGACCACAAAAAGCTCATATGTTAGCATCACAACAGCCTGATTACTAGCAAAGCTGCCAATTTGGTTTCCTTTAGAGTGGTAGGAATACCTTGGGCTTGGGTCCAGGCTACCTGAAGAATCATATCTTCCCATGTGAGCCTTTTCAGCACTTAAGATCATCAGAGGAGGTCCTTCTCTTGGTCCCATTGCCTGTGCAGGCACAGTTGATGGGGACATGAGAGAATACCTTCTCTGTGGCTGCCCTTGGGTTGTGGAATGCCATCCCTTCGGAGGTCAGGTTGGCCCTCTCCCTTTTATCCTTCCGCCAACAGCTGAAGATCCACCTTTTCAGGTAAGCTTTTAACAATCATGACTGAATCTCTGAATGCCATTTTTTAGTTAAAATAGTTTTTAACATTTTACTTGTTTTTAATTATTCAATGTATTTTATAGTTTAATTGCTTTTTTAAAAAAATCAGGAGATGGCCGCATGGTTGTGGAAACAATACATATGTAGGAACAGGTGATACCTTTATTTGATGATGATGATGATGATGATGATGATGATGATGATGATTAGTATTATTAGTATTATTAATAATAATAATAATAATAATAATAATAATAATAATAATAATAATAATAATAATAATAATAATAATAAACCCTGAGGTAGACCAGCATTGATGGTTTGGGTTGTTTTTTTTTCCTATATTGTGCATACTTAATACTTTCATTCCCCACCATGTCATTGGTTGTCCTTTAATAAATTCACTTAACAATACTTCTGGGCTGGATTTGGTTTTCTGTTTTCACTTGTTAAGGCTCATTTTTGCACTCTATATTGTGAGTGCAACAATTCTTTTGATCTTGGAACTTTTACGCACAGAACATATTTCCTCTGAATTTGGATGACCACTGTCAGTGGCCCTGACAGATTACACCCCAAAATCCAGGGAGATGTACTGTGGCCTATTCACATTGTAAGACATCTCCACAAATCCCAGGAAAGTCAGGATTCAGCTATAATCCCCAAGGACATGAGTTTCCTTGAAATTGGATGCTGCAGTCTGTGAACTTCCTCAAGACAAACTACCCAAAACTTAAATGGGAACAACAACAATTATGACAAAAAATATATATACTGGTTCTTAATTTGCTAGATGATTAAGCAAGGCAAGGCACCTGGGAAGGATAGCATCCCTGTTGAAGTGCTGAAGTGCTGTAAAGAGACGATCACCACTGAGCTGTATGAAATCTTTTGTCTTTGCTGGAGGGAAGGTGGAATTCCACAGGACATGAAGGATGAAAACATTGTCACATTGTATAAGAACAAAGGCGACAGGGGCGACTGCAATAACTACCGTGGCATCTCTCTTCTCAGCATTGTAGGGAAGCTGCTTGCCCATGTCGTGCTGAAGAGGCTCCAGGCTGTAGACAGAGTCTATCCAGAATCACAGTGTGGATTTCGAGCTAATAGATCCACCATTGACATGGTATTTTCCCTTAGACAGCTGCAGGAGAAATGTAGGGAACGACAGCCACTCTTTGTGGCCTTCATAGGTCTTACAAAGGCCTTTGATTTGGTTAGTAGGAACGGCCTTTTTAAAATACTTCCCAAGATTGGATGTCCACCTCGGTTCCTTAACATCATCAGGTCCTTTCATGAGGAAATGAAGGGCACTGTAGTTTTTGATGGCTCAACATCAGATCCCTTTGACATTCAAAGTGGAGTGAAGCAGGGCTGTGTCTTCGTGCCGACTCTGTTTGGGATCTTTTTTGCTGTCATGCTGAAGCACGCCTTTGGAACCACAACAGAAGGCATCTATCTCTGGACTAGATCAGATGGAAAGCTCTTTAATCTCTCTAGATTGAGAGCGAAGACCAAGGTCCAGCTGAAATGCATTCGCCGATGATGCAGCTGTTGTTGCCCATTCTGCCGAAGACCTCCAACAACTTATGAATCGTTTTAGCAAGGCCTGCCAAGATTTTGGATTAACAATCAGCCTGAAGAAAACACAAGTCATGGGCCAGGGTGTGGACTCACCTCCCTCTATTACCATATCTACACAAGAATTGGAGGTTGTTCATGATTTCGTGTATCTTGGCTCAACAATCTCTGACACACTCTCTCTAGATGTCGAGCTGGATAAACGCATTGGCAAAGCAGCTACCATGTTCTCTAGACTCACAAAGAGAATATGGCTTAACAAGAAGCTGACAGCATACTGTATACTAAGATCCAGGTCTATAGAGCCTGTGTCCTGAGTACACTCCTGTACTGCAGTGAGTCCTGGACCCTTTGTGCACAGCAGGAGAGGAAGTTGAACATGTTCTATATGCGTTGTCTCTGACACATTTTTGGCATCACCTGGCAGGACAAAGTTCCAAATAGTGTAGTCTTGGAACAAGCTGGAATTGTTAGCATGTATACATTACTGAAACAGCAACGTCTACGTTGGCTTGGGCATGTCGTGAGAATGGCTGACGGTCGGATTCCAAAAGATCTCCTGTATGGAGAATTAGTGCAGGGAAATTGCCCCAGAGGGAGACCACAGCTGTGATACAAGGATATCTGCAAGCGGGATCCGAAGGCCTTAGGAATGGACCTCAACAGATGGGAAACCTTGACATCTGAGCATTCAGCCTGGAGGCAGGCGGTACAGCATGGCCTCTTCCAATTTGAAGAGACACTTGTTCAGCAGGCTGAGGCAAAGAGGCAGTCCCGAAACCAGCAAAATCAGGGAGCTGGACAGGGGACAGACTGTATTTGTCTTCAGTGTGGAAGGGATTGTCACTCTTGAATTGGCCTTCTCAGCCACACTAGATGCTGTTCCAAGACCTCTATTCAGAGTACATTATCATAGTCTCTTGAGACTGAAGGATGCCTACTGAGAGATGATTTAAGCAACTGTACGGTGCGATAGCACAAATTATCTTCTTTGGGAACAGTGCTGGAGTTATAGATACTAAAGTGCAACCATGAAAGAGAGGTCTGCAAACTCTGAAAATAATTTTAATCATGCCTAAGCTAAATATCGCAGCACCTCTATAAAGTTCACATCTTAGCAAGTATGGAAGTTGCTTCCCTTTACTGTCAATATGGTTGCTCTCATGCTTCTCTGTTCGCAGCCATATTTGTTGCCAGCTAAGGCTAGAACATAATGAGGGCTGTCGTTTTTCTCCCCATTAACCCCACTTAATGTTGCAGCATTTTTCCTTTTAGATCCCATTAGAGCAATGCTGGGATATCATGAAGAACTTTCCAGGTGGGCAGTGAGCCTTACTTTTGTCTCCTTCCCCACCAGTTTGCCAGAGGGAGAAGCCATCCTTTCATCCCTGATGCACAAAAATGCAAGCTGAATGTTGTCCCTTCACATTGTTCAGCTTTGTTCTAGTTAAGGCAAAGACCCAGAACTCCATGGCCCTATCCTCAGTTTCATGGGACCATTTATTCCTCTGTAAATGGGGTGAGAGAGTATTGGCAACTTTAGAGAAAATTCACCTTTTTTAAAAAAAATATTTCATAATATTTAGAATTATAAATTCTCCTGTATGGAGAATTAATCCCATAATAAAATGGGACGTGGTGGCGCTGCAGGTTAAACCACAGAAGCCTCTGTGCTGCAGGGTCAGAAGACCAGCAGTCGTAAGATCGAATCCATGCAACGGAGTGAGCTCCCGTCGCTTGTCCCAGCTCCTGCCAACCTAGCAGTTCGAAAGCATGCAAATGCAAGTAGATAAATAGGTACCACCTCGGTGGGAAGGTAACGGCGTTCCGTGTCTAGTCGCGCTAGCCACGTGACCACGGAAACTGTCTACGGACAAACGCTGGCTCTATGGCTTGGAAACAGGGATGAGCACCGCCCCCTAGAGTCGGACACGACTGGACTAAATGTCAAGGGGAACCTTTACCTTTACCTTTACCAGGAACCCCTGCAAAATATTATGATGTAGCTCAGCAGGCCAGAAGCCTCACATTGGGTTGACTACAACTGTCTTGACCTATAACAGTTGTAGCCCTCTTGAGGTGATTGCTTGCTTTTTGTGGGGACAATAGCACACATGTAAACCCCACTGCTAATCCCAACTTGTATGCTAGACCTTTGTGTAATTGTGTGAAAGTCTGCAAAGAACTGTGTACTTGGCTTCAGTCGAAGGCCATTATAAAGTGTCCATTGCAAAGTACCCTGCAAAGACCAGGCTTTTTTTTTTAATTTAAAACAGACTCGTCAGGTGAGTCTGGCCATGGAGTTCTGGACAGAGGTGAAAATGGCCGTCCCCAACTCTCAGCAGTTTCCCAAATCCAATATACAACCTGAGTCCAGGAATTAACAGGTGCTGGCATAGAATACCTACTTTCTGCATCTAATTTTTTCCAGAGATCATTTGAGAATGGGGGTGTTGTTCAATGGTAAAGTGAAGGTAGGCTGTTCAAGCTTCCACTTCTTACATTGCCCAGTAAGCCTGGGAAAGAGTACTCTAGGCTGAAGGCTGGAAGACAATGCTACATGGCCTAATCATCCATTCAAAGACTGGTGTGGGCTGTACCCTCTTTTATTTATTATTTATTCATTTAAAATGTTTCTATCCCGCCTTTTCCCCCAAAAAGACCCAAGGCTTTTCAATGATGTAGTGCAGGAAATTGACATGTGGGTTTGCAATATATCATGGTGGCAGCATTGAAAACTTCAGTGTGAATTGGCTAAAAAGTGCCAGCAACATTATAGTGGATGAGGGCTGCCAGCGAAGATTGTGTGTCTGAAATATCCAGCGGGAAGTCAGTATGGCAATCTTTTAAAGTTATGCTCAGCTGCCTAAAGTCCATAGCAATAACATTTCCAAGACCCTACTCCTATTTGTTATAAAAGTAATAGAAACATGAATATATCAGCCACACACTTGCCTTTATTGTGTTGTGGTAAAACACTGCTGTCACCATGAATCACCAATTTCATATCATGACACTTCCTTTCTAAAACATCAGAGAGGAATGGAAACTCAAGCGGGATGAAGTCCCTGAATATTCTGTTTCCATTCGGATGCTCAAATTGGAAATATAACTTCAGATGTTTGGGATTATCGTCTACTTTTTGAGGAGTGTTTTTCTTCAACAGGCTAGGTCTCATGGGGTTTAACAGCTGTGACAAATTATATATAGAAAAACTATGGTATTAGACTTGAGACAACCTTGCAAATAAATTTCTGTGGCGGTCAATAAATGTGAGGAGAATGATTTTATTTCCTTGTAGCATAGCTGCTGCTGCAATCATTATCATCTCAGCATATACTCATGAGCAAAAAAAAAAAAAAAAAAGAGAGAGAGAGAGCATAATTTGGAATGTAAAACCTTTGAGAACATGCAACTCATGTTGCTACAGATGTGGACACTTAGTGCCCAAATGTTCGAGAGAACACCATCACTTATAACAGCAAAGATTTAAGGACAGAAAAGATTCTGCATTGCTTATTTGCTTATTTATTTATTGAAAAACATTTTAATCAATGTCTTTAATCTTTTTTGCATGCAGCAAGACCCCAAACAATATCTTCTTAAACCAGCCAAGAGGCCTATTCGGGGCACTGCACCTCACTGTCTGAGATTTTAGGGACAAACAAGAGACCAAGGGAAAAACCCCTGTGATGTCACAGGAGCAGGGCAGGTAAACGCTGAGGACAGCAGAAGTGCTTCTGAACCAGCTGATTGTGGACATGGGGATAAGGCACTCCATTGCCAGCTTTGCTCCAAATGGTAGGACAGGCACAAGTTCCTGCTCTTTCCCTCATCCTTTCACCTCATTCATGGCCTTTTAATATGCCCACATTGTACAAACACAATAAGCCCCTTGCACTGCATCCAGGAGCCCTAGTGCCAGCAGAGAAGGGTGCCCTGGTTTTAACATGACTTAAGGTTATAATCATACAGGCACAGAGCTCACATTTTGGACTGCTTGTGGAGCAGTCTGGAGCAAGCTATCTCCCGGTGATCACATTATGTAGTAGTGTTCCTGATCCACCTCGATCCATGCCTTTTGGTCCAATGACAGGGATACTCTTTTGGAACACCAGGCTGAAGTGATTCCCCATCAGACAGAAAGGCTATCCTGAATGGGAACCAATCCCAGCAAAGCAATCCTTCCTTGCCCTCTGCTTGCAGTTTCACATACAAAAATCAAACTTGCTCCTCCTTCGAGCCTTCTTGCTTGGAGATCTGGGAAACACAGCATCTCCTTAAGACATCAGGTATTTCTCGGAGACGTAGCAAGCCTGTGTTTTAAACTGTAATAATGTGAAAACAAATTCATTTATCCACTACCAAATTCCCCACTTATTGCTTTGGCTCTCAGTAGTATGCAACTGCAAACTTTCTCCTCTTTCCCCAAGCTCAGCATGGTGACTACAGGGTGCTGCAAAGGGGATTTGAGTCACTGGCTCTCGCTGTAGGTGTATCCCTTAATAGTCCACTCCACATGTCTCCTGGCTTTGGGTATGAGATTTTTCAATTTTATTATTGTTTGATTCTTTATTACGATTATTACGAGTTATTCATATTCAACATGTAGAACAATAATTTTGGTCTAGTGCCCTGATTTCACTCATCATAGGTCATTTGAATAATAAATCCAGGCTGTCGAATCCTGAGATACAGTTTATACAGAGCTCTAATTCAGATCAGAGATAATACATGCAAACAAGCAGTTTAGAATTTTGGATTCAGAGATGAGAGAAAGAAACAGAATTTAACCACTAATGATATCTTATGCAGAAAGGCAATATCTCATTTCTGGCACCATGAAAACTGCAGGACACAGGCGTAAGGGGTGGGGGGGAAGCTGACCTTGAACAGCTCAGGCAAACATCTGATGCTGAGTTACAGCTGACTGGAATCCCAAGGTCTTTCTGGCATTGATCCAGTTCAAAAACAGCACCAACCACCCCATATTTTATAACATTGCAAAGCTTGTATTGTTTGAAACATGTCGAAGTACTTCTTTTTTTAACACAAAAGCTGGCAGCTTCCCAAAACCATCTTTAATGGCCCAAAACTATCAGCAGCCACCCACCTTCCTGTCCATTACCATGTGATTAATGACACTCCACCATTGGGGTCCACCATTAAGAGTATCTGTGCCGTGGGGCTTCTACCTAAATAAGAAGACTGAGACTTGTAAATTGTCTGTATGGCTTGCAGCTGTGTTTTATATAGAGTTGTCTCTTTTATGCTGTGGTGACCCTGCAGGAAAGGTAGTGAGTATGTGTCTGTGTATATATACATATATCTTATTCAGGAAAGAGGTGGCACCCACGCATTGGATAAAAAGGTGTAATTAAAATTTTATTAAGAATTGGAACAAATTATTTTGATTAGTGTTTTAAATCTTTAAGATAGTGCAGCTCTGAAATCTATCCATCGTTCAAATTCCACAAACCTTTTGGTTGGGGGGAAAAATAGTAATATCTACAATGTTCCAAAAGCAACAACAACAAATGGTATGGTTGATAAACTTTTGTTCTGAATATACTTTCTAGATCATTTAACTTTCATAATTTAAGTGACTGTAGAGTAAGGAGGAGGAGGAGACTCTTGAGAGTCCCCTGGACTGCAAGGAGAACAAACCTATCCATTTTGAAGGAAATCAACCCTGAGTGTTCACTGGAAGGACAGATCCTGAAGCTGAGGCTCCAATACTTTGGCCATCTCATGAGAAGAGAAGACTCCCTGGAAAAGACCCTGATGTTGGGAAAGTGTGAAGGCAAGAGGAGAAGGGGACGACAGAGGATGAGATGGTTGGACAGTGTCATCGAAGCAACCAACATGAATTTGACCCAACTTCGGGAGGCAGTGGAAGACAGGAGGGCCTGGCGTGCTCTGGTCCATGGGGTCACGAAGAGTCAGACACGACTAAACGACTAAACAACAACAGAGTAAGGATGTGTGAGCTTTTTGGCCCAAAGGTCCTACATGTAATGTGACTTACATAGATATTCTTAAGGAAATGCCACTTCAATAAAATTAGATCAATAATTTCAGTTGGACCTATTTTCATTAGAAAATAGTGCTAGTAAACAAGAAGTGATCTGAACCAGGGAAGAAAGGGTAACAGGCAAATAAAGGGTCTAAATGCGCTTCCCGCCCCCACTCCCCAATCCATATACAGATTTCCTACTCTTAGAATTTGTCTACATGGGGTCCTTTTGGAGTGGGCTGTTGCAAGCTAAATAGTGTCACTTGGGGTGTAATATGCCATTTGGTATGATCCTCGCATCCAAATGACATATTAGAGCTCAAGCAGCCCTGTTTGGTCCAGCTCCTTCTGGTCTGAAGTGATTTAATAAGCAAGCCCATTCAGGAGATCAGCAAATTGGACATTTCCTCTGCTCTTGGCCGGGGGGGGGGGGGGGTGGGCATGGGAAATTTTTTTTTTTTTAGATTGTAGTAAACTATTGCTGATGCACTGTCACTTACAAAAATATTTAAAAATATGTATTCTTTGCCTTGTCTTAACTGCCTGTAGCTGAATCTGTGGATTATTACTGAACACAGTAGACACTCCTTCCTTGTAAGACTTGTAGTACGTTTATGATTAATTAATAGAAAATAGAAGCAGAGGCAGTTTCCTAGGTATTCAAATTAGCATAAGTTGAAGAGAATAAGGATGTTCAGGGAAGTTGGTTGGCTTGCATTTTCAAGCAAATTCACCTAATTTACTGCACCAATTAAAAATTGTTCCTCTCTCCAACATGCATCCTGGTGAATTCTACCAGGGCACCATAAAATGGCTGCCTTCTAAACATTTTTTTCTTTAAAGAAAACACAAAACAAACTGAAGAGTTAGAAATATTTCATAGATTTTAAATACTGGCTTTATGCTAGAAATGCCAGCAGTCCTCTGAACCTCTTGTGGAGAGCTCTTTCAGTAATTTGAGGGAGTGATGGAGAACCAAAATGAAGGGATTCCCCCTCCCCCATTTTTTTTCCAGGAGAAGTGTGATACTAAACATTTTCAGACTCAGGGGACAGGGAATTACTGGCAAATAATGTTTGGTTTGGTTTTTAACCACTCTAATGGGGCAACCATTTTTATTTCTCCACAATGCACCTGGAATGATGCCAAATCACAATACAGGACTAAACCCAGTGTTACTCCACCTAGAATAGAGCCATTGGTATTAATGGGACTTGTCACTGACAGAGCCCATTCGTCTCAGTATGTCTACTCTAGTTGGGAGAAACATCAGATTAAGCCTTCTAACAAATACTGCATTATTCATTTCAGTCCCAATGAAAACCAGCCACACTAAGAATCACCCATTTTGCTGTTCTATTACTTTTCAGATTTGACTATCTATTTACTTAATTCTGTTTTTTTTACTGTAGTTGTCATGTTGAATTTTCAACTGTACTCCATCCACTGTTCTTTAGTCCACCCTAGAATATGTTTTGATGAAATGTCATGTAATGATGTCCTCAAAATAAATGAATAGAATAGCTATTCCGCAGAGCTATTCTAACCATCTCAGACATCTGTTTGAGAGGTGTAAGGATGTGGCAGAGGCACTCTAAATTCGAGCAGAGATGAGCTTATCAATGAAGGGAGAACATCCATCCTGGGGACTCCCAGTTAGGCCATGGATTGACATTTGCAGGGCTGGAGAACTTTGCAGGTTGAGAACTAACTCCTACTGGACTGCTAGGAAGAAGGAAATGCTAGCTAAAAGACTGTATGGCAAGAAGCACACCCATTTAGAGCTCTCCTTGGTTCAGTGCAAGATAGCTAAGATACCTAAGCCACACACTGACACACACACATGCGTACATGAACTGCATACTGAACAAAAACACATTCTCTTCATTTGTGTTGGCTCCATTTTGTAAGCCCAGTAAAATCCAGCATTTGCGGAAGGCTAGTGAAGAAATCACAGAATGCAACAGCTGGAACATAATTTTGGATGGTAATCTAGCATTCACACACACACATATACAAACAGTGGGTGTTGGTGAGCTTTGTGTCTTAGGGATGTCATAGAGGGAAATTGATGCTGCTGACCTCTGATTTATATCATGAATAATCTTTAATTTTTTGAGATGTCACACAGTGACTTTTATACAGTAGTGACTCATCTTTCTAGCTAATTTTTTTTCTTTTAATTTTTTTTTCTAAGTGCTTAATCCAAGAAACTCTGACTAAGTCAGTTCTGCCACGTCCCAAGTGTAGCAGGGATTCCTCACAGCGTTTGATGCAAAAAGAAACTAGTAATTCACCTCAGAAATAGGAAGGGAAAAAAAAGGCTGTTCGTGGGCTGATGCTCGATGCAATGATGACCTTGGCTGGGGCTCCGCAAACAAAATGGTCATGAAGCTGATGCCATTGCGGTAAACAGAGGCAGTGCCAACAAGGCAAAGCTTCAGGATCTCCTGGCATGGGAAACATCACTAGGCAGCAGCGTTATCCTCACAGGCCGTATTTTCTAAAGGCAGTCTGGCAACCTTTTGGCACCTTTTGATTTGACAATCCAGTTCTGTGTGTCAACTTGGTTTTCCACAGTTTTTTCCCCCCTCACCAGTAAATGTACTCCTTTAAAATGAATTCTAGTGGCCTATAATTGATAATAGGAATAGATTTCTCAACACTTGCTCATCATTCTGGCTAATACAGAAAATTTGGAGATAGATGGCTATCAATGACAACCAGTTTCTTTGCTGGGAAGTATTAAAATTATTGCAAATGTGCGTGCGCACATGTGTGTAGTGGCGGTAGTAGTCATAGTAGTAGCAATAGTACTATTACTTATTATAGTAGGCCTGCCTTATTCACGGGATCAGTATCCAATGATTAACTTATCCACAGTCTGAAAATATTAAAAATATTAAAAGAAAAAAAATCCAGAAAAAAAAATATTCTGTATGTATTACCAGAACCCACCACTAGAGGGAGCGAGAGACAGTCCTATGAATACTTGTTAGTGAACCCTCTTGTGGCCAGTTCTGGTAATGCATGTGAAAATAGTTTTTCTGTTTTTCTTTTCCTTTTCACCATGCTACATATATAACTTAAGATGATCACACTATAACAGCGTCACTTGAAATATAGCTGTTAAATACTTTTTATTTCTTAAATTTATACTCTGCCTTTCTCCCAATATGGGGATCCAAGGCAATTGTACTGAAGCAATAATAATGTTTCTCACCCCCTTTCTATGATTTGCCAATTACTCATCATAGAATCATAGAATCATAGAAAAGTGAAGTTAGAAGGGGCCTACAAGGCCATCAAGTCCAACCCCCTGCTCAATGCAGGAATACAATCAAAGCATATCTGCCAGGTGATTATCTAAGTTTTTCCTGAATGCCTCCAGTGTTGGAGCACTCACCAACTCCCGAGGTAACTGGTTCCACTGTCGTACTGCTCTAACAGTTAGGAAGTTTTTCCTGATATTCAACCGAAATCTGGCTTCCTTTAACTTGAGCCCATTGTTGCGTGTCCTGCACTCTGGGATGATCGAGAACAGATCTTGCCCCTCCTCTGTATGACAGCCTTTCAAATATTTGAAAAGTGCTATTATATCACCCCTCAGTCTTCTTTTCTCAAGACTAAACATGTGTAATTCTTTCAGCCTTTTCTCATAAGGCTTGGTTTCCAACCCCCTGATCATCCTTGTTGCCCTCCTCTGAACTTGTTCCAATTTCTTAGCATCCTTCTTGAAGTGTGGTGTCCAGAACTGGACACAATACTCAGGGTGAGGCCTATCCACTGCTCAATAGAGCGGGAATAGCACCTCATGGGATTTGGAAACTATACTTCTATTAATGCAGCCTAAAATAGCATTAGCCTTTTTTGTAGCCACATCACACTCTTGGCTCATATTTAGCTTGTGATCTATGACAATTCCAAGATCCTTCTTGCTCTTAGTTTTGGTGAGCCAGGTATCCCCCATCTTGCAACTGTGCAACTGGCTTCTTTTTCTGAGGTGCAGTACTTTGCACTTATCCCTGTTGAATTTCATTCTGTTGCTTTCGGCTCCATCCTATCAAGGTCATTCTGAATTCTGTTTCTGTCTTCTAGGGCATTAGCTATTCTGCCCAATTTGGTATCATCTGCAAATTTGACAAGCATTCCCTGCACTCCCTCATCCAAATTATTAATAAAAATATTAAAGAGCACCGGGTCCATGACTGAGCCTTGGGGTACACCACTAGTTACCTCCCAGTTAGAGAAGGACCCATTAATCATCACCCTCTGAGTACGATTCTGTAGCCAATTGTGTATCTACCTGACACTTGATCTATCCAGCCCACACCTTGTTAGTTTGCTAATCAGGATATCATGGGCCACTTTGTCAAAAGCTTTGCTGAAGTCAAGATATACTACGTCTAAAGCATTCCCTCTGTCTATCAGGGAGGTGACCTGATCAAAAAACGAGATCACGTTAGTTTGGCAGGATTTGTTTTTGACAAATCCATGTTAGCTTCTAGTTATCACTGCATTGTTTTCTAGGTGCTTGCACAATGACCGCTTTACGATCTGTTCCAGAATTTTGCCTGAGATTGATGTCAGGCTGATGGGCCTGTAGTTCCCAGGTTCCTCTTTTTTGCTCTTTTTGGAGATAGGGAGAATATTGGCCCTCCTCCAATCCTCTGGCACCTCACCCGTTTCCCATGATTTCAAGAAAATAATTGATAGCGGTTCTGAGAGTTCTTCAGCCAGTTCCTTCAGTACTCTTGGATGCAGTTCATCCGGCCCTGGAGATTTGAACTCGTTCAAGGTGGTAAGGTATTCCTTGACTATTTGTTTATCTATCTCCAGCTGCAATCCTGGCCCCCCACTTGCACTTCCAATTTCTTTGGAAGTTCATAGTCTGTCTTATGGGAAAAGACTGAACTAAGATAGGAATTGATCACCTCTGCCTTTTCTTTGTCCTCTGTTATCATTTTTCCATCTCCATTGCGGAGCTGTGCCACTATGTCTTTTGTTTGTCTTTTGCTACTCACATACCTGAAGAATGTTTTTTTATTGCTTTTAGTGTCGCTAGCTAACCTCAGCTCATTCCCAGCTTTTGCCCTCCTAATGCCATCCCTGCATTTCCTAGCTACTTGTCTGTACTCATCCTTGGTGGCCTGGCCTTCTTTCCATTTCCTGTACATGTCATTTTTGGTTTTTAGGTCCTCCCTGAGCTTTTTGTGAAGCCACACTGGCCTTTTTTGCCACCTCCCCCTTTTTTTTCTTGTTGGTATTGTTTGTAGTTGTGCCTTTAGAATTTATTTTTTTAGAAGCTCCCACCCTTCTTGGACTCCTTTTCTTGTTAGGATCTCCTGCCATGGGACCTTACTTATCCTTGTTCTGAGATTATTAAAATTGGCTATTTTAAAATCCAGCAGATGTGTGTGGCTACACTGTTTTCATTTCCTTTGAAATCAAGAATTCTAGAAGGACATGGTCACTCTTACCTAGAGTTCCCATTACTGCCACTTCCCCCACCAAGTCATATTTGTTGGTCAGAATCAAGTGAAGGATAGCAAATCCTCTGGTTTCTTTCTCCACTTTTTGTAGGAGAAAATTATCAGCCACACAAGCCAAGAATTTCTTGGAAGGGCCATACTTGGCAGAATTTGCCTCCCAACATATATCTGGATAACTGAAATCTCCCATCACTACTACGTCGTGTCTCTTACAAAACCCTGTAATTTGTTTTTCAAAAGTTTCGTATGCTTCCTCTCTTTGATTGGGCGGTCGGTAGTAGACTCCAACTACCAAGTTCCTTTTGTTTTTTGCCCCAACTAGATTGATCCAGATGCTCTCGATGGGACAGCCACTCTCCTCCTTCTGTATTTCTGTGCAGGAATGTGTATTTTTGACATATACTGCAACTCGGGTTGGGCGCCCCAGACATCAGTGGTCTGGGAAACTCCCTCTCTTTTGGGGGGGTGACTCTTACCACCAAGAGTGAGGTTCACAGCTTGGGTGTACATCTGGACCCGGCATTCACCATGGAGACCCAGGTGTCATCAGTGGTCCGTTCCGCACATTTCCACCTTGGGCGGATTGCCCAGCTGCATCCCTATCTTGATGTGGGGGCGCTCACCACTTTGGTCCATGCGCTCGTAGTCTCAAGATTAGACTACTGTAATGCGCTCTACATGGGGCTGCCTTTGAGATTGATGCGGAAACTTCAGATGGTACAAAATGCCGCGGCCAGACTTCTAACTGGGGTGAAGAGGCACCAACATATTTCCCCCACGTTGGCCGCCTTGCATTGGTTGCCTATTCATTTCTGCGTTGATTTCAAAGTTCTTACGATTACTTATAAAGCCCTAAACGGTTTAGGACCTCGATATCTGGCAGAGCGCCTTCTCCCACCCAGTTCTGCCAGAGACACTCATTCTAGCCAGGTCGGGCGATTGAGGGGCCTAACGCCGAGGGAGGCCCGGAAGGAAAGAATGAGGAACCGGGCCTTCTCGGCAGTGGCCCCTCGCCTCTGGAACAACTTGCCCATAGAGATCCGCCTGGCTCCCTCTCTGGGTGTCTTTAGAAATACACTTAAGACATGGCTATTTAGGCAGGCTTTCCCTCCTGCTGTATTTTAATATTTACATTTTACATCTTGGATTTTGCATGTTCATTGTTTCTATTGTTTTTAAATTTTGTAATGCCGCCCAGAGTAGACTATCTGTCTAGATGGGTGGGGTATAAATCTAATAAAATAAAATAAATAAACTCCACCTCCCTTTTTATTCTCTTTGTTCTTTTTGATCAGTTTATATTCCTCAATTGCTGTATTCCAGTCATAGGAGTCATTCCACCAAGTTTCAGCTATTCCTATCAAGTCATAGTTACCCTCCTGAATTAAAATTTCCAGTTCTTCTTGTTTGTTTCCCATACTCCTGGCATTCGTATACAGACACCGGAGGGTGTGTGATTTGTGGCCTCTCTTTCTACATTTTTATGAATACTATGATTATTATTATTATGATTATTGTCATTATTATTATTGTGATTATTATTGTTAATGTTATTATTGTTGCCCTTTTGATCAGTTTGGTCCATTCCTCTTATTGTGTGTAAGGCTTCATCTACCCTTAACTCTGTGCTTGTGTCTCCCTCCCTCTTCCAATTCAGTTTAAAGCCCTCCTGATGAAGTTCTTCATGCTGTGGGCAAACAAATTCTTCTCAGTCCTTGTTAGATCATCCCCACTGATTTATGGTTCTTGCATCCCTCTAAATGAGAAGTGGGGAACATCTGATCCAGTAGATGTTCTTGATCTGTAACACCCATCATTCCTGACCACTGGCCCCCAAAATGGCTGGGTTTTATTGGAAATGGAGTACAACAACATCCTCCTGCTCTAAAGAAAATCGTACAGTTCTAAGGTTCTTCCTTCCTTCTTGATTTGTATCAAAGTGTTGCATAATTTAAAATTATGGATACATATGAAATATAGGAAAAATTAAAAATAAATTAAAATTTTAGAAATTACTGTCATTTGTGGTCTTAAAAGGACTGCTGGGTCATTTTGTTCATCAGCAAGTTTGCAGTGCAATGTTTATGGAAGTGAAGGTTTGGCCGGTTGTACGCCCATTGCCCAGAGGACATCTGAGTGTATTCACAATGCTTTTTCACTCTTCAGGGAGGTTCCTTCTTTTTCTCCTAGCTTTAAGATACAAGATAGATGATGATAGGCAGAGAGGAATTGTGGAGAGGTGAGGAAAGTCCAGTGATTATGACTTGAATGAAGTTTCTTAAGGAGGGATGCCAGTTTCCTGTTATTATGTTTAACATAATCAGCCAGTGATAGCTTTGTCTTTAATGAATTTGGTCCAATCTCACTTTGAAGCCACCCAGGTTGGTGCCCCCACCCAACATCCTGTGGTGGGATTTCTTCAGTTTTTACTGAGCCTGTGTGAAGAAGAACTTCATCTTTTTTCTCCATTGCTTTCTCCACACCATGCACAAATTTTATAGCTCATATCATGTCCCTCATTATTTGTCTTTTTCCTAAACTTAACAGCTCAAAATGTTGTGAAATTTCTTATAAAGGAGTTGTTCCAACCCATTGATCATTCTGGTTGCCCTTCGCTACCAACCATCTTACAGCTTTGCAATATCCTTGTTGAAGTGCAGTGACCAGAATTATACATGATTTCTAGTATAACATTCTTTGGTTGACTCATGGAGTTGCTTTCCTATGTGTTTGACGCCTTCTGAATTGTGCATTAGTAGTAACTTCTAGTTAATGTAGCTATTATATTTACTTCAGTAATCAGAAGACATATCATTTCCCACTGCTTTCTGTTCCTTCTGTTTGTTTGTATTTTGGTGCTGTAATACATCTATTTTTCCTCAATAACAAGATGCAGGAATAAGACTGGGAGAAGAATTGAAGAAGAATTTTAGAAACGCATCTGTGAAAGGGGAACATCTTAGTTTGAACCAGGACCTAGAGGGAATAAAACAGTTTGGGCAGACAATACCTGAAGAGTTCCCATAGCATTCAAACCAAGGGAGTCTGGATATTGGGAAAAATTCTAGGCCTTTTCACTATTTGTTTGAAAGTATCTGAGAGGAAACTGTCTTTCTTTTGCCCCTAAATGACAATTTTCTTTGAGGGGGAAATCCCTTTCTTGCATTTACATGGCATATTCTTTGTTACACTACATTATGGCCTCTTTCGACCACTTCACAATGATTAAATAAATAAACCTTTGCCAGTCCTCTCCTGTGCATTCTCCCTCCAATAATTAGATTCCTCTTCTGTCTTCACTTTCCTAATTGAGTTACAACCTTTCTGGAGGCTAATTTTTATATGTCAAAGACAGAAGATGAATAAAAGCCACAGTGTGGAAGCTGCATCCATTAACTGTGTCATATTCTATCCAAAAAGGTATATGTGGAGACAGTGAATTAAATACAGCTGTGAATATCTATCAGAGTCCATATAGGAACAAAAAGTGATGTTTAAGAAACGTCTTAATAAATGAAATGTGTGAATGGATAATGAATTAATCGATAGAATAAAAAGGAGTGATGAAGAAAAGTAAGAAGAATAAGCAGGTTCATTTTGACCTTTTCCAAATGAAGATTTAAGGCAGCTCACTTCTCCTAAAGTTTAACCATCACCAATAGCAGCTTTTACCACCCAGCTTACATAAAAGAAAACTTAGACTGCTTATTTTTTATTAAAACTTTGGAGGTTTTATCAGATATGGTTGTTTGGGCCATGCTCCGCTATCCAGTATTTTCAATACAGATGTTCACAAGCTGAAGATTTCAAAAAGCTGATAGGGCAAATGTTTTATTGATAATCACTATGTTCTACCTTTGGTCACAAAGGACACTATTTAAGGCAAGTAACTGCTCAGCTAATCTTTTTCAGCTTGATTAAAAGCACAGCAGAGATGACCACCGACAGGTTAGAATTCCTATGAAGAGTTCAGAGAAACACATGAGAGAGCACCAAAAAGTCACTGAGAGAGAGTTCTTTCAGTGGTGGGCCCTGGTCTATAGAATTGCTTCCCATACAAATCTGTCCCATTTGTTGTTTTTAGAAGTAGTCACTGTCTTTGGTGTTTAATTAAAAATGTTTCATTACATAAGCTGCTTTTACTAAAGATTCGTTCTGTTCCCATTTTGGCGTGAATTTACCACATTTGCTGAACCTGAACCTGAATACAATTCAGTGTTAAAATCTGTGTTTTCCTTATTGTGAGGTGAAATGTGTGAGATTTTTTCCTTTTTTAAACACAAACATATGAAAAAAAAATGAGCAGGAAAACACTTTATAAAATAGCTAGCAAAATTGTGTGCATTTGGAAAATTCACACCAAGATTATTAGGAGCAAAGTTGTGACAACAGATCGGTTCATCCTGCTAATTTAGATCTATCTATCCTCCAGGTAACATGAAACAATATATTTTCATTATTAAACTCAGATGCTGATTTATTTTCTTGAACTGACCAATTTCCTAGTTGAAGTCTGCGGTGCAGTAAGGCAGCAAAGTAATGCACGTCAGTGTGCCAGTCTCATTCTGTCATGGTTCTCAGCTCCTTTTCACCCCCACTGGAGATAATGGTACATTCCAGGAGTACGAGCATAGAGGAAGTCGTCTTTTCAAGTGTGGAGGGTTTGTTTGACAATGTGCAGTTTGTTTGCTGAGGGAACAAGTCTGACTTGCTTGAGATAATTATGCCCTGTACAAAAACATGCGGAAAGTAACACCGCATGACTGAGCACTTTAGCCCTAGACAAGACTGCAACTTCTTTCTGTAAGCTTCCAGGGTTATAGTGCCACTGGCAACAGTTTCGAAAGAGATTCCCCTTGTTTTATTTATTTATTTATTTATTTATTCAATTTATACCCCGCCCATCTAGACTGAAGTCTACTCTGGGCGGCTTTTCTTGTTGCTTTTCTTTGAGAAAAGCTGGCATGCAGGCAAACTAAAAGATCTGGCAGGTGCCCGTAAACCTTTGCCTTTCCTGTGAAGAAGGGGAGCTCTCTTCTTGTTTTGATGAGTATGTCCCTCCCTTGTTCCTCCTGCTGCTGCTGCTGTCCCTGGTTCTCATTTCCTTCGAGAGAGGTAAGAGACCAACTACTATACCGTAAGGGGAGAAGGTGAAGCAAAAAATGCCCGAATATCTCTTTTTTTAGCATAATCCAAATAGTAAAAGAAACTTGAAGAGCCTAGTCTGGGACAAAAAAGTCAAGTAGGCAGGTGCCCTGTTCATTTCTATAATGGTTAGAGGAATCTGGACTGGAAATAGGTCATGGTATAGGAATGTCATGTACCCTGCTAATATTCCACCATCACTGCACAGCAGAGAGAAATTTAGGCTTGGGCGGTTTACTTATGCTTTATGTGACTAGTTCAGGTAGTGCGTTCACATGGTGTTTAGCCTTGATAAAAGAAGACTGAGGGGAGATATGATATCATTTTTCAAATACTTGAAAGATATAGTCATACTGAGGAGGGGCAGGATCTGTTCTCGGTCATCCCAGAGTGCAGGACAAGCAATAATGGGCTCAAGCTACGCGAAGCCAGATTTAGGCTGAATATCAGGAAAAATATCTTAACTGTTAGAACAGTACAACAGCTGAACAAATTACCTTGGGAGGCGGTGAGTGCTCCAACACTGGAGGCATTCAAGAGAAAATTGGACAACAATCTGTCAGATCTGCTTTTTGGATTCCTGATTTCAGCAGGGGGTTGGACTCAATGGCCTTATAGGCCCCTTCCAACTTAACTATTCTATGATTCTATATTGCTTTTTTGGTGATCATACTCTGATTCTTAAAGATCTACAACTTTCCAACAGCAGTTCTAATAGTAGCGGTGGTGGTATTTTTTTAAGCAAAAATGCTTAAATGAGATGAGAACTGCTAGGGTGCAAGCTTACTCGGGTTTTATTTTCCTAGGACTGAGGCCATTAGAGAGTTATAGCCTTTTTAATGTATCTCTGTATTCTCTCTGTGTTCTCTCTTTCTCATGGACAGAGACAGAGGACAACACCAAGTGCAAATTCACATAGCAGAATTCTGTTTTCACATTAGGTCTTGCTGAAAGGAGGATGCACTTTGGAAAATACTTCCAGAATACCAGCGAAACTGTGTCCCCGTCAAACTGGTCTGGCCTTGTAAAAATAACTCCCCACATTTGTAATTTTTGCAGACATTTAATTAGCAGACATTGGGGAACAGGTGGGAAGGTGGAGATAAGTATTCTTCAGATATCTGCCAGTCTTTAAAAGTCACTTAAAAGCCACTGGCCAAATGCAATGGGGCAGCCTAAACCAATTCAAGGAATGCTGCCATTGCTCATATTAATACTAAAGATTTAAAGGTCATAACGTTGGTGGAGCCAGAGACATGGGGTGGGTACAAAACTAAATGGGCAGAACCAGATGGAAATCTTAGCGGTTTTCTCAACATAGCAGCGTGGAGGCCTATGAAACCTTTCCAGTATGTAAACCAGAGCTCCTGTTCTGTTAACCTAAAACCACTAATATTGTAACACTTAAAGCTGAGTCCAGATGTTTTCTTTATCATTTTTTGACATATTCATTTGCAATTCAAGGCTTCTCAGTCACTTCAGAATGTGACCAGTAAATCTCATTCCTTCCCTTGACTGCCCTGACTCAATTATCTAGTTCCCATGGCAACTGTACCTCTTGACCATTTATACCTTTTGGAATTACCAGAAAGCAGCTGAAAAAACTCACTCAGACCATAATTGAGGAAAGTGCTTGCCAGAGCCGGGAATACTATTTTAAAAGAACTGGTGACAATTATTATTACCCACATTCCGGAAAATACAGGGAAGTCCTCTGTGGTTCCTTCTACTGACCACTTCTAATATTGCATGTTTAAAATACACAAGTACAAAAGAGGAAAGAAAACAATGCTGTTGTTAGTCTGTGGAACTCCTTGCCACAGGATGTAGTGATGGCATCTGGACTACATGCCTTTAAAAGGGGATTGGACAGATTTCTGGAGGAAAAGTCCATCGCAGGTTACAAGCCATGATGGGGATGTAGAATATCCAGGCTTAAAACGAAGGTACCTCCAAATGCCAGATGCAGGGGAGGGGTATCAGGAGACAGGTCTCTAGTTGTCTCATGTGCTCCCAGAGGCATCTGGTGGGGCCACTGTGAGAAACAGGAAGCTGGACTAGATGGGCCCTTGGCCTGATCCAGCAGGGCTCTTATGTTCTTATGTAATGCTTCCATTGCCACTTAAAAGTGATAAGATAAAGCCATAAAACTTTAAAACGTCCAGTCAAAATGCCTTAAAATGCTCTTATAACTGAAATGTTTTATCCCCTCCAAGTCATTCAGAACGTTTGTCAATGCTGCTCTACTGAGATTGTTTAACCATGAAACCCTCTCTGTGGATTCAGCCCCTCTAAAATCAAGAGTATAGATATTTCATATCAATTAAGCAGGGAAGAATAAAGGGGCCCATTGTAACAGGAGAGGGAAATATATGGCCTTTCAGAGGTTGCTAGACTACAACTTCCATCAATCCTTAGCCAATGCTGCAGGAGGATGGAAGTCTAACAACATCCGCAGGGCTATATTAGTTGTCCACTTGTGCATTTTAAGGCAGTTTGAGAGAATCATAGAGCACAGAGCAGGCCAGATGTACATCATCACAGAATATAAGCAGGTACATAGGCTCCCTGGCTTGTGCTCATCATACCCCAGGAAATTATATTTGTATACTCTGTATGTGCTCCTGCCTCAACAGTAAATTTCCACAGGATCAAGAGATGGTTGTCTGTTATCTTCATGACTTCTCACTAAAGCATAAATGCACATATTTATAGAACATTGTGGGGTTTTTTTTTACTTCATGCACCTTCTTTGTGTACCTTACTTTTAAGTTGCCACCCTCCCTATAGGTATTACTTAATTTTTTTTACTTTTTAAAAAAATTAGAACTCTTCCAATCCCTTGTTAGATGCCTTAATTAACTTTTGCACCACTATTTTAGTTTCAAAGTATTTTGAGAGAGAAAGAGATATAAGTTTCCTTGGTGGAAATAGAGAAATGCAAAGTATATACAGTATTATTTTTTCTCAGCCTTAGATTGTTGTTGTTTAGTCATTTAGTCGTGTCCGACTCTTCGTGACCCCATGGACCAGAGCACGCCAGGCCCTCCTGTCTTCCACTGCCTCCCGGAGTTGGGTGAAATTCATTTTGGTAGCTTCGATGACACTGTCCAGAAAGTGAGGAGGAATTAAAGAACCTCGTAATGAGGGTGAAAGAGGAGAGTGCAAAAAACGGTCTGAAGCTCAACATCAAAAAAAACCAAGATCATGGCCACTGGTCCCATCACCTCCTGGCAAATAGAAGGGGAAGATATGGAGGCAGTGACAGATTTTACTTTCTTGGGCTCCATGATCACTGCAGATGGTGACAGCAGCCACGAAATTTAAAGACGCCTGCTTCTTGGGAGGAAAGCGATGACATCTAAGATAAGAGTCTGAGACTCTGAAATCCCGGAACTCTCTCTGGTTGGCACTGCCTTCGGTTTTATGGCTTTATTTGTTTAAAAACAAATAAACACACACACCACTCTCTTTGGATCCATTCCCAGGCACAATTCAAAGTGCTGGTTTTAACTTATAAAACCCTGAACAGCTATCTCAAGGACTCTGTCTCCCTTTATGACCCTTGGGTGTCACAAGAGTTGTGGGGAGTGGCAGTGTAGGCGGTCAGAAGGGACCCCCAGATCCTGTCCGAAGTTTCTGCACTATGGTAGGCCCCTCTGCAGGAGTTGGGTGGTACAATTTAAATGTTTCATAAAGTTGAGGCCCTAGTTAAACCAACTCTGTGTCTCATCTCATTATTCTGGAAATCTGAGAGGACAAACCTTAGAGGCAACTGGTGTACTGAATGGTAGTAGATTCAGACAAAAAGTTGTTCATAGTACATATAGGCTGAAATTCTGTTGCTTAAAATAGTGAGTTGCACTACGGTAAGTACATTGAATCAGTGGGGATTTGGTAAGTGAATTTTTCTGTACATTCCATTGATTCAAATGGGCTTGCTCTGGTTGTGACTTACTGTGCTCAAGCAATTTGCATCTAGAGTAGGCCCATTTGAATCAGTGGAACTTACAGAGGTGTTGACTCCCCACTGATTCATTGGGCCTACACTAGTGTGACTTACTACACTACAGAAGAAGGTTATATTACCTCTGGGAACAGTGAGCACCTGATTGCCTGTTGCTAAGATCAATAGTGCAGGAATTTGGTCATGCATGCCCTTGGCCAGTTTGAGGGTTTTTCAGTGATGTCTGATTGGCTACTCTGGGAAACAGGATGCAGAACTCAACAAGTCTTTGGTCTGATCTCAAAGGACTCCTCTTGCCTTCAAAGAGAAATCAGGGGTTGGTGGGTGGGGAGAAGCCTGTCCACCCATAAATGAAGCACACTGTTCCTCACTTGGGATTAGCCACTAAATTAGGAGAAGTAGCCTGGCTAGAAGGAGTATAGCTCCTGAATTGTGTGCTTTGAATAATCACACTAATATGTATTGCAGAGAGGCTTTATTTAAAGGTACAATCTTTCATTAAAAGGAGCTTGTGGCTAGGGATGTGATTTTTATATTTTAAGAATTGCCACTGATCAGTTGGTGAGAACTCCTGCAGGCTGAATGTTGGGAGTAAAAGCTCTCGAAGTGGCAGGAAGTAGAGCAGCTCTCCCACCTCTCTGCTGTTCCCATGGTGCTTCTCTGTCAAGCAGGAAGAAAAGTGCTCTGCTGCAGTGTGGGAATCACAAGGATTTTCCTGCGACTTAACAAAAGTGCATAGAAGAGCAAGTTCTGATGGAGGCTGCCCCCATACAGAGTGTGTGGATAGGAGTGGGTGGGCAGGGCTAAACTGGGAAAGCTGACCAGACCTTGGCAAGTTTCCTTTTTAATGTAGTTATGGTTATCAGTGTAAGACTCCCTCAATTATATTTAAAGTTATATTTAAAAATAACTATTTTCATTTCTCCAAAAGGAACTAGTTACATTCAGTTCTTTTTTAAAAAAAAAATTGAATGCTTTAAGGTACAATACATTCTGTACCTGTCTGTCTGTTTTGCCACATCAGAGCACATGGCAGCAACACAAACAGAGTATGAGCCAGCACTTTAACCATGTGACTCAGTGGCCTTATAGGCCCTTTCCAACTTCATGATCTTATGATTCTATATTTTTCCTTGTTGTTGTTTAGTCGTTAAGTCGTGTCTGACTCTTCGTGACCCCATGGACCAGAGCATGCCAGGCCCTCCTGTCTTCCACTGCCTCCCGGAGTTGGGTCAAATTCATGTTGGTAGCTTCAATGACACTGTCCATCCATCTCGTCATATTTTTCCTCCACATCATTAATTGAGGCCACACTTCAATACCTATTAAAACAACTAAAAATGTACCTGCCACAACAGAAGTGATGGCATGAGGTTATCCCCTTTTAAGTTACAAACATAATTTCCTGTAGATAGATGTTTGTTATTATAAAAAAGGAACTATGTGTGAATTACTAATTGTTTGAAACTACTTATTTCAAAGTCTCAAATATAATGCATTTATTTATAAATACCTTTCTCTGTTCACAGAGAGAACCTCTCAATACACAGCGATCAAGGCAATCTCATCAAGGCATCGAAAGGGGTAAACTCTAAATCATGAATTTTTTCTTTTTGTATTACAATTGATTTCAGTAATATTATGTAGCTGAATTGTTTCTGTTGTTCCAATTTTCTGGTAGAAACAAGCCATTCTGAAAGAGCAAACTCTTTTTTTTCTTACTCCTCCCACCCCTCTCTTTTCTTTTCTTTTCATTTCTTTTCAAATAAATAATTACTTAACTATGTGAATGAGTATTGGCTTTTCTTTCAATTCTGATTGGTGCCATTTCCCACTCCTAGCGGTTATTTCTTCCTCATCTTGGCTCAGTCATGTGGGTGACCCCAGCCAATCAGGGATCATATGCTGAACAGGACAACATTGGAAGAAGAGGACAGCTAAGAATGAAAGCAAATGAATAAGAGAATATTTTCTCAAGGAGTCATTAAAAATTACAACAAAAGAGATGACAAAGCTTATTCCTAATGAAGCCAGATGCTGATCTCCACTTCAGAAATATTCAGAATACTTGAACAAGGTCAGACAGGCATCTGTAGTCCAAAAGGCATCCCACACCTTTACCTTCAGGCCATACTTTTTCTCTTTTTATACACTACATCATAGTTAAATAGCATTGTCCATGATGCCCCAGGCCATAAACAAAAAAGAGGAATAGAAAATATGCTTAGTAAAATTAACCTGGGATTTTCAGAAAAAAAGATCCAAGATTTCGCATGCTACAGAGGCTAATGAAATGTACAGAAAGATTAAATAAGCAATCCTGGATGTAATCTGATAACAACAGCACTTATCACTAAGCCATTTATTAAGAACTAAAAACAGATGTTATAGATCATCCATAATTGGAAGAAGAAAATCCTTAACTAATGAAGGCATTTGAATGTCACAGCAGGTGCACCTCTCATCTCCAGGAGTCTCCAAATTAGCTTGCTTTGTTTGGTGCTTGGCCTTCAGAACATAAGTATGGGAGCCTGATTTCACAAACCCAAAAGACTACCTCAGTGATCCATCTGCAACCTTGATAAATTTTTTAGCTCTCTTGATGGGCTTTCTATAATGTCTGTTTTTGCTTTTAGTCTGCAATCACAGTCTTAAAAGTGGATCTAAAATGTAGTTTTTAAATTTACATTGGATTAAAAATCCAATTATTAGCTCCAAACAGAGAGGACCTAAATGAAGAGAGCATTAAGTCAATACCTATGTAGAGTCAATGAGTCTATGCTTTTGTGGGCCAACACTGAATTTAACCTTTTGTGGCTATATCATCTGGCCTAGTTTGGATTTGGGGATAGATGTTGGTTTTTTCACTTTTTCATTTCTTCTCTCATCCCTTATGTTTTGCACCAGCTAGTCTTCTGTTCTGAAGATGTTGGAAGCTTGTATACTCTACCGTGACTCTTAATTTGATCCTAATAAAGGTACTGCCCAAATTTGGAATTTGAAACTTCTTAATATAACCTACAACTTTGACATTTCCAAATGTCTCCCCTAAAATATTGCTCGTTCTTTCTTTTCCATAACACCATTTGGCAGATTTTTAACAAAGTTTGAACCAACTGTATCGTCCAGCTGAGATCATTAAGATTTATATGGTCATTTCTGAAAAGAAGACCAGATCCTTCTCCAAAAATGGTGCAGAAGTGAATGCTATTCCCTCCTGTTTTGTCAAAGCAAAAAGGACATTTGTCCCATGTCCCAAAATGAGATACTTTTTAAATGCTCTCTGAATTAGTTTGGCAGTTGAGAGGCATACTGAGACCAAGCTAGATTTTCTCAATCCTTGTTTTTCTTTTCTTTTCTTTTCTTGTGTCTGTGACATCTGCTGGAAATAGTACCAGTGAAGAGATCATGTATTCCATTGCCTGGAAAGATGCAATTAGGTTCTGCAGGTTTGAAAAATAAACGCTAGTCAAAACCGTGTTGTCATGGAACCATTGGTCTGATTTTTAGTTTAATAATTCGAGGTTTAATTATGGCTCCCGTGCTTATTCTGATGAAACTACTTTCCGGATATGATGGCTGTGATTTTTCAAAGCTGACTTAAGGGATTTGGAGTGCCAGTTTCCATTAAAATTAATGGCAGCTGGGCACTGACGTTTCTTGGGACATATTTGAAAATTTCAACCTACATAAGTCATTGCTCTGTGCAAGAAGGGCTGCCCAACTTGTTTAGACTAATGGTTCATTCAGCCCAACATATTTGACATGTGTAGAACCAGACATTCTGATCTAATCAATACAATATTGTATAAGCTGAGTACACCAATCCCTATTCCTCATTTTCTCTGGTCAAGTAATACATTACACAGCACAAGTATGATCATAACCCTTACCTTTGAAGACACTGCATAAATACCAAGACTTGTTACAATAATTTCAGGTAGTGTCAGTGCTACACTGCCAGGCAAGGGTGTAGCTTTGTCAGATTCATCAGCCCAAGCCAAGAAACAAATGTGAGGTTTTACATTTGTTACATACATGTCTCCTCTGACATAGGTTCCAGTGAATACAAAGGAATTTACTCTAAGTGTATATAAAATTACAGACCAAGTGGTGCAGTCGATAACAAAGAAATCTGTTTCATTGGAGAGGAAATTGTAAGATGGGCCTTTGAAAATAATCTTTATGTCTTGGATTTATTCTTCTTATTTATTTATTGTTTCAGTTGCAGTATACAAAAAGTGGTGGTTTTCTGTGTTTCCTTCTTTTTTGTTCCCTTGCTCAATCACTAACAGGCAGGTTTCTGTTGGCTTCCATCTTTCTAGCTGGCATTAGCAAAGAGAAACCCCTCAAAATGAAACGGGTCAACATGCCTAAGATTGACACCCTGTTCACCAACATTGCAGAGACATTCAACAAGCAGCAAGGTGATTGCTTGGCTCTCCGGGAAGCCATCCAGGGCCTGAAAGAGACCTTTTGCTGCTCACCTGCAAGCAGTCTGTCTGTATGCATAGAGAAGATACAGCAGGAGCACCGTAAGTTGATGAGCAAATAATATCAAAGAGCTAGTGTGCAAATTAGAGAATGTGGAAGCTTCTGTTTCACCCTGAGACCAGCACCTTTTGCCATTTCCTAAGTGTGCATCACATTCTACAGCAGGAATGAGGACAGTGTGTTTCTCCAGATGTTTGAGAGCTCAGCATAGCCAATGCTGAAGCAATCATGGTTGTCATGGTTCAGGAACATCTGGAGGGCCATGTTTCCCATCCTTGCTTTAGTGTGCCCAGAAACAGAAAGCTGAGGTAGAGCTATGCAGATGAAGGAACAAGTGAAGCAGAGAAAGATTTGCTTCTTAGTGACTGAGAACTGTTGTCGTTCTGTGGTGTCCCTGAATGGCAATACTTTACTGCCTCCTGAAGGGCTGACATTGGGTCTATGGTTGTGCTTGATAACATGGTTGCTGTGGGACCAAAATCTGACTTAGCACTGGGTGGACTAATTCCCACCAAGAAGGATTCGCTGTTGATGGCAGCAGATTTACAGACTTCACTGAGTATGTATCATGTCAAAGAAACCTTACATGAACACCAGTAGGATTCTGGCCTGTATTTGGTTAAAATGTACGATATTCCAGTCTTCATCTAATAGGGATGTGCCTTTCATGTGTGAACAAAAGAGTGTAATTCATGTTCTTTCAGCAATTGCCAAAAAAAAAAAAAAAAAGACTCTGAACACAAATCATTCATGTTTACAAAGTTTTGTGTTTCTTTCATGTAATCTTTCAATGCCCTTTCTTTCACATTTTCTCAGTCAAATTGCCTGAGAAATTTTTCATCAAAAAGACTAGAAAGTGCAATCAGCAACCAACCAGAACATCTGGGGGGAATGGGAATTTTGAATCTGCAAAAGAGCCTGGAATGCAGTGTGGAGTAATTCCTTGTGGGATTACTGTGTGCTGAGTGTCTTGTGCCTACCATTTTGGATTTTTCCTGGCTGCTGTGCCTCTATCTTGGATCTTTTTCTTTTTCGCCTTTTTTCTTGATTTTGGAGAGATTTTTCACAATTTGTTTGGATTATTTTTGCTGCTGCCAGGAAGCTTACCTGTGCCACTGTGTCTCCTTGGGTTTATTTTAAGGGTTTCCCCCCTGATTTCTTTAGCTTTAGTTTTGATTTTTTTTTCTTGGGTTCTTTTGGCTGCTGTCTAGCCTGTCAGGCTTTGTTATTTTTTTTTTTAAAGGTGTATGCTTTGGGGTGGGTGGGTTGGGAACTGTTTTGTTTGTTTCTATGGAGCTGAGCAGGTCACTGAGCTGTGTGGGTGGTTGTTGTTGGTTGGCATTCATCTATTGTTGTTCTTGGTCAGTTAGTTGGTGGTGGTGGTCAGATTGGTAAGTGGGTGTTTTTATGTGCCAGACAGCCAGTATGTGCCTGACTGTTTGTTTCTTTGCCTTTTTTCTATTGGGTGGCTAAGTCATTTTTTGTTCTCTGCATAGGACTGGTGGTGGGAATAACTTGCCTAGAGGAGTGTCTTCTCTTTTTTTGGCCTATGGTTGTGGTGTGCATTGGAGCTGATGAATATGATAGTATAAATTAGTGCCTGCATGGGTCTGGTGATGATTTTTCTTTCTCATGTACTTTGGAGTAGATTGTTCTCTTGCCTCTGTTTATTTGGAATAAAAAAGACCCTGATGTTGGGAAAGTGTGAAGGCAAGAGGAGAAGGGGACGACAGAAGACGAAATGGTTGGACAGTGTCACTGAAGCTACCAACATGAATTTGACCCAACTCCAGGAGGCAGTGGAAGACAGGAGGGCCTGGCGTGCTCTGGTCCATGGGGTCACGAAGAGTCGGACATGACTTAATGACTAAACAACAACAAAAGGGTTTTTGGAGTGCCAGAAAACATGAATGGGGAGACACAAATAGGAAATCTAAAAGAAGCTTTCTCTTTTGTGTAAAATGAAAGGACCATACATGAAATATACAAAAATTAAAAGCACTTCCCAAAAGGACCCAAAACTAAATAAAATTTATTTATTTATTTATTTATTTATTTATTGTGCATCCCTATTATCTTGTATAAAACCAGCTTATCCATTGAGGTCAAATAAAGATAAGTTGCTGTTCTTTTAATTGTCTGTTTTGTAGTATCACTTTCTGTGTGGTGCACTTTGAACTCTATTCATGTGGAATTTGAAAACTTCTCTGTATATGGTAGCAATGAAAGATGGAAATACACACAGCAAAGACTGTACTTATAAGAACTGCTGGATAGCTCAGTGGTTTAGGTATCTGGCTGCGGAACCAGAGGTTGGGAGTTCAATTCCCCACTGTGCCATAGGGTCCTTCCAGCTTTACAGTACTAAGATGACAACGATGAGAACTTCTAACTCACAATTAAAATTTAGGGAACTCAGTCCATAAACTTGCTGCATCTGCAATCTAGTGTGCATGGGATGGGGACAAAGAGGCAAAAACAGACACTATGTGAACCTTACCATGTGTTCTTCTGTTAGCATTTAGCCAGAGATACTACCACCTATGTTCTCTCTCGCTTAGAGCGAGGGAATCAGATAGGTGGATATGTTGCTTTAAGTCTCCTTCTCAGGAGAAAGTTGGCTGGATTAATTAATTTGGTTTCCTGGTTTTCTGCTTCAGTAAGTTATCAAGATGCTGCTAAAGCCTGTAGACTTTTGTGTTTCATTGAATAACCCACTGATTGGATTGCACTTTGCCATGGAATGCAGTATCCAGAGGGCCTCTCCTCAGTCTTTAGATTTTGCCTTCCTGTGTATTACCTCTTCACGTGGCTTTAAATCCAATCCTTCCTATGTAATGCCAGCCTTCGAAGCTAATGCCAAAAGCCCAACAATGCCTTCCTCAGAAAGAAGAGCCAAGTATTTGTGAAACCAACAATAAGGCAGACAAGAGAGCAATGTGAAACAAGATTAGATGAGAATTTGTTAGAGAGAATTATCCAATATCTGATAGTTCCGTACTGAATGAGTAGCAGGAAAAAAAGCCATGGGATTATGGGTCAAGTTCACCAGAGTGACTTCACTGGAAAGCATGCCAGTGAGGCTATGCCAGGGATTTGTTTCCTACAAACAAATGGCATAAGTAATCTTGGCTTAATATTGCAAAATGCCTGCATTACGTCTCTCTCACAGACATTTCTGTATGTATACAATTGTGTCACTGATAAGTAAAGTGGAAATAATCAGATTTCATGGCACTGTGATATCTTAGACAGCTAGTTACCATTAGAAGCTTTCTTCCTCCATAGATTTAAAGCTTCTTAGGACTAAAACAAATTTTAGCTTTTGCCTTTGGACTCTCACCAAATTCAGCTTAATCACCATTTTGTCTTCCAGGTGCTTGCAATGTGCAGGTGCAGATGGAGGGATACAGATTTTGGCTGGCCATGAGGGAGAAGGACGTTCCTGAGAAACTGAAGTGGGCTCAGCAGCAGGTGGGGGAACTGAACCGTGCCACCTTAGGAGTCATCAGTATGGAAACAAAACTCCAGGAAATGATCCATTCTGTGCTTCAGAGCCAGGACAAGTTGATGGAGAAAGTAAAAGCTGCAAATCCTGAGTACCTCGACCAGATCCGGGTCGAGGGAAACCTGCAAGAAAACATACAGGAAATGTGTCTGGCTCAACAGGTCTCGAAGCAGTATACAGAAGAAGCCAATAGTGTCCTTAAAGAAATGTCCAACTCAGTAGGTTTTACCTTGTAAAAAGAGATGAAGATGAACCTGTTTTAACGGTGTTTCTACAATGATGAATTAAGGCACTTGTGACAGAAGGCTCTTTTGGTTATAGTTTTACTGCACAGGTTACACAGAAATTGAACCTGACTGTAAGATTTCTGTGAGTGTAAAGTGATACAACCACATGCCGGAGAAATAGACAGATTATTATCATGTGACAAATAGACTTCAGTGGTCTATAAGTGGCAAGAATTCAGTGCTATTGCCTTTAGGTGGCTGCCATTTTTCTCTTTATATCTGTCTTTAGTATGAAGAAGATAGCTACAGACTTTGTTTTCCTCTGAATTCTTCCGAATTCATAAAGGACAGTCAACCCTATCTTACTGGGCCAATGAGAACACCTGCCAGAGTGCCAGCTTGGAAAAGGAGTAGTTTGTGCTCAGGAGGTGTGATAAAAAGAAGTTTGTTCTCATTGTTATCTTGAGTCTAATCCAGCATCTCAATTCTAAAAACATGGCTGAGTAAGACAGGCCAAATAAAAGCTTGAACATAATGCAGATGTACATAAGCTCACATTTTTGAGTGCGCCCGACAAGGGAGGTCTGTACTTTCAAGTGAAAGTCTTAGGTTCTTTGTCCCTGGTTCATTGTCTCTGCCCTGTCCTTAACTCTATCAAGCTTACTCTTACTGTTTATTGTATTGCTACAGGTTATCTAGGACTCACCAAAAGACCTAAAGAAGGAAGGCTCTGTTTGGAGTCCTGTGTGTTTACTGCCACCAGTAATACTCATAAGAATATGTATATTTATGTATATATAAATTAGGAAACTATGCATCAGACGCACTCAGCACTTTTCCACTCCCCCTTTTCCTACACTATGAATATTGCTGTCACCTCCAACATATGGCAACCCTATAAATGAGTGACCTCTGAAATGTCCTGTCCTCAGAAACCCAGCTCAGCTCTTGTGAACTCAAGGCTATGGCTTTCTTTTGGAGTCAATCCATCTCATATTCGGTCTTCATCTTTTACTGCTGCTGTCAACACTTCCCAGAATTATTGTCTTTTCCAGCGAATCTTGCCTTCTCATGATGTATGGCAGTATCAGTTTCATTAGTTTTGCTTGCAGAATGAGTTCAGGCTTGATTTGATCATTGATCTGCTTGTTTGTTTTTCTGACAGTCCAGGGTATTTCTAAAGCTTTCCTCCAGCATCATATTTCAAAGGAATCAACATTTTTCCTGTTGGTTTTCTTCATTGTTCAGCTTTCACATTGATACAAAGTAATTTGAATCAATTTGAATCATTTTACCTCCCAATAGGAAATAGTTGCATACCTATCTTTCCTCTCTGTCATTTTCTCCCTTCTCTGCACCCCAACAATTTGCCAGTATCCTGGAGGTCTAGTTATCTGCATATAAGTCCTGATCACCATCCCAAACAGCCCCCTCCCATTCTTATCAAGCCACTTGTGCCACCCATCTCTTATATTTGGCTCCATATAGCTAAATAAATACAGTGGTGCCTTCACTTACGAACTTAATCTGTCCCAGAAGATGTTCGTAAGTCAAAACGTTCGTAAGTCAAATCAGCATTTCCCATAGGAATGCATTGAAAACCAATTAATCCGTTCCGGCTGTTTTTTGTTCTTATGTCGAGGCGCCGTTTGTAAGTCAAAGCATTAGTTCCCATAGGAACTAATGCAAAACCGGTTAATCCGTCCTCTACCACTAGAGCGAGAAATTTTTTTTTAACCTAAGATGACTTAGGTTAAAAAAAAGGGCAGGAAAGGAGGGAGGGAGGGAACGAACACCTTTTAAACAGAACACCTTTAAAACCAAGCAGCTTTAAACCAAACCAAGCACCTTTTAAACCAATTTTTACATTTTAAAATTACAGTACCAGGCAGTCCAAAGTCCATTTCCCGCTTTCCCCGCGGTTTTTTTGTTTGTAAGTCAAAGCTCTGTTCGCAAGTCAAAGCAAAATTTTGTGAACGGAGCTGTTCGTAAGTCGAAATGTTCATACGTCAGGGCGTTCGTAAGTCAAGGCACCACTGTAGTTCTTTGTCCTATTTGATGCCTATATGCATATTTTTCAATGTTTGTAATAAACTAAGTTGGATTATTGTAATTTCTGGCTGTGGCCTCATTGTTAATTTCCTGCTTTAGAGAGATGAGTTGTTTTATCTATTGCTTTTATCCAGCTGATGATTCCATTTCCTGCCTCTGTGCACCTTTACTCTATGCTGAAGAAGATCTGACCTGGGCTAAATACTAAGAACACACCACAGAATGGGTTGTCATCATTAGCTATCTGCAAATGAACTACCCAGGCCTGGTGCCAACACCTAGGACACATGACTGAAAGATTTGCTAGAGCCCACACACGTCAGCACTGTCCATAGGGACCAACACATTGCCTGTTGCTGTCTTGTGAGTCCCTTCATGCCATGCCTACTGTCGTAGTCACCAGTCTAGCATATGTGAGGATGGATATACTCAATAGCACCATTGTAGTGAGTTGCTTAGAGCTCCTGACAGCACAGTACATTATCTCCTGCAGTGCTCTAGGTGATTAAACATAGCAGCAGCTGGGTGCTGACTTTAGCCAACCAGCCGCTGTGCTCTTGGACTATTACAGTGTCAGAGCAGCAGACTTTGGGGGCCTCCATCTAGGGCAGCCTGCCCAGACCCACCCCAGACTTGGAACTGGGCCCTTAATTGCTGCCCATATTCTATATGAAGCCACCTAGCTTTCAGTGCAGCGATCTATTAATCCCTGGGGTCTTCCCTGCAAATTAACATTAATGGAGAGCTGCAGTAATGAAGTAAAAAAAATAGTTTTTCTACTAGACGTTCTTTTGAAATAGCCATTTGTTTCTACCTTAGTTTTTGCTCTGCTTTATTAAAAACAACAAAAATGCTTTTTAAAATTTATATGCAGCAGTCAGGTGTTAAAGTTATAAGCTCAAAGATTGCTCACAGGCTTTGCTGATATGTATGCCATCACTCTCAGAGGAATTGGTATATAGAAGGAGGACTAAAATCACAATGACAAAAAACTGTGATCCCAGAACTGCACTTTAGTACTGCGCTGAAAATATCTTCTGCCATCTGTTATGACCATTTGATTTATTTTAATTTTTAAAAAAGTCAATGGAAAATATGACTTCAATAAAATGTTGATGGGTTGACCCAGGACTTTTATTCTTACCTTGGTTATGAGGTAGCTAAAAGGAGTGTGAGGTGTTTTTCGATGTACAATCATCTGTCTACTGATCTACAGCCTCCTCAGATTCCCATGATTTAATTAAGACTAAGGGAATGACATCTGATTTAATTTCTGTCTTGGACCTGTTGCAGCTCAGGATGTATGAGCATCAGGGGAGGCTACAGAGCACTAGACTAGAGGTAAAAATAAATACGCCCTTCTTCCACCTCTGAATAGTAAGGCAGGTTCAAAACACTGACAAAGAATGCTCTACGGCCATACTAAACTATCTTGAAAGGAAGGCAGAAAAACAGAATACACTTTCATGGAGGAGAAAAACCTCCAGGAAATCAGAAGACATATTCTAGAGCAACATTATTTCATAAGTTAGCATGTCTTCTTAAGAAATACCTTCACATGGGGCTCATAAACTCCAAGGGATCTTGATGGTCAGTTGTAGATACGAATAGTTTGTGCGCACTGTGGGAAGAAGCCACATTCTCTCCCACATGCACGATTAGTCTTTGTAGTATCCCTCACCTCTTTGGGTCCACAAGCCACCAGGGATGGTCAGTACCTTTCTCTAGCTATGATCCGGGGCAGCAGCAATTTATGGTCTGAGCAAAGGAGTAATCTCAGTCTCCTCAGACGATAGGTTGACAGTGCCCAAAGGACAACATTTACATTGCAGTCTATACCTGCTGCACTCAGTAGTATGTACCCTTAGAGCCTGTACAAAATCATAAGAACATAAGAAGAGCCCTGCTGGATCAGGCCAAGGGCCCATCTAGTCCAGCTTCCTGTATCTCACAGTGGCCCCACTAGATGCCTCTGGGAGCACACAAAGCAACTAGATACCTGTCTCCTCTGATACCCCTCCCCTGCATCTGGCATTTTGAGGTACCTTCCTTTTAAGCCTGGAGATTCTACATCCCCATCAATCCCCATCATGGCTTGTAACCTGTGATGGACTTTTCCTCCAGAAATCTGTCCAATCCCCTTTTAAAGGCATGTAGGCCAGATGCCATCACCACATCCTGTGGCAAGGAGTTCCACAGACTAACAACACGCTGGGTAAAGAAATATTTTCTTTTGTCTGTTCTCACTCTCCCAAGGTCAATGAATCACAAATTACAAATTTATGATTTTTTACTGATGAATTGATAAATCGATTTGTAAATTTGTGTTTGATTTTAAAACCCCATAAAATGCCACCCCAAGCACTTAGAGACACCAAAGTCACAGAGAAGCTTCCCCCAGACTCTCCTCTACAAGCCCTGCATGATTGGTGAAGTTTGGATTTTGGCCATCCGAGTTATACACCCACAAAGAGCCCCTCCCAGGAAAGTTCCCTCCAGGAACCTAGAGACACCAAAATCACATAAACGCTTTCCCTGGCTGTCCTCTACAATCACACCAAGTTTGGTGAAGATTGGGTTTCAGACATCCATGTTATACACCCAGAAATTTGCCCCCCCAGGAAAGTGCCCTTTAGCAGCTGGCTTGGGGAAACCCAATCTTCACCAAACTTGGAGGGATTGTAGAGAAGAGTCAGGGAAAGCTTTCCTGAATTTTGGTGTTTCAAGGTGCCGGGGGGTGTTTTATAGCCCAACAAATCGATGAATCAAAAGTCACTAAAAATTGTTGATTCGTATTCTTTGGGGGGCATTTGATTCATACGAATACAAATCAACAAATTAGTGATTTTTTGAATGAATTTGGTGATTTCTTTTCTAATTTGAGCCCATCTCTAGTTCTTATCTATTTGGGGGCAGCATAACTATAATTGTAACCAATTGTTCTTCAAAGCAACTCCTCAATAGCTCTGGTCTTATGAGCTCTTCAATGTCTGAGAATTTTCATATAACCAAAGAAGTCTGTAATTACAAACAGGCACACCACAAACCTCATAATCGTCATGGATTTGACTCAGTCCAGTGCACCCAGGCATTTCAAAATGCACAGTATAGACCTCATGGAACACACAGCTCCACTTTGGCTTTCTTTAAGGAACAAAATAGGTTCCTGCATAAATATAGATCTTTGTACTTCAATATATTCATACAACTCTGGTGAGATATGTCTGCTGAGATCTAGTTCCAATATGATGTGGACATGTTCACAAAGGCTCATATTTATACCTCTTTGTACTCACTGTTCTTAGCTTTAAATATTGCCTTTCAAGGATATAAGCCACCCTGAATCCTTTTAAAGGAGAAGGGCATGGTAGAAATGTTTTAAATAAAATAAATCAATTAATTAAAATATAGCAGTTAAGTTTTTAAGGTGCCACTGTGTTTTCATCTTCCTTATTTATTATTTTTCCTTTTGTTTCAGCCTGATGTGCTAGCACAGACTAACACAGCTGTATCTTCTAAAGTTCCAATATGAGTGTCATTACTCATGTTTCACTACTCAGTGCAAGTCAAAAAGCAGCTGTAGCATGGCTCAGTAAATGTGGCTTCTGGTAGCATAAATTTGGGCTGGTTCTATCCATCTGCTGACCCATGCTAGCTATGGCAGCTCCTTGGCTTCACTCATGGCGTTGCTGGCCTCCATTCTACAACATGCAGTGTGGACCAGCCATGGTTGATGCTATACAGCTCCAAAGCTGTAGCCAGAATGAGGCAGGTGCTTCCAAAGGTCAGGAAATTCATAGCTACTGTATTCGTTATTACTGTATTTTTACAACCAGGGATAACGAAAGGTGCTTCTGGGATTTTTTTGCCTCATGTGATAAAATTATGTAGCTGGCTTTGGGCATTATGCTTCTTGACTTGGGTTGAGAGGGGTTTTGTTTATTCTTCTTCCTCAGGAAGAATAATGTCTTGAGTCATCCACGATACTGCCTCCATTTTAAGAAGGATGGAGGTTTGGGGTTCACTGCTCTTTTTTTCCTTAAGAGTAGACCATATGAGTAACTAAACCAGTGATATGAATCTCACAATCTTTCTCTCTTAACAAGAAACCATGAAAAGAGTCTACTCTTTGTTCTTCATAGTGAGACTTTTCCCCTGAGAAATCTCACTGAAAATTTCACAGGATTTCAAATCTAAAAACAGTTTTCTTTTCTTTCTCGAAGATATGTCAATCTGTGCAGAATTATTACAACTTTTGCACAGGATGGCACCCCCAGAATCTTATACAGGAGTTCTCAAAATCTGGCAGTTTTTGTGCAGAAGGGCACTGAGCTGCACAAAAATTTGGCAGTTTCCTGCACAGAAGCAGCAGGCCGGGAAAAAAAAGTAGAGAAAATGAAATTGGGTTGCTCTGTTGTGGAAACCTAGGAAACTTGCTGGCAGTGGGAAATATTGACATGATGGAGCTTGGAAGATCACTGAGAATAAGACCAGTGGCTAAATTATAAACCAATGCATTGCTGAATGAAGCTACAGTTGATTGTATCCCATGTTGATTTCCCAATGTCAAGGTAAAATAAATTCTCCAAATGGCTGCTGGAATGAGGAACACTGAGTTTTTAACATATGTGGGAAACTTCTGCTTAAAGGTTGTAGCTGCATTCTGTTCCAGTGACGTGCATACACTCCTGGCAGGATGCGGCAGCTGCCAGCAGGCGGGGTAACCCCTTCTGCCCTTTCGCTTAGAGGTAGAGCATAAGATCAAAGGGTTATTTTAGCCAATCCTAGTTACGATTAGGTAACTAGTACCCTATCTGTTTCTCTCGTAACATACTATGTAATCATGCTAAGTAAATAAAAGAGCTCTCAGGGCGTTGCCAGTAGGCTCCGCTGGCTCGGACATCCTCTGTCGACTCCTTTGTTCTCTCTCTAAGGCAATTAGCCTTCCTTTGTTCCGTGATCACCCACAAATACACTCTCCAGTAAGAATGTAGGTGGAGCTGAGAGACAGAACGTTTTCATTTTTCAGAAGGAAAAGGGAAACATATTCAATGATGCTCTTATAAATTTTGCCCTGAAAAGGGAAGCATTTGTCTTGAGAACATATTTCCCTTGGACTGTTCCTGCTGACCAATGTTTTGTGCATCCTAAAGGATAGCGTAACTAGGACAAATTCTAAAATTACTTCTGGAATTGGAGTTACATATGAGGTTCAGTTACATATTTTTCCTTCTGCAGGGAAGTGCAACCCAGACTCAAAGATACACCAGTAAAACACAAGGGGTGGACAAACTGTTACTCCCTACTGCAGGCATACACACATGCTTCTTTCTTCCTGGCTGGGTATAGAACACAGCTGAAACTCAAATGAAAAAGAAGGTGAAAGGGAAGCCCCAAGTGTTCAGACTAGCTCCTGCCCATAATAAAAAGTTATAGTATTACTCTTCAAGGTCACAGTATTGGACAACCTGGGATTTGTTTCAGAGCCAGTTCAATAATTAGGCTGTTTGTGATCGTGAAAACTTTTGCTTCTGTCAGGGAAAGTCTTGAGTTGATCCAACTTTGGACAGCTTTTCCAGATCAAAAGCTCTTTCAGGCTTTTGTTGTGCATCTACCTTGTCTTATACCCCGAATTTTTGAAGTATTCTTATATTGCTCCTGTTCTTAAAACAAGGTTTCATTCTTAAATAGAGGCTGCCACCATCTGTTGTGTCACAAATTAAAAAAATACATTTCCAATTAAAGACAATCCTAGTGGGGAGTAAGAGCAACTCTTTGGGGGGGGGGGCAGTCCTTCAATTTGCCTACCTCTGGCTGTTGGACGGAGGACAAAAACAACAGAAAGAACTAAAACCATGGCAAATGACACATGAGTGAGGATTATGTACGACAGCCTTCTCCAACCTGGCATCTTTCAGATGTACTGAACCAGACTCTCATCAGCTCTAGCCAGCATGGCCACTGTAGTCCAACACATCTGTGGCAGTCCCACAAACCCGTAGGACACCAGATTGGAGGATGCTAGAGCAGAAGCTCAGAAACTGAAACAATGTCTGCACAGAGCAGGAAAATATTCCTAATGCATCAATGCCAGCCTAAAAGGTAATCCATATAATATCATAATCAATATCTGAAAAGACATGGGGATAGAAGACTTCCAGAAGCACCCGTCATCTTCTTTATGGTTTTGTTCTTTTGTTTGTTTCCTTGCTTAATGTTTTGGGCTGGAATGCCAACTGTTCTGTTTTATTTTGATTTAGAAAGAAAGAAAGAAAGAAAGAAAGCAAGCTTATCTTTAGTAAAACTAACAAAACTCTTATTGCACAGCTATACAAACAGCACAACTTGCTGTAAATTAAGAAATGTCCAAAGACGTTATCTGTCACATAGCAATTCATGTGACGCAGTATAAACAGATTATGTCTATGGAGATTTCTTAACTTACACCAATGTGTGTGGCTAAAAATTTTGCAGTTTCCATAACTGCACAACAGGATTTCAGCCTCAGTGTTGTAGTAGGCTCTACCGTATCCAACCATGGTCCTTTTGCTGCTGCAAGGCAGGATAAGTGGAATATCTTCCTTTTCGAAGCTCTTATTTTAATATCAAGTATGTAGCAATACCATCCTTGAAACATTCATGAATAAGTTTTTAGTTTGAGCCCTGTCCATCTTTTATGGGCTGCATTTCTTCACTTCCTTATATTTCCTCTCTTTATAACGCTTTTGTGATGACTGAGTTGACCTGAATTTGAGTCAGAGTAGCTTTAGATCACAGTGCTTCACAGACTATTTAGGACAAAAATATTGCATTGAAATCTGTCACTGGCATTATTAAAGACCATCTACTCTCTGGACCCCACTTGGTCTAACTACCTATCCTCTAGGCAATTTTCCTGCTTTTAAAAAACCTTACCTTATTCATTTAGTTCTTCCTTTCAAACATGAGCATTTGAGGCCTTGCCCCTTGCATTTCTGCCATGGAGAATAGACATGTTCCTATGTAACAGCTGTCCACCCAGAAGCTCACAGGCCAGCAAGTTTATTATTTGGCAGACCCGCCAAGCCAAAACCCATAAACCATAATAGTCTGGAATAGTTTCCCATATATATCGCCAAAAAGCACAGGGCATGTGACACAGCCCGCCCCTTCATTGTGACTGTGGTGTTAAGTCTTCCAGAAAAGGAAATGTTCATGAGACAGGGAAAACAATAAAGGAGGAAACCTGAAAGAATGTGACCATGTAGTGCAGCTTTTCTTGGACAGCATCAAGGCAGTTCTGCTGAATGCCATTTTGCCACCTTGCATCCCCCCCACTACCACTTATTTGATTTGAGAAAGGGAAATGAATCAAGTGTTTGCCCATTGATTTAACAGTCAGCATACTCAGGCAGCAGTTCTGTATCCATTTGCTTCAGAATAAATCCCACCAAATTCAATGGATTGTACTGTTTGTCTCTCAAGGAAGTGCAGGGATTTACAGTCATCTGAGGAGTAATGAGAGATATTGCTAATAAAATTCCTAAAATACCATTTTTGGATTCTTGGGGCAGGGGGATGACTGACATAGGTTTGTGATACAGATGTGCCTTCTATGAATCTGTTCTTTCCAGTGTGAAGAGCAACAGAAAATTTTGAAGAGAACACTCCTCCATCTTGACTTCAAATCCTTTAGCAATTTTGTTGTTGTTGTCGTCATCATCATGACCATCAACCTCCTCCTTACATTTTTTTCTACTGGACAAATAGGGGGGCAACAGTGGTGTGGTGGTGGGGGGTGGCAGTGGCAGTGGGGGTGGGGGTGGCAGGGGGTGGGGGCGGTGTGTGTGTTTTTTTAGTAACCCCCCACGAATCGCCAAAATGGTGAGTCATCCCCATCTCTAAGCAGAACCAAACAACAACAACAAAAACCCCAGCAGAACAAAAAAAACCCACCATATGCTTTATCATCTTGAAAAGGAAGAGTGGCTGCTTAAAATCTATCAACAATTAGTTCCCACTTTCTATGAACCTTAAAGCATTTCACAGAGCCTAAGAGGCAATCAAAGGAGATCAACTGAAGGTGAGGGTCCCCAATTATTATCTGAAGAAGAATGATCACACATTATCACTGAGCCCCTGGCTATGCAAGGGGAACCAGCTCATAAAAGAAGTCTCCCTCCACAAATCTCTTTCTGTATTATATACACCACTACACTCATGTATCAATGGATGATATCTCCAGTGGAGAACCTTCTCTATTTGCAGAATGCAGGATTCTAAATCATGCCAACATTTAATAATAAACATTTGTGATCTCCACTGTGCATTTAGCTTGACTCTGTGCTTCAGCATCCGAATCATATATATGAGTGCAAAAAAGCCAAGCCATAAAGTGGCTTGGGATAGTTTAAATGTGGGGAGAAGGGAAGCATTAGTAACACTGCATCCTTTCCCCATGCATAGTAAGAGTGGCCCATTATGCTCAAATGATTTATAGTAAAAAAAATCAGGAGCAAGAGAGTATATACTGCTACCAAAAGGATAGCTGCATAATTATCTTCAGGATCATTAGTCAATCTAACCTGGAAGATACCCTCTTCTCCTCTGTTTAGATATGATTAAAACTAGGCATGGGTACTGCCTTTGGACAAATGTGAAAAAACAGACCAAATCAGGATTATTTGAACTATTTGGGGGTTACTACGGGGCCAAACAAAGAGCTGCTGTTCATCCCTGAGATGGAGCAACACCCAGATGGATGCTTCTTACTCCTTTTGACATTTATTGGATTAAAAACATGGTCTGCAATTTCAAATGAGGAAAGGGGAAGTAAAAAATCAATACCAAGATGCATGAAAGCAGAATCCCCCAATGAAGTCCAAGAGATTCCCTGGATACTCCAGCCATAGAGGCACAAGGGAGGCTCAGATGAGCTCCCCAAGCACTATGTATTCTCCTGTAGCTACTATGCCAGCCATTCCATGAAGCTACAGGGCATTTTGTGAAATTGTGTTTTGAACAGTCTCTTTTTAACATCTTCTCTCATTCAGTTTGGCTTACCAAATTTACTGAAATATTATTATTCTGTTAGGATTGAATGTGAGTGTGGTTATGAAAAGATAATTGCTATATGTGCATTGAGTGGGTAGGTCATACCTTAACTACCCTATATGGCTTCTCAGTTCACCATCATTTGAATTCCCCACAACATACACACACACACAAACGTATGTCATGGAACTTCTTTCTTTCTTTTTTTCGAACTGGAAACTGCCAGATAATGTCATAGACTCCAAATGGAGTGGGTCAGAATGATTCTTAAAGGGTGCAGGGTGGGTTCATCCTGATTGGTGCAGCCCGTGTTCTGGTACATAGTAAGTTGGGGGAGGGCGTGCAAACATGTCCCGTTAAAACTACTACTAACAATTTTTATATCTACACATACTGCATGTTAATAGGTATTTCACACAATATCCAACACCTGTCTCTGATGATGGCAATATGAGGTACTGAGCTGAGATCTGCTCATTTAACAGAAAAGGAATAAGGCAGGGTTTGAAAGCAAGGAGGAGTAACAAGATTGGTGTTCCATTGTTTAGTATCTGGCTGTATGGATCTAATAGAGAAAAGGTAGACAGAGAGGGAGGGTTTTGTGGCAGCTGCCTGTCCTGCAACCTACATTTTCTTCCAGGGACGGGCAAGAAGAATTTGGAACCCTTCCTTGCCAATCTGGGAGCAACTGATCACAGACAGGCTAGACTGGGGTTTAGTGGTTGTTCTTGTTTGGCATATGGACAACCTATCTCTGGTCTAGTCAATACTGCTTCCTTTCCCCTGTGCCCTGGAAGAAGCTTGAGCTATAGATAGTACCATGCTCTGTCAAAACAGTAGGGCTGCCAGGCTCTTGCCGGTAAAGCTAACACCTCGCTTTTTGATGACACTGAAGGGGATTGTTGTGACTAGTGGTATGGATGACAGGGTGAAATGGTGGTGCCATGCTAGGACCAAGACAGGGACACCTACAACCCCATAACTATGGGCCACAGAACATAGGCCAAACTTAGCTCTAGCTTTTAACCCTTAGTCTTTCTCAAGGTTGTTAAATGTGGAAAGAGACATCCTCCTGATCTAGTTGGGGAAGAATCATCATTATAGCCTTTTCATCATCCCCTGGTGATTTTACCAAGATCTCTTGAGAATCGTCTTGACATGTTACATTTATCTTTCACCAAAACCATCAGTTAAAAATAGTATTCATCATCTTGAAATGAAGGCAATTTCTTTTCTAATCAGCATCCTGCTACTCTGACATTCCCGATGGTGAGAGCCCAATATACCAATGAGGCAAAGAGCTATTCTTACTGCTTTTCACAGAAGCCAGAACAATAAAGTCAATAGTCTGTTCAGATAATAAGCCAAATGAGATTCTACACTCCACCAACACCCCATCCCTTTGGCTAAGCGTCCTTGCCTCAGATGACTGGAGAACCATAACATAAAGATCTTTCAAGAATAGCAAAAGCAGAGAAAGGGCTATGGTTAAGTGATATACGTCAGGCCTGCAACTTGAGCATGGTGTATGTTACTCTAGCCACTGCTGGCTGTTTATTATGTTTGTCTGGTTGCCTGGGGAACCAGCTCAGGACGTTTCACTCATTTTATAATGTTCCTGTAAATGTTAGGTAGGGCCGGGATTTATTATGCACTGTCAACACCTCAAATGGAACGCACTGCTGAGCTCCACTTACTTGGCACAGTGCCCTTGCTCAATCCCTTCTCTTTAAAAAAAAAAAAGAGCAGAAGAAGAAGAAGAGGGAAAGGAAAAACAAAAGTCAAGAAAACCTTTTGCGTTCAGATTTCGATGTCTGGGTATGTTTCTGTTTGTGTGTTTACTGCTCTCCAACCATACATAAAACTGGTGACCTTCTGAATGGAGATGTTTGCCAGGGGAGGATTGCTGCAGAAACGACACAATGTTTATGTCAAGGGAACAAGTGAGTTAGCAAGTAACTAACCTAGCCGACTGCTCTTGGGTGGAATCTGTGACTTGTTATTTATAAGAGGTAAATTTGGAAGGGGGAAAGGTGGGGACATGTTTACTGAGAGTGTTTCTCATCTCCACACAGTATGACCCCATCGTCATCAGCCTAACAGCTTCCGTTGCTTTAAGATGAGTAATGAAACTTATTAAGGCTGGAGTGTGCTGGTTTTCTTTTCCTTCATCTGTCCCAAGCATGACGGGGCATATTTGACTGCAAAATTAGCTGGTATTAGGCACAATAGGCTTCTTTGGAAGAATGGGATTCAACCCAGATAAATATAGAAACACAGGGTAATGGGATCAGACCTTTGTCTTACGAAATTCACTTGAATTTTTGACAAGAGCAAGCAGCAACCTGCCAGCTTATTTATGTATTTACACAATTTCTAGGACGGAATATCGTGTTCTAAGATTTCTGACAGCAGCTACATACTACTTTTTTTCTCTCTCTATGTATTGCTGATGTGTCAATTTTTGTTCGATTTTTTTATTTTTGGGGAGAAAGCCTGTTAATAATCTGTTCTGGGTTTCAGTTTTAATAAAGTTTTTGTTTGTGTTTATGGTTGATATTATTATAGTTAATTTTGTGTTATTTTTATACTTCCATGAGAATATCTAGTTTGTTCATTTGTTCTTTATGATCCTGAATTATCAGAATCAGTGCTCCAATAATATGCAGAGCAGCATTAGCCTTCCATCTAAATTTGCATGCATAATTCGTTGCATAGCAGGTTATAACACATATTATATATTATATTTTTGTTAGACTTTGGCTTGTTTGTTAAAGGTAAAAGGTAAGCAAATAGACAGGTGTGTGCTCACACATGCTTTTTTACAGTTAGAAAAAAATCTGTAGCCACACACGCTTTTTGTCAGTGTAACTGTCACTATGTGAGGCAACCCCAGTGGCAAGGCTGTGTCAGCAAAATCACAGCTGCTCTTTTTAATTGCCTCCTAATTTGCCCATGGAGCTGGCTAATTTGAACAGTTCACTTCTAGGATCCTGTGAGGTCTCCAAGGCTAATTGATTTTGTCTTGCTTAATCAGCACCGCCATAAGCAGAGCCCATTTGTGCTGGCTGCTTTCTAAGCTCAGTTCTGGCATTAGGTGACAAAATGGAAAGAAAACACACACATTGAAGGATGGTGGTGGGGAGTCACCCACAGCACTTGTTGGCCAAAATCTGATTAGAACTGCAGGAAGCCAAGGCTCAGTGCTGAAAGGTGAAATTCTACTATGTATTATTTAAATATAGCTTTATGGCCCCCAAAATGTGTTATGGAGAGACCTCAAATGACTCTGCAAGGCCTAGGTATATTATATGCATGAAACATTCAAAAAGCAAACTTTCAGGCTTGGACTAGTGTTTTAAAATGTGGGTTCAAAACACTTTCTTTTCTTGTATTTGGTGTCAAGATAAGATGTAATGTAAAAAAAAAAAAACTTCCATGAACACTAACAGAACTGCTGGATAGCTCAGTGGTTGAGGTACAGTATATGGCTGCCAGAGGTTGGATGTTTGATTCCCCACAGCGCCTTCTTGACCCTGCACAGAGATCCTAAAACCAAACATGAAGCCCTCCTGCAAATAACAAACTGCTTCTCTATCTGGGTATGGTATCAACCAGCCAGCCAGTGTCGACAGGTTAATTGGACTGGGGCCCTTTCGCATCAGCAGATGGGCCGGGTGGCTGCTGTTTGGGACAAATCCTTCCTTGTTGCTACACCTTCCTGGGTGTCCCCTGAAACACGTGGCTGAACCGTGGGGCACACTGCATATGAAACATTGGTGTCAGAATCTGCACAGTTTCTTGTTGCAGGACCCCTTGGCATTAAATTCCCAGTAAACCAGGCAGGGTTGGGCCACCTGGCCCGCTAGAGTGCAGGGAGTACTGTAATTGTTTGTTCTCTGAATCAAATGTCCGCTATCAAAACGGTCACCCAGGTTGGGGCTAGAGGGGGTCATTAACTATAACCACAAGCAGTGGTGATGCACATCCCAGCGCATTTCGGAGTGTATCGCCACTCTCATACGGAACCCCTTATCATAGAGCAACCACACATGCCCCGGGAAGTCTACATAGGCCCTGTATATCAAGTCCATATCAAGGTGAAGGCCCTATTGTCCCTGCATATATCAAAAAAATATGGGAGCCAGTTCACCCAACATCTCTGTTTTTTTCTTCCTAAATCTCTCTTTCTCCCTATCCTCCTCCTTGGTCCCTTTTTTCCCTTCCATTTTCCTGTTCAAGAGTTCGAATACATCCACATATTTGCCTCTCCAAATCTTCTCTATTGTAGCTAGGAGAAGGTGGTCATCCAAAAGCAGGAATTGATCCCCATATGGAAGGGCGCTCCTAGATACAGAGTTATAGCCGGTATCTGGTATTGTGGGGTGACTAATTTCCGTAATCCTTCGATAAACCCTGGCATTTGACTAGGGAAGGACCACTGAAGATAAGGTGCTGTCCAAGGCTTCGAAGCCAGTATAGGCACTCCCAGTACGGGGGAACCCTGCCCAATGTTGCCAGGCATTAAACCGGTCGTTATCTGAGATGACGCTAGCAGACTAACTTCCCCCCAAGGCCACATCCCTTCAAAGTGTGTCGTGTGTGATGTGGTTGCCAACTCACCTACCACTGGCAGTGCGGGCACTGCAGCATTGATGGGAGGCACCTCTAACACCTGTTGGCTAGGTCCTGCTGTGGCACAGTCAACCTCATTCTGCCTGCCTGCTGGCACCCTTGCACCTTGGTAGGTCTACTCTTCTTCAACCTGGGTACTCTCAATGGGCCGGGGCTCCAACCTTGTGTCAACTTGCATGTCAGGACGAGTAGTCTGATGGCTGCTGCTTGCTCCTTCCACCAAGGTCGCTCCTGCAGAACCACTACTCTCTTTCTATAAAAGAGCGATACGTGACAACATTACATCACCCAACTGTCACAATTCTGCCATCCTGCGTGCCTTGGATTCTCTATGCGACATTCTCGGGGTAGCGGTACTAGCCGCATTCCTAGCCATTGCCCTTTTTCTTTCCAATTCACTTAACTCCCAGCATGGCACTATAATCTGGCCACTCCTCATTTTCAGATGAAGAAATCACTGGCAGGGGCTTTACGTTTTGCAGGCTGCTTGCTCTTACCTGAACCTTGTCATTTTTTAGACCCCATGCTGTTTCCCCCCTTTTTAAATTTATTCAATTATTATTATTTTTATTATTATATATACAGGTGGCAGCACACCCTTACAGAGAGGCTTGTGTCTATTCTTGTATATTAAATTCACTTTATCCTGGTTTATTTTCTTTATGTCAATTATTTATATTTTAATTATCCATACACATATATTTTTTATTATTTATTTATTTATTTTAACTCACCCTTTCTCGCACTCTCCCTCCTTTTATATTTCTATCTCTCACTCTCCCCTCACCTCACACTTTCAACTTTAATTCACCCCCTATGGCTACTGCCTTTCTCTTCTGCCCTGTTGTTACTTCCCTTCACCCTGTCAAGTTCCATACCAACTCTTCCTTTTCCAATTTATTGAATAATTATTATTATTATTATTATTATTATTATTATTATTATTATTATTATTATTATTATTATTATTATTATTATTATTATTATTATTATTAATAATAATAATAATAATAATAATAATAATAATAATAATAATAATAATAATAATAATAATAATAATAATAATAATAATAATAATAATAAACACTCCAATCAATTTGCTGTGCTTGGGAGGGATCACCTCCCCTTCACCCTTCCCTTGTAAGAAAGGAAAAAACTCCAAACCATGGGACGTGCCGATGTGTGACCGAAAAAAGCAGGCTCCCAAGGCCAGCCACTTGTGGGGAAAGTGAAACCGCTTCCCACGGAGCCGCACGGTTTCCCTCTTGCTCAGCCAATTGAAGAAGAGGCCAGGCGACAGGGATGCCGGCTCTTGTCCCTCCCTGAGAGCAGCGTTATCGTGCTGTGACGCCAATCTCTGGGCTGGCGGGCAAAGCGTCCCCATCGCGGCAGCTCCACGCCTAGTGGAGCGGACATAATTAAAAAGGCAATATTAAAGCTAAAAACAGTGAATTATTTAAATATTAAGTGAATTTATAACATTATATTAAGAATGTTAGGTAAAGCATTACTAAAACAGATTTAGAAGCAACAAAAATGTAAACTATCTCATTTAAAAACCTCTCCTAGACAGCCAGTCACTAAAGAAAAGCCTGCCTGAAGAGAAACATCTTCCCCTGCTTGTGGAAGGACAGCAACGATCAGGCCAGCCTGGCAATGAGATCCAAAGTCCGGTAGCAGTGGCAGAGAAGGTCCTCTCCTGTGTCCTCACCAAGCATACCTGTGTGGGTGGTGAAAGAGACAACAAGGCCTCCCCCGATGATCTTAAGATAATAGAGTGTTGTTACTATCTGGTGAAACTGTACTTTCAGACAAATCGTATTGGTAGATACTCCATACTTCTGACAGCCAGACAATGTAGTGACTGAATAATATGTGGCACAAGCCAGGTACCCCCTTCCCTATTTAGAGAATGCTGTACCTCACCGTCCTTTGCATTTATGATATTATATGGATTAGGGAAACCATCTGGGAAGCAAATTATTCAGCTCCTGGTTTTTGTTTTTAATCTTTGGCATTTATTGGCTCCTTCTGTATATTGGCTCGCACTACTGGCCAACAGTTGGACACACCCCACAAAGAAATAATCAATTCCATATACTCTTAAAGCAACAAGACAATGGCATTGTCCCTAAAGTTCAATAATAATATTTACTGATCTGCAGCGTCAGAGCCACAGGTTAATATTGCTGTTTTTTCTGGACAGCTCCAAATTTCTATTGATCATGAGCTACTTGCTAAAGTTCTGTTTTGTTTTGTTTTTAAGAAAAGTTAGGAACAGGTCATAAGTCTGGGAAGATTTATAGGACTGTTTAAAAATATTTATCATTTTAAATGCAGCTGTGTTGCTGTCAACCGCAGATAGACTGGTAAACTACTTAGAAAGAGAAAGACACATTACATAAAACAATATATCCAGATAGGTTTAAAGAGCTTTTGTCATGCATGGCCTAACTTTGAAACATATTTTACCAAATCCTCATTTATTTTCTTTCTCCTTTTTTCTCTTTACTTCCTTTCCCATCATTTCTGCTCACCAAGGCCCTTGTGTAAATATAAGTATTCCCTCTTCCAGATAATGACCTCCTAGTGCTTCCAGGACAGTGAAATACTGAAATATCAGTTGCGGTCAGTTGCCTCTTTGCATCATTAGCTGGATTCTTATGACACTGTAGAGATAAGGAATTTTAAAAATGAGAATATGAAGCATTTGGAACACACTTGCTGAGTTTACAACCAAGGTTAAAAAAAAAAATCTGAATGGTGCTACATCAGCAAGGTTCTGTTTTTTGTTTAACAATAGCTCATGTTATCACTAGATCAAGATAAAATAGTTTGAAATAATGGCAAGCCGAGCACTTGAGAAGGGAGTTGGTCACCATTCTTATATAAGAGACTCTGTCACTAGTGGAAATCAGAAGTGGAAACTGGTAGTTATGGTTCTCTTTTATGTCTTCTTTCTGTTATGTTTGCTCTGTTTCTTCCTCACCTGTAAACTGAGAGACAACCACTGCAGACGTCTCACAGAAGTCATTAGTTTGCTTTGCAATGTTAACTGTGAATTTTAGACAAGCAACACCAGAATATAGAGGAGATTGGATAAATAGAGATGATATTCATCGATTGCACGACTGATGGGCACTAGGAAATAGACAAGATGTGCAAATGGATACATGGAATGCTTTCTTAAGGTGCCGAACTGAGATGACAGCACACAGCAGAGATTGCCTACCGCTGAGTCAGACCACTGGACTGTCTAGTTCAGTATTTTCTGCACTCAGCAGAAGAATTGGTTTCAGGTAGAAGGGTTTCCAAACTCTACTTGCAGATTTCAAGGACTAATTCACAGATCCTGATTGGTTCACAATGTTGCCAGCTCTGTTTGGTCACATGACTGACATGACACAAAGTGAGTGGCCTTCTAACAGAGCACTGAAACACAAGATCACAACATGCTGCTTCACATAATCACACAGGCAGCACTGCATGGTTGCAACCCAGTCAAATGCCCTGGTATCCAAGGTGCTGATTAGAGATGGGCATGAACCGCCGGTTCAGCAGTTCATGAACACACAACTGATGGGTGCTAGGAAATATACGAGACATTTTTCAGCTGAACAGGTGTTTGGTGCTTCCCAGCCCTGCCTCCTCCGGTGGGTGCTACCCACTCAGAGGTAGTACCCTGGCTTTCCTGCCAAGCCTCCTCCAGGCGCTGCCTCTAAGTGGGCACCTGCCAGAAAAGACAGGGCTGGGAATCATCAAACTCCTGTTCAGCCGAAAAATGAACCAGCACGAACCACTGAACTGGTAGTTCGTGCTCATCTCTAGTGCTGATTTTGATCTATTAAGCGCTAAATGGTTTGGAGCCAGGATATCTGAAAGACTGCCTCCTCCTGTATATATCTGCCTGGAGTCTGAGGTCCTCCGCAGAGGGCCTGCTGAAGGTCCCACTACTAGACTTATAAAAGTTTTGTTTTGCTGCTGAAACAAGTTGGGAAGGAACATCTTGTTTTTGTGTAGAATTGTGTCCCAGAATTCTCTCTCTTTTTAAATTCCAGAAAACATTTCTTGAGATTCTGAGGGCTCCAGAAATGTATCATGGAGCAGGGTACAGTCCTGGGAGCCACATGATCTTCATCCTTGGATTTGATTGAAATACTATACTGATAACTGGGCTATACCACTTTAGACTGTAGATAGGACTCATATCTCTGAATGCATCTTTTTCCTTGTTTTTTATTTGCATGTATATCTTGTCTTTCCTCAAGTTTACATGACTGCCCCTCCTCCATGTTATCTTCACCACTCCACGAGGTAGATTGGGCTGACAGACTATGGCTGGCTCATGATTTGCTGGTGAGTTTCATGGCTGAGTAGGGGATCTGAACTCTGAGCTCTTCAGTTGCGACCCAAAACTCATAACTAGACATGGGGATGAATTAAAAAACAGATCACGATGTTAGTCAGAAATTGCTGATTCATTAAATATTTGTCCCTTCATATTTGTGGGTTCCAGAGACCCCCATGAATATGAAGGGACAAATATTTTCCCATTTTTATTCATCCCCCATATGAAGACAGGGAAGGCTAGCCTTCCCTCTCTTCCTATGGCTTTCCCATTCTGCTTACTGGCCCACCGATCGGCTGATCAGCGGGCCAATAAGCAGCCACCCACCCCCACAGCCTATCCCCACCCCCTTCCTCTCCCTACCTTAGCTGCCCCCTACCCCCGCCGCCACCCCCACCCCCACCGACACCCCCCATTGTAATCGCCGCTGCTGCCGTCTCCAGCAGCCTGCCTTAAGGGAGTCCAGGCTGCCCTTTGCAAAGATGGCAGCTGCAGCTTCCCTACCCTAAATGAAGCCGCAGCCGCCATCTTTGCAAAGGGCAGCCAATTTCCCTTTCTACAGGCCATGGCTGCGGAGGCCTGATGGAGATGGCAGTGATGGCGGTGGTGGCAGCGATTACAGTGGGGGGCGTTGGTGGGTGTGGTGGGGGGAATCGGCGGGGGGGCAGCGGCATGGGAGGGGCACGGGGGTGGTTTTTTTAGGAACCCCCACGAATCGACGAATAAATTCATGCTTTGTTGGTTCATGGGGGCAGCTTTGTGCTTCGTGAGTCATCAACTTTTGATGCCAAAATGGTGAGTCATCCCCATCTCTACACATAACCAGTATGCCACATAGCCTTTCATAATGCACACACAGAAATCTACACAGAAAGAAAAGTGACTCCTCTGTATGAAGATTATGTTAGACTTACATAGGATTTCTAGTTTTCTACATGAACAGGCCTTTTTTAAAAATGTGGCCAGGTTCAGACATGCAAGTCCATACTTGCAATTTGCAGTGGTATGATCCAAATGTATCTTAATCCCAAGAGAAACCTGTATTATTCATTTGAATTATATGCCTGTTTACTAGGAAATAAACCTCATTGTGATCCCTGTGGCTTACTCACAAACAAGTATGCATTACAGCTGGATTATGTGCATTTGTACTCAGAAGTATTCTGAATGATGTTAATGGCTCTTACTGTGTGTAATGTTACACAGAACAGCACCTGTTCAGTGTCCTGTCCACTATATACTTTTCCTCAGATCTATGTTATGTTGAATTTAGGAGACCTTACTTCCCAGACATAGCCTCTTGATTTGGGAGAAATCACTATGGAACTCAACAGAATTTACAGCTGAGTAGTTATTCATAGGATTACATTGTTAGCCACTTATATTTGGAAGGGGCAGGTGATCCATTGGTAGGTGACTAATATTACACCATAGGGAACTCTGTTTTTCATATTTCCCTTTTCCTCCATGTCCCAGCCTTTATTAACTGCCAATTCTGAGGTATATCCACCATTTGAAATTTGAAAAGTTGCTGATAATTGGAATGTAAGAGGCCAGCAGAAATACTCGTTTTGTTCTACGCTTGCTACTCCTCACAACAAGCCACAAGCAAAAAAGAAAAAGAAGTAAAGCCCTATCAGAGATCATTATGCCTCTGAATTGGCATTAGACCTTTGGGCCTCTGCAACCTAACAGAAGCTCGTGATTAAGCACACGTGCACCTTTTGGGGGACAGATCTGGCCATTGCAGGGTGGGTGGGCCACCTTGCTTCTAGGTTTAGCTGACAGAGCAATTCTCTTGGAAGCCTGAGATGAAAACCATGCAGTCCCTCACTGAGGATAGTTGATCCCCAACAGCTTAATCCATTTTAGACAATACTAAAGTGCTGAGAAGTATATGTAGAGTACATCCAGCACAGCATGTCAGCATACAGTCATCTTTTATTAAGTCTGTCCAGTGAAATAGGAAAGACTTAACATTAACACTTGTGAAGGAACTTTAGAGCCAGAGAGTGGCTCAGAGGATACAGATTAGTCTTGCAAGACAGCTCCTTGTATTTTCTCCTGTTAGCATTTTTAATCTTCTTTTTATTTGATCCCTTGCTTTTAAATAGTTTTTTAAAAACAGAGCCTTTACTTAGACAAGCAAAGATTCCTTGAAATTATACTTCATCCGTTAAGAACCTTTCTTTTTCCTAGTCAACGGCGAAGCATCACAGGCAAAATGTTTCACCCCATTAAAAAAAATCTTTATTTTTTTTTGTCTGACTTTTTGATTGTCTGCTTGCTATTCAAGGTGAGGTAATCTTTTACGGCAATTTCCCCTTCTGCTTGCAGCCCTTGAGGCACTTCCCATATTAATCTGATAAGGCACATCTTCATTCTAGAAAATAAACAAACAGGGCAAGTGTGACTATTATATAAGAAATATCTCTGATCTATTAGCGATGTGCATGCTGATTTTGAGGAGGGGTATTTCTTCCATTCTGGGTTTTTTTTTGGTGCGAGTTTTTTTTGTGCACTGGTCCTTTCATTTTACATGAAAGGGACTACGTGTTTTAGGTTCTTTAGTTAGAACATTTTAGTTAGAAACAGTTCAGTTAGAAACAGATTGCTTCCTGGCAGTCCAAAATCCCTAAAGAAACGTTTAAAACTACTGCAAAAAGCATAGGCCAGACAACAGAGAATCAGTTGACTCCAAAGCAGACAACAGTACATGAAAAAAAAAGTTTACAACTACACAAAAATATACACCTTTAACAGAATAAATGCAGAGAAAATTAACAAACATTTTCTGAATCAATCAAAGAAAGCACCCACTTACATAGAGCAATAGAAACCAAGAAAAGCAAGCAAACAAATGAAGGCAAAAAATACAATCAAAGCCCCTGTCCAACCATAACTGCCAGAATATAGGGAGTTTTTTCTCTCCCCAACATTTAATCCCCCCAAAATAACTCCACGGGGGGGGGGGGAGGATAAAGGGGAAGTAGTCCCCAAAGAAATGGAGGGGGAGTAGTCCAAAAATAATTCCAAGGAGGCATGCTCACACAGGCAGGCTGCCTGGTAGAAGTAAAGATAATCAAAAGGCTGGCCGCCATGGATGGTGGTGGCAACGGTGGCACAGACTGCAGCAGCCAAAGTAGGGAGGTGACAGGGGGTAGTGGGAAGGGGGCAGGGGGGCAGACTGTGGGGGTGGGGTGGGGTCATCTTTTTAAAAAAGAAACCCTGATGAACAGATTAACCAGTTCGTGGTTCATTGGTTCATGTGGAGGAGATCCGTGGTTCGCGAACTGTTACAGATCATGAACGAAGACAAACCACCATTTTGGCGGTTTGTCCCCGTCTCTACTTGTAGTACGTTTTAAATAAATTTATATATATATATCATGGGAAAAAAACCCTCAGTGTTATTTCTGTTCTTCTCTGTCTTGGTAATGGCCCATACATGGCAGGTGCAACTCAAGGGACTTAATGGTTATTCTTGGAATAACAAACATCAACACTATTAATATCCTGATTCCAAAGTTACATACGGGGCCTGTAGTGCATAATAGCAAAGCAAAAGCAATGTGTGCTGCTTATATACCATCCCAGAGCACTTAAAGCACTCTCTGGGCAGTTTAACAGTTTAATTATGCAGGCTACACATTGCTCCTCCAGCGAGCTGGGTACTCAATTTATCAACCTCACAAGACGGAAGACTGAGTCAGCTTGGAGCTGGCTACCTGAGCCCATCGCGATTGAACTCAGATTGTGAGCAGAGGCTTGGATGTAGTACTGCAGTTTAACCACTGTGCCAAGAGGCTCCTCATATTGCTTCCTGCTCACCATATTTCCAGGCTGGAAAACATCACAGCAGGCATGCTGTCTAGTTTTCAGATTAATTGTTTTGAAGTTTTTGTGCTAGTGCACAGATTCCCAACCTGGGAGTCATGACCCCCAAGGGAGTCACACAGTGTTTTCGGGGGGGGGGGGGGGTAGCCACAGTTATTGTTAGTTCTAATTATTAAAATATTTATTATATTAAATATGGTACACACAATGCTGTTTTATTTTAATCCTCTTGGCCAACAGATAGATAATTTTAATCTGAACCAGAATTGCAGGCAACCTAGAGTTCTTAGTCATTTCTGTATCCCTTTGGGTGAATTTTCCTTTTATGCATATGCATCACTCCCAACCCCTCTGAAAGAGCCACTCGTGCTCATTTCTCTCTGCTTCTCTGCATCCATCTTTGGAGGACTGATGTCAGTCCTTTAAACCCCAGCATTAGCCCAGCTCAAAGAGGCCTGAATGAAGTGAGCTTGCGGTAGGGTTGCCAGATACATGGGTACCAAAAGGAGGACATAGAAAGACAAAAAAGAGGACAGAGGAGGACGTATTGAATGTTTCATTTGAATCGTTCCGAATTAAACCCACAATCAATACAATTTTATTACAATAGCTGCCAATAAATGTCTCTTAGTGAACTGACTAAGAAACAGTCATGTTAAAAAATAAAAATAAATTCAATGGAGGCTTTTTTCAAAATACCAAAAAACATTATTTAAACAGCCAATTGTACCCAAACCCACCCCGGCCTGGCTGCGGGATCCCCCGGCCGCTCGCACTCTGCACAGGCTCAGAGGCAACCTTGCTAATCTCGACACCCAAACAAGGCTCCGGCGCAGGCAGGGGGAAAGCGGCGCTGGGCAAAGCTGAACAAGGCAGCCTTCCCTCCCCCGAGGGTCATAAGTTCAAGGATGGGGAGTGTGGGAGTTGGAGTCCCCGAAAGGGACTTTGAACACATACAGTCCGGGCACTCGCCTTCCCATCGATGCACTCGGGTGCTGCTTGCTCCTGCCTGGCTCGGTGCGTGGTGCTCCACTCGCGCTGCCTTTCTGGGCTCCACGTGGGCTGGGTGGGCATGGCGGATCGCCGACCAGCCGTCACCGCCATGGGAAGGGGCGAGGGCTGCACTCCGGCACTGGCTGCAGGTAACAGGGGGAGGGTGGGTGGGGGAGGGGAAAGACAGGGGGAGGGGGGTCCTTCCACCTCTCTCCCTCCCATCCAAAATTATAACATAAAATATACAAAAGCCTGACATTTTAAAGGTTTTTATCTTTGCCTGCCGGACGGAGGACATTAGGCTAAAAAGGAGGACATCTCCTCCTTTTGCCTGATGTCTGGCAACCCTAGCTTTAGGTGATCCTCTCCAGGTCCGGATGAATAATCTGCAGCTCCTAGAGGCATCTAGCAGTTGAAATAGGATTTTTTATTTTCAATTTTCAATTAACTTTTGGGAAAAAAGCTCTGGGGTGACTATGGGAAATGGCCCTGAGGAGCTGCACACAGTCCATGAGTCATATGTTGTCTACACCTATGGCCTGTGGTGTCCTTCAGTGTTCCCTCAGGGTATTTAATATAGACAACAAAGCACTAGAAAAGGCCATTCCGAGATTTCTGGTTTGATGTCACAGGGATGCTGAGAACATCCAGATTTGTTCCCTGAAGTCTAAGGAAGTCATCTAGTGCTAAACCAGTGTGTGATATCAGTAACTAATATGAAGTGCAACTTAATCCTGACAAAATTAAATAAAATCTCACATCTAGTCTACTGCCTCAAGACTGGGTGTCTTCAGCTGCATGGCACATCACAACTACCTCCATAAGGAAGGACAAGCTCAAACCTTCCTTGATAGTTCATAAACAATGAACCTCTCTTGAAATTAGCAAACTTCCAATGCTTAACTTACCAGTTGTCCTGTAATTTAAAATTATAATTCAGTTAGAAGAACCAAGTTAGCAAAAGCAAGTGTGTCATTAGCAAAAACCAATGATGGCAGATGTCACAACAAAACTGAAAAGTTTGGCTCCAATTTTCCTAACCTGTGAATCATAAATAAGGTCCCCTAATGTGGCTTTAATGAAGTTTCCACACTAGTTCATTCTGATGTTCACTGTTTAAAAAGGTACCAATTATAAGATAACTGTAGGCAACATGGACTGTGTCTCATTACTGGAGGTGCCAAATCTATGTGGGACGCCGTCATTATTATGGCTTAAAGTTGGCTAAGGTCACCCTGGTTCATCTGTTTTTTACATTGGTAGCCTTCTCCTTATTGCTTGCCAAACAAACCTTTTTATTTTTGCACACGTTTATGTTGATTTTGTGGTTTCTGAAATTGGATTCTGGCTCCTACAGGCCTGTGTTTCCACAGCAACTACAGGCCTTATCTGCTACTGCTGTTTGGCAGACGGACAACAAGGCCTTTCAGTTTACGTCTCTCTCTCTCTCTCTCTCATTTCTAATGTACATTTTCTTCTTCAACTTTTTTATTTTTACTTTTCCTCACGCATGTCATTTAAAAATCACATAATTAATTGAGTACATCCTGTGCCACATAGGGTTGCCATGGCTTTGAAGCCCCAACAGAACATTTTATAGAACCATGGGTGCCATTTTTTTTTCCTTCAAAAACACAGCACCTGGCGCCAGTAATGAAAGCTTGTGGAATTTAGCATATCCTACTCCAGGTATGATAAAGAAACCCTGGCACTTTCTGTTTGTTTTTACTTATTTCCTTTCCAAACTTGTCTTTTCAATATATACGAAAGACGCAGGGAGTAAAAAAGTTTGTTATTTTCTACCCAAACTTACTCCCCTGCCCCTACCCCATTACCCAAACCAGCTTAAACAGTTTCTTCTTTCGTGGTATTTTATTATTATTATTATTATTTCTTTCTGGATCTCCCACTCCATCCACTCTTTTGTGAAGTGCGGTCTGATTTAGCATGTTGCTGGGAGCAGAAGCAGCAGCAGCAGCAAGCAGAAAAACTAACAAGAACACTCCTACCCAAAGAAACCCCCCAAAACCCATTGACAGGCTCCATTAAAGTTAAGAACAATAAATGATCTCATCACCTTCTGAAAAACAGAGAGATGGAGGGGGAAAATACAATCCTTTACTTCAGTGAGTGAATGAGTCTGTTGGGACAGGTATAGTGGAAGGCATTTCTGATGGCACCGGTAAGGAAGAGCTATTTTGCTATGTTGAAACTGTTATATCTCTCAACAGAGGGGGGGGGGATATTTATTAGATTGAATGAGTGAGCAAAGACCGTTGAGGAAACATCCAGAAAGGATAGAGGATTAGATAGCCATGTAATCTTCCTGAAGGATGAGCTATCTCTTTCTAATTCTGTGGTATGTTGACTGTTTCACAGGATTTTGTTTTAGTCTCACAGGACTGAGGAAGGTTATCGTGTGCTGGCATGAGACTCAGATGTTGTAAGAGTTGTAGGTTATTTTACAAGCATGAATCTGTATAGGCCAGGCAGGCAACAGAAAGTCGACTACACAGCCTACAATATCAACACAGGGCTAATTGTAAAGTTTCCTATCCTTTTCAAATATGAGTTGATTAAATTATGTACATTCAACTCATGTAGGAGTCAGATGTCATAAATTACACAAGGAGATCTGCAAGATATATAAATATTGTTTGCATTGTCTAAAGACAGTAAGTGCTATACAAGTAGTACAGTAGATGAATCTCAAAGGAGGTCAAAATTGGGGAAAAGAACACAGGCAGACATAAAAAATGATAATATTTGAAAAAGTGGGAGAACTCTTCAACTGAAAATATAAAGACTGCTACCTAAATAATTTGATTTAACTGAATGGATGAGATGCTTTAACAAGGAATTTTCAAGCCACCTAAGAGTTCTTATCCTTAGGTGACAGGGAGACAATGAACACCTTTTTTAAAAAAAATCCATAAATTCCCTATAAAGGGAAATAGCACATTTTACTTTAAGAAGTAAAGTGCTGAGAGGGAGAGAGAGGGAGATTGAGAGCACAACCACAGAATGACTCCCCATCAGGAAAGAAAGGCAGGATAAAAATTAAATAACTAATAATGATTCGATGCTCATTGAAGAAAGTTTTGATGTTTCTAGTCCTTAAAAATCCACACAACAAAGCAGCAACCATCTCCAATTTGCGTAATCTGCATTCTTTGCATCAAATTTCAGAAGGATGCCAGCAAACTGGAGCAAATTCAGAGGGGGGCATCAAGGATGATCAGGGGACTGGAAACCAAGCCCTATGAGGAAAGACTGGGCATGTTTCACCTTAAGAAAAGAAGACTGAGGGAAGATGTGATAGCACTTTTCAAATACTTGAAAGGTAACCATACAGAGGAGGGGCAGGATCTGTTCTCAATTATCCAAGAGTGCAGGACTCAATAATGGGCTCAAGCTACAGGAAACCAGATTTCGGATGAATATCAGGAAAAACTTCTTAACTGTTAGAGCAGTAGGACAATGGATCCAATTACCTTGGAACGTGGTGAGCATGACAAACACTGGAGGCATTCAAGAGCAAAATGGATAACCATCAGATCTGCTTTGATTTGGATTCTTGTATTGAGCAGGTGGCTGGACATAATGGTCTTATAGGCCCCATCCAACTCAATAGTCTATGGTTTTATGAAAGTTGTATTTGAAAAAAAATCCTTAATATTCAAGCAAAAATAATTATCACACCCCCCCCGAACAGACACCTCAATCATGTCCAGTAGGTACCTCGGTTTACGAATGCCTCGGTTAACGCAATTTTCAGTTTACGAACGGAAATCCGTTGAAAATAATGCCTCAGTTTACGGGGGGGGGGGGGTTTGAGTACGAAGAAAGTTTGCCCAGGATGCATTGTGCCTGGAGGTTTGTAGCACTGCCCCCATTCCTATGGCAATCCGCGTTTTGGTTTACGAATTTTTCGCTTTACATAACATCCCGTAGAACGAATTAAATTCGTAAACCTAGGTACTACTGTATATGTATATGTATATGTCGTGGGACGTGGTGGCGCTGCGGGTTAAACCGCAGAAGCCTCTGTGCTGCAAGGTCAGAAGACCAGCAGTTGTAAGATCAAATCCACGTGATGGAGTGAGATCCCGTCGCTTGTCCCAGCTCCTGCCAACCTAGCAGTTCAAAAGCATGTAAATGTGAGTAGATAAATAGGTACCACCATGGTGGGAAGGTAACGGCATTCCGTGTCTAGTCGCGCTGGCCACGTGACCACGGAAACTGTCTACGGACAAACGCTGGCTCTATGGCTTGGAAACGGGGATGAGCACCATGCCCTAGAGTCGGACACGACTGGACTAAATGTCAAGGGGAACCTTTACCTTTACCTATATGTATATGTATATGTATAAAGAATATAATTCATGCGTCTCAGAGTAGATTAGGTTCATGAAAGTGCTGCACAACTCAGCTCTGATACTGTTCATGTAAAATAATAGGTTCTCTCTCTTTCCTGTCAAATATCTTATTTTTTCAGTTCTTCTGTGGTCTTCATACCTTTCACTTCCTTCATTACTTTCTAATTTTTGTACTGTATAGAATACCATTTCCCACTAAATGTGTGGAGCCAAGTTGTTCAGAAATTGTAGCTTCCATCCTAAAGAAAATTCTGGAGTTTTGCTTGATTTTTCCTCCTTACTTGTCACAAAAGCCCCTTTAAATGTTGGAAATATTCATACAATTAAGAGTTTTAAGCCATACTCATTTGGAAACATTGATATGTTTTTTGGCTTCAAAACTTTCAAAAATGCTTTTTAAAATGTTAAGCCAAAATTAATTATTTTGAAAATAAACGTATCTATTTGGAATTGTCATTTCAAATTAAGGTGGGAATTGAAGTGCCATTGGACAGCCAACTCTTAACCCAAAATGGCCTAATGCTGGCACTGGAGCGTGTACATCATCTTTAGCATGAGCGGACGTGGTGAAGCCTGTACAACCAAGGTAAGTGAGTTGGAAGTGTAGTAAATGGCTGGCAAAGGTACGCAGTCTCTCCCTTCTATGAAAGGCACTATTCATGTCAAAGGAAGAGGGGGGGGGGGTTGTTTGTTTTTGTGTTTTAAATAAGGTAGTAGGTTTGGATAGGACTAAACACCCAATCTGCCCTTTTTCATGTTCTCCATCTCCCTTAAAAGATGGGAGCAAAGAAACTGTAACCACTGGATGATCTGTGGTCTTCCATCCGAGCTAAGGAATCAATTGTGTTTTTTAATCCATACCAGCTGATTGACTAATCAAAGATTTGATAAACCATCTGTTTTTCAGTAGTCTGTTTTGATATAATTCTTTTATATAATGCTAAAATAAACTACTTTTAATTGGCCCTTGATCACATGACAAGGCACCAAAAATGTAAAATTTAGCAAAAAAAAAATCACAACCTGTTACTATTCAGAAATACCTTTTTCATACTGAAGGCAATCATTTTTGTTGTTAGACCTTTCAAAAAATGCACCAGAAGGCATTCTTGTATTAAATTCAACTACTTACGTATTTATAAAAGACATGAACCAAATGTCTGCATATTGCTCAGTTGTACATCATTGCCACCATCTCTTCTATATTGTGATTGATTTGATTGCCCATAAAGGACAGAACTGGATTTTTAGTAGGCATTCCATGTAGGAACTCCTGTCAGCAGAAGATAATTTGAGGGTAAAATAATAAAAAAGAGTTTTTTTTTTTTTTAAATGTGTGAAATGTGGAAAAGTAAATAAACATGTATTTTGTGTCTTATTACATTTTGTTGTTGTTTAGTCGTTTAGTCGTGTCCGACTCTTCGTGACCCCATGGACCAGAGCATGCCAGGCCCTCCTGTCTTCCACTGCCTCCTGGAGTTTGGTCAAATTCATGTTGGTCGCTTTGATGACACTGTCCAACCATCTCGTCCTCTGTCGTCCCCTTCTCCTCTTGCCTTCACACTTTCCCAACATCAGGGTCTTTTCCAGGGAGTCTTCTCTTCTCATGAGATGGCCAAAGCTTATTACATTAACACAAGACAAAATGTAAAAACATCTCAAAAAAAAAGAGATAACTAAGTTTGTCAGATCACATGATCACATGTGTTTGCCTATGCCTCCATAAACAGTACCCAAACACGCCTGATCCTATCTAATATTGGAAGCTTACCAGGGTCAGATCTTTTTACTGCCGAGACAGATGACAAGCGGATAACTGCAGGAATTTCCAACTAGAGTTGGAGATTCCGCTTGAAACACCAGGGAATTACTGCCAGTCAGTGTTCACAATACAAGGGACCAAGAGTATGACTTAGTATTATAAGGCATCTTCCTTCCTATGCCTCCATGGTTGCATTATATAACTCTAGGACCACAGGGGCTAAAAAATAACTAAAATTCCAACTCACATTGTTTGCCTTACAACTTGTCCTGGCTCCTGTCCTTCCTGGAGGACCATCCCCAGAGAGTGCAACTTGGGGAGATAGTGGAGTCCCTCAGGGGTCAATCATCTCCCCTTGCTGTTTAATATCTATATGAGTCAGCTGGGGGAGGTCATCCAGAGATTCAGAGTGGCATGTCACCAATATGCTGATGACACGCAGCTCTAGCTCTCATTCTACCTTTCTGCAGTGGATGCTATCTCTTCCCTGGCTGCAGTACTGGAGTGGATGGGGGCAAACAGATTGAGGCTGAACCTGGACAAGATGGAAGTCCTTCAGGTGGGTACTCCAGCTGTTTGCACATTGGGCACCTTCTTATCCTTTGGGGGTACTGCTCTCTCTGAAAAGGATGAGGTGTACTACTGGCCCCAACACTGTCTGTGGACACTTAGATGGCATCTGTGGTCCAGTCAGCCTATTCCATCTTAGCTGGCTTGCCCAGCTGCATCCCTACCTTGACACCAGGTCCCTCACCATGTTGGTCCTCGCACTGGTAATCTCAAGATGAGACTACTGCAACACTCTCTACATGGGGTTGCCCATGAGGCTGTTATAGAAACTTCAATACGTCCAGAACATGGTGGCCAGATTATTGAGTGGAGTGAATAAATATCATATCAATTCTGGCCGCCTTACACTGGTTACCTGTTGGTTTCTGTGCCAGCTTCAAGGCGATGGATCTAGCTTATAAAGCCCTAAATGGTTTGGGAGCTTAGTACCTGGCAAAACACTTACTTCCAACGAGATCTGCCCATCCTACAAGAACATCTCAAGCAGGTTGGCTGAGGATGCTAACCCTGAGAGAGGCCTGGATGGAGAAGACGAGAAACCAGGCCTTCTTGGCGGTCACTCTTTGGCTGTGGAATGAACTTCCCCCTGCAATTTGTTTGGCCTCTTTGTTGGTGATTTTTAAAAAGTCATTAAAAATCTGGTTATTTAGACAGGCATTCCAAAATGTTATACCTGTGGACTCAGCTGAGTTTAGTTAGTCTACTTGATCCAGTCTGCAATTTTAAATGTTTTATGTAAATATATTTTTATATTTTGATGGTACCGTTTATTTGGATTTTATTATTTCTATTTTCTCTTTTGTTAAATTGTATTTTATGCCTATTGTTTATATATGTAAACCTCTCAGAGTGGCCTTAAGGCAAATAGGTGGTAAAAATGAAATTCATCATCATCATCATCTCCTCAATGGACACAGACCTTGCTGAGATGGAGGAGCTTGCACATTTCAGTGAGGTTGAGAGCTATGCTGAAGGGTCTCCCAAGTCAGACAGGTTTCAGCTGAGAAGCCAGACCAACTGTGTCCACCAACCATCAATTATGAGGATAGGAAATAAACAGAAATCCATACCAGATTGGTTGTCGCCCAGGTCAACTAGGACTGTGTCAGATGCTATAGCCCCTGGGAATATGGTGACAAATGGGCTACAGGGCTCAGCAGACCCTGTTGAGGAACCAGGACAGGCTGCTGCAAAGCTACTGGAACAACATAAAGTCAAAACTTGGACTCCTGCTGAAAATCTAGAAATTATGAAATGTTATTATGAGGCAAATCCAACATCCCGTGGTTTTCAGAAAAGAATAATGGAAATTTGGAAAAGGAAACACCTAAGTAATGACTGAACTTAGTGAACAATGATTAATGGACCAGAGAAGGTTTATCATATGGAGTAAAGTGTTTTCAGAACTGGAATTGCAAGAACTAGAAAAGCTGGCAAAAGAAAAAATCAATACAGAACAGTGACCACAATATGGAAGACAAATGGATGGTAGAGGTAGACACAATAGTGGAAGAAAATGTATCAATAGAGGAACAACTTATGGAACAACCTAGGAATGATGAGTTGACAGAACGGCAGACACCACTGAGGGAAAAAATAGTAACCCATGTTAGCCATAACACAGAAAGACAAAGGCTCTCCAATTTGCACCAGTTACAAAGTAAACCAGTGAAAGATCTACTGAATGATGCAAAAGCAACAATCCCAACCAACACGCTAAAGGAAACAAACCAGCTCATGTATAGCACAGCTACCATAATAACCATGGAACTCGGGTATAAGCTGCCAAAAACAAACAAACAAAACAGAAAACTCCTGGCATTCCAAAATGGAAAATTCAGCTGGAAAGAAAAATAAACAAATTACATGCAGATGTTAGCAACTTAAAACACTTGAAAGATTCAAAACTTAAAAATGAAAAAGTAAAAGTCAGATTATGCAAAATATATGACCTAGAAAGGAAAATAATTTTTTAAACTATTGGAAGAATTAAAACAACGGGTAACAACTACATCAAAGAAAATTGAAAGATATGATGGATGCTTGAAACAATATGGAGAAAACACACAATTTCAAAATAACCAACAATTATTCTATATATCACTAGGAGAAAATGTAGCGCAAAAGAAATTAGGCCCATGTAAATATGATGCTCTAAAATTTTAGAAATAAATGTGGGAAAGCCCAACTAGACATAACAAAAACACCTCATGGATTAAAGACATTTGTAAAGAAGCTCAAGAAAAACATATGGATGATATTGTAATAACATCTGAATGTCAAAGTCCAAGATATCACAGGCAGCCTCCCACCAAGGGCAAGGGGACCAGTGTCAGGTGTGTGCATGTTTGGCCAGCTTTAACAGCTTTAAACCATCCAGACCATTTTCCCCCTTCAATTGGGAACTATAAGATTGCAAGTCTCATATATGCGGATGACATTGTACTATTATCCATGAACAAAAAGGGACTGAAACGAAGCTTAAATAAGCTCCAAGAATTTAGCCACCTAGAGCAACTAAAAATAAATTACACAAAATTTAAAGTGATGATTTTTGGAAAGCATCCCCCCAAGTTTAGCTGGACTATAGGCGAAAACAAAATAGAACAAGTCCAGACCTTCAAATACCTGGGAGTGCATTTCGATGAGCAAAACTGCTGGAAATCCCAGATACAGAGCATGAAAATATCGGTGCAGAAATCTAGCCATGCTCTAGTCAAATTTTTTCATTCTAAAGGTGGCAAACTAGTAACCCCAGCCTTAAAAGTATTTTCAGGGAGGGTCATCTCCCAAATCCTTTATGGAATTGAGATCTGGGGTATGAATCAGAACAACCTACATCATCTTGAAGTAGGACAGAATAAATTTCTGAGACACATCCTTGCGGTACCCCAGGGGACTCCAGCAGCTTATCTTAGAACAGAGACAGGCATGGTATCCATCAAAGCCAGGGCAACTCTAGCTATACTCTCTTACTATAAGAGGGTGATGGATATGCCCGACCACCGCCTACCCAAACGTTGTATGGTAGAGCAATGGAAGAGTGGCGGCTGGGCAACTTTAGTTCAAACCCTACTAAAATCTAAATCCCTCTCCACTGATATTTTTGTTTTTTCTGGGGTTAAAAGAATGTTGAGAGACGGGTTCTATAAATTGGATAACGACCAGGACCTGGCCTTAATTCACTCTTCAAATTTCTCTCAATGGTACCATCTGCTGAAAACAAACCACTCAATGGCGCAATACCTACATACACTTACTTTTGCCTCCTTGAGAACCGCATTCACAGAACTCCGCTTCCAAACCATGCCAACCGCTGTCTTAGACGGCAGGTATATGAATGTCCCTAAACATTTAAGGCTATGTATCTGCGGAGCAGGTGAGATAGAGGATGTTCTCCACTATTTACTCTATTGTCAGCTATATCAAAACCCCAGAGAAAGGCTCCTGGGTAACATTTTGGCTGCTCTACAGGAGGACAGCCCTCAAATAAAGGTGGTCAGGTTACTTTTGGACTGTGACCCTTATGTTACATATAGAACAGCGCTATTCGCAAAAGCGGCCAGAAATATTCGAGCTAATTTTCTGAAAGCCATTGCGATCAATTGTGTGGGAGATTCCCAGATATAAAGGGTCTCTTATTATTTAATTTTCTGTGATTTTACCATGGTTTTATTTGACCATATCTGTATTTTAAACAATTGTGACGGCTTTTAGCTAATACAATAAACTTGAACCTGAATAACTTATTTCCATATTATGGTATTTGTGCATGTCTCTCTTCCAAAGCAAATATCTGCATGCCTGGTATATTGTTGCCCTCTACATACTTTTTTCCTTGAAGAAGTTTTTATGTTGTAATTACTATCAAACAAGCACTTGTAAATGGTTCAGAAAATAGAGCTTCTTCTTCAAAATTCTTCCTTTTTCTTATTTCTGTTTGCTAGTTTCTTGCATTCAACTATTGTCTTTCACAGCTGAATTACATATTGCTAATTCTTCTTTGTCCCTTTCTGCTTTATAATGGGCAATGGATTCTTACAGTTATAATTAGATATGAGGGTATTCGTATTCATATACGAATACGAATATCCCCCCACAGGTGCAGATAACGAGGGTCTGGCCCCCTGGGGCCAGACCGACCACTCACGATTCCACCACTGCCACGAGCTCTGCAGAGCCTTCCTATCACTCCGTTGCTCGTGATAGATTAGCCAGTCCTGGCAGAAGGCGGGATGATGAGTCTCTCTACCAGGTCACAGAGTGGCTAATCCATCTCGAGCAACGGAGCGATAGGAATGCTCTGCGGAGCTCGTGGCAGCAGCAGAATCGTGAGTGGTCAGTCTGGCCCCAGGGGACCGGAACCTCGTTATTTGCACCTGTGGGGGGATATTCGTATTCATATACGAATACGAATACCCCCATCTCTAGTTATAATCTGTCTTCTGCCACTTTCATTTATTTATTTAAGGTATTTCATTGAGGGATTGAAAATTTACTTTTAAAGGTAATTAGTTAAAGATGTAGTTTGTAGTTAGTTATTTTTTGCAGTAGCAAAGACATAACTAAGTTGCAATTTCAGTGACATGAAGAATAATCTTATTCTTATTGCAGTACAACTATAATTGTTTAATTACTTTTTTAGTTACAAGGAATATACAGTTTTACTGTGTTTTGCAGAATAATCCACTGTAATCTTTATTTTAAAGCAACAAAAAGTAACCATTTTAGTTGCTTTGTGTCATGTGAAAATATAATGTTATTTTTACAATATTATATTTGTTCAAATTCTTCCTCAGGTCTTGTAACTGTAACTAATTAAATTTTAAAAGTAAATTCCCAAGCTCTGGACATTCCTGCTTCACCACTGAATGAGGAAACAGCCCCTCTAATTATAAAAGCAACTGAACAAAGTTACACTTCAAAGGGGGTAAAGGTGTTCTTTATTAATTAACATTTATAATTTAACTTAATTATATATTATTTGTTTATTGAAAAAGGAAATAGTTACATCACTTTCTATTTAAAATAAGAGGCCTGCAAGTTGTGATTTTATGCTGCATTTCCATGAGCTGAACACGGTACCTTTTACTGGTTCAAATTATTGGCACACATGTTCTGTACTTCCTACCCTGCCTGGCAGGCTTTCTGGGATTTTTGCTTTATATCTGTCTTACATTTGGCTCCATCAAATATTGAGATGGACAAAATGTGGCTCACCCCCAATTCCTCAGTCAAAAAAAATATTTCTCCAGAAAAAATAAAGATGTATTGCTGTTCCTGAAGCCTCTGAGATCTGCAATTTGCCTTTTCAATATGTTGCAGGACTCCCCTGAACTGATTAACATCAACTATCTCAATTTTCAAAACCCACCTTTTGGGGGGGGGGGGGTTTGGACAATGCTGAGAGTCGAAAATGGCTCCCAGAGCCATTGAAGTTGTCCGCCCCTCATTTAACAGAGCAAGATCATGAGATGTCCCACAAAAGGTCTTTAAACAACTGTTTGCAAATGCAAAAAAGATATACCTGCTCAAGAGTAAACAAGGCCCGAAGATGCAGTGGTCGCGTTTTCTGCTTCTGTAATGAAATTACTATTTGAATTCAAGTAACTTCAAATTTGTATATTTTAGATCAAAAATGGCCTCTCCATGCACTAAAGGTCTTTTCTTAGAAGGGCTGATGATCCATGCATAGCATTAAATCCACACATGCAGAACTGGCAAATTTGGTAAATATTGTTACGAAGACCCATTTGTGAGAAGGAGGCCCTTTGAGGATAAGACAACTCATTCGTACTTCTAGATTAATTTGTACATGGGATTTCAGTTCTTCATAAATGCAAGTCTTGGTGATACCAAACTCAATATCTTCTTGGTGAGGAAGACCAATTCTGCCCAAGGCTTTGCTCACTTATACACTTATTCAATATTTTTCCCTGAATGTAAATTTCTTAGGTGATTAGATCACTCTGTGAGTATCCCTTCTGTATAGCCTTGAAAATCTTTGATTTATTTCATCTGGCATTCTTCCAAGGAGCAGAGAGGGGTGGAAGGTTGTTGGTGACTTTCTATTATCTGCTTTTGACTAAGCAGTCATTGTATTTAGTGGCAGCACAAATTAGATCCTTTCATTGCTACTGCTTCATAGTGCTCGTATTGAGCCAGTGTTATACACAGTTGCATGGATATATTGGCAATAATTGAATTATCAGGGTTTCTCTCTCCTCATGTATGTTTTATAATATGAAGCCCCTTATTAGTTAAATTATTGCTAAAAGTTACAATCCAAAGCTCTTTTTCTAACACAACTCTTTTATTCCCTGGGACTGATATGATGCTGAATAGCATCAGCGCTCTGTTTTCTCTGTAAATAGAGAGCTACAAAATTTCAACAAGTCAGGTCTTGTGTGCACCACCAAGAAATTGATGACAAACCGCATTATTTTTCTCCTCCACATAACATTCCAGAATTATAACTGTGTCTGTCAAAACAGTGGCTTGTTTTGTTCAAGGTGGAGGAGACAGAACAGGAGGCATTCCTCACTAAAGATTGACCTGAACTTCATAACCAATTTTTATTTGAATCTATTCGTCTTTTTACTCCCCAGAATAACAAACAAGAACACATTTGCCAAATCGATAGAATAGAATCATAGAACCATAGAATAATGAAGTTGGAAGTGGCCTATAAGGCTATCAAGTCCAACCCCCTGCTCAATGCAGGAATACAAATCAAAGGATATCTGCCAGAAGGTTGTCTAAATTTATCTCGAAAGCTTCCAGTGTTGGAGCAATCACCATCTCTCGAGGTAATTGGTTCTATTGCAATACTGCTCTAACAGTTAGAAAGTTTTTCCTGATATTAAAGTGAAATCTGGCTTCCTGTAATTTGAGCCCATTGTTGTGCGTGCTGTACTCAGGGATGATTGAGAACAGATTCTGCCCCTCCTTTGTATGACAGCCTTTCAAGTATATGAAAAGTGCTATCATATCTCCCCACAGTCTTCTTTTCTTAAGCTTAAACATGCCCTATTCTTTCAGTCTTTTCTCAAAGGGCTTGGTTTCCATCCCCTTAATCATCCTTGTTGTCCTCCTCTGAACTTGTTCCAATTTGTCAGCATCCTTCTTGAAGTGCGGTGTCCAGAATTGGACACAGTACTCAAGATGAGGTCTAATCAGTGACAAATAGAGGGGAACTAGTACCTCACAGGATTTGGAGGCTATATTTCTATTAATGCAGCCTAAAATAGCATTTGCCTTTTTTGTAGCCACATTGCACTGTTGGCTCACATTCAGTTTGTGATCTACGACGATTCCAAGATCCTTCTCGCTCATAGTATTGCTGAGCCAGGTATCCCCCACCTTGTAACTGTGTGTTTGGTTTCTTTTTCCTAAGTGCAGTACTTTGCATTTATCCCTGCTGAATTTCATTCTGATGTTTTCAGTAGAATGAAATTCAACAGGGATAAATGCAAAATACTGTACCTAGGAAAAAGAAACCAAACACACAGTTTATGCTATGTCCATGGGAGGCAACCACACGGCAGCACTGAATCTGACTAGCTCATTATGACTTTCCCTGTGTGTGTTTGTATGAGGGAGATGTGCCATCAAGGTTCTCAAGGTATGTAAGAGTGTGATCAGATGGCTGGAAAGGACTTGCACCTGATGACACTGGAAAGGGTATCTTTAACCAGAGGAATCTCCCTTAAAGCAGTCCTTCTGGAGGAATTGCTCTAGCTTGGCTTCAAAAAGTTGAAGCCCTACAGCTTGACCAAAAAGATCCAGCTTGGGTATGGATTGGAGTTGTCTGGAGTGTATTTCCCCTTGTGTTGTGTGATCTTTGGAAAAGAGATTGCATTGGATCACTCCACAAGCAGTCCCAATCACAATCTATTTTGCCATGTGATCATACCCTAAGATAATTATGGAATGGCTTTATCAGTGCCATACTTCAGTCAGTTTCCATAGCCAAGCAGGGATTTGAACCCAGGCTTCCTGAGTCCTAGTCCTAGCCATAGTCTCTTTATGCATTATATTACACTGGCACTCTTTCTACTCTCTCTCTTTGCTTGCCAGGGGTTCAGGAAGAGGGAGGCCTTTCCCAGATTTATCTGAAGATGCCAGGATTGGATATAAAGTGTTATGCATCTCTCATGCAACTATAAAAAAGAAAAGATCACACTGGAAAGGGTTGCTTTAATGGGAGCAATCTGTCTTATAGCAACCCTCCTGTTTCAATGGGAATCGCTCCAGCCTGTCCCCCAAGAGGAGAAGCCCTATATTCCTAAATTGAATTCTCCCCACATGTGAAGAGATATATTTAAAATCCAGTAGAGATTTTTCTATGTGAGCAGTTTTGCAATTTAATTGTCCTGAGCTCCAGATTTGAGTCCACAATTTTAATCCCTACAGCACAAAATTGGAACACAAGAATGTACCTAAAAAACACTACTAGGTTTGCCATAAGTTGCATGCAACCGGATAGCACTAGGAACAGTAGCTATTAGAGTTGGGCTATTTGTATTTGCATCCCTGGGGATACGAATATTGGTACCACAGTTGCTGCACAGATCTAGCCCCTCCCCCCGAACTGGCCAGTCCACTCACTGGTCATCGCATGGTGTGTGTGGTCATAGTTCACATTGTTGTGCCAATCACAGAAGCAGCCTGGCTGGCACTTCCCTGCCTCCCTGTGCAGCTGACTACTCAACAGCTGAGTGGGGAGGCAAAGAAGCGCCAAACAGACTGCTTCCAGAATTGGCGAGATTATGCGGATGATGGCCATGCGTGCTACACAGAGACCAGTGAATGGTTCGGGCAGGTGGGGCTAGATCTCTGCAGCGCCTGTGGTGCTAATATTCATATTCATAGCTCAACTCTAATAGCTACGTTTTAACATTGCAAAGGTCTTGTTTGAAGACATCATGTAGTGCCTATAACCTGAACAACAGACCTCCTGACTCACTTAAATTCTGAAAACAGTCCCCTTTGCTGCCAGAGAAACTGCTCTTGAGCCCCAGACTTTGAAAGGAACATTAGAATCAGCTTCTCATGAATCAGAAAAAGTTACTGCTCTATCAATCAGACAATTCCATTTTTTATTTATATTTCTTCATTTAGAATATTTATTCAGAATAGTTTTTAATCACAGTGACAGATCATCCCCCCCTTATCACAACAAAACATCCATAACAAAAAACACCCTGGTCATAGGAAACACCCAATCTCCTGAAAAGAACAACAACAACAACAAAACCCTGATCCCACAGCTACAAATACTCAACAATCCCACACACTACACCAGAACACAGACAGAGTTCTAGCTCCTGTCCTCTGAAGATGCCGACCACAGACCGACGAAACATTAGGAAGAAAAACCTCCAGAACATGGCCAAACAGCCCGAAAAACCCACAACAACCAAACCAATCTATACATTATGGCTGATTGAGAATCAGGAAGATCCATTTTACTAGGTGTCAGCATCAACTTAGCTCTTCAAATATCATAAATCAGAACAAGTGCTAAGCAATCTTAGGAAAATGATCCATGTTTCTTGACACCTATTTAAAAAGTCAGAAGTCAGTTCTCAGCTTTTATCCTGCTGGTTTTGCTTGAATAAGCTTCAGAGATGAAGCACACAGAAGCAGGAACCCACTGCAGAGAACTGAAGTTAGGGGTGGGGAGTTATTATTATTATTATTTTAACGTGTAGCCATTAAATATTGCACAGTTTAATCTGCCGGACCATGTGCAAGGTGATTTTGGAGGGCCTCTAGCAAAATGACAGGGCTCAAGCTGTGACAGAATGGAGCCTGCTGAGTTGGGAAAGCAAGGTGGAAAAGGGAAAAGAGACAACATCTTATTCTTTTTCATAAAATGGAAAGAAAGCAATAAAGCAAAAGGCATTTCCTACAGGTAGCCATTAAATCATTTAGTACGCAAGTCTCTGGAGAGAGATACCATCCCCTCTTTCCTTTCCAGAATGGGCTGTTTCTGAACATTTCTCATGCAATGCTCAGTGTCTTCACCTGGGTCTCTCAGACTTTTTAACTCAGCCTTATGCCACAGTTCTTTCAGAGATGGATCTTCATCCATGCCTCACTTTCAAAGAATTTTGAATGGGTCTCCAGTGACACTGTCCATGGTTTCTGTTTTTCTCGTGATAACGTGCTAATGGCCTGAGACCCAAAATACGTTTTCTCCACACACCATCATTTGTCAAACGCACTACATGATGCTGGAAATGGGGTGGAAGAGTGCAGGAAGACAAAGAAAGGTGAACATGGCTGTGATTTTCTTTTCTCTTGTGTTTGGTTCTCCCTTAATCTCTAAAACATCTGATTGGAAAGGGGGAAAATAAGCACTGGATTCCCCCTGTCCACAGTTGCAGGAGATCCCTCAAAATTTCAAAAATAATTATAATAGCTGTAATAATATAATATAAACATCAGTTTTTTAACAACTAATTTTCCCACCGATGAAGTAAGAAAATGTACCATTAGGCTTGGAGACTTGTTTGCTGCTTCAAGTTGAGGCATCATACACATTGATAATATTAAATGGAAAATTCCATGTTGACTGGATCTAGCAGTGGATATGATTTTATTTAGCTCTCTCATAAACAATTCCTGCAGACCACAGCAAAAAGGTTTACTGGTCTTGAGCAAGGATAAACACATTCCACAGTAAAATGTGTATAAAATGTGTTTAATGTTCTTTTTTTTTTGCAAGTGAAGCATTGTATTTTTAACAATACCAATGGTAAATAAATATGTAATTGTTAATACATTAATTAGTTAGCATGTAAGCAGAGTTTGCATAGCACAGAATAATATAATCACTAAAATTAGCACTGCTGTGTAAATATCCCACTTCGTGCTAGTGATGAAATCATTCTCACAATTGTAAGTTTAAGAACTCTAATACAAGGTAAATAGCATCAGCTTGTAGACTTATAACTTCACAGAAAATCCATCAGGAAGCATGTTAAAAAGGAGCTGAGCTCTATGCATAAGGAATAAATCTATGACATGCAAAATACTTTTATACTGTCCATCTACTGAACATACATCTCCACAAATTGGTTGAATTATATATTCCTAATTCTCAGTCTGATATGGCAACCATATGGTATTATTTTATCCCTGGTTAAACAAATACACAATTCTGTGCATATACAGTACAGTTGAGTATACATCACCCCCTTACTCCATAAGAAGACCAAGCAAACAATTGAGTTAGGTAAAATATAATGTCTGGTACCTGATGGCCAGATGAGGCTCACTTTATTTTATGACAGCATCTAACTTCTAGTTTGCAACCCATAATTTAATTTAGACAGTGAACAGATGAGCTTTGAAATATTTGTTGGCAACTTCTGTATTTCCATAATGAGGAAGAGAAAGTGGTTCAGTTACACCTAACAGTTCAGTTTTTCCTTTGTTCAGTGTTGCCATTCAATATGAGACCATGGTATACCTTAGAAAAATAAGATATTTAATGTCAGTGGCCTTTCCTTACAAGTGAGGTACAGTGTCTGACTTTAAATTATTTAACAGGCACCAGCCCTTTTTATCCCCCAGAACAGACCGATATCTAGCCTTATTGGAAATCATGGCAAGAAATCAAGTTCTTTTCTCTGATTACTTTCTATGTGTGAGCCACTTCAGCTCCTGCTGGCAGCATTCCCATTCTTTGGCATCCTCCTTCAATGGCCTGAAGTCCAATTAGACTTCACCTCAGGTAACTCTTCAAAAGAAAAATCTAATAATTTTAATTTGATGGCAACATGTCATGAAAAAAATACAACAACCTTAAATCTGGTATTAACCTGTGGTGGAAAACCAGCCAGGGGGGTATTTCCACCAGAAAGCTTGGAATGTCTTCAATGGATGGGAGAGAGGAAGGAAGCCAGGCAGAGAATGATGAAGTAAAGGAGATGTGGTTCCCTGCCAAGGTTGGTTCCTAAATGAAAATTCATGCATTTGGTTTCTGGTTTCAGAAATCTGGCCAATAATTAGTTATATTTGATGCAAGGAAGACTGGTAGAAAATTGATACAGGGTTTTCCAGTCTTTCAGTATACATTAGGATCTTGCAATAACTTTGACTGTATCTTTATTAGTTATTATTATGATTAACAGTTTATCCCTCTTTATGCTGAAATGCTTTACATGCTCATACATGTATGAGCAGCAATAAGAGGTTTGCTTAAGGCCATTTTAAAAAAATTGAACTTGTGCATCTTATGAACAATAGTAGCCAGCAGAACATCACTACCTGGCTTGAGTCTGTTGCTTCCCTATTATAGTTTAACCAGAGGTGAGATGAGATAATGTAAAAATATTAGGTTAAACAAGATTTTACTGGCAGAAAGCATCAATAACATGAAACAACTTTTAACAAAAGTGAAAGAAATGCCAAAGCAAGACTGCAGTTGAACATTAAGAAGACAAAAAAAATTATGCCTACAGAAGAACTTCACAACTTTAATGTTGACAATGAAGAAATTGAAATTGTTAAAGATTTTGTATACCTTGGTTTAATCATCAGTCTGAATGGGAACTGCAGCCAAGAAATCAGAAGGTAACTGAGACTCAGAAAGGGAGCAATAAAGGATCTAGAAGATAAAGTGTGAGGAGTGTCACTGGAGATCAAGACCAAAATCATCCACACTATTGGATTCCTGATCACAATATATGTGTATGGAAGCTGGACATTAAAGAAAGCTGATGGGGAAAAATATATTTGTTTGAAATATGGTGCTGGAGGAGAGCTTTATGGATAGAAAGACAATCAAGTAAATAATAGATCAAATCAAGCCAGAACTCTCTCTGCAAGCAAAAATGATGAAACTGAAACTGTCATGTTCTGGCCAAATCATGAGAAGGTAAGCTTTGCTGGTAAAGACAATAACACTGGGAAAGGTTGAAGGCAGCAGGAAAAAAGAAAGACCATGAGATGGACTGACTCCATAAAGGAAGGCACAACCTTGAGTTTATAAGAGCTGAGCAGGGCTGCTGAGGAGAAGATGTTTTGGAGATCACTAATACACAGGGTCACCATAAGCCAGAGGCAACTTGACAGCAGGTGACAGCAATGTAGAAGTCCAGCAAAATTCTGGTAACATTGCAGGTTTTATGACTTGGTTCCATTATTTACACATCAAAAATCTTTTGATAATTAGTAACCTTCCTTCCTGTAGCTTTTTTACTCTGTTCCATGAACTTAATCAAGAATATATTATGGTTTATAAGCAGCAAATGCCTTTCTTCTCTTAATTAATGATATTTCTTTATGTGATGTTCTTCCCAGATTTCAAAATAAAATTCTCTCTCCACACCATACTCATTCACATTTCTTATATTTTATTTTTTACTGAAATAAAATGCCTGCATGGGATCAAAAAGAGAGAGAGAGAGAGAGAAAGAAAGGAAGGAAGAACTTCCCCATTTAACTTATGCTGCTAGCGAATTTAGAAGATGAAACTGCATTGCTTGTTATATTAAACTAATGTGAACAAAAGTGGAGCTGTTTCTCCAAGAACATATCTGGAACAGAGTTCAGGTTTAGATGCAGAATTCAATCATCCTGTATGTTCCACGGGCTACTATTGTTCGTTGTTCATACTGTGCACTTATTCGCTTTGCGTGAAGTTGAGTGTACTCTATATATGATGAGAGGACTATGCTAATGCTGTTCCTCCCCCCCCCCCCCCACACACATTCTGGCTCACTTGGAGACGATGTATGGATAGATAGCCTTTCCCTCTTTAGACATTTTTACGTATCAAAAGCAACAAGAGAGTGGGCAGAGTAGTCCATTTTATTCTATGTGTGTGAAATGCAGATGCTCTTCTAATGAATGAAAGAGCTTGTGTTTAATGGGGCTTGTGTATGTCTGTGTGTGTCTCTGTGTGTTCTGTGCTGTCAATTTGTAACTGATGTATAGCAACTCTAATAGGATTTTCAAGGTAAGTGAGATATTTAAGGGGTGGTTTTATCCGTTCCTCTCCTCCAGTGAGTTTCCATGGCTCAGCAGGCATTTGAACACTGTTCTCCAAAATCCTAGTCGATCACTCTATCCATTGCATCATGCTGGGAATCTTAATGGGACTTACTCCAGGATAAATATGCAAAGGGTTGTGGCTTTAAGCTGATTAAGTATGCAGCGGATTTTCTAGTTAGGGTGTCATTGAAGTTAGGGGTTGACAGAAGTAAAATTTGTATGTGAACATCCAAGGTCCAATTGAAATGGGAAGGAACACCTTAAGCACCAGGGAATGAGAGTTTGTGAATGTGCAAAGGAAAGCTGCAGTTCCAAAATTTTAATTGTATTAAGTGAACAAAGAAGTGTTACCTTGATTAGAAACTATACACTACATAAAAAACCAGAAATAACTTAGGTGGTGAAAATTATAGCAGTTGAACACTCAAGACACTGTTTTAACTAAGCAAATCCTTGAAGATTATTGCAACGTATTTTTCGTTTGCTCAGGAACAAATTTCTTGCATTTATATAACACACATGCAAACAATGAGGGTAACTTCTATGTTGTTGTTGTTTAGTCGTTAAGTCGTGTCCGACTCTTCGTGACCCCATGGACCAGAGCATGCCAGGCCCTCCTGTCTTCCACTGCCTCCTGGAGTTTGGTCAAATGTAACTTCTATAGGTCATTGCAATTCTGTAGCTTATACTTTCCCCCACCCCCATGCACACACATGGCAGGGTGTCCGTTTCTCACATCAATAGTCACCTTTCTTCAAGCATAAACTAAATGAGTACTAGAGATGGGGATGAATATAAAAACGGATCGGTTTTTCCGACGAATATAGCCGATTCGTTAAATATTCATCTATCCGTATTTGTGGGTTCCAGAGACCTCCACGAATACGAAGGGATGAATATTTACCTGTTTTTATTCATCCTTCGTATTAAAAAAACAAACAAACAAAACACCATTCTGCCTACCGGGGGTGTCGGTGGGAGTGGAGTGGGGGCTAAGGTAGGGAAAGGAAGGGGGTGGGGGAGGCTGTTGGGGAGGCTGACTGATGGCTGCTTATCGGCTTCTGATCAGCTGATCGGCGGCCGGTAGGCAGAATGGGCTTCTGTGCCATGTGGTAAACTCTCCTGGGGGGACCCAATTTGTGGGTGAATATCTCAGATGTCCAATATCCAATCTTCACCAAAGTTGGCAGGCGTGTTGGGGAAAGACATAGAAAGCTCTGTTGTGATTCTGGATTCTCTAAGTACCTGGGGGGAGATTTCCTGGGAGTGTCCTCTTTGTGACTATATAACTCAGGGATCCGTGATCCAATGTTCACCAAACATTCAGGAGTTGTAGAAAAGCGTCTGAGGAAGGTTCCCTGCACATTTGGTGTCTCTAGGTGGTTGAGAGCCAGTGTTATAACCATTTAAAGTGCAGACAAATTGATGGATTGATCCATCGATTCGTCGAAGAATATTCATATATTCGTATTTGTTGATCCGTTAACCTTGATGAATAACGGATCATAACGAATTGCCATTTTTTTTAATTTGTCCCCATCTCTAATGAGCACCTTTTTTTTTTTTACTGCTGTGTATTTGCACAGGAGAAAGTGGAAGGAAAAGGAAGAGACATGTTTTAACTTTCCTGACAAATAGTTTTGATGGTCAGGGATTCCAGTGCTACTAAAAGAGTGAAGACAGAGAAATAGTTCCCAGTGGCAGAGGCCAGGTTCTCCTCTAACTGCAGGATGAGTGAGAGGAAATCAAGGGAACCACAGCTTTGCTACTGTGAGATTAACCACAAGTAATGGGAGACACATCAGGAGGAAAAAGAGCATTTTACTTCCTATGAACATTTTCCTGCCAGCTACAGCTGGGAAAAAAATGTATGGATTTGGTCCCCCCCCCCCTCCTCCTCTATTTGCCCATCTAGACCTTCTTTCTTGCAAAAGTCTGAAAATGATCTAAAACAACCTTTCTCAACCTGATACACTCCAAAAACAATTCTATGATGGCAGTTGCCTTGCAGGCAACATGGCCATGGTAGCCAAACCCATCTGAAGATACCAGGCTGGGGACAGGAGTCTCCCAAAGCTGTAATTTGTGCTGGTGTTCAACCTTTGCTCAACTGACCTCACTACCATTTGTTTTCTTTGAATCTCTGAACAAGGCAGGCATCTAAACATAGGGCAAAATAATTGGACATCACACAAATTTGGATGTCTCATTTCAGCTCTTTCCCTATGAGTGGCTATCAGTGCATTTGAGGTCACATAGAAAACAGCAGATTTTTTCCCTGATATTCTATTCCACAAAGTAGAGCTGTTCTATTTAGAGGTCCCTTAGCAATTTCTGCCACCACTTTTGATGAATGCTTATCTCTCCACTTTTTAAATTATTTCTGGTCTGACATGATCTTATAGTCAAGCGTGTTTTGCTGCAAAAAACAAGTACATGCTGTTCACTGAGTGATTTTTCATATAGGTGCTACAGGAAAAACATCAGGCAGGTTTTTAAACAATAAGCAGGGGGCTTAGGGATGATTCATCTATTCAATTTAGAGATTTTTAAGATGTTTTGAAAATGTTTTTCAAAGTGTAATTTTAATATTGTGCTATATGAATTGTTTTTAAGGTTATATCTTACAGTGTTTTTAATAGTGATTCGTGTGTAGCCTTAATTGACTGTGAGCCACCTTGACTCCCCTATGGGGAGAAAAGTGGCATATAAATAAAATAAGATAAAATATTAATAATGACTAAATGATGAGCAACTGCCGGTGGGGAAAAAAAAATCTTCCAGAGCCCTTGTAGATGAAAAAACAATCAGTGCTGGCAGTGACATATTAAATGGCCGAATAAGCTGACATTATTTATTTAAATATTCAGTTTTCCCATGAAAATAATGGTGCCCTGTCAGGCCCAGCAAGAGTTCATCTCCACCTATCAAAGTTCCAGGCTGTTTACTGCGTTTCTCTAGTGCCAAAAGCTTTGTCCTGACTTCTCTGCTCCACTGTTCTCTGTGAATGCTCCAGTTTCTTGCTCCCAAGAAGCATTGGGAGTGGTGCTTCCTTTATGGACATCTCTGTGTGCTATTTTTCAGGGTTAGTACAATAGGGGGGAAAAAAGGCAGAAGAGTCTCCTGGCTGTGTGTGAAAGGAGGGGGAAGGGTATCATTTTCTGTTCCAAAGCTTTTGCTTTTGAATAAGATGACCAACACAATCAATAGATAAAATCTACTTAATATCTTCAATAAATAAATAATCGTCCTGAAAGACAGAGAAGAGTGCAACAACAGCTAAACATGTTTATCTGATAACATGTTGGGAGAGACATTTTGGTGCCAGAGTGAAGCAAAGGAGACCCTGCGGCATCCCATCCCATCCAGGGCTGAGCCATCAAAGTGGGGAAGCCACGTGCTGTTTGTGAAATTCATTAATCATCTGGCAAATTTGTTTTCACACAGGAGCGCTGACAGCAAATGAATGTTACTCCAAGAAGAACACCGTGCCTAATCCAGACTATTATGGCAATAGCATTGATGAAAACCTCTGTTCTGTGTGCTTTTTCTATGCCCCATTCTTTGCCGAAGCATAATTCTAAATATATCCATTCTGTAAAAAAAAAAAAAATCACATATGTTGAAAGAAATAGACGTATTTCTATCTGGAGTGAAGATAAAAGCACTGCTGCTTATCTCAGAAACAGGAGCTGAAGTTTGGCTAAAGATTTCTTAACTAGAAATATGAACTGGGACTAAACTGATGATGATATTCAGTCAGTAAAGTGCCTTTCCCATAAATCTTTTTTTATTCTCTCTATATGTCACATGTTCCATTGGACTGCCAGTAGTATTACTACTGGTTTGATTACGATCTTTTCAGACAGGCTTACAAAACGTGCTGAGAGTTTAAATGGGCTCCTAGCAAAGAACAAAACATGATTACTTATCTTGTCTTCTTTTTGCCAAACATTTATGTTCCTGAAGCAATAGACATCAATGCAGTGGCCCCTGAGCATGCATATGATTGGGAAGAAGTGGCATTAAGGAAAATGTTGTGTATGAGACACATGGATGACATTCAGGATTTTTGAGTTTGTAGACTTCAAGAATCATACAAGTAGAATTTGAAAGCCATAAGAATACTGAATCACAATTTTTCCTGAATCATCAGTGTCAACAAATATATCAAACTACCTACTGCTTGAAAACTTCTATTCCTTCTTTTGTAGCTTTGGAGGAAGAAACAAAAACAGGAGGTTGGTCAGGTAACTCACTGGACCACTTTGCTTGGCCATCAGTAAGTGGATTCTTCTTGAGTTGATGGATTATTCCTTGTACAAGTGCCTGCATTCATTGCTGTATGTTAGACAGTTCTGAAAGGTTCAAAATCAGTGAACAAAGCATTATTCAGGGCAAATAAACTTTGGTTGTACACTATTTTCTAATCTATATAGCCTTTTGTATGACAAGCTCCCCTTTATATTGAATGATTTCATCTTTCTCTGTAACAATCTTCCCCCAAAATAAACAATCTCCCCAAGAAAAGAAAACAAAACCCACTACCAACAATACACCCAAAGATGTCCTATAACTGAGTTGAGGCCTTTGGACACAAAACTTATATGGCTAAGTGAGTGGCTGGGTTGGTAAAAACTAGAGGTAATTTCAAAGGCTGAAACAATCTTGCTTTGTAAGTGTTCTTTCTTTTCAAATTTCTAAAACTCACACACATTTTAAGGAAGGATTGGGCTTCCTGAATTGGAAGTACAGTGTCCAATCAGTCCAGCATGACTACTGCAATTCTCTCGGACAGAACTGTGATGGCAGCTTTGATCAGTCCTGTCCTCAGCCCTACTTCCTCCAAGGGGCTAGACTCTCCAATCCTACATTAATTATTTTTAATGTAGCTAGTTATAATGGTGTGCTAACATGCCACTATGTTACTTTGCTCCCTCCGCTACCAAAATTTCTGCAGACACTTTAAGACTCTTTCCACTTTTTACCTCAGCCCTCCTCCAGGAAAAGAAATAACTTTAGGCATCAAATTTGAAAGGGGAAGGACTCCTAAGATGACATTAGTCCTTTCCTCCTTCTAGGAAACATAAGAACACAGTCAAAGTACATGGGCCCTACTACAATTTCTTCTTCCTTGTCTATGTATTTGAGGTTGATCACCAGGCATCATGAAAGAAAATAGGGCTTTAAGCTATGGGAAGGGGGCAGAGGAGAAAGAAGACAGATCCCTGCACCTTTAGCAGTTGCGTGAAAGCCAGAATTTTATCAGGTGTAGTTTCTGCAGATCCTGAACTTCTCTCTTCCAGGTCAATATTAAAGATCCTTGTGCTCTTGTTCATATGCCCATCCTGTCCCAACTACAGCAACTATTGTCAGAATATAATGTTGGTGAAACCGCTCCACAGAGCAAATAAAATAGCTAAAAGAAAAAATATGTGACATGATGATATATAATTCTGGATAACTTGTGTTTTATTGCATATGAAGGTTGCTAACTTGTTAGCTAAAACCAAGGTGAGCATTTATTTTAAGATTTCTACTGAAATTCTTAAATGACACCTATTTAAAACCAAAAGTTTGGCCGAGGAGCCACATTTTTCCATTAAACCCATGGAGGTCTATGTCTAACAAGTGAGTGACAGGTAGAAACTCAGAAGATAATGGTTCCCCAAGCATTTGGAGGTAGCCTTACCTATGGAAGTTCTGGCTATCATGCAGCTGATTTACAGGTCAAATATCTGCAGGTGTTTCCTTCCACCTGTTTACTTATCCCACTCAGGCTACACACCTGATAAAAAAAACCCCTCTGTGCCTTGAAAGGAACTCAGCAGCACTCCACATAGCTGAAAAGCCAAACAGCAGCAATGGGACCTGCCAGTTTTGAGATAAAGGGGAAGCAAAATGAAGAAGCCTAGTCCCAGACAGAAGCAGCTACGTTATTATTGCTAGTCACCTGGTGTTGATGATTAGTTAGTTCCCCAGATTTTTGTAGTTTAATCCACACAGAAGTTGACCTACAATACAGGTATTCTGCGGCATGCTCACCTGCTCAGTTATAAATACCTTAAATTACAGCTACTTGTGAGGTACATAGGGGTACATAGCATCAGAAAATATTCTATAACCTATGCAACGACCAAGCAGTTGTTGTTGTGTAGGTACTAAGAACTCTCTGGTAAATGCAAAATCTATGCTAATGTTTTGTTTTCTGCAGTGCTGTCTTAGATTTAGTCCTGTTTGTTTTCTCTATACAGAAGAACTTTTCAGAAGTTAGGTCTTCGTGCTCCAGCATTAGACATCCATTTAATATCTCAAGCTCCCTGTAAATATATACCCTTATTAATTTGATTAAAATATTGCATTTTTCAAGCAGTGACAAGGTTAATGATCTTAATGGTCGCTGATGTTTACATACCGATTATTAGTGATGTTATTCCAAATTCAAGGCCTGCTACTTGTCCTCTTGACCTCTTTCCAATGCACCTTTTCGTGCCTTGTCAGTGATATTAGGGCATCAGTAGTTTCTATTCTAAACATCTCGCTGATGGTTGGCTGTGTTTTTCCTGCCTTTAAGACAGCAGTTGCTTTTCTTCACCTTAGGGAGCACATTTCCCTTGGAGTCTGAAGTCTTTGGAAATTGCAGGCGTATTTCCAATTTAGCTCTTTCCTCTGGCTACAGTTTCACAATGGGAGGTGACTGTGGGCGTTTAGGGGGCTGTTTTATCAAAATTGTCTTCTTCTGTGAGACACATCAGCTTGAGGTGCAGTTCTCTCATAATGTCATGGTGCTGTTTCTCGGGAATCTAGGATTCTTTCTCTGAAACACCAAATCTGTTCTGCTTGCTCAACTTTTGAAATTTAATTTTAGTGCTGTTGGTGGTTTATGGTAAGAGCTAAACTACATGTGATGCTAAACGCAGGATGCTAAACAAACAAACGAAACCAAATCCTTGACATGACTTGTAGTTACGCCTTAAGTGTCAGAGAAGTATTTCTGTATCTGATGCAGCTCGGGGCAGGGGCAGGGAAATCTTTCCATTTTGCCTACTCCCAGATTCATTTTTTTTAAAACCTCAAGTTCTTTCAGTCCCAAATATGAGATTAACAAATGTTGGGAAATTCTTTAAAAATGAACAAATTTGTTTTGTAGCTGCGCTAGCCAAATACATGTTAAATTTCTCTAGCTGCACAGCAGACGTTCAGGTATTCACAGAGCAAAATAGCTTCAAAGTTCACCCCTTTTCTTATTAACTGGCACTTATAGTCCCAAAAACTCACTCAGAGACATTTGTAAGAGAAAGAATAAAATGCTTTTTATTTACAATTGAACAAATCAAACAGCACACTGACAAATATGACTCTTTCAGCAACAGACTGCAACAGACTCTAGAGAGGGAAAAAGACTAGAGAGGCAGGGCTCTCTTTGAATTCAGAAGCAGAACAAAACAATTGGTTAGTGCTGGATAGATTGACAGTCACCCCAGCCCAGAAAGGTCCCTCCCAGCCACATGGATTAGAGGCAGCATGCGATGTTGCAAAAACTCCAACAATACAATGACTACAGAGATTCCTGGCATGGAGAGAAATCCATAGATATATGAGTTAAAACTTGATAGTGTCTGGAATGAGGAGGTAGAAAAGAAGAGGAAGAAGTGGCAACATTAATTTAGTACTAATCTGCTTAAATATACAGAGATACAAATCCAGACTTCTGAGAGTTAACAGCTTGAAGCTTTTTACCTTGATAGATGTTCATTAATTTATTTATTAGTTTTATTTATATGCTGCATTTGAGTTTCTCATGCATTAAAGTTTTTTTTGGTGTTGTTATATTTTGTGGTTTGTTTGTGTGTGTGTTGTTGTTATTGTTTTGTTTTGTTTTTGTTTGCTTTTTACTCCACTGCTTTCTTTTCAAAAAATGAAGAAATTAACAAATCTCAGAAAACTCTTATAAAAACTGAGCTAGAATAAAATTCTCTTCAGACTAAATTTGGATATCTTACGTTTGTACTCCACGCAACACAAACAAATTGAGAATCATTGGTTTGTACTGCCTGCTTGTCTTGACTAACTACTGCACAACTCTTCGTAGATTCTTCCTTATCTTTTCTTTCCAGCCTCAAGAGATACCACTACCCCATTTACTCAATTTAGAGTGTTATCACATAGAGAAATAGATTCTGTTTTGGACCACTTGTGTAGCAGTCTAGTGCAATGCATTTCCTGGCAATCACACAATGTAAGGGTGATTGTGCTCTAGCCCAACCCCAGTCCATGATGTAGGGCTGCTACTTTTGTGGCTGGGCTGGAGCAATTCCCCAACAGATGGAATTTAAGGGAGATTGTTCCCTGCAAAGGGACCTTTTCTGATATGAACAGATGTGCACTTTTCCCGCCATCTGATCACACTTTCATTACCAAATAGGTGTCATGAAATGTGGACTCAAACCTTATAGAGCAAGGCCCATTTAAATTGTCTCTGTCCTTTCCATTTAAGACCATCATTCTTCTCTTTAAGGCTGAGCTATAACTGGAGGATTCTGGAACTTTATATTCTAAGGCTAATTTTTCTGAGCTGTTCTTCTAAAGTAGTGAGATAGCTCATCTCTGATTGCATTTAGACTTTATATGCAAGGCGACGGCAATGGTGGTGGGGAATACAAGACAATAGGATTTGAAGCCAATGTCCTTTTCAGATGAGCAAAAATTAAACAGGGCTGGATCATCTTTGCTTTTATGTAGGCTTCTGTATATGTAACCACGACTTTCCCTGATTCACTCTTTTAAGTAGGAATCAAGACGTGTGCATTGGCTGCTCTATATCTTCCCAGTTCCTCTGAGTTTGCTATTCTGCCCGGCAGGAGAGACAAGCCCAGCTCACAAATCTTTGGGGAGTGTTGAAAACAGAGTCATTTCAGAACTGCAAATCCAGAAGCTATGAACGCTGTGCATTTGCTTATGCTGAACCAGAAAGTGTGAGCATAATCACTTTTTTTTCACAAGCTGAGTAACTGAAAGAAAAAGAAAAGAAATACGAAAACTAGCAAATATTGCTACTGAGTAGTCTGGGAGTGTTGGAGGGGAGAGGGTGGTTCTTCCTCACAGTATAAAGCTGGAGCTTTTTCCAAGCATTTCTTTCCTGAAGATCCTTATGATTTTGTGAATGGGAAGCATGGGTAAGTTTTTGTTAGTGATTCAGACTGAAAGCTTAATTTGTCACAGTTACTTTGAAGGGCGTATTGTTAGTAGAACAAGGCTGACAGAATACTGCTTTGTAGCATTATATGCATTCTATATATTTCCCTCTGATGGTTGGTTTACGGTTAAGACTTATCTTTGTATTGCATGTCCCCATACATCATATTGTGCAACATGGCACAGCATGGTGTGGATCGGGAATGGAGGTCACTACTAGCTAAAGGAAATTTTTTTTTCTGTGATTCCTAGATTGATATTCTTATTGTAATTAGATTAATTTTCCTGACAAATACCAGGAGATAATTGTATCACAAGAATCTCCCCCCCCCCACGAACCGACTCATGTATATTTGTAGTAACAGCTAATCCAATGAAATTTCTTAGTAAAAACAACAATAATTCACTTGATAACATTTTATAAGGAAATGAATTGTATCTGAAAAGGTATGCTTCCCCATTGGTTACAATGGGATTTCCTTTATTTCATTCTATTTTAAAACATTTTAACACTGCTTGCTATTAAAAAAAAAAAATCTTCAAGTGCTTCACAGCATTAAAAGTACAGTATAATACACAGTAAACCATATCAACATATATCAGACCACAGGACTGCAGAATCGTTGGTAATAGTCAGAGAATGTGAGCAAAGGAGCACAGTAATTCTGGAGTGCCTCCCAAATAATGGGGAGAGGCACTATCTAGAGATGGAGTATCACCCCAGATAGGGCTCACTTTCATGTTGTTATCAGATGACACACTCTATATGGAGACAGAATATTTGAAAGAAAATACCATTTAATTCACTATTGTAGTCACCTGATAAGAGTATGAGGTTTCAAAATGGGAAATAATTCATGGTGAACAGATGGAGGAAAGCTTTCATGGAATTCAACCTGGTGGCTGTCAAGGAAGCAACTGGAAGATATTGTAATAAACTTAAGACCACGAAAAGAAGCCACAATATCCAACTAATTCAGGCTGCTTCCAACCAACAGGCAGAACTTTTCCATGTAGTCCATGGCCTTAAGTCTTCCAGACAAAAATAATCTTTACATCAAAATGTGGACAACTGCAACCAATTTCATACGACAGCCCGTATTAAATCTAAGGTAGAAAGCATCCATTGGGACCGTGACTCCTTATGGATACCAATAGATCTGAAGGAGATATCTCATGCATCATCTAGTCAGGCTAAATTGGATCAGTCTCAGTTAGTACAGCCTGAGGATGTGGACAAGACATTGCATGCTGCAAAGCCACCACTTTGTCTCTAGGTCCTTGCCCATTGCAGTTCTTAAAATCAGCAAAATAGTTGACCATGAAATGGGCTACAGATGTCATTAAAGCATCTTTACAAGTGGGGCATTTACTTTCCTGTTTAAAGGAAACCATCATGAGGCCCATTCAAAAGAAACTAAATTTAACAATGGATATTTTAATAATGATAGGCCCATTGCCAATATTCCATTCTTGGACAAGTTGATCAAGAGGGTGGTGGCCGATCAGCTGCAGGTATTCTTTGAGGAAACAGATAGCCTAGGTCAATTTAAATTGGGGTTCCAGCTGTACTATAGAACTGAAATTGCATTGGTTGCTCTTCAAGATGATCTCCTGAGGGAAACCCTGTTGGTCTTCCTGGATCTTTCTGTGGCCTTTGATACCATCAACCATGTTAGCTTTCTGAGATGGCTATCAAGTTTAGGACTTGGGAGCTCCGTTCTTCAGTGGTTCAAGTCCTTTGTCCTCCCCACCCCGGAATAAAGACACGAGACAAGTATCATGGGTTAAAACACAGGCCACACTTTATTGATCATAATTCAATGTTGCCATCCTTTGGCAAAGGGGGGGCTACCGTAGTGCGGAATCAGGTTAAATCGCAGAGGTCTCAAAGTACCCCTTAATCAACAAATGGGTGAGTCCCCGGCCCCAAGTTCTCGCAGTCTTAAAGACAGCGAGAACCCAACCGGCTGCAATTTGACCACCCCTGGACCTCAAGCCATCTTTTACTTGTTGACTGTTGGTCCGGTTGTTTGTAATCGCACGATCCGCAGCGCTGGAAGGTCTGATGGGCTGTTAGCTTACCTGAGTTTGCAATGGGACTCACCAGAAAAAAACTGTTTTATCCACACTACCCGCCAGTGTGACTGAACTTCCACCTCATAAAATGCCAGCGCCCAGTTCCAGTATGGGATAGGTGAAATATCCCCACATCCAAGAGCCAATCAGGATGCAGGTCAAAAATTCCTATCCGTCCCCAGAGGCGACCAGAAAACTCACACTAGAATATAGGGCGGGCAGGTGGGTGCCAGAAAAGGAAGAGGGTGGAGAGAGGGGGGAATATCCCTTAAATAACCTAGCATTCCCCCCTCTCGCCCAACTGCACTCGTGAAAACTAGGGTCTTGCATTATCCAGGGAGGGAGACAAAGGCGAGCCGCGCTGCCAAAGCTTTGGCTCAGCAGCGGCTCGAGCATTGCCCTCCCCACCTGTGAGATAAGTATCATGGGTTAAAACACGGGCCACACTTTATTGATCATAATTTAATGTTGCCATCCTTTGGCAAAGGGGGGGCCTGCCATAGTGCGGAATCAGGTTAAATCGCAGAAGTCTCAAAGTACCCCTTAATCAACAAATGGGCGAGTCCCCGGCCCCAAGTTCTCGCGGTCTTAAAGACAGCGAGAACCCGACCGGCCACAATTTGACCACCCCCAGACCTCAAGCCATCTTTTACTTGTTGACTGTTGGTCCAGTTGTGGCCCAGCACATCTTTCCCCCCAAGCACTGTAATTGCATGATCCGCAGCGCTGGGAGGTCCAATGGGCTGTTAGCTTACCTGAGTTTGCAATGGGACTCACCAGAAAAAACCTGTTTTATCCACACCACCCACCACAGCATAGGGACTAGCCCAGCTAAGTCCCATGCCCGCCATTGAGCCTATCAAGCTCAGCAAGCAGCCCCCCCTGCTTTTCAGAACAACACCATTGTTCCGAAAAACTCAGGCCTATCCAATCGGATCCTCTGGTGACCAATCACCGATCCAAGGCAGCTGCAGACCACTCTGCAGACCTCCCAGTTAACACTCCTGCATGCTGTGTTAATGGAGAAAAACTCCTGGCATCCCTCCACACCAACCGAGGGATGATCGTGGACCACACAATATGCATGGCCGGATACGTGGCCTTCAACCATTTCAGGTCACGTAAAACGTCCAGAATCAATGCCTTACCAGAATGCCTGACCAAATCATTGCCACTGAGATGTATTACCAACAGATCCGGTGGAGACTGGCCAAAGGCCACCACCCTGCATAGCTGGCTCCACAGCATTCCGCGCAGCCCTCTCCATATGATGTGTGCTCTGGCTCCAAGGCCCAGGTTGCTCCCCCATGGGGATGCAGCAGCATATCGCTCTGCCCAGTATACATAGCTGTGGTCCAAAATCAAAATGTGCCTCCGTCTCACTGACTCTACGAGACCTGCAAAGACATAACAAAACCAGGCCCCTGCCTAGACATTAGGGAGTGTTCTGATGTATCTACGATAGTTGGATGAAGACCACTGACCCAAATGCTTAATTTCCTCCGAGCTGTAACCCAGGGCTGCCGCAGTGGAAGCTGCACCAATTCTAAATGAGTGTGTGCCAAACCTCATTCCTTGGACGCTGACCCTATGCAGCGCTACATCGGTCAATTTCCAGATCTGATACTTCGTCAATGGCGAATTATCCTTATGTTTAAAGAAATAGCCTTGGTCCTATCCCCTAACCTCCAAATATGCTATCGTGGCTTTCACAGGACAGATGCTGTCCATGTGACAAAGCACTAGGGTGAGTTAAGTGCCCTTACCTAGCGATCTGCCTTGGATCGTCGAATAAGAATTCGCACCATCCCATCTTCAACCCTAACATCCTGCCATTGCAAAGCTACCCTAGCCTTGTCATTCGTTCTAGAAGCAACTACCTCACTAATCCTGAGCCCCAAAGAACGTCAACAATGATGCTGCTTTAAATAGGACCATTTCATACTCATCCCTACACAAAAACTCCCACTGCCTACAAATGCGTTCTAACAACAAAGGTGATATGGGGGCCCTGGTGTCCTGAACTCTACCCCTCTCTTTGGACCATCCTTCAATCATTTTCTTAATGTGGTAATCCACCGAATAATCACGATAGCCATTAACCCTAGCGTAAAAGGCAAGTGCTGACAACCTGCTCTGTATAGTTCCAGGTGCCAGTCCCTTTCTATTCAAATACACAATAAATTGTTGCAAATGTTGCACTGGCGCCGGCCAAACCGGTGCCAGGTTGACCATCTTCCTAAATTCCTGGAACTCTATACTCACAGCTGAGTACCCTTTCCGTGTCCTCGGTGCCAGAGCCAAGCCTATTGCTCCTTCCGTGTCTTCGCGCCAATTTGCCAGACCTCTGGGGGCAGAATTTCTGGGAACTCCTTGGCTCCGGGGTCTAGCTTCCTGAACAGCTCAATCTGTTGGCGCGACAATGCATCAGCTAGTCTATTTTCTATACCTGGTACATGTCTGGCCTGCACTAGGATGTTAAACTGCAGGGCCCGTAACGTGAATGCTCTAACCAATGTGATGACCCATTCTGAATGCAATGTAAGATTGTTTATAATATAAACAACCGACTGATTGTCACACCAAAATCGTACCATGGAGTTTGACCACTCCTCTGCCCATAACCAAAGTTTGCCCACTATTGGGAAGAATTCAAGGAATGTTAAATCCCTGGTAATGCTGTTCTGATGCCAATCATCAGGTGACGTGCCAGCACACCATCTCCCTCTAAAATGAATTCCAAACCCTAGGGAACCTGCCGCATCTGAATGGACCTGAAAGTCTGCTTTCAGCCCTATTTCACCTCTCCAGAAATATATCCCATTAAACCCTGCCAAAAACTGACTCCAAACCAATAGATCTTCCTTCATAGCACGTGTGACTCTAGTCCTATGCAATGGGCGCTGCAGGCCCTTCATGGTGTTGCAAAGCCGGCACAAAAATGCATGCCTGGGTGCTACCACTCTACAAGCGAAGTTTAAATGTCCCACAATCTCCTGGAGCTCACGCAGAGACACCTTTCATTCTGTAACAGTGCGGCTATCTTGATCCTAAAGTCAGCTAATTTGCTTTCGGGCAGCCATGACGTCTGCTGCACCATATCCAGTTCAGTACCCAGGAAAGTGAGGGACATGGCTGGTCCCTCCGTTTTTTCTTCTGCCAGGGGCAAACCCAGCTCCTCTGCCATTAATTGAAAACTGTTTAAGATAAGTCTACACTTTCCTGAATTCCTTTCTCCACAAAAAAGGTAATCGTCTAAATAATGGGTTGTAGACTTACAGCCCACCTTACTCCTAAGCTTCCACTCGATAAATGAGCTGAACCGTTCGAATGCAGCACATGACACCGAGCAGCCCATAGGTAAAGCTCTATCAATGTAAAAGAATCCCTGAAATTGAAATCCCAACAAGTCAAAGTCTTGTGGGTGAACTGGCAAAATTCGAAACGCTGATTTTATATCACATTTTGCCAGTTCCGCCTCCATACCACACTTTCTCACCATGCGAACCGCCTCATCAAAGGAGGTGTAGCGTGTGGTACAAAGTTCCTGAGGGATAGCATCATTGACCGACGCTCCCTCCGGGTAGGACAAGTGGTAAATTAATCTGAACTCGCCCTGGGCCTTTTTTGGCACTATACCTAAAGGTGAAGCCCTCAAGTTCTCCAAAGGAGTTGTTGTGAAGGGCCCAAGCACTCTTCCTTCTTTTACTTCCTTAGCTATCTTATCCTGGACAACACCTTCCATCCCATACACCGATATGAGGTTCTGCGCAAAAAATGCCCTATGCTCACCCACTGCCGGGATCCTAAATCCATACTTAAAGCCTTCCAAGAGGTAATTAGCATCTTCTCTGCAGGGGTAGGTACTCAGCCACGCTTCTATGACTGTAACCTTAATTGGGCTGGGTCCCTTTTCCAGGGGTACCCCCTCCACTGCTGGGTTTTTTACCTCCTCCTGTGCCCTTGTTCTGGCGTTGAGCCCCAACCCTGAAACATGATATACTTGGGTGTTGACTCCCACATGCAGAACATTCATGCCTGAAACGGCATGGTTTCCTGGTACAAGCGCCCTTGGAGTTGTACTCCCAACAGAGCAGGCGGGGTTGAACCACCTGCCCCGCTCCAACGCGGGGATTCTGTCCCAGGGCAACTTTCCTATTCAGATGCCCGCTATCGAACCTATCCCTGAAATTGGGTCTGGCTGGAGTCATGTGCTGGAGCCACAGACCTGGCAGGAGCTCATCCCAACGAAGATTTGGGTGAATCGCGCTCCGCATATGGAACGATTCATCATAATGAAGCCACGCCTGCCCAGCAAAGTTGACAATAAGCCCTATAAATCAAATCCAGGTATTGAAAGAGGGATTGAGCCCTCCATGGCTGAGCCTTGACGATCACCCCAGCATAAATCAGAAACCCAGGCAGCCAATTAGACCATGTCCTATCAGGTTTCTTCCTCCTACGTCTCTCCTTCTCTTTATCGTCTTCCTTGTTGAGATTCTTCTCTACATTTCTATTTAGTAAATCAAATAAATCCACATATTCACCCTGTCATATCTTTTCTTGCTTTGCCGGGGTGAGATGATCGCCCAAGGGCATCGAGTAGTCACCGTATGGCAACGCTCGCAGAGGCATGATGTTATAACCCGTGTCAGGAACCGATGGGTAAGGTCAAACCCCCACGCCAGCCTTAGTGTTAAACTGGGCTGGTGCCGTAAACTGAGGGTATGGTGGCCCATCCACTGAATTGCGGGCTGGAACACGGCCATGTAGTGTTGGGAAGCCTACCACTCTGTATGTCGTATGGTGTGTAAACTGTGGGGTTAAATTGCCCGAGGCCATGTGGGGATCGATGAATAGGTGCCCGTTGCAACGGCCGACTCACCTGACGAAGTCATCGCCATACTTGATTCATCCCTGGCATATAGCCTGTCAGGGCTGACCTCATTCACTTCATCTTGTCTATCTTATATCGTGGTTGCTGGTTCAGGTGTTGCAGGGGTTGATGAACTTCTTCCCTTATCAGCACGCCGAGGCCGTGGTGTCAGAGAAGCCCCGTCTGCATCGCATCTGGGTGTCTCTTCAGGCTGCTGCTCCGCCTCGAGAATAGCAAATCTAGCCATTAGATCATCAGCTATTGCCCTAGGTTTAGCCCTACAATGGCTCTTGGCATCCCTGGCTGATCTGCGTGACTGCACCTCGCATGGCTGTGGAGCTTGTCTCGCCAACCGTTCAGCCTCCAGTGCAGAAATCTTTTCCTGCAGTTGCTGCCAGACAGGCCAGGATTCCTCGTCGGAAGAGGACTGGGGAGGAGACACTTGAGGAACTGGCCTTTTCTTGGCAGGCTGTTTCCCCTTCTTATTGCCTTGGCCCTTCCAAGATGCCATTATGAATCTAGTGCTCAAAATGAAGAAGAGCTCAGAATTGTCTCAGCAGTACCGATGCCAAGTCAAATAATAATTCTTATCTATGCGCAATAATGAAGGGAGGTAACCAGCTGATGGCTCTCAGCTATGCTCCTCTTTTAAGACAAAACAAACCTGACTATGTGGTAATAACCAGCTAGTCAGACCACATAAACGTTATTGATTGTTCCTATTTTAATTGATTTTGTAATCACAATGAACTAAATTCCTTGATTAATTCCCCTTAAATAGACTACCAATCCAATTAGCACCAACAATGAAGTAAGTCCTTAATTAATTTAATTAACAATTCAGGGCTTAACCCTTATTTCCTCAATAATACTTAATCGATACCAATTTAATATCCTTCAACTGGTGCTCTATACCCAATTAATTAATTGATTCTCCTGATCTAGGAACGCTCCTGTTTAATTACTCTTATATAAAATATCTTATCAAATTTAAAGCAATCTAATTTATTCAATTTTATTAATTATTCATTATGAATTAATTAATATTAATATTAAAATTATTATAATATATTTAGATATTTATTTTATTAATACTTTAATTTTATTATTATTATTATTATTATTATTATTATTATTATTATTATTATTATTATTATTATTATTATTAATTTATTTTATTTGGGTGTTTTTTTTTCTTTAAACAACACAGGCCGGCAATAGCTGCAAGGCCAATTAAAGTACTGGCCTCGCTGTCAAACCAGCCCTCAAAGGGCTAGTACCACTCCAGCTGTTGAAGAAGGGAAGGGGGGGAGTGAAGAGTTCAAAAAATACTCACAGCCCGGGAGCTGAGCAGTGCTCTCGCGTGCCGAACAGCTGAGCTCAAAGGGCCCACACCTTGCCTCCGCCACTACAAGCCTGCCCGAACCTGAAGCAAGTCTTGCAACCCTCTATGGATAAGCCGGCACCCCTACCAGACCCATCTTAAAAGCTAAGCCTTTATTCCCCCCCTTTTTTTAACTAAAAGTGCTCTCAAGCCCTGCTCTCGCAAGCTGCTGCCGCCCCCCGCACTTCTTTGTCTTTGCTAATACAGTTGACAACAGAAACAAATTATCTCAACTTATATATAATTAAATATTAATAATAAAATGTCAGTAATAAAAACCCTGGGAGGGAGCCGATGCTACCCTCCCCTCCTCCTGGATGCTGTTTGTCGAAGGCCTTGATCCGTGACGCAGCTGGGAGCAACCGAGCAGCGTAGCTCTATCCTTTGCCGTTGCCAGAAAAGGAGGAGGGCGGAGAGAGGGGGGAATGTCCCTTAAATAACCTAGCGTTCCCCCCTCTCGCCCAACTGCACTCGTGAGACCTAGGGTCTCGCGTTATCCAGGGAGGGAGGCAAAGGTGAGCCACACTGCCGAAGCTTTGGCTCAGCAGCGTCTCGAACATTTGTCAAGGGCTGATGGTACAGATTGGGGAGGTGATGTCCTCCCCTTAGGACCTCCCTTATGGGATCTCTCAGCAATTGGCGATTTCCTCAATGCTTTTTAATATGTATATGAAGCTGCTGTAATAAGTCATAGAGAGATTTGGAGTTTGATATACAGCTCTATCTCTCATTTTCCACATCTGCAGGTGATGCGGTACAGTTCCTTGAATGCTGCCTAGCATTGATAATGGACTGGATGAGGACTAATAAACTGAAACTGAATCCAGGTAAGATGGAGATCTTAATGTTGGGAAAATCATCAGACTGATTAGAGGGATATTTACCTGGCCTTGATGAGGATACATTCCCCCAGAAGGACTGGATTCTCAACTTGAGGATACGCTTGGTCCCAGATCTCTCTATATGGAGGTATAAATCTCTACTGTGGCCAAGGGTGTCTTTCAATAGCTTTGGCTGATTGCCCAGCTGTGCCCCTACTTATACAAGAAATGCCTAACAGTGTCATGCATCAGTAATCTCTAAAATAGACTACTGTAATACTCTCTATGTAAGTCTGTCCTTGAAGTCAATACAGAAACTTCAGCAGGTCCAAAAGGGCTGTCCTTGAAGTCAATATGGAAACTTCAACAGACAGCCAGACTGATTATGGGGGCTAGTAAATTTGATCATATGCTCCCAGTCTTGGTGCACCTTCATTGGCTTTCTGTCAGTTGGAGCTCAAATCAAGGTGCTGGTTAGGACCTATAAGGCCTTTAACAATTTAGTACCTTGATGCATGTTGGAACGTCTCTCCCACAAAACAGCTACCCGTCCCACCCACTTCTCAATGTGTCTGATGTTAAAAGGTAAAAATAACCCAATGAAGCTAAAAGAGTTTAAAACCAGGAACTGCACTTTTTCTGTCATGACCCCTTAACTCTGGAACAAGCTGCCTACAGGTTTGTCAGGTGTCATCCCTCTCAATTTTTAGGAAATTAATAAAAACAGACTGCCTCTTATTAGTGCTCTTAACCATTGATATCAGATGCCCAAATTGGATTTAAATTTGTCAGTTCTATTTAAGTGCATAGTTTTAAGTTAGTGGCAAGGGTTTTGTTTTGTTTTGTATTTACTGTATACTGTAACTTTGTATTGTTGATTTTAATGTTAATTTGACATGTTGTGAACTGCCAAGAGACTGTGGACTGTTCACATTAATGGGGTGATGTACAAGATAGCTAGATAGCTAGATAGATAGCTAGATAGATAGATAGCTAGCTAGCTAGCTAGCTAGATAGATAGATAGATAGATAGATAGATAGATAGATAGATAGATAGATAGATAGATAGATAGATAGATAGATAGATAGATAGATAGACAGACAGACAGACAGATAGCATGTTATTTTCATGTTCGTTTGTTTCCATACCTGTAAGCAGGAAATTATAAAATTAGTACATCTTTCCCAAATGGGTGTGGTGAATATCTGTGAGGACAACCGAACTTTGGAGATTTACAAATAGCTTACTAAAATGGACCACTCAGTATTCCTTGAGAACTGCTAGCTTTCAGATATTGTCTTTATTGTGAGAAACTTTAGTAACCACTTTCCCTCCAGCTGAGGTGTATTTCATATAAACCAACTATGTAGCTACTACTGAGCCTTTAAAAAAAATGTTTAGCATTTTTGGTTGGGTGTGTGTATGTTTTTCCTTTGAGAAGTTTTGGACTAAACACTGCTAGTAAATTTAGTTCACTTAAGATACCAAAAGTGGGCAGCTGAAGAGTGGTGCGCAGCATCCCCAGGCAGTCTGAAAGTTCTGAACATGGTGTTCTCAGAGGCCTTGTCCAAAGTGTTGAACAACAATGTGGATCTAGGGGCATTTTGATTTTGTTCTAGCTGTTCTGCATTATTCTCCCAGATAAAGAACCAACATTTTGTGTGCAAATGCATTAACAGTACTCCATGTCCACATTTGTCTGACAAGTTGTAGATTATTTTACGCCTACTTGGTGTTTTACTTGAAACCCTTCCCATTGAATGGGAGACCGAGAGGAAGGTGGGCGAAATGGTTGCACACACACACGGACACACACATACACATAAACACACACACACACAGAGTTTAGCTGAGCATGCACTTTATAGGACTGCTCACAGGCTAGTGTGATTTGGCAATCCCCAAAATGCAGAATAACTTGCAAATGTAATGAGGCCAGGCCTATAAGAGGAATATGTCCTGCAAAAGAAAGCCTGCAAGGTTTACACTGATATCCCTTTACCTTCTTGTAAATAAATAGCAATAATTGGTGAGTGGCATATGAATTTGGCATTAGAAACTGTTTACCGGTAGATATTAGAACAGTTCTAATAGGTGGCTAGAGGGATCCCACTTTCCACTATGAAAACTTGGACTGAATGTTTCATTGTTTGAATGCAACTGCATGAGAACTCACATTAAAATATAATAGTTAGTCTTTAAGGTGCCACATAGTTTTTTGTCCTTTTGTTCCCCCCCCCCCCCTTAGGATTTTGCCTGACATGCAAATAATGTTGTCCACTAATTCAAGCTTGGGAAAGCAATGATAAAATTCCCCCCAGAAGTAAGCCGATATTATTTTTCATTGATGCTGGAATTATATAGTTATTGAGCCCTCAATATTTTTTTCAGAATCACTTCTCCATGATTTCAACATTTTTTTAAAAAGACCATCTAAATACCAGAAACAAAATAATTTGAACAACATTTATTTATTTATTTTATTTTTCCGGCGTTTACCTTGCCCATCTAGATTCAATGAATCTACTCTGGGCAGCTTACATTCCGAATATAAAACAAAATTTAAGACAAACAATATCAGACATCAGAGAGATAAGCAAAGACCAAGATGGTAAGACTTAGGAAATTAAGAAATGGAAGGGGGGAAGGCCTGCCTGAAGAACCAAGTCTTCAGCTTGTTCTTAAAAACTCCCAGCGAGGGTGCCAGGCAGTTCTCCGGGGGCAAGGTGTTCCAGAGGTGAGGGGCCACCGCCGAGAAGGCCCGGTTTCTAGTTCTCTCCTTCCGGGCCTCTCTGAGGGTCAAGCCCCTCAGCCGCCCAGCCTGGCTAGATTGAGTGACATGAGTAGAGCTAGGTGGGAGCAGAAGCTCTGCCAGGTATCGAGGTCCTAAACCATTTAGGGCTTTATATGTAAGCATTAACACCTTGAAGTCAATGCAGAAACGAATGGGCAATCTACTGCTGTTGGAAAAAAGGAGATGTAGAGCTGTGTGTCATCAGCATACTGATGACACGAAGCCGCACACCATATAGATATTAAACAGCATTGGAGAGATGATCAAGCCCTGCGGACCCCACAATTGAGGAGCCATGGGGCCGATACACTCTCTCCAAGCTGAACTCTCTGGGAACGGTCCTCCAAGAAGGACCGGAGCCAGGCAAGAGCCAGGCCACCGATTCCCAAAGAGGTTCAGCTCATCACAGGACAATATATTCTACTTAATTCCTATATAAGATTATTGACCTTCTAGATCCCTTTACATAGTAAAGTGAGAGATAAATTGTGCATTCCTAAATTAACTTCCTCAATGTATGGAGTAGAGAGATATGTCTAAAAATATACAGTGCTCCCTTGCCTTGAGCCTTCAGTTGGCGGAGATGTCTCAACGTATCTGTACTGCTTGTTTTCAAACAGGTTTTTTGCCACCAAATTCTATTGAATTGACTGTAGAAATGCATGCCATTGTATTGTGGTTTTTAAAAATGCCTCCCCCCAAAAAACACACACATTGTAATGCTGAGATAAAACATATTGGCAAAATGATTGTACCTTTTAATATTAATTAACAGAGATAGATATCCAATACAACAGCTGAAATTCTAGAAGGACACTTTCAGATGATTATTGGAAGTATCTCAGTATATAGTTTCCAACCTGTGAAACTAAGCAAAACGAAACAAAACATTTGGTATTATCTATGTGTGATTCTGTGGCTTTGTAGCTGCAGTGTATAATTATGATCTGCAGAATCCTGTTAACTGTGACATTCTTCTACTTCTCCTTTTAATTCCTTTGATTTGTAAGGTTGTAAACCTTTCTACAAATAAATAGATCCTCAAAGTTAATGTTTGGTCTCTTAGCTCATCTTTGAATCCTTGAGGGATTCAGAGAAGAATAGAAATACATGAAATAAATAAAGTCTGTGCCTTCTTAAATGTTCAGGAGAATATACTTTCCAGGGTGTGGATTTGAAACTTCTATGTCCGCTTGTCCATATTATTTTATTGCACTTATAAAGTTCCTTCAGCTTAAGGAAGATGGTATAGAGGTCATTTATAGTATCCTAACATTCAGCTGCAATTAAGTCTGAACTGTCATAGTTGTGGGTATGAATGGAACTACAATTAAACAGAGCCTGTGGCACCTTAGAAGATAGAAGTATGACCGCCAGGAAACACAGGTGCCTTGACCTTTCTAAGTGGTGTTACTAATAAGAGAGAGAAAGCAAAGCTTACTCCCTGGTCCCACCCACCTATCAGTTGAAAACAAAGCTCAGTAGCAAAAGAGGCTTTGGAGATTGTTTTCCAAACTTTATGGATGATGATTTAGGTAAAGAAAGCTCTTTGGTTCCCTCTAAAGGTGAAGTTTATGCACGGAAGGTTAGTAATTGTTTCCAGAGTGATTTCTGTGTGGTGTTCTTTGGTTTCAGGTAATAGTCTATAAAATGTTCCAAGATGCAGGGCTAACTCATGTAATACACATGTGTATTCCACTAAAAGCCTACTGTACTTTTCAATTACAGAGAAACAAAAACAGTGTTAAAATGTGTGTCCGGTAATGGAGAGAAGTGGGGTATCTAACTGCAAAGGAAGGATAACAGCTGAAAGTGAGTCAGCTGAAATGTTCATCAAAATGGAGTAAAAGGAGGATTCGTTTTAAATTCGCATTGCAAAAGAGTGTCTGCAATGAAGAAACCAAGTATTCCACCAATACACACATCCATAGGTGGGTGTAGACACATGCCCTTGAGCACGCACACACACAACCAATGGATTTTTATTAGGTACCCTGGTAGAGACAGCCTACTGCAACTAGCCTCAAAGGACACAGGAGAAATTGCTAGCTTTATTGCAGGCTTGCTTTGGAGATTTACTTCTGTTCTGCCAAACATCTAATGACAGCGACTGAAATCAGATTCAGTGGAAACAGGCCAGAATTACAAACCCATCTCATGTATAACTTAATCCTGTATCAAACTGAAGGTTTTATGCATTTCTAAAAGATAAGAAATAAAAGGTTTGAATCTGATCAAGGGTACTCAAAGTACGACAGGGTGATTTTAAAGGTTTTGAAATTTAGTATTGCAGAATGTCAGGCAGCTTGGTTGCTCTGACTAAATGTGCAAGTTATTCGGAGAAATTGCACACCACTAATGAGATTGAAATCATTGGTATGGTTATCGAGAACTTAGTTGTCTTTCCTCTTTTAGAAAGGAGACAGAAATCCTAGTGTGGAGAGTGACTGCAGGAGATATTTTTCACGATTGTCTGCAGCCACTCTTTAATCACCTGAAGATGTGAAACAGTTACATCTTGTTGTGTCTAAAGAAACAGATCTGTAAGTCACAAACGATCACACTGAATTGGTTAGTCTTGAAGGTGTCACGATACTTTGGGGTGTTTTTGTATGGGTTTTTTTTTCTTTTAATCTTAAGCCATCAGGCAACTATACAGTAACCAGAACCAAAATGGGATAAGATAAACTTCCCAATTTACCAAACACTGAAATTCACCAAGCACAGGGGAAATATAAAATCCAGTCAGTGATACATATGACAGATGCAGCTTCCCATTCCATGAGAGTTTAGGGTCAACGCATGAAACCAGAGGGTGGCACTTCATGATGGCCTAGCTGTTGTGGTAGCAAAGGAAATGGTTCCTTGTGTAAGAATTGTAGAGCATGTGGATGTCCTGCATTTTTCTCTAAACAAATAAGGCTGAAATCCTGTTCAGGTTGGCATAACGTAAAATTATACCTGATGAAGTGTGCAGGCCTTACACCCAGACATTGTGCAATTTAACACACCATTTATGACTGCATGGTTCATGATCGCACAGTTTCCATCATGGTTGAGCAACTGATCACACAGTTTACATTGTGACTGTTGCATAACATGACTGTGGATGTGTTTTGTAAATATTATTTCTACCCTGCTACATTTTTCCCTACTGTTTCTGCAGTCTTGTGTTACATATATAGTAGTTTGGGCAACAGGAATTTAACCATTGTGTGCAACCTACAACATTTTCACACTGAACCCTGGTGTCATTTGGAAGTGGGGATGAGATGGGTGACCAGGTAAGGATTAAAGCCACCACACACAATAAAATCACACCCTTCTTCCATGCTGCTCATCCTCACATTTGCCTCCCTATCTAGAGACCCAAAGTAGCAAGCAGTTTCCTGAGAGTTCAGATGGTGACCCAAGACCTGGCAAAACTACTGCCAGCACGTTGGAGAGGAGTTGGAGGAAGGCATCAGTTTGCCTTTCTGCCTATACAGAGAGAGCTTTTGCCACTGCTACTTTTGGGAAAGGGGTTGAGGAATCAGAGGGCTGGTTGGATGGTCTCCGAAGTCAGGTTGCTTTCAGAAAGCAAACAACTTCCAATAATTTTGTGAAACTCTGGCATAAAGCTGTTCATTTCTAGTAAAATTATTCCACAACTAGAAAGGAAAATTAGTATGCAGCGACGATTTGACACCTATCTAGAATATACTTTCTTGGTATTGAAACTGGAATTTTACTTGAGTAATTCTTGTGTATAATCCAGAGAAAAAGGGTGAGTATACAGTAATCTCATTTTAGTTCGGTTTTGTGACAGGGTATTACTAGTACTAAATGTCAAGGGGAACCTTTACCTTTACCTATTACTAGTACGGCTTCAGAAACTATTACACTGTTCCCCTCATGTAATTACATAAAACAAAAAGAGTATCATTCTCTTACATCAGTGTTCTGTCATGTTTTAGCATTGCATGAAGCGACAGAGTATGAAGGAGTTACATTGTCAGAAAGGATGGGCTTCAGCCTTTGATGGCCTCCAATTATGTTCAGTGGGTTATACGACTCGTAACTAAGAGTCCTGTCATTCAAATATGGGATAAGGCAAATTTAGCTGCTTCTCAATGGTGTCCCGGAATGTAACATTGTGTTGAGGGCAAATGCCAGCTACCTCGCCTGTCTGTGAGAAGCCTGACCTACAGAAATTCAGAATGCACCATACATTATGGAAGCGGAGATGTGTTTTTTAAACAGTGGCTTCAGTCCACAGAAACATTACCTATCAAAATGGTGAGAACCTTTCTAGCTTTTGATTAATAATCAAAACCAGGTGGATGAACAAGTGTACATGAGTTTTGGGCTGGCCTGATCCCTTGTCTAACGTTAAGGTGAAATTTTGCCTTTCTTTTTAAACTAACTACTACTGGTTGTGTTATCCAATTCTGAATAAACTTAAATTAACTCTAACTATGGTTCTTTGAAACAAGCCAACTTGCTTTTACTAACCACAGTTATGGCTAAGTTCAGTGTGGAATTTTGTTGTTGTTGTTTAGTCGTTAAGTCGTGTCCGACTCTTCATGACCCCATGGACCAGAGCACGCCAGGCCCTCCTGTCTTCCACTGCCTCCCGGAGTTGGGTCAAATTCATGTTGGTAGCTTCAATGACACTGTCCAACCATCTCGTCCTCTGTCGTCCCCTTCTCCTCTTGCCCTCACACTTTCCCAACATCAGGGTCTTTTCCAGGGAGTCTTCTCTTCTCATGAGATGGCCAAAGTATTGGAGCCTCAGCTTCAGGATCTGTCCTTCCAGTGAGCACTCAGGATTGATTTCCCTCAGAATTGATAGGTTTGTTCTCTTTGCAGTCCAGGGGACTCTCAAGAGTCTCCTCCAGCACCACAATTCAAAAGCATCAATTCTTCGGCGGTCAGCCTTCTTTATGGTCCAGCTCGCATTTCCATAAATCACTACTGGAAAAACCATAGCTTTGACTATGCAGACCTTTGTCAGCAAGGTGATGTCTCTGCTTTTTAAGATGCTGTCTAGGTTTGTCATCGCTTTCCTCCCAAGAAGCAGGCGTCTTTTAATTTCGTGGTGCTGTCACCATCTGCAGTTATCATGGAGCCCAAGAAAGTAAAATCTGTCACCGCCTCCATATCTTCCCCTTCTATTTGCCAGGAGGTGATGAGACCAGTGGCCATGATCTTAGTTTTTTTGATGTTGAGCTTCAAACCATTTTTTGCGCTCTCCTCTTTCACCCTCATTAAGAGGTTCTTTAATTCCTCCTCACTTTCTGCCATCAGAGTGGTATCATCTGCATATCTGAGGTTGCTGATATTTCTTCCGGCAATCTTAATTCCGTTTTGGGATTCATCCAGTCCAGCCTTTCGCATGATGTATTCTGCATATAAGTTAAATAAGCAGGGGGACAATATACAGCCTTGTCATACTCCTTTCCCAATTTTGAACCAATCAGTTGTTCCATATCCAGTTCTAACTGTTGCTTCCTGTCCCACATATAGATTTCTCAGGAGATAGATAAGGTGGTCAGGCACTCCCATTTCTTTAAGGACTTGCCATAGTTTGCTGTGGTCCACACAGTCAAAGGCTTTTGCATAGTCAATGAAGCAGAAGTAGATGTTTTTCTGGAACTCTCTGGCTTTCTCCATAATCCAGCGCATGTTAGCAATTTGGTCTCTAGTTCCTCTGCCCCTTCGAAATCCAGCTTGTACTTCTGGGAGTTCTCGGTCCACATATTGCTGAAGTCTACCTTGTAGGATTCTGAGCATAACCTTGCTAGTGTGTGAAATGAGTGCAATTGTACGGTAGTTTGAGCATTCTTTGGCACTGCCCTTCTTTGGGATTGGGATGTAGACTGATCTTTTCTAATCCTCTGGCCACTGCTGAGTTTTCCATACTTGCTGGCATATTGAGTGTAGCACCTTAACAGTGCCATCTTTTAAGATTTTAAATAGTTCAACTGGAATGCCATCACCTCCACTGACCTTGTTGTTAGCTGTGCTTTCTAAGGCCCACTTGACTTCACTCTCTAGGATGTATGGCTCCAGGTCAGCAACCACACTATCTGGGTTGTCCGGGACATCCAAATCTTTCTGGTATAATTCCTCTGTGTATTCTTGCCAGCTCTTCTTGATGTCTTCTGCTTCTGTTAGGTCCCTACCATTTTTGTCCTTTATCATGTCCATCTTTGCACAAAATGTTCCTTTAATATATATGATAATCGTGTCAATTGAATTCACCCATTCCTGTCCATTTTAGTTCACTGACACCCAGGATGTCAATGTTTATTCTTGCCATCTCCTGTTTGACCACATCCAGCTTACCAAGGTTCATAGATCTTACATTCCAGGTTCCTATGCAGTATTTTTCTTTGCAGCATTAGACTTTCCTTTCACTTCCAGGCACGTCTGCAGCTGAGCGTCCTTTCGGCTTTGGCCCATCCACTTCATTAGCTCTGGAGCTACTTGTACTTGTCCTCCGCTCTTCCTCAGTAGCATGTTGGACGCCTTCCGACCTGAGGGGCTCATCTTCCAGCATCATATCTTTTAGCTTTTTGTTTCTGTCCATGGAGTTTTCTTGGCAAAGATACTGGAGTGGCTTGCCAGTTCCTGCTCCAGGTGGATCGCGTTTAGTCAGAACTCTCCACTATGACCTGTCTGTCTTGGGTGTCCCTGCACGGCATAGCCCATAGCTTCTCTGAATTACTCAAGCCCCTTTGCCACGACAAGGCAGCAATCCGTGAAGGGGTGGAATTTTAGTAATATACTAATCTGTGGGTAATGTAAAATGAAAAGAGACATTTTGAGTCTCCTTGTGACAGTGTTGTAGGAGGCAGTGAGAAGTGGCTGTATGAGTCTGCATAGGCTTATTCTTCTCAAGCTGATGGTTTATAATTCAGTCTGAATGTAGCCATTATATTTAAATTGTAGCACATTGGGATGTTTTATTGATGAACAGTTTTAATCAAGAAATATTCAGAAATGAAGTTTGGAGTCACATGACCTTCACAGCATTACAGTCAATGTACCCCATCAAATCTGTGGAGGACAGAAGCATGCAGGATCTTATTGAAAATGATCCAGAATGCTAGAAATTTAAGGTTCTATCATTTAACATGGAAACATGGACTTTAACACAGGCTGTTATTAAAATATGAGAGTGCTGGAATGTGGATTTTGCACAAGAGGCTAAGACTTTCATGGATTAAGAGAGTGACTGGTAAAGAAGTATTAAAGCAGATAAATACCAAGAAATCATAGAATAATTGAGTTGGAAGGAGCCTATAAATCCATCGAGTCAAACCCCCTGCTCAATGCAGGAATCCAAATCAAAGCAGACCTGACAGATGGTTGTCCAATTTTCTCTTTAATGCCCCCCGCATTGGAGTGCTCACCACCTCGTGAGGTAATTGGTTCCATTGTCCTACTGCTCTAACAGTTAAGAAGTTTTTTCTGATATTCAGCCTAAATCTGGCTTCCTGTAGCTTGAGACCATTATTACATGTCCTGCACTCTGGAATGATTGAGAACAGATCCTGATCCTCCTCTGTACAACTACCTTTCAAGTATTTGAAAAGTGCTATCACATCTCCCCTCAGTCTTCTTTTCTCAAGGCTAAACATGCCCAGTTCTTTCAGTCTTTCCTCATAGGGCTTGGTTTCCAGTCCCATGATTATCCTTGTTGTCCTCCTCTGAACTTGCTCTAGTTTGTTGACATCCTTCTAAAAGTGTTGTTTCCAGAACTGGACACAATACTCAAGACAAGGCCTAACCAGTGCTGAATAGAGGGGAACTAGTACTGTATGTCATGGGATTTGGAAACTATATTTCTGTTGATGCACCTTAAAATAGCATTTGACTTTTTTGCAGTCAAATCACACTGTTGGCTCATATTCATCTTGTGATCTATAATAATTCCAAGATCCTTCTCACTTGTAGTAATACGGAGCCAAGTATCCCCCATCTTGTAACTGTGCATTTATTCCCCCACCCCGCAGGTATGGAACTTTGCACTTATCCCTGTTAAATTTCATTCTGTTGTTTACAGCCCAGAACGTAAGATCTTTTAAAATTGTGTTCCTGTCTTCAAAGGTATTAACTATTTGTATTCCCTGCACTCCCTCATTCAATTCATGAAATACAAAAAAAGTGAAAGGTAAAAATATGCAGTACAATTGATCATTCAAGGTAAAATATATTGGAAAAGGTGGGGGGGGGGACATCATTACTGGCTAAAGAAGTGGAGACTGGTTTGTATGCAGCATATTATGTTAGAGTTATTGTTGCACAACTTCCTGTAGCTAAAAAAGATGAAGAATCCAGCATGTTAGCTATCCTGCAGTTTCATCCCTGTTTCTTTATTATTGTCTTTATGGTGACTTGGAATATAAGTTATTAATAAAGTTGCCAAATTTAAAAATTAAATAAAAGAAACTTTTGTTGTGATTTTAATAAAAAATGGAATGAAAGGAAAGGAAAAATTGTGAAAGGTTTGGTTGCTTTCAAATGATAACAGTTAAGTGATTTAAAAATAAAGACTTGGTAAGATACAAGTCCCTCTTGTTAAAAATTGTTAAAATATTTTTATTCTATCCTCCACATACCAACTGCTTACAAGAGTTGGTTATTTTGCAGGGTATTTTATATACATGTATCAAGTTAAGATTTTCCAGCTGGATGTAATCCAGTTTCCAATGAAGTCAATGAGAACTTGAACATTAACTATTTACAGTTCCATATTCAATAAGGCATAATACCTCCAGAGGAGTTCAGAGATTGGAAAGATAAATACAGATATACCTAAACTATGTGGTAACAATAACAGCATGCTAAAATATAATTATACCCGTCTGAGGCAAATTTGTGTGAAGCTTTCACATTGCTATTAAATGCCAGCTTAGATACAGATTTGCACCACCGTGCACAGAATTAAATAAACTTTCAGAGCAATGAAGTTTCCTAAGTGAGAAAGTTGTAGATGAAGGAATTGGCATAGGAAACAGTATCTAAGTGTGAAGTGTGGGTGTGGGGAAAGAGCTAAATAACCACAGATCTAACTTTGCCATTCCTCCTCAAATAAACAAATAATCACCATTTGGAAATGATGTCTTTTATGAGTTGCAATGTCTTCTTCCACAGCTAGTAAATCCTTCCACAGTCAGATTCAGTGCTGAATCTGTGCTTCCAAGTACAGTTCCGCAACCTCACCAGAGCAGGACAACTTCCAGGTCCTCAACCGGATGTTCGCAGTCCATTTTCGTGCCAAGATTGAGGCTATCCGTAGGGATTTTGACTCCGTAAGTACAATAAATCATATTGAGATGTCCAGCACACTATATGGTCTGGTTATATTGGATCAATTTTAGCCGGTGTTGCCTGATGATGTGGACAAGGCCCTTGCACACTCTAAGGCCATCACCTCCCAATCAGACCCCCTTAGAATCGGCCAGGACAATGACTATTGAATGGGCCACTCAGATTGTGAATTCCTCCGTACAGGAGGGATATTTGCCTTCTATCCTGAAGGAGATGACGATCCGGCCCATTCTGAAAAAAGCCAACTTGTCAACCAATGACCTGAACAACTATCACCTGCTTGCTAAAATACCATTCATGGAGAAACTGATTCAGAGGTTGGTGGCTGACCAGCTGCAGGTGTTCTTGGAGGATCCTGATAGTTGGAATCCATTTCAGTCGGGGTTCAGGCCACATCATGGGACTGAGACAGTTCTGGTCGCCCTGCTAGATGACCTGTTATGGCAGACTGACCAAGGGAGTGTGACCCTGTTGGTTGTCTTGGATCTCTCAGCCGCCTTTGATACTGTCAACCATGGTATCCTCCTGGATTGGTTGTCGGGACTGGGTATTAGAGGCCTAGCATTATGCTGGGGAAGATGAACAGAACTTAGAGCATTGTCTGACTACAGTTATGGACTAGATGAGGGCAAATAGGCTGAAGCTGAATCCTGACAAGATGGAGAGCTTTCTGTTGGGAGGGCATCTTGATTGGTTAGGTCATTTGTTGCCTGATCTTGATGGGGTCACTCTTTCCCTGAAGGATCAGGCCCATAATCGGGGTGTGCTTTTGGACCCAGCCCTTTCGATGGATAAACAGATCTTGGTTGTGGCCAAATTTGTCTTTTTCCATCTGAGGCAGATTTCACATCACCACCCCCTTCTCAGCAGGAAGTCTCTAATAACACTGGTTCACATGTTAGTAATTTCAAAGATTGACTATTGCAATGCTCTCTATGTGGGGCTACCCTTGAATGAGGTTCAGAAGCTGCAGCAAGTGCAAAATGCAGCAGCCAGGTTAGTCACTAAATTTGACTATATTTCACTCGTTGTGCATTCATTAAAAGCTGCATTTTCAGTTGAATTTGGGGGAACCACTTGAAGCATTTATTGTGTTGAGCTATTTCAATTGCTCTTGTTTGATTTGTTCATTAGAAACAGTTGAAAGTCTGTAAATTTTGACAATAAACCTGAATTGCAATGGGGGGTTGAATAATTTTAATTACAACTGTGTATTGAACATTTCTAGTCTGTGGGCCACTATTTTACTTTCCATATTTGTTGACATACTCTTGTTAGGATTTTGATAGATTTGGCCAAATTTGGTGGCTTGAAACAATTCTATCAGTATTCCACCTACCCCTGGTGATTTTTTTTCTTCCTAGTACTTTCAGAGCAGCTTTCACTTCACTTTCTAGAACTTCAGGTTTCTCATCATAGGCTTCCTCTTCAAAGGAGTCTGTCATCCTTTTGTCCCTTCTGTATAGGTCTTCAGTATATGTTTTCCACCTTCTTTTTATTTTCTCCTGGTCATATAGTGTACTTCCATGTTGGTTTTTCAGTGTTTTTAATTTAGGTTTAAATTTCTCTTTGATTTTTTGGATCTTTTGGAAGATATTTCCTGTTTTTCCTCTTTTATTTTCCTCTTCTATTTCGTTCTCTGTTTATTGCAATAGTTCTCTTTGTCTCTACGTGGTTGTTGCTGAAAAGCTGCATGCAGGATTCCGACCTTACTTCTGTCACCTTTTCTTTTTGTTTCTTGCCTGTCCTTAAGAATTTTAAGTTTTTCTTCCATCATCCCTCTAGGGTTTTCCTTCTTTTTATTACAATAATTATCTTTTTTGCATTCATCCCTAATAAGATCTTTGGTTTTAATTCATAGTTTTCTTGGTTTATGGTCAATTGAGTTTAGTAATGCAAGTCTGTTCTCTGACTTTAAATTCAACAGAGATGTTGTTTAAATTGTATTTTGGCACCAGGATTGTTTAAGTGGTGTTCTTCAGCTTTACTCTAATATTTGATATTAACTGTTCATGATCAGTATCAGAACGTCCTCCTGGTGTTGTTCTGCAGAAAGAACACAGCCTCTCCATTTTGTGCTTCCAATTACATAGTCTATTATATTTCTATATTGACCATCTGGTTATGTCTATGTGTACAGTAGTCTCTTTGGTTGTTTGATGCATGTATTTGTGATAAACACATTGCTGGCTTCACAAAACTCGATGGGTTATTGGCAGTTAGACTGATAGTACTGTAAATGAGCAGCCTTAGGTGGACCTGCTGAGAAAGCTCCAGAAACCAAGATTAGGCTGATTTCATGTCTTGCTTCAAAACCCTGAAATGTATTCATTGGAATTTAAATGCTTTTTACCCTTTTGACAGTATTTTTACCTTTTAATAAAGCTTTTTCTTTTAGAATAGATTCTTGGTATGGAAGGTCTATTCTTGCAGAACTACATAGTTCAGTAAGCCAAAGCTCTTGTTTCATGTTACCTATGCAAATTGGTTTATTTGGGCAAGTGCAAAGTGCTGGCTTTTGCACCTGAATAATTAAACTGTGCTTAAGTAAAAGGACACTGGTGGCAGCAAAGCTGAGAATTAAGAAAGGGAAAAAAGGTAATATTGTGATGGGAAATGAAAGGAGCCAGCCAGGGGCGTCTCCTCCCTCTTTGAAAGTAAGGCTCAGCCCCAACACAGATACCACCACAGTAAAGTTGTAGTCTTCCAATCTGTGGGTAAATCTTACAATTTGGAGGAAGACTGCCCCTGGTGTGTTTGTAGACCACTTGAGGGTGAGGGGTTGGTTGTAGAGCTGTCTGCAAAACCACAGTGCCATTGGAATGAATGAAGGGATGTGCAACAAAACAAATTATTTCTGCAAAGTAGGGTAAGACCTTCTTTTTAATTATTACTATTTAAGGTGCTTTGGACGCACTTTTGCTGTGACAGGCTTGGCATGGTAATGCAGCGGTTGGAAGAAGTTACTTTCTTGAACTACATTTTTCATGCTATCCTGAGGGTCTAGGGGGTTGTAGTACAAAAATATTTATGGCCGGACTATAAATATGGTCCCCCCTTTTCACCTGTAAGATTTAGATGGTTTGCATGGTTCTGCACCGTACCTTTCTTGATCCAACCAACTGAGCTGGCTCAGACCAGAACTATGATCACATTTAGCTATTGCTGTAGCCCTCTTTCAGCACTGAAAAAGCTTTTTGGGACAGCAAATAAAGGAGCAGGTATTTATTTATTAAAAGGGATGTGGTGGCGCTGTGGGTTAAACCACAGAAGCCTCTGTGCTGCAGGGTCAGAAGACCAGCAGTCGTAAGATCGAATCCACGCAACGGAGTGAGCTCCCGTCGCTTGTCCCAGCTCCTGCCAACCTAGCAGTTCGAAAGCATGCAAATACAAGTAGATAAATAGGTACCACCTCGGTGGGAAGGTAACGGCGTTCCGTGTCTAGTCGCGCTGGCCACGTGACCACGGAAACTGTCTTCGGACAAAACGCTGCTCTATGGCTTGGAAATGGGGATGAGCACCGCCCCCTAGAGTCGGACACGACTGGACTAAATGTCAAGGGGAACCTTTACCTTTTTTATTTATTTATTTATTTATTTATTTATTTATTTATTTATGTGCCGGCTTTCCCATAAAGGATCCAAAGCAGCTTACAATATTTGTGGTTAGTATATTTACACTACATTCATGTCATTCACTGCCTTTCTTACCAGAGGGCAACTGTCTGTAGCAGAGAACCTCCTTTATTTTATGGAAACTCTGAGAATGATTTAGACCTCCGGAAAATCCAAATTCCAAATGCTAAATCACACATAGTGTCTCTTACAATTTTCCTCTACACATAGTAGGTAGGGGTTTGAAGAGGGAGTCAGAAGAGGGGGTGGAGAGAGCGAGATTGAGAGAGAGAAAAGGTGAGATTTGCAAAATGAAGATGACACAAAGGGTTCATAAAAATAAATAAGTAATTTGAATTAGTAGTATGCTAGGGCAATGCATTACCAAACAAAAACTGAGTGGCTACCTTCCCATCCTCAAGGTTTTTTTCAGGCTGTACCATTCCCAGTCCTATTTTGGAATGCTTCAGAGCCAAACAGCATAACATCATGGTCTTTTTCTCAAACATCTTCGAATGTGCCCCACACCACCCACCTGGTACCTCTGTGTCATGGGTGAGTACAGTGCCCTTCTCTATAGGTTTTTCGACTGCATGCTCTGTGATCCCTTAGCATTAGTGATGATAGCAAAGGCTGATGAGAGTTGTAGTCCAATAATATCTGGACCACATCATCGACACTTGCTCTATAGAATTTGAAAGCCAAATGCTCCTAAGGTTTGGTGAAGATAGATTTAACTGTAATTAATGAAACTTTAATCCAGTTTGGTACATGGTTTGAGAAAAGGAGAAAGAGTTCCTTTGACATCGGTAGGATATGAAAACATGTTGCTACTGCTGCTGTTTGACGTGCTTAACTGAATACAGCACAAAGTCCCAAGCTGTGACCAGAAAGAAAATCACTACATGAATCTGAGAAGGGGAAGGGAAATATATAACTTCCCACATTCTCAGGAAAGCATCAAGTCGTGAACCAAATGGAAATGGAGGCTTTAAAATTTAGGGTCTCGTTTCCTTCTGTTCTAAAGATTGCTGGCATTTGTGTAAGGAAAAAAAATGTAGGAAGCTTAAAGTAATGAACTAAATGCCATCATTATAACCTCATCATTAAGTGCTAGCTTTATGAAACACTTCTCACATAATTGCAGCATTTTGTTATTTTTCTGGCAAACAATTGGCTAATAACAGCAATAGTTTTCCTTTTGACAGGTTTTATACATTTCCTAGAATATTGCTGCCTGTTTAGTTAGCTGTTTTCTTGACAATAGCTTTATAAAATATGGTCTTTCAAACCGATGCCATTTCATTTAAAAAAAAATCCACACTATTTCACTATGATGGAGATCACATTTATTAAACAAATATTTCATTAAGCGTGGACGGAGATGTCTTTGAAGTTTCTCCTGCAGCCATAACAAATAACTAGCAAGTTACTTCTCACTGAACCACAGTCCTGGCCTGATGTTAAGAATGGGTCAGATGATTGCATTTTGTCCTTATAACCAGTTGCCCTGTCAGTTTTGGTGCTCATTACAAGGTACTGGTTATGATCTATAAAGCCCTTAATTAGTTTAGGACCTTGATAATTGTTGGAACATCTCTCCCAGAAATCAGATACTCATTTCACCCGTACCTCTCAGTCCACGTTGCTAAAAGTGGCCACACCAAGGGAGGCCAGAAAGGTGAAGAAAAGGAATCGGGCTTTCTTGGTGGTGGCCCCCGGTCTTGACTATTTTGTATACCATTCATTCCAATAAATATTTGGCGCTTTTTCATTCTCACTTTCAATTTTGGTAATTCTACACAATGGAGAACTATTGATGTACTGTACAGGCTTTATTTCAAAGCTACAAAAGTAATCAAAATCTGGTTTGAATGATGTACGAAAATAGAAAAATAGAATGTTGTGCCTGTGGCTAGTTTGCATGGAGCAGGAGGGTTGGACTAGATGATGTTTAAATTCCCTTCTGATGAATCATAGTAATTTAGGTGCAATAGCTTCAGTAGCATAAACTTCATAAGTCTGCCACAATGAACAGAAAAATCTGGGACTTAGTTCCCCGCTGTACAACTGCAATCCACTGTGATTGAAGGTTGTAGTGAACCTGGAACTCCCTAGAACATAAAGTTGTGTGTGTGTTATGTGCCACGAAGTTGGAACCAATATATAGTGATCTTAATAGGGTTTTCAGGGTAAATGAGAGGTTTAGGGAAAGGCTTTAGCAGTGCTGCCCAACTCCCAATGAGTTTCCATGGCTGAGATGGGCTTCGAACCCAGTTCTGCTGAGACTTAGTCCATCACTCTATCCACTGTACCACACTGGGTTAGGATACCATACTAGATACGGGCACTTCATGTTTATATCTCGTGGATATGAATATGACCTATGGCACCACAGGTGCCCCAGGGGTCCAATTTGCTCTCCCAGAACTGGCTGGGCTACTCACTGGGCTCCATGTGGTACTGGGGTTCTTCATCATCTCTGTCAAGCGAATCCTGGCTGGAACCTGGCTGGCCTTTCCTTGCTTCCCCACGCAGCCAGCTACTTTGGCATGGAGGCAGGATGTGGTGTCTCCCTACTCAGCTGATGAGCAGTCAGCTGTGCAGAGAGGCAGGGAAGGGCCAGCTAGACTTCCACTGAGATTGGTGTGTTGCCGCCACCGAAGGACCCCGGTACCACACAGAGCCCAGTGAGTGGCCCAGCCATTTCTGGGGGAAGAAATAGGGCCCCCACGGCACCTGTGGTGCTGTGGGTCATATTTCTATCTTTGAGATACAAATACGAAGTGCCAGTGTCTATTTCATACCATATACATATTGTTGAAATAATGTGCCTGTTAAGTGAATAATAATAACAATAATTACATACTGTCATGTCAATTATGACTTATGGCAACCCTTTTCAGGGGTTTCTAGGTATAATCAGAAGTGGTTTACCATTGTCTTCTTTTGGGGGTGCTCTGGGACATTGTAGCTTGCCCAAGGCTACACAGGCTGGCTCTTTCTCCTGGGAGACAGAGTGGGGAATTGAACTCCCAGCCTCTGCTCTCTGAGGTATTCAGCCAACTTTTAAAGGAATGTCCCTTGCTTTTTGACCTTTTGGGGGGGGGTGCCTTTGGTTGTTAGCAGAATCATTCTTAAGGGTACTAGCTTGTTTACCTGTGCAAATGGCTACTCTAGAAGAGCTTCAGTAACACTCTTCCAGCTGAGCAGGCCACATATCCTTGTAAAGTTTGTGCACATTGCTTGTAAAACAGCTTCTGGTTCCTTAGTTTTGAGTTCTGAGAAATGTAATTGCAAGTGTCAATGGCATTTGCCATTCAGCAGTGATGTCAAAAGTGAGAGGTACTTAGCTCGCCCACTGCCCCCCCCTAAAAAAAAACTACTAATATTTAAGGACAAATCTTTGCTCCATTGACTGTAATCCTATGCACAATTTTCTGGATGCCAAGGAACTTTTAACATCCAGGGTGTTAAAATTTCTTTAACATTAAAAATGTGTACACACCACAGCCATTGCCTTGTTAAAAGCCCTTGACAAGTCTTACAATTGCCCAGGAATAGCACATCTTTGACTGGATCTATCTTTTCCTTATTTTTTGGCCTTGCAGTGGAAAGTAAATGTGCTGCTGTCATTCAGTGGAAGCTGTTGGACAATAAGGGCCTTGGAGGAGACAGAATGAAGCATTAGGGACCTTGCCAGGCTGTAAGACTATTCAGAAGAAGAAATCCTCTGCCTCAAGTCTGAGGCGCTTTTCCTCTCAAAAATGAGAGTTGATAATCCTCCTCTGACAGGGGCTATTTGAGCCCTGCCAGTCCTGTTCGGAAGTGACTAGGCACTCGCTTGGCGGTGTTTCTTCCACAACATCTGAAGTTGTTCCGAGTCTTCATGGGTTGTAACAAAAGAAGTCTTCTTAGTTTTCATTCTAAACCGGTATTGGTTGGATGTGTTTTCTTTCCTGAAGCCAGAACCATTCTGCTCTAAAGTAGCACATGCCTTAATTCAGGCTAACTGTGTTACTGAGATTATGCTAAGGACTGCTGAGTGTATTTTTGTAACACACTCTTTAAATGGCCCAAGCACATTCATATTCATCATGTTATTAATCCTTATTGCCAGTCTGCTGAGCTTGCTCTGTGTTTTGTTTGCCTCCATATTTCAAGGGGAGAGCGCTTGGGGAGCCTGAATTCAAAGAACAAAATCATGGAGGATGGTATTATGTGTGGTCACTAGACATGATGAACATACGTTCCTTTCAGTACCAGAGGTAGCATACACTCATATATTAGTTGATGAGAAACATGGGTTGGAGATGCCCTCATGTCTTTCCTTCCCACAGGAAATTAGTTGGCCATCGAGTGAACAGGATGGACTATGTAGACTTTTGGGCTCTTCCTATGTTCTTAATGACTTATGCAATCCTTCATTAAAAAACCTCTGGTGTATGAATGTGGGATATTGCTTCTGTGTCTACAAGTCAAAGCTAAGGACCGGCATTGCCTTGCAGTCTCATGCCTGCACTGCCAACAGGAAAAATGCCAAACAAAGGGCAGCCTGAATGTTGACAAGTATACCAACATCAGCAGTCAAGATGGTCTACAGGATTTTGCTCACTGTCTCACAAAGGCACCAGGGAAAGGAAAATCCCACAGCCTCACTTTTTATTATTATTATTATTATTAATTATTATTATTAATTATTATTATTATTATTAGTATTATTATTATTATTATTATTATTATTATTATTATTATTATTAGTAGTAGTAGTAGTAGTAGTAGTAGTAGTAGTAGTACCACATGCCATTAAAACACAAAACAATTCTCAATGCTGTTCTCCTACAAGTTCTTTAGATAAAACAAGCATCTTTAAGGTCTTCTAAATGACAGGATAAATCAGGAAAAAGCACATAGTAGAAATTATTTCCTTTTCAGGAAGCAGCAGTAGGCATTTGGGAAAAAAAAGTACTGAATTATCTACAAGCTGCAAAAAAATGGTGGGACAATGAGACCACGGGGTTAGTGGGAAGGTTTTAAAAATAAACCAAAACAGACATTAGAACTTTAAAAGTACTTGTCCAACCATTTCCAAATTTGGCAGAGAGCAAACCCATCCTGTCTACAATCACTCTACAAATTTAGTCCTCATTCAAGAACTCTTCCAAAAGTTATAACTTTGGGGTTGGAGTGCCCCCTTCTAGCACTAATGGTTTACAGAATACAATTTTGAGTGGTCACCCAATATTAGAAGCACACTCCTGTGACCCTCAAATTCAAAGCTAGTTAGTGAGTTCAGAGTGAAATGAAAAGCAAACCTGAGACTTCTTCTCTCACGGCTTACATTCTTTGTTCCTATCCTGATTCTTTTAAAACACATATGCAAAGATGTGAGAAAGAGTGTAATATGTGACTGGGGAGGACTGGAAACTTAAGGTATAAGATATTTATGTGTTTTCTTTCCATCAGGGATATTTTGCTTGCTTGTTTGTGCTCTTAGTTGCTGGGAGCTCCCGGGGAATCACTACCATCACAGCAGCAGTGAGAATTGTGTGACTTACAGGCTCCATATGGTACAAGGGTGCCTCTGTGAAGATCCTGGACCTCTGAACTACCTCCCCTGCAATTGCTGTGGAAGAACATTTGCCCAAAATGAAGCATTATGCCTTGGCAGTGTGATTCGTTATTTATAGGGGGAGCCTGCAGGACAATTCTTCATTGCAAGTGAATTCTCTGTTTAATAACTATAGAGTGGTGAGGCTGCAACCAAAAATGGCTCTACCTACACTTTTTCTCCCCAGACCTACAATTTTGATGCTGAAAAATGCTGGCTGAAGCAGGTCAGAAGAAGAGGATATCCCTAAGATCTCCTTTCCTAGTAGTTCCCCCCCCCCCCAAAAAAAAAACACCACACCCACCCACACACCCTTTTCTGTGGTCCTCTTCAATGTTGTGGACTGTTGTAGGGAAAACTGGAAGAACTGTGCTTCCATAATTCCCCACGCGACAGGCCATGCCTTTTCAGAAGCTTCTTCAGCACTCTGGGAAAGTTTTTAGGTGGCTGCCAAGGGCAAAACATTTGGGAAAATAGATCAAACAATAAAGTCTGCAAATTGATTCATTTTGATAGGGGCCTGCAAGTGTTTTTACAAATATCCCCCCCCCCCCACACTGATTCTGAAAAATCTGTTTCATCAGTGCTAGGAGACGGTTTTACAGGAATATACATGAAAAACTGTGTGTCTGTGTCTGTCTGTCTTTTTGAGAGAGAGAGAGATATATATTTATGGGTGTAATTAAGGATGAAAGATAAAAATTCCTGTGTTCCCGCCTTTAACATTATAATGCTTTCTCAGACTGAGTGGGGAGCACACATGTGATAATGGGAGAAATATACACACAATAAAAGCATGAGGTTTAAATCAACTTTACTCCTTTTCCGTTCTTGTATGACATCCACATCTCCACTTACATAACTTGTCAGCAGATAAGAGGAAATCCACCTCCAGATGATTAGGTTCTCTGGTTTATATTGAAGGGAGGATGAACTGGCTTGGCAAGGTTCTTATCTGCCAAGAAATGTCTCTTTTAGATCTGCACCAACAGCAGTGCATACTTCAGGAAAAAGAAAGGGACTTTGGGGGTGCAGTTGGAAGATGGCGTACTTCTGTTTGCCAACATTTATCACTTTTGCATCCTATTAAACCCAGTGGCACACATTTGCCCATCTACTTCCCCAAACTAATATGCCTAATGTGGACAGTACCCATCTTTCATTATAAGCCTGTCTTCAAAAATTCTAGAGATTTTTCATACGCGCTGATGACACTTCAACACTAGGCATTCAAGAGAGGTGAGACGTTTCTCCAAAGGAAAATATTTCCATTGGTATTAATTTTGCATTTGGAAGGCTAATGCATGAAAATTTGTGGTTCTGTCCATTTCTGGTAAATGGCACTATAATTTTCAACAAGTGTTAATCTACTTTTTTTCCCCCCTTGCCAGAAGCAGTTCTAACACAAAGTAATGTCTTGTTGGATTTGGTTGCTAGATTAACCAAAGCCAATGTTTTGTGGCAGTTCAGTCACAGGCAGGGTTATTGTGTCTTTCAAACACTGCTATTCAATACACTCCACTCCTACAAAAGAACTGTGCACTGTGGAAAGGAGAATCAAACATAGAATGGGTTATGTTTCTGGTCCATCCCCAAGATCATGCAGATCTATTGGGTCCCCACCCTGACATCCATATATTCATCATGACCATGGATGTCTTCAAGAGAAAACTATGCATGCAGGCATCAAACCAAGTAAATGTTTCCTGTGTTCTGGAACCCTGTGTCACTGCGTTGCCCAAGTTCAGATAAAGTGTATGCATATAGAGGTCCTATATGTATAGGTTTTCCTTTGTACTCATCCCTGTCAAATGCATGAATAGCAGAGCAAGGTTCCTTCTATGTATGACTTGCTTTTACATGATGCACAATGTGAAGAAGCAGTAACCTAATACAAACATAGCCAATACAATGTTCAAAGCAAAAGAAAACACCACTTCTGAACGATAACACTCCCTTTTCATTTGCCTCAAAAACAAAACATTTGAGTTCAGATGTGTTGTATTAAATAAACACCAGTCTTTTATTCAGAAGTAATGAATACTCCAGGACATTCACTCATGGAGCTTTTGGTTTAATGCCTTCCATCAAAGGGGGGGACGCATGGGCGTGATCCCAAGACCTGCCTGTATCCTTCTCATGGTGGTGGTGGTGGTGAGAACGGATCAGTATGAAGAGAAGTGAAAGATAAAATAGATCACACTGAAGATATGAACCGTTTAAGTGTGAACCAGACCAATCCAATCCTCTCCCATCCGATTGTGCCCTGAGATTTGATGTAAGGAAGTGCAAAACAAAAACAAACTCTTACTGTCCCATTCCTGCTGATGAAATCTGGCTTAGCTGTTCCATCCACAAAAATTACTAGCAAATTCAGGAAGTAGCAAAGAAAAGAGACGAGGAAGAATTCAGTAACAGTGACATCCCCTTGGTCTGCTATACCCGTGTCGGTGAATAATGCAACTCTCTGTTTGAAAACACTAGGAAAGGGAATGAAATGTCACAAGGACTTTATAAAAATCTAAGGAGACCCATATTTACAATACAATTTAGTAATGGCCACTTCATTCAAAACTGGGATTCTGAAGAGCTCTTTTCCTATAAACATCTACATCATGAGAGCTTTGTAGTTTAGATAAAAAGACAACTGAATAGACATAAAATAAAGGTTTATAGAATTAAGTACACTATACAGATTTTTTCCCCTCGAATGAATGAATTAATACATTTATTTCATCCTTGTTTCATTCAACAGTTGTTTCATTTCAGACATTTGATATCCTACCAATTCTATCGGAAATGAAATGAACAGTCAGTTGCAAATAAAATAAGTATTAAAAAATGAAACAGCAGACACACAGCTCTTTTAACATCCCAATGCAACCAATAAGCCTGCTCAAATTCAGCCACCCAATGCTTTCAGAGATAGTAGTTGCAGTAATAATAAAAATAACAATAATGAACATAAATGACCAATATTAGGCTTAATATTCTCTGTGAAAGGTAATGGATCATTAGCGAGACGAACTCCTCTCTGTACGGAGTTTTTGTGGGATGCCACTGCTATGAAGGCCCTATTTTAATATCCGGGAAGGAAGGCCCCAGACTAGAAGGGTTTACTTTAGAAAGAAGAGTAGGCTTGTGTGTCATTTCCTGCTGGGGAGCAGACTGTTATTTCTCAGTCTTACAACTGGAGTTAGGAAGCAAAGGAAATGTGACATCCCACACATTCTCTGATCATCATTTCCCATTTAGGATCATTGGCACTGAGAAACTCTGTACTTGATCCACTGCTGCATGTTCTTGCTCAGTCGGGAGATTTGAGACCGACTGACAACCGCCAGTGTGAACAGAGAGGTCCCTCATCCCACAGTGGTAGAATAAGATGGCATCTCATGCACATACCCCAAAGGCTGCAAAGGTGGACAGTTCTAAAGAGGACAGTCACAAATTAAAGCCATCAGAACTCGAACTGAGAAATGACGATAGCAACAGAAACATAACACAATGAAACACCAACTGTACTTTGGGTTAGGAGTGTTTCAGATTTAGTATGCCTTTAGTATTAAAATGCCAAAACAAGAGCAGAGGAAGGTCTTGTGCAGATAAATGATAAATAGCAAGGGAAGAGTACAGTTTTTAGAAAATGATAACTTACCTTAAGTAAGAGGATGATTAACTCTGGAGTGAGGAAGCTGCTTTTAATCTGCTATTTTGACTTGGACTGTGTCCCACTCAGTTAAATAACTGGAACAGTTGGATCTGGGCACGGTCACACTCTTTCCAATGAATGCTGAAAGCTGCAAATATCAGACTGTTTTGAATTATAATAAATCAGCCTGGAACCCAAAGCATATATATTGTGCTTGGAATTAGCAACATTAAAAAAAAAAACCCTGAAGTATTTCAAGCAATATTCAAAGAAAGATTTAATGGAAATAAAATGAACCACAACAGTCTGATCCTGAACTTTATGTATTGTCATTCTCCACACTCCAAGCTCTTAAAAAGTCACTTAACTTGAAAAGTTGTAATTATTTTCTTAACATGCAAATTAGCATTGATGGCAGGGGAAATAGATTAATAAAACCTTGACAATATCATTTTACTAGTGCTTGCTCCTGCTTTATTTGTTGTTGTTTAGTCGTTAAGTCGTGTCTGACTCTTCGTGACCCCATGGACCAGAGCATGCCAGGCCCTCCTGTCTTCCACTGCCTCCTGGAGTTTGGTCAAATTCATGTTGGTAGCTTCTATGTCACTGTCCAACCATCTCATCCTCTGTCGTCCCCTTCTCCTCTTGCCTTCACACTTTCCCAACATCAGGGTCTTTTCCAGGGAGTCTTCTCTTCTCATGAGATGGCCAAAGTATTGGAGTTTCAGCTTCAGGATCTGTCCTTCCAGTGAGCACTCAGGGTTGATTTCCTTCAGAATGAATAGGTTTGTTCTCTTTGCAATCCAGGGGACTCTCAAGAGTCTCCTCCAGCACCACAATTCAAAAGCATCAATTCTTCGGGGGTCAGCCTTCTTTATGGTCCAGCTCTCACTTCCATACATCGCTACTGGAAAAACCATAGCTTTGACTACGCGGACCTTTGTCGGCAAGGTGATGTCTCTGCTTTTTAAGATGCTGTCGAGGTTTGTCATCGCTTTCCTCCCAAGAAGCAGGTGTCTTTTAATTTCGTGGCTGCTGTCACCATCTGCAGTGATCATGGAGCCCAAGAAAGTAAAATCTGTCACTGCCTCCATATCTTCCCCTTCTATTTGCCAGGAGGTGATGGGACCAGTGGCCATGATCTTAATTTTTTTGATGTTGAGCTTCAAACCATTTTTTGCGCTCTCCTCTTTCACCCTCATTAAGAGGTTCTTTAATTCCTCCTCACTTTCTGCCATCAGAGTGGTATCATCTGCATATCTGAGGTTGTTGATATTTCTTCCGGCAATCTTAATTCCGGTTTGGGATTTATCCAGTCCAGCCTTTCGCATGTTGTATTCTGCATATATGTTAAATAAGCAGGGGGACAATATACAGCCTTGTCGTACTCCTTTCCCAATTTTGAACCAATCAGTTGTTCCATATCCAGTTCTAACTGTTGCTTCCTGTCCCACATATAGATTTCTCAGTAGATAGATAAGGTGGTCAGGCACTCCCATTTCTTTAAGAACTTGCCATAGTTTGCTGTGGTCCACACAGTCAAAGGCTTTTGCGTAGTCAATGAAGCAGAATCCAGTGCATGTTAGCAATTTGGTCTCTAGTTCCTCTGCCCCTTCGAAATCCAGCTTGTACTTCTGGGAGTTTTCGGTCCACATACTGCTGAAGCCTACCTTGTAGGATTTTGAGCATAACCTTGCTAGCGTGTGAAAATAGATATTTGCTTTATAAATATGCACAAATACAAGAGACATTCGCCTTCTTGGGACATTCAGAAAAGAGTTAATCTGAAGGTGTGAGCAGAGACGGAGTCTCTTTACCCCCCTATGTCCCCCCCCTCTGTCTCCACATGTGGAACAACTATCTACAACATGTGGCACCTCTACATGATTGGGTACCTTACTTTGTAGGATTCCCCCATTGTGTAGAAGGACTCCACATATAGCAGAAGCTTTCCCCTTCAGACAGTCTCAGGCCTTCTGGAAACAGCAGCAGCTAAGCAACACAGCTAGAACTCTCTCCTACTTGTGCTTTCAAATTAACCCATTTTTTCCAATGCTGAATAGAACTATTTTCTTCTATGGATGGAAACTTATAGGGTTCCCCCTTTCCATTCTTTCTAATTATCTGAAGAATGTCAGCTGAATAAACCATGTGCCCAACCTGTACCAAAAATAGCATTAATATATTTTTAACATTCTGCCACCATTTTGTCCCTAATGACATTATATTCTTGTTTCACTGTTATTTTTAACCTTCACCACTGCAAGAGACCAAAATGTTGACAACACCAATGGCAGCAGTCAAGATGGATACCCTCTTCTGCTCACTACCATTCACACTTGTTGAAAAACAGCCCTGACAATTCTGTTTGGGTAAGAAAAGGTTAACTGATGAAAAAAGGAGTCAGACTCTGGTATTTTCCCTTGTGTGTTGTCACTTTGTGAATGGTAGTGAGCACAAGAAGGTATCCTGTAGACCATCTTGACTATAGACCATCCATTCCTGACCATTGGTGTTGTCAGCATTCAGGTAAAGCTTGGCATCCTTTTTTCTGCTGCCAATGTAGGCATGATGTTGTGCAGCAATATCAGGCCATTTCCTGGTGTTTTTAATTGTGGATGTTGTTGTTGTTTAGTCGTTAAGTCGTGTCCGACTCTTCGTGACCCCATGGACCAGAGCACGCCAGGCCCTCCTGTCTTCCACTGCCTCCCGGAGTTTGGTCAAATTCGTGTTGGTAGCTTCAGTGACACTGTCCAACCATCTCGTCCTCTGCCGTCCCCTTCTCCTCTTGCCTTCACACTTTCCCAATAATTGTGGCTACAGAAGCACAATATCCCACATTCATAAGCTGGATTTTTTTAAAAAGAACTGAATGTTTTATAAACCATTTCCCAGGGGGATGAGTGGGACATATTAAAAAAAGAAAGTACCTATGTTTGTCAAACTTCATTGATGTTGGTGTAATTCTGTTATTTATATCTTTATTTGCACTCTCAGAGCACTGGTTACTGGGTCCATTTCCCCAACTCAGCAGGTGCTAATTCATTTCCACAGAACCTGAGACAAGGAAAAGTGCATTGCCACCTTTATCATTTTTGTTCAATTGGTTCCAGTTTTATAGACAGGGAAGAGAATGATTTGGCTGAAATGAGTTAGTGAACCTTTAGTCATGCCTAGACTTGCTTGGTTAGATTTCGTGCTACCGTCAAGTGTGAATGAACTCTTTCAGATAAAACCTGAGAGACAGATTATTTGCCTATATCGTGTAAAGGATTTGGAATCAATACCTTCAATATGTCTCATCAGTCTTTCTGCAATATGGGAAATGAGCAAAAAATGTGTGATGATAGTATCCTCTTAAAGAAAGTAGATGGATATGACTGTACAGGAACTTTTAAATTTTAAACAATAATTAAATGCAACAACACAAAAATATTAGGGGTTTTTTTGTAACATAATTTATGCTACTGTTTTTCTCTTTTTTTCAGATTTTGTCTGTATTTTCCCTATTTAGAAGCACTCGTGCTCTTAAATGTTTGTGAGATCTCTGTAGTGTCCCCATTGCTGGGCTATGAAGGATGAATATTGAACTTTATGTACAATTTGGCCTAGATGAAACAAATTTTAAATTAATTTGATCTATTTGTTGATGACAAGTAAGGTGGCTCTGATTTTAAAAATGGGTAAATACATTATGTACAGGAACTACGTGACCCTTGAATGCTGATCAGTAAGTGAGCTAAAAGTTTTATTTGGCTATGAGTTGAAGAATGGATATTGGTGCAGTTTCTAATTAATTATTTCTTGAAGGAAGAAGAATTCAAAATGGCTAAGTCTGAAATATCAGCCTCATTCCAAAACACATGATGTGGCTTATCAGATATGCATGAACTCATATTGTTTTCAAATTTGAACCTGAGTATGTATTTATTCATACTGGGCTTTACAAAGACCCCCAGCCAGCCAGCCACCTCTTCCCTTTTCCTGTTCTCTGGAGTCTGAAGAGTGTATGAGCACAGAGAACAATATTGTGTGAGGTTTTAGCACCCAGGTTGATGAACGCCAGAAAAAGGGGAAAAGTTGAGAGGGAAGAGTGGGGCATGAGGAAGAGAGACCTTGCTACTGTTACTCCTGCAGCAGTACCAGGCAACTAATGGGAGAAGGGCCTGGAAACAGGTTCACAGATGATTAGGACACACATTAGGAGAATTCCCAAAGTATCAAAGTCCTTACAAAGTATTCCTAAGTCAGAAATAATAATGATCATCATCATCATCATCATCTTAGAGCTGCCAAGCTGGAAAGGACCCTATGGATCATCAAGTCCAGCCCCTGCCTGGGAGGCACCGTGCAGAATAAAATTCCCAACCTCTACCTAAGCTATCCAGCATGCAAATACTAAGTAGATATTCAGGAGAGTCAAGGGGATTTAGTCCATCATGACTAAATCAAAGACTGCATTTTCACTGTAGAGATTAAGTGTGAAATTAAATGGATCAAAGTGATACAGTGCTGTGCTTTCCTCAAAATAAGTGATACAAAGTGGTTGCTGCATAAATGTAAAGAAGTGTTTCATTTCTCCCGATTGCAATAAAAGCTTTCATATCTGTATTTCGGCTGTCTTCTGAGAGTAGATACAGAGAGAATATCCAGGTTTTCTGTTCAAAAGAAAAATAATATCCTTCATCTAGTTAATCAGAGATTCAAAATAAATGTCATTAGAAGCAGCAAAAGTTGAAAGCCTGTTACTATAAGGAATGGTGGAACATGCCTATGAATGCAAACAGCTTGCTGTGAAAATGGGAGAAATAATCTATGTAAGGAACTCCCATTTCTAGGCTAGCATACATTGCTTTTCATTTGTGTTGTGTTAGCTGCCTTGACTATCTTTTAGAAAGAACGTTAGGCTACAAATCCTCTTAATAAATTGAATAGTGAATTGTTAGTGAGTTGTTCTGGTGGATTATTCCACCATCTATAAAGATCAGGATGGAATAAGATTATATTACTTTAGAATTATAGAATGTATTTCTATGTGTATTTCTATTCTATATAGAATGTAAGTTCTATATGGAAATGATATTGAAGAGGGATGCCTTAAACTGATGGAGCTAACAAGCAACCGTAAGGAAGCAACAAAGTACAAGAAAATGAACGAACAGTGTTAGAATGAAGTCTGTGGTCCTTACTGTTATTTTTGTACATCATCTCTGGCACTATCATGTCTTTTGAGGAATAAAACTGATCTATAATAAAGACTATTAAATCCTTGGCATTTGTTGGCTGGATTTGTAGAACCTATATTTGTTTATAAGTCATACAACGTTAAAAAAAAGTCAACTTTAAGTAAAGCATAGTTTGTATAGGTCCAAACTGCATGGTCATTTCCTGGATTTTATGTGGTTTTATACACATTAGGTTGATGCATACATTACATCCTTATGTGAACATTCATTGGGCCCAGGAATAGGAAAGGTGCACCTCAACCAGGCAGCAGATTAATCTTGGTTACCCTCTTATAGACTCCATAATCTTAGAGATTCACCAAAACAAAGCTACTATTTCAAACTTTTTGCTGTTATTTTCCTTTCCAAATGTCTAGCAGGCCTTCTTTGAGGGCTTTTCTTTTTCCTTTGTACTTTATTAAGTCTTTGAAAGCTGTCCAAGATGGTGGCCTATTTCACATACTCAGTTCAAGGGAACTTCAAGCCATTCATAGCCTACTTCATCTCATAGTTGGATAAGTGCTATGTTCCAGTCTTTTAGAATATCAGACAAGGCTCTGACTCCCAATATAAGGGTCAGTGTCTTCTAATAACTACAACTTCTTAGGCTCTGAATGCTTTTTCCCAAACAGCTCCTCCCTAAGGATGTTCTTTGCACAAATGCATCTGGTGAGAAGCTCAGCCATTTATTTTTCCTCTCAGTAGGCAAATTTAGAGCAGTGGGTGGCCAACTCCTTGTTTAAAATAGAGCTAGGAGGGAGCTTTGTTCTTTTCAGGCTCAGGAAGAGAACATCTGCTTTGTGCTGTGAAAAATAAAAAAAATACAGTTGATTTTGTGTCTGCTAGATTCCTCTTTCTTTTCTTCCCTCCTTTTGCCAGCTTGAATTTTGTGAGATGAAAGGGAGACACCAAATTGGGAATTAGTCATTTGGAGGGAATGATGGGAAACTATGATAGCAAAGATATGCTTCAAACAGGGAAATCTCCCAGGTCCAAAATGCAGGTTTTGCTATACAAATATTGCCACTTTATTAGACATAAAACACAATAGTCAGTGGGATGACGGTTGATATAGATTCATGGAAGCCTACGAACATTCAAAGATTGGGCGATAGGGCCAGTTCTAGGTTTTTATGTGAAACTCTAACCTTTGACATGCCTTTCTGTGAGTGCAGGTCCTCCGCTATGCCCATTGACCTTCCCATCGAAGTGGGTGACAGGTGATTATAGCTCCTCCAGCTTCTTCTCCATCTCCTGTGTCTGACAGAAGTCTGCTATTGGTGTATGGGTAAGCCAGTGGAATAGGGGAACATGCAGTCTGACACCTGGAGAAGAAAGGGAAGTGTCACCAGAGCCAATAAGACAAAAACAAGGAAGCCAAGTTTAGCTTTCAATGGCTGCTTGAGATCAAGTTGTCTGGTGCTGGTCCATCAATATAAAATCAAGTAGTAGTTGGAGTTCCTGATTATGTAGAAAGGCTGTACAAAAGCACCCTTTTCCAAATGTGCTGCCACAGTGGAAGGGGAAAATTGGGGTGTATGGCACTGCTGGTGTAGCCACCACAAAATCCTCCTCCCTCCTCCATACACTTAGCATCTGCAGAGAACTAATTGCCTGAACAGGGCTTTTTATGACAATACCTAATAAGCAAGCCCAAGATTAGTGTCAATACTTTGGATTTCTTATATTGTTATTGTATTGAATTGTATTATGCTATGCTATGGGAATTTGTTCATTTACTTTGAATAACCAGAAAAATTGATTTCACAATTTATTCTTAACCGACTGAGGCCCATAGTTTTTACTTTTTGGCATAATGAGTAGAAAGTTTTGGGTTATTATTTCATTTTTATTCTGCTCTTATCTTCAGTCTACAATTGAAGATTGGAGATAAGAAGCTATTTAAACACAAAGGAAGTTTTGCAGTGTAGTGAGCTCTTGTTTGCAGCCTTGCACAGACTAGTAGGATCTTTAGCAGAACAGCCATTTTAGTATGGAGACTGCTTATGGGGTCTTCAAAGAGAGCAACAATATTTTTTAAAAATCCCTACTAATGTTTATGTAGTATGAGTATGTTTATGTACTAATGTATTATATTTTTGAACCCAATAACAATTTAAAAATTAAACTTTGAAACAATGTTCCAAACTCTGGTATAAATTTCAAAAATAGAAAATAAAACTCATTTTTTAAAAAGGAAATCTGAGTTTACATTACTTTATAAAAGTTAAAAAGGTACCATGCTTCTTATGCATCTACTATTTGATGCTGTTTCTTTGGACAGGTATTGTGAGCAGTTGCATTTACCCTCATTTCCTAAAAATGGAGATGCATCTCTCTCTTAAAGTGTGCAGGAGATAGAAGAAAAAATATATTGTGTACTATAAATGGAAACTTTGTTCACACACCCCATGGATTGGGGACCACACATGGAGAGGGAGGAAGATTTGGGTCAGGACTGGAGCAGAGAACAAAGAGTTAAATCCACCCAAAACTGGCTTGCAAGCTGGATCAGGCCCCTTTCCTAATTTATTGAAAGACCCATTCACACACCCCTGCCCAAAATAACAAATGGACACAAATCTGGACTCAGTAACACAAAGAACCCCATTTTGGGATACTTTAGGCTCCTAGGACATTGGTTCTCAAACTTAGGTCCCCAGATGTTCTTGAACTGCAACTCTCAGAAATCCTGGCCAGCACAGCAAGTGGTGAAGGCTTCTGAGAATTGTAGTCCAAGAACATCTGGGGACCCCAGTTTGAGAACTATTGTCCTAGGACACTGTCATGATTCTCAAAACAAGCAATTTCCTTTTCTCCTCACCTTCAGTCACCCAGCACCATGTCGATTATGAGGTAGCAAGGATTAGCAAGCATTGCAGGGGTGGGGGAGAGATAGTTGTCAGCTATCTTGAGTTTTGCCTATCCCAGATTTGGCTCCCCCTTGCCTCTCAAATTTGTCTGGAAAGTTGGCTCCTTCTGCCTCCAAATTTTAGCTCAGCACTAATAACTAATGGGCTATTTGACATGGAAGCTGTTCAGATGCAACCGTTTCAGTCCCAAAGGACATTGGCGCACATCATTTTACACCGAAATGCAGCCATATCAGGTGCTAGAAAGCCAGGATGATTTACCCTGTAGCAGTCACATAGATGTTAATCTTTGGGAGAATCGTTGCTAGATGCACTTGACTCCATGCAGAAGGCTTAACATGGAGAGAAAGAGTGGAGCCCAGCCATTTGATTTACTCAGTGTCATGAAACTGACTTTAGGCGAAGCTCAGCACATGCAGCAGGAACCACATTTTTCTGTCTGACTCTTAGCCAACTGGTGGTAATAAGGGGACTCATTATTACACTCCGCTCGAACTGGAAAACATTTCTGTGTTTTTTTTGAAAATGACATTTTACAGATCATTAATCTATCATCTGAACTTGAACTTTAGATTGTTTTTCTCCCAAGTGAGTTGAGTTTATTTTCTGAGCTTTCCCCACAACCCCCGACAATAGCCATTTAGAAAAGAGCCTTCCTTACTTAAAGGCATTAGGAAGCATTGTAGCCATTCTGATCTGCAGTGGCTTGTATCCTTAATCTACCCTTGAAAGATATACAGTGCATTTTCAGGATGAATTATGCCAAGCAATGGAATTGCTTTTACTTGCATAATGTTTTTAACATACGCTGGACGTTACGTGTCTCAAGTTTGCTTCTTCCTAGGGATTTCTATTTCTGTTTAAATGCAGGACTGTAACAAGACAGTGAGGAAAGAAGCATGAGTGACATAATCTATCCCCCAGGCAGGAATGAGAGAAAATCCTTGACATAGCCCTATTAGATGTGATTTCACTTTATCCAGGAAAGGAGCAATGATCAATGTGCACAGTGATCATAAGATGGGACAGACAGGTTAGAGTTTGTGGCAGTGGAACTGCCACTTTCAAACCTTGCTGGCTCACACCAGCCATTTTAAAAGAGGAGTCACCAATCCTCTTTGCTCCCTTTTTGCTCTCACTGCTTCAAGTGGGAAGGCATTTATTTTACCAGCCCTAACCAATTTCCACTTGTGTTTGGGAGAGTGTACAGGTGACACAGAGACCGAGGATCCAGTGGATCCTTCAGAGTCACACACAGCTCATGTTTAGCCCTAATGTTAACTGAGAAGTAGTGTATGGTAGGACCATACCATTTCAAACTTATCCACCACCATCTCCCCATCATTATTTGACTAGTTTTAGATCCCTTGACTCTGGTATTTATTTAGTTAGATGAATGTTGGTGGTTCCATAGTAGTTTTACATTGTTAAGGACATTATGGTATACTTTTTCCTGCTTTGTTTAAAAACTAAGATGATGTTTTCTCTTCATATTCAAAATAATTGTTCCATTATTCATTACTAACATTTCAAAATGAGCTACACCATGGAGTGCAGTCTGTCTGCTATGTTACACCTTCATGTTCACCTATTTGTAGTTTCTGCAGAAAACTTCACTTTTCTGTAACTTAGTTCCATGTCACATCAACATATTCAATTAAAGTTTATTGGCTGAAATCCTGTTGATTAGCATTACAAAAGGCATAACATTCCATCTGTTCTGAGCTAGTGATTAAGAGGCACCACTGCAATTCTCTGGAGCGGGCAAGCGCACTGGTGTGTTGCATGCTCAAGAATCCCAGTGGCAACTATTTAACTACAAGCCAGGAAAGGATAGCATGTAAGGCCTTTTTTTGTACTAATCAACAGGACTTCTGCCATTATGTAACAGTTAATTCAATTCTGAAAAAAACCTCTAGTTTTGGCAGCAGGAAAAAGGATGCCAAGCTTTAAATAGCAAACGGCAGCCTGAATGTTGACAACACCAATGGCAGCAGTCAAGATGGTCTAAGGAAATGGTTCCCAATCTTGGATCACCAAACATTCTTGGAATAAAATCCCCACAAGCCTTTACCACTAGCTGATAAGCCTGTTCCACACATGCTCAGTCCTATAACAAAGTGATTGTCTTTCTCTTTTGAAAGGCCTTTTTTTTTTAAGGATCAATATTTCAGCCCCTGAAGCTTGGATTCTTACCAAATTTTTAAAAAGCGGGCAAGACCAACCATTCTCTTTCAAGGTGAGCAAGATTTGTCTTTTCAATTTGTATGAGTTATTTTAAATCTGGATACATTTAGGGTCACTTGTTTCTGCAGTGGGGTATTAAATAGTTTTACATTTTTAAAAAAAAATCATAACTTGAGAACCATTTGCCCAAAACCTCTTCAAACTTGGCACAGAGCAACAGCAGACTGTCTGGTACACTTCTGTCAAATTTAGGGCTGACCCAGAGTCTAATTTCAAAGTTCTATTTTTTTTTTATTTGGGCTGCCCCCATTTTTAGAATTGCCTTGCAGAATGCTGAGTTGCTGTGCTGCACAATAACATGAAGACAAGTGATACCAGGAGAATTGCATCTTACAGGGGGAGATAATAACTGACAAAAGGCAGACTACTAAACATTTGGAGAATATGTGCTTGACATTAAAAAAAAATTCACTTGAAAAAGTTTTGCAGCAAAAAATCACAAGTGTTGGAAAATAAGATTTCCAAGACACTGGTGGATAGATAAGATCAAGAATAATCTGCAGACTTCATTCAAATAAAATATATATCATAGAGGCTATTAAGAAATATAAGGAAATCCAATCCTAAGATCTTCAATAGCTGAAAACATTTGGCATGAAATCAAACATTCTGAGGACACAATGAGCGGTGCGAGTTCTGTCACACTGCCAGGAGAGAAAGAAACATTCCCAAAAGGTCAAGGTTTAGTCATTCATGATTTTATCATGTGCTTCCTCCCATCCCACAGGGGGCAGTAGGAGCACTGAGCAGATGGCTGAGGAGCAGATGGCAAGAATGAAGGACAAAGCAGACACAAAGTTTCAATGAAAAACAGGCCCTTCCAGACCATGGACAGCTCCAAGAGCAGCAGATGATTTGAACCAATGAGTTGCTGGTCTTTACAGAGGCCTTTTTGTCTAGGTGCAAGGCCTTGGTCAACGTTTTTAAGCAAATGTTTCTCATTTACACTGCTGGAACTAATATGGATAAGAGAAGAGAGTGGTCTTTTGGCCTTTTCCTTTTTCTTAATTTTGCAATGCAGTTCTCAGCTGAAAAACAATGTAAAAATGTTTATACTCTGGGACCTTATATATAAATATGTGTCTATTTGGAGAAGGTAGAGGCAAAAATGCATGTGCTAGGCAGTTTTGAACAGAAATATATGTTCTTGAAAAATCAATGCATTTTTTCGTTGTTTTGTGTTTAAAAATCACAGACTAATGAAGCAATTGGATAGAAAGAGCTTATGATAGAATATATGGAAAATTGTCATGGACTAGATATAGACTGATTCTGTCATCCTTCCTTATGACTTCCCAATCCCATCAGTGCCACACATCTCAGCAACACCATCTACTCCCTCTGCTTTGCTTGGAAGACAGGGACACATTATCCAATCAAAGTGGAATCCTTGCTGGAATGGATGCAAGCAATGTTAATTGCACCATGCTTGAGCACAAGTCAAAGAGAGCTTCTGAGGCACATGTCCCATCAGCTTCTTGGCTAGACTTGAGAAGGACTCACACAACCTGGAAAAGCTCAACTGGGCAACATTGTAAAGACAGCCAAATACTTCTCCCTCCCCACTTCAGAATATGCTGTGAAATGGATTTTAAGCCGAATGTGGCTGAATTCACTTCAAGTCTTCATCTGCATCTATTGTCAAAGATGCTCCATTGCTCTGAGCTCCACCATCAACCAAGGAGATGAAAAACTTGCAGGAATATTTATTTTTATTTATTTTTATTTATTTAACTTATATGCCGCCCACACTACCCAAAGGTCTCTGGATGGCTTACAACAATTAAAATGCAGTAAAAAAGATAAAACAATTAAAATACAATTAAAATATATACTCTAAAAATTGCCATCAGGACCCACAGTTGATATTATTTCAATTAAAAGCCTTCTGGAACAGGAAGGTTTCGACCTGGCGCCGAAATGTCATCAGCGTCGGCGCCAGACGAATCTCAGTTGGGATGGTGTTCCATAGTCTGGGGGCAGCTGCCAAAAAGGCCCTTTGTCTACAAGCCATCCCTCTTACCTCCTTCAGGGATGGCTCTTTCAAAAGGGCCCCCTGGCTAGATTTTAACTGCCGGGTAGGTTCATATGGAAGGAGGCGGTCCTTCAGGTATCCAGGGCCCAAGAAGGTTGACCGCCGAAGAATTGATGTTTTTGAATTGTGGTGCTGGAGGAGACTCTTGAGAGTCCCCTGGACTGCAAAGAGAACAAACCTATCCATTCTGAAGGAAGTCAACCCTGAGTGCTCACTGGAAGGACAGATCCTGAAGCTGAGGCTCCAATACTTTGGCCATCTCATGAGAAGAGAAGACTCCCTGGAAAAGACCCTGATGTTGGGAAAGTGTGAAGGCAAGAGGAGAAGGGGATGATAGAGGATGAGATGGTTGGACAGTGTCATCGATGCGACCAGCATGAATTTGACCCAACTCCAGGAGGCAGTGGAAGACAGGAGGGCCTGGCGTGCTCTGGTCCATGGGGTCACGAAGAGTCGGACACGACTTAACGACTAAACAGCAACAACAAAGGTTCATATGGAAGGAGGTGGTCCTTCAGGTATGCAGGGCCCAAGCCGTTCAGGAATATATCTGTATCCCTCAAACTTCATCCTGATGAAGGACAGAAAAAGCAGTACACATAAAACTTACCAATAAATGGTCTGAGTCTGACCAGGAGAAAGGAGATAAAACAAAGTACTGTCCCTATGGAAACACTATATTCAGAATGTTACCATCAATGTATTTTGAGCCAATGATATGCTGGTGTAACCCAATGTATCACAACAGTCATGAAGGACTCAACCACAATCAATAAGCATCAGCATGTGTGTGAACAGGGCTGTGTAGGGGACTCTTGATTTAGGTTAGAGGCCAATTCAAGGCTTTGGAATGGATCTGGAGGTTTTTTGCCCCAGATCCAAACAGATTTGTATAATCAGCTTTCCATTGACTTGCACTGGAAAACTAAAATGGCAATAACTTTTTGTTTTCACACCAATATCCAGGAAATTTGGAGACACCAACAGAGAGAATTAACCTGCCACAGTTCAGACAGCTAATATCAGAGGTTCCCCCTCTTCTGGAGGAAGAAGAAGTTGGAGTTTGGCAACACCTGGGGCTCCTTGACTCATCTTTTCCCCTTCCTGCAGGTAAAGGAACTCTACCTGCAAGAGGCAGCACATCTGCGCATGCCTTGGCAGCACGCAAAGTGTGGCACTAAGTGCATATTTAGCGACACCCTTGGTGTTGCAGGAGGAGTCGCAGGAGGAGTCAAGCCATGGAATCTGAGCCCCAGCCTCCAAGAGATCTTTGTAAGAACTCCTTCAACAACTATTTTTTGTACTCCTTCCTCCCTGCAGTTTTAAAATACCACAGTCTCCCTAAATTATCCCCTCTCATTTTAGTTATTTTGTGATTTTTCCCCCCTTTCCCAGTCAGCTCTGGGAAGACATTGCTAACTTGGTCTTTGTCTGCTTGTAGAAGGATATGTTTTGATGAAAAAGAGAATAGGGGAACCAGGGAGCAGCTATTGGAGTTGTTCAGGGCAGGGGGAGATATGCTGGGGGAACACCATGTGAGAGAGAAAAGGAAAACGGCTGCCCCTAAGCTGTCCCCAAACTTTAAAAGCTTGGATAGCCTTGGTGACAGGCCCCCTGGGTTGAAAAATGCTGCTGTTAAATGCCAGACCGGTCAGTGGCAAAACAACAGCCATCCAGGCTGATCTGGCTTGCACTACAGAGACCTGGTTGGATGAGGCTGGTGGTGTCAATCTCTCTCAGCTTTGTCCACCAGGGTTCTCTGGGCATCAACAGGTGAGACCTGGGGGGTGGGGAGGTTAAGTTGCAGTGGTCTATCATGATCTGTCCCCCTCACCTGGTGCCACATCCCTCAGTTTTCCGGGCTTGAATGTGCATATTTGAAAGTGGGAGCCCAGGACAGAATAAGGATTCTGTTGGTGTACCGTCTACCCCGCTGCTCAACAGTCTCCCTTCCTGAGCTAGCTGAGTTGGTCTCAGGGGTGGTGTTGGAGTCTCCTAGGCATGTTGTGCTGAAGGACTTCAACATCCATGCTGAAGCAGCTTTGACAGGAGTGGCTCAGGACTTCATGTCCTCCATGACGACTATGGGTCTGTCCCAAATAGTATCTGCTTCCACTCACACTGCAGGGCTTACTTTAGATCTGGTTTTCTGTACTGGGGCAGATGTTGGTGATCTGGATATTGAGGAACTCTCTGTAGTTCTGTTGTCATGGGCAGATAATCATCTGGTGGGGTTTAGACTCACTGGAACTCAGAACCTCTGCAGGGGTGGGAGACTGATTAAGATGATCTGTCCCAGAAGGCTGATGGATCCAAATGGTTTCCTGATGGCTCTTGGGGAGTGTTCTGTTGTCTTGCCAGGTTATTCTATTGAAGCCTAGGTTGATTTCTGGAATGGGGAAAGACCGGGGCTGTTGACACAATCACTCCTCTAAGTGTCCCCTCCCATGAAATAGAGCCAAACTGTCCTCCTGGTTTACTGGGGAGCTGGTGGTGTTGAAATGAATGCAATCGAGACTAGAGCAACGATGGTGGAAAACTCTGAGTGAATCTGATCAAACACGGGCTAGAGCTTATTGGAAGGCCTATTCCGTGGCAGTGGTGACTTCTTTGCCACCACCATTGCATCTGCACAGAGTCGCAGAGTGGAGTTCTTCCAAGTGGTCACTTCATTTCACCCCCAAGTTGAATCTGGTCATTCTGCTTCAATCCAGACCTCAAACAAACTAGTCTAAAAAAGTCCTATTCTGTTATTCAGGCTTCAGTCAAGCTGTGGCACAGTTCTATTTAAAAAAACCCACCAGTCATACCGTTCACTGTTTACATGATGAAAGGCAGGATAATACCAGCATATCCTTGTCACCTCTCAATAACACCATTAAAATAATCATGCCAGGTTCATTTTGTATTACTGTTCCCAATCCCCTGCAACAGATATAGTTAAATCTGCTAACTGAGGCTATATGCTGTGTATCTGGAATATTGATTATGCCACATAAAATGGATTACTATTCAAGTTTTGCAGAATGACACTAAATTCTTAATAAGGGTGCTGACCCAGGGACAATGATGTGAACACTATTAGTAGGATGTGCAGGCCCAGATATATGTGAGTAAATGTTTACACATCCCCCCCCCCCATAATGCCATGTCTGACTATACCTGTGACAGCTGGCATCCAGCTGGACATTAAACAAAGGGCATTGAACAAGTAAATTTAGCAGCAGCTAGACAACGTCTAGTGGGACATGGTGGCGCTGCGGGTTAAACCGCAGAAGCCTCTGTGCTGCAAGGTCAGAAGACCAGCAGTCGTAAGATTGAATCCACACGACGGAGTGAGCTCCCATTGCTTGTCCCAGCTCCTGCCAACCTAGCAGTTCGAAAGCATGTAAATGCAAGTAGATAAATAGGTACCACCTTGGTGGGAAGGTAACAGCGTTCCATGTCTAGTCGCGCTGGGCACGTGACCATGGAAACTGTCTATGACATATGCTGGCTCTACGGCTTGGAAACGGGGATGAGCACCACCCCCTAGAGTCGGACACGACTGGACTAAATGTCAAGGGGAACCTTTACCTTTACCTAGACAACGTCAATCCGTCTTTCCATTTCAGAGTCCAACTGAATACTTAGAAAAATGCCTCTGGAAATAGCTATAGAGGCAGATAAAGCTCTTTTCTCTGCCACCACTATGTGCACAGATTATTTTCCAGGTGGCAAGAAAGCTGTCTACTTATCTGCAGTCGAACGCTCCTGTGACTGGATGTGACATATTTACCTTTATTTATTTATTGTTTTACTATTTGTTATGTATAGATGCAGATGTTAAGACAAACAGATGCAGTTTTATGAACTGAATGCAACTCTTTGCTTGTCTTAACATTTAAGAATTTGAAGACACTTAAAGTCTACAGAAATAAGTATCAAATCATGAGTACCTCCTCATTTTCCTTCAAATTCAGAATATACATCTTCTTCCTTTTGTCAATCAGAAGGTATAGAAAGTGATCTTGGTTGTATTTTGGCTCATCATACTGATGTTTGGAAAGCTTGCTGACAGTGCAGTCATTGAGATGTCTACCCATAAGTAAGTGTCATCGTTTTCAGTAGCATTTGCTTCAAGATAAGTGGGCACATAACTGCAGACTAAGTACCTTACATGGTAATAATAAAGTCTGTCTAACTATCTATTCATCTTTCTATCTCTCTTTCTAAATACAAGCTCATTGCTGAAGAGGTAGCTTTGTCCATGCTGATATAGCAGGTCCACCTGGAAGTGTAAATTGATCTTCCACACACTGCTTCTGTGAAGTGAGTCCAGAGCCACATTAAATGCAACGCTCCCACAGATTATCATCACAGGTGTTAATCCAGGAAGAAATTACAGGGAGGTAGGGTTTCCCCCCCCCCCCCCCTTCAAAATAGTAAAAAAATATGTTTAAAAGAACTGCATCCTATAGTAGAGAGACGGTCACCTCCCTAGTTACTCTGTAAGCATTAAATATTTCCAAAGCATCTTTTGGGGTGGTGAATCAGAGATGTAGTAAGAAAAGAACATGCTTTGTATATGAGAAGAGACCATTTAATGAGCGGTAAGTAATGCTCCATTGCATGTTTCAAGACAGTGGCAAATTAGAAAGTATGTGATGAAGGGGAGGTTTCTTCAGAAAGATACTCCCAACACAAGTTTCCATGGCTGGGTTTATGTTTTTGGTTTAACAGGGAAGAACTCCATGCTGGTGTGTTGTTTTAGTGGTTAGTGTGTGACATAAAGTGAAAACCCTGAGTTCAAAGTGTCTGGCTGTTTACTGGAATCCCACCGCTCAAGAACTGGCACTTGAATGTTCGATTACTCATCTGTGTTAACTCTTTGGGTAAACATTTTTCCTGTCAAAGTATATGGCTGGCCTGCCCATTCCCTGACAAAACCTGTGTTCAAAAATAAACAGCATGTGTGTCTGAATTATGGGTTTATTTTTTCTTTTTTAAAAAACGTATTTAGACAAAGGGCAGAGCTTTGTAGAACATGCATTTTCCAAAATTGTGCCTGCTCTTCTTTTGATAGATCATGCTGAATGGATGCCCTGTTGGTGCAAACGGTATTGATGCTGAAAGCTGAAGGTCTGCCTGATGAGAAAGAAGGATGACAGATTGTCCTGTTTTTTGGGATAGATGTGAGAAACGAAGCACCATTATACCTGCTATTAGGGGTGACAGGCATAGTTCATACTTGTGTAGTGTACGTCTCTCAACGTATGTTTGTATCACATCTGCTCACATTGCAAGGTATCACCTTATGTGTAAAGAGAGTGGCTCTAGATAGCACGGATATTGAGGGCATCCAGCAAACAAGGCCACCAGAGCTGCTAACTGTCCATGCCTATACTTCTATTACTGTTGGTGTTTTCTGATACATTGAGGGCCTACAAGATAGGGGAGGGGGGAAGGTACCCACCTTCTCCCAAATTGCAAAAGTTTCTCTGGCTGGTCACCTGGGGCCAGTTATTTCTTGGCAGAGATGACTGAATGAGTGGCTATTGAAAAGCCTTCTTCTAGCACATATACCCAGTTTCCAGAGAAGTCAGTTCCACTTACCACAAGCGGGTCTTGGTGACCTAAGCTATTTCTGGCTCACCAGATATAGTCCACTTGATTCGGTTGAGTCCTGGCCTGAGTCAGCATGCCAACATTGTTGGCTCTGCCCATTTGGAACACCTTTTTCTCAAGCAGCCATAAGCTGAGAGTAATATTGTGTTAGTATTAACTCAGGAGATAGATAAGGTGGAGATAGACCACCTTATCTATCTCCTGAGAAACCTATACGTGGGACAGGAAGCAACAGTTAGAACTGGATATGGAACAACTGATTGGTTCAAAATTGGGAAAGGAGTACGACAAGGCTGTATATTGTCCCCCGGCTTATTTAATTTATATGCAGAATACATCATGCGAAATATCAACAACCTCAGATATGCAGATGATACCACTCTGATGGCAGAAAGTGAGGAGGAATTAAAGAACCTCGTAATGAGGGTGAAAGAGGAGGGTGTAAAAAACTGTCTGAAGCTCAACATCAAAAAAACTAAGATCATGGCCACTGGTCCCATCACCTCCTGGCAAATAGAAGGAGAAGATATGGAGGCAGTGACAGATTTTACTTTCTTGGGCTCCATGATCACTGCAGATGGTGACAGCAGCCACGAAATTAAAAGACGCCTGCTTCTTGGGAGGAAAGCGATGACAAACCTCGACAGCATCTTAAAAAGCAGAGACATCACCTTGCCAACAAAAGTACGCATAGTCAAAGCTATGGTTTTTCCTGTAGTGATGTATGGAAGTGAGAGCTGGACCATAAAGAAAGCTGACCGCCGAAGAATTGATGCTTTTGAATTGTGGTGCTGGAGGAGGCTCTTGAGAGTCCCCTGGACTGCAAAGAGAACAAAACTATCCATTTTGAAGGAAATCAACCCTGAGTGCTCACTGGAAGGACAGATCCTGAAGCTGAGGCTCCAATACTTTGGCCATCTCATGAGAAGAGAAGACTCCCTGGAAAAGACCCTGATGTTGGGAAAGTGTGAAGGAAAGAGGAGAAGGGGACGACAGATGATGAGATGGTTGGGTAGTGTCACCGACGTGACCAATATGAATTTGACCCAACTCCGGGAGGCAGTGGAAGACAGGAGGGCCTGGCGTGCTCTGGTCCATGGGGTCACAAAGAGTCGGACACGACTAAACGACTAAACAACAACAACAATACTGTTATCACTTGGTGCAAGACCAGTGCTAATGTTCAGATACCCAATGTGTGTGTGTGTGTGTGTGTGTGTGTGTGTGTGTGTGTGTGTGTGTGTGTGTGATTTACTTCTGAATAAACACATACACAGACTCAGGTATATAAGAAGCAATCTATAAGAAACTGGAAGCTCCCAGATCATCCATTGCCTTTACTGAATCCCCTGATTTTTGTGTTTTAAATGACTATATGCCAGTATCATATCATAGATTATCATTTTGTATAGCGTACTGTCTAAATCCCAGGATTTTTTTTAAAAAAAATGTGAGCTCCTTAGAGGCCGTCGGCCTATCTTTTTGTATCTGCTGTATAAAGTACCATACATTTATTTGCCTCCCTCCCATCTTCTCACTTCATGTACATTTATCTGCATGTGCACATAGAGAGCCATGTCCAGACCTGCAGGAGTACCCTCCAAAATTTTGGGGAGTTCCCCAATCCTTGGCCTACAAACCAACCCCAAGGATACATTTATTTACTCTGATTAGGATTCATAGGTCACAAAGAATGCATTTTGCTCCATTGACATAAATAGTATTGGCTTGATTTGTGCCCAGATATGTAAGCTAAGGTTATATTTTAATGCATGCTGTTTTTGACCTCATGATGCAAAACGTGTCCACCAATCTCTCTAAGGCATGGAAAAGCAGAGTGCTTTGGCAAACTTTTCTCCATGTGAAATTGCAGCCATTCTCTTGCAATTCAGTAGAAAAGAAATTCCACCCAAAAGGAACTTCAAAGGAGGACAAATATTGGAGAATTTCTCATTGGTGAGGATTCTTGTGCTTCCTTTACTTATATGATGAACTGCTGGATAGTTCAGTGGTTTAGGCATCTGGCTGTGGTGCCAGAGGTTGGGAGTTTGATTCCCCACTCTGCCTCCTTGACAGGGACTTGACTTGATGAACCATAGGGCCCTTTCCAGCTCTGAAGTTCTAAGATTATTATATATAAGAAGAAGAACATATGCACATTTTATCTTATACTATACAATCACCTTTGGGGCAGTTGGCAGTCCTCCTCTGCCACCCCACTTCACCACACAATGGTTGAAATCCAGTAGTAAACCACAACTGGAGTAGGCCCATTGACTCAATTGAATTTACAGATGAGGTGACTCACCAAATCACCACTGATTCAAGGGGCCTACTCCAGTTGCAACTGGATTTCAGCCTTGGATTAAAGCTAATTCCTGCTACATGTTTTTATTTTTCAGATCAGAAAGTACACCAAATGAAAGCAAGAATAGCACACTTGGCCATCTTGTAATATTATAGCAAACAAACAAACAAACAAAATAGAGTGAAAAGAAATTCTAAAGGGCCATGCAAATGAGGCAGAAAAAATTGAAGCCCCTTAACTGGGAAAATAAAACTTTTGGGAAAATAGATGACAGATTAAACAACATTTTTTGACTTTATCCTGGAACTTTGACTTTATCCTGGAGACATAACATTGCCTTATCTTGTACCTGCTACAGACCTTACAGAAAAGATCCTATAGGGCAGGGATAAAATGTATCATTTGGTAGGTTTGAGAAAGATACTGAACTGTGAAAAACTATGAACTTTGAGCCAACATTTTTTTCTTTTTCCTTCTCTTAAAAATAGATGGCCACTTTGAATAATTATTTACAAGATTTCTCCACTTTTTTTTCTTTGAGGTGGCTCCTGTGCCACCACCAACACCACAATGACCTAAGATGACACTAGGTAGAGGGAATTATAGAAGAAGCAAAATTGTGTCCAGGCTGCCAACACACTGGTTGTTGATGCTTGTAGTGACAGTGCAAACATTTAAAAATTTGTACAGGAGAAGCCACAGAGCTTTGCTACAACCATTGCTCATGCGAACCCCACATCATCATCATCATCATAATGATGATGATGATAATGATGATGATAATGATGATGATGATAATGATAATAATGATAATAATAATAATCGTAGAACTGCAGAGCTGGAAGGGACTTTGTGGATCACTGAGTCCAGCCTGAGAACACTGAAATAACTGAAATGGTGTTCTCTGTTTTTCTGTCCATAGATAGGGTGAAGAATATGTAGGGCTTTATTGAATAGGCTGGAAGCTGAATGACAGAACTTACATGATGTCACAGAGAATTCATAGACATGTCTACTATGTTGCACAGGAAGAAATTTCTAATGGTCGATACGGTACCTGCCAAGAAACAGCTGTTGCTGCTGCTCAGGTAGTTTCCTTTAGATCACCCCTATGGACAGAGCCATGTAGACCACTTTATTTCTTACTCTTTGCCATCTGTTTCACGCAAATTTCAGCTCAATGTGCTGAAATGGCCTTTTACAAAAAGCTAGCATTTTAAGCAGGCCTCCTAAGTGTCTACATATGTGTGTGTGTATACACACACACACACACACACACACACACACACACACACAGAGAGAGAGAGAGCGAGAGAGAGAGAGAGAGAGAGAGAGAGAGCACTATTAAGCTAATGAGTTCAGTAAGCTGCCATGTCAAAAACACATTTGCCGTTTTTCCTGAAACAAGGAGGTCTCAGCAGTTCATTCCTCACCACCACCACCCTGCAGTTATGGAGCAACATAATTTTTCAATGTTATTACCTGGCTGGCTAGTATTTTGCTTCAAAATGGCTGTGCAGTTGCACAAGAAACGGCCTTCGACATCTGCCAACCGGATGGTGATGGGGTGGGGGTTGAAGAGTGTGGCTGGTGTGTTGGACAGAAAGGGAGACTTCTGCTGGGGATAAAGTGCAATTCCATGTTGCCAAAATGTAGCATGGTCTTGCAATTGAATACCCCTCTGGTAATGAGTCATGCTCTTAATTGCCCTGCTTTGGCTCACCATGCCTTCTGCGATGAAGTCCAGAGGCCGAAACACACACATAATGCACACCTCTTGTAACCAAATCCCTGATAGCACCTCTCACTCTTTTTCTCTTTCGGCAAAAGCTGCTTTGAGAGAAGGCAAATTAAGTGTTAAGAAGCAGCCAAGAGAGTGCTTAACCCTTTCCTGTGCATCCCCTTGGATTTTACTCTCACTGTAGAATTCTAAATGTCATTGAACGTGATGCTTAGATCTGATCCTGTGAGCAGATGCACAGGTAACATCACCTTGCCATATGCTGTGCAGCTTTTATCCATCCTGGAAAAATAGGGAAAGCTGCACAATGGTTACATCCACTCTTCATGGAGGGCAGGGCTCACCAGCCAGCCCAAAACTTGCAAACATTTTTAAAAATAAGGTGTGCCCAAGTGCAATAGAGATCACTAGCTATCCAGCCTGAAATGGACAACTCTCTTTAAAACAGGGTAGATCCTAGGTTCTTAACATGTGATCCGCAGACCCCCAGGGGGGAGCAATGTCCTCATAGGGAGTCCACAAAGGCTAGAAGAAATGTTATGATCTTTTGCAGTTAAAATAGGAAGGAAGGAAGGAAGGAAGGAAGGAAGGAAGGAAGGAAGGAAGGAAGGAAGGAAGGAAGGAAGGAAGGAAGGAAGGAAAGCAAGCAAGCAAGCAGGCAGGCAGGCAGGCAGGCAGGCAGGCAGGAAGGAAGGAAGGAAGGAAACATAGAACAAAATCTTAATTTCTCTTGCTTTTTGTGTAGAACTTGGCTTTTCTAACCTACCCCCCTCCATTAAAAACAAACAAAAGTACAAATTGATTATGAAAATAACTGTTTGATAGCAAATAACTATTTTATATTTCTGCACACAGTAAGAAAATGCAATTGAATGGCACTGAGTGGCTGAGAGACAGCACGTGACATTTTGTTGCTACTGCGCAGACAGTCACAAGCTGCGGGAAGAGAGAGTCCAAGTCAGTCAGTATCAGTGTGAGTGAATGTTCATACAGACTTTGTGATAGTGTTTCTTCTTTGATTTCTGCTAATAAAATTGTATAGTAATTGTCAGGTAAAGTGACTTTTCAATGTTATTACAGTGAATTTCGTAACAATGCATTTTGGCTGAACCTCAGAATGGACCACTGGCTGAATTTGAAACATAAAAAAAACTGATGATGTTGATGAGGGTGCATCCTATTCAAAGCAAAGTGAAGCTTCTTCCAGTCACCTTAAAAAGTGTCGCCATTATTGCAAGGAATATCTGTCAATTGGCTTCACATGTACAGTCAAATTAACATGTCTATCAGATATCTTCACCGATTTAAATATGCTCAACTTAAAGCTTAAAGGAGAAAGGGTTACAATTTTTCAAGCTGAAGACAAGATCAAAGCAATGATCAAAAAGTTGGAATTGTGCCACAAATTTTCTTGGTTCCACCAAAGAAGAGTTGTCTGAGGAGGATACATAACTTATTGCACAACATTTGGAAGATTTGCAGCATAGTTTCTGTGAATATTTTCCTGAGCCTGATGCAAGCAAAAACTGGAATAGAAATCTATTTTCAGTTAATATGTATGAACTAGAGGGACTCACAGCAGCAGAGGAAAACAAGCTCATAGAAATATCCACAGATGGTGCTCTGAAATTGCAGTTCAAAGAACAGTCCATTCCAAATTTCTCACCTACAAGCAGATTTTCCAGAAATATCGAAGAGGGCTATGAAAGTATTGATGCCTTTCGTAACAACATACTTGTGCAAAAAACCATTCTCTGCTCTCGTTTATCTTAAAAATAAGCATAGAAATTATTTGAAAAATGTAGAGTCAGAACTCAGAATACATGTTTCGGCTATTAAACCCAATTTGACAAGGCTTGTAAGTGAAACGTATCACTATTAATTATAATTATATGGATATAATATGTTCCTTTTTCTCCCCCACCCAAATTGTGTTTAATGAGGTACAATTTTGTACAAATTAAATTAATATCATTTTCTAGCTTTCATTTTCATGTGATGTTTTGTATAGATGTGTCATGTTAATGATTTTACGTGCTTGTAATTTCAGTTTCTCTGGCAAGAATTAAAGACAATCATTATTTATTATTCAAAAATATCAGGCACAGTAAACCAAAATTACAAAAACATTGACTGGTATTATATAACAGATACAAGTTTTAACCAAAAACCTAAGTATCTGTTAAATATAGGTGCAGTATATATGCTGTTCCTAATATTGCCATTTTTTTGTAGCTCTGATGGTGTTATTTCTGAGATCTGCCACTACTTATAATACTATGTGAAATTTCTTGATATTGTTCCCAGAGCCCCTCCATGAACACAGGCCTTGTTGAGGTGGAGGGGCTTGTGTGCTTCAGTGAGGTTGAGAGCTATGCTAGTGGCAGTGTTGCTACCTGAAGGGTCTCCCAAGCCAGAAAGGTCTCAGCTGAGAAGCCAGACCAACTGTGTCCACCAACCATCAATTATGAGGATAGGAAATAAACAGAAATCCATACTGGATCAGCTGTCATCTGGGTCAACAAGGACCGCGTCAGATGCTATAGCCCCTGGGTATCTGGTGACAAATGGGCTACAGGGCTCAGCAGACCCTGTTGAGGAACCAGGACAGGCTGCTGCAAATCTACTGGAACAATGTAAATACAAAACTTGGATTCTCACCAAAAATCAAGATGATGATGATGATGATGATGATGATAGTATGTATGGAACCATTCCAATAAAAATATTATATTAGGAGTGTGTGCATTAACAGATTAACTTATTTCTCCCCTCTCTCCAAATTTGAAGAACCTTCATGAGAAATGGTTGTCGTAGGTTTTTCAGGCTGTTTGGCCGTGTTCTGGAGGTTTTTCTTCCCAACGTTTCGCTAGTCTCTGTGGATGGCATCTTCGGAGGACAGGAGCTAGAACACAGAGTTCTAGCTCCTGTCCTCTGAAGATGCCAGCCACAGAGACTGGCGAAACGTTAGGAAGAAAAACCTCCAGAACACGGCCAAACAGCCCGAAAACCTACGACAACCATCGGATCCCGGCCGTGAAAGCCTTTGAGAATACTTCATGAGAAACTTCAAATAAATATTTGATGCACTTCATGGTTTTAAATCTTGAGTCTTGGTGGTCCACGGCAACAAAAGATATTTAAAGTGGGTCTGTGGTAAAGAAAAGATTAAGAACTGCAGGGGTAGACAAATGGAATTCACCACTGGCATGGTCTCGGAATAGCAACCTTTTCAAAATGGGGGTGGGAGAAATTCAGTTCTAAGCTAGCAAGCCTTTTTAGAATGTATAGATTTTTTTAAAATAGTTCAACGAAGTTCCAGCTCCAAAGTAGACACAGTAGTGTATTAAAAAATAATCAAAAAAGGAAAGAAAACAAAAACAGTGAGCTCACCAGCCCCAAAGCAAACCTTCTGATAAAGACTGTGGGGAGAAGTGACAACATATCAAAAACCATTTTTAAAAACAAAAACAAAAATAGAGGGGTGAAATGAAATTTAATTGGATATTAGAATACACCCTTCCACCAGACATGTTCAGAAGCCTACTTTCTAGCTGTGGGCCTGGATTCCATGGAGGAGAGAGTAGACTGGATTTGCCTCCTCTTACACACATGCACAAACACACACACTCAGGGGGAACTTGCAAATTTAATAGCAGAAATTGTTATGACCAAGTCAGCTCCTCTTTTTCCCTGCTGCTTTGCTCAAATGTGGAATGGCTCCCTGTGACCTCCTCTCCTAAGGAACCTCAATTCTGTCCATGCACTCCATTTGAAAAGCACATGTCAGCTGGCTACGGGCAGCATCCTTCCCACCCATTTCTTCAACAAATCCCATTGATGAAAGATCCCTTCCAAATGGTTGGAAGGACTGAATATTACTACAGATGATTCTCTCCAGTGCAGAGAATCGTACTGACCTGCTGAAATGCCTTCCTCGATTCACTGAGCATTACCTGTTTGTGAGGAAATGAGGACGTCACAGAAACTTCCAGAGGAGGGTTCTCCTCTAAAATGTTAACATTCCCCACCCTGCCAGCAATGAGTCTCACTTTGACTACGTAATGCTGACCACATCATATTCTTGTCTGAAAAATATTTTGGGGTGGTTGGGTGTTCATGTCATTCACCAGCCTTCAAGAGGCTTTTGTCATGTTTGATATAAAATATTGGAAAGCTCAAATTGGCTACCTCTACTCCTTCTGCATAACATATAGATATAGATATAGATATAGATCTACCTTGAGAAGGAAGATAGCAAACTGCAAAAGATTTTTATCAGCATAGAAAAGGCCCATGGGCAGAAATATGAAGAATATTTTTTTAAAAAATAATGTTATCATGTCCGGGTCTTGCCATTCTCAAACTTCTTACTGAGACTTATAAAATGAGGATTTACATAAGACTGAACAATCATAACCATAACTACAGCTATAACTATAACTGATCTTCTTCTTGTTATTTTTAACACATTGGCAAGTAGCTACAAATAACACATGGAATGTAAATGTTTACCATTTCCTGCCACAAGTGCCTAAGAGAGGTGCAACTACTCAGCGTATCATTTGTTGCTGCGCAGAGACACCATGGGGCTGATGGAAACTCCTATCACCTGTAAATGTGTACAAACTTTCCTGGGAGTATTTCGTGGTGGCATGTGAGGCCCAGTTTGTCAAGCCCTGCTTAAGATGGGATTTTGTTCAAATTTACTGGATGGCTTTATTCCAGTGGGATCTTACTTTTTTGAGCATCTCTTCTCAGATACTTGCTCCATCTTTACTGTATAGCAGTTCAACTTTTAAAACAAATAAGGAGCTGGTGAACCTCTTATTTCTTCAGCTGAGGAAAATTGTGTCTCTGTGACAGAAATGGCATTTCCTGCTGTCCTGACTGCATACAACTTCATTTGGTGGTGGAGATTTCAGGAGCATTTGGGCTGTGGAAAGTGATTTTTGTCTGATTTAAAGACTAGGGGCAAGAGCTGATCCTTTCCTGACTCCAATGGAAATGAAGGATCATGAAATGCCAAGTTATTAATCACTATGGATTATAAAAATCCAAGGTCTCCATTAATCTCCCTGTCCAATTCTGTTATCTTCTGAGATTTCCCTGTCATTTTCTTTAAGACTTTCCTTGTAAATTTTGCGTTTTCAACTGTAAGAAAGCCATTAGAGGATGGCAAGAGGCCTGTACGTTTCTGGTAATGACTTCTCAAGTTACTCAAGATTTTCCTATGCCAAACAAGTTGAAGCCACACACACAATTTTGCACTGGCGGCTATACGAAGCAGGCCTTCTTCGGCAGGGCCTTCTATTTTTAATGCACTCCCTCTGACAGGTTGGTGAAGGGTTGTGAGTCTTGACCCATGCTGTTTTTCTGACGTGGGAGTGAAAGATTAAAAATAGCTAAAACACACTCACAGTGACACAGCTGTTTATGAAATATATTGAGGACTCAACTAATGTAGGACATATTTTAAGGCTTTAAAAAATAATTGAACAGCAAACATATTTCATTGCTATTTATCATTTCTATAGCACTTTACACTTCTTATCTCACTTTTTCATCCCTACAAACCCATTCGATGTGAGGTTAGGCTGACAAACCATGACTCAAGTTGGTCAAGGCCACCCAGTGAGCTTCATGACTGAACAGGGATTTGAACCAGTATTTTCCACATCCAGACACAGCATTCTCAGTTCTGTTCATTAAAGTATTTTGTTAAAGAATTTGCAGATTTCTTTTTTTTAATTTCCTTTTATTTTTAGATTTTTTTGCATCCTGCTCAGTCTGTCATGCTCTAAGTGGATTACAAGTCATCTGAATATATGAAGCAAAAATGAAAATAGGCAATTGTTGATATAACGATTATCCTCTTTCTTTCCCATCCTTTCTTCATCGACTTTAGAGTTAAACCTTCTCCCAAGAGCTCTCTATTCCTGATGCCAACAAGATATCAGGAAGGCAACTCTGCTGCCCTAAAGTTGTATTAAGTACAACTCACTTTAGATCAGATGCAGTCTACCCTCTGAAGCCCAAGACTGCAGGGATGGAAATAAAAGTGGAAAAGGCAAAGGTCATCCACTCTCACTACCTTCCTGTATCCACCTCCTTTCTCCTACAGATTAATAGCATGTTTAACAGTTTGCATTTATTTTAGTGACAAGAGATTGTGGTTCTTAATTGAGCATAGTTGTGTCTTTTGGAAGTCAGTCAGACACAGCCAAAGTAGAGGAAACTGAATCTCCAAAAAAGAAGACAAAGGAGGGTTCCAATCTGCATAAAAATGCATATCTACGGAAGCAAATTTTGAAATAATTGTTCCAGTGTAAATAGGAATAAATTACACATCCAGTAGTGATGATTGGGACTTTGTGCTAAAGTGACAGTTGTTGGCCTTTGTTCTGCCTTCTAAAAGTTCTTTATGTGAATCTTAAAATCAGGCTTAGACTGGACACCCCTGCCTTGAACAGAGAAAGCTTTCCAGTAGAGGACTCTCCTTTGGAAGATTGGAGAATTGGCCACCTTTCACTATGTGAAACTTGCAATTGAGCCAATGGATAGGTGACAATAATATTATGTCTTTATATTATCTATATTGCACTCTACAAGAGAAAGCATTCCAATAAAATCAATAAACATGTAACCATAACATTTAACAACATTGACATTATACAAATAGATGTCTATATGTACATCATCATAAAATGTCTTGGAGTTGGCAGTGATCTAAAATACTACCAACAACCAATTAAAAAGTTCAAGTAAAAATACACTGGTCACTCACTTTTCCTTACACCTGATACCTATGGCACCAAGTTGAACAGTTGGTTCATACGACTAGCCAGTGAATCATAGGGAACCAAGGATCAAGAATCACGTTGTTCCAGTTTTTGAGCATGTGCACAGAATAGTAAAGCCTGCTTATTTTCCCCTTACAGCGTGTGTGGAGGTGTCTTTGAAATGTCCTGCAAGATAGCTAGATACCAGAGAATACCTTGTTCAGCTACACTCTGACTAAAAAAAAAAAAAAAAAATCCACAACAGTCTTTTCTTCCATCCCAGATAGACAGCTCTAATGGAAAACATAATTTTGGGCATGAGATGTCTCAATGACAAGCTTTAGATTAGAAGATTTCTTCTGTCTGCTGTAGTGAGAGCCTGAGCCTTCTTTCATTATTGCCTCCAAAAGGCACATCAGGCTCAGTTAATTAAACCTCATATATCTTGACTGACTTTTACTGCCTGCAGGGATGACATGTCTTTATACTCTGGGGAAACGTTTTGCAACATTCATGAAAAAGTGACATTACTGTTTGTAAGAGGAAGCAATGAAGGGAAATGCCGCCAAATAAAGAAAATGCTAGGTCCCATTTTGTCCTATTGAAAAATGAGATTCCTCATAAACAAAGTATCAGAGATTCTACAGTGTCATATAAGAAAGCAATTCAGCCACAGACTCTGCAGTATTGATCATGCCCTTAGCGCTCTGAGTTCTCTGGTCTGTTAATCACTCAATTAGACTCTAATTGCCATTGACAAGGGTATCAAAGGGCTTCCTGCTAGGAAGAGAAGGTTGCAGCCTTTCAGTTTGATAGGTGATCCGTTCCACAAACACAATGCCACAATAGGCTTCAGTGGAGTTATCAGCATGACGTGGACAGCATGGAAGACTGAGCTGCAGCCCTCTGGGGGTTTTCAACAGCCTTGTTGCCCTAGATCAAAGGCAAGGAAACAGCTGATTCCAGACTGGCTGGTATCTGCTTGGTGTTTCCTCCACCAGAGGCAGATGTAGCCCCATTTTATTGATTGCTCAGTCACAAAGGAAAGCTGTGGCCCTGGGGAGAATGGCAAGGGAACTGCACACTTCGAAGGCACTTAAAGAAGAGATATGGATAATCTGTTCCCTTCCTTGACAGACCACAACAGATAGATATATGGTGGACAAAGGAAGTCTGTGATTCTTGAAGGCAGGATCCAAAACATTTTACAGCAAACTTTCCACCAATGTTCAGAAGGCATGAAGAACCAAGGCTGACCTTTACAGGTCAGGTCTATCTCTAATTACATAAGGGTCTCACAGTGTTGCAAATGAGCGTCACGATGAAAGGCCATCCTGTTCTTTGTGCTAGTCTGGATGAAGAATTTGAAAGTGAGTTTAAAAAGCCGTTGGGTATAGTCCTTATGGTAAGGATCCTCCTCACTTACTTAAGCCTCACAGGGTGTGACAAGTTTTGATATATATACACATAGAGCCAAGCAGCATAAATAGTTGGCATCATTGATTGTTTGTTAAAATCAGTAATGAGAAACAGAGCAGAAAGCTACTGATCTATTCATTTGGAATTGTATAGACACTATTGCTATTTGAGCAGTGTAGTTTAATTTTTAAAAAAACTAAAATAAAACTTTTTTTCTTTCAGTGTTCTTATACAGTTATTTTAATAACTTTTTAAAAAGGTGATTAAATAGAGAAAAATATTATTTAAATTATTAACTTAACTTAGTGGAAGTACATTTTTGAAGACGATACAGATGGCATTGAAAGTCAATATTTTAAAATAATTGAATTGCACTAAAACTCTTTTTCACTGAATTTCTAGAATATTTGGGGGGGAAAACATTTAAATTATGTGAGCAAAAAGCATTGTAGCATAAATTAAAGATCACATTTTCCTAAAATAACATTTCCTGGAAAGGTAGGAACGAAGGAAACAAAGGTATCAATACTTATGTCTGATCAGTGAGGGTGCAAAAGATCAGGCATGTGTTGGCTGCACCCCTACATTTTTTCATGAGGCAACAGAGTGTAAGATCCCTTCTTGGATGCGCACCTTAACGTGGCAAAGGGGTTTGGTGTGTCAGTGAAGCTGAAAGCAATGCTGTCAGGAGGCTAGACTCCAAGTATTGTCTTCAAAGCCTGTCACTTGTAGGGATGCTGTTTGGGGATTTTAAATTAGTCTGAATTTTAAATCCTGAACATTCACCTCTCAGAAACGGCCTTGAGATGATCCTGTGCATAAGGCCATGAGATAAGGGCAAGACAGTTGTCCAGGCTTCCAGTGCTGTTGCTGTCACAGGCAGAGGCAGCAAAATCAGCTGTAATTTGAAAGAAGAAACCTGTAGGACAATCACAGCTAATGGTGAACATTGGTCACAGTAAAACTCTTGGAGCATGGTGTCTTGCATCTTGCCCTGAAGCCACATTGCTCAGTCACTCCCCATCCCAAGTATAGATTTTCTCCTAGTTACGTGCCGGTAGCTAAAAGGTGTGTCACTGACAAAGAAAGGAAAGCTAGATCCAAACCCACAGACTTGATGGGGGGAAAAACTGCTACGTGACTTTAAAAAGGCTTCATCCCAGTCCTCATAGAACATTGTGGTTTGTGGACACCTCACTGAACGTTTTGTTCTTTTCTTCCCCCATTCCCCACATGTTGGTTTCTGATTAATCTTTCCTTGACAAACCCTCCTGCTTAACTGCTGCATCAGATCATAATTGTTCAGCCTTCTGAACTTTATCCCCTTTCAGCACACTATTAAAAAGACATGCTTCTCTTACCCTATCCTAAAAGTTTCCCAAGTGATCTAATGATTTGGGATTTGTTTTATTTAGTTATGGCAGTTGTATGCCACCCTATAAAATTCTCAGGGATTAACTACTGGAAGCACTTGCTTATACTATGTCCTGCGACAAACCAGGATATGATCTTTTCTCCTTCCTCCTGTACTGCTTTGTAAGGTAATCCATGCTATTTGACAAATGCAGCATTGTGTGCACAATAAATACTCTTCCTTTTTCAGTGTTACATTATCTTCTAAATATTTTCAGCAAACAGCAGGACGCACATCCCTTACTCTGTGAAATGTTACTATTCTTGGCTATTGTTAAAGCAAACACTTTTCCACATTTGAAAACAATTTAAGGCACCTAAAATCCTACAGACAGTGGAAATAATCTGAATTATTTGTAATTACAAAAAAAAAAAGATAGCCCAATGTGATTTTAGATATTTATAATTTGTTATTTCAACTGTGCATTTTTATGTAGACTGCGAACCACCCTGAACTCTTGTGAAGAAGGCCAGAATATAAATCAAAATAATAAGGTAGCATTGTTGCAGAGGTGGGTAATCTCCAGAGGGCCTGATGCTTTCTCCCACCCAACCTTAGACCTGTTCCCATAATCCCCAACCCCTCTTTTTTCCTGCTTGCAAAAAAAATATTTCTTTTTTCATTGAAAAGTCCACTTGTGACCTCTCGTGTTCCCCCCAAATTTTGTTAGACTGCCTTGGGTTCCAGCCAGCCCTCAAAACAAGGCAAAACTCACTTTCCTGAGGGCACAACGGTTTTCTCTTTTTAAATTGAATTTAAACATTCTCTTTTTAAATTGAATTTTGGGGGGGAATATGTGGGATGCTGCCCCCTCCAGGGGTGCCTGGGGTGCTTTTGTACTGCTTGATTGCCACAGGTTACATATGATTTACCCCTGCACTATTTGCTCACTGATTTTCTTACACGTTTACCATTACAAGAAATAAAGGAAGACTATGCCTCATGGCATAGTTGACAACACCAAAAGGGATGTGGTGGTGCTGCGGGTTAAACCGCAGAAGCCTCTGTGCTGTAAGGTCAGAAGACCAGCAGTCGTAAGATCGAATCCACGCGACGGAGTGAGCTCCCGTCGCTTGTCCCAGCTCCTGCCAACCTAGCAGTTCAAAAGCATGTAAAAATGCGAGTAGATAAATAGGTACCATCACAGTGGGAAGGTAACGGCGTTCCGTGTCTAGTCGCGCTGGCCACGTGACCACGGAAACTGTCTTCGGACAAAACGCTGGCTCTATGGCTTGGAAACGGGGATGAGCACCACGCCCTAGAGTTGGACACGACTGGACTAAATGTCAAGGGGAAACTTTACTTTTTTATGCCTCATGGTCCTATCCCTACCCCTCACATTTGTCTGATGCCAAGTACGTTGTCCTCCACAACATGAAGGACAAATCCCTGAAGCAGGGAGACTTTGTGCAGACTTCCTACACAATTTAGAATATCACCCTGAACATACTGGCAGCCATCTGCTTTGAGAAACCATGCAAGGTCTGGCCTGGTTAGTACTTTAAAAGGGTATATAAGGAAAGAGAATTCAGCCTGAAAACCCTGGAAAGCTGCTCCCAGTCAGAGTTGACAACACCAAATTAAATGGGCCAACAGTCTGACTGAGTCAGAGGCAGCATCTTATGTCCCTATGTTTTATGTAACATGTCAGTCAAAAACAGACCTGAAAGATCAGGGTTCTGGGTTGAATGGAAGCCTACTCGAGCAACACAGGCTCTTCACTGTAGACATTCAGCCCTCCAACTTCATGGAGGATGATGAAGCTGGTAATGAGGATGCATTAGAAAGTCCTTTTAAAATGACAATACACTGTGTTTTTCCAATATGTTATTTAAAGCAACCCTCCATAACCTATAGACACTGAAGGGTTATCGCACTCAAAACATCTGCAAGTAACAGGAATTCCTGTTGTTAGATAATATCCAAACACACAAACATGGACGATCCCTCCCCCATGAAACAATCTTCATTTCTTTCAGAATATTCATGACTCTTTGAATTCCAATATTTTCTGGTAGCATTGGAATTACTTCAGTCAAATGAACAAGCCCAGCATTGTTTCTACTTCCATGTCTTTCTATGAGTGCGTGTTTGTGGGTGTGGGGATTGGAGTGGACTCTTCCAGGCATTCTTGGGCTGCAACACACATCAGCCCTCACTGAGACAGCAGTACAGAAGCAACCCAGCGACATCTAAAAGGCCAGCAACCCTAATATAAAGACAATGTTGGTGGGCATGTGCCTGCAGACAGCAACAGAAAGAAAGTCTCTTCTAAGCTGACCATGTGTGTGAAGGGGAGTTATCCAGAAGCATTGACAAATCGAATAGTCAATGGTCATGGGAAACTTGGCCTGTCTATTGCTGCTTCCCTCCTTCCTCTCCCACCCAGGTTCCCCCACTGACTGTCTCCTGCATGAGAATTCTTGAAGGGCACCAACAGGGTCATGCCAGTAGCTTAAGGGAGGGGAAATTTCTTTATTATATAGCATCCTTAACACATCTATTCCTGTTTCAGTGACATGATTCCATAAAAACTTCTTAACTGTTAGAGGAGTACAACAATGAAACCAATGACCTCAGGAGGCGGTGAGAGTCCTAATGCAGGAGGCATTCAAGAGAAAATTGGATAACTATCTGTCGAATCTGCTTTGATTTGGATTCCTGCATTGGACAGGGGATTGAACTAAACGGCCTTTGAACTCAATTATTCTATGATTCTATTCTATAGTTCTATGACATTTTAAATTGAAAATTTGCTGCTTAGAATCATTATAGAATCCTTACATTATAATCATTAGTGTTGTACAGTGTATTTATTAGCTTTAGCCTTTTAAGCATTTAGTATTCATCTTAGGATCCTAACACACTACCAGCCCAGTCAGACCAATTAGCAATAACATATAAATCTACATTACGAACATTAAGTGCTTGTAAAATCATGGGTAGTTCCACCCTGTATTGGGCAGGGAGTGGGGCTTCAAATTTTAACAGAGAACAAAATGGCCACAGGGCAGAAGGTGGAGGAGAAAGATGGACGACAATTTATGGTGCTGTTGTTTGTCCAGGACTCCTACTCTTTTGGGATGTGGCTGTGATGATGTATGACAGTAACATGTCATGGGGCAATGGGTCTTCAATTATACATTAAAGCAACAAGTTGTTAGCGATACATCATCAGAATTGCTTCTGGCTGTTATGGTCCTCAGTTATTTATTTATTTATTTATTTATTTATTTATTTATTTATTTTAGAAAGCCAGGGAGTGAGAAAACAGACAAGGAGACAGACAGGGAAAGATTCTTTCCAGATTCCAATCTCTTTTCCTTTCCCTCCCTTGACATTCTTTGGTTGCGCTCCTCCAATGGAGCCTGAAGAAACCATGTCTCCACAGAATAACTCCTTGTGAAAAAAAATTATCTCCCCTTTCATTAAGAGAAACTGGGGCTGGTCACTCTCTCTCTACCTCACGAATGACATTATTGTAAGAACAAAACAGGCAGGAAGAAAGCCCTGCATGTTGCATTGAACTCTAGGAAGGAGAGACAGGAAAGTAAGCAAACACATGGACACTCCCATCTGATAGATTATCAACTAAATGAATCCTCAACTGACACCCCCCATTGGTGATTCAGAGGTGATTTCTACATAATTCTGTTATGAATTCCATTCGCTGATGCCGCTACAAACTCAAACCAGGGAGCTGCTAGTTAAAGGCTTAAAAGAAATGCATGTTATAGTATAATATCAGCAGACTCTTTCCTTTGCAGTCCCCTCTCCTTCAGCCTGGACTGGGTGCTGACTGTGGTCTTCTAGTTATTTTTGGTTCAAGATCCAGTGCCCTTTAATATTTTTCTAAAAGGATCCTAATTGAACAAGCTGCTATGCTCAAGGTGAACCAAAACAGCTCAGTTCGGTGTTTTGCTTTCCCAAATCCTAAGGGTACATGCCCTTAAACCAACATACACATTTTTGCTTGGTCAAAAGATCCAGTGTGTGCTAATCCTGTCAGGCACACTCTCACTCCATCACTCATCATCCGTCTTCCCCTAAAGAAACATTGTGGAAACCAGGAGGCTAAGAATTTAACCAAATGAACTCACTGGGCTTTTCGTTCACATACCAAATGCTGAAATTGCTGTCATCGTATTAGTAAAAATTAAAAATAAGTTTGCTCTGCTTATCTAGTAATACTTAGTTGGACTATCATATCTCACCAAAGCAAAAATCGTCTAAAGTTCCATGTTGTGTAGCATGTACTGGCCCAGAACAATCATATTAATGAAACAGAAGAATAAGTTACAAAACAGTTACTCAGAAACTATAATTTTATCATCACATCAGAACTATTCATTACGGGTGAGTGTTTTTATTTATCTGAAGCTCATATTCCATATTATTGATCCAAAATCTTCTCAAAATATCTTCCAAAAATTGTAAAAATACACAGGGAGATGTTAATAACAATGGAAAATAGGCAAGGAATGGACCTATGAAGGATACGTCTGAAAACATGCCGGCACACCAGGTTTCTTGGTTTAGAGGAAATGCTCTTCTAGAACAAAAATGACAAGAGGAGAAGGGCAATGTTTTTTTTCTTTTGTTTCTTCTTCTTCCCCCTGCCCTCCTGTTTTGGTTGCACAAATGACTAGAGAAATTTTGCCCAAGTGTGTGCAAGGAACCATTTCCCAGTGTGACCTTGGCTGCCTTCTGTCAGAGGAAAAGTTGCCACTGGTTTCAAAAAGTTGGCTAAACCTGGAAGCCCTTAACCAAAACACATAAAGGTCCAACTATATGTACCTGGAGTCATTAATCTGGGCAGTGGAATGCCCTCGTTAGGTACCCACAGGCAGCCACAGGTGGAAGTCATGCGGTTGCCACTGATGGGATGGAAGGCACTGCAGACAGAGATGGAGAGGGTCGGGACTGACAGGCAGACTCAGGGGCAAATGTGGGAATACAACCACACAGAGGCAGGCAGGCAGGCACTCAGACACTGCTTTATCCTTCATCCACTCTACGGCAGTGCTAAGGACCAGAAAAATGCAACTTATGTAAAATTGAGAAACATTACTACCTAGTCCTGCTTTTTGTATGCCTGGTTTTGAAGCTTGGCTGCTGCCTGATTCACTCACATTCATTCTCTCACTTCCTTTCTTTCCCTCTGTCCTCCTCCTTCACATATATGCATAATTACACAGAGTGTGAGGCTGAGAGTTCAGGAGGATAGGAGCCCACACAGTCTCCTGACCCTCCTCACCTGGTAAGATGGAAACAACCAGGCAGGCTGGAGCTGGGGGTTGATGTGAGGCAGCACCCAAGCCAGCCTCCACTTGGGAAACAACAAACTCAGAACTGTTCCAGAAAATAAAGTTAATGGATAAATGACAACAAAGTGACAATGATATTATTAATTATAAGGCTTGCCAGGAAGAGATGGAGGAGAGAGAATAACAAGTTTGTGGAAAGAATGGTATCAGCACTCAAGATGGTTTCAGTTTCAGCCACAGGGAAGAGGAAATCACAATAGAGTTTACAATAAGCAGGAAAAGAGATATGAAGAAAAAGAAAGACAGTATTATCTTCTGTCAGCTCTTCTTTATTATTCTGCCAGGAGACCAAAATAGAAGTGATTCTGGGGCACAAGGCATGTTCTAGAAGATGCCAGAGAGAAGCTCATAAACCTTAGGGAAGCAGAGGGAAAAGACTGAAAGAAGAGAGGACCAACAACAGGGAAGCACTTTGGAACCAGGAACACTGGAAATCATTGGGGAAAGAACTCTGGGGAATCCTGGCAATGCCAGGGCTCTTATAGGTATGGTGTGAAACATCTTGAAATGCTGATTTCCAAGTACAGACAGAAAATGACTGCCCCATACTTGTTGAACAGCAACAACGACAACAAAATAAAGAGTACACACTGGTAGTGAACTTTAAAGTGATTTGTGCACAGTGCCCATTATTTCTTATGTCGGACTATTTTTGTTGCTTTTTTGTTTAGTTGTTAAGTTGTGTCCGACTCTTCATGACCCCATGGACCAGAGCATGCCAGGCCCTCCTGTCTTCCACTGCCTCCTGGTGTTTGGTCAAATTCATGTTGGTAGCTTTGATGGCACTGTCCAACCATCTCGTCCTCTGTCGTCCCCTTCTCCTCTTGCCTTCACTCTTTCCCAACATCAGGGTCTTTTCCAGGGAGTCTTCTCTTCTCATGAGATGGCCAAAATATTGGAGCCTCAGCTTCAGGATCTGTCCTTCCAGTGAGCACTCAGGGTTGATTTCCTTCAGAATGGATAGGTTTGATCTCCTTGCAGTCCAGGGGACTCTCAAGAGTCTCCTCCAGCACCACAATTCAAAAGCATCAATTCTTCGGGGGTCAGCCTTCTTTATGGTCCAGTTCTCACTTCCATACATCACTACTGGAAAAACCATAGCTTTGACTATGCGGACCTTTGTTGCTTTTTATGCAGAGACATCGGACTATAATATTCAATAATACAGCAAGGCTGTGCTAAATTAGGAGAGGAAGGAAAATGGGCAGTTTATGACCCCAGGAGGTTCTATGCTTGTTGAAGAGCTGATGGGGCCATTGTCCACATCATCAGAAAATGTTGTCCACATCACCAGGGAATGTTGAGGAAGCCTAGATTTACCATTTACCACAAAGCTACAACTTAGCTTACTTATCTGAGACAAAATGAAATCTTGGGAGTCAAGGGTTTGGGGAACAACTAAAATGATGGTAGAATTTTGATCTTCTGGCAATAGATGTATGGATAACACCCTAGAACAATACAGTGTGTGTGTGTCTGTGTCTGTGTCTGTGTGTGTGTGTGTGTGTGTGTGTTTCACGTATAAACAAATAATGGCTCACTAATTTGCAATAAAGAAAGGGAAAAGGAAGGGGAGCCCCAATAACATGGCGAACATTACCTTGCCATTGAAAACTATTTTAAAGAGGGATGAATGCCATGGCACACCCAGTTAGGCCAACCCTGTCTGGCATAAGGCATGCCTATTGTTAGGTTCCTGGAATAGGTTTTAGCCATAGGATATCCATATGGCTGCAACTGCATTTCCAGATGGTGGTAGCTGAACTGGCATGGCTTCCATCAAGCAAAGATGCTGAGAATTAAAGACCCCAGACTTCCTCAGAGCGCTACATTTTCCAAGGATCACTGAGGAGAGGAAATAATGGATGTTGAAAGGTCAATGGCTCATGGGCACATCCCCAGCACATGCTTTGCATGCAGAAGGTCCCAGGTCCAATCACCAACATTTCCAGATACAGCTGGAAGAATGCTGTCTAGAAAACCACTAAAGGTCAGTACCTACAATAAAAGGGTTAAGTGGTCCTGTGGCAAGACAAAGTATAAACCAAATGTTCTCTAATGTTCTCTAATGTGACTATGACTGGTAATTGATTCTATAATCTCTAAGGCTATGGTGCAGAGATAGGAATAGTGCTTGATCAAAAGCCAAGCTGTTATTATCATCCCTCATTCTCACTTAGTAATGGTTGAAAAGGGAGCCTATGTTTATAAGGAAATTGTTTCATATTTTTTTGGCATAACATGCTATCTTTTCACATGACAGTTGCATTTTCATTGCCTTGATGCTAAGGTTTATTATGTCACCAGGTTGGGAGTTGTTGGTGGGGGCACGTTCGGTTCCCCCAGTCTTGTGCAGTCCAATTTATGTTCAATTTGCAGACTTTCAACATAGCAGTCTCACAGTTCATAAAATCATGCTCGGCCAGAGCTAAGTCTCCGAGTAATGGATTTAGGATCACTCAAGGTGTTACCGGCAGTTCATGATAGGTAACTTTCTTGTTAACGAAGGTCTCTTTTGCCAAATGAGTTCCAGGTTTAAATCTCCACCAGTTTCTCTTTTCGTTGGCAGACATGCCTCTGGGCTGGGATGGAGGAGGGAGTGGGGAAAGAAGAGGGAGGAGGTGGCAAAGGACTTTATTAGCTTGAGCTTGGAGAGCTTTTCATTGCCCAGGCTACAGGGAGGAGAGACGGGACGGGGGGGGGGAGGAGGAGGAGGTGGGATAAGTTGGTCTTTGTGTAAAAGGAAGGTGCTGAAAGGAAGGCTGTGTGTAAAAGCCAGAGAATCAACCCTCCGGCTCCACTTGTCTACACAGAGACTTTGGAGATGGCCATACACACAGACCGGTGCCTTTTGGTTTCCGCAGGTAACGGCAAGCTCTGTGGGGAACCAGCCCAAGGAGAGAAAAACCACAGATTGCTTATCAAGCCTAATGTTTAACATCTTCCATCCATCCTGGGGTGTTCCTTTGGCCAGCGGCCCCTATTCCATTTTTAACCACCCTCTGCCTCATGATGGGCTGCAGGGGCCAAGGGAGGTTTCCAGTCATTCGTCAATTGTTGAAAATAAATTCATTTGATGCATGTCGTATTCCTACACTCTGTTGAATTTTCCAGCAGAGAAGCCTTGCTGTTTCGGCAGGATGGATTAGTCCTCGGGAACATTGCAGAAAGGGGATACATCATTTCCAGAGCAAGCTTAGGGGACACTCCTTGCATCCAAAACAAGCAGCTGGGGATATTTGTGTTGCTTTAAATTGTTCTCTTTGACATAAGCTTTGCTAGCGGTGAGCAAATATTATTAAAAAGCCGATAGGGAATATTTTTCCTTCCATCCATAGGCTTTCTTTTTGCTATCCATCCCCCATCCCATTCATTTGAGGCTCCAGGCTTCTTTCGTTATACGTTTCTTCTTCTGCTTAGATTCTTTCTGCTTAAAGCCGCTTATTACTATCACAAGCTTTAGGACTGAGCTCTGGACACTGCCTGTATGTTTCAGGTGTGCAAAATCCAATAAGAGCCTGTGTAGATCCCAGTTCACTGATTCAGGAACAACCCAATTTAGCTCTGACTGAATTGGAGGATTCCCAGTTCAATTCAGGTCCAAATTCAAATCTCAGTTGGGACAAACGGTTCTCTATACCTTTAGTGTAAATCAACAAATGGCTGCAGCTTCTGTCCCTATTTCTCAGAACTGGATAACATTTTCAGGAACAGTAGACTTGTATTAAGGTGTTATGCCTGACAAATTCGAAACACATAGGTGCTGCTGTGTGTTCTATGTGCTTTTACATTTTGACTTTTAAATCTGGGGATAAATGCCATTAAAAAAGCAACAACTCAAGACCAGTTCCTGTTCTGAGGACCTAGTGTCCTAGATCCAGAAAAACAGGTGTAGGGAGATATGTCAAAGAACAGCCTTTACTTTTGGCTTAGGATGTAATGAATATGTACCTATGTTCTCATTCTCAATGACAAAGGGTCTCTCAATACACTGAGATAGTGTACTGAAAGAATTGTCAACAACAGCAAGATTTTTTGCTCCTGTAGATTTCATTTTGGAAGCAGTTGTAGCAAAAGAAAAGAAAAGAAAAAAGGTTGTATTTGCACAAAATGTTTTATCTTGCCTAAAACTGATTTCTTCACAATATATAAGGCTTTATGCAAAATACTTCAGTGAATTTTTTTGCAATAAGTCTTGAAATGTGAAAACTGCCCAAAAGCTCTCCTGGTCATGCTCACTAGAGACATTTCATCTTCACCATGAGATCTAAGCAAATATTTACACCCTACATTGTGTGTGTGTTCAAGAATAACAACTTTATCATAATAGAGTTGGAAGGGGTCTATAAGGCCATCAAGCCCAAACCTCTGCTCAATGCAGGAATCCAAATCAAAGTTGACTCATCCTTTTCTGATCAATTTAGGGCCTGTTCCCACTGCCAGATTGAACCAGCAGAGGGATTTCTTTTTTTAAAAAAATCAGGCCAAAAAGCATGGGGACTTTAGCCCAAACCCCAAACTTTTTAGCAGTGTGTGCATATCCACCCTGCCGCCGCCGCTGCAACCACCTTAGGAAAAGTCTGGTCAGAAAAGAACTAAAAGAAAATTCCCAGTTATTGTTACTTGCTGGAAGTAAGTATAAGAATACTGGCAATGGGGAATGTGTAAAGAGTCTGCTCAGTCAGGTTGTACTCCCAACACGCTCACCCTATATTTCTTCATGTCCACCATCTGGGAATGGATGGAGACTGAACATGTCATACATTTGAGAATCTCCACATTCCAGAACTTGCAGCAGATTCCTCAAAACAACAACAAAATGTGTCTGGGAAGATATCTGAGACCTGCACATAATGAAACGAATACAAATAAAAAAAGTGCAGACTAACAGACTTTAATCAGTAGGTGGAGGACATGCAAATAATGAGTAGAATTTGGCAAATGTCAGGCAAGGGATTAGCTGCGCTAGTCTGCTGCAGCAAAAACAACAAAGAATCTTGTGACGCATTCAACACAGATAAGTTTTATTTGGTATCATATTTTGCAGCCTACAGTCCATTTATGTGCACTAAATGAAGTGGGCTGCAAGCCACCAAAGCTTATGCCTCCCACAAGTTATTCTGTAAAGTTAACCTCTTAATCCTTGTTACAAGATTGTGAAAGAAGTACACAAAGGGTACATATTTTTAAAAAAATATAAAAAAGAAAGCACTAAAGGAAGGATTTTTTTTTCATTTTTTAAAAAAGAATCTACATGGATCCAGAATAGAGATGGACACAAATCAGAAAAAGTTTGGTTCATTACAAATTTACGATTTTTTGAGTTTAAAACCTTATAAAATGGCCCCCAAGCACCTAGAGACACCAAATTCACAGGGAAGCTTCACCTGACTATCCTCTACAAGCCCTGTAAGTTTGGTGAAGTTTGGATTTTGGAAATCAGAGTTATACACCCACAAATTGGATCCCCCAAGGAAGGTTCCCCCAGGCATCTAGAGGTACCAAAATCACAGAGAAGCTTGTACTATCCCTCTTCTACAATCTCTCCAAGTATGGTGAAGATTGGGCTTCAGATATCCATGTTATACACCCACAATTTAGGTCTCCCCAGGAAAGTACACTTTAGTAGCTGGCTTGGGGAAACCCAATCTTCACTAACTTGGAGGGATTGTAGGGAGTCAGAGGAAGCTTCCCTGCAATTTTGGTGTCTCTAGGTGCCAGGGGGGCATTTTATCACCCAACAAATCAATGAATAAAAAAACACTCAAAATTCATTGATTCGTATTCATTGGGGACATTGATGTGTACAAATACAAATTGACAAATTAGTGATTTTTGAACAAATTTGGTGGTTCATTTTTTAATTCATGCCCATTTCTAATCTGGAACAAAACTGGTCTGTATTGGAGTCTCTACAAGAATTGCAGAAGAGTATCACTTAAAGCAAAGAATAGGGAAATGTATGTTGGACTGCGACTCCTATGAGCCTTGGCCATCACCACCAGGGGGAAGGTTGATGGGAGTTGCAGTCAGATAACATCTGGCTGAAGACATGTTTCCCAGCCCTGACTTCAAGGCTGCAGTGGAATTAAAACTGCTTACTGAGCAGCTCAATTATTCAGTTTTGAGGCTTTGGGATATATGAAATGGGGTCCCTGAGACGGGCTGATCATTGCTCTCTGGAGATTTTTCCTTAATCCTGTTTGGGTGATATAGTCAATAAAGCATACGTCATTGCACAGTTCCATATCTCATGTTGATCCAGTGTTATGAACCTCAGTGAGGACCAGTTAGGAAGAAGAACTGTCTACATTAGATTTTTTTTCTCCACTCTGAGAATTTTATATTAGGATCGCCAATGAATCCTGTGAAATGTGAAATTTAAGTATCTGAAATTTAAGTACCAAACATCTGCATTATATTGAGGAGAGTGAACAGAATTTCCCAAAACACCCTACCAAAATTTGTCACAGAGATTCTCACACTCCTAAGTGGCCACAATGTATATTTGCCTCAGGTAAAAAATTGAGGTGAATGTGGGAGATTGTGCTTGGGTAAAGAGAAATTGTGGGGCATGCAAAATGACTTTTTAGCAAAATACTATTTATTTATTTTTAAATGATTGTGGAGCAATTCAAGATGGCAACCTCTTTGAATGTGTGATGTTCTAACAGAGGGGAAACAAGACCATATTGCTCTCTCAAGTCTTAGCATGGCTCCACCATCCCTAGGTAGCAGCTTTGACACTGCTAACCTGATCAGACTTATGGCAATGGAATGTTTTATTACTAATTTTTCATATGACACACGTATCTCTTAGGTGCCTTTTGCAATGAAAGGCAGGATAGAAATTAAACAACAACAAACAAACAAACTTGTTGCTGGCTTCTTTGCCAGGTTTCCATCTCCATTGTCTGTTTTGCCTTCTGTTCCCATCCAATCCAGCTGTAGCCTTACCTGGACATCTCAGTTTATGCTTATAACTCCAGCCTTGTAATTTCTGTCTAGGCCTGCCTAAGGAATTAACCTCAGAGAAGCACCCTGACTCTGTTTTACTCCTGTGTAAGGGTTTCAACTTCCTGTGTGCTTACTTCAGAGATGGGAGATTTTTTTTGGTACTACAACTCCCAGTAGCCGTACTTGAACTCCCAGTAGCCATACTTAATGTTGTCATCTTTGGCTTGACTATCTATGGCCTAGTGGAAACACTGTCCTAGCCAGCACATGTGGACTGTCACTGAAACACTAGCCGGCAGCACTTTTCCCCCCACATTTCTGTTTTGTTGGAAGGGAATTGTTTAATGTTATGATGGGCATGTCTTTTGTCAGAGTTCTAGCCATAGGCTGCTTGTGATAGGGGCAAAGGGCCCACTTGAATTTTGGGGTGAGGCATTCCCCTTGCATGGTACAGAAGCTGTCTCTCCTTCTACACAGTAGAGACGGTCATGTTTAACCCTCATGTTGAGTGGCATCATGAGCCATTTACAATGCAATTCTGTGCTCATGTACTCTGTGGTTAAATTGTTAGTAATGTAGACAAGAATAAACATAAAGCTGCATGTCAAATCAATTTCAGAACACCTCTGCATGCAGCTTTTCTCTTGTTACAATTCTGTTAATATATCTGTGTTGGGGTCACGAAATGAGCAGGCTGATGGGCTTTGTGATCACAAGTAATTAGGATAGCAAATAGTCTTAGAAAAGTTAAAGAAGTCAGCCACACACACAGGGATGTCTGCCAGCAGTGCTCCTGGTGGGCGACTAGTAGAAGAGGCAGAATAACACCGAATGGGTTCCCAATGAATTCTGCCCTGCCCCCAGGAGGACTGTGCTTTTATTAACCTTACAAGCTCACAGATAGTGGACAGTATACAGATAGGTTACAGAGTTCAGATAGGACAATGGTTACCTCATGTCATTATGATTGGCCCAAGGAAAGGCTCTATGCAAGCTCTCTAGCACCTATGAGAAAGAAGAAGAATGGTGGGCAGTCATGCCCCTCAGAAGCAGCTGTGACATCATCCAGGAGGGTTTGCCCTCTACTGTTGATTAAGCCAACAGTTTAGCAACCTTGGGAATGGCACCCCCACATATCTGGGAGTTGGGTCATGACAACTGGACTTCTTTCTTGTTAGGTTGAAGCTTTCTGCTACTCGTCCAAGACTGAAGAAGCTACTTGGATGAGTAGTGAAACGTTTCAACCTAACAAGAAAGAAGTCCAGTTGCCATGACTCAAGTTCCAGATAACCTCACCTGGATGACTGAGAATCTTCACAGATATACTGTAATTCTGTTAACACTTTGAATAAATTGCACCAACAACCCCACTTTTGAAAAAAAAAAGAGATGCACAGAACCCCTGGCCAATCTCACTAGTCATACCAAATTGCTGAAAATTTCAAAGCACGTTCAACTCTACTTTAAATGCCACATTCGGTGAAGTCTATAAAATTTTGGTGATTCTTTTCTTTCCAATTTATTAAAAGAGAAGTAAAAGATCCACACATTTTTGTCCTTCTAGCTGTGATTTGTTATGAAATTCTTTACACAGGAGACTGCCTTTAAACATAGTTTACATGCTGCAATTAGTACAAAATGAAGTCCACAGTATATTGATGGAATTAAGATGGTTGGAGGCATTACACCAGTTTTTCATCAGTTACAATGCGAAGTTTCAGACTGTGTGTTGGTAAATAACATCACAGCATTAAAGATTCCAGACCAGGTCATCTGACCTTTCCCTGTGTGAATTTACCTGCTTCTTATGATCAACTTGGAACCCTTATGATCCTATCTTTTTAGCTGGCATTCCATCAGTAGGTGTTAGAAACAGAGCCTTTACAGTGGTAGCACCTCAGCCATAAAACTGTTTCCTTGGTATGATCTAATGAGCCATTTTCTTCTCATTTTTCAGACAGGCACTGAAGGTATTTTCTGGAAGGCATTTAAGAGTGATATAGTGAAGTTTTATTTAATTTTTGTATGATATTAAGTTTTACTAGTAGGTTTTAGTGTATTTAACTTAGCTTTTACCAGAGCATTCCAATATATATTTAATATAAATCTTTACATAAGGAGAGATTCAAATGAGCTGGAGCAAACAAACATTGTCTCCTGAAACTAATAAAAAGGGTTAATGGGTGGGAAGAAGGACATTTATCACACAACACAGTAATTAAATTCCAATACTAATATTATCCTTTTTATACAGTGCCCAACATGCTAATGCTATTGCTTAGAGAACACCAGCACAAATGACTGAAATAAAAAATTTGTAATCAGATTCCCACTATAATACATTTCTAAAGTTAGGTTCAGTGCAATTTTATGCACTGCAGTATTAAATAGTCATTTTTATATTTCATTTTTTTTAATTGGAGGGCTCCTTTGAAAGATTCAGAGACATGAATTTTGCTGGAAAAGAGAATCTCATAATTCACATTTCTTCTAACAATTAGATATTTGATAACACTAAAACTTGGTGAGACTAAACTTTTGTGGCACCTCGAAAGAGAAACAGGTTGTGTTTGTCATCAGTTTACATGGATTGCATCATCAGAAGCTACCCAAACTGAATTCTCTGAACTAGTTTCTCTCCTTGTCCTTACCATTGATATCCCTGTTATTCAAAACTGGAAATTGCTGATTTATAGTAGCAGAAACGTACTGACTTATTGTTTTCTTTGAAAGCAGACAGGATAGCAGGATAGCTTTAACACTAGGCAATGTTAAGTGGTCAAAGTGCTCATTTTATTATTACATATATTAACAACTCCTAGGTAGATGATTGATTGATTTTTGCCTGAAGCACCAAAGTGATGGGAGATTCAAGACAGACCTTGAGACCTACTTCACACAATGCACACTTAAGACCTGGAATTTGCTACCAACGGATGTACGGATGCTCAACGAGGCCAGTGGCTTTAAAAGGGGATTAGGAAACTTCATGGAGGCTAGGGCCATCATGAGTCATGTTTCACTTCTAGTAGTGGTGGCTGTAAGTATCATTTGCTAGGAAACAGGCCCATGAGGTTATTGCTATAACTGCGTCCTGCTTGTGGCTTCCCAAAAGGTAACTCATTGGTCACAGAGGGAATACAACATTAGGTTAGATAGGCCTTTAGTCTGAAGAACTAGGGCTGTTCTTATGTTCTTGGGCCCTGGCTGGACCATTTTTTTTAAATACGGAGAACAGATTTCCCCATTATTTTCCAGCAGTAACAACTTTTGCTTCAGTTTTGTCTATATATCTGTTTCAGTGTAATTAATCCTGAAATGCAGCTACCAGTACTTCATCATGTTAAGACTCAATGGCAGATATTCTTCTGTCGGAAATTTGATGGGGGGACAGTTATGTGGCAGACCAAAACTTAAAATTCTTTTCTGAATAAAAATAAAGTGGAGCAGCAAGGGTTACTCACTTTAAATGTAGCTACTGTTCGAGAACAGGCATGCTGGCTACTTTTTTAAATAACTTAATTGCTTTTCAAAACATTTGTGGCTAGAAGGAAACTCAAAATGAATTGGACAAAAGCTCCATTCATGTTAATGGCAATCTGCGCTAACACGGTGTGGACTGTGAGGCGAGGAAGGGTGTTCACGGGAAGAAAACCGAGGACCTATAAGCAAAATTTTTAGAATCTGGATACTGATTCTGCTACTGGGTTTCTTGACAGTGCCTCTGCTTGCACTAAGATTGACAGTATTTCAGGTAAATAATGGGGATTGTCTTGTCTTTTAGAAAGGACTGGGGACTATGGTAGCATTTCTTCTAAAGAAAGCTAGAGAACAATAATCCTTGCTTTTGTGTGCACGGATGTACACATAAAATCTCACAGGACCTATCCTGGTGCTTTGTTTTCTCACAAATTGTTGCACAGACAGAGTCTGGACACTCCATAATATTTGTATTGCTGATTCATAATCTCTTTTGTTCCTTTAGAATGTTGAGCATGATAAGCCACTTCCACAAGGTAGGTCAATGATCTGAATGTACTCTCTTACGAAAAAGAGCATGCACAATTTCACAGCAATGTTTTATTCACGAAGCATGGGGATGCTAAGTAAAGAACCTTCAAGTGCTGTTTACATTTTATTTGAATCAACAGCTTTACGATTTCTGAAATCATTCAAAATTATGAGACCGATTTTCTGCAGTAATTGTTGTCAGTTAACCCTGGCATGGTTCTGGCAGTGGAAAAATATGTAAATAGATCAGCCAAGAATCTTTATATATCCCTCCCCTAGCAGCAAATATTCCAGAGGCAGGTACACATATAAAAACAGAAGGAGAACCTATTGAAACCCAGTAGTAAGCTGCAACTGGAATAGGCCTATTGAATTAGTGGGGATATGGCGAGTCAACTTCTCCGTAAAGTCCATCGATTGGCCTACCCCAGTTACAACTTACTGTTGGATTGCTGCCAATGTCTTCTTGAAAATGTATATGTGAAGTATTATAATGTTTTAGAGAAAAGGTAGGCAACTTGTGACCCTGCAGATGTTGTCGGACACCATTTCCCATCAGCCCCAATGAGCATGGCCTGCAGGCAGGGTTTGCATGAACTATAATCAAGCCTTACATGTGTAAGAACACTGGTTCCCCTTCCTTTGTTTAGAGCAAAGATGGCTAGCCATTGGGTGTCTGTAGACTTTTCTGCCCCCTTTTCCATCCACTGGGATCTTGGAGGGCTATATACAACCAGACATCAATGGAAGGTCACTTCCGGTTTTAAGAAAAGGCTATTTTTCACCTAAAACATCTGCAGGAAAACTGAAATAGTTTTTAAGATTAACAATCATGCCTCTGGAGGTTTCTATGGGTGTGACTGACCATTTTTAGACCCTCTCCCCAAAAGACAGGGGGCGCTGGTGAAAGCCAGAGAGTGGCCAGTTTACCTTGGTGGGCTGCATTTGGTTGGTGGTTTGCATGATTCTCACCCCTGGTTTAGAGAAAGTTCTTTGTTAATGGTCACATATTCTGGTTACCTAAATGCTAGCAATCGTGTGTTAAATTTGCATCCCACTTCCCACCAAATAAAATAGTGACATTGTAGCTTCGCAACAACTCTGACAAAATGACAGCTTCTACAAAGCCAGGAATGTGATGGCGAAACCCAACTTGCACTTCTGTTGTTGTTGTTTTGGAGACCATGATGCCCAGCCTAGGGGATCAAAGTGTGCAAGGTCAGCCTGACAACCTGAAGTTTATTTTCCTTCTCTCCCACAGACACAACATTTACACTTGTTTGCTACTGTTTGTGTTTAATAATGCACATGCAATCTGTTTACACAGGACAGCATAATACTTTCCATTAGCTTCAAACAGCAAAGGAAGGAGGAATGATGTTGCTTATAAACCTTATTTCCATCTTGTCTGATTTATGTAATTTTATTTTAGGAGCTCCAGTTAAATTCAACATTTGATTTGGCCTAAATGATGAACACAACCTAATAATAGCTTAGAAACAAATAACTGTGCTGAGTACAGCGTATACTGATGCTCAATTAAATACTGTACTAACTTTCCTTAATTACACATACAAAGAAATAGTAGACAAAATTCTTTGAATGCAAATTTGCAGTCTTCTTATACATATGCATGCATTAGGGATGTAAAGAATGCTTACTAACACTTTCCTTTTTACTGATTTTGGCAATTTTGACTTGACAGTACACCTCAATGAGTTTTTCTTGTCAAATATCCGTTATTTGTAAATTCGGCCCCTGCACAAAACTTGTGTTCTTTTCCTTTGAGAAATGCACATACACAACAAACAGAAACAAATTGTTTAAGAATGCACCAACATTCCCAGCAATGCTTCCAAATCCTGAAAAAATTATGTAGCAACACAGCAGCCACCATCATTTTCATGACTTGTCTTATTGCACCAAAGTATTATTTGCTTGATTTATGCAAAATATAATTTTTCTTCTCATTCTCGTCTCTTGTTGGTGAACACTCTAAAATATCTGATATTCTTACAAGAGGAGCAGAATAACTCTGTAGTTTCTTATTGTCTTGTGGGAGGGAAAAAAAACAAGGATTGATTACATCCCTAACATATCTATTTGGGACAACTTGTTTCTCTTATTTCACCACTTTAAAAAAAAAGCGGCAGCATATGTGGAAAACTACAAGATGTATGCTGAATACAACATAAAAATGCACATAGTTCAAGTAATAACTGCTTAATGTGAATCAATCCATTTCCTCACTGTATTCCATAGGTTCATTTTCCACATCACCTTGTTTGACTGATTGACGGTTATACTTTTAGACCAGCCCTGGTAACTAGCTATTATGTAGCAGCCTTAGGGGAGGGAGGCGACAGTTCCTAAATCATCGTGTGCTTCTTGCCATGGGATGTATGCGCACATGCCACTTTCGGTGAATGGAAGTGCAGATAGCAGTGCTTGCCATCTCCTTCTGTATGCATAGAAGGATCTGCTTTTATCTCCCATCAAGCCCAGACTGGGTTGAATACCTCCTTCTTCTGTACAGCATTGAAACTTGGGCTCAACAGGCTGAACCATATATTGCAACTTCCTGATCTGACTCTTTACTATTAGTACACTGAGCCCTAAGAAGTCAGATTACTGGGTTTTAAAAAGCCATTTCTTCCTAAGCAATCTAAGCAAGAAAGAGGCTATGCTTGGAAGAGCTCACCCTTGCTGTTTCCTGGATGGCATCCATGTTGCAGTGGACACCCCAGCAGGGGACTTACCAGGATTCCTGTAGTGAGACCGCCAAGAATACTCCTTGCCTTATTAACTTCGTGTTGCTTGAAAGAGCAAATTATGGAAGTCCATTTGGCATGTCTTTACATTAAAAGCTGCTCTTAACCGTATCATGTTTTTCCATCGTACGGATGCGTAATATACAACCATTGCATATGTTTTTGGTAGTTTTTTCTCTCGTTTTTTGGATAAACACCAACGATGTATTGATTCAGAACATTTTCTTTTGCTCCCTCCTGCCTAAGATAAATAGGCTATATGAGCTCACTCTCACAGTTCTGAAAATGTGCACCTTTAATTTTTCAGGAACATATGCCTTTAGGGAGGGCAGATTAGACTGGTGAAATAAACTTCAAGAGAAGGAAAGATCCTTAAAAGATGGAAAATATAGCATTGCAATTATGATTTTAATTAAAAGGGAAATGCTGGCTGCCCTCATATTTATAATGGCCTCAAAATATTTGTTGACCTCTATATTTCGTGTACCAATCTGTACCCAACTTAGGTCAAACGCCTAGATATTGGAACAGATAATCACTCCCTCCCAATCCCCTTACACATTTAATCTGCTCAACTGTAGTGGCAGAGCTAGCTATCATAGCTTGATCTTAAAGACTTAGGGCTAGTGCAGAACATCATGCTGTACTCCTAATCTGTTGCTGTTTGGGGTATCAAGAATGCAGTGGTACTACATTTCAAAAAGTAATACAATGGGCAGAAACATGGGTTCGCAGGTAGGTAGCATCCCATTCTCTAAAATTTCAGGATGAAAACCTGGCCCATGTGACATTATGGGATGGAATCTTGTGAGGTCACAGAGGCAGAACAGCCAATGTCTGGGAGAGAAGCAGGTGCAGTACACATATAAACACCTCCATGTTGAGCCAGGGAGCCCTAGCATCACTTTGAGATGGGCGGAAGTAAGTCCTTTCATAAGAGGCAGATTGATAGGACTACTAGTCACAATGGAAGCCTATTCAGTAGTGCCATCCCCAGTCCAATCCAGCTTCTCTGTAGAGACACAGGCCACTGGGTACTATAAACACTTGCTGCAAAACAGGCCTCTTATATTGAGCTTGTGTGCTGATGCTGAAACGAGGCCCAACTCAAAGTAAGGATAATCCAAACAAGCCACAGTAGATGGCTTCACCAATCCTGAGAATTATGACTGTGGCTTGTAACCCCTAGACTGCATGAGCTTTTCACACCCAGGAATTGTTCTATGACCACAGCAGACAACTACATTGCAGTCTCTAAGGCTTCAGCTGCTCCCTGAGCACCATCGTGCAGCTTTTTCTTATCTCTACACCACTGTGATCATGTCTATCTTGCCTAATTTCAGAAGCTAAGCAGAATTAGGGCTGGTTAGTGCTTAGATGGGAAACTACCATGTAATACCAGGGTTCTCCTGGTAGAATTGGAATTATCACTCCGCCATGGTGCTGAGTCACCATGGCGGGGAGGCTTTGCTTTCCCACCCGGAGTGTGGCGTCACGGTTGTATTATGCTGCTTTCCAAGGGGAGGAGGGATGGAGCCTTTAAGAAGGCTTTGGTCCCTCCGGCTCAGCCTCTTTGCCATTTTGCAAGCAAACCCTCCCACCCACCCTAAAGTTAGAATATGATTAGCTGGTTGCCTATTGGAGCCAGATGGGAATTTTTGGCCTGCATCCTAGATTGGCCTTTGGATGTGGGTGCATTTTCGCCCATCCCATTCTTACCTGACGGGTGAGGTAATAAAATTTTAGTTGTTATAGTCAAAATCATTTTGGTCACAGCTGTGGGTAGTACGAAGACAACAGTTGGGGTGAGTTCATGGTGAACACGTGGTGAGAGAATTATGCCATCTCTCTGTCAGGTGGAGCCAATCAGGCATCGGATGAGAGGTGGATTTCCATAGGGGGACCTCCCGGCCAGCAGCCCACTTAGGGTCACGAGACTCGATGGGCTGAGAAGGTGGGGGGTACCCTTAGCACAAAGCACCTGAATGAGTGCTGTACAATGGACAGCACAATTCAGAAATAGGAGCTCCCCCTGCTCTATGAATGGTACGGACGTATAGGCTACTCCAGATTGAGAAGTATATCGCACTACGGTCAGGCCTCCTTGTAGTTGGGGGACTAGTTTAAATAGTTAATAAAGTTGTGGCCATAATTTTTAACCCAACAACCTGTGTTTCGCCTCTTTATTTCCGGGCTGGGGGAGCAAAGAATCCAGTCTGAAATCCTAGACTAGGGTCTGACTCAGTCTGACTTTTTCTGTGTTCTGCAGTAGTGTGTGGGATAGTTGAGTATTTGTAGCTGTGGGATCAGCTTTTTGTCCTTTTCACCTTCTTGTCAAGCAGTCCTTAGTCTCATGATCTACCAGTGTTTTGATTATGCCTCTTTTTTTGTCATGGGTGGTGGTTGGAGTTTTTGTGTAGGTACCAGTCTGTGTGGGTGGGTAGACCGTGCAAACTGGAACTGTGAAGCTCAATTTCTCAGCACCAAACTCAACCATCTGAATTGGGCCCTACAGGCAAATGGCTATTCAAAGAATGAAATCACAAGAGCCGTCAAACCGAGAAAACAACACTGAATTGAAGAAGAAAAACAGCCACCCACAAATAAAGTATTTCTGCCATACATCAAAGGGGTCATGGACCACATGGGGAAATGTTTGAAAAAACACAACCTACAAACAGTAATCAGGCCCACCACAAAAATACAACAAATGTTACGATCAGCAAAGGACAAAAGGGACCCCCTCACCACTGCAGGAGTATACCAGATACAGTGGTGCCTCGCTAGACGATTGCCTCGCAGGACGAGGAAATCGCTAGACGATGCCTTTTTGCGATCGCTACTGCGCTTCGCAAAACGATGTTTCCCTATGGCGATTTTCGCTAGACGATGAGGTTTCCCCATAGGAGTGCGCCGACTAGTGGTGAAAAGCTGTCAGTGCAGCTGTCAGTGCATTCCTATGGGGACCCTCACTCGCTAGACGATGTTTCCCTATGGGAAATTTCGCAAGACGACTGCGTTTTCCCTTGGAACGCATTGAAGCGATTTCAATGCATTCCAATGGGAAAACGTGCTTCGCTAGACGATGTTTTCGCTAGACAGCGATCCTCGTGGAACGGATTAACATCGTCTAGCGAGGCACCACTGTACCTTGCAGTTGTGGCCAGGTATATATTGGGACCACAAAACACAGCATCCACACCAGAATCAAAGAACATGAAAGACACTGCAGACTAAAACAACCGGAAAAATCGACAGTAGCTGAACATGCCCTGAAACAAGCTGGACATGAAACCCTGTTTCAAAAGACAGAAATACTGGACAACACCAGCAATCATTATGTTAGACTACACAGGGAAGCCATTGAAATCCACAAACATCAGCAAAGCTTCAACAAAAAAGAAGAAAGTCTAAAACTCAGCAAAGTCTGGCTCCTAGCACTGAAAAATACAGCCTGGGAAAAGGACAATGAACTCTACCAAGCCACAAGGACCAGTGATCACTGCACACAATAGGCTAGCTAACGACACCCATCAATCACAGTGACAGATCATCTCCCTCCTATCACAGCAATACACCCATAACAAAAAACACTCTGATCACCATAATCACCCAATCTCCTGAAAAGAACAAAAAGCTGATTCCACAGCTACAAATATTCAACTATCCCACACACTACACCAGAACACAGTTCTAAATCCTGTCCTCTGAAGATGCCAGCCACAGAGACTGGTGAAACGTTAGGAAGAAAAACCTCCAGAACATGGCTAAACAGCCCAAAAAACCTACAACAACCATCGGATCCCGGCCGTGAAAGTCTTTGAGAATACATTCATCTAAAGGCTTAAATAGAAATTCAGGCTTTTAATGTGTTGACTTTCTCTACAATCTTGTGCAAAGCAAACAGTTGTTTTCTTTGTTAAAACTCTGGTCTCAATAGATCCAATTCCCTCCTAAAAGCAAAAGTCCCTGCACCAGTATTTCAAAGACAAGAGATTAATCATTGTGTACCAGCCAACAGGCAATTTACATTAGCTAATTACTTTACCTATTGTCAGAGTGTTTATATTACATAACCCACTGAAATATTATTAGCTGTGCTAATGATGCTATTATCACTGTTATCCCTTTGAAAGTTATCCATTTCACTCAGTTCCCTCCCCATGCATTCTTTTATCATTCTGCTCTCTGATTGAGATGAATCACTTTACATTCTTGCTTCTGAATTTGCAAATGAATGTTTTTTTCTTATGTCCTCTTTTCTCTAGAAAAGCAAATGTAGGCTGAAGCCAAAACTAGATGAGAAGTTCAGCAGAGTTCAACACTTCTCCTCTCTGTATCATCTATTGCAAAACAGCATAATTGAAAGAATCAGCAGCGAACAGAACATTACTCACTTCTCAATACGAGCTGTATACCTAAGATGGGAGTCTGTGAAAGTGAATTTGTTGGAGGAGTTACCAATTGTTGCCCCTTGCCTGTTATGCTTTTTAGACAAGTATGACTTTTTAACAATTGTGAAGTAGTGATGAGGTGATTTTAACGTTTACCAGCAAATGGCATAAATTCAGAATTAATTATAAAGGTTCAAATAGCAAAAAAGCAAAGCAGTCCTTAGTCTCAGGGTTTATTGTGAACTGTCAGGATAATGGAATTTGAATCAGGCTGTTTATTTTAGGAAGGATTAATTGCTCCGAGTGGCACAGAAAACACAGTGACTAATTTTTGAAACAGAGCTGACTGAATAATTTCATTAAAGTTAAATCCACTCCAGCATCTTAATTTCCTCTGACATGTTTACAGGAGGCCATTTGTTTTGAAAGGGTCCGGTGCTGAACGCTGCATTGGCCTTTCAGTGAGGGAACAGGTGATTCATATTTGTTCATAGTCCCTTCCCAGGTCCAAGGATAAACCAAGTGGTTCCTTTGGAAAAGAGTAAGTAAAGGGTTAAAGTGGTGTTTTTTTTTAAAAAAAATAAGGCAAACAGGATATTTGCCAAAAACCAAACGTTTTACAGCAACCAACTGAACATGTTCAATCATGCCAATCATGTGGGCGTAGAAAATACAAATTACCTCAGATGCAACCTCTGTTTGCATTATGACACTATTAAAGTTTGTTGGATTAGTGTACTGTATATTAAAGAAATGTGAACCTATTATATTTCAACTTACAAATCAATTAATTTTGAGTTTTAGTTGCCTTATTATTATTACCTGATCAGAGGCAGTTAGGTGATGATTTAATTCACTTTCCTCCATACTGTCCGCCTGTGTTACGTGCCATCTTATAGTTACCCTAACAGGGCTTTCAAGATAAGGGATTGTTCCGCTACGGCCTTGTGAATTTTCATGGTTAAGTTGGGACTTAAACCCAGGTCTCCTGATTCCTAGTCCATCACCTTATCTGTTACATCACACTGGATACCCTCCTTCATATTAAGGATTGGCAAATCTATCAGTTACTTTCAGGTTCTTATCTCTCCAGTCTTAAATTCATTTCAGGGTGTGTGTTTTTTTAATGGATTGTTGTGCTCGGTTGCTTTTAAATGTATTTTTAGTACTGATTTTATTTTTAACATAATACTTAATTTCTTTTTAAAAATATTTGTATACTTACTGTTTTTAGCTTTTAAATATTGTCTTTTGAATTATCTAAGCCACCTTGGTTCCTTTCAAGGAGAAAGGTGGGGTCAATATATTTTAAATAAATAAATAAATGAACTAACAAACTCATATCCATTTTTGTCTCCTAATCAAGTGTTGCCCTGCCAAGTTCTAGGTGTACAAGATCTGGTTGGTGATCATTTCACACCTAGGTTTACCTTTTAGGGGGATTTCTCTCCTTTTTTTTCCCCAGGCTCCGGTTTGCAAAAAACGTTTTCATGGCTCACATATATTATTATAAGGAACTATTGCTTTTCCTTTGTGCTGTAGATATGAAGCACTGTGTTTACTTCGAGGCCTGTTGTAAGCATCTCAAAATACTTCTGCATATAAATATCTTAGCCACTAACTATAGATTTAAGTAGCCCTGCCTTTCTCAGCAAGTGCAGAGGGACCTATTTTGTGCATGGCTGTCCTTTGGCTAATCAAGATTTGTCTTTGCATGGAATAGCAGTATGTGCAAGCAGGGCATGCCAGTTCACGTCAGGAGTGCCAGTTCACAGCTCTCAGACAAAACCCCGCTGGACCAATAATATATGAGATACAAGCCATTACATGTTTCTAGGTATTAAGACAGCACCAAGACGGGTGGTGTTTTGGTCCTTCCTCCCATCTGTTCAAACAACTTGAGCTTTTTCAAGTGTTCAGCTGAAGACTCAAATTAAAACCTCCAATTAGCTTTTTGAGTTTTTGTTTAAAATATCTTTTTTTAAAAACTGAGCACTCAGTAGCACAACCCCACTTCCTCTCTACTCCCTTGCCCCAAGTAAGAAGCTAACACTCAGGAATCAAAGACCTTCATGTGTGCTTTAGAAAACTGACTCCTTGCAAAGGCCTTCCTCAGATGGGCACTGGATTCATGTCTTTCTAGATTTGTCCTGATTAAATTGAGTTTTAATGATATAATTTATTCAACTGTATTTTAATACTCATGTTTCTGTCTGTACCTTTTTAATTAACCTTGAGTCCCAGTCATAAAGACAGGATATAAATCAACCACACAAACAAAAAACGGAGGGTTGAGGGGAGGAAGAAGAAAAAATTTCCTCAGAAAAGGGGAAGGATGAAGTGGCTTCTCCCATAGATGTGTCATCAGACTCCTATCTTTTCCCTCCAAAGCCCTATTTTTTCCCCTTCAGGGCAGATTGTAGTTGTGGGGAAACAATCTATCTAGGCTGCCTTCACTGGTCTGCTGCTCTCAGGAATGGTGAAGAACATTTTCCTATTGCCAATGTTGAAATATGATTCAGCTGCCACTCCAGTCAGATTCTGTAAATGGGCTGGGGAAGGAGCACCTCCTTGTCTTTCACCTCAGTCAGCAAAATGTCTTAGGCAGCCTTGTTTTCTACCAAGGACCCAAAGCTTTACTACATATCTCAGGATCCTTGACAAGAAGAAAGTCAGGTGTTCTATATGTGGCTCATGTTGCAGGACTTCACCATGGCCTAATTCAGCAGCTGTTTCCTCAGTTCTTGTGCTTTACTCCTTTGAGACTCTTTCAGTTCCTTCAAGTTACCAGTCCCTCTTATCTTACACAACTTTGTGTGTTGAAATATGCATACAGCTCTTGCATTTGTAGGTTTCTTCCTCAATTTTGATGGAGGAACTGTTTTGTGCAAGGTCATGAATGTTTTTCAAATGATCAGGCCAGACATGTGTACTGAAAGCTGTACTGAAGAGTGGGAAGAGGTTGAATCCAATAAATAATCTAATTTCTCTTTCAGTGGTTTCCATGTGCAGTAGAGGAAAGTCTAGTGAAAACGGCTATAAAATTTCTAGCTCTCTACCATTTCCTGTCCAGATGGAATTTGGAATGCTCCCTGTGGCCTTAACTGTTCACTGACACAGTGAATGCCACAGTCATTTTCAGCTATCTGAATCCAAGGAGTCTTGCTGATCAGATCCAATTGACAGATCAACTACTAGAGCTTTTCAGTAGTCCTAACATTAAAGTGTTATGTATGGCCAGCCTTCCTATATGGATGTGATGTTTGGACTAGTAGGTACTCGGTAGGATAGAGGCTTTTAAAATAGGGACATACAGAATAATCCTTTTCATCTCATGGATGATAGAATAAACAATGAAAAGGTACTTCACTGAATAGGATAACAAAAAGAAATAGAGTTGCTTATTAAGAAACACAAGCTCTTATGTTTTGGACACATAATTTGTCATGACAAATACAGAATCACAGAATAACAGAGTTGGAAGAGGCCTATAAGACGTTGAATCCAACCCCCTGCTCAAAGATGGAATCTAAGTTAAAGTATGTCTGACAGATGTGTGTCTAACTTTCTCTTCAATGCCTTCACTATTGGTTAGCTCACCAGCTCTTAATGTGTACTGCAATATATCACTGAAGGGAAGATAAGGTAAACATGGAAGAGCTGGACATTGAATTTCTTGGATGAGCAGCATCAGAAGCTGGCTGAGCCTTTCAGTAGGCATCCTTCAGTCTCAAGAGACTATGGTAACGTGCTCTGAATAGACGTCTTGGAACAGTGTCTCGTATGGCTGAGAAGGCCAATTCGAGAGTGACAATCCCTTCCACACTGAAGAAAAATACAATCTGTGCCCTCTCCAGCTCCCTGATTTGGCTGGTTTCAGGACTGCCTCTTTGCCTCGGCCTGCTGAACAAGGGTCTCTTCAAATTGGGAGAGGCCATGCTGCACCGCCTGCCTCCAGAATGAATGCTCAGATGTCAAGGTTTCCCATCTATTGAGGTACATTCCCAAGGCCTTTAGATCCCGCTTGCAGATATCCTTGTATCGCAGCTGTGGTCTCCCTCTGGGGTGCTTTCCCTGCACTAATTCTCTATACAGGAGATCTTTTGGAATCCGACTGTCAGCCATTCTCATGACATGTCCAAGCCAACATAGACGTCGCTGCTTCAGTAATGTATACATGCTAACAATTCCAGCTCATTCCAGGACTACTCTATTTGGAACTTTGTCCTGCCAAGTGATGCCAAAAATGCGTCAGAGACAACACATATGGAGCGTGTTCAACTTCCTCTCCTGCTGTGCACAAAGGGTCCAGGACTCACTGCAGTACAGAAGTGTACTCAGGACACAGGCTCTATAGACCTGGATCTTGGTATATGCCGTCAGCTTCTTATTAAGCCATACTCTCTTTGTGAGTCTAGAGAACATGGTAGCTGCATTGCCAATGCGTTTATCTAGCTCGACATCTAGGAAGAGAGTGTCAGAGATCATTGAGCCAAGGTACACGAAACCATGAACAACCTCCAGTTCTTGTGTAGATATGGTAATAGAGGGAGGTGAGTCCACACCCTGGCCCATGACTTGTGTTTTCTTTAGGCTGATTGTTAATCCAAAATCTTGGCAGGCTGAGCCTTAACAGAGAGTGAATCCACAGAGTGAGAGGTAGGTGGCAACATGTCATGAGACAGCACCAGGAGAGAGAGCCGGAACAAGCTAAATCCATACTTCTGTATGCTTGGCAGAGGATGATGATGAGGCAGCACAAGTTCATCATCACCAGAGGACCAAAAAAGGGGGAGGTATTAGAATAGTCAGTGCTGGAAGGAAGCATCAAAAATACATTATTAGGGCTTTTCAAAACCTGGATATGAGCATGCATGCAGTTCTCCATCCAGCTGGAGACAGGTAGTAAAATCTTATATTTCTGTATGCTAGTGCTCCAGCCTCAGCTGGATAAGAATGAGCATCTATTCTTTGAGTACTTTTAGATGATCTATAAGTAAGGACAAATAAGTGTGTCAATTCTACTGTCTCTGACATTTTCTAAAATTCACACAAAAGACAAGCTGAAATGGAACTCTTGGCCATCCATAGGGAATGGGGCAAAACTCTCCTGTGGGAGGGAGTTCCAGAGTCTGGGTACAACAACAAAGAAGGTGCTCTCCTGTGTTCCCACCAAATGCACCTGTGAAGATGGAAGAACCAAAACAAAGGCCTCTCCTGATGATCTTAATATATATGGTCTATACCAATAAAGTGCTGGGATGATCTGGTGTTTAGCTAGAGACAGAGAGTAGGCAGAACCTACATTGCTTTTGTCTTGTCTCAAAAGGAAAGCAGCACCCAAGTTGAGGCAAATAGGATAAGGAAGAAGCAAGGGACTGCTGCCCACAATGGGCACAGAGCTGATGCAGGAACACGAAGCTTCTTTAAATGCTTGAGGGAGCTGAGCATGTTTAGTTTGGAAAAGAGAATATAAATTACTTGATATAGATTACTGCAGTGGAGATTTGATTCAAACTAAGGAATTACTTTCTAGCCATGAGGGCAGAATGGACTCCTTTGTCGGGTAGATTCTTCAGCATTGGAGGCTAAATAGAGGTGGGATGACCACCTGTCAGAGATGTTTTAGGTGAGCATTTCCTGCTTTGGCAGGCGACTGGACTCAATGATATCTGTGATATTTTCCATACTGGGTCTTCTGCAGTTTTAAAATTGAATGTAGACATTTCACAATAGTTATTGCTCAGTTTACTCTAAATGGAAAGAAATATATGTTTTCTTCCTTTATTTCTTTGGGGGATTTGCCATCATTTCATATCTGATCCTAGAATCCCTGAGCCCTGAGAAATTCAATATTTTGGTATCAGAGGTAACTGTTCCAGTTGGCATGATGAACTGTTCTTACAACTGATCTTAATCACATGAAATACATTCTGCCATGAAAAAAGGCTTAATAGCAACAGTCACCTGACTGGTCACAAGCCACTGATATACTGTTCAAGTTAAACTAACCAAATAGAACTTTTAGGTGGCCTAGCCAATTATTTAGGGGATTACATTGACTAATGGAATTTATTTCTCCCTCTTCTTGTTATCTGGTTAATTTATTTTTTCCTGAAATAGGAATGATCTTGGCACTCAAATTTTTAACCTTAGAAGCCCCTGCTTGTTAGGAAAGCCATGAATTATTCCCTCTTGGAATATTTTATATTCAGCTCTACACCCCTTCCTAGAAAAAAAAAGCATGTCATCATTATGATCTCTCCTATGGTCCTTCATAGTTTTTACAATCACTGTTTTGTTTCTCATTGTGTATTTATTAAAGAGGAAATCTAAATTTAAATTGATAGTATGCTCGTACTATGTGAGCCCAATAAGAAAGCACACTTAAAACACATTTATTGAACCAATCCAAAAATTTTTTGCTGCTTCAGGCAGAACAGAAAATAGTTCACAAGCCCCTTACAAAGTTGAGGTGCATAATATCCTAAGCTACTTGTGCTATTTTGGCAGCTGAGGCAAAAGATCTCCCAACCACCTGTTCTCTGTCCTGGCAGAAAAATGCAGTCGTAATAAGTCATATAACTACCGTCTTTTCCCAAAAATAAGACAGGGTCTTATATTAATTTTTTGCTCCAAAAATGCATTAGGGCTTATTTTCAGGGGATGTTTTATTTTATAATTTCCTGGAAGTAAGCTTCTTTAGCTTAGAACAGGCGAGCTACAAAAGTAATTGCCCACCCTACCCCGGAATAAAGACTCGAGACCAGAAATATGGGTTAAACACGGGCCACACTTCATTGAAAGCCATCATTGTTGCCATCCTTTGGCAAAGGGGGGTCCTGCCCTAGTGTGGAATCAGGTTTAAGCACAGAGGTCTCAATGGAGCCCTTAACCAACAAATGGGTGAGTCCCTGGCCCCAAGTTCTCATGGTCATAAAGACAGCGAGAAACCCGGCTGGCCCCAATTTGACCACCCATGGACCTCAAGCCACCTTTTCCTTGTTGACTATTGGTCCGGTTGTGGCCCCAGCGCATCTGGTCTGGTTGTGGCCCCAATCACCGATCCAAGGCTGCTGCAGACCGCCCTGCAGACTTCTCCTGTGAGCAGTGTTAATGGGTAAAAATTCTCTGGCTTCTCTCCAAGCACTGTAATCGCACGATCCGCAGCGCTGGGAGGTCAGATGGGCTATACCTTACCTGCAATTGCAATGGGACTCACCAAAAACCTGTTTTATCCGCACTACCCGCCACAGCATAGGGACTAGCATAGCTAAGTCCCATGGCCACCATTGAGCCTATCGAGCTCAGCATGCAGGCCCCCCTTGATGTCTTCCAAAAAGACATCCAAACCACCATCGGACAGATGTACACCATCTGACCGAAAAAACTCAGGCCTATCCAAACGGATCCTCTGGTGACCAATCACTGATCCAAGGCCGCTGCAGACCGCCCTGCAGACTTCTCCTGTGAGCAGTGTTAATGGGTAAAAATTCTCTGGCTTCTCTCCAAGCCAACTGAGGGATGATCGATGACCAAATGATGCTCATCGCTGGGTACGTGGCTTTCAGCCAGGTGAGATCATGCAGCACATCCAGGATCAAGGCCTTTCCACAATGTTTGGCCAGATCGTTGCTGCCCAGATGTACCACCAAAACATCTGGGAAAAATTGTCCAAATGCAGCCACTCTACACAGCTGGCACCACTGCATTCCACACAGTCCTCTCCACTTGATATGGGCTCTGGGTCCAAGGCCCAGACAGCTCCCCCATGGGGATGCAGCCGCATAGCGAGCTGCCCAAAACACATAGCTGTGGCCCACGATCATAACACGCCTTCTCCTTGCTGTCTCCAAGATACCTGCAATACATAAGAGAACCAGACCCCTGCCTAGATGTTAGGTAGTGTCCTGATATACCTACGATAGGTGGACGAAGATCACAGCCCAATCCGTTTAATGTCTTCTATGTTATAGCCTAAAGCTGCTGCTGTGGATGCTGCTCCTATTCTAAATGAATGTGTGTCAAACCTCATTCCCTGCACGCCAACCTTATTTAATGCTAAATCGGTCAACTTCCAAAATTGGTATTTTGTCAGTGGTACTCCATCACTGTGTATAAAGAAATATCCTTGGGTCTGTCCCCTAATCTGCAGGTATGCATCCGTGGCTGCCACCGGGCAAAGGTTGTCCATGTGGCAACGTTCCAACGTAATGCAGACTCCCTGACCCTGCTGGTCAGCCTTGGATTGGCGAATATGAATTCGAACCGTCCCATCCACAAACCTAACGTCTTGTCATTGCAGGGCTACCCTGGTCCTGTCTCCATTTCCTGAAGCTACTACCTCACTAATCCTGAGGGCTCCGAAGAATGTTAGTAAGGACACAGCTTTGAATAAGGTGACTTCATAGTCATCTCTACATAGTGACTCCCACTGCTTTAAAATGCCTTCTAACAAGGCAGGCGATATGGGAGCTCTAGTGTCATTGACTCTACCTCTTTCTTTAGACCACCCTTCGATCATTTTCCTAATGCGGTAGTCTGAGGGAAAGTCCTGATAACCGTGAATCCTGGCATAATAGGTGAGAGCCGACAATCTACCTTGTATAGTTCCAGGCACCAGTCCCTTCCTATTCAGATAGACAATAAATTGCTGAAGATGTTCAACCGGAGCAGGCCATACCGGTTCCAAATTTACTAAGTTCCTAAACTCCTGAAACTCTATACTCACAACTGAGTACCCTTTCCGTATCCTTGGTGCCAGAGCCAAACCTATTGCTCTGTCTGCGTCATCTCGCCAATTTGCCAGACCTCTGGGGGCAGAACCTTCGGGAACTCGTTGGCTCCTGGATCTAGCTCCCTGAAACGCTCAATCTGTTGGTGCAACAATGCATCAGCTAGGCTATTATCTATGACAGGGACATGATGGGCTTGCACCAAAATGTTAAATTGTAAAGCCTGTAATGTGAATGCTCTGACTAATGACATAACCCGCTCCAAATGGGATGTGAGGTTATTTATAATATAAACAACAGCCTGGTTGTCACACCAGAACCGTACGACTGAGTTCGCCCATTCACCTGCCCAGAGCCATAATGTGCCAACTATAGGAAAAAATTCCAAGAATGTTAGATCTCTGGTGACACCAGCCTGATGTCACTCGTCTGGCCATTTCCCGGCGCACCATCTACCTCTGCAATAAATTCCAAACCCTGACGAACCTGCAGCATCTGAATGGACCTGAAAGTCCATCTTAAGTCCTATCTCACTCCTCCAGAAAGATATTCCATTAAACTCAGCTAAAAACTGGTTCCAGACTCGCAAATCCTCTCTCATACCCCGTGTAATCCTAGTCCTGTGTAATGGGCGATGAAGGCCTTTCATTGCATCACAAAGCAAGGCACGCCCAGGCGCCACTACCCTACAGGCAAAATTAAGATGACCGACAATCTCCTGAAGCTCCTTCAGGGACACTTTCATCCGCCGTAACAGCGTGGCTATTCGAATCTTAAGGTCATCTAACTTGCTGGCTGGCAACTTGGATGTCTGCTGCACCGTATCTAATTCAATACCTAAAAACGTCAGGGATGTGGCTGGCCCCTCCGTCTTCTCCTCGGCCAGGGGTAGTCCTAACTCTTCAGCCATTGACTGAAAAGTATTTAGAATAAATCTACACCTTCCTGAATTCCTTTCACCACAAAAAAGATAATCATCTAAATAATGTATAACTGTAGCCCACCCTCCACCTGAGTTGCCACTCCACAAACGAACTGAAATGCTCAAATGCTGCACATGAAACCGAGCAGCCCATCGGCAGAGCTCTATCTATGTAGAAAGAACCCTGAAAGGAAAATCCTAACTAATCAAAATCGAGTGGATGCACCGGTAAAATCCAGATAGCCGATTTTATATCACATTTTGCCAGCTCTGCCCGCACACCACACCTTTGTACCATGCGCACCGCCTCATCAAAGGAGGTCTAACACATGGTACAAAGTTCCTGAGGGATGGCATCATTGACCGAAGCCCCCTCAGGATAGGACAAGTGGTGTATCAATCTAAATTCCCCTTGGGCCTTCTTTGGAACTATCCCCAGAGGGGAAACCCTTAAGGTTTCTAAAGGAGCCATTGCAAATGGCCCCAACACTCTACCTTCCCTCACCTCTGTCAATCTTTTCCTGGACAACACCTTCCATTCCCCGAACGGATTTCAGGTTTTGCACAAAGAATGCTTCATGCTCACCAGCCGCCAGTATCCTAAAACCATATCTAAAGCCCTCTAAGTGGTAACTAGCATCTTCTCTGCATGGATACTCCCTGAGCCATGCTTCCAAAACCAATACTTTAATTGGGCTGGGACCCTTTTCCAGGGTTACCGCCCCTGCGATCGGGTTTTTTACCACTGGCTGGGCCTTTGTTCTGATGTTCAGCCCCTGCCCTGAAACATGAAGAACTGGGATGTTGCCTCCACACGTTGTGCACTCATGCCTAAAGCGGCACGGTTTCCTATTACAGACACCCTTGGCATTGTAGTCCCAGCAGAGCAGGCGGGGTTGAACCACCTGCCCCGCTCCTAGATGGGGATTCTGATTCAAAGTAGTTTTCCTAATAAGGTGCCCGCTATCAAACCTGTGGCCCAAGTTAGGCCTGGCAGGCATCATGGACTGTAGCCAGAGACCCGGCAGGGGTTCATCCCATCGAAGGTTTGGGTGAATAGCGCTCCACATACAGAACGATTCATCATAGTTAAGCCATGCCTGGCCCACGAAGTCTACATAGGCCCAATAAATTAAATCTAAATACTGAAAGAGAGACTGAGCCCGCCAAGGTTGGGCCTTCACAACCACTCCTGCATAGATTAAGAACCCTGGTAACCAGTTGGCCCATGTCCTGTCTGGCTTCTTCCTCCTGTGTCTCTCCTTATCTTTATCGTCCTCCTTGTCCAAATCCTTCTCCACATCTCTGTTTAGCAGTTCAAACAAGTCGACATATTTTCCATACCATATTTTTTCTTTTGTTGCCAGGGTGAGGTGGTCCCCAAGAGGCATTGCATGATTGCCAAATGGTAAGGCTTGTAAGGACACGGCGTTGTAACCCGTGTCAGGAACAGAAGGATACGGCCAGACCCCCATGCCAGCCGTCGGGGTGAGCGGTACCGGAAAAGTAACTGGCGGATATGGTGCATCCCATCCGCCAAACTGCATGCTTTTATCGGGCCATGGGGTACTCAGCGCCCTAAAACCCTGAGTGTCGTAAGGTGTATAGGCGGTGGGAGTACATTGCCTACTGCCCTGCCAAGGCCAAGCCTGTATGAATGATGGAATGTCAGGTGCTACGCTTGACTCACCTGTCGAAGGTGATACCACAGTTGGTTCCTCTCCTCCAGACAGATAGTCTGGCGCAGCCACTTCCAATGCCTCATGTCTATCAGGATCCGCCGAACCAGCTGCCACTGACATAGGAGTCTGTCTACCTTTATTAGCTTTTCCCCGCCGAGGTGTCTCTGTCGCCCCATCAGCTTCGTGTCTGGATGTCCCCTCCTCCTGCTGTTCCACTTCTAGGATGGCAAACCTAGACATTAGATCATCAGCAATAGCCCTAAGCTTGGCTCTGCAATGACTTTTGGCATTCCTAGCAGAGCGTCATGGTTGCGCCTCTCTAGGTTGAGGGGCCTGTTTGGCCATTCTTTCAGCTTCAAGCGCAGAAGTTTTATCCTGCAGCTGTTGCCATACAGGCCAAGATTCTTCATCGGAAGAGGACTAAGGAGGTGACACCTGAGGGACTGGCCTTTTCTTGCCCGGTTGTTTTCCCTTCCAGTTTCCTTGGCCCTTGTGCGAAGCCATTAGGACCTGTATTCAAATCCTGCCAAACCTGTGTAGCACGCCAATCACACCGGCCACACACCAACAAGATCCCACATTTGGGGACCCGAGAGGTTACCCCTGGTGACCTATGAAACCAAGAGCACTTGTTGCTGCCAATATGTATTGAAACCACTGGTGCTAGTTAACACCGTTCAATATATTATTAATTAAAATTTATCAAGGGCAAGGTTTTTTTTAATAAAAACTGCCCCACCGAATAATTCCCAATCAATTAGCTATCAAATTAATTACAATTAATTCAGAATGTTGATACCTTATCAATTTATAATTAATCACCTAGATCCAATTTATGTACTAAATTAATGCAATATGCTAAACAGTAATTAATTAATTAAAATGCTACTTGATCTATTGACAAATTAATATTCTATATAGACAATTAATAAATTATTATATTTATATCTTATTTTATTTTAATATTATTATTATTATATTTGTTTAGATATTTATTTAATTTATTTATTTATTATATCTATTTTCTTCTCTCTCTCTTTTTAAAAAAAATTAGGTGTAGTTTATTTATTTATTATCCGCTTATTTAGTCTTTATCTCTCTCTCTCTCTCTCTCTCTTTTTAAATTTTATATTGCCTGGCTGAGAAAGTGCGCCCAAACCTAAGCCGGTCACGTGGTGCAATTCAAAATCCAAGCCACGCAAAAGCTCCGGCTTCCTCTCTGAGAGCGGGAAGAAGCGGGGGGGGGGCAAAGCGGCGCGCCCAACGGCTGAGGCCGAGTGTCCACGCCACACCACCTCCGCTCCTGGGTAACCTGAAAAACACACACCAAGCCCCAATACTGGATCTCCAGGCGTGCCCTATTTGCACCTATAGGTACCACTTAAAATATAATTTCTTTTCCGTCACATGCCTTCTTCTTGCACTCTCTCTCTCCTTTTATTTTTTATTTTTTAATTGCTAGCAAAACAAACCTGATTAATAATTAAATCAACCCCACTATAACTAAAGAGGTGATCCAATCGCGCAGGATCGCGTCCTGCCCGACCCACATGGTCACGCCCTCCCCCTTTACTAAACAAACCCAAACAAAGAAATAATCAACAATTATCAACAATCAATAATTTAAATGATTAGCAAATAAAATAATTAAAGCCTAAAAGAATAAGCGAACCATGGAGGGGAGTCGATGCTACCCCCCCCTTTGTCAAATTCCGAGGTGCTCAGGCCTTGCCGGGCACTACGCAGATAAAATTAGCCAAGCCAAAAGACTCTGTCCGTGTCTGTTGCCAGCCAAGGAAGAGGGAGGAGAGAGGGGGGAACGGCCCTTAAATAGCCCCTCGTTCCCCCCTCTCCTCCCGGGATATTCTCATGAGACCTAGAGTCTCGCGATCCTCCAGGGAGGGAGGCAAAGACAAGCCACGCCGCCAAAGCGTGGCCCAGCAGTGACTTGAGCAAAGGTGACAGAAATAGGGCCAGAACCCTAAATGTAGTTTTTCAGTGACTGTCACATAGAGACAAAGATAACTATTATAATGGCCAGTGCAAAGAAATAGAGGAGAATAAGAAAAGAAATCAAAGGGAAATTTAAGACTAAGATTAGGAATATTGAATGTCCAATAGGGAGAAAATACCAGGAGAAAATAAAGGGAAGGTGGAAACCGTGTACTGAAGACCTATACAGAAGGGACAAAAGGATGATAGACTCCTTTGAAGAGGAAGCCTATGATGAAGAACCTCCAGTTCTAGAAAGGGAAGGCCCTGGAAGAAATAGATTACTGGGTGTGTGGAAGCCAAACATTAAAGGAAGCTAACAGGAAGGAAATTGATTCATTTGACCAGGAAGCCCTTCCTCCTAAATTAAAAATCAAAGCTAGTGACTAGACATCCACTTCCAGTACTGTATTATTTCTTTGGGGATTTGGTAGAGAGAGGGACTCACATGCAAAAATCTTCAGGAGTGGAAAAACCTTTTTCAAAAAACAATTTTAAAAAATCATTGTTGGAGCCTAGAGGACACACTTTACTCACCAGTGCAGTGGCATAACATACCCATGCTGATTTTTGCCATTTCTTACTTGAGGGACTGAGGAAGGCTTTACTCTATATTACTGCACCTAACTGTTGTGTGAAAGAGTAGGATTGGGCTGGACCGTTGGCCTTGGGCGATGTTCTCTGACATCCCTTCAGATTTTTGGCCTCTAGCTTTTATCAGGTCTAACTAATTTGGATAATAATCTGGGGTGCTGGGAGTTACAGTGCAAAGACCCAGGTTGGGAGCATCCAGTCTAAACTGTTTGTTTGTTTTTAAGAGAAAAGCAGTGACTTAGGGGGCCAAGAATAGGGGACCAAAAGCCTAATGGTGGGAAAGGAAATGGAAAACTGGGAAAGGACCCACATTTCATCCAGAAAGATTTTTTCCCCATTTCTAGCTTTGTAAACAAGAGCTTACAAGAAACAAGAAAGGACTCCTTCAATCATAGGCAGTCTAATCCCCTACTTGCTCATCTAGATAGAGATTAGAGATGGGGACAAAGCTAAAAACGAACCAGGACATTTGGAAAAATTGCCAGTGTGTTGCTTCAGATCAGTCCAGGTTCATCCAAATTGGATAACTCGAAATTTCCTAAAGCAATGAATTTTGGGGTGATGAAATGAATGTTGGGGTGATGCCCCTGCCCCCTTCCCACTGCCCCCACTGTGTCATCTTCATCTTCTGTTGCCGCCCCAGCACTTCTGCCACTGCCGCTTCTGCCATTGCCGCCACCTGCACCGCTGCTCTGCTTCTGCCACCACTTGCAGCTGCCACGTAGCTCGCCCTGTGTGCCTATGGCCTGCCAAACCACAAACCAAGACGAACCACCATTTTGGCAGATTGTTCCTATTTCTAATACAAATGACTATCCTAGCTAAATAGATGTACATTTAGTGTAGATGCTGTTTTTGTGTGAGAAATGTTTAATCTTGTCGCTACTTCATATCATCCTCAAATATGTTAATTAAAAGCTTGGAGCTATGTGTGCTGTACTGTAAGAAGCAGTAAATACTCCCCACACCTCCCTACACAAATCCTCCCAGTTATTCTTACACATACACCACAGAGAGAGCAGTTTGATGCCACTTGAACTGTCATAGCTCCATTCTATGGAATTATGGGCTCTGTAGTTTGGAGAAGTAGCTAGAAAGCAAAGTGATGTGGTAGGGGAATCCAGGATTCCACAGAAGAGAGATATAGCAGCTACTGATACAACTGTGTAATGTAGAGGCATCTATAGTCTTTCTTATGTACACTTGTACCGGCAAAATATACTTGCCTATAATAGAATTGGCATCCCACATGATGGTGTTGAGAAGGGATTCTGGCAGCTGTAGTCCAAGAAAGCCACCTTTCCCAAGCTCAGAGCTATCATGATATTATCCCCCTGCCAATTTTCTCTAGAACTGAATTGTATTTGCTCAACTACAAATGTCTCCAGCCTAAAAACTAATGAACTCCAGAAAGTGTGAAACTAAACAAACAAAAAACAACAGCCCATGAAAGCCTTCTAGTTACACAGTGGTCCTTCTGAACAGTAGCACTGATATCTAACAAGGCGAGTTACTGTTCTGCCATTTAGAAGAAGCTCATAAAACAGTGGGTTTAATTTGTCTAGAGGAAAAAATAGCAACAAAAACAAAGACTAGAGTGAGGTGGTTTTAAGTTCCTGATGGAAAGACACATACTCATGTATCGTGAAGCATTCTCCTCAAATGTCTTTGGAAATCAGGCCAAGTTAACATGTCCACTCTGGATCCAAGCCAGGAATGAACAGTGGATGTTCTCTTGTAAAAATCCTGAAAGCTGTGATCAACCCATAAACAGTTTGTAGAGTGAGTCAAAATGGACCGTTTTATGTGCCCTTGTGGAAGGGACAGCTTATTTGAACTTGGAGTCCAATGTAACAATATAATGTCATCAAATGATTTACCATCAGCAGCATAGCAAGAGTCAATATACAGTGGTGGATGGAAACATCCTATTCTTTTTGAAATATTTAGAGGGAACTATCAATTTTGAAGTTTGTCTTGGCCCTCCCTCTGCTGGTGATGAACAGAGCACAGGAAAACCTCAGCAACAGAGCTACATCACTGGAACTATTTGATAGGAATGTTAAAGTACCAAAGTGAGGTGGGTTTTATTTTAGGGCTTTGAAAAGTGATGTTCCAAATGCATTTATTGAAGCACCAAAGAATACGTGAAGGGAATATGTAATTGTGCAATCCATAATTTTGGTTATCCAATGCAATGACTTTCATTACTCAAAGGACTGAAGCTAACAAACACAAGCACCATAAATGCACGCCAATGTTTACTAGGTCTTTTTTTTTTCATAGGAATCAAAAGAAAGGACTTGAGTTCAGGCAAGTCATTACAAATGCTTCCTGAAAATTGTTCTGTTGTTCTTGTTGTTGCTGCTGTTGTTTCAATGAGTCTAATGCATTTTATTATACTAAAGAAACAGGTCATCATCTGTCACACTCATTTAAGAGACCACCTCATGTCACCTCAGGACTTTCACCTGGTATGCTAAAGGTCCAGCATTTGTGTTCTGTAGACATCCTCGCTGCCAGGGGAAAGTGGGAGATCTCACTGTTAGAAGCCTATCAAAGAGACTTTGCCCTCCCACCGTGGAATAATGAGGCGAGACGCAGGTGATGGGTAAAACTAGGGCCACACTTTATTGGAACATATCCATAACAGAAGGCAGGGGCCTGCGGTAGTGCGGAATCAGGTTTGGTGCCAAAGGTCTCCCGGGACCCCTCCACCAACCTTATATGGGCGAGTCTGTCCTCCAGAAAGCATGACCCCGGCCGGCGTAATTTCAAGCCCCCCCCCGGGCCTGCAAGCCCCCTCTGTTTGGTGGCCCTCAGTCCGGGGAGGGCCCCAGCAGGTCTTCCCTCTCGGCACTGTAACCTCACGATCCGCAGTGCCTCGAGGTCGGACGTGCTAGCCCCTACATTGAACTCCATGGGCACTCACCAATTCCATTTCCTTCCGCACTACCCGCCACGGAATGGGCAAACTAACTATGCCCCATTCCCCCCATCAAGCCGAAAAATTCGGCACACAGGCCCCTGTGCAGGTCGGTCAAAAAGACCTCCAAACCATCATCCGATAAGTGAACCCCATCACCTCTGTAAAGCCACGGGCGGTCCAAACGGATCTCCGGGTGTCCAATAACCGAACCCAACTCTTTAACAACTACTCTACAAACTTCCTTGTTAATGCTTCCCTCTGCCAATCTGCCATACCTCTTGTGGGAGTGCTTCTGGCCACCTGGAAGCTCCCAGAGCCAACACCCTGAACCGCGAGATCTGTTGACGGGACAGAGCGTCAGCAATGCTATTGTCCAATCCCAGGATGTGGCGAGCATGAACCACTATATTGAATTGCAGTGTACGTAAAATAAAAGCCCTCACCAGGTTCATTACTCGTTCTGATTCAGAACACATGTTGTTGATGACGTGCACAACCGCTAAGTTGTCGCACCAGAACCTCACTACCGAGTTGGCCCAATCTTCAGCCCATAGCCATAGGGCTCCCAAAATAGGAAAAAATTCAAGAAAAGTCAAGTCCTTAGTCAAACCTAGAGTCTGCCAGTCGTCTGGCCAGGTGCCTACACACCAACGACCATGGTAATAGATGCCAAATCCTGAGGACCCCGCTGAGTCGGTCTGAACCTGAAATTCACTCCTCATACACAATGTTCTTCTCCAAAATGACACACCATTGAAATTGCCTAAGAATCGTTGCCATACCCTCAAATCTTGCTTCATGTCTGATGTAACCCTGGTCCTATGAAATGGTCTGCGCAGACTGCTCATGGCGGAACATAACCTGCGCAAAAACGCCCGACCTGGGGCCACCACCCTGCATGCAAAATTCAAATGACCCACTACTTCCTGTAGCTCCTTTAAGGTAACTTTTTTCAAACTCACTAAATGGGCCAAACGCAACCGAAGCTCATCCAATTTGGACTCTGGTAACCTAGAAGATTGCTGCTGAGTATCTAACTCTGTGCCTAAGAATGTAAGTGTTGTGGATGGTCCTTCAGTTTTCCCCCTGGCTAAGGGAAGTCCTAGCTTCTGTGCCATGGTCTGAAAGGTCTCCATTAGAAACCTACAATTCCCAGAATCCTTTGCTCCACAAAAAAGAAAATCATCTAGGTAATGAGCCCTACTTCATAGCCCCGCCCTATTACAGAGTTCCCATTCTAAAAAGGAGCTGAAGCGCTCAAATGCCGCACATGACACTGAGCAGCCCATAGGCAATGCCCTATTGACGTAAAATGCTCCTTCAAATGAAAAACCTAGCAGCTCAAAATCATCTGGGTGCACTGGAAGAAGACGAAATGCTGATTTCACATCACATTTGGCCAACTCTGCACCTTCACCGCATGCACGTACCATGAGCACTGCCTCATCGAAGGATGTGTAACGTACAGTACAAAGCTCTTGCGGAATACTATCATTCACAGAGTCACCCTCAGGGTAGGATAGGTGATGGATCAATCTAAATTCCCCTGGGGCCTTCTTAGGAACTATTCCTAAAGGGGACACCCGGAGATTCAGTACAGGAGGATATGGGAAAGGGCCCAACACTCTACCCTCTCTAACTTCCTTATCTATTTTTTCCTTAACAATAACCTCCATTCCTAGAACCAACTTCAAATTCCTGGCAAACATTGCTTTACGTTCTCCTATAACTGGTATGCGAAAACCACATTGAAAACCATCAAGCAAATATGCTGCATTGTCCCTCTTCGGGTATTTAGGTAGCAAACGAGCCAAAACATCTAACCTAATGGGGCTGGGCCCCTTGTGCCATACCTGAGGATCCCTCAGGCTTCTTTCCAAAATTCTGGTCCTTGCCTCCCCCTTTGGATGTCTTTCCTTTAAAGCATCTTGAATTGGGGTGCGATCCTCCACAGGTGGAACACTCATGCCTAAAGCGGCAAGGCTTTCTGGAGCAGGACCCTCTTGCATTAAACTCCCAGCAGCACAGACAGGGTTGAACCACCTGCCCCGCTACAGCATGGGGAATGTTTGCTTGACTCGATTTCCTAATAAGATGGCCACTGTAAAACCTTTCACCCTGTGCCAGGCGTGCTGGCGTCACGGTTTGTAGCCAAAGCCCCGGGTGCAGTTCATCCCATCGCATGTTAGCATGAATTGCTGTCCTCATACAGAAATTTTCATCATAGGCCAACCACGTGTGGCCTAGAAAGTCCGTATAGGCCCTATAGATCAGGCCTAAATACTGTATAAGTGATGAAGCCCGCCATGGCTGTGCCTTAACTATGACTCCAAAATATATAAAAAAACCTGGCAGCCAATTGGCCCAAAAGCGCTCAGGTTTTTTGCGCCTGCGCCTTTCCTTCTCAACCTTGTCCTCTTTCTCAATTTTCTTGGCATCTACATGCCTATTTAATAAACCAAAGATGTCTACATAATCAACCTTTCAGATTTTTTCCTTCATGGCCGGAGTCAAGTGATCGCCCATTGGGAGGGAGTAATCCCCAAAAGGCAATGCCTTAAGGGGAACAGAATTATATCCTGTGTCTGGAACTGAGGGGTAGGGCCAAATACCAACACCAGCGGCAGACCTTGCCTGGTTGGAGAAAGGTGGTGCTTGGTAAGGTGGCCACCAAGCACCAGGAACCAATCCTTGGTAAGTGCCCAGCCCCGATGGCCCGCCTTGTGTGCCTGTGTCTACTTGCAACCCCGCCTGACTGGACCAATGTGATCCGACCCCAGCCTGAGTGGACCATTGCGATCTGATCTCCAAGGCCATACTGTTGGTGTCCCAACCATGTCCGGTGCAACGGCAAGCTCACCCGGCGTATGACTCCCAACTGCATCCGTGCTTGTGGATGGCAATTCTCCATCAGATCTGGCCTCAGCCGCTGCCTCACATCTCAGGGCTTCTTTCCTTCCCGTGGCTTTGTGTGGTTGAACTGCCTGTCCCTCGTCAGTTGTACCATCCGATTCTGCTGAACGCCGATCCCTTGTGGTGCCAGCCGGTCCAGAAGGGCTTTGTCCATTACTTTCTAAGGATGCCAGATGCAATAAAAGGTCATCAGCTAAACTCTTGAGTTTTGCTCTTTTATGTGCTTTAGACTCTCTTGCCGACCACCTAGGCTGGTCTTCTCTGGTTCCCCTCTCTTCATGGTCTGCCCTTTGTTTTTCCAGAGCAGCTATCTTTGTACGAAGCTCCTCCCAGAATGGCCATCCCTCCTCATCAGAAGATGATGACAATGCTGGAGGGGAAGCCCTGCGTGCCCTGCATTTTGCAGGCTGCTTTCCCTTGCTCCCCCCCCTGTCCTTTCTTTGGAGGCATGCTCCCCTCAAGCCACACACAAGACTAAATTCACTACTGACCTCACTGGGGTGAGGTAAAAACGCCCCCTATGTAAGAGGACCTGTCAACCAGTATGCAGTAAACTGGTGAATAAATTTAAAGCAAGAAATTCCCCACCAACATTCCACTCACTATTTATTTACTCTCTCCTGACCAATCTTCCCCTTGACTGCTCCTTTATGCTATATTTATTTATTTAATTATTATTTTATTTATTTATTTATTTATTTATTTATTTATTATTAATAATCTTAACCACCTATCTGTGGGGGGGGGACTCCACTCACTAGACCCTTAAGCCTCTGCCCCCTGCCAGGGGACAACGTCCCAGGGGCCCACAAGTAGCCCCCAAACACTCTCCCTAATAACCTAATATAACTAATAAATGTACATAAATTAAAATTAATGACAATTTAAATATATTTTTTTAATCTAACAATAAGCTTTCTGCCAGGGCTAATCTAGGGATCCTAGGTGATCCCAACTATTGAAAAACCTTGGGGAGTGCCGATGCACCCTCCAACGTTGTCCTTCCGTTCTCCTCCTGACGCAGCAGAAAATTCCCTCAGCGCGCCACACAGCCGCTGAGGGAACGAAAGCCTCAGGAAGAGGCAGAACACATGCAGGAGCATCCTTTTATGGACGCTCCCCCTACACCCGGGCGAGCGAGCACTTATTGCTAATATGAGCTTATGTCTAATATGCAGAAAATCACCAGTTAAATCCTTCAGTGAAAGACTACTCTTGCCTTTAAACTATAGAATACTGTTGCCAGTCCATGAATACAGTGCTGGACTTGATGAGCCAAAAAGTGTGTGCAACTTCATAAAATCAAGAGGAAAGGTTCTTTTGTGCCCAAGATGCTCACCTTCCCTGAGAATCCTTAGCAGGGATAATGTTGCAGACAGGAAGGAGGCTCACTTGGATATCATGTGATTAAACACATTAGTTTAACATGGAAGATAGGCTGTGAAGCTCAATGAGACCCCCCCCCCCGCTTGCCTCTTTTAGTTTCCAGTTCTCTTTTAGTGCAGGCTTTACTGGTGGCTTTGAAATAAGATTTACTTTTTATGTACTATCTAATTGGCTCACAGAGCAGGTCTTTTTAGCTTTCTCTGTTTCTTCCATTGTTGGGTTAATTTGATGACATTTAGATTGGCAAACATGCATGCGTAAGCCTGGTGGGCTGTTCATGGTTGTGGCATCCTTGTTGTAGACTGTGACTCTCCTTTGGGACTAACCCAGTTCACCTGCTTGGGGTTCTGGGACTCCAGGATAGAGTGACATAGAAAGGTTTTGCTATACCTGTAATGACAGTGGCCTAATATAGTGGTGATAACAGTCCTTTTTCTATAGACCAGGATCAAATTGCCCAGTCTTTCTTCCAGTTGCTGTTCTGTGCCTAAACCATGGAGCTATCCAGAATTGCTAGATTGCTCAGTGGTTTAGGTATCTGGCTGTGGAGCCAGAGGTTGGGAATTTGATTTCCCGTTGTAGCTCTTTGACAGGGTCTGGACTTGATGAAAGGGGGGAAAAGTCTGGTGCTTTGTTTTGCTTTGGCAAAATGGGATCCCCAAACCAAACCACAAATTAACCCAGTTCATGTTTTGTTTTTTGGTTCTTAGTTCGGTAGTGTTGAATATCTTCACTTTGATTTCCAATGACACATATATGCACTTGAGTATTTCTTCTAGTTCCTTCCTAAGTGCCCTTCCAAGTCTTATTATTATTCTGATTACTCAGTTGTAATCTCCTTTGAATAGTGATCAAACCTAGGTATGCAAAAACTTTTAACAAATTTGATTTTTTTTCACTGTTGACATTAGTCATATAATTCTTCTATAGACATGACTTTTGTCTTCTTAATATTCAAATGCAGTCTTGTTTTTGCACTTTCTGCTTTCACCTTGATAAAGACTTTGTTGCTTTCTGCCAGTAACATGGTGTCATCTGCATATCTTAAATAGTTGATGTTTTTCCACCAGTTTTCACCCTTCCTTCATCTGAATCTAAGCCAACTTTCTGTATGATGTTTCAGATTGAACACACAGGGAAGTAAAATACACTGTGGTCTGAGACCTTAGCCTATGGGAAACCATGTTCTTTCTCCATATTCTGTTCCAACAGTAGCTTCTTCAGTGCAATCAGAACAATCAGATGTTGAGGTACACCCATTTCCTTTAAAACAATCTTCTAGTTAGTTGCCTGACTATTATAATTAATAGGCCAGAGGCAGGGAAGGGGGAAAAGAAAGCCCAGTGGCTGCATGCTTATTAGGGAAATGTGATAACTGAGTGGCAGAGCACATATTTGTAATCTGTTAAAGGTCAATTTCTGTCATTTTAACTTAGAAAAGAGGTATCTGGTAAGTGGGCCTGGTAAGCAGGGTGGTGTAGCTGCTGCCCATCTGAATCAATATTACTGTGCTAGATGGACCAATACTTGTAGTCATTACAAGGGAACCTTTAGGGCCTAAGAGTTGGATCCCATAAAGCTCTCCTGCTCCTGGAAAGGCTTCATCACCTCCTTGCACACCAAGATCTTCTTTGAAGGACTGGGGATCCTTCCAGAACAAATGTTTTGGGGGAAGGTAGGAATGGATGGGGAAGGTCTCCTGAACAATATTGGATTAGAGACAAAATTTAAGACCTATGACAGTGAAAGCTAAAAATAATTTTATTTATTTATTTATTTATTATCCCACCTTTCTCCTTAAAAAAATTAAAATAAGAAGTCATCAGACATTAGATACTGCTCTGCCTAATCCAGAGAAGCTTCCTGTGCGAGTTGGTTGAGGAGCTACAGCGCTGTGCTTTGAGGAAATGAACAGATACAAGTGTCATAAATGAATAACTTGTGCCATGAATTTTTAGAGATGACAGTCTATTCTAAGCAGATTGCTCACCCAAACAAGGCAGACTGGGGGTTCCTCTAGGTCAGTAGCACTGTTATGGGATAGAGAAAATTGCAAATGTCTCTTATTGTCAGAAGCTGTGGAACAAAATGTATTAACTTTGCCACTTCAGGTGCTCCTGGAATAAAGCCAAATACAAGCTGTCTTATCTACAGAAGACACTGTATATAAGATAGCAGTTGATACATATAACAAAGGTTAGATCAATGACACTCAGAACAAGCCTTAAATCACTTGTGTTCATAACCAGATAACACCCAGTGCTTGTGTGAGTCAAAAAGTCCAGGAACTCATATGTTTTTTCTATGCATAATGTCTACTACCCTCTGATAGGGTATCTATCATACCTATATAAAGAAGGCCATAGCTCAGTCTACTTACAAACATGTCATTTTTTTGCACATCTGGCTCAAAAATTAAGGAACTTGTGAGGAAATTAAAAGTGATTTCGTTTATAATATGAATACTAATACACTAATAGAAATTGATAAAGGACTAACAGTATTACAACTTGCAACCATCATGCATTAACAAATGTGCCACAGAGCAGGGATACATAGCTTGAGAAATCATTAAATAGGCAGCACCCCAGTTACCTGGTGGATGATAATGTCAATAAGCAACCATCAAATGTATGGCTTAAATTAGGCAGAAATGGAAGAATTCATATGTGCACTCTAAGACCAGGTTATATGCAATAAATACTATAAAATAATTATGACACAAGTAAGTGTAAGTGATATATGTAGGTTCTGTCACAAATTAAAAGAAATAATTCATCATGTCATGCCATAGACTTGACCCTTTGATCCACCTCCATGCATCACAAATACTAGGAAATAACAATAATAATAATAATAATAATAATAATAATAATAATAATAATAATAATAATAATAATAATACCACCAAAGAACTGTTGTTAATTCTTTAAAGACAAGTATCTCCATAATGAATGCAACGTATGAAGCAGGCCTTATTCCTGGTAATTTTTTTCACCAGATCAGCCAGATCTTTAAATTGCATAGGAGATTACCATTCCATATTGCTATTTTCTGGTAATGATCTCACTTCTTTTGAAATTAATAAAATGTCAGCAATGGTTTGTATTAAACCCACCTTTCCATAGTTCACACCCACATCCAGATGGGAGAAAGCCAACAGGTATAAAGCTGCGAGATGCAGATAATTTAGGAATAACATTTATTTGTATTAAAAAGTCGACATTAGCTTTTACCTACCAGTTAGGAACAAGTATTTCATGAATCCTGCCCACAGCTTGGAGGAAAGTAAATTGGAATAAAGCAGGAAGCCAAGAACAGCACTTACTAGATGGGAATGTTAAATGTTTTATTGTAGGAAAATACCTGTATCACACTTGTAAAGTAACTATTAAAGTTGGGGAAGGTTTCCCTTTGCACACATGCATACACATCCCAACATGCCTAGTATGCACAGTTAAAATTAAGACCAAATTCTTCCTGGTGGTTGTACCTATGAACACACCAGAGTCAGCCCATAAATCAAGGAAGTTTCTTCTGAGAGTCAAAGTTTGTCCCATATATGTTATTTGTCTAGTACCACTGTTTGTTTTTTCCCAAAGACTTGGGGTGAAAACTAGTATGTAGGCCCACCCACATAAGTTGGCCAATTAAATATGAATAAAATTGACATCGTGGGAAATGTATACATGTCATGTGTGATAGTTCTGATAGTTCTCTCCCTGCTGGGGAGTGTGGGCTGTCAACCACCTGCAGCTCGCCTCTGGATTGGGGTGGAGAGGCCAGCAATGCCCTTGAGGGTCTGCAGGTGAGCTCTGGGGCATATGAACTTAAAGGGGAGAATGGAGTCAGAGGAGGAGGACTGTTGGGTGGAAGGTCTCACTGCACTTGAGGTCCAGGAGGAAACCGTGATGGCCAGAAGCTCCAAGGAGAGCTGGGAGACAATCTACTGCTGGGACCCAGACTCTGGTCATTGGGTGGAGTTTTGTGTTCCCCCAGAAGAGAATGCCAGGGTTTGCCAGGATGAGGTGAAGTGACGAGAGGCATGGTGTTGGAGAGATCAACCCTAGGCATGCCACTAGCAAAAGCAACCACAGGGATGCCCTTTCCCAGCACCAGACTCCAAGCAGGGGAACCCATGGGCACAACCAGCTATTCCTCCAGCTCCGCTTCAAGCCCTGCATTGGCAGGGCAAAGTTTCCTGGATCCCGCTGGACTTTGGGCACACCTTAGGGGAGGTGCATTGGGTCGTGGCTGCAGGCACAACCTCAGAGGAGTATCCTGGACCTGGCAGGGTGAGCACTGAAGCTACCCGAGTACAGGGAAGCTTGTATTCATCATCCCTGCTGTAATACCCTATGCTTCGCACACTTGACAGGTGTGTTGGTCTTGATGGAGGAGGCAGGATTTTGCCCTCCACAGCCCTAAAAGACTAAGATTTGTTTGTTTGGGAGAACGTCAAAACTCCCTGGTGCCCTTAAAGAGACACTTTCTGTTATACGCCAAGTAGGCAATATTTGAGTTCAGGTAAAAGAGAATAAAATACTTTTGTTTGAACACAACTGACCCTTTCAATTGAGGGCAAAGCAGGGGCTTCTCACACCATGACATTCCAAAGTAGTCCATGTGTGAGGTTTACATGTAATTAATATATTGTTAGATGCCCAGAGTAGTGGCTCTGCTACTAGCTGGTTGGGATAGATAGATAGATAGATAGATAGATAGATAGATAGATAGATAGATAGATAGATAGATAGATAGATAGATAGATAGATAGATAGATAGATAGATAGATAGATAGATAGATAGATAACTTGGAAGTCAAATATTCTGCCTTTACTGTGACATTAGGCACAGCAGCCAAATACTAAAAGATTTTGTAAAGCCTTCTGACAGTGCAATCCTGTGAACTATATACTCTTTAGTAGTATCTCTCAAAGTTCACCAAGACATACTCTCAAGTTAATGAAAAAGCATTGCACAGTTGCAGAAAAAAATCACTATTAAACCTGATTAGAATTTCAAGACACAGCCTAGGACATAAGGTACTCAGTTGGATTCCATCGCTCCTAAAGTCAATACTACATATCTCTGTTGACCAGTGCATTTCAAAAGAGAAGAGAATTTCTCTGCTATGCCTCACAAAATGGACATTCATGACAGAGGGGAAACTGAGTCAGATGATCTACCAATGGATGGGAGCTTCTAATTGCCACTAGCTTTGATAATTTTGTTTTATCATTTTCATCTAAATGTAAAATAAAGTCTGACCTCAAATCTACCCTGAGCCCTTGGGATACAGTGGCAAAAAAACCCCCTAAAATACAAATAAACTAAGCTGTGGAATATTTATGTATTACAATTCACTAACACATGAGAGAGAGAGGGGGGGAGGGAGAGGGAGAGGCTGGGGTGGGAGAGCTAGAAGGGGAGAAAAACAACCCCCTGTCTATTTTGATTTCCTGTTTTGACAAAGTGCAGTTGCAAAGAGTTGCTGCTCCCCTACCTCCTTTTTAAGGCCATTAAGAAGAACTGAGTTGAAATGCTATGTTTTGTCAGCTGGCTGAATTGAGTATACTTGATGATAATGAGAGCAAATTGTTGAGTGAGTGTTTCAGTATTTGTTCACCTTATATTTTATGTCCATTGCCAGATAGGAGTTGAGAAACTGATACAGAACCATACTTTTCCCAATAATTTAAGAGCAATATTTTATTCATGTATCAAAAGATAGAGGATGATTTTATCTATTTAGAGAAAATAACATTTTTCATAACATTCCAGGTTTTTCAGAATTCTGACTCCCCACCCCGAGATTTCTTGGAAAAGCTTTTTCATGTTTAATACGGTATCTGGAACCCAATTTGCACAACCCAGTTATTGGTACATAGAAGGGAGTTATCAGCTGGCATTTCACCCTATCCAGTTTCCCTTAGATCAGGCCTAGGGAACCGATGGCCTTCTAGATGGCACTGGACTCTGAACCCCATACTATCCAAGCCATGGTGGCCAGCGACGAGGGCTTATCAGAGTGCAACTTCATTAATATCGGAAGGGCCACAACTTCCCTCCCCTCCCCTTGCTTCAGAATCCCAATTACGTGGGATGGTGGGTGTGAAAGAAATATTTTAAAAGAACCAAAACAAAAGAACATTGGCAGGGCACCGCCAGCAAGGATGACTGCTTAGCTACCTCAGACTAATCCCTGGGGGGCCAAAACAATCTGCTTTAGTAGGCAGGTGTACAAGTGGTCAGGCATTATAGGAGTGCACTGCCAGTTAGAGCTGAAGATGTACCAAGTGTTTTTAAATGTTTTAAATCATTCAATGTCTTTTAATTGCTATGATAGTTTAATTGTTTCAATGTAGAATTTATTGTGCTTTTACTTCATTTTTAGAACACTGTGAGATGCCTTGAGTCCCCTTATCAGGAGAAAGACAGCTGATAGATAGATAGATAGATAGATAGATAGATAGATAGATAGATAGATAGATAGATAGATAGATAGATAGATAGATAGATAGATAGATAGATAGATAGAATATCTGAGAGCAATAAAAAGATGTCATGCAAAACATGCTGCCCTCCCCCCTATTTTACCTTTTTTAAAAAATTAATATCATGCCTCCCTTGGGTTGTTGCATGTTGGGTATTTATTGCTCCCTTTCTCAGATATGATTCCCAAGCAGCTATCTCCTCTCAAAATATCTCTCTCTATCTCTCTCTCTCTATCTCTCTATCTCTCTATCTATGTGGAATATATTTCAAAAGAAAGGTGGTGAATGAGCAGCTGTCCAAGTGAAAAAGGAAGCATTGTACAGTGAATTTAACTTTCCAAATCTAGGCACAGATGAGCTGGACTGAGCAGGTGGGACAATGTTTTACTGCTGCACCCTGACCTTAGTCTCTCAAATGGTTTAAGCCGTTACCATAAATAGACAGCTCAGAGGACAAGCATTTTCCTAGCACAGCTAAGGCCACCTACAAGGCTCTGTTTTGGCCAAACTAAAGGTGGAAGAGATTGGGAGAAACATGAGGCCAATTTAGACTAAATATACAGTTAAAGGCATATTTGCATCTAATATGTAGAGAGTTTGGTTTTGTATTTAAAATAGAAATAGCCCCTGCTGGGAAGGTTGGTCCTTGTTGGGCTAAGAATCAACCAAAGAGCACCTTCAGAAATTGAATTTTATTCAGGACTGTCCCTTACCTCTGAAGCCGGCTGTGATCCCAGTCATTATCCGCCCTCCTAATTGATGCTCTTTGCATTTCTGTTTGGTTTTGTTCTGTTGTTCCCTTCTTTTATGTAAAGTTTCAGTATTTTTATCATGCTTAGCATGAACAAGGCAGAAGATAGGATTTTATATGTCCAGCTAAATGAATTGGTCAATCTGTAAAACTATCTTTTTTTTCTCTTTACATATTGTTCTTCTTCTGAGGAACTTGAAATGCAATATTGATTGATTGATTGCCTTTTTTTACACCTCCCAAAAATGGTGCTTTTATTTTGTCATGGGATCCTCTTTGTTAAGGAGGTACCATGTTAATAAACTGAAAATTGAGTAGATGAGGTTTTTGATATCAGATGGGTGATGTTTTCATGATACCTGGGGATTCTTTCCTGTTTTTGGTATGTAATTCCACTAGAGTTTGAAAAGTTACCCTCAAGTTAAGGAGATAAACAGTCTGAAGTCAGTCCTATATTTCATCAAAAAAGCTGGGATGAAATGAGGAATGCAGGCTTTGCTGATTGCTGAACTGTTTGTTTCCACTGTATATGCCGTCAGCTTCTTATTAAGCCATACTCTCTTTGTGAGTCTAGAGAACATGGTAGCTGCGTTGCCAATGCGTTTATCTAGCTTGACATCTAGGGAGAGAGAGATCATTGAGCCAAGGTACACGAAATCATGAACAAACTCCAGTTCTTATGTAGAGATGGTAATAGAGGGAGGTGAGTCCACACCCTGGCCCATGACTTGTGTTTTCTTCAGGCTGATTGTTAATGCAAAATCTTGGCAAGCCTTACTAAAACAATTCATAAGTTGTTGGAGCTCTTCAGCAGAATGGGCAACAACAGCTGCATCATCGGTGAAGAGGAAGTCCCGCATGCATTTCAGCTGGGCTTGGTCTTCACTCTCAATATAGAGAGATTAAAGAGCTTTCCATCTGATCTAGTCCAGAGATAGATGCCTTCTGTTGCAGTTCCAAAAGCGTGCTTCAGCATGACAGCAAAAAAGATCCCAAACAGAGTTGGCACGAGGACACAGCCCTGTTTCACTCTGCTTCGGATGTCAAAGGGATCTGATATTGAGCCATCAAAAACTACAGTGCCCTTCATTTCCTCATGAAAGGACCTGTTGATGTTAAGGACTCGAGGTGGACATCCAATCTTGGGAAGTATTTTAAAAAGGCCGTTCCTGCTAACCAAATCAAAGGCCTTTGTAAGATCTATGAAGGCCACAAAGAGTGGCTGTCGTTTTTCCCTACATTTCTCCTGCAACTGTCTGAGGGAAAATACCATGTCAATGGTGGATCTGTTAGCTCGAAATCCACACTGTGATTCTGGATAGACTCTGTCTGCAAGCACCTGGAGCCTCTTCAGCACAACACGGGCAAACAGCTTCCCTACAACGCTGAGAAGAGAGATGCCACGGTAGTTATTGCAGTCACTCGTGTCGCCTTTGCTCTTGTACAATGTGACAATGTTTGCATCCTTCATGTCCTGTGGTACTCCACCTTCCCTCCAGCAAAGACAAAAGATTTCATACAGCTCAGTGGTGATAATCTCTTTACAGTACTTCAGCACTTCAACAGGGATGTTATCCTTCCCAGGTACCTTGCTGGAGGCGAGGGAATCCAAGGCCGCTTTTATTTCTGCTAAAGTTGGTTCGCTGTCCAACTCTTCCAAGACAGGCAGGTACTCGATTTTATTTAATGCCTCTTCGGTTACTACATTCTCTCTGGAATACAGCTCAGAGTAGTGCTGCACCCAGCATCCCATCTGCTGTGCTCGGTCCTGGATGATCATGCCTGTAGCAGACTTCAAAGGAGCAGATTTCTTCTGTGTTGGACCTAAAGCCTGCTTGATACCATCATACATTCCTTTGATGTTACCTGTGTCCGCTGCTATCTGTATCTGAGAGCAGGGAGAGCAGTGTTTCCACTGTATTGGCTTGCTATATATATGAATGAAATAGTGGACGTGCTCTGTAAGTCTCCTCATCCAAAGAAAACTACATTAGTTTTTGTTGCCCTGAACATGAAGACATAGGCACCATATAATGCTGCTCTCAGCAGTGGATATTGTTTCCTCAGTCTCATAAGTGAGCCAAAATAACACAACTAATAGCAGCAACAGTAGCAATAAATATGTTCCAGGAACAAACTGTTGCAAAGTTTTGAATTTCTGGTAAAATTCTCCTATTTCTACACAGTAGATGTACAGAGATCCACAGAGAACAGCTATAAGTTCTCCAGAGTCCACCTCTTTCTCATTACCTGGCACTTAAAGTTTGATTAACTCACTCTGACACATTTGTATGTGAAAGAATAAAAAATGTATCTTCACTTACAATTGCTTGAAATTACAGACTTCTGCATACTTCTTTCTTTACTGCACACATACTAACTAGCAACCAACCAAACAGATCAACAGGAAAAAAATAACTGACACCAACCTACTAAAGAGAGGGACAGAACACACAGCAGAGACGCAGGGCTCGCCTTGAATTTCAAAAGCTGGAACAAATGATTGATTAGTGCTGGATAGATAATCACCCCAGCCCAGAAAAATTGCTTCCCAATCACTCAAACGACAGGGAGCATGAAGATGAAAGTTCCAGGAAACCAGGAAGCAAACGGAGGCTTTATGACAATAGCTTCATGGGGACAGTAAAGCAATTATTTGTTTCCTTTCAATATATAATTAATTGTATACTGCTGTATTTTATATGTATCCTTCCTTTTAATATTTTAAAGAGGTTTAAGATTTCATAAGTGAATACTAATACCATCCTTTTGTTGTGCAATGCTGTGACATACACAAACAAACAAACAAAGGATCTAATGCTCACAAGATCAGAACACCATGATTTAAAACACACACACACACACACATACACACACACACACACACACACACACACACACACACAAAATCCACCCAGGAACTATGACACAATGTGCCTTTTCTGAGTTTAGTTTTAATTTTCAGATTAGATGGGGATAAATTGGTTTGTTTTTTTCCTAAATGTTTTTGAAGTTCATTAACTTTACAAAATATCTGCTTGCTGCTGATGTGGGTGAATGCAGTTGCCACCATTTTTGGAGTCCTCTTGCCAAAAGGGACTATTCTAACGGTTCCTCTGTCTCAAAATTTAGATTATACCACTGATGCCAATGCAGATGCTTCACTACTTAATCTTAGTATGGTGATGTCCAGAGCCCGTTTCTATCACTTTGGCAATGAAAGGAAGTTTGTGACAAAAACTGACCCCTTTTCCCTTTAATGGCTACCTCAGTTTAAAAATTCTGATCAGTTAATGGTGTTAAAAGGAAGGAAGGAAGGTCCTTTTATACAATATGAATATTAAGTGGGTGGTATCTTTATTAGACGACACTAAAATAATACTTTATTCAATACATCCCTGAATTGATGTACCTCACCCATGGCTCTGGAAGAATTTACTACTGTCTGTGTGAAAAGTACAGTGAATCTGATTTCCAGAGTGGTTATCCGAATCCATTTTTTTGTGTGTGTGACTATGTTAATCCTATATAAATACCACTGTAATTTATCTGAATCTGTAATTACTGGAATGGTTTGGATGGTTTCATTCCAGCATGAGCGCAAAAAGAAGAAAAAAAGTGTTATATTTTGGCTGCCCATTGAGGGCATGCAGAATGTTCCTTTCATGAAGAAAACATAGGAGCCAAAGTGGACTCGGCAAGTGGAAAAACAAAGCCAGGATAGGTTGGCAAGGTTCTCTAGAGTGGAATGATATGGCTGGAGAAATTCAGCTGGATTTATAGCACCAATCTAGTTGAATTTACTTTGGGTCACGTAAACCATTTTTTTTCCTTTCAGTTGATCTTCAGCAAATATATGGCTAGAATAAATGTGTTTCATGTAATGACAAAAGTACAGCCCCCTCCCATTTTAAAAATGACAATGCCCATAGAAGAATGTGGAATTACTATCTTTCAAAACTTAAAACTGATTTTACATAGCAATGGAAATAAAATTAAACCGTGGAACTGATCACTCACCTGTAGGGAGTGGAGAGCCATGTAACACAAAGACAAGGTCATAAACTGATTATTTTTAAAACTGCAACGATAAGACTAGGGCTATACACAGGACTACCTAGTGGTTCTGTTTGCTGGCTGATGGGGTTGTCCAGGTAAGGCTGTACATAATCTAAGATCTGGTCCCAGAGTGCTTAATTTGCAACACAGGGCTTTCATTTCAGAGCTTCCCTGCCACAGGGCACAAATATGTTTTCCTTGGCCAGGTAAGCGATACGAAATAAATTATTTTGCAGCCAGTCTGACAGAGTTGGGCATTGGGTACAGAGAACTGGACAGTTTCCTGGTGGCCTCTTGCCTAGAATTTGTTCTGAATGTATGAAGTTGAACAGGATTTGTAGGAGACGGGTGTGCATAGCATATGCTCCCATTTCAAATTTATCATTTCATATTGCAGGAGGATAAAGTGTTAGAAGCTCTGAGGCTCACAGTGCTGAAATGGCTAGAGCTCCTTACTGACATGCATGCTGTAGATCAGGCTAAAGTCTGGAACACCGCAGCCATAGATGTGACTACATTCCATGCTTAATGTTGCAGGCCAGAAATAGAGATGGGAGAAAAAAATTTCTGTTCAATTTGAGGCTGTCAGTAAAAACAGCGTTTTAACACTTCCTGAGGCTCACTGTGAGAAAAAGAACACTTTGCCTTGGGAATTCACATCCTTGTGAAGCATTTCCTAGAAGGAAAGCATGCATAAATCTGTGTCCACATTTTATCATGCAAATGGTTAAAATGGACAAAAGTGGGGGGAAAATAGACACAAATGTACTTTATAGTCAGCGGTGGGAAATGCTTGCCTTAGGTAAGATGTATAAAGAAAAGCACAAATTGTGGAAATGTACAAAAATGCATAAGAGGAAATGAAAACAGAGTATCATTATCTGATATAAAACAAGGACAGGGAGAAAATGCGGGTAGAAATTCAGAGAAATACAATAAATCAAGAGTGAGTGTTTCGTCCATCCCTAGCTAGTACAAAAGATTTCATGTAGAGCAAGCAGCCCAGCTGGCTTTTCTGAGGTACCAGTTGACTTAAAAAAATACAGAGAGTGGAGAATTTCTTTTCAGTTTGTTTTTCATACAGATTTTCTAGAATTAGCCGATTTCTTTGTGTCTGGGAAGGAAAAATGTTTTCGAAGTGCTTTTAAAAACATTTTTAAAAATGGAATGTGGGAGACAGCAAAACTGATGGGTTCATCAATCCAGGCCAAGAGGTTTGAACATCAAGTTTTTTCCATATCAGGCAAAATCGAAAGAAACAACAAAAAACAAAATGAAAAAAGACAAAACATGTGGCACCTTAAAAACTATTATATTTTAATGTGAGCTTTCATGAACAAGTCCACTTCGTCAGACATCTGGAAGTTGAGTCATGGCAAGTGGACTTCTTTCTTGTTAGGTTGAAACGTTTCACATCACTACTCATCCAAGTAGCTTCTTCAGCCTGAGGAGAGCTGGTAGGTGATCCCTGATATATCCTCCATACTGATTTCACTTCCTCTTGGTCTGAATAGGATCCTTAGAAGGACAAAGGACTGGGGGTGAGGGATAATCCCACTTCTGCAGTCCTTTTCCACCCATATGTCGTCAGACATATGGAATAAAAATGAAATACTGGATGAAATACCAATTTTAAAAGTAAAACATACTAAATATTTATTGGCTCTAAGAGTCTTGGGTATTTGGTTACATCTCACATGCAGTGATTTATGGCCTATGTTTGGTGTTAAGTTGCAAACCTTCCTCCAGGAGACAGAAAACAGATGATAGGCATGAGCTACATGAGCTACAACACAGTTTTCTACATGCCAGGCCCAGCTGTAGCAATTGAATGTGGCTGGTGCAGATGAGAGAGAACTTATGGCACTTTGTTTTGGAAGAATTTGTCAGAGCTCAAAAACTGCCTATTCAGAATGGGGAGAACTTGAGGTTGTTTTTAAATAAAAATTGAGCTCAGTGAAAAATGTAGCTGTCAGATTTAGGAGATGGACATGAACCTTGGGTTGGAGGTTTGTGCCAGTTCAAATGTGCAGCACCACAGGTGCTGTGCATTCTCTTCCCCCACCTTCCTGGCCAATGACACACTCACCAGTCGGAGCGCACTCTCCTCCTCCTCTTTGACTGTTCAACTAGTCCCCAGCAGGAACATGGTTTGTCCTGCCTTCTTGTCTGAGTGGGCAATCAGCCAAGGAGGTGGTCAGGGAAGCCCATGTTCCAGCCAGAGACTGGTTGAACAGCCGAAGCAGAGGAGGAGAGGAGTGTGCGCTGGCTGGTGAGTGGTGGATCCAGCCAGGGAGGCAGGGGAAGGGACTGCACATACAAACTGGCATGAACTTCTGAACTGAGGTCCGTGCCCATCTCTAGCCAGGTTTTCACGTATCTATCAGGGGCAGCTCCAGGACCAAGTGGGTTGGTCCCCTCAAATATTTCGAGGGGAGGGAGGTGTGATTGACCAGAGCAAGGTGCAATATGCAAACTTCTAATCTTCTAGGCAACAAAACCATGATGTGAATCAAAATATTAATACTAAAAAAATTTCTAATGGTGAAAGCAAATCCAAACTAAGTCCCCAATTTAAAACTCACCTGGGACCTGTTTGCACCCTGGTGAGTCCCCAGGATGCCGGAGGGTCAGCTGCCATCTTTGGAGCCCCTGTCTTCTTTCTTTCTTTCTTTTTTTTCGCTTGTAATTTTTTTATTAAGTTTCAACAATAAAGGTAAAAAGAAAGGTATGATTATAACATTCTCAAACAAAATTCTGCATCTTTTCACACAATTATGTATCTTTAGATTTTCATCTTTCTATTTCCAATATGCAAGGCAGATCTTTAATTTAACTTATAATGCTGACCTAGGAATTTATAAAATTCAGACCATCTTTCTTCAAAGTCCTCATAATGTCCATTTGCTTTCAGTAACGAGCCCTTGTCTTCTTTCCAAGGGGCTTCATTCTAGGCTAGCAGCCTCTTTGCACTCCCTGCCAGCTGGCCAATGAAAGCGTCACAGCCAGAGGGAGTGGGAGGGACTTCTTGCCTAGCGGACCAGAAAATAGAGGTTTTCAATTTCGTCCGTAAGGCACATATTAAAAAAGGGTTATTTTCTGTCACAGCGACTTTAGTTGCAGAGGGTGTGATTTTTGTGAATAGGAGTGGATCCACAGAATGGGAAATGGGCACTTGGGCCTCATCCCAAACATGTGACCCCTCTATGGGGGGTATCTAAGTGGGAGACTGGCAGGGGTATGCCCTGCTCAGGACGGCTGCCACAGTTCCCCCACAACCTGCTAAACAGATTCCCCTAAGTGGTCTTGCGCCTGGAATTGTATCCATAAATGGGTGCCAATCCGTGGCTCCCCAATGGTGGCCTGGTGAGTATTGGTTGACAGATGTATCACCCAATACTGGGATCCACTCCTTATGTTGCACTAAGACTATTCCTCTGTAACCAGAGCAGCTGTGTTGTTGTTGTTTTAATCATCCATACCTTCAACTTTCATTCTAAATCCTCAACTTCAATAACATTTTGTCTATGAATATATGTTTCACTCTGGCGGCTGGGATGGCGGACTCTCACTTGATTCTCGCTCTGTGGGCTCGGATGGTGGACTCTCACTTGAGTCTGAAAACATTTCAGCTTGCTACACCAGTTACAGTCAAAAGTGAGGAGATGAAGCACCAGGTTTATAAGAGAAGGAATGAGAAACTCAACTCCCAGAACTCAAGTAAAGACATTTCCCATTGCTTCCTATTTGCTTTTTCCCCGCTGTAAATTAGAGAAGTTTGAGCCAGGCCATATTCCATACAAAACATGCATTATTCTACTACCATGGTATGGCTCTCCCCATACAGAAAGGGGCTGTAGCTAAACACTACAATATAGTTATATACTGCTATAGTATAGAATCTACACAGTCTAAGCTCAAACCCTGGGCTGGCAGGCAAGCTGAAAAATTTATCTTGGGGATCATGGGTTGGATAGTATTTAAGTCTGAACCTGATTAGCCATGAATCTGATCTGGACCTACTAATGGGTTAAATCATCCCCTTTCCTTTGGTGGGGGAAGGAGTCGATAATAAAATCTGGGTCATAAAAAAAACAAAAAACAGAAGACAGTATGACTTCTTAAACTTCTGCAACGTGCTGCAGAAACTAAAGTAAAACAGTTAACACCTGCTCTGTGTGTCTAGATAGCTTTAGGGCAGCTCACAGTCCAAAGAAATCACCTTGAAGTACTTGAGAGTCTGCCACACAGGAAGGTAAACTATCCAGACAAATAGTACAGATCCTGTTTAGATGGTAAATCCTAGAAAAAGGCCCAACTGGCATGTTTCTGGGCACCAAGACTTGAAGAGACTGACGTGCTTGAAGCACACCCTGGCTCTTCCAGGCGAGGTGCTCTGCGTGAGGTTTTAAAGCAAGAGGGTGGCATATAGATTTAAATATACTTGGAAACCTCTGAAATAACATGGTCAAGAAAAAGAGTGTAGAAACTAAAATTAGTGGCAAAGTGAAACCAGAAATTATAGCAGGTCCACAGAGTAATCAGCTGGTTATGAGCTGCTCTCTTTCTCTAATTTATTTTGCAGACTCCTTAAAAAGTGCATATGGAGGAAAATGACTTCCAGAAACCAGCTGTTTCACTAGGTCAGACAGTGGCAGCTGCCTATAATGTAAAAACATGACTTTGGAGAGCAGAGGCGGTGGAATGCAACTCATAGCATGTGGCAGTGTTCATGTTCAACTGGTCGCCAGTATGAGAGAGGACAGCAAACAAAATTCATGAAACAGGAGATGTTAAAACAAAATGTAACAAAAGCCTGCAAAAAAAGAAAGAAAGAAAAAAGCAATATCCATAGCCCTGTTGAGGCTGGATGCAATGAACTGGTCTAACCTCTGTGTCCAAGAACCAGGTGGCTCCTGTGGCACAATTTGTGAGCAACGGAGGTTAAGGAGGGCTGGGGAGTAGGCTAAAACATTCTCCTTTTCTTTCCTTCTTATTGGTCGTTGCATTGAGCAGTGGTAACTGTTGGTCAGTTCCTTCTAGCCTGTCCCAACAGAGAAAGGTTTCTTACTGAGGGAAATGGAGCTCATGGTCAAGAAAAAGACCAAGAAAAAACCACAGCAACCCCCATTCACCAGATCCTCCAGACTGTGCTGGTGCAACCCAGATGCAGCGATCGCCGGATAGTCCCTAGGGACTTTTGAAGGCGCAAGCGCTCTTTGCCCTGCACCCCGGAAGGCAACGAGACCTTCTTGAGGCACCGCGATGCGTGCTGCGAGGGTGGAGAGCATAGGTTATTTAAAGGCTCTTCACCCTCGCATCGCTCTCTTCCTTTCGCTGGCAGCCGAGCTGGGAGGAGTTCCTGTTCAGTCCTTGAGCTGTTATCAGCCCGATCAGAGGCTGTGTTCACATCGGAGGACGGGGTGGTAGCTTTAGCTCCACCAAGGATTGAGTGTTTCTAGCGCTTCATTGGCATTGTTGTTTAAATAGTTTATATTGTTAGATTATTATTAATTTTATTGTTTTAAAACAGAACAAGGGGAAGGCGGCGGCGCCTTAGCGGGTTGCCGCGTGGCGCCGCGGGCGCTTACTTGCTTAGGTTGCTTTTAGTTTGATTAATAAAGGCAGGGGGTTAATTGTGGTTAAATAACTTTTAGTCTATTGTTTAGTTTTGAGGGTTTTATTTTAAGTGCTGGGGGTTTTTTCTTGGGTCATTGGAGACCTTATAGTACGGGCGGCCATTTTGTTTCAGCCTCGTGGCTGGCGTCCGCCATTTTGGGTGTTACTTTTGAAAGTTGTAGAAGTTATAAGTTGTGATTTTAGTAATTGATTGTTAAAAAGAACATTAACTATTGGTTAGTTAAAGTGTATAGGAGTAGATTTGAGAGTTAAGGGGAGTTAAATTTATCTGGTTTTATTGTACTGTTTTAATCATATTGTTCATAATACATTTCATTAGGGGTTGAACAAGTTTAAATTGGGAGTGGAATAGTGTACTTATTGACTTGCCTTAATTCATTAGGTTTATACTTAGCTAGTAAAAAATAAATAAATAATAAATAAATAAATAAAAATAAAAATAAATAAATAAATAATAATAATAATAATAATAATAATAATAATAATAATAATAATAATAATAATAATAATAATAATAATAATAATAATAATAAAATAATAATAAAATAATAATAATAATTTAAATTAGAAATAGAAGTTAATAGTTTTGGTAACAAATAAATAGGTACTAGAGGTAAGGCATTGTTTGGTTTAAAATAATAATAATAATAATAATAAAAATAATAATTAAAAAAAATACAAAAAACATTGACTTATAAGATACGACAATATTGTTCAAAGAATGAGTAATTAATAAATACAAATATAATTACTGTTATTAAAAAAAAAAGGTTTTACAATTAAAGTGCGGGCTGCCTGCATACAAGGGAATAGGGGAACCTATTTCCTAGAGAGGGTAAATTAGAATAATGGCCTCAAAGAAGGGGCGTGGGAACAAAGGAAAGAAGCCAGCACCTAAGAGACAGGCGCCCCAGCTGTCGCCTCCTTCATCGTCCTCGGATGAAGAGTCATGGCCAGTATGGGAGGAGCTCCAGAAAAAATTGTCAGAGCTGGAGGCACGCAGGATGGGTGCGCGGGTGGCAAGAGAACAGGCAGTGCAGCCTCGTAGGTCATCTAGAGAGGCCAAGAGCTTAAAGAAAGCCAGGCTGCGATCTGTAGCACAGGATTTGATGGAAAGGTGTCTTGCTCTTGAGAATGCACAGGGTGTGGATACGGCGGAAGAAGACTTGGCCGTCGCTCCAAGGAGGCGTGGTTCTGAGAAAAGGAGGTCATCCACCCCGGGATCATCTGAACCTTCCTTCCTTTTCCCGGAAGGGGTCCAGGGAGCAGAGGAGGTCGGTCCCTCAACCTCACAACAGATGGATGACTCAGCTAGGGCTTCAACATCGGCTGGTGAGTCTGTATCTGCACCTGACACCCAGGCTTACGCAGCTGCATGGCCTTGGGCCGCTGGCTGGTCTGGTAATTATCCTGCATGCACACCCTACACAGCAGGCAACATAGGGTCACCCAATCTGGCTTGTGCGTACGCCAATCCACAATGGGCAGGCTGGGGCTTACCCCAGGTTAATCAGATGGCGCAGGCCCAATACGAGAAGCCACCTCTGGCAGGGGTTTGGCCATATCCAGCTGTGCCTAACACAGGGTATAATTCGGTGCCCTTAATGGCGCTTCCTTATGGAGATTATTCGATGCCTTTGGGGGATCATTTGACCCCTGCTACAAAGGAAAAAATATGGAGAGGTGAATACCTGGATGTCTTTGACCTTCTTAACAGAGAAATTGATAAAAAAGACATAGACAGGGAGGATGACGTGGAAAAGGAAAAACGTAGGAAGAAGAAACCGGAACGGACCTGGGCCAATTGGCTTCCGGGATTCCTCATATATGCGGGAGTAATTGTGAAGGTCCAACCTTGGAGGGCCTCAGCCCTTTTCCAGTACATTGACATAATATATAGGGCCTACACCGACTTCGCCGGTCAGGCGTGGTTGATGTACGACCAGGCGTTTCGGATGAGGAGCGCCATTCAGCCTAATTTAAGATGGGATGAGCCTCAGCCAGGGCTGTGGCTCCAACATATGATGCCTGCTAGACCGCATGCGGGAGACAGGTTTGATAGTGGCCATCTTAATAGAAAGGCGGTTAACATGCAAACTCCCCGCACTGGTGCGGGGCAGGCGGTTCAATCCCGCCTGTTCTGTTTCCAATACAATACAAGGGGGAGTTGCAATAGAAAGCCCTGCAAGTTTCGCCACGAATGCCTCAGTTGTGGAGGGCAACATCCCAACATACACTGCTTTAAGGCAGGCGGACAGAGACCTGACAAGGGCATGGGAGGCCCCAAGAAACCCAATAGTGGCGGGGGTAACCCTGGAAAAGGGACCCAGCCCAATTAAGATTCAAGTTTTGGAAGAATGGTTGAAGTCTTACCCGCGCAGGGAGGACGCCAATTACTTAGTTAATGGCTTTAAATATGGTTTTAGAATCCCAGCCATGGGGGAGCGTAAGGCTTTCATGGCACGCAACCTCTGTTCTGTAATTGGAATGGAGGACATTGTGCAAAGGAAAATTGATAAAGAAGTAAACGAAGGTAGGGTCTTAGGCCCTTTCTCATCCCCACCTTTAGAAAATTTGAGGGTTTCCCCCTTGGGCATAGTTCCCCAAAAGGCACAAGGTGAATATCGATTGATACATCACCTGTCCTTTCCGCAAGGGGTGTCAGTGAACGATGCCATCCCGGCGGAGTTATGTTCCGTGAGATACACGTCATTTGATGAGGCTGTAACTATGGTTAAACAATGTGGGGTAGGGGCGGAGCTGGCAAAATGTGATATCAAATCAGCATTTAGGATTTTGCCAGTTCACCCCCTTGACTTCAACTTGTTAGGCTTCCGGTTTCGAGGTTTATATTATGTCGACAGGGCTTTGCCCATGGGCTGCTCAGTCTCATGCGCTGCTTTTGAGACTTTCAGCACGTTTATAGAGTGGGAAATTAGGCAGAGGGTGCGTAGCACAGCTACGGCCCATTACCTCGATGATTTCCTTTTCTGTGGGAAAAGGAATTCGGGGGATTGTAGGTACATTTTGAAGGAGTTTCAGTTGATGGCAGCAGAGCTTGGGCTGCCTTTAGCGGAAGAAAAGACAGAAGGACCAGCTACGGTACTGACATTCCTAGGAATAGAGTTGGACACAGTCCAACAGACGTCACGGCTGCCTCAGGATAAATTAAGGGCTCTCCGGTCCAAGATTGAGGGCTTACAAGATAAGAGAAAAGGAACCCTCAAGGAGTTGCAAGAAATGGTGGGTCATCTAAATTTTGCTTGTAGGGTAGTGGCGCCAGGACGAGCGTTTCTCCGACGCCTATGTGCAGCCATGAAGGGGCTGCAGAGACCCACCCATAGGACCAGAATAACCAGAGGTATGAAAGAAGACCTCAAGGTGTGGGGTCAATTCCTACAGAGTTTCAATGGAATCTCCTTTTGGAGGGCCGATAAGGGGCTACAAGCTGAGTTTCAGGTACAGTCGGATGCGGCTGGGTCCCTTGGTTTTGGTATATACTTCAGAAACAGATGGTGTGCTGGTTCCTGGCCTGAAGCTTGGCACCAAAATGGTACCACCAGAGACCTTACGTTTTTGGAATTTTTTCCAATCGTGGGGGCTCTCTGGATTTGGGCCGAGGAATGGGCAAACTCAGTTGTTCGTTTCTGGTGCGATAACCAAGCGGTTGTACACATCGTGAACAACCTTACTTCGCGCTCGGAACGAGTAATGAAATTGGTCCGGGCATTCACGTTACGGGCATTGCAATTTAACATATTATTGCATGCCCGCCACGTTCCGGGCATTGACAACAGAATAGCAGATGCTCTATCGCGTCAACAGATGGAGCTGTTCAGGGAACTAGCGCCAGAAGCCAGGGAGATGCCAGAAGTTCTTCCTCCGGAGGTCTGGCAGATTGGCGGGAGGATGCATCCCGAGCTATAAGCTTGGCCTTGGCCCCAAGGACGAGGAAGGGTTACCAGGCCGTAAGTATAGAATTTGAAGATTTTAGAAATTCAATCGGGTTAGAACGAGTTTGGCCAGCACCAGCGGAACACATCCAGCAATTTATGGTAAGCCTTTATAGGAAAGGGTTGGCGCCTGGCACCATACAAGGTAGGTTATCAGCCTTGGCCTTTTACTCGAAAGTAAACGGCCTTAAGGATTTTTCAAAGGATTTTAGGATTAGGAAAATGTTGGAGGGTTGGTCTAAGGAAAGGGGCAGAGTAGTGGACTCCCGGGTCCCTATTTCCCCGGCGATTTTGGAACAATTGTGTAGCCTGTGGGCTGCCCTTTGCAGGGATGAATATGAGGAGACATTGTTTAGAGCGGCTTCGCTGATTGCCTTTTTCGCGGCACTTAGAATTAGCGAGCTTGTGGCCGGGGGTAAGGCGGATACATCTAGGTCTGCCTTACAGTGGCAGGATGTTAGAGCTACAAATGATGAGGTGATGATCTTTATTAGGCGATCCAAGGCCGACCAGAGTGGTAAAGGGAGAAAATTAGTATTAGGGCTGTGTAGCTTGACGAACATCTGCCCTGTGCGGGCGGTTAGGGCGTATATTGCCGAACGAGGACATGAAGTAGGATACTTCTTTCGACACAAGGACGGGTCACCTTTGACCAGGTATCAATTCTGGAGGTTGACGGATTTAGCCCTACATGAGGTGGGTGTAGCTGGTTTGAAATTTGGCACCCATTCATTTAGGATAGGGGCAGCATCCACTGCAGCAGCCCTGGGTTATAGCCCTGATGATATTAAACATTTGGGGCGTTGGTCTTCCGCCAGTTACAAAAGGTACATTAGGACACTTCCTGACGCATAGGTAGGGGCCTGGTCTTGTCTCCACAGGTCCCCCTGAGCCAGGAAGACGGTGGCAGATAGTGATCATCGGCCATAGCTATGTCTATTGGGCCGAACGGCATGCCTCTGCAACTTGGTGGGGGACTGATCTAGGGCTTGGAGCCCAGGCGGACATTAGTTGGAAGGGACGGAGAGGTATGCAGTGGTCCCAATTCTGCAGGATGGCGGATTTCGGGCAGTCCCCTCCCGATGTGATGGTCGTGCACCTTGGAGGCAATGATTTGCCTAAGAGCTCAGGTAAGGCCCTGATCCTGGACATTTGTCGTGACCTTAAGTGGTTGCATGCCAGGTATCCTTTGATGAGGATCGTTTGGTCCAATATCGTTCCTCGGTTAGCCTGGCGAGGCTCTGTGAGGATTGCTGCGGTTAATAAGGCCCGGCGGGGCATTAACAAGGAAGTTTGTAGATTTGTTTGTAACGGCCTTGGATCGGCCATTGGCCACCCTAGGATCCAAGTTGGAAAACCTGAGTTTTTCAGGAGTGACGGGGTTCACCTGTCTGACATGGGCCTGGACGCGTTTTTGGAGGATATCAAAGGGGGCCTGCTGGTCGAGCTCGAGCGGCTCTGTGGCGGGCATGGGACTTAGCTTGGCTAGTCCCTATGCTGTGGCGGGTAGTGCGGAAATAACAGGTTTTTTCTCGGTGTGTTCCCATCTGTAACATCTGGTAAGCCAACAGCGCATCCAACCTCCCGGCACTGCGGATCGTGCGATTACAGTGCCTGTGGTGGGCGGATGCGCTGGGCCACTTCCGGACCAAGGGTCATCAGCTGAAGATGGCTTGAGGTCTGGGGGTGTTTGATTAGCGGCTGATCAGGTTCCTGCGGTCTTGGCACCGCCGGAACTTGGGGCCGGGGGACTCGCCCATTTATGCATAGGGGGGTATCAGCATACCCCCGCATTTTCTACCTGTTTCCGCACTACTGCAGGCCCCCTCTCTTTTTCTCCAATCTATATTTGAGAATTTAATAAAGTGGCCCATTTTTGATCCATATTGTTGTCTCGTGTCTTTATTCCGGGGTTGGGAGGGCAATGCAGCGATCGCCGGATAGTCCCTAGGGACTTTTGAAGGCACAAGCGCTCTTTGCCCTGCACCCCGGAAGGCAACGAGACCTTCTTGAGGCACTGCGATGCGTGCTGCGAGGGTGGAGAGCATAGGTTATTTAAAGGCTCTTCACCCTCGCATCGCTCTCTTCCTTTCGCTGGCACCCACCCGCCCTCCCTTTTTTCTAGTGTGATTTTTGGTCGCCTTTTATGGGGCCGGATAGGAATTTTTGACCTTCATCCTAATTGGCTGTTGGATGGGGGGATTTTTCGCCTATCCCACACTGGAATAGGGTTGTTGGCATTTTGGGCTTAATTTCGGTCACTTTGGCGGGTAGTGCGGAAATAACAGGTTTTTTCTCGGTGTGTTCCCATCTGTAACATCTGGTAAGCCAACAGCGCATCCAACCTCCCGGCACTGCGAATCGTGCGATTACAGTGCCTGTGGTGGGCGGATGCGCTGGGCCACTTCCGGACCAAGGGTCATCAGCTGAAGATGGCTTGAGGTCTGGGGGTGTTTGATTAGCGGCTGATCAGGTTCCTGCGGTCTTGGCACCGCCGGAACTTGGGGCCGGGGGACTCGCCCATTTATGCATAGGGGGGTATCAGCATACCCCCGCATTTTCTACCTGTTTCCGCACTACTGCAGGCCCCCTCTCTTTTTCTCCAATCTATATTTGAGAATTTAATAAAGTGGCCCATTTTTGATCCATATTGTTGTCTCGTGTCTTTATTCCGGGGTTGGGAGGGCAAAGGAAAATCTGAGTCAGATCAATTTAATCCATTTCACCCATCCAGGTTTCAGCAATCAATACCAGTTAGTTTCCTCTTTATGAATGGCTGTGCTCTTACTGTGAGCCAACTTGAGAGTAAGCAACAACACTATCAGGTGAGAAGCACAGTGGAAGAGCAACCTGGTAACCTGAGGTTGGGGGATGGGCCAAGATAGAAATTTGTTAACTTATTTGTCTCATTTATAGGCCACCTTTCTCCTAATAAGGGGACTCAAGGAGGCTCATTGTGTTAAAAAAATAGAATTAAAAACATAATAATTTATACTTTAAAAACAATTAAACTATAATAGTAATTAAAATACCCTGAATAATTAAAAACATTTAAAACTTAAAAAAAAAAAACCTAAAAAAACAGCACTCTGGGATTTAGTTAGTATTGTTAAAAGAAATTGTATATAAAGGGGAACCTTTAACTTTACCTCTAAGGGGACACAGATGGCTCTGTGGGTTAAACCGCTGAGCCACTAGGCTGTCAATTGAAAGGTCAGCAGTTCGAATCCTCACAACGGAGTGAAATCCTATTGCTTGTTCCAGCTCCTGCCAACCTAGCAGTTTGAAAGCACGCAAATGTGAATAGATGAATAAGTACCACCTTGGTGGGAAGGTAACAGCATTCTGTGTCTAATCATGCCAGCCACATGACCATGGAAAGTGCCTACAGACAAACACCGGTTGTTCAGCTTACAAACGGGGATGAGCACCGGCTCCTAGAATCAGACACAACTGGACCTATTTCTGAAGGGGAACCTTTACCTTTACATATAAACATCCATATTTCTGCACCTAAAGTAGACTCCTCCTTTCCCCTTTGCTGTATCACCCATGATTACATCAGTATTGGTAGCTCCCCAATAATCCATCGCTATAGTTCATTCACAACCACCCAACACCCACTCATACACACACTCCACACACACAGACAAACAGACTGACTCACATCAAATAAACACACAAGAAATTAAAAAAAAAGGGGACCCTGTAGCTTTCAGTGAGAGACCTCCCTTAAAGGGAGTTTCAGGTAAGGATTGTTGGCACAGCTGGTGGAAAGAGACCAAGCCTCCTGCCTAAGGTGACTGACATTAGACTCTGCTTTTGAGGCAGAGAAGGACAACACATCTACAAAATACCCACTTGAGATGATTAATTCCCTAGTCTGTCACTTTAATTACTGTGGTGGGTGGGGATGGGGAGACAGAGAACAATCACCACTTGGCCTACAAAAGGTCTTCAAGATATTTTTTTAGAACAGAAATGAGCAACAAGCTGTCGCTCTGCCCCGTGTGGCCCCAGCACCCCCAAGGTCCCCAGTTGCCTTCACAGTCTCCTTCAAATTTCCATTTCAGAGGAAGAAAGGGCTCAAAAATCTCCCTTCTACCCTCTAGGAGGTGTGGGAGAAAATTCTGCTATGTTTGGAAGGGGGTCAAACCCCAAAATGTTTCTGTGTGAGTCGTTTATTTATTTATTTATTTATTTATTTATTGGATTTCTATCCCGCCCATCTAGACCAAAGGTCTACTCTGGGCGGTTTACAAATTTAAAAACAATAAAACCAAAAAAAATATATTATAGATCCAAGGTGACGAAAGTATAAAAAATTAAGATATGGCAGGAGGGAAAGCCTGCCCAAATAGCCAGGTTTTAAGTTTATTCGTTGTGGGTGTGGCCACGAGAAAGACCAAAGGAACAAACAAATGAAGAAAAACAATTTTGGTAAGGATTATTTTGGGGCTGGAGCCCCAAACAGCAAGAGGTGCAGGCATCTGGAGTTCAGGAATGGGTATGAACAGCTCAGAGACCTCTGGAGACTGACCAGCCCTGATGAAGAAGATGTTTACTATTAATGTGGCATGGACATGAAGCTTGTCATGTTAACTAATATTTTACATTGTTTTATTTTGGTGCTTTAATGAATTTATAAGTTTCTTAATGTATCATCATCATCATCATCATCATAGTACTATAAGCAGTTGCAGATCTCAGAAATCACACCAACAGAGCTACAAAAAATGTCAATATTAGAGACAGCATACATGCTGTGCCGATATTTAATAGATACTTAGGTTTTTGGTTAAAACTTGCATCTGTTATATAATACCAGTCAATGTTTTTATAATTTTGACTGTGCCTGGTGTTTTAATAATAATAATAATAATAATAATAATAATAATAATAATAATAATAATAATAATAATAATAATAATAATAATAATAATAATAATAATAATTTGTTATGTGCCATCAAGTTGCCCCTGACTTTTGGCGATCCCATGAATTACCAGGATCCAAATGTCCTGTTCTCAACAGCCCTGCTGTTTTTTTAAAGAATATATTATTTTTTGAATTGTACAACACTGATTTATACTCTGTATGCACTTTAATGTAAATGACTGCATAAACATTTTTACTATGTCTTACAGAATACCAAGACTATAAAACAAACAAACAAATAAACAAAACTATGGGATGCCTGTCCTTCAGTCCAGTTCTTAAAGCTGCTATGGCACAGGTATTTTCTATGGAAACTTCCTGAAATTTTTTAGTTCAGACCACATATCTCTATGCCAAACATCCTATTTATAGAACAAATTCTCTCTCTCTCTCTTTAAAATAAATAATAATAGAACTATCAGGCATTGTAATGACAAAATATAAAGAGACCCACTCATTTGATGTATGCAGGGTCTCCCATGGCTCTGTAATTTATCATTCTTACATCACAGAAACAGGCAAGGAGATGGGCAATAATTAACGGTGCAGTAATAGAACAGGAGGCACAACAGCTACACAGACATTCAACTCAGTGTCTCAGAGCATGTGGTTGCTATTTCCGGGCAGGACCTGGCTACCTTATACTGCTCAGAGTTCTGAGATCAGTTAACATTTGAACAGGGATAAATAAAGAGATGACCAACTAAGCAAAAATTAAGCAGCTGTCAGTCCCAATAAGCTGTGATTCCCATGTTGATTTGGGATTTATTCCAGTGCCTTTCCCAAAAGAAAGATAATGCAAGCTGACACCACAATACCTGCGAGAGAGTCTACAGCCATGCTGTGATTGCAAAGCACAATGGCAGCGAGAACCAAGCTGGTAGGAGTCCAATAATCCCACTCATCAATCCATCAGGAAACCCTGGAAACTCCCAAGGGAAGGAAGGAGGGAGACAGCAAAGGGCTGTGAAAGTGATGGATGGTTTTATGTTCCAGACTGGACAATGATGTAAGAATTTCCAATCAGAAAAGGAAACCCTACCATTACATTTGAACTGAACTCTTTGATTCAAGTAGTAAAAATAACACCAACACAAGATATATATATATATACACACACACTTGCTCTCTCTCCTCTCTCTCTCTCTCTGGTGTATACGTGTGTGCGTGCAAGCATGCATACACACACACACACACACACTCCTCAGAATGCAATAATTCCTGCAAGTGGGTGGTAGATCCAGATCCAAGCAGACTAAGAATTATCCCTGGATTTTGTCACCAGCGCTGTTTTCTCTGTGGAGCCCACTTACGCAGAAGAAGGTTTTCCATGCACTTATACCACATATGCAGCCTGAGAACTAAAAAGCAGGAAAAAAATACCTATTGTGGAAACATTAAAAATAGCAACTGACCTCTTTTCACACAAGTACCTCCTTACTATTCTATTAAGAAGCTAGTATTGTGTCCTAAAAAGGGATGTGGTGGCGCTGCGGGTTAAATCGCAGAAGCCTCTGTGCTGCAAGGTTTGAAGACCAGCAGTCGTAAGATCGAATCCACGCAATGGAGTGAGCTCCCGTCGCTTGTCCCAGCTCCTGCCAACCTAGCAGTTCGAAAGCATGTAAAAATGCAAGTAGATAAATAGGTACCACCTTGGTAGGAAGGTAACAGCGTTCCGTGTCTAGTCATGCTGGCCACGTGACCACGGAAACTGTCTACGGACAAATGCTGGCTCTACGGCTTGGAAACGGGGATGAGCACCACCCCCTAGAGTCGGACACGACTGGACTAAATGTCAAGGGGAACCTTTACCTTTACCTTATTGTCTCCTGTCTTATACTTCCAATTGTTAACCTGCTTTTCCTCATCGGAAAAGACATTCAGAGTCTCACAATGCACAGAACTGGACATACCAGCAGCGAGAGGGAAAACAGCACCATGTCAGGTGGAGCAAGGACAGAATGGCTGGTGCTGAATGAGATGGCTTTAAAAATTATGGACTGCTAGTGCACTTTGCAGTTCCTTTTCTCTTTCCTGAGAAGGAATTTTGAATAATCAAATACCACCTGTGCATATCTTTCCCTTCCATCTCAATATATATCCCTCTTGACCTGATTAAGAGCCAGATCCCACTGCTAAAATGCCCTCAATTTAAATTGTGTTCAGAGTATTTTCGGTCAATTTAAATTTGGGTGATTACACAAGGAATGTGCAAACATGGATTAATTTGAAAGGGGATCATGTTATTTTCAGCAGCAGCTGCTGCAGCTGAAAATAACCGGGTTTTTTGCTCCTCTGCAAGAGGTCTATGAAATCCATTCCACATGTATGAATACTTCTCGCAGTGTTTTTTCCTCCTTCCTGCTTTCCTCTCCGCCTTCAGGGGTAGGGCTGAGAGTCTGGAGAGGTGGAGAGGAAAGCAAGAAGGAGGGAAAGCAAAAGCAGCTCTTCAGAGCTTCTTCATGGAGTGTGTGTCACTACCCATCAGCTGGGCAGCTGTGAGAACAGTAACTGTGATTTATAATCATGTGACTGTCACGTGATTCTAAATTGTTCTGAATAACTCTGCTGCATATTCCCATATATTTTGATATGTCTTGGAAATGTAAACAATCCCTTAGAAATTAAAAACCACTATTCATGTTTAATTTTTCAGTGTCAGCTCATGAAGGAGAAGTACAAATCTGGAACATGTCAGCTGTCTGTAAATAACGGCACCCACCTCATTCAGTCCCCTGTTTTTCTGTCCCACTTTTTTCTTTACCACTGGATTCAAAGTGCAACTCTTTATTTATGAACTTCATAGGCTACTCTTCAATTAACAGTGAGATGTTTCTGCATGTGTTCGCAATCTGCAAGCCACAATTCTGATTTTCATTAAGAAAGAGGTATCCATTATATGGGAACTGGTTGGATCTACATTAGTGATTCGCAGTCTTGAGTAACTCAGGTGTTCTTGGATTGCAACTCCCAAAAACCCCAACCAGCACAGCTAGTGGTGAAGGCTTCTGGGAATTGCTGTCCAGAAACAGCTGAGTTACTCAGGGTTGGGAACTACTGATCTATATGAACAACAAAATGGTATGGGATGCTTCATAAGGTGGTAGAATATCCTGTATACTACATTAGACAACAAGTAGAGGGAAACACAGGTAAAAAGTATCATTCTTAAAAAGCTGAATGGCACTTTTCACCATGGCCAACAGTTATTTGTGTGGAATGCCTTTCTCCATTAAATATAGTATTTCCCATCTGTAGCCTGAAGTTCTGTCTTGTACTTTGTCACCTCATTCTGTTTGGTGGGTTGACAAGCCTGCCTGATTCTTCAGCAGGAGATACTGAGTTTAATCTAGTGCTGTGCTGAAACTCCCATGAGAATGCTGACTTTCTCAGTCTCTTTGGTAGAAAAGAAATTCCCTTCAAATGGATTTAAGAGGAGAAATTTCAGAAAATTCTCATCAGTGACCTTCAAGATTCCAGCACTTATCTTTGATACGGAATGACTGAGAAGTGTGCATGATATGCTGGCCTTTCACTATACACTCATCTCTGGCACAGTCTGAAATCTCCTCTCCACCCACATTCCCAAGATTCAGTTAAAACTTAGAGGAAGATGGTAATTCTTTTTCTGTAAATCTTTTGCTAATGAGGAAAAGTGGGCAGCCAGGGAAGCAGCAGAGTGATGGAGAGATGATTAATTAAACAAGCAAACACAAAGAAATTCAGCACTTTTGACCATCTTGCAATTTTGTGAGAAGCTAAAATAGAACAGCAGGGCCTAGAGAATAAAGGAGAAATAAACCTAAGAGGAAACTGGAGGACACGTTTTGCCATTCCATTCTATTTCCTTCCTGGAACTGGACTAGAGTGGCTATATAAAATGGAGGACAAGTTTTCAATAATCTTTAATATTAGTGCAGAACTGGAAATTTCAGCAGCTTGCCTTGCAAACTACACCTACTGAAATAAACATCGTTCACGTGACAATGCAAGAGACAGGAGCCCTGTCTTCAATTTCATGGGGCCACGTTAAGCTGGACAAAACTTTGCCCTGCCTCAAACCTGTTACCACACTTACAGCAGTGCTTTCCAACCTTGGGTCCCCAGATGTGCTTGGTCTACAACTCTCAGAGTGGCGAAGGCTTCTAGGAGTTTCAGTCTAAGAACATCTGGGGACCCAAGGTTGGGAACCACTGACTTAAAGATAAGGAGTTGTGTTAAGAAGCCTCTGCAGTAGATACAGAATGTGGATACAAAACATGCCTATAATGACCCTTCAAACGTGTAAAACCTGGAACTCATGGGAAAGGTCTGAGCTTTGAAGAATGATGACAACTACTGATCCATTTTTTTCCCCCGAAAACACAATTTTCTGAAAAAAAATTCTGACATTTTCTTTTGCTTAGACTCCTAGATATGGGATGGCTGAGGAGTGTGCGTGACATACTAGAAAAAGAAGGGAAATTTACAGAATTAGAAACTTCCTCTGCCATTTTAGGTTAACTGCCTCCCTGCTGCCATCCATGTACTGGAATGAGAAAAAGTAGAGGGCATTGTGGAAGATGCCAGGCTGTCAGTACAGCTGCTGTGAAAAACCAGTAAGGATTTAAACTTGAATCTCCTGATTCTGCATCTCACACTCTGTGCTATCACCACACCTGATAGCACCACACCTACTATCAGCTGATATCTTTACTAGACCAATAACTCAAAAACAGGGCATCTTTTGAGTCCTGTAGGCTGGACATAGCAAAAACCTTCTCACCTCCCATCTGCAAGACTGCCAAGCTAGCTTTGGTCTGTGGTTGAGACTAGGCTATTATGAGTAATTAATTTCTGAAATAAGATATTTGTGTGTAGTAGAGGCTTTGGTAAATGTATCAGTCCTCCTTCATTTTTTCAATAAAGTGGTTTGAGAGGATCTTTTTTGTAAGAAAAGAACCATGCACAGAAACACAACTACAGATGAATGACAGGAAGGCTATGGCATGGTATGCCAATTGTGTATGAATGTTAGATGTGAGGTAAGCCCAAGGAGTGGGCATTAGCTATTCTCAATGGGGGCCATATGGCCTCCTGGGGGACCCTTGCACATTAGAAGGGGTGAAGGGCTGAAAAATATTAAATGTTTCTGAAAGATATATGTTTGTGTTGTATCTTTGTTTGACAGGGGGCCCTGGAGCTCCTAAAAAGGGCTAGGGGAAAAACAAACAAACAAACAAAAAACAGTTGAAAATGGCTGACTATTCTTCTGAAATAGCCAGTTGTTGCCCACCTAGATATTTCAACAAAATGACAGTGACCTCTGTTTATTTTCTTTCTATGTATATTCATTTTCAATAAACCACAGAAAATACAAAGCACAGGGCATTTCAGAGAACTATTCAACCCTATGGCTAATTTCTTGGATTTATCCCACCTTGTGTCCCAAGGAGATTACCTAGTGACTACCTAGTGCAATACAGTGAACAGTATACTACTACTACTACTATTAAATAACAATAATAATGTGCCGTCAAGTCAATTACAACTTATGGAAAACCTTTCCAGTGTTTTTTAGGTAGATGGTACTCAGAGGCGGTTTACCATTTCCTTCTTCTGGGGCCCTGGGACTGTGTAGCTTACCCAAAGCCACACAGGATGGCTCTACTCACAGGAGGCACAGTGGGGGAATCGAACTCCCAACCTCTGGCTCCTCAACCAGATGCCTAAACCACTGAGCTATCCAGCCAGTGAGCAGTAGTGTATTTCCACTTAAATTACAGTATAATGGCTAATTATAATTATATTTGAATATAGCAGTTTTAATAAGCATATGCAAATTTAAATGCAAAAAAATGCCCTCTTTCTTCTGGTCCATTTCAGAGTTCCTTTACTTCTGTATCCTCCTTTTTGAAGAGTGGAGAAGTGGCCATCCTAACTAGCTCCTCCCAGAACTCCAACAGAACATTTGCTGCTTCTTGTTTACATTAAGCTCAGCATCATATTTATTGGTTTTCTTCCCCTCCCTCTCCCAACCAGTTTGGGACCCCAATATAACATAACAGCATAACATAGTCAATTAGACTGGGTCTATGTGAGGGATGTGCATGGGGAAAATCTTTGTTTCTATTTTGATTCGATTTGTTTCAGGAAGGAAGGACCCTCTTTCATTGTTTGTTTACCATGAACAGTAGAGCACTTTCTTGCTGCTTTTGTTTGCTTCCCTCTCATTTGTTTTTCTAGCACTAGTCCAAAAAAAGCAATAAAGATGGAACCCAGTGGCCAAACAGCAGTGATGCAAGATGGACTAGTGCACAGGACAGCAATGGAGACTCAGGCAATGAAGGAGTGGAGGGAATCCACTAGAGCAGTGGTTCCCAACCTTGGGCTCCTCGGTATTCTTGGGCTACAACTCCCAGAAATCCTGGCCAGCACAGCTAGTGGTGAAGGCTTCTGAGAGTTTTAGTCCAAGAACATCTGGGAACCCAAGGTTTTGTGAACCATTGCATTGGTGAAAATCTGGTAGTTATTGTGATCCTCTTTCATTAAAGTGTCTAAATCAGATTTCAGAGGCTGTCTATCAGAAATTACTGAAAGAATCCAGTAATGCAAATAAGAGTCTTTTCAATGTTTTTTTTCCTATTAGCATTAACTCATCTTTAGTCTAGATCATATTGTTCCTGAAAGAACTATCTATGCTCTTGTTCTGCAGAAAGGGCTCCTTTCCAGAAAACTGTAAGCGTTCAGAGAATTTAGCCCCCAGTTTTGACTCAGCTGAAGCTAGGAATACATACAGCTTAAAAATAACATACATAGCAGATTTATATATTATGAGACGAAGTCAATGAATGGACACATTTAAAGATAGCCAGAGACTTTTTAATACCTCATTGGACTCACATGAGCACTTTTTTTGGCATAATGAAAATAAAAGTTATGGTCTGAACGGTGCATTTGTTAGGAAACAATGCAATATGAGGATCTGATGTGTATTTGTGGGTGTTACGAATATATTGCGAACGATAAATTGCTTCAATACATTTTTCATTTTGAAAAAAAACTATTCTAAAATTTGTGTATGTGTGTGTTTAATAGTATCAAATATTCAGAGTGGAGCAGGTTTTGATCAAATGGTGTTAAAAAGCATTGCTTTCACAAAGGCATGGTGCTCTGGGTGTGTGGTTTCTGCCTCTATAAATCTGATGATATTTTACAAATGTAGTCTATGAAATATATTCTGAACATGTGCTTAAATATGCTTGCAATGAAAAACAGAATATGCTTCCCATGCTGCTTGGATATTTGGTTAATGCCTCATGTCTGGAATATGTTAAACATTATTTTAAATGTAATTGAAACATTTCACACACATTTGCCTGCACGCCTGGAGTGCATAACGTTTGGCCTGAGGAGGGTAAATTTTCCCCCACCACTTGCAAACCGTCCAGTAAAAATAAATAAGTGGAAATGGAATTTAAAAAAAATTATTTACTCACTTATCAAGTATTTTATATATTGAGTAATAATATAATAATTGTGTGCTGTCAAGTAAATTTTGACTTATAGAAACTCTTTCTAGGGATTTCTAGGTAGAGAGTATTCAGAAGTGGTTTACCATTCCCTTCTTCTGGGGGTGCCTTGGGACTGTGCAGCTTGCCCAAGACTATACAGGTTTTCTCTTCTTCCAAGATGCACAGTGAGGAATTGAACTCCCAATGTATGGCTCCACAGCCATACTAATTAAGCCATCCCACCTGGCATTATATATGCTGTATATCTGTGCTGTCGAGTCAGAACCTACTTATAGAGACCCAAATAGGGCTTTCAAGGTAAGTGAGATATTTAAGGAGTGGTTTTACCAGTTCCCCAGTGAGTTTCCATGGCCAAGTGGGGATTTGAACTCTGTTCTGCAGAGTCCTAATCTGTCACTCTACTCACTACACCATGTTGGAAATCATTATATATGCTAGCAAACATATATTCTCAAGTTTAGTAGCAGAAATATACAGGTGGCATTGGCCCCTTACCCCGGAATAAGTCACGAGACAACTGTTATGGAATAAACATGGGCCACACTTTATTGAATATTCAAATTTATCCTTTATGAAAAAAAGGGGGGACCTGCTGTAGTGGTGAATCAGGTTCTGCAGAGGAGTCTCAACAGACCCCTACCCAACTATGGGCGAGTCCCGAGCCCCAAGATCTCGCGGTCATGAAGACTGCGAGAACCCGGCCGGCCCCAATTTGACCACCCCTGGACCTCAAGCCCCCTTCTCCTTGTTGACTGTTGGTCCGGGAGCGGCCCCAGTGGATCTTCTCCCCCAAGCACTGTAATCACACGATCCGCAGCGCTGGGAGATCAGATGAGCTATACCTTACCTGTTTTTGTGAGGGGACTCACCGAAACCTGTCCTTTCTGCACTACCCGCCATGGCAAGGGGCAAGCTACGTTTAAGGCCCATGCCCGCCATCGAGCCTCTCGAGCTCCAAAAGCAGGCCCCCCTTGATGTCAGCCAAAAATATTTCCAAACCTCTGTCGGAGAGGTGTACTCCATCCTGACAAAAGAGCTCGGGCCTGTCAGCACGGATCTCCTGGTGACCAATCACCAATCCAAGGCCATTGCATACAGCTCTACACACCTCTCTGTTAACCTGCCTCCTTGCGGTGTTAACACGCTGAACCTGGTGCCCATCGCGCCAAACAAGCCGAGGGATGATCGTGGACCAGAGAATACTCATCTTGGGGTACGTCACCCTCAGCCATCTGAGGTCTCGAATAACATCCAAAACCAAAGCCTTGCCGCCTTGCTTTGCCAGGTCATTACCTCCCAGATGTATAATCAAGACATCTGGGGGTTGCATGCCGAATGCAGACGCTCTGCATAACTGGCTCCATAACAGTCCACGGATCCCTCTCCACACGATTTGGGCTCTGTCTGCAAGACTCAAATCGCTCCCCCACTCCGACTGAGCAGCATATCTCGCAGCCCAAAAAACAAACAAATGGCCCACTATCATTACCTGTCGCCAACTCTCCTGAAGAGCGGACCTGCAAGACAAAATATGCACCTGCCTAGATATGAGGGAGTGTTCTTACATATCTACGATAGGTGGTAGATGACCAACGCCCCAAATGCTTTATGTCATCAGGATGATAGCCTAGCGCAGCTGCCGTTGAGGCTGCTCCTATTCTAAATGACTGAGTTCCGAACTTCATACCTTGGACCCCTACTCTGCTTAAGGCCAAATCAGTCATTTTCCAGAACTGATATTTTGTCAAAGGGGTTCCATCCTCATGTATGAAAAAATATACTTGGCCCTGTCCTCTAACTTGTAAATAAATACCTATCGCTTTTACAGGGCAAAGACTTGCCACCGAACATGGACCCAGGGTCAGGTCCACTCCTTTGCCCCGCTGATCTGCCTTGGATCGGCGAATATGTACCCGCACAGTATTCTCCTCTATTGCCACATCATGCATCTGTAAAGCCACTTTTGATACGTCCCCTTTACCTGATGCTACGACCTTACTAATCCTCAATGCACTGAAAAATGTCAGCAGTAAGGCTGCCTGGAACAGCGCAGCTTCATATGCATCCCTGCAGATAAGAGGCCACATTTGACATATCTTCTCCAACAATGCCGGGGATATTGGTGTCCTTGAGTCCCTAACACAACCCCTTTCTTTACCCCAGCCTTCGATCATTTTCCTGATACGAAGGTCAGCGGTGTAGTCCTGATACCCATGAATCCTAGCGTGAAAGGCTAAAGCTGACAACTTACCCTGGATGGAACCTGGGGCTAAACCTTTCCTATGGAGAAACACTAGAAACTGCTGAAGGTGTTCAACAGGGGCAGGCCAACTCAATTCCAGCCCCACAGTCTTTCTAAACTCCTGGAATTCTATACTCACTGCCTGGTAGGCTTTTCGTGTCCTCGGAGCCAAGGACAAGCCTATTGCACGTTCCGCGTCAACGCGCCAATTTGCCAGACCTCTGCTGGAAGCATCTCCAGAACTTTGTTGGCTCCTGGATCTAACTCCCTGAACCGAGTGATCTGTTGGCGTGATAGGGCATTGGCCAGGCTATTATCCAGACCCGGAATGTGCTTTGCGTGGATCAAAACATTGAACCTCAATGCACGCAACGTAAATGCATGCACGAGTGCCATAATGCATTCTGAGCGTGACATAAGGTTGTTCACAATATGAACTACCGCCTTATTGTCACACCAGAAGCGTACCGACATATTAGCCCATTCATGTGCCCACAGCCACAAGGCCCCTACAATTGGAAAAAAATCTTAAAAAGTGAGGTCCCTCGTGATACCTTGCTGGTGCCATTCTTCAGGCCATAGCCCGGTGCACCATCTTCCCTTAAAATAAATTCCAAAGCCTAGAGATCCAGCTGCATCGGTCTGCACCTGAAATTCTGACCAGAATTGTAGTTCCGACCTTCAAAAGGACACACCATTAAATTCGGCTAAAAACTGACTCCATACTTGTAGGTTCTGTTTCATACCCCTGGTTACTCTTGTCCTATGAAAAGGGCAACACAGTCCCTTCATGGCCCCGCATAAACGGCGTAGAAACGCACGGCCAGGGGCAATTACCTTACAGGTGAAATTTAAATGGCCCACTATCTCCTGCAGCTCTTTCAGGGACACCTTCTTACTTCTTAACAGAAGCTGGATCCTGTCCCTAAGTGCCACTAGTTTATCTTCTGGTAGCCTAGAAGCTTGCTGCCTAGTGTCAAGCTCAATCCCTAAAAATGTGAGTGAAGTCGCAGGCCCTTCAGTTTTTTCTTCAGCCAAGGGTACTCCCAATTCTCATGCCAATGACTGAAACGTCTCTAGGATAAACGCGCACTGTCCAGTGTGGGCTGCTCCACAGAAAATGTAATCATCTAAATAATGGGCGGTGCTTCTGCAACCCACTCTGCATCTGAGCTTCCATTCCAAAAATGAACTGAACCGCTCAAACGCAGCACAGGAGACACAACATTCCATCGGCAGGGCCCTATCTATATAGTAATAACCCTGAAAATAAAAACCTAAGAGGTCAAAGTCTAGCGGATGGACCGGAAGAATACGAAACGCTGACTTAATGTCGCATTTCGCTAGTTCCACCCCCTGTCTGCATCTGCGCACCATGCACACTGCCTCGTCAAAAGGGGTATAGCACACCGTGCACAGCTCCTGTGGTATAGCACCATTCACTGACTCCCCTTCTGGGTAAGACAGATGGTGAATGAGCCTGAACTCCCCTTGATTCTTCTTGGGTACAACGCCCAAGGGTGATACACCAAGGTTCTCTAATGGGGGATGCTGGTAAGGTCCTAGCACCCTACCCTCAGATACTTCCTTTCTAATTTTGTCATGAACAATACTCTCCATGCCCTTTACGGACTTCAAGTTCTTTGCAAAGAACGCCTTACGCTCGCCCACTGCTGGAATTCTAAAACCGAACGTGAAACCTTCCAACAAATATTGGGTGTCTACTGGTCGCGGATAATCCGCCAACCAGTTCCCCAGTACCTCTAAATTAATTGGGCTGGGGCCCTTTGCCAGGGGGACCCCCTCTCCCGGGTGCCTTCTTATTACCTCCCTTTTTGGAGGACATCACTAGTTCTGAATGCAAGACCCAAACCAACTACCAAAGCACTACAGACTCATCCCCTTGATATACCAACTCTGCAAGAATACCTTGCAGTACAATAATTCTACCAACTGCTGCTATTTATACTATGTTCTATATCCGAGCCACTTGAAACTTGCAGTCTATGTACTGCACATGCAGTCCCAGTATTAACAAACCTTGCACAGAAAACCCCTAGTGGCAAAACTAACTTCTCAACCACCTGGTAGGAGCCCAATTAAGTCCAATTTCACAGGCAGACTAACCCAGTATATCAACAGATAATAAATCTAAAACTATGTAATAGATAAATATCAGTCTAGCCAGCCAACTCCAATTATACTAATCTTGTAAATATTAATTATAAGTAAAATACCAATATTGTTTTGTATGATTATATTTATTTATTTATTTATTTATTTATTGCACTTATATGCCGCCCATCTAGACATTGTCTACTCTACTTATTGCTAATGCAATAAGAAATAATGAATTAATTAAAGGATTAGGTAAAATGATACAAGTAAGATTAATTTATTTGCTGATGATTCATCAGCAAATAACCATTAAAAACCCATTAGAAAGTATGGATAAAATTAAAAATCATTTAAAAAAATTGGGGAAATAACAGGATTAACTATTAACTGGCAAAAAACACAAATAATGATGTTTAATTACAATAAATATGAACAAGAAACGTTTGTAAATAAATATGGTTTTAAAATGTGTAATTATATTAAATATTTAGGTATAAATGTAGTTAAAGTGACTCAAAAATTAAAGGAGCAAAATTTTAACAAATTAAAAAGTGATATTAAAGATAAATTGCAGGAGTATTCTAAATTGAAACGATTGTGGTTTGGGAGAATCACTATGATCAAAATGAAAATATTACCAAAAATTACTTTTTTATTCAGGATGCTCCCAATACAATTAGAAGAAGAAGATTTTAAGTATTGACAGGGATTAATTAATAGATTTTGTAATCAAGGTAAAAAATCAAGAATAAATAAAAGATATTGGTATAAGGCTCAAAAAAAAGGAGGTTTAGGTATTCCTAATATAAAAAATTATTATATAGCGAATCAACTAAGATTTATTGGAGATATTATATATAACAAGGGAAGGTTAATTTGGTGGGATATGGAATCCTCAAAAATAAATGGGAATATTGAAAAAAATTGTTTAATGTAGTAAAAAGAAATACAATAAATCAGGTGAACAACCCTTTTTTAAGAAACATGTTAAATGTCTGGAACAGATATAAAAAGAAGTTATGTCCCTTTACTTCACCACTAAAATTAGTGACCGAAATAGAAAATTTCCCAGTAAACTTGAAGGGTTTAGCTGATTTGTTTAAGGATAAAAAAGTTGCCAGATTGAAGGATTGGATTGTTAAAATGAGATCGAAGGATCAGATTATAGTTAAACTTCAAACTAATAAACTATCATGTTACAATTATATCCAATTAGATAGTTGGACAAATGAATGGTTGAAGACTAATGGCAAATGTAGAGAATGTACTAAGTGTGAACAATTTTTATCATCACATGAAGACATGCAGAAAGATGCTTTGAGGAAGGGAGTAGTAAGTAGAATTTATAACCTAATTTTGGAAAAAGAGGAAAAAGAGACTGAAATAGAAGGTTTGAAATCAATTTGGGAACATGATTTAAAGACAGAAATTAAAACAGAGGATTGGACAAAAATTTGGAAGATGAGAGTTTTAAAATTAATGTCGGTAAGAATAAAGGAAAAAAAAATTAAAATTAGTTTAAGGTGGTACATGACTCCGGTGAAATTGAACATAATAAATTCCGACTATTCTAAGGCCTGTTGGAAATGTGATGAAGAAATTGGCACGTATTATCATATGTGGTGGGAGTGTAAATTGATTCAGAAATTTTGGAAATTGATTTTTAAGGAAATTTGTGATATATTTGGAAAAGATATCGAACTTAATTCTAAAATTGCTTTGCTGTCAATTTTTGATAAGATAGAACTTGATTATTGCTCAAAGGAATTGATTTCTAATTTTATGACAAGTGCTAGAATATTAATAGCTAGATTCTGGAAAGATAAAAATGATATTAAATTAGAAGATTGGTATAATGAAGTATGGGACATTGCGTTAAATGATAAATTGACTACTGAACTTAAGATGAAAAGAGGGGAAATAAGTTTAAATATTTTTATGCTATTTGGGGTAGATTTATTGAATTTGTATTAGTGAAAGGAAAGAGGAAAGCCTCTAAGCAACAATCAATACAATTTTGGAAAGGAGGTTCGTAATAAAAGCATTGCTCCAAAGGGTCCCGTGGGTATGGGAATGCACTGTGTTTTAGATTGTATTAGTAAGTATTTTGTATTCTTATATTTGTTTTGGAAATTTAAAATAATAATAATTTAAAAATATATATAAGTAAAATACTACCCTGTAATGAATTATCTATAGCTGAATATTAATCCGGCAAATCAACTCTAATTATAATAATCTTGTAAATATGTAAATATAACTAAGAGATTACACTAGTATGAAATATGTATATCAGACTATTAATCCAGCGAGTCTATTATATCAAAGACTATAATATAATGAATTAACCTATGAATTAATGTAAGCAATATATCTAAAAAAACCCAATGAACACCAGCCAATTAATGAATATCCTGATAATAAAACTTAATTAATGTTCAACGTAAAGTACTTGATTCAGTAAACAAGGCTAACACTAATGAAATAAAAGCTTATGAAAGACGCAGCATACCCCCCCAAGCATTAACCAGGGACGAAATGAGTTAATTGAACCACTATAATATTAATCTTAACAAGCTATTAATCCTAATGTGATTAACGCTCAATGTATTATAAAATTGGTGAGGGGGGGGAGGCGGAGGGGGGGTTGAACGCGCGCCCGCAAACGTCCCCTTTTTATTTTATTTTATTTTACTTTTTTTAACAGTAAAACGCCTCAACTCTTCACTACCTTTCCCTCTTCCATTTCCTTCCTACTTTATTAATTAATTATCCGATACCAATGATGTTTCAGCACTATTACTTGCAGGCCGAGCGGGCGCGCAAGCCCGGCCTAACGGCCGCACCTCACCATCCTCCGCTCCTTCCCTACCTTTCCCCTTCTGTTTTTCTGTTTTTACTGTTTTTTTTTAAAAAAACAATTAATTAAGGACACGTCAGGTTAAGGCTCTGCAAGTCCGAGCCGAGGCCTGACGAGCAAACTGTGGGGGGGCCCGATGCAACCCCCTATCCAAGATGGCGTCTGACCACGGACGCAGTGACAATTATTGCTCCCAAGCAGCGCTCCGTCCTCCTTCTCCGACTGCCAAAAAGGAAGAGGCAGAAGGTAGGAGGAGCCTTAACTTAAATACTCTCCCCTTCCCATCCTCTCATCTCTCTCTGCGAGCTTACCTTGTCTCGCGTTATCCCGGGAATGGGACAATGGCGGCTCCAAGCTGCCGAAGAACTCAGCAGTGGACCAGACAATAAGAACCCAGCATTGAAGATCAACGTTATTTAAATGGCCTAGGTAAATGGAGTGAGAACTTTATTCAGCAGGTTATCAAAAAGGCCATAAGGAACTAATCTTCTCAGGAGACACCATTGTATAAACCAGGTACTATTGCCAAGACTGCCCCCTCTGACTCTAGCAATCACCCATCTCAGGTCTGTTGGGAATACCTGGATCTAGTATGAATTGGTTCTTAAGTGAATAAATGCAAGATAATGTGATCCTTCAGATAACTTGTTCTCAACCTATTTAAAGTCCTAAAAGGTTTAAACCACCACCCAAGACAACCTGAAAGGTTAAAATCAGACTTGCTTAAAAAGCTAAAAAACAAACAAGCAAACGTACCAACCTAATCTAAAATATTAAATCCAATATCTGGGACAGCAAACAAAGACATTTTGCCTGAGGAAGTGGATTTGTCTCCAAAAACTCACATTAAAATATATCAGTTAAGGTGCCACAACATTTTTGTCTTCTTTATTTGTAATTCTTCCTTTGTTTTTTGCCTGATATGATAGAAATTACAAGCACTGAAAGTGCATCTGGGTCTACTACTGAAATCAATAAGAAGCGTGTACATTGCCTATCTTTTTAAAGCTGCCTCTAAGACAAGGACACCTTTCCAAATCAATATGCCATTGACTAAACTAATGCTTTCAAGGACTAATAGAATTACATTGTTTTCACGACATTAAATTTTGACCTCTAGAGCTGCCCTTTCAAAGGACAAGGCTATTGTTTATGATAATGTGGCCATCCTATTCCTGCAAGATGAGCTATTTCCTCAGAAACAGCTCCCAGTTGAGATATGTAGGACTACTGCATTAAAATTAGAGCTTCCAATCATATACCAGCCTTTTCTATTTCTTCCCTTTCCTAAATGTATATTCTACCCCTCCCCTAAAAGCTGGAAATGGTGAACTTAATTTGTCATTGCAGATTAGATTGAACCCCCTCTTTTCAGCTGAAAACCAAACTGGTAAGATTTCAAATGAGCCAAAGATGGGTATACAGGAGGAATTAAAGAACCTCTTAATGAGGGTGAAAGAGGAGAGTGCAAAAAATGGTCTGAAGCTGAACATCAAAAAAACTAAGATCATGGCCACTGGTCCCATCACCTCCTGGCAAATAGAAGGGGAAGATATGGAGGCAGTGACAGATTTTACTTTCTTGGGCTCCATGATCACTGCAGACGGTGACAGCAGCCAAAAAATTAAAAGACGCCTGCTTCTTGGGAGGAAAGCGATGATGAACCTAGACAGCATCTTAAAAAGCAGAGACATCACCTTGCCGACAAAGGTCTGCATAGTCAAAGCTATGGTTTTTCCAGTAGCGATTTATGGAAGTGAGAGCTGGACCATAAAGAAGGCTGACCGCCGAAGAATTGATGCTTTTGAATTGTGGTGCTGGAGGAGACTCTTGAGAGTCCCCTGGACTGCAAGGAGAACAAACCTCTCCATTCTGAAGGAAATCAACCCTGAGTGCTCACTGGAAGGACAGATCCTGAAGCTGAGGCTCCAGTACTTTGGCCATCTCATGAGAAGAGAAGACTCCCTGGAAAAGACCCTGATGTTGGGAAAGTGTGAAGGCAAGAGGAGAAGGGGACGACAGAGGATGAGATGGTTGGACAGTGTCATTGAAGCTACCAACATGAATTTGACCAAACTCCGGGAGGCAGTGGAAGACAGGAGGGCCTGGCATGCTCTGGTCCATGGTCTCAATATTTCCAAAATGATGGCGCAACACAAATGCCCTCACTAGCCTCATAACCCTCTCAGATTTGGAGGTTAGGGTGTTAATGATGTGGACTACCATTAAGTTGTTGCACCAAAATCTTACCACCAAGTTGACCCATTCCCTAGCCCAATATAGAGAAGAATTCTAGAAATATAAGGTCTCTTGTCAACCCTTCTGTATGCCACTCGTTCAACCAACTCTCTGCACACCATCTCCCACTACAGAATCCTACAGAGCCCAATGCATTGGTCTGTACTTGAAGCTCTGCCCCTAAATTAATTTTGTTTCTCCAAAATGATATGCCATTAAAACCTTTTAAAAATTGCAGTGTAACCTTAAATCCTCCTTCATTCCCTGGATCATCCTGGTTCTATGAAAAGGTTTGTGCAGACTGCTCGTGGCATTGCACAACCTCCTCAGGAATGATCTTCCAGGCGCTACCACCCTGCAAGCAAAGGTGCCCAACAGTTTCCTGCAACTCTTTTAAGGTAACCTTTCTCTGGCTTAACAATTGCTTAAGCCTTGCTCTGAGTTCCTGGATTTTAATTATCGGCAGCCTACAGGTTTGTTGCTGAGTATCTAATTCAATACCCAAGAAGGTTAATACTGTAGCAGGCCCTTCTGACTTCTCCTCAGATAACAGAAGCCCAAGTTCTCTGGCCAAAACCTGAAAAGCCACCATCAGCACTCTGCAGTGGCCTGAATTCCACTGCCCACAAAAAAGGAAATCATCTAAATAATAGGTGGAGCTTTTTAAACTCATCATGGGCTGAAGTTCCCACTCCAAATAGGAGCTGAAATGCTCAAACGCTGCACAGGAAACTGAACAACTCATCGGGAGCACCCTATCCATAAAAATTTTTCCTTCAAAAGAAAAGCCTAATAATTCAAAATCATTGGGATGAACCAGGAGGAGGTGGAAGGCTGATTTAACATCACATTTTGCGAACTCAGCTCCCACACCACATGAACACACCATGAGCACTGCAGTATCGAAAGAAGTATACCGCACTGTGCACAGTTCATGAGGGATGAAATCATTGACTGACTCACCCTCAGGGTAAGATAAGTGGTGAAATAGTCTAAACTCACCTGGGGCTTTCTTGGGTACAAACCCTAATGGCAACACCCGGAAGTTGGGCACCAACGGATGCCGGAAGGGGCCCAGGAGCCTGCCCTCACGTACCTCCTTATTTATCTTAGCCCTAACTACCTCCTCCACCCCTCTTACTGACTTCAAATTATTAGCAAATCCGTTCTCCTACTATCGGGATCTGGAAGCTGGACGCAAACCTATCCAGCAAGTAGGCATCCTCCCTCTTTTTGTATTTGGCAAACCATTCCCCCAAGACCTGAACATTAATGGGGCAGGGTCCCTTTTGCAGCAGTCGGTGAGCCATCTGGCTTCCTGCCTCCTCCTGCTTCCTTGCTACCCCCTTTTTGAGGCCGCCTTTTAAAGCATTTTGAACTAGCATGACATCTTCTACATATGGAGCATTCATGCCTGTAACTGCATGCTTTCCTGGCGCATGAGCCCCATGAATTAAACTCCCAGCAGAGCAGTTGAACCACCTGCCCCACTGCTACATGGGGAGAATTAGTTTGACCTGCACTATGTATGAGACGACCACTATGAAACCTGTCCCCTTGTGCGGGAATGGAATGGCGTTATTCTTTGAAGCCACAGCCCAGGGTGTGGCTCATCCCACCTCAAATTTGGGTTAATTGCGGTTCTCATACAGAAATTTTCATCATAGAGAAGCCATGTGTGTCCCGGGAAATCAATGTAAGCCAAATAAATCAAGATAAGGTTTAAGTATTGAACCAGGGATTGCGCTCTCCATGGCTGTGCCTTAACAATCACCCCAAAATAGATGAGGAAACTCAGCAACCAATTTGCCCGAGTTTGCTCAGGCTTATGACGTCACCTATCCTTTTCAACCTCATTTTCCTTCTCTAAGACCTTAGCATCCACCTTACGGTTCAGCAGGTCAAAAATGTTGACATAATCACCTTTTAAAATCCATTCTTTTGTGGCGGAGATGAGATGATCACCCAATGGAAGAGAGTAATCCCCAAAAGGGATAGCGCTCAATGAAACTGAGTTGTATCCCTTGTCAGGCATGGATGGGTACGGTCACATCCTTACCCCTATCTTTGCCACAACAGGTGCAGGGAAGGCTGCCTGAGGGTAAGGGGCCTGCCAAATACTAATGCTAGGATCTGGGATAGCTGCCTGCCTGACTAATTCACTCGGTCCCTGTAGAGCTGCCTGTTAAAACCCAGGCTGGCTGTTGGGGCATTTGACCTCCATACTACCATGGCCCTGGTTGTGTCCGGTGCAATGGCTAGCTCACCTTGTGCTGAAACTGTGTTGCACTCTCGGCTTGCCAAACCACTGTCACCCTCTGGCCTGGCGTAGATCGTCATGTTGCATCTCTGTGCCTCCTTCTCTGGGACTGAGGTTCCTGGCTGCAGCTGTTCAGTAACATCTGACTCCTCCACCACCACAACCCTTTTGCTGGGCACCAACCGAACCCCGCTGGATGTCATCGCTCTGGATTTGCTAGGGATGTCACCTTCTAAAGCGGCAAAACGAGACAATAAGTCATCTGCCAAAGGCTTCAGTTTAAGCCTCTTATGTGTTTTAGAGTCCCTAGCCAATAGCCTAGGTTGAGGATTGCCCCCTGGTGATTGGGTTTTCTCAGCTTGTTGCTCCTCTAAAGTGGTTATCTTAGCACACAACACTTCCCAAACTGGCCAACTCTCCTCATCAGATGGCAAAAGTAGGGGAGGAGGTGTAGCTCTGTTTCATTGACTGCTTCCCCTTATTCTTGTCCTGGCCTTTCTTGGGCCCCATGGCCACTATTACAATTACAGTTGCAAAATGCCCCCACCACCCAAACTAACCAGAAACCACGCCTCCCCAGGTACTCTAAGTCCAGCTAAGATGAGGGGGCAGCCAGATGCACACAATCCTATATCAAAGGCCTATTGCTATTTTGTATGTTTGTAATATAACCTTTAAACTGCAGCTGTAAGGGCCCCTCTGGAATGGACCCTCAGTTTCAGCCCACCCAAGGAGGGACAGTGAGAACCTCCACCCCAACCTCTGTTATTGTAGCCAGAGACCTAATCCACTGAGCTATCAGTTATACTATTTTATTCAAGTATGTAATCAGTTAATTATGTCTGGCTTCAATTATTATTATTGTTGTTGTTGTTGTTGTTATTGAAATGGGGGCCCGTTTGACTGGTACCCCAATAAGACTGGAAATGAAAATGGTTTGTTGTGTCTCAAATGAGACTATGAAGTCTTGCTCAATATTTTCCTGTTTTGCAACTGAAAAAATCTTTATAATTAGCTCTTCGGGGTTTTTAGTTGTTGTTGTTTTAAGTTGCAAAGCTGCTCTAAGAATTGTTGGACAAAGTATGTTCATGAGGTTCTTGGGTTTAGCCAAAGCATACCTAACACAGCTGGTTTTCTCTCAACTGTGTTTCAAAAGTGTGTTTCAGATATTTAAAGAAGATCTTCAGCATCACAAGTGTAATGTCCGCCATCACCACAAACTCTGCAAACTCGAACTGCTGTTTGCAATGAGCCCATTTGTTATTGAAAAGTGTAGGAAATAATGTTGATGCTTAGCGGAAGTGGAGTTTCTTTAATTAAAACTAATATAAATATGAAGGAGGCATGCAAATGATACCTGGCAAAAGGCATTGTCCTGGCAGATGAGCATAATAAAGTATCCATTTTAGTGACAGAGAACTAAATGCATGATTAATTCCCATTGTGCTTTAGCTTTTTAACTTTTTTTAAAAAAAAATTCTTGTAGCTCATGGGCATATATTAAAATATTTTATAATTTTGCTTGTCATATTCAAGCAAGAAAATAAAGGGAGAAAGCCAGAGTATGATTTAATTAATGTCTAGTTTTCTAAGTACAGTTTGCATTCTATAGCGACACTAAATTTGAAAAAAAAAAAAAACCCAACAAGATACTGGTTTATATATCTTGAGAGTTGACTTGCCAAGATTTCAAACTCCCCCCCCCCCCCCCAGATATGTTCTATCTAGATGCAATTTGTCTTTTTGGTTTTATAGCAAAGGTTTATAGTTGGTAGGTTACAAATTTGAACAAACTGCATTTCAATGGTAAACAAGCAAAAGTGACCACACTGGTGTTGGGTTCCCAATAAATATTATAGCTGACGCAGATTGGTTTTTTTCTCTTGGACTACCGAGTGCTATTTGCATTCCAGTAATCAAATTTTGCTACTTTTTTTTTACACGACTTGAATAGCTTGATGTTGTATCTTGGCCTTCAACCACAGAGCTTATTGTGTTCACGATTAAATGGCATGGTCCGAGACTGCAGCCTGATTTGTCTAGCTGTAACTATGCCTTAAATAAACAGGACGATCCAGCTTGGTGTATTTATTTTTCATAATCGGGAGGCAGGGGTAGAGTGGGAAGCTAATTTTACAGAAAGAATACTCCTGGCATAATTTTACTTCTAAATAATTTTACTGCCGCTGATGTACTCAAAGGTAGACTTTGTATCTGAATAATAACCAGACGTGTGTCTACAGAGAAGGGTAAAGGGGGGGGGGGAAAGGTTCCACATTAACAGTGAAAAAGCTGCCAAGTAGGAATCATTTTGCTCTAGCCATACACATTCAGCAACAAAGAATGTTCTGCATGTACCAATGCCAACCCCCCGTTCCCTCACCGTGAAACATCCCAGTCCACCTTCCCACCCCTCAGGCCCCAGAAAGCTGAGGTTGACTAAACTGAGCTGGGTTGCTGTTGAAGGAGGGAAAGGGGGCCATGGATGTTGCGGCGGCACTTTGGATGCTGTTGTTATTTCCTGGCAACACTTTTCATTGATTTTGTGTTTTAATTGCGGTGGTCTTCTTGGGACTGTATTGTTCTTAGCTGTCTTTTGTGTCATTGGGAGGAGAAGAAGGAGGGGCATATATTTTTAAAAAGGTAAATAAATAGACATATACCCTGTTTCCCTGAAAATAAGACCTACCCTGAAAATAAGCCCTAGTATGATTTTTCAGGATGCTCGTAATATAAGCCCTACCCCAAAAATAAGCCCCAGTTAAGTGAAACCCCGCCCTCCACCATTGTGCCACATTGTGCAGCAACCAGAAGAAGATGACATGACTGTAAAATAAAACATCCCCTGAAAATAAGCCCTAATGCGTTTTTTGGAGCAAAAATTAATATAAGACCCTGTCTTATTTTCGGGAAAACACGGTATTTAGGGATGTTGCACATAGAGCCTTGGACCTTCCATAAAATGCCCCCCCCCTTCCATTTGCGTCAAATCACTTCTGGCATATGCTGACCCTTTCTAGGTTGTTCTAGGCATAGAGTTCTCAGAAGAACTCTATGCCCAGAACACAGGCCACACGGGGATGCAGAAAGAGGAACTGAACTTCTAACTTCTGGCTCCACAGCCAGAAACCTAACTCACTGAGCTATCCAGCCAGCTAATAGCAATACTAGAGGGGAGGAACTAGGATTTTTTCACTGGCCTGGGCAGAAAGCATTTTTTCCCCTCCATGTTTTTAGTGTTGGTCTTTCCTTTTTAATTTTCCCCCTCTTTGATATGTTTTGTTAAGAGAGAAGGTAACAATGATATTTTCAGGGCTGAAAAAAATGTCCCCTTCCCCTTAGTAGTGAAAGGCAGAGGTTGCCAGACTAACTAGATAGAGACAGAAAATAATTTTGTTACATTCGACAGTCTAAATGAAAATTTTAATTTTCATTTATTGTCAGAAGGGCCCTGAATCTTGAAAATTCACACCTTTGTGAGTCTTGCATTTGGAGAAAAAAAAAGTGTTCACAAAATATGAATCACCTACATTGATGACACCTGGCTCTACTTCTTCTCCTTGTCATCTGATTTAGATAAGATAGATGATCCAATTAATAAACCTCCAGGGCTGTATGGATGCAGCATCTACACTAGATAGTAGGTTGCATGAGTATCAGTGCAGGGAGGATTCTGAAAGTTCTTGATTTGAATTACTTCTGAGTTAGTGGCTCCCATGACATGGAGTTGAGCCAGTCCATTTGCTTTTTGCCATTGTCTTAGCTTTCACTTCTCGGATCTGTAAAGAACGAAACACTATATGTTTCCTGCACTGCGTTTAAATGAAAGGACCACTTTCATTATTATTGCCATCATGATTATCTGATGGGCAACCCTTATCAGTCACGTTTGGATCCTAGTCCTGAAATGTGGAGCATCCCCTTCCCACCTATGCAACCCTATTAGAAGGTCACTTCTCTGCTCATATTCATTAACATTTAGAACACCCTTTGGGAGGACCGCTTCTTTTCCTTTCTCTCAAAGAGGAACCTAAGTAAAAACTCACTTTCCATTCTAAAGTAGATTCTGCTAACACCAGTGGAATCACCTCCAACATCTATTTTTCACATCCCTCTCACAGTTACCTATGTAGATTTATTTATTTATTTATTTATTTAAATTTTTACCTTGCCCATCTCAAGGTCAGGTCTCTACTCTAGTCAGCTTACAATATCATGACATCCCATAGACATGAAATAAAAGTATAATAATAATCAAATTAAAACATCGGAAAAGGAAAAAAACCAAATATCTTTCTATAATAATAACTAATAAAAATATACAAAAGACTGTGGCAAAACCGACATTTATTCCAACTTTAATGGAATATCAGTAATCAGAAACAAAATTAATTGGGGTAAGGCTGTAGAAGGCCTCTGTAAACAGCCACATCTTCACTTGTTTTGTAAAGTCTAGGAGGGAAGGGGACTATCATACTTCTGTCAAGATAGAATTCCACAGCAAGGCAGCAACCCCAGAGAAGACCCAGTTCTGAGTTGTTGATTTCCATGCCTTCCTTGGAGCAAAACATTTAAATTATTTCGATCTGCCATTCAGTCATTTCAAGGCAAGGCAATCAGCTTCACAAATACAACTAATGTATACTTTACATAGCATATGGACTTAAATCTTGTTGATTCGGTACAGCTTGTTTATTGGGGTAAATCAGGAGAGTGCATTTCGTATGGAGTCACATCTGGGAATGGGAACACTTGAATTATATTTTACCAGAATCTGTATTAAACAGCTCTCTAGTATGTTTAGGATCCATAATCTATGTGCATAGTTCTTCATATAGAGAGCTTTGACCAAGAGAAAAAGTCAAATGACTGTTTTGTTGCTCATCAACAAGTTTGCAGTGCAACGCTTCTGGAAGGGAAGGATTGGCCAGCTACAAGCTGTTGCCCAGGGGATGCCTGAGTGTACTTACTATGCTATTCTACTCTTCAGGGAAGCTCCATCTATATCTCCTAATAATAGTCTAATTATTTTAACATTTTAATTTATGTATTCTCGAAGGCTTTCACGGCCGGGATCTGATGGTTGTTGTGGGTTTTTCGGGCTCTTTGGCCGTGTTCTGAAGGTTGTTCTTCCTAACGTTTCGCCAGTCTCTGTGGCCGGCATCTTCAGAGGACAGGAGTCAGAACTCTGTCTGTGCTCTGGTGCAGTTTGTTTGGATAGTTGAGTATTTATAGCTGTGGGATCAGCTTTTGTCCTTTTCAGGAGATGGGTGATTGTGGTGATCAGCGTGACAGATAATCTCTCCCTCTTTTCACAACAATACACCGACAACAAAAAACACGCTGATCACCACAATCACCCATCTCCTGAAAAGGACAAAAGCTGATCCCACAGCTATAAATACTCAACTATCCAAACAAACTGCACCAGAGCAAAGAGTTCTGACTCCTGTCCTCTGAAGATGCCGGCCACAGAGACTGGCGAAATGTTAGGAAGAACAACCTTCAGAACACGGCCAAAGAGCCCGAAAAACCCACAACAACCATTTTAATTTATCTTTAATTTGACCTCTATTTCATATACTGTATGTCCATAATTTTAAATTATGCAGTGATCTTATACAAAGAAAGAAAGAAAGAAAGACTAAGATTCCTGTTTCAGAGGAACATGTATCCCTCCAAACATGAGTGGCCACACTTCCCATTATCCCTAGCCTGTGTGGGCAATTATGAAAGCTGATGGAGCTGAAATCAAACATCTGAGAAGTCACACATACCCTCCCTTCAATGTATTACTTTTAATAATTATTCTATGAGATGACAAATAATTACTGATGGATCTGAGAGGGACTTTTTGAATCCACCATCATCTGACATTTTTTTTTTTTGCATTGAAACGATGAAGGGAGGTTGTTAAATCAATTTAGTGCTTTGTTTGTTTGTTCAGAATAGCCCAACGTCCCAATTATGCCATGTCTTCAGGAGAAGTACACCCAGTTCACCTCAGGTTGTGGTTGAATGTGTTTGTTTGTACTTAGAGGGAAAACCTCCCTGAATGAAAAATAAATAAATAAATCAAATGCAGCAACATCCATGTGATATTTCTGATTCAGCAGATGGCATTTGGCCTAAAACTCTGCATGGACGTGCCGCATTTCAGGCTCCTTCTGCTGGAAAAGACCTTTATAGAAGCAGATAGGTATAATGGAATGCAAATAATTATGATCATGGGTGGGTGTGGTGATCAGTGGGGGCTTGGGGTCTGCTAGTGGTTGGAAGAACATTGCATTCATTTATATGAATAGAGTTTTCTTCCTGAGGGAAAAGAAAACTATCATTTTTTTTCCTTTTTCTTCCTTCCTCCTGAAAAGATAGATTTTTGGAGAATTTCTTCCACAATTGCTGTGGTAGCCACTTCAAAATCTGCTATTTTTTTTAAAATCTTCCTCTCTCAGGAAAAAATTGAACATCCGTAACTATATAATATTTTTAGAATCGTCTTGCATATAAGCTTCTACCAGCTTTACCTTATGGAACCAGTTAAGGCTTGCTCTAAAGCACATGTGTCAAACTCAAGGACCGTTTCATGTGGCCCTTGCAGTGTTGCCTGCTACTGTTCAGTGTTCAATACCCAGGTGCTTACTTGGTCACCCATAATGCTCCGCAAGGATGCTGGGAATCCGCCCAGCGGGACTTCTAATTCCAAGCAGTGAAGAGTCAGAAAGTGATAATTGAATAAGGAGGATTATATTTAATATGATAAAGAGTAGATACATTTATATAGTCTTACAGACACAACTGGCCCTTTGAGGGCAACCGTAACGCCAATGCAGCCCAAGAAGAAATAGAGTTTTACACCTCTGCTCTAAAGGATTCTGGAAGTGATAGTTCCTGGAAATTTGGCATTCTTTGTTGTGATGCACAATTCTGTCAATGTCAGTTTCTCCCAGGTTCCCACTCAAGTCCACGTAGTCATGTTTCTAAATGTTTAGATTAAAAGATGTCTGCAATAAAATTCATATGCACTTCCATCCATTATTTTCCCCAATATGCACTTTGTTATACGCTTCAGCTTTTTCTTTCTTTCTTTCTTTCTTTCTTTCTTTCTTTCTTTCTTTCTTTCTTTCTTTCTTTCTTTCTTTCTTTCTTTCTTTCTTTCTTTCTTTCTTTCTTTCTTTCTTTCTTTCCTTTCCTTTCCTTTCCTTTCCTTTTTCCTTTTTTGCAAAAGATTTCCCTTAATAAGATGCTTTTTGGTACCCTTCCCCCCAAAAAATACATTTCACAAATTCACAACAATCATTTTTGTGGGCACTTTCCCTTAAAGTACACAGTTGTGTATGCAGTGCTTGTGCAGAGAAAAGACTGACAAAATTCTGAGAAGTCTGAATAGTAAGTTATTGACTGCATTCTGGTTTGCATATTGATTTGAGAAGTGCCAATTTTATGTTTGTATAAAAATCCAAGCCAAACAAATGTCTCCCCAATACTCAAACTTGAGCAATAATCACTAAACCAGTTCAGGTCTGTGGTGGAGACAGACAAGTAATTCAAGATGCCTGTATGCAGGTTCATGAGATCTCATCTCTCTTTTGCTTACTCTCATGTCTTGGACAGAATATCTACATGCCTGGTGTATGCTCTATTGTGTATTCTTTCTAGTCTTTTTAATGAGGGCTAGTTTATTACTGGATGGTGGGAATTTTCACCTAATTATTAATACAATTTAGCCAGAGTTCCCTGGATTTAATAATTCCTGAAAATTTCTTCTGTTCACTAATTTGACCAGTTTCGTTGGTTAAAAAACATCACCCTAGTATATGTTCCTTAGTGAAATGGTATCTTTTTCCCCCTCCACTTCAAGAGCAGTCAGTCAGTCATACATAACCAAAATGTTGGGTGCACAACACCAGGAAGAGGACAAAATAGGACAACAATCTGCATACATCTGCATATGGTAATTCATATGAACAGATGAAAAACTAGAAACAATGGTACATAACTGAAATTGTACTATAATATGTCTCACTATGATGGTGAAGCCTGTGGCCAGGTGACCTGTATGCCTGCTGAATCTGATCTTCACATGCTAGTAGGCAAACTGAAGCTCTCTGTTTTTCCTTTTTATGGCTCATTAGCTTTAAATCAGACAGACATTCATAGAGAGGACACCTTCAAGACAAGGATTGTCCTCTGGAAGCCCTTCAAATTGGGTGCCCTCCTCCATGAAACAGGACAGATAGCCACCCTTGGAACTCCCTGGAGTTCTCTGAGCTACATGAAAACCTGCTCCAGCAGGTTTCTGAGTGAGCCCCACAGGGTTTTGAAAATGAAAAGGGGACTGCAAAGGAAAGGATTAATATTCCCCTCCTGGTTCTACTGATAGAAGCATTTCTATCAGCAGAAGCACAGCAGTGGATTCTGCTTACTGAAAGGGAGAACTCTTTAGTCTTATTCTACATTACTTGTACACACTCTCTGTTTTAAAAAAGAAAATCCAAAAGAACTACCTTTACTGTGCTTTCGTATTCAACCACTTTATTCTTGGCAAGGTTTACAAGAAGCCTGTACTTGAGCAATGTAAGTTTTTCTTCCTGGAGGCACAATACCCAGACAGGAGGAAAAGTAAATCAAGAAGACAAAATAAACACATTTCTCATGAAGACTGCAATCCAACTGGAACTTCCAATTAATGTCCTAGAGACCAGTTGTTTTTCATATCAGGGGGAAAAATTCCTCATGTAATACACACTCTGTCTCTTTCCGATATCATGTCTTGCCGGCATTAAAAATGGTCACTGGAAAACTGTCAAAGGTTATGGCAACTGAGGCACACACCTCTGTTGCCAAACACACAGAGTTTCACCAATGCCATTAAGCCTGCACCTTAGCTTGTGTTGTTTGACAAGGAAAGCATAACACTGATGAGCTGTTTGGGCCTATAAAAATAGAGGTTTTAAACAGTATTTAAAAACAAAAAGACAACAACAAACTATGGATGGCAGAATCAGTTGTTTCACTTTTACCTGCATTTCCATTTGTTAAAAAAAATGTTATTTGCATCTCAAATATAAAGATATTCACAAATATTTGCCAAAAACAAAAAACAAAAAACAAACTTCTCTCTCATCCTTCTAATTGGCCTGTTTAGGGCAATGTTGTCTCTTATCTGCATGGCACTTCATACTATATGAAAGTATCAAAAACAAAGTAGCAGCTGCACTCTGTCTTCCAGTGTTTCTGGGGAGACAGATGGGCCCCAAACAGGGGAGGGTTTCCATTTCAAGAAACAAACAAGGGGAGCAGCAGAAATGAACTGGTTTCCATTTTGAGAAAATCTCTTTATTAGGTGAAGTTAGTTTCACTGATTCTTGAGTGGGGAAAGGATACTGCTTGGGACAACTTTTATTCCCACTTACTTGAACAAAAAGTCTGTTTATATCTGATTATGTGTTTATTCATTGGTCCCTATCTGGGTCAGCAAACATTAGCCGTTTCAGCCATCAGGAACTGCTGAAGGCCAATGCCCCTCAGGAGACATAACCAGCATCCCAATAGCAGGACTGGCACTACTACAAAATGAGGCAGTCACCTCAGTCAACAGATGCTGAAGGTGTTGGAGGACAGACAAATCTGGGGCTTAGCCATACAGTTCCCAGAAAGATGTGAAGATGGACCTAACCACAGGAAAAACTAATATACCATACCTGTGTTGCCTAAATAATTCAACTGCTAAGGGTTTGGATATTAAGACCAAACAGGCATGGCTGTTTGGGTGGACATAGAGTCTATTGTACTGCAACTACCATTCCACTGACACAACTAGCAACCATTACCACCCTCAACAGAATAATAGAGTTGGAGGACTGCATCTATTTTTAATTGGGTATGTCACTTATTACGTGGATAAGGTATTAGAAAGGGACAGCATCAACACCAGCCTCAAATTAGAGCCAACCCCAGTATTGGAAATATATGCCCCCCCCCTCTCTCTCTTTAAAATTGATCAGCAAAGGAGACTGAACAGATTTGCAGATTAAAACCTAACTTGGTGTACTGCAATTGGAGAGACCCTGTCTCTTTAGATGGCTGCATGAAAGAAAGAGAAAAAGAAAAGAAAGCTCTGTGTTCCTTCTCTTCTTCTGTAGACAAAATTGAGTTTGAAGTCCAAGGTTATGCAACAACATTGCATTGTCTCATTTTATTAGGGCCACTGGTTTCTGGAGGTCTTGGCACGGTTTTCCTCTCAATTAACACACATCTCTTCTTTCTCCACAGAATCCTTCCTGCTGTTTTGCATTGTGATAAAATGCCATCGTACAAGTTCTGTGATAAAAATCCCCCCCTCCCCAATTTAGGGAGGCTGCACTCTGTTTCTTAAGCAGAAAAAAAAGGACTTTTTTTTTCAGGGGGAAAAAAACATTGAGTGAAATTTGCAAGAGCAAATAAAATGAGAAACCAGCCTGAATGTGTGCTAATTGGTTTTGAAGGGAAGGGGGAGGGGATTTAATGTATCTGTATCTTTAAAAGGGAAAGAAAGGAGTCAGCAACAGAAGCCAGACAGTAGCTGTGTCTTTTGGCAAGAGGAGTAATCTAATAAAACATTCACCTTTCAGAGAGAGAGAGAGAGAGGGAGAGGGAGAGAGAAGTCCCAATCCAGCAACCTCTGGACACTGGTACGTCATCCCGGCAAGAAATATATTCCACTTTTGGTTTGTATTTCTTGGACCAATGTAGCTTAGGATGGTTGTTATCCCAAGACCATGCCACCAGAGTTGGAATTAATAATATAAACCAGAAGTGTGAGCTCTGATTGACAGGCTTGATTCTCTTAATACCCCGTAGTGGGTCTTCTACCACGGTCAGAAGTTAAAATTTATTTTGACAAGCTTTCTGCTGGTTATGGAGGCTGGAAGCTTAGACAGGGGTGTCCCATGATTAAATATCTGGCATAGATTATCAACAAAACTAAAAGGGAAAAGGCAACTTAAGGCCTCTTGATGACAAACTAGATCCTGTAGAGCCTAGAACTTGGTTTTAATTAAGTTATTACCTCTCTTAATAGAAAGTAGCTGTGCCTTTTGTCCTTCTGCATACTGGCAGACAGTGAAGGTACTTGGAATGTCAGCAAGTTGATCAAACCAAGGCTGTTGTATGGAAGATTGAAACAAATATCTGGGATTTTCCTGGCCCACTGCAGTGAGCTTTTCTGTCACCAAAGGGCAGCGCCCAGAACCCCTCAGGTTGTAGTACCAAGGCCCCTCCTTATATGAATCTGGAGGTACCATCTTCAGCTAGCAGCTGAGGTAGTGATCTTTTACACTTGTTAGCTTTGTCATGTGAAATCCTAACAGACCAATCTGCATGTAGATCTTTTGTCCTACCTCTGAGTTACAACACTGTTTCCTCTGGACATATATAACTTTAGCTAGAACCCACCTTTACACATAAATATACCATCACTCAGATATACAGTAGCATGGTGTCACAAGGGATCCTGTGTATTTACCCTGCAAATGCTACCCCTAAAAGCTTCATTTCAATAGAGTAAGAGCGAGTGGCCATGTTTTTGTTTTATATCTGTTTAAAGATCTGTAACCCCATTCTTCAAATGAAAAGGTTCCCAATTTGTCATATTGGTCAGTGGATTTTTTAAAAAAATAAAAAGGCAGTTCTGACCTCAGGCTTACAGTATAACAGACATGATTCAGAAAGGAAAAAAAAGAGGAGGAAACATAGCAAATTCCATTCTTAAAGTTAGAATGACCATCCGTAATGGAAACTTTCCATTGAGTAAAGGGACCAAAGGCTTCCTAGGAGAGCTTTAGGAACAGCCGTTCACTCCCCCTTCTTCAGTCTGAAGGAATGTCCCATCAAGGTTCATCCCACCACTGAAACAAATTGTGAAGCTGGGAGTGAAATGAATTGGGAAGACGAGAATGCCGGATTAATCCATTTATTTACTGACACAATAGATAGGCCCATAGTGGCTTACAGTTTCATTTAATCAGCCAACTCCAGCCATATTCAGCACATGGCAGAAACCAAGTAGAACTTTAAAATGCCATACTGAGGAGGAGTGCTTTGCCAGTATGAACCTCTTCGAAAAACCCAATAGCCTGTAATAATGAAGACAATATTTCAACATAAATGTAATAGACAGTAATAAGAAAGAGCACATTGTAAAGATCAGTTTCACCCTTAATGTTGTCTTGGTCTGGCAATGGAGCACACACAAACCTGGAAGAAGGTGTGCTTGCCAGGGAAAGGGCATTGTGCAACAGTGATGCCACCACTGAAAGAGTCCTGCTTCTCCTATTCACCTGTCTGTCGGTGGGAATCGACAGACAGGTGAATCGGGGAAATGGAGCAAGAGCTTCAACTTGATTGGAGGGAAGTGGATTGAAAGTAATATAGGGAAGAGGCAGACCCCAAGCCAGTTTGGATTTGAGTGGTGAGAAGCAACATCTGGAATGAAGCCTAAAAACAAAGAGGTGACCAATGAAATTTGAACAACACTGGAATAGAATGCTCCAGCCATCTAGTGCCAGGCAACAGTTTGGCAACAGCATTTTGGATATACTGAAGTTTTCTGATGTTCTTAAAAGGCAGCCTCCTGTAGCATGTGTCACAGCAGGCCAGGGTGGAGGATAGCAAAATATGAATGTCCATAGCTATTCTGTGAGTGGTTATTTGTTGGCTCAATATTTAATTTCTAAAGTGACAGGGGATGGGGATAAAATCAGACATAGAAACCTTACTTCATAACCAATGGATAGTGATTACTGGACAGTTTTTGGTAATACCACTTTAATACCAGAAAAGATATGGGAGACATTATAAAAACTATCCATTGTTTCCAAAGGTAACAACTCCTTACTCCTCTGGCCCACATACAGAAATAGATCCAAGGTAAGTGGGCTTTAGAAAGCATATTCTCTTGTCCTTCTTCCCTAGAAAAGCAAACAATGGCTGGCATCAAGATTCAGCCATAGATTTGATCTTGAATTTGTTTACATTTGACATTTGCATACTGATGTCTTTGACACCCTAATGGTTAGATTTCAAAGCCCATTTTCCTCCTTTTATCTGAAGCTGAATGAGACATCTCAGTAAGCAGCAGATAAAGGCGGAAGTCCTTTGTCTGAAGTTGCAGCTGTGAAGAAAACCCCGCTGAAGTTTCACAGGCAGCTTGTCTGGCTTCAACTAATAGCATGGACTGTTTTAAAAAAAAACCACACACACATGCTCACAATAACAACATCCCAACACTGTTATTTTGGAGGAGCAGTGGTGGAAAGGAAGGCATCTTGCAATCAAACGGCTGCCAAAAGACATACTTTCTTTCCCCCCTTTCTTTCACTGCTAAGTTGCCCTTGCTTCTAAAAAATGTATTAAACACATGAATGAGAATTATAACTATATGCAGACGACAACATTTATGACTATATATCAGAGAACAACTGCTGGATAGCTTAATGGTTTAGTTACCTGGCTGTAGAGCCAGAGGTTGGGAGTTCGATTCCCCCACTGTGCCTCCTTGACAAGGGCTAGACTTGATTATCCATACAGTCCCTTCCAGCACTGCAGTTCTAAGATGATTATAAAATATAGGTTGAAGTGCATTCATCACAGATACAGCTGTTTCTAATAGAGATGTGCACTAGCACCAATATTCAGATTTGGAATTTGGATTTGAAATTCAGAATTTTAAAAATTCAGATTTTCTGGATATCTTCGGTTACAGTCAATATGATAACTAGTTTCCTGTCTTTAAAAAACACTGACAAAGCAATTTAAAAGGATATCTCTGTGTCCTCTGATATCTTCCCAGTGATTATGCCAAACGAAAAAGGCACACCAACAGCCAGCAGTACAAAGGTATTAGGAAATGACTGTAGTGGGCATACCGATTGAACCTCAAACCATGAGAATGCCAGCAGGAAATGCCAGCTGCATTTGGGAAAGCAGAGGACAGGTCACTGGGGAGTGGGCAAATACCATGGGAAGCACTGGCGGGCAGAATGGAGCAGCAGATAGCCTGTGGTGGGTGGGTACTCTGCCAACAGCAAGGATCCCAGCACAGTTGACTGAGTGAGCACAATCTTGGAGTAGCAGTTGGAAGAAGAAAAGGGCCAGAGGCAGAAGACTGAAGCAGGGCATACCTAGCACTTTGAGCAGAATGTGCCATTCTCTCTCACTTCAAGAGGGCTTCAGGGAAGCCCAGCAATGGTAGGTTTTTCTACAGATCCAGGCTCTAGGCATGAGCAGTGTGGAGCCTGAGAGAACACTCTCTCACTAGGCACACTAGTTGGTGGGCAAGACAACAGTCCCACTGCCACCTTGGCCAGACCTTTGCAAACAGGCTCTTTCTCAGCCCAGTAAGACAAGGAATTGGTATCTTTTGGCTTGCATGCATGCCCCTATCTCAGCCATGCCCTTCCTCTGGGGTGCTGTCTCCGTAGACCAGGCCCCTTCTATGCTTCTCAAAACAGTGTCCCAGAAAGGTTGCCTTGTTGTTGCAATGCCAAGGGACTTGAACTCTAGAATACAACTGCTGGTACTGCTGTTTGGGATTTTATGTGATCCCTTCCTAATTGCTAGCCAGATCCTCTCTACTAGCTGCTGCTGCATCTGATGGAAAGTTGGCTGGCATTGCCACCCTCTTGCTACTGTTTAATATCCATTGCCAACTGTTTAAATTGGGGGTTCAAGAGGGTTGCTACAGCATACTTCTTCCAAAAGGAGGCAAATCGGTATTGCAGCTACACCTAGCCTAATACCTGGTCTACTGGGGAAAAAACTTACAGAGATTTTGTTTTTTTAAAGCCACTCTTTTGCTCAGCATCTGTAGTTCTGTTTGGTTTTGCAAACTTCATGATGCACTGATCAACATGTACTATTTGGCTCATTTGCATAGCAATATCTGTTCCCATCTTTTGTGTTTCTCCTTCCATTCTCTTCACTTCTCGTTGTCCTATACTGAAAAAAAAGACATCAAATTATTTTGTGGAAGAAATTGTAGATCTTTTCCCAATAAAATATATCTTTAAAGACACAGGTTGTAGAGGAGACTTTTCTGAAGGGAATTCTTGGAAAGGCTATTTAGATACTGTGATCCTATCATCAGAATACAGGCATATATTTCTATTAAGAGTAATTTCTCAAATGAGTTCAGCAGTTTTGACTATTGTGATTGCAAGCAACATTTTAAAAGCAACATAAGACAGCCATACAATGCAAAATATAAGACAATGCAGTAAAACATTGGCAATAGTAATAATCCACAATTGTATGCTTTTATCTTTTCCTCTGTCTTTCACAAATGGGAAGAGATGAAGAACAGAAGCAGTGCTCTGGGTAAATTATATGAGACATGACTCTGAAATTAGAAGATAAAGCATTATTCCTCCAGTGACATGTTCCTTCAAAACTGCTGTGCCTGAACAAGCAGACATGCAAATAAAGTCTGTGTTTACATCCTAATGATCAATCAACCACAAAGCAAAACACCTAATTTGCAATTTGGAGGCTGTGGAGACGTCTTAAAAAACTCATGCTTGGTTGTTGTTGTTTTTTAAGTTTTAAGTCTTAAGGCAACTCCTTTGCTAATGAACAAGATAAAACAACAATGGTCTTCATAACATCTCCTTGATGCATTTATGAATGCATGAAGGGGGCAGCAGAACCATGTCTGATGACCCATGACCAAGTTTCTTGTGCCGTATATAAGAATCCACCTCAAATCTTTCACTATGGTGTTACATAAACTAAGACCTGACTATAGACAAGAAGAACAGCTCAAGAAGAATGCCAAAGGATATCTGCAATAATTTTCACTAATGAATTCTGCCAGTTTGACTATTGGGAATGGATTTTTCACTATGGCTTTACATAACCTGGTAGCTGATAATGATTAAAATAAAAAGCTGAATGAGAATAAATGATCCTTCACCATCTTTTAGAGATAATTTATATGTTTAATTCCAATTGTATCTCATTTGCCACAAAATAAAATAAAACAACGCGAGGATGATTAACTGCGCTTAAACGATAAAGTGCAATAAATAACATTAGAAGAATGAGAGACAACATGTTTAGTAAAATCAATAAGAATTATCATAGCCAGAAATACAAAATAGCATTCAGTTTTATTCATTGACTCCTCAAGCATGCTCAAGTCTCAATGAGTATTGAAATCCCAATGTAGCCGATGCATACCTTGGGGAACAGCATTCCTGAATCAGGCCATTACACTAGAGAAGACCCTGTTTCATGTCACCACCTAGTGGTGATGAAATGAGAAAACAGGTCCTTTGCTAGATCGAAGCCCAGGTCCATCTTTGCCTGGGAAGAGAGAGAAAGAAAAACCTGAGGCATCATAGATGAATCCATTTCCCTTCTGCACGTGTTCATGTAGGAATCTTTTCTATTCCATGACTGAAGCATTAAAAAAAATTATATCAAGAATTTGAATTTAAAAACATATCTTAAGGAAGCTGGCAGAAAAGAGACAATAATTTTTTTAAAATTAAAAAAAACAAAAGGATTGTGGCACCTTAAAGACAACCAAATCCATTTCACCACGAACCTTTGTGGCTCCAGACCCATTTCTCTAGGCACACAGAGTGCTCATCCTAATTTAAGCAGGGCTCGCCCAAAATATATTGCTTTCTGAGATAAACGACAAAGCGGTGTCCCTATAAAGTGCAGGTGTGGAAGCATCGCCAGGTGAATACTAACAAGGGAAAAATATCTTCCATCATCCCTGAAAGCAGTAGGCCGGTTTAAGGGATTCAGACAGGCTGTGTCGCCACCACCACCACAATGTCCGCTCCGCCATGGTGCAGAGTCACCATGGCGGGGATGCTTTGCCCTCCCGCTCGGAGAATGGTGTCGCACTTGGGTGATGTCACTTTTGGAGGGGAGGGGGGGACTGAGCCTATAAGAGGGCTCAGTCCCTCCGGCTCAGCCTCTTTGCCACCTGAACGAGCAATCCCTCCCACCCACCCTTAGATTACGAGTGAGATTAGCTGATTGCCTTTGGAGCTGGATGCGAATTTTTGGCCTGCATCCTAAATTGGCCGATGTTTTAAGATTAATGGTTAGTTAAAATCCTTTTGGTCGCAGCTTCCGGTAGTGCGATAAAAAAGTTAGGGTGAGTTCATGATTGACACGTGGTGCAAAAATTATGCTATCTCTCTGTCAGGTCGAGCCAATCTATCAGAGGAGAGGTGGTTTTACATCGGAGGACCTCCCAGCCACCTGCCCACTTAGGGTCACGAGGCTCGGTGGGATGAGTTGGTTGGGGGAGTACCATTTCACAGAGCACCTGAAGGCGTACTGTACAACGGACAGCACCATTCAGAAGTAGGAGCTCACCCTGCTATAGGAAGGGTCCGGAGATCTAGGATTATCCGGACAATGAAGAATATCGCACTACGGTAGGCCCCCTTGTATTCTTGGGGATATGGTTTTAAATAGTTAATAAAGTTGTGGCCCAAGTTTTAACCCAACAACCTGTGTCTTGCCTTATTATTTCCGGGCTGGGAGGGCAAAACGAATGGCCGGGTGGTTCAAGATGATGATACTGCCCCTACTTCTATCACCTGAAGGAATAGCTTCTTTCTGCCTAATGGTAGGCAGAAACCTGGTTTAAGGGATCTTTCCCCATTTCAAAGTGTACCTTTAAAACTATTTTGATACTACAAAATTGGAGAAACTAAATATCCTGTGGGTTCTTAAATTATGTATTTCATGTGCATGATATTTGAATGTCACCATACATTTCCACTGCCCTTTAAAAAAAAAAAATTGAAGAATCTCAATAAGACATTATGGACAGTCTAAGTCCTGGAAGTCTCTGGCAGTTTATGATTTGTGTAATGGAAATCCCACTCTTTCCATGCATTTTTGTCCCAAATTTGGAAAACAAAAACAGCCATAAGGGTTGCCCGCCTGTCATGTGGGTTTGCCCAGATTTTCATTTGGCACAGAGTTGTTCTTCAGAAAAATCAATAACAAATGATTTCTGGCTGCTTGCTTCTGTGGTCCTGAGTTTCACACAAGGACTTTCCTATAACCCCAAGTCCAATCCTGCTGCCAAACCAAGGCCATTTCACGAGCCATTAGCTGTGACAATAACGATGTATGGCCCCCAAAGGAGCTCTGAGGGTTAAGTTTCCCAGTGCCTGGAAGATCAGATGAGCCTGTCTCAAATAAGCGGCCTATCTGGGTAACATCAAGGGTTGCCCCAATGTTCTGTCATGTGGCTGATAGTTTGCATGCTTGAAAGCTATATAGGAATGCAATATTTCCTACTCCATGTGTGGTTTGTTCCCTCTGCTCCAGCTGTATTTTGCTTGTCATGTTCTTGAATTCTGACACCATTTAGAACAAGCTGGCTGTGGCTGTAGAAAATGCATATTCCTAGGATTTTTTTTTTAAAAAAATGTTATTAAAAAGTGCACACTGCATCAAAAGACCAAAAGGAACAGGCAAGATTTGGGAATCTATTGGCAAGGGTTTCTTTCTATAAGATATGTCATTACAGGGTGGGTTGATGAGTGGTGAGAAGAAGGAAGGATAGGACATGGCTTACCATTGCTGTGGAAACAAGAACATAAAAACTGTGCCTAATTGTCATGGAGGAAGAGAGGGGTGCAGAGAGGGAGGGAGAGAGAGAGAGCATGATGACAACATTACTGTCACCACATTACCACACACTGTAAATTAAAATTAGCAGTAGACGGCCAGGCATCGTTTGTGTCTGATCCATTTAAGCACAGTAGCTGTGTGCAGGTGCTATGTCTACTTTTTTTTTTCATCAGGTTTTTATACTTTAAACAGCACACACATTGGTGAGACTTACATATAGAACAAAGCACAGGGTTCTTAAAAACAGGTAAGGAGTCAGCATTTTTCGAAGAAATATTGTCTGAATAGAAATGCTGAACAGGAATTGCATTAATATTGTAAGTCCCCCTACAAAGCTGTTGTTCCAAAGACACAATGCCTCATATTTCCACTAAAGTCATTTTTTAAAAAAGTTTTCAACATTTGTCTACCCCCATACCTACTGATAGGAAGGAACTGAAGATGACAGTCCTTCATACCTGCCTGCCTGCCTGCCTTCCCTTACACAAAAAAACACAACAACACACAAAAACAAAACAAAACAACCCCCCCCCCAAAAAAAACCAAGCACAAGAAGGAAAAAAGATTGGGAAGGAGAAGGGAAAAAAAGGCAAAATCAGGCTCAGTTCTTAATTATAAAGAGGGACAAACTGCCCATCCTCAATGCTGCTTCATCTAGGGGCTGAGTGTGTGGAGCAAGAAGAGCTCTCAGCTAGAATGATATCCAGGCAAAATGGAGGTAACTCTACTTTTGATTCATAAGGTCTCTTGGTTTTCACTTAGGGGTGTGAGGGTGCCTTCCAGCCCTACCAGTGTCCCAGTATTAGTTATACGGAACCACTCCGAGTAGTTCTGTAGGTAGCCTGGTTCTTCCAGCTATTTGTAAGTTGTTGGAACTGTGCTTTGTCTGTCAATGGGGAAAACAAAGGGCTGTGCCTTGGGATAGAGGGCTCCATGGAGCAGCGTTAAGTTCAAGAATGTGGTAGACCTTAAAGAGAGGGTTCTGTGTGCTTCCTTTTCAGACAGTCATTCACTTTTTCAGGTCTGCAGACGGTTGCCTCCAAAGCAGAATTTTACAACAGGAAAGGAAGTGGTAGAAAAGATGGACATGCTGTGTTGGTGATTTCCCTCTTGGTAACCTAGTTTTCAGAAATAAGCCCACACTGCTTTACTGAAGAATTTAAAACATGAGACGGCTTGTTGGCACATTTCATAATCATCAGCCATTCCTTTGGTACTTGCAGTATATGCCTTTATGAACACGTGTGCTTTGTTTCCACAGAAAGGACACCAGAGAGAATTCAAGCACATTAAGGAGATCTTAAGGGAAGGTGATGGTTGAGGGCAAAAACCTCTTTGTCTCTCTTTCAGATAAGAGCAGGGAATCTTCCCTGGTGTGAAAATTCCTCATTGAGGAATCTGCTTGTATTGATACAGCCTATATCAAGGAGACGGAAGAGCTTGGCAAGTATTCTTTCCATCCCTGGAAATATCTAAGGAGCCACTGAGGGCCAGAGCAGCACATTTTTCCTGCCTGAGACAGTGGCAAACATCTCCCTTGGACCCTGGTCAAGGTGCACAGGACACAACTCCACCCACATTATCTTGGTACATGAGACAGATAATCTCATTAATTATCCTTGGTCTTAGGAGTGTAATGATAGCCAAGCATCCAAGTAACAATTGGCTGCCTTTTTGTGCCACCCCAAACCTGCTGCTCAAGGTGGCCACCTCCTTCAGTGGTAGATCTCTGAACACATCAAATGCAAGACTTTTGCATCATGGCTGTACAACATCACATATTTCAGCTGAAAGTCATAGTGAGACACCACCACCAGCTCAGGCCTAAGATACGTGCTACTGTGCAAGTTCCGAACAATAGCCGTTCTCTGAGCTTTTGAAACTGCAATTATATCATACCTGTCCTTGAGGGAGTTCAAAGAGGCATAGATAATTAGCTACAGATAGCCATGATCCAGCTACAGTTGTGTCTGCAGTAGTCTGCCTGTTTACTTCTGAGTTAATTCCGTTAAACTCAATGAGATTTACTCCTGATTCTGAGTTCACACAGAATTGTGCCACAAGGCTACACACCCAAATACACACATGCTCCCAAACACAGGAGAAAAATCTCATGGAACAAAATGGGTCTTCTTTTTTGAGTCAACCTGTACAGGCTTGCAGTGCATTTTCCACTGAAAGGAGTAAAACTCCAGTTGCAACTTTAGCTGGACTGAGGCCAGAGTCTTCCTGGCCAGACTCAGGAAACTGTCTTCCTTTCCCCTCTATTTTGGCCACATCAACCTTGGTGCAGCCATCCTCCTGATTTCCTTGTCTGCCCTTTGTCTCTCTCTTTTGCTAAATTGTAGCAGGACTGCCTCATGCCATTTACCTATTTATTTATTTCTAGCCCTCAAAGGTGACCACATAATGAAGAGGAGGACGCCTATCTGGCAAGGAGTCTAGGAAAATGCTGGAAAATCCTTCGTGTTATTCTTTGAGTCTGATGTTAACACAATATTTCTGGATGATGTGATTTTAAGGAACAGCAGCGGCGGCGGCCACTAGCTGGGTGTCTGCCCTGTTCGAAACAAGCAGCTGCACATTTTCACATCCCGTCCAGAGAAGGCTGCTGTAATAGCCTCCAAAACCAAAGTTTTTGTTGTTGTTGAATAAATCTTTACTTGACCAGACAAATGTGGGTCTGCAGGGTGATTTCACAGTAGACCTGCCCTCTCCTTTTCTTTCCATTTTGGGCTTTTTCAAGCACACTTATACATATTGGGAATGATACAGCTGGAGTAATATAAATAGAACAAAACTCAACCTTTAAAATAAGGAAACCTCAGTGCTCGGGTGTTGCTCTGTGTTTTTTTTAAACATTGTTGTTTTAAATGACCCAAGCTGCTGGGAAGCCACACCTTCTGACCTCAAAATTCTGCTCCTTAAAAACTATCAGGGGTTCTTAGATTAATAAAATGATCAGACTCTGTACTGTGTCACATCACTGTGTATAGGCAATCATCTTGCTGAATGTTCCTTTACACAAAAGAATCCTTGCATATAGTAAATTAGAACATCAGGGAAGTCTATACTAAATGTTATCCTCTAAAATGCCAGTTTACTACAGGTAGAACAATAGATTTGTCCGTCCGTCCGCCCGTCCGCCCGCCCGCCCGCCCACCCGTCCTTCCTTCCTTCCTTCCTTCCTTCCTTCCTTCCTTCCTTCCTTCCTTCCTTCCTTCCATTTGGTTTGATAAAATGAGAAGCATTCAGAAATATGACACAATCTGGCCATCTGATTTCCTTCTAAAGTATCGCAGTGCAATGGTTAAACTGAAGTACTTCAGTCAAGCCTCTGCTCATGACCTGAGTTTGATCTCAATTGGTTCAAGGTTGAGCCAATAGCTGGCTCAAGGTTGACTCAGCCTTCCATCCTTCTGAGACTGGTAAATTAAGTACCCAGCTCACTGGGGGTGGGGGAAATGTGTAGCCTGCATAATTAAAATTGCAAATTGCCCAAAGAGTTTTTTAAGTACCTCAGGGCAGCATATAAGCAGCACACTTTGCTTTTTGATTTGGTTTAAAGTGGTTCAGGCCTGATAAAATATTACAAGGGAAAACTGAGAATCTTGGCTGGTTCCTATGCACACAAATCAAATATTCTGTCTTTGATTTGAAATTACCTTTGATGATGGTGAAAGAAGAACATACAAAAGTGGAACTATGGGTGAACATTAAGAAGACAAAACTCATGACTACTGAAGAACTACCTAACTTTAATATTAATAGTGAAGAAATGGGAATGGTTACAGATTTTCTATACCTTGCTTTAATTAAAAAATCCACATGGAGACTGAACCAAGAAATCAGAAGTTAACTGAGATTCAGAAGGGCAGCAATGAAGGAAATACTAGGAAAGATCATCAAGTGTAAAGATATGTCACTGGAGACTGGGGCCAATATCCACAATCTTGCATTTCTGGTCATGAAAGCTGGACAAAGAAGAAAACTGACAGGGAAAAAATGCTTCATTTGAAATATGGTGCTGGAGGAAAGCTTTGCAGATACTGTGGACTGCCAAGAAAGATGAACAAGTGGGTCCTAAATCAAATCAAGAACTTTCTCTAGAAGCAAAAAGGACTTTGGGCACATCATCATAAGACAGGACTCACTAGAGAATACAACAAAGCTAGGAAAACTTGAAGGCAGCAAGAAAAGAGGAAGACCAAATATGAGAAGGATTGACTGCATAAAGGAAGCCATGGCCTTGCATTTACAAGAGTTGGAGAAGGGCTAAATATTAGGACATTGTGAGTCAGAGGTGACTTAACAGCATACAACATCAAATTCTGTCATCTCAATGAATGACAGTTGAAAACTAGCAGGATTGGCTTCAGAATTTTGAATAGCACTGTACAGAAGCCCCTGGGTCCACTCTGTACCCAAATAAAAAGGGCATATATGGGGCTGACCCACTTTGTACCAATGTCTGGTGCTGCAGCCAGATGCCTAAGCCACTGCACTATTCAGCAGTTCTTAAAACAAAGAAATCAGCAGCACATTGATTGATTGATTGATTGATTGATTGAAGTGATCCCTGCCTTTCTCCTTAATAAGGATGCAAGGCGGCTTACATAATTAAAAGACAGTATTTAAAGCTAACAACTGTGAGTATACAATACTAAAAAGGATTTAAAAAATACTATACAAAACATAAAGGATATACCCCACCAGAAGAATCAATACAGTTTTGGAAGGAGACGGGATGCACAAGTTAAAACAAGAAACGAAATTCTGAAAACAATTATAGGTACATGTAGTAAATGTATTGTTATATAATCCTGAGGGTGGAGGGCAATATAGCACATTGTGGGGAATATATGTGTTACTTATGTTGTAATTTGATATAATACTAATAAAAATATTTTTTAAAAAATACGATACAAGAAACATAAGCAACACCAAAACACATTCAAAGTAGTAAGGTACAGCAATCCATTAAAGCCCTGCTCAGGCAACCAGTCACTGAGGGGAAGCTTGCCTGAAGAGAAAGGTCTTCACCTGGATAGCAGAGGTGGGGCCAGCCTTGCCTCTTGTGGAGGACAGTTCCAAAGTCTGGGAGTAGCGACAGAGAAGGCCCTCTCCCATGTCCCCACTCAATGCGCCTGTGAAGGTACCTCCCCTGATGATCTTAAGACCTGGGCAGGCTCATAAAGGGAGATGGGGTCCTTGAGGTAGCTTGAGTCCAAGTCATTTAGGGCTTTGTAGCTTAGAACCAGCACTTTGAATTCAGCCCAGCAATCTTAACCGTTTGTCTTCTTGGAGCAAAGTTTTTTTTTAAAAAAATGAAAATGAAAGATACAGTTGAAGTGAACCCAAGAAAGAACTAAGGAAAAAAGATGAATGAGGTATTAACCTTTTTTTTTTTTTTTAAAGCAAACTCTGCTCAGTTGGTTCGTTTTGGTTTTAGTTTATTTGAAACCCTTTCATTGAGGCACTATTTGACAAGTGTTTGCAACAGTATTGTTTCAACCAAGCACAACAGCTATGAAGAGAACGCTGAAGTGACAAAGAATTTTTTCATCCGCTACTCTTACAATCTGCCAAAACATTTACAAGAGCCTCTGTAGAATCTTACTGTACTAAAACATCTTGACTTGATGAACTGGGATTTTTCTGAACATTCAAACTTGGAAGAATAGATCTTTAACTGTTTTCCTTTGATCTCTCTGCCATAAAATGCCAGTTAACTGGCACAGTTGTGGTAACCTCTGGTGGGTTGAAAGGATGCCATTGTGTCCCCCAACAACTGGAGATGCCCACACCAAAGCAGGATGTCATAGAGATCATAATAGATATTGTTGTGCAGAGTAACAGAGAGGTTGATGCTCTCGGTTCATACTGTAGGTTGGCAGTCATCATATTAATTTTAACACAGAGAGAGATATCCTTCTTTCTTTATATTTTTTAAAAATACTTTTACCATATTCAGGAGTATTTTCGGTTTGTACTCTATATTTCAGAGATGATAATAGGAAATTTCTTTATGTATGAAGCTCTGAATTCTAGCCCCATGAACATAAAAACAGACCTACATTACTTCAGATGCATTCAGAGAAAATGTCATTGACTGCAATTACCTCAAAATTAGAAAATGAGCATTTGGCATTTGTGCCCGTTCCAGTTTCTAAATCTGTCTCGATTCAAAAATGTGTTGTGACGAAAACTTGGCCAACTTTAATAAAAGCAGGTATGTTACAGAGATTTGGTTTCACCAAATGTCATTTGGAGGAGTCCTGCAGAATGTTTTGTACGATATTGTTCTTATCAAGCAACTCAGCAAGAGACAGCTGCTTGGAAACGGCATCGCCTTCATTTATTAAAAGCATTTGGAAGGTTGCACAGCCGAAAACAAGGTCAGACATAATAGCATCCATATTTGGTTGGAGGAGCGGCTTAGCCTTACCCACCTGCTGGACTACCAGCCAGCTGAATGCGAAGACTTTATCAAACAAACAAAAGCATACCAGGTAGCACTTCTAGTGCAACTTTCTATAAGTAGGCAGTGAGAAAACCATTTGAATGCTTGATTTACCGCGTTTCCCCAAAAATAAGACAGGGTCTTATATTAATTTTTGCTCCAAAAAACGCATTAGGGCTTATTTTCAGGGGATGTTTTATTTTTTTTCATGTACAGCAATCTACATTTATTCAAATACAGTCATGTCATCTTCTTCTGGTTGCTGCACAAAGGTGGGGCAGGTTTTACTTAACTAGGGCTTATTTTTGGGGTACGTCTTATTTTCGGGGAAACAGGGTATTTCTCAGTGAGAAGTACAGAAGCTGCTTGCTAGTGGTAGTTCACAAACAGGACTGACCATAGATTAGAAATGATTGTCATTTTGGGAGAGAAAAAATCTGTAACTACACAACTTTATGACAAAACACACAGAGAGAGGGAGGGAGCCGTGTGGTACTTACACAAAACAAATGCAGGAGAATGTGACACTTTTATTAGACCACTACAAAAAAAAATCAAACAATCAATGCAAGCTTTCATGAATTAAAATACAATTCTTCAGGCAAGCACCAGTATCTTGTGGACAGGACAAAAAAATTATAACTGAATGTCCCAGATATTCATGGCAGTAATTTGCCAGATAAGCTTCTTAAGGTGAGTTTAAAACTGATTGCAAATGGGCTATGGGGTGTGTGGTTCCATGCTTCAGCCCTGGTAACATAGTGCAATTTTCCTTCATGCTCTTCACGGAGGGTCTGCCTCTGCTTGAATAGCTGCTTGAATATTTATATATATATAAATATATATATTTACGTATAGTCACATGATATATAAATTCCTGGGCACATTCACAGGACTGTCTTTTCTTTCTTTCTTTTTTTTTTTTGATAAATATGCATAAGTGATATATCGCTAAAGCAGCATCTAAATTTGTGTGAAAAACTTTAGAAGGCAATATTGGAAGACGTTTCATAATACAAGGTTTTTCTTGACAGTTCTTCAGTTTTAGGGCATTTTGTTTCTCAAAGGACATTGGGAGGGTGTTTCTCCATGTTGACAAGGGATAAATGTTATGAGGACATGATGCAGCAGTAAACTCTTGGGGGAGAGAATACTGATACATCGCTTAGCATTTAAAAAAAATTAAAGGGAACAAGCATGGTGGCCATGCATTGCCACAGAAAACACAAGTGGGCACAGCGTAAATCAACAGCAACATTCACATATGCCAAACCAATGTGGATTGAAGCGATTCAGGGACTGGATCATTTTTAAAAGCCCAAGGTCGAAAAAAAAGAGATTGATTAGCCAAATGAATTGATTTTGCCTGTACATCATGTGAAAAGAAATTTATAAAATGCTTTAAGGAATGGCAGAATCGATATAACCGTGATTCTTATGGTCCATGTGAGTCGTCTAAGGGTACCAGATGTGTCTGTTGTTCAGGCCATATTTTGAAGGGAGGGCATCTTCCTTTATCAACCATCCTCTTAGTGACCAACCTGGCCTCCGAAAACTTTTTCAACCCTTGAGTTTTAAAATGCCTTACCTTGCAAAGGTTGCAAAACAGGCTTGTCTTGCTCCAGGAAGATTCCCCTCTAACTGAGGGTTGTAGGGGGTTGGGGTGAGGAGAAACAGCAGAACAGACTGAGCCCTTCCGTTCCCATTGGTTTGTGAGACGAAAGAAAAACTCGTTCCTGAACATGTGTGGCTTGGCTTGACTTGGCTTGGCTCACTCACTGGAGTTATTTTAAGCTACTTGCTTCCAGCTTCCCTGTTTTGCATCTGCTTTGTGACTGGATTGCATGGGATAATCTGTCAGGGAACATGAACGATACTTTGCAGCTCTCTGCTTCTGTAGCATCCTGCTTGGCTTGCACAGAAGAAAGGAAATCTCCACCAGGAAAAGAAGGAGCTTAGCAATGAAATAGCAGGAACTGATTTGGGAAAGTGTGAAATGACATCTGCTTAAGTGTGAAATAGAGAATATCATGCTCCTTTTCTGTGGGAATATATGGGCCAAACTACTTTGCAGCCTGAGATTTCCCAATTAATCTGTGGATAGCAAACAAATTCCAAATGGATTTGAATATCATCAATGCAAACAAAATTAATAAATTGATAGTTTCACTGTGGTCAGATATCAAGAGAAACTGGAAGTCAAATGAGGGTCTCTGCTTGGATACCCAGAGATAATAGATCTCTCTCTGAGTGTGTGTGTGTTTGTTTCTGACAAACACCTACAGCTCTTTCCTGTAACTTCCCAAGGACAAGCTTCAAGGGACAATATAATAGGGGCATCCCACCATCTTTGAAAGAACATACCACTCAGAAGATACAAAGGAGATAGTCCTCTCCATGACTCTAACCATCGACTTGTTGATTACCATTTCATATTCCCAATCTCCTTTGTTTGCTGTTGTTATCAGTTAAGCACATAAGAACAGGAGGGGACACCATGATCTTTTTAGCTGGGGGAGGGAAGTCTACCTAGTGGCATGGTCTGCTCCTAACAGAGTTGGGATTAGGAATTCAGTTAAAACACCAGGAACAGGCAAGTTAGGCCAAATTAAATGTATATCAGAGGCAGGCCATGCTAAAAAGAAACTCCTTGAGTTTCAAAAAACAGAAAGGGAGAAGAAGCCCCCCCCCCATATTGCCCATGACTGTCCTCTGTTTTAAGAGATGGGCCATAAATTCCAACCTGCTAGCTGAGGAGCAGCTTCAAATCAACATGCATGCTTCAGCTATTTCCATCTAAGAGGCTAACCTGGCCTCTGCACCATCAGCCATGTGAATTTGGGACATTAAAAACAACACATAAGTTTGGAACCCAGAACTTGATGTACAGCCTTCAAGAAGATGATTTATTATCGAAAGCTCACTGTTTTTGTTTGCTTGCTTGCTTTATATTCTTAATGGTTGATTAAAGGTATCACCTGCTCCTCCGTCTGTATTGTTTCCATGACGATGCAGCCTTTTCCTGATTTTTCCTGAACATTTTCTAAGTTGCTGATTAATTTTCAACCTTTTGCATAACTTTTTAAAAAGTTAAATACAATACAATGCAATGCAATACAATAAATACAACACAATACCTATTTTTAAAATTACAGTTTAAAAAATTGTAAGAGCAAACTCTAAGGAATAAATATATTAATTTTGCAACAGCAAATAATTATCCTGATTTTCCCAGTGCAGCCCTTTTCTACCACCTAGAGGTAGGGAAAGATAATGCAGCTTTTTGGTTTTTAATCTGCACAGTTGCAGAATTCCAAGGGATTGCTATCTTGTTCTCATAATACTTTCACCAGAGCTTGCAAAATAGTTTTTTTTATTGGACTATGATTCTATTAATCCTGCAGCTGCCATATGGATGAAAGAGTTGAAACTCAAAAATCCAGTTCTCAAGTGTTGTTTTTAACAACGACTTTCTGTATGGATCCATCCTCATTTTCAAAATGATTAAATAGCATTGCTCAACTGATGTCTTGTCAAGCCAAATTCAGCTTAATATTCATCTACCTCAGGCTGTATGGAACTTGGATAAATCAATTTTTGGCCAGTGTTCACCCAGAACTACAAAAATGGGGCATATTGGGGGAGACAGACAGGTGACAAAAAGTCTGGTGCTTTTTTACAGGCCTTCTTTTAAGGCTCAGCAGCATCAAAAACTGTTGGTGTTTGTACATGACCGGGGACCACACCATCATGGGAACTCCCTCCTCCTGTGTAATTGCCATGGGGGACCTCCGCCAGTGAGGGCTACAATTATTTATATTCATTAGTGCCACAAGCCTTTGCCTCCCCTTTTTTTTAATGTCTGAGGAACAATTCCCCACTTTTGAGGGGAAAGGAGAGGGGAGCACCTGAGCCACAGGCTGATTAATTTAATGCTAAATTGTAATTTTGCATTACATTGAATGATTCCAGTGAGTGAGAATTAACTCTGAGCAATAGACTAGTGCTGTTCCAGAATCTGACCTCTGTTATTGCAGACATGGAACAGAACAGACTCAGGAATGCACACCTTTGAAACTAACATGAACTGGAAATAGAAACATTGATACCACACTATATTTGTTGGCTTACACCACAGTGCAGTGGCTTGGGCTGGTGTGGCTGTTGGAGGTGCCCCATCATATGACCTACTTACTACTAGAGAAGATTCATATGTAATTCAATGACACCACCCTAAGCCCAAATAATAGTGGCGCCTCTATTTTGCTATTATGCTCTTGTGTGCCCTGCTTCATTTCAAAACACGGGGGCTTGCAATCAATCATGGTTCTTTCCCCCACCTCTTGGTGGATACTTGTTTGCTTTACTTCTTAGCTTTTAATACTGCTTTGCAAGCCTAGCTCAGAAGTTAGTGCCAAAAACTGCATCATGTCGATAGGAACAAAACTCTTGCAAATTCAAGCTGGCCCTCAAAATCCATTAGTGCCCTAGGAAATTCAGGAGTTGGAATTCTAGCAATAAGGAGGTTTAGATTTTGGTTTACATATGTTGACATGAGAATCTCAATTGCACCAGTTATGAGAGTAACCGCTCATGGTGATGAGTGAGTAGGTCCTCTAAGGGGGAATGGAAAATCAGAAATGGACTCTGTGTGGGGAGAAATACGCAAAGGTGCTGACAACTTAATGAATAACTTGACTGTTATGACAGTAGGACACCTTGCAGTTCCAAGAGCAAATATTTGAAATAATATGCAACACAGGAAATGTATATATGTATGTAGAGAATACAGGGTTTGCCCATATCACTAACAGATGGGTTATGGTTTGAAACTCTGGAGTTTCAGTTTGGCTGGGTGCTGAGGTGTAACAGTTTTGAGTCGTTCCATGACTGATGGCTCCCATGACAAAAAGAAAGCAATCTCGTAACCTCTTCTTTTTCTTTAATAGGGATCCAGTGATTCCAGATGTTGTCCAGAAGAAATATCAAAACTTGTTCCTTGTATCTTTATTATTTTCCAAAGAGTAGCCTGGAACCTGCACAAAACTGGGGAAAGTTTCTTTTGGGGTTATAAATTCCATAGCAGCCATGCTATCTTGTGTGTGTTGGGGGGGGGGGGAGGAAGGTCTGGAAACTGTAGTTTCAAAAAGTAACTTTTTCAAGTTTTTATCCCCTCCCATCAGCAGGGCAGCCATTCTCCATGGGAGCCATATTACACCCCCCCCAGGGGCCCTGACACATTTAAAGGGGGCCACAGACTGGAAACAATTCACACACTATCTTATGAGGCTCATTATGTAAGTTACAGAATCCTTATTTGGCCTATATTCCTTTCATATTATATTTACATCTGTGGTCAAAAAAAAGGTTAGGAATGGCTGGTCTTTAGCTTCAACTCTGGCATCCCCTGGAATTGCAATGTCAAGGATCTGGACATTTCTTCATTCTATTACTACTATGTCTGGTGTGTTATGTTCAAAGTGTCTATCAGTTTGGATCCAGAAATCCCACAAGATCTTGACTTCATCATTTTTTGACACTTTCTCTACCTGATGTTCCTATTGGTTTTGGGAGGCTGGCAAGTTATATTTTTTGCATAATGACCAGTGCACTAATTTTGCCACTCTATCATGTCTAATTTTGCAATTTGTTTGTGCAATCTTTGGACATTCACATATGAGGTGGGACACAGTTTCATATGATGATGATGATGATTTCCCACCTTTCCACTAAAAGATAGTGCTCAGGATGGCTTGCTGTTGTTTAGTCGTTAAGTCATGTCCGACTCTTCGTGACCCCATGGACCAGAGCACGCCAGGCCCTCCTGTCTTCCACTGCCTCCTGGAGTTGGGTCAAATTCATGTTGGTAGCTTCGATGACACTGTCCAACCATCTCGTCCTCTGTCGTCCCCTTCTCCTCTTGCCTTCACACTTTCCCAACATCAGGGTCTTTTCCAGGGAGTCTTCTCTTCTCATGAGATGGCCAAAGTATTGGAGCCTCAGCTTCAGGATCTGTCCTTCCAGGATGGCTTACAAAATTCTTAAAAGACTAAAAACAGATAAAACTACAATAAGGAAAAAAGTATAACTTCATATAACCAACCCACTCTAAAACCATAACAATCATGTACATTTACATTAAAAACAACTATAACCAACAAAGGATGGTGTTAAGCAATACCACAAGACAGGGTAAAAGGTATCAAGAATTGTTTTCAAGAAACCATTGATTTTGCCACTAAAATTTGGTTCTTCAGTGGATTGTATAAATAAATATATTTGTAAGTTTGGAAACATAGAATGATTCTTTATTCTCAAACAAGTATACATTGATAAAAATTTGGTAGATTGTTTCCTGTCCAGTTAAGGAAAAGCACTGTTGTTAAAATAAGAGATGTAGCCCCTAGGGTTGTGCAAATGCTTTGAACTTAGGGGACTTGAATCAGAATTGAATAGTCCCACTTCAAAGAAATGAGGTGGCTGGATATGAAACATCAGAAAGAAGTGCTTTTATCATAAGGCTTCAGGCCCACTCCCATTTGGTATATTTTTGAACCTCCCCAACTTTCTGACACATGAGAAATGCAAGGAATGGAGAAGGGGAAGCAGAGGAGGTGGGTGCATTTGTGAAACTGACAAACCTACTTCTGAATCGTGGAATTGTTTGACTGGAGTTTTTCAATCGCTGCTCTTTTGGGAGGGAAGTTGAAGGAGAAGCCATGGTCAGCTTACCTGTGGATGAGCAAATGGACCAGTTGCTTTTTTGAAGTGCTGAACGTGTATCTCTGCTATGATCCAGTCAGTACCCTCACAATGAGAATGTAGTACCAATGTCAAAAGAGGGTTTTGTAACTGGAAGAAGATACTTTGGTTCAAACCCATGAACACATTCTTCTTCATGCTGCTAGAAGAAGACAGCCACTTCCCTACCAATGGCAATCAATGCAAAAGGCTATGGAAATACACCCAGTTGCTAGGCTTCTGTCTTTGCCATGAAGAACTGTTGTGATCACCACTTTTGAAACCCTCCAGATCGCTTCTAGAGTCACAGCACCACCAGTCATTCAGTCTGCCTGATTTTTTTCCTCAGCCAAAATGGTGCAAAGCCAAAATTGCCATCCTCTGAAATGGAGGAAGTCAGACACTTTATTCTGTCTGAAAGATTAGAGGAACTGGGCTCTGGGTCTGAGACTTTTGCAAGAGTTTGGCAGTATATCTCTTATTTTGACAACAGTGCTTTTTCTTAAGTGTATAGAAAACAATCTACCTAATTTTCAAGCAACAAAGATTTGTTTGACGAGAAAGACTTGTGCTGTGTTTCCAAACTTACAAATATATTTATTTGTAGAATTCATTATCCTTTTAGGAGGGATGTTGAAGGAGGACCACTGCTTAGATGAGGCTCATTTTTGGATAGCAGTTTCCAGAAAGCCCCAGTCAACATGGCCAAGAATGTAACTTCTCAAAGCTCTGAACTTATTTCCATAAAGAGGAAGCAGAAATACAGTTAAGGGCTCAATCACACCTGCCAAAAGAACCCCAGTTATACCATTTGGCAATTAATTGGATTGTTTAAAAAAATTCTGTTCATATGACACATGGCTAACATTGATTCATTTGCCCTGGCAATCGGTTTATTTCCCCTTCACCAGGAGGGTGTTTTTAAATTTTACCAATGATGTATCACTTTATTCCTTATTCTTTCAGCATGTGTGGATGTTACTGTTGATTTATTTACTTTACAAAAGGGTCAGTTTTTGGGATGTTATGGCCACTTCATGGCCACTGCACTTGTGTCCCTCTTTTTATTTATTTTTTCCTGCTTTGAATTGCAAAGAAAGCCATGTTATATAAATGTCTCTCCTCTCTCTCTCTCTTTCTCAACCTTATTCTTCACAAAACTTTGCAAGTCTTTTAAAACCCACTTCCTCCTCCTGACACTGAGCAAAAGGGAAAAGAAAAATGAAAGCCAAGAACTGAGATGGAGAGATATGCAGAGAAATAAGGAAAAGGGGACAAGTGAGTAAAGGAGAGAAGGGGAAAGGGGAGGAGGAGAGAAAACTTGTATTGCTCTATTGATATATCACCTTATGGGACACTTTATGGAGGTAAAATATGCACAAATACAAATGGGGGGAGTGCAAAAGTTAGGTAAGATGTATAACTACATGTGCATTAGGAAAAATGCAAAAAAGTGTGTACAGATTTCAGTCAAGAAAAATCAAAGTTCTACCATCTCAAGTGACACCAAGGCAGGAAAAATGTATGTGAGATTCAGAAAAACTGAAAAATATTGAGACCAAGAGATTTCCACATTCCTACGAAAGAGCTTGTGCGGGGCCTGAACACAGTTTGTGTTGGACAAAGACATGGGGAACATGGGTACAAACCCCTACTTGGCCAGGAAGCTCATTTGGGCTAGTCAATTTCTCTCTCAGCCTGATGTATCTCCCAGAGTTGTTATGAGCATGAAACAGTGGGGGATGTATGCTGCCTTGAGCATATGTATAGAAACACAACAAATGCAAAATAGTGAATATTGAATAGATGAAACACTGTGCCTTACCACTGCTTTTGGTGAACCAGAACAAAACATGGGACTTCACATTTATGTACTCCAAGACAAAAATCTGATGAGGAATGGGCCTGGTCAGTTTAGTTTTGTCAGCATGAAAGCAAATACCATCTTTTTTAAAAGTGTCAGGTCCAATGTAGCACTAGTTTGCTTGTACAGATGCAACAGGGCTTTTGTCTTCTCTCCTCCTTTAACACAGTTCTCCACACTCCTGGAAATCTGCTCTGGTGGGTATCCTAGGAAGATACCCCAAAGAAGATTCTGAAGACATGCCAAAGACTGTTTGGGGGATGTTGAAGTCATCCCTCTCCCAATTCTGCTGATGAAAGTCATTTTACCCATAGAAATAGTTTTAGAAGAGGTAGCCACGTTTGTCTGTCCTAGCATATCAGGCAAAAACAAAAGAAAAATATAAAATAAAGAAGACAAAAAGAATGTGTCAACTTAAAGACTAACTGCTATATTTTAACGTGATTTTTCATGGACAAGTCATCTTCCTCAGACATAAGAGTAGGACTATGTGGAAAGTATTTAAATGTGAGTTTTCGTGACCTGAATTGATATAAATATATAATATTTGTCATATAGTCCCCCTCTCATGTCTGAGGAAGTGGATTTGTCCACAAAAGCTCGCATTAAGATATAGCAGTTAGTCTTTAAGAAGCCACAATGTTTTTGTCTTCTTTATTTTTTTTTATCTATCTATAGATATAGTTGCATCCTCACCAAAAGCAATAGTGTAGGAAAAAGATAAGAGACAATTGATTTTATTCATTTGAAATTATTTATGTCTAGAGATTCTAGCCAGCCAGCTGCTAAATCATATTCTGCTTATGTGTTTTGCATGTTATAAGCATGTTCCAACAATCTGCTTATGTGTTTTGCATGTTATAAGCATGTTCCAACAATCTCATTCTCTCTCTCCCTCTCTCTCAAAATCTATGTATGCCCTGATTTCACAAGATTGGCTAGAGATGAAATGACAAGGAAAGGTGTCTTCAAAATGTCACTTGAGATTTGATGAGAAGTTAGTCCTTTCTGTTTATTGTACACGTTTTGAAAGTCTGAATCCAAATTTTGTTTTCAACATTACAACATAGTTTAGATGTAAGTTATTAATATGGTGACTTGGCACAGCTTTTAAGCGTGCAAAGTGGTGGTGTTGGTGGTGGGGGACGCACTACCAAGCTGTTAATGGATTGTTCCCATTCATGTCTCACCCAGCTCTTAATAGCAGCCTGCAGCACATCACTCACATGTACTCGCTGGCATCACTGATTTTCAACATAAACATTTTTCCTCACTGCCAGATCACTAATGGGGAGGGGAGGAATCACCCATTCAATGCATCTTAAGTAGGTGATGCCTATATATGTTTCGATAATGCACATTTCTATTGTACATACAATACTCAGAATTTATTTTCTTCTTTTTTAAACTTCTGTTGTGGTATTGCAATTCTGCTAGCTTCTACCTTTTGGTGATGTTTCTTTGCATCCAGGAGAACTGTAGGAGCCCTTTATACCTGCAAGTATTGCTGATCCTTGGGTGCACTAGCAACCTTGTGGAACAACTAATTAAATTGGCAGCTTTCCTGACAGAAACATTACTATGTTTCTCCTGCACTTCTGATCTTAGATAATTTTCAGGAGCCAGTGTACTTCATCTAAGTTAAGGTAGTTGGTAGCTAGCAGCATGCACTGATCCCTCTGTATGTTGATCTTTAATATGGCACCACTTAGAAAGCCCCACTGGCAAAGAAATAACAAATAGCCATGAGCAGTATTATGTGTGTGTTGTTCACCGTTACAGGACTGCCTCTGTATAAATATAAATTGTGAGGGGAACTACTGTGCTACTCTGCTGATGTGACTAGTTGCACAAAAGAGTTCTAATGCATACTCAGAGAGGTATCAGTCAGCTTGGATCAACATGGATGACCTTATTTGCAAAATGAGAGATCTCCAACATGAAAAAGTATTGGACAGATACAATCAATCCTTGTGCGCATTATGGTGTTTCTAGAAGTGATAAACTAAGAAGTGTTTTAGGAACTGCTAAAACAGATCCCTTCTTTTCTCTGGAAAGGTCCATTAGACAGAATTACAGAACTGAGGAGGTGGAAGGGTTCCTGAAGGTAACTTGGTGTAATCCCCTGTTGATTCAGGAAGTCCACAGCTAAAAAATCCCCAACAGATGGTCGTAGTTCATGGTCAGCTTCCTTGGTCTGATCCTGTTACTGCTTTCAAATGGTAAGAGCCATTCCCACCTAACCTGCCATCTCTTCTTTGCATTTCTGGCTATTCTCTTGATAGAAAACATAGACCCATAGATAACATCACAAGGGGCTCCCAAAGTGCCCACACATCCTCCCTCTTGACCAGAGACAGAGGAAAAGTCAAGTTTCTCTGGAAAGGAATCCAACTCCAAGCTTGTCTTATCTCCACACACCCACAGCCCCCTCATGTGGGATTGCTACTATCACCTCACAGCATGCGGGGTGAGTTCTGATTCGCCTTTCAGAAGCCTGATAAGACAGGCCTCATGAATTGCCCTTTTCAAGTTGAGCTTGCGCTGTGTAGCCAATCTTTATCGCCAGCCTCAAGGAAGGGAAATCAAAAGCTTGCTAAAAGCTTTTCTTTCCCCTGTTCTCTGATATTCTGTAAGTCACACTGGGAGCCTAATATTGCACAACACACACACACACACACCACCAATCAAACCATTGTGAAACAGCAAGCTGATAACGAGCAAAACTAAAACAGATGTAGAGGAAGAAAGAGTCATGGACTACTTCAGCTAGGTTTTGCATTCACCTTACATCGTCTTCAGATGGGTTGCCAACTCATGGCAATCACAGGAATGTGTATTCAAAAGAGAGAGAATTCAACAGTTCTTGAAATGTGCAGCTGAACACGTTCCAAGGCTCACATACACATTTGCCTTTCACACCATAGTCCCTTCTTGTTTACACATCACTACCACCACCACCAAAGAATGGCTCATGGACCAAGCAAGAGCCAGTCCCCCAAAAATTTCAGAAGGGGAACCCCCCACACACACTTTAATCACACATTACAAATGCACTACAACTGTGTTAGCACTGAACATAGCCTAAACATTCTTTATTGTTGTGTGCCCCTAAAAATGACCTCTGGAATGTGAAGGGTTGCTTTAAGACAGTGGTTCCTGACCTTAGGTGCCCAGATATTCTTGGACTAAAACTCCCAGCAGCCTTCACCACTAGCTATGCTTGCCAGGATTTCTGGGAGTTGTAGTCCAAGAATAGCTGGGGACCCAAAGTTGGGAACCACTGCTCTAAAATATAGTATGGTCAGAATGGCTACTATTCTATTCAGCATTCAGAAATGGACTGAATGGAAGGTAAATGTTAGGTACTGTCAATTGGACATCCAACACATACAATAGTAGCCAATTACAGGATACACTTCCTTTGATTTCCTTTGAGATTCACCATCAGGATCCATTCACACATTATATTTTCTCTACACTAAATGTATTTGCACATGAGGAGTCACGGGAACCTGTACATAAATTTACTTTGGCGACAAGCTTACATAGATACGTTTCACATCAAGTAGGCCAGGCAAACAAGTGATGGGAAAGAGTGGTCAGCCATGATGTCTCAACTTTTATATTTACATATGGAAAAGATGACATCTGTGTCTGATCATGGCCATGTACACTTAGTTTTCATTCTATTCAGATGAGTATTATATGTACAATAAAAACACGATCTAGGACACATACCTATGCCTCACTCAACTTCTCACTTTTGCTTCTGGGAGTCCTCATACTTAGTTTCATGTCTGCTGAGCTGAATCTGCAGCTGGACAACATCTCTGGAACAACTAAAGATATGGGTGGAGTTAAATCATGAAGAAACACTGTCTTTTTGGAATTGTTCTTCTATGGGTTAGGTGCATCCAAAAACTTGAGTCTCTAGTTTTGTTTGACTGGCATATGCTGGCATTTTGTCATGTCTGCTTTTACTCACCTGTTTATTCCCCTAAACAAGCTCTACTCTTATTAACAAGATAATGGCATTCTTCGGGGCAGGTTGGGGTGAGATGAAGGAAAAAGAGATCCCTCAAATTACTCCAGATGATTTCCACTGGCATTTCAATAGTTTTTGCTGCAACTGGTTGTTTTTGAACTTTGCCCCTATCCTTTTTATTTGGCAATCTGATTAAGCCCAGAGTCAAAAAAATGTCACCCCCCCCCCCAGCTCTCAAAATAAATGACTGTGACATGTGTGAGGGTTTTTGTTTTAGGTTGTTTTTTTTTTTTAACTTTACAATGCCTTGTAGAGTGCAATATCAGTTGTGGGCCTAGATTAAAAGCAAATGCCTAATAGTCCTATGGGGAATTCTGCCCTATGGCATGGCAGCTTGCACAAAGGAATGTAAAGGCATGTGGCAGGGAGCAAGAGTCAACAGAGAAAGCCAGCAGTAAAATGGAGAAGACAAGAGTTCTCTGTTGATCCAACCTATTGAGAAGCCACCAACTTCTCTGTAAGAGAGCCAGTTGAGCTAGGTGCTAGCTCATCTGGACCAAAACTCAGGGCAGACCAATTAGCAGTGAAATGTGGATTCACCAATGAGTATATATGTAGACAAATAAATATTAGCTAGGAAAAGACTCAGTGAGGGGAAGCAAGACTAGCCAGTTAGGTTAAGAAGAAGAGTCCCTCAGAGCACCTTGTCTTGGCATAAAAGAAGCCAGGAAGCCCAGCCAGGAAGGCAGCACCACAGTTTACAACAAAAGGGTGGCCTTCAGATGTTGTTGGGCTGCCCTCTTTGAACAGCCCTCGCCAACAAGGCCACTAATGAGGCATGCTGGGAGTTGGAGTCCAACAACAGTCAGAGACGTGCGCTTTGCCCATCTCAGGTGGTTGATGTCCTGAAGAGTGTCCTTAAACAGCTACAACTTAGGAACTCACTGGTGGGGATCAAATAGGCTATGGTGGCTGATGCCCCCTTCTATATAGCTCAGTATTAAGCTGACACAGATATATTTTATCTACTTGGACTCCAACTCCTAGAATCTCTGCCAGTTGGCTTCCTAATAAATATAAATACATTGGTCTTATCTGCTTATTTATTGATGAGTAAGACCTCTCAGTTTGTTAGCAGGCATCTGTCTGAATAAGCAGTTCAGAGAACTGTGCCATACTCCCAAGATGAATACTGGTAGGATTAGCTCTTCCAAAGAGATGGGATTTGTGATCCAAATACTAGGTTTTGCATAGTATTGCTATAATATCCATATCATAACAAGAATAATAAAGTCCATGGCATCACGAGTCACATACTATTTTAAGGTACAAGCAATTTTCTTTTTGCTTTGTTTGGGTATTTATTTATTTATTGGGGGGGACAACTGAACCCCTCACCCATTCATTACCATGGCTTCATTGTTTTTTAATAACTCTTTGCAAGCAGCTCTGCAAACAGATTTCAATAGGCTACAAACCAGCTATAGATTTGGGCTTTCCCGCAACTGTAAAATTTACCCGTGAACTGTTTGGACTTATACATCTCTAAGATTCTGTCGCATCCTGGACAGCTTCATTCATCTACTAATAACAATGAAAGGCTCCTTTCTAACAAAACAGTTGGCCAAAACAGTGACTACAAATATTACCTTAGATATCTACTTCTATAAGGGCTGAAAACTCCTTTTTCCTCCTGATAGGAGCTTGGAATCCAGGCCAGTTTATGACACAAGTGAGCATCATTTAGATGGCATGCCTAAAATCCAGGTAAAACCCAGCCAGCTGGGTAATAGAGCAGCCCTAGTTCAGGACAGATAAAGCAGAGATCAGGTGAGAAGACATTTTCTGGCTAGCAAATTACCAGAATGCCAGAGGCAGGAAGGTGCCTGGGCTGTATGTTACAGTTCCTCCTTGTCTTAGGGCTTGATTTCACTGAGGAAAATAGCCTCTTTTGTATCGGGTTGAGCTGAAAACAACCCGATTTAGATTTTAGCATACACATGAGGCATATACATGCATGGACTACTGTGTCACAGAAGTGAGTTTTTCTGCTCCTCTGGCAGAGGTCCATTTATTTTGAGTCGCATGTGGAATCAATTCATTAGAATTGATTACACATATGTGTATGCCCCTGCCACTTAAAAAACAAAGTCCTAGTATATGATACAGCACTATACCAGATATCAGGAATTTAAAAAGATTAAAGTGCTGTGATTGCCTCCACCTGATTGCCACCTTGCCAGCAGTAACTTCCCCTCTTTCCGATCGCTTGCCTGATTGCCCTCCGAATCACCTCCCCCTTGCCTGCCCAATTGCCCTCATCACCCATCCTATCCTCCCCTCCAGCTGGATCACCTGTGCTCCCCCAAAATGCCTCTCCATTGCCTGCCTGATCAACCTTCCACTCATCCACTCACCCACTCTGCCCACCACCCGGGACTTAACTTTCTTTCTTTTTTTTTTACATGTGGTGGCAGCATGCGGGCAACAGTGGAGATCTCCCCCGGGACTCCCACCCATCCCACCAGCTCCTTCAACAGAGACAAACTGCTCACGGTTGCATGGACCCTCGTTTTTACCATATCTCAATTCCCTCATGCCACTGCTGCTGAATTTGCCACTATCATGCCACTGAATCTTAGTGATGTGGTGGCAGCAACAGCAAGGCACACAGGAAGCATAAAACTTGTTTTCAAGTGTAGACAAACTCTGGGAATGCTTCTGGAGGGTGACTCAGCTTGAAAACAAGACACACTCTCTTTGTACACCTTGTTTTAAAGGTCTATTGTGATTTTGCTTTGTCCTTGCCTTGCTGCCAGAATTTAGTTGCCAGAGGAGCAAAATTTGCAGCAGTGGGGATCAGGTGTAGCCCCTTCTGGTTCCAGGGGCCCCAATCTGCTCCAGATGTTTCCCAGCCCTTAACCTAGAAGACCTGCTAAGGGCTGAACCCCTATTGCTATTCTAAAATGCATTGTTTCTTAAAAAATTATAGTGGCAACTCTTGTTGGAAATTCATATATTTTTTACTTATTTATTTTATTTTTCTGGCTTTTACTCTACCCATCTAGATTCAATGAATCTACTCTGGGCAGCTTACATTCCAAATATAAAACAAAATTTAAAATAAACAATATCAGACAACATAGAGATAAGCAAAGACCAAGATGGTAAGACTTAGGGAATTAAGAAATGGAAGGGGGGAAGGCCTGCCTGAAGAACCAAGTCTTCCGCTTGTTCTTAAAAACTCCCAGCGAGGGTGCCAGGTGAATCTCCAGGGGCAAGGTGTTCCAGAGGCAAGGGGCCACTGCCATACTGAACTCAGTTTGGGAGGGATGGGGGAAAGGAAGATACAATAATATACGTATTAGAAACAGAGAGTAAAGGTATCTAGATGATAGAATAAAGAGACTTCACTTTAACTGCATGGGTATGTCAATATGTCTCTGTGTGTACATCCTTTTTTTCTAGGCAAAATACACGTGTAGACCCTATAAATCCCCTTCATGCTCCAAGAGCGAATGACCTGTAGTTTACCTTTGACTGCGACACAAGCTACTTGCCCTTCAGCACAATTAAGCAACTGTAATGTCCAGCACAGAGGTTCCACTACGTTTGATTCAGTTTTAACTAAAACAGGCAACTGTAGACTCCCTGGGGTGCTTTTAATGGGTCACTTAACCATCAGGTGAGGTGGCTGCTCGCCTGCTTGCCCTTTGTGAATTGTTTCATTTTTATAGCACTGCATCCATTCCCATTCCTCTGAGAAACAGCCAGCATTTGACCAAGAATATTTTCAGATTTCTTCTCTCTCTCTCTCTCTAGCTGTCAGAAGTTGTGTATTTTTCCAGTGTCAGAAAGACTTTTCGATAAAAGAAAAAGATAATGTGATGATAAAAAGGAGAAGTGAGTTTTAAAAGTAACTATGAATGAAGGCTTGGGTCACCAGCTGCATCTCCCTGCAAAGGCAGTCCTTCTACTTTAAAGGATAGTATTTTTCACTTTTTAAAATTTGTCTCTGCACTTACAGGCTGCCATTCAGAATTTTCACCTTCAAGGAGGCTCCCAGCATCTCTAATTGACAGTCTCAAAAGCCTCAAAGCACAGAATTCTACACAAAAATGGTGGGTGAATGTGGATTGTATTTGAATTAGGTTTTATCAGAAGTTAAGCAGTGAGAAACCTGTCAGCTGAGAAAGAATTCAGAATGTTTCTGAGGGTTTGCTTCTTTGGGCTGTTGTAGACAAATCAAGCCAGAAATGCTGGGTGCTGTTAAGTCTGAATATTATTATTTTTTTAACAAATCAGTGTCCAAATGTATGTGGTCTGTTTAGTTGCTTCTGATACAACTGGGAGTGATACAGCAGACTACTGCTGATAGTCGGTAAGCTTGAATCACTGCAGAAGCCTGGTCCTGAGCAGCCGTGGCTTACCAGGACATGTTATCAGAGCCAATGTGCCTGTAGTTCCTTTATATAAGTGTATCTGTGTTTCAAAATTAATAGTCATTGATTCATCTGCCATCCACGAATTTGTCTCATCCATTTAAAAAGACCTCTTAAGGAAAATATTCAGTGACCTTGGCTCCTTGCTTTGTAGCCATGGATTCCATCCATTCACTATTATGTGGCACAAAGGAATAATTTTGGTTATATGTCAGGTGTGGTGGACTGCCTTGAGTTATAAGGTTTTTGAGAAACAGAGAGTGAATCGTTGTAGAAGAGGTAGCTGCGTTAGTCTGTGCTAGCATGTCAGGCAAGAACAAAATAAAAATAAGGAAGACAAAATCATTGTGGCACCTTAAAGACTAACTGTTATATTCTAATGTGAGCTTTCATGGACAAATCTGCTTCCTCAGGTGTGAGAGTGGGACTTCATGGCAAATATTTATACATTTATATATTTTGTATAAATATATAAATATTTATACAAAACTAAGGGGGCTGATTGTTTCCTTGGCATAAGTAGTTGATGATGTGGCATTTCACACCTGGTAACAACCATTAAGACCCCTGTTGATATTCCACTCATATTCAGAGAGGGAATAATTGACCTCCCGCCAACCTAGCGGTTCGAAAGCATGCAAATGCAAGTAGATAAATAGGGACCACCTCGGTGGGAAGGTAACAGCGTTCCGTGTCTAAGTCGCACTGGCCATGTGACCACGGAAGATTGTCTTCGGACAAACGCTGGCTCTATGGCTTGGAAACGGGGATGAGCACCGGCCCCTAGAGTCGAACACGACTGGACAAATTGTCAAGGGGAACCTTTACCTTTACCACTTGAGATCGAATGTCATCTAAATGCAGAATTTTGAGTCTGACTTGTCTTGGAGACCTTTTTGGGTGAAAACTTTTGAAGCAACTGCAGGGACGTAGGGAGCAAAAAAAAAAAAAAAAAGGATTTATCTTGATAAGATATTTTTCTTTTGAAAACAGGACACCCCTAGCTCTTTGAAAGAGGATCAATAGGCACACTCACATGGACTCTGAGGCTGAACTCCTGGGAAGTAGGGCTATTGGACATAGTGGAACTTCTGATTAAGCATGCATAGGATTGCACTATGAGTGTGCTGCTGATCCTTTTCCATTTCATCATATATATCTCCTTTACTTTCTCCCCAGCCAGCTAATAAAATGTGATTTTTATTCTTCTTTTAATGGCCTCTGCTAATTAGGCACAATGGCCTTTGACCTGCAAGTGGTTTCATTTATGGCTAGCACATTCCTTTCAACAGCACTGTATCAACTTGGTTTACAGGATGCTGCTGCCAAACATGTCATTCCAACCCATAAATGTTTCACCCTTCTCTCCCTTCCTACCACACACACACACACACACACACACACATTTACAGCATTTGCCCTTGAAAATAAGAGCAGGCCTCCTTACTGGTAAAGTAGGACTGGGCTTTGCTTGAAGCAAGAGTTTGGCTTGAGCAAAAACAGCAGACATTACAGGGTATATTAACAGCTGACACAGACTAACACAGCTATCACTTCTAAAACTTCACGGCATATGAACCAGATCTGTTGATGTCCGAGGAGTTAAACTTGTGCAGAGTCATGAAAGTCATCCCATGAGTGAATCAGGAGATAAACATTTAGAGCACTGTCCATTGCTTGGGTGCTTTTCCCCATGTGTATTTTAAGAAAAGAAATGAGAAATGTTTTTACCTGTTTTGAACTACACCATTCTGGGCTGTCATATTTGCCTGCAGAGTAGCCTAGGGCCAGGGATGTAGTTCTTAGTGTTTCTGGTTGTATGCTCCAACTAGTTCCTGAGAACTGTCAAAAAATATTATTTCTTCTGGAGATGGTTTGCTTTTTATTTCGGCTGTGTTTCTTATAGGTCAGCATACAGTCCAAAGTAACACCTAGCTGTTGGGGGGCAAAACAACGATCTCAGTTGAATCTTAGGTAGCCTGATGTTTCTGAGATGCCTGCTGGTTTCTCCAGTGGAAGGCACATATTTGAGTTTAAGCAGGGTTGGATTTATGCATAATTTGCACCAAGTTATTTCATCACATATGTTAAGAAATGTTCTGTACGATCCGCTGACGAGCTTACCTTTGTCAGCGGGGGTTGCCATTGCCTTCCTCCCCAGATGGGGCGAGACGCTTGAAGTTTCGCGTGAGCATTCCTGGAGGGGAGGGGGGAATGAGCGAGCTGTTAAAAGGGAATTCCCCCCTCTCTCCATCCTCTTCCTTTCTGGCAGGAATTGAAGAGAGAGCTCCGCAGTTGCACCCATTTCAAACTGTGTCACTCAACTTGCTTGCTGTTTCCTTGGAAAGCAGGGTTGCATCGGCGCCTTCCCCCCCCCCCCCCATGGTTTGATAGTATCACAACTGTCCTGGATCGGGGACAGCTTGCACAGTTATAACCTAAGAAAAAGGGAGCTCAGAAGAGCGAAGGGGTGCGTGGATGGAGCCGGCAAGGGCTGGTCGCCGCCAAGCCCAGGCTTGGCAATCAAGTATTTAATAATTAAATAAGCTGGTTACCAGCTGCATCTATATATAAATAATGTATATATACATTTAAAGGGATGGGTTAATTGTTGACTTGGGGGCTGCGAGCCAAGGCGCACAAGCCACGGCATAAGTGGGTGCGCGCGCCCCCTCCCCCCGCCAGCGGGAAAGGGCTTATATAAAAGGGAACTACAATAGTATTAATAAATAATAATAATGATAACAATAATTTATTTCATATTGCAGTTATTTATTGCTTATAATAAATAAAGAGGCAAATAAATAGATATATTAATTACTTAAAATTTTAATAATAAATAACTTCAATTCATATTGGGTGGGGATATTTCGAACTCGCTGCTCCTGCTTGGAAGAAGGTTGAAATTAATTAGGGAGATCCCACAATATTAATGTAAATAAATAATGAATAATATAAAATGAAATAAATAATATAATAAATAAGAAACATATTTAATTGATTTTATTACAATAATATAAATAAATTGTAATTAAAATAGAAATAAATAAGTTATAATAATATAAGGAGGCCAAAATATTTGAGCCAGGGTGTGGCTTCTAGGAAGGGTCTAGGTAGCAAGAACTGTGCAGTTCTCCAGGTTTAGCTTCCTCCGTCGTCTTCGGATGAGGAGGCGTAGCTTACCTGGCAACAACTACAAGACAAGATTTCGGCCTTAGAGGCCGAAAGAGCAGCACGAACAGTGGCACAGCATAGCGAGCCACAGCCACGCCGATCAGTGGGAGATGCAGAGAGTCATAGGAGGGCTAAGCTAAAGGCCATGGCTGTGCATTTAGTGTCTCGCTTTGCTGCTTTAGAGGATAACCGGCAGGCCTTGGGGCCATCCAGAAGGGGATCAGATGCCTCAACGGTAACACTTTAGCGCCAGAATGAGGATGAGGAGCGTGGGACGCAGACGCCGGAAGTTGATCGGTCATCAGCTGCAACTAGAGGCCGGCAAGATGAAAGCGAGGATGCTGCGTTGGGAGATCGGTTTGTGATGCCGCAGCGCCAGGGCTAAGAGGAGGAACAAGGGAGGCTGACATCGGAGGTTGCAGAGTCAGCTGCAGCAGCAAGAAGTCGGTAGAAGTGAGTCCCAGAGGCAGCAGCAGGTCAACAGTTGGCCAGGCTGAGCATAGTTCAGCAACAATCTGTCTGCAGGTGAGCTAGCGGTTGCACCAGACACCCTCCCGACATTGGCCACCAGGCTCTGGCCGGGCAGTGGTCAGAGTAGTACACCATTACACAGCACATGTTCTACAAGGGTTTAGGGCCCATCCAATCCCTGCCTACTTCAAGCATGCCAGTAGAAAGCCGGATGGCTCCCTATCCATAAATTAATTTTCTAGCACCACGGGGTTTGGCATACAGTGCGGGGGTTTGGCCTTACCCCCTGGTGCCCGACACTGGATGCGACTTTGTCCCTCTAAAGGCTCTGCCTTTTGGAGATCACGGCATGCTGTTCGGCGATCACCTCACTCTAGCTACCAATGAAAATATGGATAGGGGTCACGTAGCCTTGTTCAGCTTTTTAAGTTGGACATAGACCACAAGGAGCTTGAAAAGAGGAGGACCCAAACTTATGCTGGGACGGGCATTGGCCAGGCCTTGGGTTGCTGTATATTATTATTATTATTATTATTATTATTATTATTATTATTATTATTATTATTATTATTATTATTATTATTATTATTATTATTATTATTATTATTATTATTATAACTTATATGCTGCCCACACTACCCAAAGGTCTCTGGGCGGCTTACAACAATTTAAATACAGTAAAAAAGATAAAACAATTAAAATACAATTAAAATATATACTCTAAAAATTGCCATCAGGACCCACAGTTGATATTATTTCAATTAAAAGCCTTCTGGAACAGGAAGGCTTTGACCTGGCACCAAAATGTCATCAACGTCAGCGCCAGACGAATCTCAGTTGGGATGGTGTTCCATAGTCTGGGGGCACCAGAAAGGCCAAAATTTAGGTTGCAGGTGCGGCACTGGGTATCTTAGGCACAGAGCCGGTCAGACTAAAGTCCCTGGCGGGCATGAGGCAAGTGGTTCACCCACGCCCACTTCGCGGGGACTATAATGTGAAGGACAACTGGTCATATAAGTACGACGGTTAAGTTATGAGGATCAATATGCGGCGGTCAGCACCCTAGCTCATCGTGTCTTAGAGCTTGGGCATAGAAGAGCATCAGCAAAGTTCAGGGAGGTAATAAAGGCAAATGGCAAAAAGGGTCACTTTAATAAAAGCCCAATTGAAATATGGTATGAGAGGCATGGTTACAGGTCTATCCTAGGCGGGCAGCTGCAGTTCACCCTTTGAAGGTTTTAGGAAGGGTTTCAAGATACCGGCTGTAGGGGAACGCAAGACATTCCTGGCCCAAATTCTGAAATTTGTACAGGGATGAAAGGCATAGTCTCGGACGAGATTGGACAGGTGGTAAGGATTGTAGAGTGTTGGGACATTTTACACACGCTCTGTGGAGGACCTTCGGGTCTTATTACAGGGCATTGTTTCCAAAGAATCAAGGATTTTAGGCTCATACATCATTTGTACTGCCCAGAGGGTAAGTCAGTTAATGACGTCATTCATCCAGAATTATGCACGGTAAGTTATGCCTTAATTGACGGGGCGGCGTGTATGCTTTGTAGGTTGGAGTCAGGGTAGAGCCTGCAAAATGCGCCATTAGCATATGTAAATTCATATTAGAAGCTTCCATGCAATGGCGTGTGAGCTGGGTTACCCTTAGCTGTAGGAAACGTTGAGCGACCAGCCGCTTCCCTTACAATTTTCGTAAATAAGAGTTAGACACAAGGACGCAGCCTTCTAGATTGCCAGGCAGCAAATGGGCCGACCTTGCGCTCAAATCATTTTGATATTAAAGCGGGAAAGTGTCGCTAAGACCTGCAGGAACTTGCAGTTTACAATAAAAATAATTAATTAATTTTTTAAAAAAAATGCACGCAAGCTAGTGGTACCGGGTCGTTCATTCCTGCGTGAACTATACGATACTGAGAAGGGTCTCAGCTGCCTTTCCACAGGATGAGGGTGTGAAGCAGGAGAGCGAGCTTGGAGTTAGTTTTTAGTACAAGTCTAACTGGTCATTTCGGAGATCCGAGACAAACCTCAGGGCCAAATTAGAGTTCTGGCAGGCGTGGCAGGCTCTTCAGGTGTAGAGGATATAATGACAAGGTAGACAGGGTGCAGAAAAGTGGCCTGAAGGATAAGGGATCACCGATCACCAGGGATCCTACATTGCTAAAATTTTACGATAATGAGTACCCGGTGGTCATGGACGTGCATTTGGGCTAATTGTGTAGTTCTTTCCTGGGCCACAATCAAAGGGTGGCTTTCATTAAACAACCCACTTCGCTCTTTGAATGAGTTTTGGCATTAGTCTGCGCATTTACATTGTGCGCTTTACAGTATGACATCTTAAGCGAAGCATATTCCTGGCCTTGTTACCAGCTTGGCTAATGCAATATCACACCAATAGACCAATCGGTTTTATATATATATATTTTAAAAAATGACAAAAGCGAGTCGGAGTAGCCAATGAATTTCCGAGACTCTTCCATGAGGTTTGGTAAATTGGCATACTGATGCAGGAAGAGCATTAGGTTGGTGCCCCGACCCCAAGGATGTGAAACGGGTACTCGGTAGTGAGTATTATTGCAGGAGTTCGAGAACCTAATGCACTTGGAAATGATTTGGCCCACTCCGGTGGAGCACTTGCAGTAGTTTATAGTTGTTCACATAGGAAAGGACTGTTGCCAGGATCTATAAGGAGTAGGATGTCAGCATTGATTTCCACGCCAGGATTTGGGGGTATCAAGATCATACCCCTGATTTATGCACAGGAAGACGATTACAGGATGGTTTAAAGAAAGGGGTCAGGTTAAGGATACCAGGCTGCCCATGTACCCAGCATCGTAGAAATTGGCCATCGGCAGATTGCCATTTGTAAAGAGGAATCCGAGGCAATGTTATTTAGGGCGGCGTCATTGTTTACATACTTTGGCGCATTAAGGATTGGTGAACTGGTAACTGTACGAAAGAGTGATTTGACCAAATTAACATTACAATGGCAAGATGCTAGGTGAGAGGACGGTACGGTCAGGATGCACATTCGCCGATCCAAGGCCGAAAAGCGCGGTAGAGGCGCTGATTTTCCTTTAGCACCATGTCCTATAGTGGAGCTATGCCCAGCAAGAGCGGAAGGTGCATATTTAGAAGTCAGGAGGCAAAGACAGGATTACTTCCTTGTGCACTAAGACGTGCTCCTTTAACAGAATGCCAGTCATGGAAGATCATAGACATGGCACTGCATTAAGTGGGAATTTCAAGGTTGAAGGTTTGGTGCACATTGTGCTAGAATGGGTGCTGTTTCAACTGCAGCCACCCTAGTCTACCATCCTGATGATATTCAAAGGCTTGGATGGTGGTCGCTCAATGGCTTATCGTGAATATGTCAGAACACTCCCTCATGTCTGGGCAGGCGCCTGGTTCTTTTTGTCGTTGCAGGTCTGGTAGTGATGGCGAGATGACTACACATTATGGTGATTAGGAGCATTTGGCTTGCAACTCCCAATTGTGTTATTAATACACTTGGGAGGTAATGATCAGGCCTGTACAGTTGAACGGCCTTGATCATGATGTACTACGTGACCTCAGACGTCTGAGGGCAACTGACCCTGTTATGGGCATTATATGGTTTATGACCATCCCGAGGCTTGAGTGGAGAACAGAATGCTTGAGTTCAGCAAGTTAACACTGCACGGAGGAGTGTTAACAGAGAAGTACGCAGAGCTGGATGTAATGGCCATGGATTGGTGATTGGTCACCAGGAGATCCGTGTGGTGTGGCCCGAGCTCTTTTGGAATGCCCAGCGCGTTAACACTGCATGGAAGTGTTGACAGTGAAGTGTATCGGGCAGTGCTCAATGGCCTTGGATTGGTGAATGGTCACCAGAATCTGCTGGAGGCCTGAGCTGTGCTGGCATGGCCAGTGGGTTAACACTGCGTGGAGGAGTGTTGACAGTGAAGTGTATCGGGCACTGTGCAATGGCCTTGGATCGGTGAATCATCACCAGGAAATAAGCATGGCTCAACCAGAGTTCTGTAGCACGATGGAGTGCACCTCTCAGACAGAGATTTGGATTTATATATTAAAGACGTCCAGGGGGCCTGCCTATGAAGCCTTACAGTTTGGTTGGCAGGCATGGGACTTAGCGTTGCTAGTCCCTATGCTGTGGTGGGTAGTGCGGATAGAACAGGTTTCGGTGAGTCCCCTCGCAATCACAGGTAATGTATAGCTCCTCTGACCTCCCAGCGCTGTGGATCGTGCGATTACAGTGCTTGGGGGGGAAGATGCGCTGGGGCCACACCCAGACCAACAGTCAACAAGGAGAAGGTGGCTCGAGGTCCGGGGGTGGTCAAATTTGGGCTGGCTGGGTTCTCGCTGTCTTCATGACCGCGAGAACTTGGGGCTTGGGACTCGCCCATTATTTTGGTTAGGGGTCCGTTGAGACCCCTCTGCAGAACCTGATTCCGCACTACGGCAGGACCCCCCTTTCACATTGAGGGCAAGATTGATTATTCAATAAAGTCTGGCCCATGTTTATCCTATAATACTTGTCTCGCGTCATTATTCCGGGGTAGGGGGGCAATGTCATCTGAAGACTATCCAATTTAGCAGCAAGAGCATGATCATCAGCATTAATAAAAATTTTGGTGCCTTGGGGAAGTAGCTGGTGTTCAACAAAATAGGAGCCAGCACATTCACAGGGAAAGAACTTTCATGAAGAACATGAAATTCAGGCATAATCTGGGCAACAACTGTTGATTGATACTTCAGCTCCAGAAGCACCAATGTAAGGTGGCTCACACGACAAACTGTTAGTGATTTGTCACTGTCTTTTATTTTTGAGTAGGCAATACCTTTATTAGACCACTAAAAAAATCAAACAACATGCTTATGTGCTCTTCAAGCTTATGTGCTAATATTTATGGATAGTACAGAAAAAGTGTAAATAAAGGTCTCAAAAATTCATGGCAGATATCTGTGCCAGGTCTGCTAGAGATGACACAGACATCTGCCATGATATTTGGGGACTTTTATTCACAATTTTTTCTGCACTATCCATGCATATTGGTGCTGAAGAAGTGGGATTTTATCCACAAAACCTTGCTGTTTGTTCAGTTTTTTAGTTATCTAACAAAATTATTGCCTACTCTTGCATTTGTATAATCTTGAGGACTATACAGATTTTTCAATCTTGTGGAACGGATATGATTTTTGCTGAGATATATGCTGCATTACATTTGGTGCTAATAATTCAGTTTCACTTGGAAGTCTTATTACTTGCAGAAACAAGGGAAAGTGGAAAGGAAAAACCAGCAAAAGACAAATGTCTTTCTGGATGTTGTTCAGCAGTAGCAGAGTTTTGATGATAAACCCTTGGGTTATTTTTCTTGGGAAGCTATCTTCCAGCTTTCCCATTCACCACCTACACTGGGTTTCTGCAGGTTCTCCAAAAAAAGAAAAAGAAAAAAAAAGAGGCCATTTACTTGCTCTGTTGTCAATGCATTTGGACACCTTGTCAAAACAACATAATTTCACTTTGTAACTTTCTGACATTGGTATTTATTGCACCTGTCTTTGCTCATGATTTATGGCTTGTCTGGTGAGTATTACTCTACAGCTTTGAGTTTACAATAGGAGATAAGTGAAGCATTTGAAGTCCCACATGGGCTACAAATTTTGTTGATGAATGCCCACCTCGCTTTCCAAAAGAGTAAGTGATTTTTGCTTCTAATTCTTCTGGGTAGTAAATTCAAGGTGGTACAAATGCTTCAGTGAAGAGAGAAAGAAGAAAAAGTTGCCTTTTAAATAATATATATTTGTCAAATAGATTATTGCAAAAGTATTAAGATGAATTTGAATTCAAGGTGTATAAATGTTTAAGCGGTGGTTATACCACTGAAATGAGCAGCGATTTGAATCCAGGTCTCCTGGATCCCAGTCAGTCACCCTATCCACTACACCACACAGGCTTTGCAATATTTATTTTTAGATTTGGCCAAATAGCTTCCCCACATGTAGACTTTTTTTGGGAAAATTTATCTTTGCCCAAGTGCATAGGTGGCATATTGGTGATCTTTGGCTGCAGGCAAGTTCTAAGGATGGGTTAGGACTCTCCTTTAAAGACAAAGTGGTATGTGTTACTTCTTTGTAAAATGGCAGGATGAAATGCTGGTAGCCCTTTAAGTTTCCCCTTTGAAAAATTGGACACAGTGCGCCGTGGGAAAACGTTGTCATGATCCTGTTGACCTTAAACAGGGATATTGTTGAGGGAATTATGGCTGCTCATCTTGGCTAAAAACATTCCCTGCATACTCATGTTGACATTATTCATATGATATCAGTCAAACATAGATCTGGGTGCAGAGGTGGCTCACTGATCGCTAATGGGTGGGTCTAGCTTGTAGGATGTGCACAGCCCCTTCATGTTTGGAACCCAAGGGAACTAAATGCTTTAAAAAGTCTTTCTCTGTCTCTTTCTCCTTAATCTCATACTTAAAACAGTATATATAGTTCACCTTACCATTTAATCAGTATATTGCTAATATCATGAAGTGCAGTCAACATTTATAAGCATTCAAGAAACACTTGAGAGAAATGGTCCCTTTGTTCATTCCATTTCATGCAACATTTGGCTTTCACATCCTTTGCGTTCTAAGGAGTAGCTACAACTTGATTCTATCTCAGTAAAGGAAGGGATAAATCCCCTAATGATCAAGATGTTGTCTCAGGTATAAATCAAGGAAAAAACATGTCAAAATGGGGATGGGGTGGGGGTGGCTGGTGGGAATTGCCACTTCCAACAACAAAAGTCAGGATTTGGCGTTGCAAGGAAGGACAACTCGTATCACTTGTCCTGACTGAAAATTTGCACATTCAAATGCTCTTTGAGAGGCTGCCAATGAAAATACTAGGCAGGCGTCAGCGGTAGGGTTGCTATGGATGCCTGGGAAGCCGTGGCAGCAAGAGGGAAGATTGAGATCAACAGCCAGCAACAAAAAACATTGATTCAAAAGCGCCGAGGTCCTGATACTCAAATACTTTGAGCTTTAGTACAGTGTGGCAAGAAAAACTGTCATGAATTCCCTTTTCAAAGTACTGTAACTACAAGCTAATACCTGCCTACTTGGAAGACAGTGCCCCTGAAAGTAATAGCCGTTACTTTTGAGTAAAATGAGTAAAGGATCAAGCTGTAAGTGGCTGTAAAAGGTGCCTTGAGGTTGTTGCAAAGTATGAATAACTGCATGGGAGACCTGTTCCCTTCCAAAAAAACACTTTTGGCCTCTCATATTGTAATATGCAAAATGGTGAGGTTTGGTAAAACTTCAAAACTAAACTCAAAAACATTTGCAAGTGTGATTAAGCCTGAAAATGGGGATGGGAAATTAAGGGGGTTGTATCATTTCTTAATACTTTTGGGAACCTACGTTTTCCAAGCAGAAGTGATTATAGCATTTCTTTAGTAATAGTTGTTGTCGTCATTGTCGTCGTCGTGGTACTATTAGTAGTAGTAGTTATATTCTATTTTATTGCTGCTACCAAACAGTTATATTGCTGTTTGACATCAGTCTTCTCTCCTAAATGACCACAACCAATCATCTTTCAGTTGTGTCAAACTACAACATCTGTCATTTCCAACGCAGCCTCTGGATCACCTATATCAATTTCAGTTGGTACAATAGATGCAGCTGACACCCTTTCCTCGACAGAGATAAGAGGAGATTTCTATGTAAGTAGCATCATTGTTGGACTACTGTAATGAGCTCTTTTGCAGGGATACCCTTGAGACTGGCTTAGAAGCTGCAGATGATGCACAAAGTAGCAGCCAGGGCAGTGAAGTGAATGTCCAGTCATGCACCTAATTGCCATTTTGCTGAAAGATCAGCACCAATTGCCTATTAGCTATTAAGTCATATTCATGTTATTTTTATTAGTATGAGAGACTGTGAAGAACTCGAGGCCAAGTTACTTGAAGAACTACTATCCTCTGCATAGACCTGTTAGATTATTAAGATCTTGAGAGAGGGCCCTGCGGGGTTTTTTATTTTGGCCTTCTCATCAATAACAATGCTAAACAAAACTAAAGAAAATGCAGTCAAGAGAATATTTATAGAGTCGCCGCCCCCATGTGTCTCAAAGTGTTGGTGCAAAATTCAGATGATTTGACAATTTCTTTAGGAGGATAGTCAGCGTCTGTGAGCACAAGTGCTAAACTGCTCTCCAAAGCAAGCAAGCAAGCAAGCAAGCAAGCAAACATCCAGGGAAAACAGTCTTTCTGGATAGGGTGCCCCCAATATTTCTCAAAAGGTCAAAGTCAAAAACAGCAGATTTCCCAGTAATCTTAGTGAAGAAGGAAGACTGCAGAGGATGGCACTGATTCCTGCATAGGAGCTAAGGCATACTGCACAGGATTTTGGGGAAAGAAACCAGAGACAGTTTTCTGGCAGAGAAATTCCAGAGAGAGAAGATAAGAGAAAAGAAATTTTTGGAGAGAGAGATGGGACCAAGAAGCATGGAGATTCACAATCCTAATGCAAGGACTCTTCACTTGCCTAAATCCAGCTCGAATACTGGGCAGTTCTCCATATATAGTAAATATATATTTGAAAAATCCTCAGCATCAATTTGCTTGCAAGGGAAATTAACAGTGCACTCTACTTGGTGCACTCTTTAGCATGTCCTTTCTCTAGGACTGGTATGTGTATTGAACATTTCCAGTCTGTGGACCATATTTCCCCACTCTTGGCTGTAAGCCATATTCCCCCATGTACATTTGTTGGCTTATTTGTTAGGATTTGACTCAATCGTTTGAAATAGCTTTATTGGCATCCCATCTACTTGTGGTGATTTATTTCTTCCATTTGCTTTGAGTACAACTTTCATTTTGTTTTCTAAAAGCACAGATTGTTCACCACAAAATTAAGTATCTGGAATTCTTGAATCTCTTCTGTTATGCACCTCTTTGCATGGGCATTCTCTGACAGTTATCCAATATTGCAACTTGTTTTGGAAAGTTATATTTTATAATGACACTCTACTTTGGGATGTGGTTTTTAATGTGATTTCATGTTCCCAACTGCTTTGGGTTTTAAAAAAATAATTCTGTCCGGTAAAAAATGCTTAAAAACAAGCAAATAAATAAACAGACAAGCAATAGGCTAGAAACCATCTAAAGCTTGTTTAGTCTAGAGAAAGGCTGTCTAGGTTAGAGCCTGGATTCTCAAGCTACTGACTTTGGAGAAAGGCTATTGATGTCAGTTTCCTGTGCTTAAAAATAGATTTTGTTTCCAACCCAATTCATTTCAGGACATATTTTCTGCATTTTATCTTATCTCCCCCTCTCCCCTTTCTTCTTCTATATGAAGCAGGCACAGAGTACGTGAAAAACACAGTCACTACATGTAGTTCATGGAGCATCTCCTTCCTACTTTCGACTCATCCTTGGAGAACTGGACCTTGCCAGGGAGTTGCCAAGCCTCTGACATCAGCACTGGCAAAAACATTCACCAAAAGATTAGAAGTGCCTTGGTGACATCACCCTTCCAGTTCCTATCTAACAGATGGTTTCTGTATATTGTGCAGTTTGAGGTCATTATTCATGCTTTCGGTCAACAGAATTCAGGAAACCGAGGACCTGCCAAGAAAAACCCAACCTGGAAGCAGTTCAAAGACAGGCAAATAATTTTATTGATTAGAGTCCTTGGTTCTCTTTTTTTCAAGCCTGAGCCATCATGAATCTTCAATACATGATAATACCTGAGCAGCTTTGCGGTCATGTGCAGAATTAAGCGCTCAAAAAGAAGGTGAGCTTTTGGAAGATTAAAGCTTAGTGGCACTTCTGGAGGAGGGGAACATTTTTAAAAGCCTACAAAGATAACTCAAAAATGTTTGCTGGGCAGCCTTAAAATGGGCCAAAAAGTATTTACTTGAGGCAAGGGGTTTGTTTGAAATAGAGTTTTTGTTTATTTTTGTATTAAACTTGTTGACTTCGTATCCCCCTTCAGTTCAGCTGAGAGGTGGAAGAGAGACGTGCTTTTCACCAACATGAATGGAGGCCAGAAAGGAAGTACCTTTTGAAAGGCCTCATTTGGGCACTGGACCAAGGCTAAGATAAAGCACCAGGCTGGCAGACAGAAGTAGAGTTGGTGTAGTGGCAGGAGAGAGAAAGAAACTGGGGAGGGAGAGTCAGAAAAAAAACAAGCCTTGGAATAAGAACGTTTACAAGACAGGGCAGCTGTGCAGAAGCCTTCATGCAATGGGTATGCTGGGGGAAGTGATGAGTGATGCTCTGCATAATCCAATCCTTAATTTACATATAGCTCTCACAATGAAAACATGGGCCTGCATTTCTCCAGTGGGAGAACAGCTAAGGAATAACTAAGTCTGCTTTTGAGTCAAGCTATGAGAGTCAGCACCTCATGGCTTGCGTGTTGCTCAATCAACAGGGCCCTTTCTGTTTTCAACAATATATATATATTTCCTCATGAACTGCCAGTGTGGTATAGTGGATAGGGTGTTGGACTAGGACACAGGAGTAGGGTGACCACTCCTTCATGGCCAGAAAGAAGGGCCAGCATCACCAAAAAAAGGAGGACACAAAGGAGACATTAGTACTCTAATTTAAGTGGAAATATACTACTGCTCACTGTGTTGTATAAGATTGTGATTAGGTAACCCACCTTGGGACACATCACTGAGATAAAGATGGAATACATCAAATAAATCAAATAAGGCAGAGTGTTTATTAACTTTCTGAAATGCCCTGGTGCCTTATATTTTCTGCAGTTTACTGAAAAATAATATATATGGAAATAAAGAGATATCACTATTGTTCTGTTGAAATATCTAGCTAGTCAACAATCAGATATTTCAGAGGATTCGTCTGAATGGTGCAGTTTGCTTCTTTTCTTATAAAAATGACATACACACCCTGAGCCATTTTACTTTAAAAGTGAGAGAGGGATGATTAGATACATGTAGCAATCAAAGTCTCTACTTTTCCTGCTCAGCTAGGGGAACTCACTGGGGTGGCAGGATAGAGAGGCCACTTACACCCCCCCCCCCAAGAAGGTGTGGATAATCAAAAAGGAAGACAGATCTTCAAACGTAAGGCCATCCTCTTTAAAGGGGGATGTTCGGCCACCCTGCATAGGAGACCTCCGTCCAAATCCCTCTTGGCCATGGAAACTCCATGGGTCAAATGACTGTGGTAAAACTATTCTTTAGATTTTAAAAAGTGATCATTCTATTTTGTGTTTTACTTGTGTTTTTAATCTTACTTTTATTATGAGTTTTAATATAATATCTGTTTAATGCTTTTTAATATTGTAATAATTTATTATTTGGTTTTTAACTTCGTTTCTTTTAATACTGTAAGCCTCCTTGGATCCTCTAGGAGAAGGGTGGCATAGAAATATTTTAGATAGCTAGTTGGGAGAGTTGCCCAAATGGCACAGATGGCAACACAGGTGATGGTGGTGGGGAATAACACTACAAGTAGATAGAAGAAATGAGGCACCATAAGAGGAAACAAGAACCACACAGGAGTAGGAGGGTGGGTGGGGAGGAATAGAAAGGGTGGGATAGGGTTATACCTTTGTGAATGCCTTGTCAGTATGCTGAAATAGTGCTATCATGCAAAATATACTTTAAAAAATGAAGTCATGACAAGCCATTAAAGATGAAATGGAGAAAATAAAAAATAAGCATGAATGCGATGGAAGGATGAAGAAAAATAAAAAGCATAGCAAAGTGTGCTGCTTATATACCACCCCATAGCACTTAAAGCACTCTCTGGACAGTTTACAAGTTAATTATGCAGGCTACACATTGGCGCCCCCCCCCCCCCCAGCGAGCTGAGTACTCATTTTACTGACCTCGGAAGGATAGAAGGCTGAGTCAACCTTGAGCCAGCTACCTGGGATTGAACCCCGGGTCGTGGGCACAGTTTTGGCTGCAGTCCAGCAGTTTAACCACTGCACAATGACCCCCCTCCCGCACTGGCTGTCACTCTGGGCATCACAGCTGAACTGACACGTCCAACACTTCCATGGAACCTCTTAGTGCAAAGTTGCAAAGGAAGACCACTGTAACAAAATATGCCAGCCCTATTCCCTCTCCTGCCCCAAATTTCAGAGGGGAAGTCTAGGACAAGTGAAATGTTTGGGTATGGGGGAAAAACTGGCAAGAACAACATGGGAAACAACAAGTAGAGTGAGATAATCATTGTCTCTGGAAGTACCCACAATCTCTACTGGCACAGATCTAGAGGGCAAGAAAATGTTTACTTAATGGATGTATTTATTTTGGCTTTAGTGTGACCCATTGATAGAGAGGTTACACATGAGTAGTGTGAACTTGGGCAATGTTAATTTCTAAACTCCATTGACCAGAGATAAGAGAAAAAATGTTTTATTAAACTATGACATAGGAGATTGGTACAATGACAGAAAGCTACAGACTCAACAACTTTAGGCACTTCTGAGAATCTTTTCTCCCCCGTTCATTCATTAAAGGCATTCTTGTGTATTTTGTTTGTTTATTCTTTTGTATTCTCATCCCTGGCTAACTTGTAGGCAATTGCCTTCACTCCGATGCTAGCTTCATGCAGTCTACTACTACTACTACACACACACATACCCCAGCCACAAATGAGGGAAGGAAAGGATTCATCTTGTGATTTTCATTACAAATGTCACAAAGCAACAAAGCAACTGTTGATAACACGTGGATGTGTAGGACTCCAAAGGGACCACTATAGAGACACAGAAGTTACAACTTGGACTGCATGAAATGTGCTGACTAGATATATAGGTCTTTGAATGAATGAATTCAGTTCTTTTGTTGAAATATCCATGTATCAACAAAGATGTATTGCACATATAAATTAATCAGAAAATAGATACCAGAATGGAATGTTATATTATACTGTTTGATTTATTTGCAATAAAACTTAAAAAAATTAATCAGAATTTCCATTTTTAAGTTACACTAGTAAAAAAAAAGGATTTTGTTTCATACTGTATTTTTCAGCGGCTGAATAGGTTCACGTCCCAGCTCAGATAAGAAGAGCAAGCCAGATCCATCATCAGAATTACAATAAAGCTTTTATCAGAAACAAACAGAAGGTAAGGCACTGAGAAAGTATTTAAGTTTTATGACATTTTGAATCACATTAGGTAATAATCATAATGGCCCTCAAAGGGCTATGTTCAATTCACATTCCAATTCCCACTCACGTTACTAGTCCCAAGAACTCATTTTCACTCTTTTTTGTCCTCACATTTAGAGTCTGAGACAGGTTTCAAAAAATCAAATAGGTCATGTTTACCTTGCAATGAACATTTTCAAAAGAAAGCATCTCTATTGCAAAATATTTAGATGAAGAAAATTGTGATAAACATGTTTTTCAGCACTTGAGGAAACACCTCCTCTAAGCATGTAGCAAATATATCACCCCCTTTGACCCTGGGAATCAGAACTGGTGCTTTTAAAAGAAAATCTAAGGGCTCACAGACACAATCCCATTCTTATCTGTTCTTGGCAAAGTGAGGAAACTTGTCCGAAGTGTTCATACACAAATTATTTGAGCCAAGCAATTGTTTCTATAGAGGGAATATCTGAGAACAGAGGGAAGCCTTTTCTACAGGTTTTCTTCAGGATGGGATGAAGTCTTACTAGAGATTTTTTAAAAAATGAGTCATTAAATTTGTTCAAAAATGGCTAATTTGTCAATTTGTATTCGTACAAATCAATGCCTCCAACAAATATGAATCAATGAATTTTTAGTGATTTTTTTAGTCATAGTTTCATTTGACTATAAAATGCCCCCCCCCCCCCCCAGGCACCTAGAGATGCCATAATTGCAGCGAAGCTTCCCCTGACTCTCTTTTACAATCCCTCCACTTTTGGTGAAGACTGGGTTTCCCAAAGCCAACTGTTAAAGGGTACTCTCTTGGGGGGACTCATTTTTTGTGTGTATAATTTGGATGCCTGAAACCCAATCTTCACCAGTCTTGGAGGGATTGTAGAGGAGAGTCAGTAGAAGCTGAGGAAGTGAACTTGCCCATGAAAGCTCATGCTAAAATATAGCAGTTAATCTTTAAGGTGCCACAATGTTTTTATCTTCTTTATTTTTTATTTCTCTTTTGTTTTTGCCTGATAAGCTACATTAACCCTATCTTCACCAAACTTGGAACAATTGTAGATGAGAATCAGTAGAAGCTTCTCTGTAATTTTGCTGTCTCTAGGTGCTTGGGGGAACTTTCCTGGGGGGCCCTCCTTGTGGGTGTATAACTCAGACATCTGAAACCCAATCTTCACCAAACGTGGAGGGCTTGTAGAAGAGCATCAGGGGAAGCATCTCTGCAAATTCAGTGTCTCTAGGTGTTTGGGGGCCATTGTATAGGGTTTTAAAATGAAAAACAAATTGGCAATCAATTTATCGATTCATCAGGAAAAAAAACCATACATTTGTAATATGTGATTTGTTGACCTTGACAAATCACAGATCAAAATGAATCACAATTTTCTGATTCATGCCCATCTCTAAGTCTTACCATTACTGATATTTTTGGGGAGATTGGCCATTTCAGAACAAGGCAGCTCCTGTTCAAGAGATGCTTCCTCTGTCTGGCACAAGGTAGAGATGCCAAATCAAAACTTATGTTAATCAAAACTTCTATAAAGCCCCTGTTTCTGCCTATAACTAGTACCTTTTCCCTTTGTGAGCCTAATCACACACCCATGCACAGCAAGTAGAACAGGACAGGCAGTTGATCACATAGCCACAGATAACCCATCTGCTTTTATCAGTTTATGTGAAGTGGTGACCGTGAACCTTATTTCCCTATAATGTACATTCCACAGAAATGCACAGAAATATTTCACTGAAATTCTCTCCCTGCTACCCCCCATACCCACAAAAGCCTGTCATTGACCCTATCACAATGAGAAGAAAAATGTTGATGCTATTATGAATCGAGACTGGATCAAGTCAGGATTTACATCCTTACAATTTGCAGAACCACTGAGGTGGCACAAACTTGCACAGGTGTGATTTCTGAGGGACAGAAACTTTTTCCTCACAATTCATAGACTATGGAAGAAGAATCCTGGCAGAAATGAGCTCCATGGCAAATGAAAGGTCTTTGTGGATTGTTGTCATTGGAATTCCCCCCCCCCCCCCATTCTCTTTTCCTGTGTGGTGTTTGCCTTGTGATCATTAACACTTCTGTTCTGCTGTGATGAGTTAAGTGCAATGCCTGTGGAAGAATCTAAAGTGCCTGTAGGGTTCTTTCAGTTGTTTTTCTTGTTGTTTGTCATATTGTGCTTCATAAATTCTGCACCTCTGGATTGCTTGGTGCTTTTCACATATGTTTCCAATCAGACAGCATTCTGTCTGCAAAAGTGTGTGGTGGGCTACAAAGAGCAAACAAACAGAATTCCATCTCGCAGACCTTTGGATTTTGATTGATTGTGTGGTGAGTTGGAGGCTGTCAACACAGTTTTGGGGAGGAGCAGGCAAAAGTGGGTTTACTTGTATGGAAGCTAAGACAATCTGATGAGATGGGCATTCTGTTTGATTTGTCGTTTGATAGCAGCATATCAGACTTTACAAATTCCTTAATTAGCAGCATGACTAGAATTTGAAATTTTAAAATGTGGGGGAGAGTAAGATGGATACATCTGTTTATTGAGGCAGAAGGTTTTGAGCTCTAGAAAGTCTGGGTTTAAACCACTCTGTGGTTGTGTGGGCTTGTAAAACCAAAAGTTTCAAATTTCTTCATAAATGGGTCAAAAAGAAAAAAAATCAGACACAGAAGAAAGTGAAACCAATGACAGCTTGTTTTGTTTTGTTTGTTTTTCTTTTTTCTTATTTGACCCTCTCATCCCATCCCTCATGGGTGGCTTGAGAGATTCAGTTAACTGGAGATGAGATAGTCATTCACTGATGTACATGAGGAATTTTATTTTCATAACTACAATTAAATTTTCCTCTAAATATGGTCCACTGCATCCTTCTCCAATCTTATGTTCTTCAGATCAGTTGGATTGCAATCTTCTTCACTGGTATTATTATTCAACTGATCTGGAGATCACCAGGTTGACCAGGGCTGGTCAGCTATTATATTACAATGCTTTGTAAAGTCCAGAGTTTCCCCAAATTTCTGATAACTCTGGAACACCCTTCCCCCACCCTGAATCAAAATGGAAAGCAGATCATTCTCCCTACGACCCTCAACCCACCCCAAACAGCACTTTTTCCATCTGCAAAAACTATCTGTTCTGCGATTACTAATTATTTTACTTAAATTCTTCTTTATCTTTAGCAAACTTACTAAAATAATGAAAAAGGAAAGGATTAGGGTTGTGATTCCCGAAGATTATACAAATGCAAGAGTAGGTGATACATTTTATTGGACCACAAAAAAATTAAAACAAATTGCAAGCTTTCATGGGTGAAATCCACTTCCTCGAGCTCTAAGCACACACTCTTCATGGATAGTGCAGAAAAATTGTCCAGAAATTGATGTTACATATCTGGGAGAGATCTTCTTGTGAAGCTGGGCCTCTACTATCAAAGCCTCTACTGCACCATCCATGAAGGAGGTGTGCTTAGAGCCTGAGGAAGTGGATTTCATCCACGAAAGCTTGCAATTTATTTTTTAGTGGTCCAATGAAAAGTATCACCTTCTCTTACACTACTAACAATCAGTTGCAGACCAAAACAAGTTGTAGACAGGAGGGGCACATTGGCTTGATGTAAAACCTTTGCCCAGAGACTTTGGAACACCCCTGTATGTCTGAGTGGAGTAGGGATGGGGAAACTTTGACCCTCCCTGTGTGTTGTTCTTCAGCCCTCAGAAGTCTCAGAAAACAGCGGTATCGGATTATAGGTTTTGTAGTCTGAAATATCTGGAGGGCCTATGGTTCCTGAACTGTACAGGATAAATTATTAGATTACATGTGGAAAAATAGTCTGTACTACTACACAACAAACCATCTATTTCTTTTTTCAGTGGGTAGATACAGTGTATTAGGGACAAATGTCCAAAAACTAAATTAGAGGCATATCTAGGGCAATCAGAGGGCAGAGTAAAGAGCCCACAGGTGAAGTAGTGGATTGGCACTCCCTTGTGTTAAATTAAGCATTCAGATGTTGCGGTTAGAAGAGGAAAAGAAAAGAAAAATCCAGAAGACCAAAACACTTGGTGCTAAAGGAGAAAGGAAAACAGGATCTTTTCATTAGAAATAAACCTTCTTTGCCTTTCTTACTACAGAATCATTGATTAAATCATCAAGTCTATTTTAGGGCTATAATACCATGAATTTATGATTCAGGGAAGAAGAGGCAGGAGGAGAAAGGACAGCAAGTGTAGAGAAGCATGAGGTTTCTGCACTGTTCTTTAAGAAGGAATCAGAGGAGTATGCCCACTGCCTTTTTAATGTCCCTAATTCAGTTCTTTATGGTTGTCACCTTAAGGAGTCAGTAGAGGCTTTGTCCTGGTGGGGGCAGGGGGAAAAAAGGAGAAAATTAAAATAAGGTACCCAGCTCTGCAGGCAGCCTCTGCCTAGCCAGAAGCCCTCCTGTCCTGCTGGCACTAATCAGTCTATGACTTGGCCTTGCAGTTATCATTGATGGGAGCAAGGTTTTCATGCAGAACCAGAAATGCAAAGATATTGGCACAGATTCAGGATTGGGATGGAATGCATTTTAAAAAGGGACCCACCAATGTGCCCTTATTTAAGCACCAAATGGGTCAGGTGGCCAATGCACATCCCTGGTACAGATTTTGAGTTCCTTGGTTCTTTTAATTTTTTTATTTCTGACATCCTACCAGCAGATGTTTCATGGTGCACTGTTGAAACCTGACTGTTATGGGGTTAAAAGCATTATTATGGGCTTCAGTAAGTCTCCATCCTTCGGTTGCTTTCCCCTGGTTTGTTTGTTTTCCTCTCCTGTGTTGTTTCCTCCAGTAAGCTTTGTTAGCTAGGTGTTTCTGTAGAAAATATATACTATGGAAATTATTGATCTTACTTCGCTCTTTTCAAGGCTTTTAAAACAGTCCATATTGTTTCACAGAGAAGACATTTAGAAATTATTATTTATTTTATTTATAATGGAATGTGTAACCCCAAATTTATTATTTTTCTTCCACACAAACATGTATCCAGACACTTCAAATCCACATAATGTTAGGAATGTCTTTTTTTCTCCACCATGTGTTAACTGTGACTGAACCTGCTACATAGTCCTCTGCACAGCCCAGCGGCAGTTACATGTCCAAGTGTTTACAACAAGCCTTGAGGTTGTTTTTGTTGCATTCCCATTTATTAGGCTTTGTCCAGTCACTGTATGTGTATCAAAGAAGTAATCAAGTGAGTATAAGGGCATGCGGTGATGCCAGGTGATGTCTGCAAGAATTCATCTTTGCCCAGCAAGTGTCTCTCACGGTATGTGCTGAAAAAAGTATATCTCAAGCTGCAGCTACATGGTTGCAGCTTGAGATATTTCCCAGCATTTCCCAGCATTTGCTCCACTTATAAAATGGGTTAATTTGAAGTGTTTTTTACTGACTGCTTGACACAAAGGCAGATTTGAATCAGTCTATCTCCTTTTGCTTTTCTTCTCGGCCACTGGGAGAGCTTCTACTTTTTCAAACCAGAATGATTTGAATGGGCTTTCCCCCATGTGGTTAGTTGTAGTATGTTCTTGTGAAGACAGGAAAGCATGTCTGTAGGTAGTGTTTCAGTGATGTAGCTGGTTGTGATCTTCAGGACTGGGGAAAAACGAGCCCACGTTCTTTCATCTCCCCCAATTATTCTCTGATTTTTAATTTTTTTTAAAAAAAAGACATATATGAGATTAGTGCTATATCACCCTATCACCTTATTGCTGGGTCCTCATTATTATTATTTCCTGTATTTACACCATTAAAAAGATCAGCAGAGGCAGGACCAGAGGAAGGACGGAAAGAAAGGGGGTGCTATGGGCTTGAATGTGAATTTCATCATATCCAGTATGAACAGTGAACTCCTGAATCAATCCCCAGCCCCTGTGTGAACACTGATTGCGATTTCAAATGTAATACAAGCTATGAATCAAATTACAGCAAAGTATATCCATACCCTCAGTTTTTGTAGTTCCCATTGAAATAGCATTTTATTTGCATTAACCATAGATCTTAGCAAGATAAATGTAGAATTTACAAAGATAAAAAATCGGCATATTAAAATCAAAATAACGAATGCATATATATCAGATGCATACAGTATGCCAGAGCTAAAATTAAACAAGTACATCAATGAAAAGTTACTATTTTAAAATCATGTTAGGCCTAATTTTAATAGCCGCTGCTAAAAATTTAGCCGACTGTACCATCACCTATTTGTCTCAGTCTGCAAGGAGAAAAGATACATAGAAATCGGATGTAGGACCTGGCTTCTTAACTAACAAGGGATAGGTTAGTTCTTTGCGCACCTCTCTAAAGAAAGAGCAAAACAACAGCATATGGTCAAGTGTTTCAATCCATTCACCACATGTGCATGTGCGATTTTGTAATGGGAGTCCTTTGGAACGAGCCTTGAGTAGTGCTGAAGGCATGGCGTTAAGTCATGCACATGAAAACGCCCTCAAGTTTAGTAATCCCCTCAGTACCAGAAGAGTGAAAAAAAATTGGTCTCTTCTTATTACAGGATTAGGCATTGCCCGTCCCAGTCAATCAATAAAGAGGTGAGACACAAGAAGTGGGTTCAAACTTGGGCCACAACTTCATTAACTATTTAGTCCCTAAACCTGAGTTAGGGCCTAAGGTAGTATATAACATCTATGAACTAGAGCAAGTGGACCAACCAGGCCCTTCTCCAGCCTGGACTGGGCAAGTCCCTAGCCTCAGGGCCATGCCATACCTGGCCAGCAGGCTCAACTGGGGAGAGATCCTTGGGTCTGTCTCCCCTCACCAGCTGTTATCACTGTGCCAATTCTAAGCTCCCTAAAACCTCAAAAACTCCCTTTTCTTCTCCTTAGCTGTGGGGACTCAAACACACTGTCCCAGAGGGGCCTTGCTGCTGCTGAACCCCCTGATTAATCACCAGCTCTTTTGGCTGAAAGGTTGTCTTGGTTGGGCAACTGCTAGGCCACCCCTGTGCTGATGGAGCTCATCTGTGGAGAGAGCCAGTCCCACTAGTGTTTCAGTTCAACTTCTTGCTCACCACTGCCTGCTGATGAGGCCTCCTGCCCTGGCAGTGAACACCTTGAACTTCCAGCTGCCATAAGCAGCTGTTGCACCCAGTGAGAGAGGGCTGAAAACAGCCTTCCACTGCCCCTTCCTGCACATCCACTGACCAACTGGTCAAAGATGAAGCTACCCACTGGGCTGAAAGCCATGTGGCGTTGCTGATGTACCACACCATCCACTGCACCCCACTGCTGCAAGTCATGCTGCTGCCGAACCCATTGGCCATCCATCCGGCAGCAACAATGAAGAGGCCAGCATTGGGATGGTGTTGGCTTTTTAAGGTGCCCTGTCCTGCCCCCAATGTCAGCAAGGCTGTAACACTTTTGCATTGTATGCCTGCCCCACCTCCTCATTACTGGAGGGGGTAATGCTCCCTCTCTGTCCCAGCTGGATAGCGGCAGAAATTCCAGAGGCAGCAATCTGCTGGTCTCCAGATACTGTTGTACTCCAACTCCCATCAGTCCCAGCCAGCATGGCCAATGGTCGCGGATGATGGGAATTTGTGTTTCGCTCTAGTTGTATTTTTTAAAAATGCTGTTAGCTGCCCAGAGTAGTGCCTGGTCACTAGATGGGCAGGATAGAAATGTATTTAATAAAATAAAATGAACAAATAAAATTAACCACTTGCCAGACATTTTGCAAATGCCCTCTCATTGTCAGAAAAGGAGCCTTTCTCTTATCGGTCACATGAGCATTCATGCAGGATTTCTGCAAGATCTAGCATGGCCTATTAAGAAGATGGACTGGATTTGAAGAGGGGGATAGATGGTGCTTCCTCTGGCTACGTTTGCCAAAATCATGCAAGTGTTCTGACAAATTCTTGGTTAATTATCTGTGAAGGTTTTTTTTTTCTGTTCTCTTTATCTTTCTGTGCTTTTCATCTTCTTCATTTTCCCCACCATGAATGTTAATGTCAGACACAGGAAAGGATCTATAAGCAAAATTAAGCTCATTTCTTCCCCTGCTCCCCAATAGGCTGCTTTTTCAGCAATCTGATGAAATATTGGTCGGTCCTGGGGCTTCTTGCGTGTTTTCCCAATCCCACCCTTAATAAGTTGTACAGAGATATATTTGTTGAAACCCAAAGGGAGCTGTCTATTCATAGAATCCCATGGAATAAATTAGTTTTGTTTTGCTAGTTCGTATTTGATTGAGTCATCACAGGTCGCTGAAGCCTCATGTGGATAAATATTTCCTTTGAAAAAACGTCAGCCTTTCAAAAACAGGGCAATAAATTCCAGCATGTTAGAGGCAACGCAGATTAGCAAACCTTTAATTCTTGCAGCAGTTCTAAACTGGAGGTCAAGGATATAAACATATGCACCCTCACACTCATTGGTGTACAGAGGGATATACACTCACAGTAGCCGTGTGAATCTCTTAGCCTGTCATTCTCCAAGAGAAAGAGGAAGGGGGGGATCACTATTTTCTCCTTGCAGCAAAATTTATCTAAGCAAAGTTTTTTTTTTCTTCCTCTGAGGAAATCTTGCAGAAGGTATCACAGGATCTCTCAGACGTTTCATGGTCCTTTTTTTCTCTAGAACTAATGCCCAGCTGTGCAAGATTGTAACAATTCTTGTGCAGGATTGTTACAATTCCTGTGTAGGATGACATCTTTCCTGTGTAGGATTCACCTGAAGAAACACCAAACTATCATCATCATCTTAGAACTGCAGATCTAGAAGGGACCCTGTGGATCTTCCTACACAGGATTCACTAAAAAGGGAATAAGTGATGCAGAATCTATGCAGAGTGATGGTGAAAACCAACAACAAGAAGAAAGAGAGAAGAATCTAGACTGTGGCCTCATTTTCATGGGAAGCTGGGAAAGCTTGATTGTATAAGAGGAACATTGCTCAGATCTTGGCATGGCAAGAATCAGAAAATCACTGAGAGAACAAGAACATGCTTGTCACATCCCTAACCCATATATACACACATGCATGTTGTCTTGACAGTTTACGAATTTGATACAGTCATTGGCCCACATTCATATAACCTGTTACTGCAATGGGTTCTGTATGCTTATTTTATTTATTTATTTATTTATTAGACTTTTTATCCCGCCCCCCTAGACACAGTCTACTCGACTTGCTTAGAGCAAGTTTTTCCAGCCCTCCAGACATGTTTAATTACAAGTCCCTCATCCTCCACACGCATCCTGGTATTTTGATGGGGGATGTTGTAAATTGTAGTCCACTACATCTCAAGCAGCCCATTCTCAATAGGGGGTATATGATTTGAAGGAGGTCACAGACTGAAAACGAGTCTTCACACACCACCTAATAAGGTTCATTATGCGACTTATACAATACTGTTTCAACCTATATTTCTTTCATATTGTGTTTACGGCCGTGGCCAAAAAAAAGGTTGAAAATGGTTGCTCTACAGAGTGCTAAGTGAGGGAAGCTTGATGCTTTAAGGCGCTTTAAGGTTTTAAGCTTATAAAGGAAATTAGAGAGGCTGAAGCTAGAGGCTGGAAGATGGAGAGATAGATTTTAATGAAAGGTTACCCCCCAGATTGAGGAAGGCCAAATCAGAGAGAACATCTTTCACACATGGTTGTATGAATCATTTCCCTCAAGGTCAGATTAGATTGGATTTATGACAGTTTCATGACAGTGTTTTTGGAGGGCAGAATAGCAATCATGAAGGCTAAAGCATCCATATTCCTTGATCTATTGACCAGGTTGGGGTGTGGTGTAAATGAAGATGGAGAGGCAGTACCCTCTTGCCGGTGGCAAGGAGATTAATTGGCGGGAGGGCTCTGTAAATCTCAACAGCCCAGTTCCATCCCTGTAGAAAGTGCAAGGAACCAAAACAGTTTATTCCAGGGACAAGTAGTGGTTATCTTTTGACATCTTCAGTCCAAAGCCACTCCGTTCTCATGCGGGGGAGGGAGCATTTTCACCATATTGCTCCTAGGGGAGGGAAATCTGAAATAAAAATGTTTAGCAAATGGCCAGCAAAATATAGACACATGGGTACATGTACATGCTTCCACGCATGTTCATATATGTGTATGTTTGTGTCTGTGTGCATGCACACATGTGTACACACACCCCTTCTGTCCTGGACCATGCAAGATGGCAAGTTTGGGGATGATAATGATAGATATGCTGTCTTGTTCTTCTCTCATCTCACTTAGGATTTCACTGCTCCGGAAGAACTTTTAGGGAAGAATGCTTCTTGAGATGGGCACAAACCACCATTTCAGTGGTTCATGCTGGTTCGTCCATTGGACAAACAGGTGTTCAGCAGTGCCCAGCCCACCTCCTCTGACGGGCACCCACTCAGAGGCAGCACCCTGGCTTCCCTGCCCCCTTCAGGCACTGCCCTGCCCACTGGAGGAAGCACCCAGTCCCTGTTCATCCAAAGGATGAACTGGCATGAACCGCCAAACCAGCAGATTGTGCACATCTCTGTTCTTGTGCAATACAGCTGTGTAGCACAATGAACTGGATGAATTCTGAGCTGATGAATGACAACATTGCTAATCCCATGCTTTCATTGGTGGAATGATCAGCCAGTCTAACAGGATATTGTACAGAAGAAAAGTTTTAATGAAAGGCAGTATGAGAGAATATTGCAGAATATGGTAGAAATAGCAGTTATACAAGAAGTCTACTTCGGGGCAAGATTCACACATGTCTCTCATGCTCCCTGTGGCTAGTACAGGATGAAAATGTTTTCCAGGTTCACCAAAGAATACATTATGATATTATACTCAGAATATTATGCTCAAATCCAGCTGGGGACCACCAGCACCTGCATGTAAGTCCTTCCTTTATTTGTTTGCTTGCTTGCTTGTTTGATTGATTTCTATACCCCTCCCCTTAGTGTTGTGGGCAGCATAGCTAACTGATTGATTCAGCACGCTTGAGTATACACTAATTTATTTAAGCAGTTAGACCAATTAACTTCTGCTTGCTTTCTCAAGGTTCTAGTTTGGGCTATTTTCTTTAAACAATTGTTCTGTGATGCAAGAAAAACACTGCAGGCCATACCTGATATTAGCAAACAATGGGGAATGTCGGAAATATTACAAATAAATATGTGTGGAATAAGTACGTTGCTGCTTAGATGAATAATGAAGAATTTCCAAGGATTTTGTTTTCAAGATTTTGAGGGAGTTGACAATGTTGTCTTCATGGTCTGCCCAGACAAAGAGGAATTGTGAGGAAAATTGGATCTCTTGTACAAAACGCAGAGTCTGACTTTCTCAGTAAGAAAGGCTAGGAGCAGAGACTTAACTAAGGAGCAACTTGGCACCACATGTAGACTACCACATGTAGCTATCACAAGTGTCCTGGCACAGGGTGAAAAATCAACTGTCACCCAAGGTGTGATGCCTTCATTAGAGGAGTCTTCTAAGTGAGGACAAGTCAGAAGTGCTGGAACTGGATCTTCTGGGTCCTGCAGCTCTCAGACCCTTCAGGAACCGGCTGATAACTGGGGCTCAGGGGCTGAGTCACAGATGAGGCTAACTCTCCCCCTCTCCTGAGAGTGGTACAGGCTAAACATAGCAAGCTTGCCAGAGCTTATATCCAGACCTTGCTACTGACTCCTTCCTGTGCGTGGCCTGCAGGTTGCTTGTCTACAACTCATAGACTCTCCTTGCTTGCCACTGACACAAAGGGACTGGATCGATTCAGGACTGCCTCTTTGATGCTTATTTTGGATTTTGGATAGGATTCTACTTACTGCTTTCCAGACTGTTTTACTTCTGATTCTGGGCTCTCCTGAGTGAGCTTGTCAGCTGCTTTTTCCTAATGAAAAACTTTGGAAGAGGCAGTAAGACAGAAAGCTCTTTTTTATGGGTTCCAGATTCCCTACTGTAAAAAAGAAAAGGCCCAAAACAAAACAAAAAAGAATTGCTGTTCCTTCCACCCTATAGCTTGTCATGTCCTAGAACGTATTCATTGAAGGAAATATGCTGGGAGTTCCCCACACCCAGAAATATTTGATCTTGGCTACTGCTGTCTTTGGAGGGATAAAATCCATTCTTTTTTCATCTACTGTAGCTTCAGCTGCCAGGTCCTAGGCTGCCTGCTGTAGTCTCAGAGACGTGCTATGCTCCTCCAGCTTTCAGATAGTTGCTGTGCTCCCTGCTATGTGTCCCCGCAGGTTGGAGAGACAAACCTCAGGGTGAACAGCACTGGAGGAGAAGAAAATTTGTCACACACAAATTTGAGCTTAATCCTGCCCCGATAGTATGTGGTGTAAAAGCTTGGGCATCCATCGCTACTTACTTTCCATTAGTGTCATGGCACACTGGTTCAGCATGAAGCTGTCTCTGTGTATGTGTGGTTTCAGAAGACAACATGGGTCCAAGTACATGACACACAGAGAGACACCCAGTTCTTTCCCATGCCTGTTCCCCTTATGGATGGCTTTTTTGTGCACCAATGTTGGACCCATTGTGCCCTTTTATCAAGGCCTCTCAGTTGTTTATTGGCCAAGAGCCCTTGACACTCCACACAACAGCAGGGCCACAATAAGTATGTTGCAGGGCCACAATCATGCATTATTCTTGTGTTAAGAAGAATATGTGGCAAGCAGAGCAGGACAGGATACCTCTGCCCTATTTGCCACAAACAGGATACAACTTTAGCTGTCATGGGTTCAACTACACTGTGTCCTGCAGCAGCTACAGCTGAACTGGGCTGCCTGAGACAAGCCACCTCAGTTTTCTGTCCTTCATTCTGTATAAAGACTTTTACCTCCACATTGTCATACCTCTGCTAATTTTTCCAAAGTTGGGTTGTCTAATCCAGACATGTGTATCATCAATCAGCACAATTACCTTTTGCCTTTCACTACTTAAAATGCATTCCATTAAATAGAAAGAGTAAGGGGTGTTTCCCACCCCCTTTTTTGGTGCATGTGAACGTCTTGGTTTTGAGTTTAAAAAAAAATTAAGAAAAAATGCTGTCTGTGCAGGGGTGGAACTATTTAATATATTTTAATGGACTTTGCTAAGGTAAACTGAGTGTGGCAGTGGGTTTTTAGAAAGTATATTTGTCCATTACCTTCAAAGGCACGTACTGGACACTTTTCCAAGAACCAGGTAATGGTTCTTTCCAAAGCTATTAGCTATTCGAGCTACTTGACTCTCTGGGTGTTCGCGGAAGAGCCAACGTTCATTTGTAAAAGTTGTCGTTTACCGTTACGCCAGCTTAGGAAACCGTGATGGCGCATATCTGTGGAAAGGAAAGGAAAGACAGATCAGACTTATACCTCCATAGACTAAACAGTGACTCTTCAACACTGCCCAGCTCCAGGCCGGTCAAATCCTTGGCAGGCCCCATGAATAATAGTTACCTAAGAAATGTTAACAGCCGTCCCCACCCATTGGGATGGCCAAAAGCTGAACAGCAAAATATTAACATTTGCCAGATCTTCACAATGCCAGCTTCTTATGCTAGAGGATCTTTGATTGCTCTCAACTAACTGGTCTTTCTTTTGTGGGGCTGCATGTATGCATGTGTTATGTAGCTCATAGCAACAAAGTGCAAGGACTTCAGGCTGATTTCACAGAGAAACTTCCTGCTGCCAAATATATTCACCTAAAATTTACTACTTTAATCTATAACTGAACACCAACTAGTCTAATTTGGCACAATAGCTGTTCACCTAGAAATCAACTGCTCTTCCAATTGTTTTGATATCAGTTTCAGCACATTTAATTAATTGATTACTCGATTTTTACACTTTTAGACTGTTCATCTGACCAAATGGTCACTCTGGGTAGTGTACAGTAATAACATAAAACCAAGCATCACACATAGGATTAAAAAAACATAACATAAAATATACTGTATAAACTAGAGATGGGCACAAATTAAAAAATGAATCACCAAATTCATTCAAAAAATGCTAATTCATCGATTTGTATTCCTACGAATCAATGCCCCTGGTGAATGTGAATCTATGATTTTTTTTAGCGGTTTTTGATTTCATTGATTCATTAAATTATAAAATGCCCCTCAGGCACTTAGAGACACCAAAATCACAGAGAAGCTTCTACTGTCTCTCCTCTACAATCCCTCCAAGTTTGGTGAAGATTGGGTTTCCCCAAGCCAGCTGATAAAGGTCAATTTCCTGCAGGGACCTAATTTGTGAGTGTATAACTTGGATGTCTGAAATCCAATCTTTACCAAACCTGGCAGGATTGTAGAGTAGAGTCAGAGGAAGCATCCCAGCAATGTTGGTGTCTTTAGGTGCCTGGGGGAATTTTCCTTAGGGTGCTTTCTGTGGGTGTCTGACTCAGACATCCAAAATCCAAACTTACAGGGCTTGGAAATGAGAGATAGGGGAAGCTTCCCTGTGAATTTGGTGTCTCCAGATGATTGGAAGGACATTTTATAGAGTTTTAAATTAAAAATGAATTGACAAATCAATTTGTCCATTCGTCAGAAAAAAATTGTACATTAATAATTCACGATTCATTGACCTTGACAAATCACAAATCAAAACAAATCACAATTTTTCTGATTTCTCTAAAAACTAAAACTAATACTAATTGGATGGTTGCAGATGTAGAAGCACAAAAGAGGAGCTTTTAAAGATGGCATATTTTAAAAAAGCCTGCCGGAAAAGAAAAGTTCTTCAGGACTTCTTAAAGGTCTCCAGGGAGAGAGCTAGATGAATCTTTGGTGGCAGTTCGTTCCAGAGCAATGGGACTACTGCGAAGAAGGCTCAGTCCCTTGTTTTCTCCTTCTGCACCTCCCTCAGGGTAAGCAACCTCAATAGCCTAGCTTGGGATGAATGGGTAGGATGGGCCATCATTCTCAGGAAGAGGCATTCCGCCATTTACCAAGGTCCCAAACCATTTAACAACCACCCTCCATTTTTAACACAAGAACAGGAAAATTATATTCATGAAGGTATTCTGAACTTCTTTTTAAAAGGAAATCTGCAAATATTTTAAGGAATTCTGCTTAAAAAAATTCTTTGAAACCATTAGGGTAATGATATAGATATGTAAGCTGAAAAAGGCCAGATTATGCCTTCATGCCTGTTAGTCCTCCTGATAAAGTCTGTCTTGCAGTTTTCTAGTACATAAAAGCATACCATCTGTCTCTGCATACTGTAGTCAAAGTACGAGATATAAATGTACAAGCTAGGAACCCAACTGATTTCTGCTGCATCATAATGCCTGAGGCAAGCCACAATAGCAGCCTGATATTAAGGGAATTGTTCCTGATTCAGTTACAGGAGTTCAATTGACTTCAAAAGGTCAGGAGAAGGATCTGGGCCGTCCTTGTAATAGTAGTAACCGTGAAAAGCTCCTGAAAGGTGTTGAAGGGACTTCAGGGAGTGTGACAAACATGAAAGACCTCTTTGCAGCTGGCTCTTTTCTCCTCTTGACTATACAAAGATGGGGAGGGCAAATGGGGCAGGCAGCAGGGGGGGGGAGAGAAGAGGTGAAATGAGATTATAAAAGAGACACACTTTCCATCCACGTTCAGGAAACCAGCGAGACCAAAGGCACCCAGCAGCAGCCACATGGTGAGACAGCTTCAGAAAACAAGCCACTTCCTCTGTTGTTTCCTCAGAGTCCCAGGATCCATCCCCTGGTTTGTTTTTACAAGGAAATAATTAAAAGCATGGATTGTGGGTGGGGAGAGCAGCTTTAACAAAAGTCATGGAAAAAGCAAACGTACCACAGTTCACCATAATGCAAATGCACATCCACTGTTGCCAGCCATCTTTATTATACCAAATTTGGTTGAAAAACTGTAGAGAATGATGAGTATGCAACACAACATCACTGTTCAGAACTGCTATATCCAGGGTATGGAGCCTCTGTGGATCTGGATGGCTGTTTGACATCTCCCCACCAGATACTGATGGATTCAAATGGTTTCCTGCTAGTTCTTAAGGAATTTTATTTCATCTTGGCAGCTAATCCTCCCTGATTGACCTCTGGAATGGGAAAACGGCCAGCGTGGAGTAAGCCAAACTAGCCCCAGGTTAAGGAAGAAGTTGCCAAAGATACAATGAGTAAGACAGAGAAAACTATGATGATTATGGCGATCTCAGAACTGCAGAGCTGGAACAGACCCTATGGATTAGACACGGGGACAAATATAAAAACAAATCGGGATAGTCAATGAATATCCCTGATTCATCAGATATTCGTTGCTTCGTATTCTTGGGGTCCAGAGACCCCGATGAATATGAAAACTAATATAACCCTTTATATTCATCCCTTCGTCTGTCCCTATCTGCTTATACCCCCGCGGATCAGCTGTTCCTCAGGGGCAAAAGCAGAGAGGCGTTTTCCCTTTGGGCAGCATGCTAAAGCCTGCCCAAAGGGAATCCCACCCACCCCTGTTTAAAAAATGGGGGGAATCGCTTTGCTCAAGCTTCCCCTGTCTTTCTATGCCACTGAGGCATACACAGGGGAAGCCTGACCAAAGGAATTCTCCCTGCTGCCTTTGCAAAGACAGCTGGGATGGGGATCGCTTTTATCCTGCTTTGATCCCACTTCCCCTGTCTGTCTATGCCCGCCTGGGCATAGGAAGAGGAGGAAAGGGGGACCCAAGCGATCCCCCACCCCCACTGTTTTTGCAAAGACAGTGGGGTTGGGGGATCATTTGGGTCCCCCTTCCCTTGTCTTTCTATGCCTGCTGGGGCACAGAAAGATGGGGGAAGCCTGACTGAAGCAAAGACAGTGGGGGAATTGCGTCACTCAGGCTTGCTGAAAGGCAAGCCCTTCCCACTCCTCCTTGAAAAAGCTAGGCTGCTGGTACTGAAATCGCAGTTCCAGCAGTCTAGCTCCTATTTCTGCGGAAGCTGCAATGGAGCAGGAGGAAGCAGCTGAGGGATGGTAAGCAGCAGTGGGAAGGGGGTGGGGGCAGGCTGTCAGGCTGGGGCTTTTTTCTTTTTTAGATAGCCCCATGTGCTGTCTTAAAAAAAAAAAGACCTGATGAAGCAACGAATTGATTCATGGTTCGTTGGGCCAGTGGGGGGCAATTCATGGTTTGTGGGTAGTCAAACTTGACAACCCATGAACCAAGATGAAGCACCATTTTGGCACTTCATCCCCATCTATACTATGAATCATCAAGTCCAGCCATTGTCAAGGAGGCACAGTGGGGAATTGAATTCCCAACCTCTGGCTCCACAGCCAGAGACCTAAACCACAGAGCTGTGACAGAAAATGTGGAGTATATCTAGTCAAACATTGGCTAGGGTCTATTGCATGTCTTCCTCCACTGCAATATGGGTAGCAAAGAAATCATTCTTCTCAACTCCCATCGCACTGCACAGAGATGACCGACAGTGCTGCCCATATGGTTTCAAGTGCCTATTAACCTCTGACGAGAGAATGACAGCCCTTGTGAAATATTTGCATGATATTTTGTATGATAACTGGCTTGTATCTACCCTAAACTGGATGCTGTAGTTGTTAACATCTAGTAGAGATATATTTGGCTTTCTATTTAGTAGTAATGGATACCTCCTAATTTGCAAAGCCAGAGGGTATGGGCAGGGTCCTTGGAGAGGTGAGAGTCACTATATGTATGGGCTGGACCATTGCTTTTCCATAAAAGCAGTGAGGGTGGGGTGTAGCTGAGTTGGAAAGCAGAGTGGTTAATGGTTCCATCCAAGAATAAAATAAGCGATAGTAAAAGCTTTACTGAACTAGCCTTCCCTGAGCTTCATCAAACTGGATAAATGCCAGCCATTCTCCAATATTTCATTATTGGGCAAGGCACTGGAGCATGGGGTAGCCTCTCAACTCCAGAAGCTCCCAAATGAGACAGATTCTCCAGTTTCATTCCATTCCATTCATTCTGGTTTTAGACCTTTTCATGGGACAGAGGTAAGTTTGGTCGCCTTGGGGAACGCCCTATGCAAAGAACTAGACAGGGTGTATTGTTTTTACTGGACCTCATGGGCAGCTTTACATGCATCTGTGTGGAGAAGGTGTTGTGTAGGTATAAAGAAGTTTACAGATGTTGAAACCAGAAGCTGAGAGATGTAGGTAGGTTTCAGTAAAAGGTTGTTTCACTGAAGCTTCATTTATTACAAATACTCAAGAGAGCAGATGGCGATTGTCCCATTTTAGTCAAGGACTAGGCTTGAACTGCTAGACGTCTGCTGGTAGGAGGTTGAAAGCTGTGATCTGAGGCTGCTGCCTGAATTGGACAAGGTGGCTTCTCCTTCCAGAAAGTTATTGGGAGTGAGGCTGAGGCATGCTTCCAAGCAAAGACTGACCTGTCATTATGTGCCAGGTTTTGAAAGATTTGGAAAGTTAAGGACTCATCCGCGCTACGTTTAAAGCTCATGCCCATCATTGCAGAATCATGAAAGGCTCTTTCAGAACTTTGCAGCTAAATGGGGTGGAAGTGGCTGAGAAGTGGGACATTCTGTTTTCCCAGTAAGTGACTGTATATAGGGAGGAACTCTGAGATTTAAAACCTCCTGGCAGATATGAGCGATCTGGCTTTCCAGGTTCAAAAACAAACAGATACCATAGAGACTGAAACTTTTTCAGAGTTTTTAAGAAGTGTCAGGCAGCTGGCTGAGGAGCCAGAGGTTGGGAGTTTGATTCCCCACTGTGCCTCCTGTGAGGTACAGCCAGTCTGTGTAGCCTTGGGCAAACTGCACAGTCCCAGGGCATCCCCGACAGAAGGGAAGGGTAAACCACTTCTGAGTCTTTATCTACCTGGAAAACCCTGGAAAGGGACACCATAAGTCAGAATTGACTTGATGGCACACAGTTATTATTGTTACAAACTAAGTTACACAGACTAACCTTGAGCCATAGCATACTGATTCTGTTAACTATATTCCCTATTAAAATATTGGGATTAAGGTAAATTTTGGTGGGGGCTTTCTTCAGTCATGACAGGCTTTTGTTTCTGTGATTGCATGAACCATGGGAAAATGACAAAAGGGAAGGGCCTGATGTATGGTAGCCAAAAACCAACAAGGTTAGAAACACAAGTATGCCAAATTTGCTCAGGAATTAAAAATAGGTAACAAAAAAGAATCCCCTTCATGGATTGCTGCCTTGTCGTGGCGAAGGGGCTTGAGTAATTCAGAGAAGCTATGGGCTATGCCGTGCAGGGCCACCCAAGACGGACAGGTCATAGTGGAGAATTCTGACTAAACGCGATCCACCTGGAGCAGGAACTGGCAAGCCACTCCAGTATCTTTGCCAAGAAAACTCCATGGACAGAAACAAAAGGCTAAAAGATATGATGCCGGAAGATGAGCCCCTCAGGTCGGAAGGCGTCCAACATGCTACTGAGGAAGAGCGGAGGACAAGGACAAGTAGCTCCAGAGCTAATGAAGTGGTTGGGCCAAAGCCGAAAGGATGCTCAGCTGCGGACATGTGTGGAAGTGAAAGGAAAGTCCAATGCTGCAAAGAAAAATATTGCATAGGAACCTGGAATGTAAGATCTATGAACCATGGTAAGCTGTATGTGGTCAAACAGGAGATGGCAAGAATAAACATTGACATCCTGGGCGCCAGTGAACTAAAATGGACGGGAATGGGCGAATTCAATTCAGATGATTATCATATCTACGATTGTGGGCAAGAATCCCGTAGAAGAAATGGAGTAGCCCTCATAGTCAACAAAAGAATGGGAAAAGCTGTACTGGGATACAATCTCAAAAATGATAGAATGATTTCAATATGAATCCAAGGCAGACCTTTCAACATCACAGTAATCCAAGTTTATGCACCAACCACAGATGCTGAGGAGGCTGAAATTGACCAATTCTATGAAGACTTACAACACCTTCTAGAACTGACACCAAAGAAAGATGTTCTACTCATTATAGGGGACTGGAATGCTAAAGTAGGGAGTCAAGAGATAAAAGGAACAACAGGTAGGTTTGGCCTTGAAGTTCACAACAAAGCAGGGCAAAGGCTAATAGAGTTTTGTCAAGAGAACAAGCTGGTCATCACAAACACTCTTTTCCAACAACACAAGAGGCGACTCTACACATAGACATCACCAGATGGGCAATACCGAAATCAGATTGATTATGTTCTCTGCAGCCAAAGATGGAGAAGCTCTATACAGTCAGCAAAAACAAGACTTGGAGCTGATTGTGGCTCTGATCATCAGCTTCTTATAGCAAAATCTCAGAGAGAATAGTAGAATCCCCACCCCACCTCCAAGACAATGTGGAAGACTCTTAGCCTCATACTGACAGATGTAGTTTTCAGATCCTGGTTCCAAAGAATTTAGGGCACTTCGGTCTTGAAGTGGGCTCAGAAATAAATTGCAAATAAGTGGATTTATGGCTGGTTCAGTTTGGTCCAACTGAAGGTTTTAACCACTCTTCAAAGGCAGGCCCACCTGGACCACATTACAGTAGCCCAATCTGGATGTCACCAAGCAGCAATACTAGTGGATCATATTACACAGGGGCGAATTGAGACCCCATGTATCCCTGAGACAGACAGCAAAATTAAACAGAATTATTCCTAATCCAGCAAAGATTTTTAAAAATAGTTTCTTATATTGGGTCCCTTTTGAGGAGAAAGATAGGATAGGCATAACATGAATAAATGCATATTTGCAATTATTATTTGAATTTATTTCAGCTTTATTTCTCAGGAGATTATGAAACTATTTTGCTATCCACCGTGAGGCCTAAGAATGGTTTAGGGCTGATATTCAAGTAAAGAAAATCAGCTTAGAAAACATTACCTCAGCAGAAGCTTTGGCGGTTGTTTAGATGGCCATCAACCCCTCTCTTTTGTTATTCTTCTCTTCTTATGTGTGTGTTACTATCCTGGAAAGATCAAACTCAGCTTGGGGGGGGGGGGGGGAAGGAGCAGCTCACATCTGATAAAGTCTGTATATACCTGTGTGGTCTGATGTCAGGGAAACAGTATGAAAATAGGAAATCTGATGAAATTACGTGATGCTTATCTCCACCCTGCTGCCCTGAGGGCACATGTTATAGATTCATAAGTAGTGTAAGATGCAGGCTTCTGGTGATGGTGGAGGAGCGGTTGTCTACAGAGAGGTTTAAAGATTTTCACTGAAACTTTCAGAACTTTTAACAGAAATTAGTAAAGGGTTCCAGCCGATTTAATAGCTATGCAACCTTCTTGTTTATTTTCTTAAAGGAACCAAAGGATAAAGTGTGGGTGATTATTTTTCTTTACTTAGCAAGAGAAATTGTATAGCTTTCTGGAAAGGGTTAAATAATTTCCTCTTCTGCATGCCTTAGGTTTTCTCAAATGTAGATATGTGTGTGTGTGCCTGTGAGTAAGAGGTTCCCCTCTAATCACAGCTCTATGCAAAAGGAAATTAAAATGAAATAAACTGAGCATGCTGGGACTTCTGACTTCAGAGACTTATAAACCAATATCACTTGTTTAAATTGATTGTCATTTTAACTGCCTGCTGTTACTCTTCAGGAGGAGAGCTTAAGGTTTTTACTGTTCTTAATGGGGCTGTATCCCCTTTTCCAATAGCTTCATTTAGGCTTTTTTGATACTCTGCTCAAAATGGAAGCTTGTATAATTAAAAAAAATACTGATTTTATGATAGGGGACTGAACATCATACCTGGCAGAGAACTTGTCCAATGATTCTTGCTTAGTGAAGTGCTTAGATAGAGGGTATTTTCCTCATGGTGGGCAGGAAGACATACACTGTGTATACAGGGGGGAAAGAAACAAATATGGGGGCCTTTTGAGAAGAAACTCTTCCACATGAGTGTATTTATAGTTGTCTGAGGGCAATGTATAAGGCAGAATTGGGGCAGCTGTGGTCATCCAGATGTTACTGAGTTCATGCTCCCACCGGCCCCAGCCAGCATGAAAAATGGTCAGGAAGGATGTGATCTATGGTCCGCCATAATCAGGAGGGTTTCAGGTGACTATGGACGATAGGGTTGCAGCTATATTAAATATTAATAAACATGCCCTCTTACATGTTTATTGATATTTAATGTATTTGCATCCCATGTTCAAAATATATGCTTGTCCACATATAGTTTCTGTGGAGAGACGTGATCCAGAGACATGAGGCCACCAACAAAGAGATTCTTCCCCTGATCCTCTCGACCAAATAGACCTTGCTAGTGAATGAGAAAGCAGGGCCTTTCAATGTAAATTCTGACATGGGCCTTTGTATTTTTCCTGCAATTCATTCTTGCAGTCATTGAAATGAATAAATAAAAATACTATGTAAATTCTCTGCAAATTCCTGGAGTGGAAACTTCTTGGATACTTGAAAGAATCCCCAGTTTGTTTGTTTTTAAAACCCTTCAGTCCTGTACTATTTGCAAGTTGCAGAAGTAAACATTTCGTGTTTAAGCTTGCCTTGTTTTATAAAATGGCAAATGTCATTTTCACATCTTTAATCGAAGAGGAAAAACCTGATGGGTTAGATTGGATATTAATTCTTTTAAAAGGCAGATTGAGGCAAAAGATATGAGAGAGATTGAGAGAGAGAGAGAGAAATCAAAGCAAAGGAAGACTGATGTTGTCCTACCAGGACTTACAAAGCAATCTGACAGATGCAAGTGTGAGACCTCGGGGGGAGATCTGAACTCAGATTGCCTCTTTGTGCTCCTTCAGAAACCTGGATCACCTATACCCCTTCAGTGTTGGAGCTAGACAGGAAGGCGGTCTAAATATTTCCTCCCCATTAAAAGCAATGGTATGGCTACAGCAAAAATAGATAAAAACAACATGAACAAAAATTACAGGAAAAAAGGATAAAGAAGAGGAAATGCTGTTTTTCTTTCCATTCTGTCCTACCAAACCTTGCAGGGCTTTTGACATTGTGGGGCACTGAGATGGGAACTCTCCACAGCTTGATAGGATTGCTTTCAAAACTTGTTGTGGAGATCTAGAATCAAACTGGGGGTCAAACTGATGGTGCCATCAGAGGAAGCAGAGAGGGTACGGTGTGCCCAGCAGAACCAGCAGCCCTCCTACTAGGGAGAAGAAGATCAATGCCACCATAGATGCTGTCAAGGGAAAAGCCAAAAGGGCATGGGTGAGACCCCATGTGCAGTTGACTCCCAGGTCCCGGCCCCCCACAGTGGCAATCTTCCACTCTTGTTACCACACCCCATGCCTGGTCCATCTCCACAGTATCCATAATGTCCTGGGGAAAAAAAGGGGGGTCATCATCCCTCATTGTACAGAGGAGAAGAATGCTTGAGACTCCTGCCTCCCAGCTTCTGGAGATAGATAGGACAATCCATTGGTTAAGTTATTAGAAGCTGTTCCCCAGCTGTGGGTTTCATGACTCAGCTGCAAAATAACACCCATTTGTTTACTGCCTTTGAGCCTCTGAGTCATGGAGGGGACCTCTGGGGCCACTTACAGAGTCTTCTGATGATTACATCACCAACTGGCATGTAGAACATTATTGTGCTGTATCATCATGAATTGTCTGTTCCTCCTACGTGTGAAGTTAGCTGGGATGAGTGCTGGTGGCCCGAGAAAATGATATAAGCCACATCCACATATCAGAAGTTGGTCTGATCCAGTTGTCCATGGAAACATTAAATGGAAGAAAGTAAGGGATAAAAGACAGGGAACAGAAGAGGAGGTGAAGAAATGTTACTAAACTCCAGTTGGGGAATTATTTCAGGTCTAATAGCTCCTCAGATCCTTTCTCCTAGCCCCTATCATTGACACAGTGCTGCATGTGTCTGGGAGACTATGCCATGTATCTGTGGTGGAGGAGAATGACCTTTTCCCATTGCCATTTATGGACTGGTTCCCTTGATACATAGTGGACTTGAACTCATTTTTTTGCCAGTTTTCTCTGCAATTCTGTGTGTGTGGTGGGGGGAGAGGGCTGACTATATTGACTTGAGGTAAAGGTAAAGGTAAAGGTTCCCCTTGACAATTTGTCCAGTCGTGTTCGCTATATTGACTTGAACATAGTGCATATAGCTGGTCAGGTTGAATCTCTTTCACTCCATTCTCATGCTCGGAGTACCTAGGATTCAAATAAATGAGATGATGTGCCAGTGTAAGTTGCTGACTGGCGTGGCAGAACCATAGGAGTGACTGGTCAAAAGTCAGTCTTATAATTTAGGAATGAGGTGGTCATTGTTTTAATTCACAGTCACTTGCTGTCTTAGTCTAATGAGATAGCAGGCTGCTCTGTTTCTGTTAGTTGCTAATTCTCTTGTTTCTTCCCAAAGGAAAATGGAGGGCGGGAGGCTGAGAGTAAGAAGGCAGGCGTAACATGTAATTGCTACTTTCAGTTCTCCTCTACTGACGAAAAGTAATTAAAATCCTAGCTGCTGACTGTTCCCCCTCCCGGGACCAAATTTTTACTGGAAACGAAAAGGAAAGGTGGTTCGACAGTGGAAACATTTACCAGCTGCAGGTATAATACAGCATCTGTTGTCAGAGAGAACATTTCATTGGTCTATTTCTGGAGGATTATTTAGAGGGCTGTGGTCTTACATCTAGGCCTCAAGAAGAAGAAAAAAAATATAGCCTATGAGGTGTGCCTCCTCACTGCAGAATAGTGATTTGTTATGTGTTTGTCTGAGTTAAATATAGCAGCCAGTCATTTTGCACGCTCCGATATTTTATCCTCTTCACTCAGAGAAGAAACTTCTTGTTTGGATTGATGAAAATGTCTAAAGAAAAACCCACAGCTCATGAGTCTATCTGGCAGACAGTTTGGGGCACTTGACGTTCTAAATGTTACCAATCAATCAATAAGTAACTCAATCAGTTTGGGCAGCGCCAGTGATCTCATTTCGATTTCCACTTTTGATCGCTCACTTGATGACAATTAGAGTCATTGCCACAAAGCGCTTTTCTTTCAGAGATCAATTTATGCCAAATCTAAGTTTCACTCAGTCTTCCTCCCCTTCACCCTTCCTTCCATGTTACCCCTGAATAACAAGATATATTGAGCTCTTGGGAAGGATTAAAATCCATCTTGCACAGTGGATGGTTCACTGAACATAATCTAAGCTCCTTACCCTTGCTGGATAGATTCGGGAGTGCGGAAAAGGAGGGAAACGGTGTCCCCGCTTTCGCTCCTGCTTTCTCGTTTGCTCATTTGCAGCCTGTCAAAACTAGGTCAGCCGAATATTACCCTCTGTGCAAAAGTAAAAACTGCCAAGTATCGGGGATTTGAGACCACAGCTTGCTTCCCTTTCCTAGGAAGTGGGTGGTGCTTCTGTTGGCAGGAAAATATCCCAGTAACTGTTCCCAAAGGGTGAGAAAGGGTCTACAAGTTGATAGAAAGTTTGTGGGCGGGTTGATGAACATAGGGTGTTGAGGACAACACAGCATGACAGACCAAAGCACGGTTGCCAAAATAGGGGTTGCTGTCTACTCTGCAGAGCACGGAAGAGGTGGAATTCTTTTAAATAAGGAATCACCCATTATATAAGAGCACAGTTGTCATTAGCTGTAAATAGCAGCAGTTGGAATAGTTACTTTTCAGTTCACAGCATGGATGAATGCTGGCTGAGGAATTCTGGGAGCTGTAATCTAGAAACATTACTTTTTATAAACTCTGGTAAATAGCACTATGGTAATTATTCAGAAGGGTAATTATCACAGAGGGAATGGCACGTATGTTGGAGGATCCCAGTGGGACAATGGGACAATGAGTTTGGGAAGTAAACAAAAGTTCTTGACATTAAACATGTACTGGTGTTCTCTAAATAAGTGACACTGCAGGCTCAGCCCTTACTCCTAAGCAATCATATGGTTTAGGATTGATCTGGACATTCTTTGTTGATGTTGTTTTCACCTCATCACTTCCTTTGTGAAAGGAAGTGGGGGAGGTGGCCAACAAGGTTCTTTTCTATGCTGGCACAGTATTTGACTTTCTCGGCTTAGAGGCCTGTTGTCTGCAGGACTGGGAGCCCAGTTAGAAGTATCTGGGTCTCTCCTGTCTGCTTTATCACCTGGTTACGAACACCTTGCGGAATTGCCTCAGGGCGGCTGCCAAACTCACTGAGCGTGTAACAGAGGAAAATATTTCCTCCATAAAGGGATTTTTGGCTGAGTGCTGAGGTTAAAATAAATTGTTTGTGTTTGTTATTATTAGCAGCATGTCTCAAGGATGTATACTTTCTGGAGACTTTTAAGAGGGAACAGATATGCTAGATAAAATTCCCACACATCCCTGCAAAAATCAACATTCTGACAAACCTTATTTATTTATTTATTTATTTAATTTATATCCCGCCCATTTAGACCGAAGTCTACTCTGGGCGGCTAACAACAATATTAAAATAGAATAAAACAACAATATTAATATTAATACGTTAGAGGATGGTGAAATAAGTTAGGTATCGACAGGAGGGAAGGCCTGTCTGAAGAGCCAGGTCTTAAGTTGGCTCTTAAAAACGCCCAGCGAGGGAGCCAGACAAATTTCTGAGGGGAGATTGTTCCAGAACCGAGGGGCCACTGCCGAGAAGGCCCGCTTTCTTGTTCTTTCTCTTCGGGCCTCCCTCGGCATTAGGCCCCTCAGCCGCCCCTCCTGGCTAGAGCGAGTGATACGGGTAGATCTAGGTGGGTAGATCTAACCTTACTAAGAGTCCCACCTTTCCCTCTCTCTTCTTTAAAGGAGATCTTTGATTATCAGCTATATAACACACCAAAAGCAGGTCAACAAGGGGACCTCCATAACCTCACCTCCATCTTGCTGATATATTATGCATTGTATATTATGCATTATGCATTTATGGAGAAGATGTTGCATTTACAAATGAAGGATCATTGACTCACAGCTCTCTACAATTCACTTCTCTTCTAACAAAAACTAGCCCCAAAAGGGGATTTTCGTGTAGAAGAAGGGATAGTGGACCTGCATTTGATTTGATTATCCAGTGCTACTGAAAGTCATTCTGTGGTGATGGAGAATAAGCTGCACGTGCTGAAAAACACCTGTTCCTCTTTAACCTTATTTCACATTATACTTTATGAAATATAAGCTTTTGGTGAGAGGACTGGGGAACCATTGTGTACTACGAGGCCATGACAACATACTCCTTCTCTCCTAACTACCCTGTGCCACCTCACAAGCCCCATTGCAGATTATTGTTATCTATAGCCTGGGAATAATTAAACCACCAATCATTGTCATAGTATAATGAACAATGCTTTCTGAAAGGGGAACGGAATACCAACTAGGGTCTTAATGATAATTGCCAGTTGTGATATGCCACATCATCAACTACTTACACCCAGGAAATCATCTGTCAGAGAAGAAATGGCCTTAAAGCTCACATTAAAATAGTCTTTAGTCTTTTAGCTGCCACAATATTTTTGTCTTCTTTATTTTTTTTAAATTTTGATCTTACCTGACATGCTAGCACAGGTTAACACAACCACCACTTCTAAAACCCCTTCTCTCCTTTTAATCCAAGTAGACTGGAAGCCACATTCTGTTCATATCCACCTGCCCTATGATCCAAACAGCTACCTGAAGCCATGAATGCATCCATTCATCAGTGTGTATCAGTGTGTTTTAAGACTTCATTGCTATCATGGCCACCCTTCTAAAATGTCATCAGTCACTCACTCACACACACTCACACACACACACACACACACAGAGAGAGTTAGAACATAAGAACATAAGAAGAGCCCTGCTGGATCAGGCCAAGGGCCCATCTAGTCCAGCTTCCTGTATCTCACAGTGGCCCCACCAAATACCTCTGGGAGCACACGAGACAACTAGATACCTGTCTCCTGATACCCCTCCCCTGCAGCTGGCATTTTGAGTTTTTATCTTTATGGACAGGAGGAGGATGGTCTGAAGGTTGAAAAGCAAACATATATTTCCTTGTCATGGTCAGATAGTTTTCTGTAGGAGTTTAAATTTTCATTAGTTTTCCTCTTCTATAAGGGTGGATTTTTTAAAATTTAGGTGAAACAACAGGGGATTTGTCCCAAAAAACCAAATTTGGAGTGTGTCCCTTTCCCAGTGATTTGCTGGTGGCCTGGTCTATCACTATAGGAATGACAAGATAGACCTGGCCTCCAACAGGCACAAGACAGATGATTGCTGAGGCAGTGGAAAGCTGGTCTACTTCACGCCTGCTAGATCTATGTGTTCTCAGTGGCATAGACTGCCTTTTATTGGCTGTGGTTGATACACATACTACCAGCCAATATGAACAGAAATAAATTTTCAACAGCGACTCATGCTTTGGTAATCTGCTACTTGGATTACTGCAATGTGTGATATATAGAGATGCCTTCGAAAATGATCCACAAATTTCCCATAATCCAAAACAAAGCTCCTGGTTTTTAAATGAGAACATGCTGGTATAATTGCATTAAACATGTCCTATTCATTCCCAATACCTGTCCTGGCCTAATTCAACATGTTGTAGCTTTTAAATACCTAAACAGCTTGAGTCCATATTAGTCCATATTACACAGCATGTACTAACCCAGAGTTAAAGGCCGTACCCTTCTATAGGTGTCATAGAATCATAGAATAGTTGAGTTGGAAGGGATGTATAAGGTCATCAAGTCCAACTCACTGCTCAGTGCCACCACATACGACAAGGGGATAGCTACAAAAGAGACTGCCTTTTTCAGTGGTGACACCTTGTCTGTGGACTGCTGTCATCTGGAGTGCACATTCTTTTCTGGCAGCTCATTTTATCTTCTGAGGGTGCAACTACATGGTCAAATACCATGAGATTTGCTCCACTTGTAAAATGGTTGTTGGGAATATTGCAACCTTAGTATGTTGCCTTTAGTATCTTGTGCCAAATTTGACTGCTTATCTGATCAGGTCCTCACAGACCATGAGCCTATGAATATTAACACCTCAAGAGGCCATGAAAACAACAACCAGAAGCCAAGACTTCTCTGCTGTGTCACCTTCTTTGTGGACTGCATGGCCACTGGAATTACGCCAGCCACCCTCTCTGTGTGAATTACGCCAGCTACCCTTTGAAAACAACAAAAAACAGAGCTTTGCAAGGAAGCCCTTGGGGAGGTTCTCCTCAATTGATTGAATGTGTGAAGGAGGAAGTAGTCTCCTTCTTTGCCATCTAACAGTTTCTTGCCACATACCTTTAAAACAGTGAGGAATTCCAAGATCCACCCTGGTCACACACCTCCCTTGCTCTGGGGAGTCTGCAGCTAAAAGTTGGCTTGACTTAAGCAATCCCCTTTCTCCCCACCACCCCCACTTTGCAAGGGTTTATTCCAAGGTAAATGAGACAGAGCATACTGGAAGGTCACTGTGGAGTGTCTCTGTGTATATGTGTATGTGCGCACATGTGTGTGAGAGAAGTAAAAGAGAGAGAGAGAGAGACTGAGACCAAAGAGAGCCTGAACTCACTCTAGGATTGTGGAAGAGAACACAAGCAAACTGATCGGAAGGAAAATAATGAATGAGCGAGTCGGAACAGAGGGAAGTGTTTCTGAGTATCAGTGGATCATATTTCCTTTACAACTCCAGGTATCCCTCAGACATCCCAAATAACAGTCCAAGATTCAAAATCTCCTCCCAGGATCATCTGAAGAGCAGCATTCCTTTAAGCATATGATTGTGGAAATGTCTTTTTAAAAAGTGGCAGCAAAAACACTTCACCTAAAAACAAGAAAGGAAGGAAAATTGCAGAAACTCAAAGGGAGATGCCTCTCACTAAATATACAAGTGCCATAAAAGGTCTTCAGAAGATGTCCAGACTACAGGTGTGCAGGCTTATGTTTTTTTTTTGAGCAATCACTCTCAGAATTGCTGCCTGGGGCATTCTGGGAATTGTAGGTTGAAAGCACAAATCTGCACGCCTGTGATGCAGACCATCCAAGAATGGGAAGCAAGTCTTTCATTTTATAACACTGAGAATGGAGCTGGGAAAATTAAGAGGAGTTGGGTCATCAGCCTAAGCAGTACTAAGGTTCACTGCTAGAGAACTGAATACTAGACTGCATTGGTTTCTGTTCTGGATTTGTGGCAATATCTTTCAGTGGGACTTTTACTGAAAATACAAGAACTCTAGATCAGGGGTCGTCAACCCCCGGTCCGCGCCCTGGTGCCAGTCCGTGGGCTTGCCGGAACTGGGCTGCGGATACGGATCTCCCCCCACGCACGCACGCGGGGTGGGCATGTCACGCTTGTGCAGTGGGCGTGTTGTGCCCACGGTGGGCGTGTCACACTCGCACGGGGGCGTGTCACACTCGCACGCATGCACGACACGCCCCCCGCGAGCACAACACTCCCATCGCGCAAGCGTGATGTGCCCCCGCCCCCCATGCATGGAACTCACTCCCCCCAGCCGGTCCGCGGCCCCAAAAAGTTTGGGGACCGCTGCTCTAGATCACTTTAAAATGGTGAAAGCTCATCTTAATGAAGGCAGTCAGAAATTATTGCTGACTTGTGAATGGTTGGCCTGTAAGCATGCATAGAACTGCTAGTGATATGGTTGATGCAGAGTTTTGAATTTCTGGTTAAAATTCTCCTTTTATACACAGCAGAAGGACATAGGATAATTGCTTCAAGTTCACCAGATAGTCCACCCCTTCTCATTGACTGGCACTTAAGATCTAAAAAACCCACTTTGAGACATTTGTAGGAGAAGGAATAAAAACATTTCATTACTTACAGTTGTGAACAAATAAACAACAAAACAAACAACTGACAACTGACGTTTCAGACTTCTGCAGACAAAAAAGAGGGATAGAACACTCAGAAGAGAGGCGGGACTTTGAATTCTGAGGCAGGAGGGAATGATTGGTTAGTGATGGATAGATTGGTAGTCACCTCAGCCTAGAAAGGTCCCTCCCAGCCAAACAAATTATAGGCAACATGCAAGGTTGTAAAAACCCCAACAATAGTCTGGTATCTGTTTCAAGGAGATAATTACGTAAGAATCTGTTAGTGGAAACATATTAAATGGGCTGGTCCATCATTTAAAAGCAATAGCATGACTTTAAAAAAAGGGGGGGAAACATATCAGAAGTTACCTTGTTATCTTCTCTGTATCGATCTATATTATGGTATTTTACACATTTTTAATTTATATATTTGTATATTACCCACAGAACATTGATAAATAAATAATAATTAATGTATACCATATATTAGTATACATATGGTAATGTATGCCATTTAGTGACATTAGTGTCCCTTTATAAACAAATCTTTGATTATCCATACTTGTTTCCCCTAAGTCACTGAATAAATGAGACTGCATATTACTAGACTAACTCCTTAACCACTGACACTGGCTGGTATTATAATTGTGGTGCTGTGCTTTGCAAGCATTAACCCTGTAGGACGAAAGTAATGCACAGTTCCAGCATTCAAAGTTACACAGTGGCTTCATTCATCACAGTCATATCGGTGGTGAATCCATTAAATTAACATCAACTTCAAGCTTATGTTTCAGCACCTAGAGGGTTAAGGAGTCATGTGGACACTACACTCTTGTTTTAGGTGGGGTGGGAATTCTTCTAAATGTTTTCTCTTGAACTTGAACATGTCTTCTCTTCAGAATGGTTGCTAATAGCCCCAGGTGTAGGCAGCTTCAGACATCGGTGGTAAGCAACTACGAGAGCCATGAGGAAATTCTAACTCAATCCTGCTATCTCTGAAAGGCGTCCAGCTGAGATATTTATTTTTCCTCAACAAGGTTTTATTTGGCTGCGATCCAGATTTTGCCTCTTTCAATCTACCCCTTTCCCTGGAGATTTCCTGGATCTGACACAGCAAAGTTTTCCTCTCCATGAAGAAGAAATGGCTTGTCGTTCATCACACTTTGCTCTCCCTGAAAGAGACCCATGTCAGAATGGTGGGATGTACTTCTCTGCATTTTCAAGAAAAAACTAGGTGAACCATTTGCTGCAGGTGATGAGGGATGTGAAGAAATCTCACCATTATCTCAACTCAGTGAGATTTCAAAAGGTGGATCATCATCATCTCTATCTGTTGCTCTCAGTGTATCACATCACATGCAGATATCCAATTCACTTGCATTTACAACTTGTCTACTGCTCAGGAAGCATCGGAGTTCTAGTTCAACATATCTGGTTGGAGAATCTGCTATAGACACTAAACCTGTGTCTCATTCACTTCAACAAAATGCATAGAATTGCACTGTAAATCAAGGGAATAAATAATTCAAGATATACCTCACCACTGAAGGCAAGATTATTTGGTTTATGGGAGACTGCAACTCAAAACAACCACATGTGTAGTCATCTCCTGCTCTTTCCCTGAAAGACATATACTGAAAATACTTCTACAGAGGACTGGGGTATCCAGACTGGGGTATCCAGTATCCAGGGGGGATCAGTTCTAAGTCACACACACACACACACACACTCACACACACACACACACACAAATGGTGAAAACCGTGGATAATAGTGAACCCTTTATAGCTCATTGTCTATAGTTCTCTCTAGTGGCCAGTTTTGGTAATTACATCATGGAAATACTGTTTCTGTTTTTTCTTTTAATATTCTTAATATTTTCAGACTGTGAATAAGTGAAACTGTAGATACTGATTCCATGGATATGGGGGCCCTACTGTATTTAGTTACTGTAAAAATACTTATATGTCTCCCTTCAACATGTAAGGAAGTTCACTAATACAAACAACAATATTTATTTATTCATAAAATTATGTACCATGAAGTCTGTTCCAATTTATGGCAATCCTTCCCAGAGCTTTTTAGTAATAATCTTATATTATAATTTTAGAACAGCAGAGCCCTATGGATCATCGAGTCCAGCCCCTGTCAAGGAGGCACATTGAGGAATCTAATTCTCAGCCTCTGGCTCTGCAGCCAGATGCCTAAACAACTGAGCTATCCAGCAGTCCAGCAGTAGTCAGAAGCAGTCTGCCATTCCCTCTTTCTGTTACTGCCTTGAGACCCTATACCTTGGACAAGGCCGGTTGGTTTCTTGGGAGGAACAATGGATAATCAAACTCCTGCCCATTAGCTTCACATCTCCTCTGAGAGAGTTACCCATCCAACTAATCTTACATAAAATATTAATTATTGTGTAGGTTCAGTTATCTTTGTTTGTAGATCTGTGAAGCATTTAGTTGGTTTAGGAACAGAGATATGGAGAAGGAAAGAATGGCTGAAAAATATCCAGTGTCTGAACAATGTCCGCTCCGTCATGGCGCAGAGTCGCCATGGCGGGGATGCTTTGCTCTCCCGTTCGGAGAGTGGCGTTGCACACGGAGACACCACTTTCAGAGGGGAGGGGGGACTGAGACTTTAAGAAGGCTCCGTCCCTCCGGCTCAGCCTCTTTGCCATCTGAACCAGCAAAGAGTTAGCCATGTAGCCTGGTGAGAACGAACAGTTTCGTTTTCTCGCACGCGGCTGGCCTTTCATCTCTCCTGATCCGGATCGCACGGTTGCGCGACCCAGCTGTTTCATAAGTTTTTTCAATTTTATTTTATAGAGTTTAACTTTAGTATTGTATTCTGTCTTTACCCAGTTGTTTTAAAGTTGTTGGTTGGGATCGCAAGGGGGGTTAAGTGTCATTCTACCCCCCCACCGGCTTATGAGCTTATGGGGGGGTGTCAGGAAGTTTGGACATTCAATCCTCAGTGACTTAATATCTCCTTTGTCGTTTTGTTTAGCGGCTTTCTTTTTTTAAAAAAAGAACAAATATCTATCTATCTATCTATCTATCTATCTATCTATCTATCTATCTATCTATCTATCTATCTATCTATCTATCTATCTATCTATCTATCTATCTATCTATATAATAGAGTTGTAGTCCTAGATATTAAAGGACATTGTTATATTTGGAGTGTGTAAATATATCAGGGAGGGGGTATTAAGGTAAGAACTGAGCCCCCCTCCTTCTTTCCCCCTTTTTTCAATTTGTTTTGGGGCTTGTGTGCTTCTTGCCTTTAAATAAAATAAAATAATTGTTAAGTGACCAGTATTTTGAATTGTTGGGCAGCGCCCCCTGCTGGTCGATTTGTTGGTACTGCATACAATTTTTTAAAAAAGAAAAGAGAAAAAAGCAGGATGAAAGGCTGGTATATATATACCATTATATATATATATATATATATATATATATATATATATATATATATATATATATATATATATATATATATATATATATATATATATATATATATATATATATATATATATATATATATATATAATTTAAATTATATATATAATTTAAAAATAATAATTACTTGAATACTATAAAATACAATAAAATAAATTGATAAAGATCTGTTATAATAAACAATTAATTGTTGTTGTTGTTGTTTAGTCGTTAAGTCATGTCCGACTCTTCGTGACCCCATGGACCAGAGCACGCCAGGCCCTCCTGTCTTCCACTGCCTCCCAGAGTTGGGTCAAAGTCATGTTGGTAGCTTTGATGACACTATCCAACCATCTCGTCCTCTGACGTCCCCTTGTCCTCTTGCTTCACACTTTCCCAGCATCAGGGTCTTTTCCAGGGAGTCTTCTCTTCTCATGAGATGGCCAAAGTATTGGAGCCTCAGCTTCAGGATCTGTCCTTCCAGTGAGCACTCAGGGTTGATTTCCTTCAGAATTGATAGGTTTGTTCTCCTTGCAGTCCAGGGGACTCTCAAGAGTCTCCTCCAGCACCACAATTCAAAAGCAACAATTAATTAGAGCTATATAAAAATTAAAAATTAAAAAAGAAATTTTAGTTGAGAAAAATCCCTTAAGGCATTTTATTTTTCTTGCACTTTAATAGCCGACCCGGCTATTATGCGACCTAAGAAAGGACAGGGCACCAAGAAAGGCAAGCAGCCTGTGAAACACAAGGCTCCGGCAAGAGTAACACCTGCAATTTCTTTATCAGATGAAGAGGAGTGGCCTGATTACAGCGCCATTTTAGCTAAATTGAGTGAACTTGAGAGGAAAGGGCCCTTGCCAGAGAGGTTTCTAGTGCTGCTACCCCCAGGAGGTTGAGCAGGGAGTCTAAATCATGTAGGATGGCTGAACTAAGGCAATTAGGAGATGTAATGATGTCCCGCATTGCTCTCTTAGAAAAAGAATGTTCTGTAGCTCCAGGAGCAATTGCTGTGACTTCTGCGGAGGGCAACTCCACATCTGCACAGGAGGAAGGCGCGCAGGAGCCCAGGTTGGAAACACCAGACCAGGCGAGAGAACATCTGGTGAGCAAGGTGATGGACACAGGATCGGGTGTTCTGGACGGCATGCAGAAGAGCCTTGATGGCGTTGTTCCAGGCACCAATCAGCAAGTGATTGAATTGCCTGCAGCCAGCTCGGCAATTCCGGCAACTGCTGTCACAGGTGAGTTTGCACCTACACGGCATACACGCCACACAGAAGGGATTTGGCCTTGGGGCAAGGTCAATCCACCGGGTTTTTCTCCACCTGATATTAGTGTGCTGCCAAATAGTGTTGGGATTAGCCCTCCCACTCCGGTTGGGCCTCTTTTGGCTTCGAAGCCGTGGATAGCATTGTACCCACAGTGGTCATTCCCTAGTCTGCAGCCCAGTTTTGCTGGGGTTTTTTATCAGCCCAGCTACCCTGTCATTCCAAACACAGTGTTCTGTAAAAGAGCTCTGCCTAGTTAAGGCACTTACCAAATTTGTTCAATCAAGTGGGGTTTATGGAGGAGATTTGTTTTGCCACAAGGATGGTTCTCCCCTTACACAGTACCAATTCTGGATGGTAACTTCCCAAGGGCTTCAAAAAGCCGGCATTGTGGGATGGAAATTCGGTACCCATTCCTTTCATATAGCACAGCGTCCATGGCTGCGGCTTTGGGTTATGGTGAGGATCAAATAAAGAAAATGGGGAGGTGGTCGTCACATAGGTTTAAGACTTATGTTTGTTCCCTCCCCCAATATATGTGACTGTTTTTCTTTTGCAGGACCCCGAGCAGATTCTTCACGGCTGCGAGTTGCAGCCACAGCTACATTCACTGGGCAGTGAAACACGCCTTGCAGACGGGATGGGGGCGTAATTTGGGTTTGGGGGATTCGGCCCCCTTGGAATGGAAAGATAAAAGGGGTATGCTGTGGGCTGAGCTCTTGGAGTATGCACCCCCCAATATATTTGTGGTTCATTTGGGAGGAAATGACCTGACAAGGAGGAAAGGCAAGATTTTGCTGGTTATCCATGACTTTCAAACACTGAAGGGTAAGTTTCCTTCAAGGAAGTTGTGGTCTAATATTATTCCATGACTGATTTGGAGAGCTGACTGTAGTCCTAGTCAGATTGATAGGTCGAGGCGTGGTGTAAACCGCGAAATTGACCATGCAATGAGGTCAGGGCTGGGGTCAGTGATTAAACATCCCAACATTAGGAGTCACCAGCCTGAACTGTACAGGAGTGACGGTGTTCATTTATCTGAGTTGGGTATCGGCCTTTTCCTCAAGGATCTACAAGGGGGCCTTCGAGCCGAAATATTCGGCTTGGGTGGTGGGCTTGGGGCATATAAATAGCTCCAGGCCGTGGCGGGTAGTGCAAAGAAAAAAGTTGGGGTGAGTTCATGGTTGACCCGGGGTGTCAAAATTATGACATCTCTCTGGCAGGTCGAGCCAATCGGCTATCAGATGAGATGTGGTTTTACATGGAATGACCTCCCTGCCAGCTGCCCATTTAGGATCACAAGGCTCGGTGGGATGAGTTAGTTGGGGGGTATCATTTCACAGAGCATCTGAAGGCGTGCTGTACAGTGGACAGCACGATTCAGAAATAGGAGTTCACTCTGCTATAGGAAGGGTCTGGGGATCTAGGATTATCCGGACAATGAAGAATATCGCACTACGGTAGGCCCCCTTGTATTTTGGGGGATACAGTTTAAATAGTTAATAAAGTTGTGGCCCAAGTTTTAACCCAACAACCTGTGTCTCGCCTCGTTATTTCCGGGCTGGGAGGGCAATGCTTTATTCATTCATGGAAATTACTAATTAAACCTCTCATCCTTGATGTCTTTTCTTCCTCTCAATGAAGTCTATCACTTAGAGGGACCCCATAAATTTGTGACTCCTTCAGTTGTCTTTCAATTCATTTCACGACCTCAAGCTCTATTTGGGTATCCAAAAAGGTGTTAATTTGAAAGTGTGCACTGGGAGGAAGTTCTAAACCCATCCCTGCCTGTTTCTGTCTCCATGTCAAGAAGGACAGTCTGAAAAGGAGATGGTTGGCTACCTGTTGAGTCTTTTTATATGATTAGGAATACAGGCAGGAAGTAGGCAAAATTAATCTTAGCCTTAGCAACTAACATTACAGCAACTGTGCCTGTCTTACCCGGAGAGTCAACCTTGGTGGCATCCTTCTCAGCCATTTGTTCAGCTGCTCTCACCAGCTATGGGGTAGTGAGGTGGGAAGTTAAAACCCTTTCTGCTTGAGAAAAGCTAAATGTGCCCACCCTGTTGTCGAGCTGCCCACTCCATGAGTCAGTTTCTTCCATTACAATGAACATGCATTTGTTGCAAATATGGACTATCAAACATTCGCGTGTTTTATTTTAGTGCCCGAATGTATGAGTTAGTTTCCCCAACAGCACTCTTTTTCCTCATTGAAATTCTCATCTTCTGCATGTGAGTGTCAGAATATATATACATTTGCTTTCAGCTAAGGCTACTCTTTCCAGCATGAAGTGTTTCGTACATAGGCCACACTTACCGCAAAACAGAGAGCAAATATATTAGCGTAAATTCAAATATTTGGCTTGTGAGATGCAAGATGTAATTATATTTTCTTGATTGCACTTACACCCGGGAAGCAACCCATACTTAAACAGGAAAAAATAGCTTTCAAAGGTATTTTCATGAATCTGAGAGAAAGCAACTTACTTTCTATAAATAAAATTAACTCTACTGCCTTAAAATATGTGCATGTTTTTATATACTCCACCTCTGATCCTATAATTACAAGCAACCGCTGCAAAGAAGCATGGCACTAAATTAATAGTCTGAGGTTCATGGAGCCTGTTTTTTATTCATCCAGGTACATACACATCATTTGAGGAGAAACAGCCCAAAAAAGATCCTACTGTTTTTTATTATTGATATTCTATGCCTCGTGATTTCAGTTTGCTTGTAAATATTTTAACCTCTTTCTTCATATTTAGGAAGATCCCAACTGGGCATGGTATTTAGATGCAGCTTCAGGACTGGCTCTTTTTCAGAAGGTGACTATTGAACAATGAAGTGTGAACTGCAAATAGGAATGGTTCCACAGGTTCAGCACATTACATACCTATATCATGCAGTATAGGTGCACAGCAGTTGTAACCTTGGGTGAGTCATTCTCTCTGCATTCTCCACCTGTAATGTGTGTTTGTGCTCTACTGGCATACTGTGCCCATGAAAGGGTTTGTCAGTAGAGCAGAAAATCTCCCTCAAGTGAGCACTTGTCTTTCTTCTAAACAAAATTGTACTGTGCTTTTCCAGTGTATGGCTGTATCAGATAAGCCCTGCAGTTTCACATGTTGTCATATCAATTCAACATTATGTCACTTGCTGTTTTTTAAGAGGCAGGGGAAAAGGAATGTAATACAGGGTGGTAGACAATCCATTTTCTCAGTGAGAATTGTAATGATTTGAAGTGTAGTGTGGACTATTGCCCCCCCCCCCCCAAATTGCCTGAGATAATTAAATATGCCATGTTAAGGACAACAGTGATTTAACTACCATAGGAAACTTTTAATTGAACCAAGCTTTTGCCTCCTTGTCTAGTTGCACCCTCATATATACGCACCTCTGATACTATCAGCTACCCGCTACCCAGTAATCCACTCATGGTCTTCCTGTTTGTTTTCTATTTGGCAAAATGGATCCCTTTTTCACAACCCTGTTGTAACAGGCAAATGTTTGCATTTTACATAACTATTGGTACCACCAATTTCTCTCTTACATTCTCATTACACCAAGTCATCTGTAGAATATAGCAATTAGATGACCAGTGTTTCTCAATTCTTCCAACCGTAAGTGAACAATATTATGCTGGGCACATTTACATGTCTTCCCTTATTGCTCTGAATGAAATTGAGTCTTAAGCAAGTGTTCAAGCTTGACTGTCAGTCTATAAATCTGATTTTCTTTGTGGACACAGTGATACACTCATGTGTTTAGGCTCTAGTCAATGTGACTTCATACTTTGTTTTTATCTGTCTCTCTGTCTAATTTATAGTCTGCCTTTCTCCCAGGGAGGGGACTCAAGTCAGGGACTTGTCATCTGAAAAACAGAAATGTCCAACAGAAGTGGGGAAAAGTGCTTTTTAGCTGGACAATGTACCACTTCTCAACATATAAAGCTTACCAGGCTGCATTCCAACACATCCTTTTTTCTGTTTGGTGAGACTCTCACTACACACACAGGATAGAATTACATGTTATAGAAACATCCTGGATATGTTACTTTATGAGAGGGGTGCTTTTTCTTCCCTCTGAGTTAAGCACAGTGTTCTAAGCCTTAGAAACAGGACTGAAATAATCAAGAATTTACTTGACAGCTGAGATTACATATTTCTATCTGTCAATCACTATACAAAGGCACCGATTCTAAAGAGAAGTTAATATTTAAAAATGAGATACATATGTGTCTGAATGTTTTCAAAATGTCAGCATTGCTAATTGAACATAAGTCTTCATGAGTCTGCCTCAGTTTGTAACTCATTATAGTTTTCCCATCAGATGCTCAACAATAATATGCCACAGGAAAACTGTGACTCTGAAGATGCTGTTTGACTCCCAATTCCTTTGAGATCCTCTAACATGACCAGTGGTTAGGAATGAAGGGAGTCTGGAGTCCTATAACATCTGGGAGGCCACAGGTTCTCCATGTCTGTTGTAAGCACTTTGAAACAAAGTATTTAACTTCCAGTAATTTCCACAGATCTGCAGGAAGTGTGATAAAACATAAGTCCATTGGACCTTGGATTGAAATTGGATTCCTCCTATTTCTTTTCAAGCTGCTAAGGTGATGAGCAACAGCACAGCTATCCCTGCTGTCCAATGTCACTACCCTCATAGCTCTCCATGATTTGGAACCATGGAAGTTTTCTCAGTTTGTGGAGGTGCTTTGCATGACAGAGAACCTTGAGTCCCATTCAGGTCTTCTGAATTGGATAAATTCAACATGTATAGAGGGGAACACTTGAGCCCCACTGCCTTGTCATCACTTGTGTCACATACACCCCTCACATAGACAGTGATGAGTCTGAAAAGAAAGTCCTACGCTACTCAGGAGAACTCTCCACATGTGCCAGGTGGAGCCTAGACAGTGTCCTGATTTACATGGAGGGTGTCCATGGCTAGGAGAGCTCTCCCTCTTCAGACATGTCACCCTCCATTTGTAAGAGAACAAAGAAAAGGAGAATAGAGGGATGGGGTTAGAATGCTATTTTCTAGATATAGTGAGTTTACTGGAATGATAGATAGTGCCTGAGGAGACCTTTGGAAAATGCAGTTCTGAATTTACAAGGGGAAATTGCTCAAGTAGGAAAGGCTCCCTGATGTAGATGTTTGCTTCTAAGCCCATCATGGAGGATGATGGAAAGGCAACAGACATGAAGGAGAAGAAGAGCTAGTGTGTTCATTCCCACTTTCCTTTATCATCACAGTAATGGCAAAATACATTTTTTTTAATCTTGTAAAAACTGTAAGCTTCATGGTACACTATGTACTATTCTTGTGCATTTTTCTACTCTGTATGTTGAAGTTTTATTAAATTCCCAATGATATGAGTGCAATAATATTGGGCTGGTTAAGGGAAAATATCTATAAATACATTATATTTTACTAGCAAATGTTTTCATGTTTAATAACACCACCAAGCATTTTATTTATAAGGCTTTCTTAGCATAGATTTTCCCCTGATGCCCAGTTAATATAGTAAATATTTCCATGGGGTGGGGGAATAAACCTCACATAATAAATGTGGTATAACAGGAAACAAACATGAGGGATTAAATTTATTTATTTCCTTATGCCTTGATCAAAAGGGAACACAAAAAATGTGGGGGTTGAAGAATGTAACCTAATGGAGATTGTACAACATGCAGTTGGATTTAGGAAAAATGTTGCCCACCTATGTATACTTGACATTGTCATGTTCTTATGGATCAACACAAAAGTCTATATTTTTGTATACACCCTGTTAAGAAATGAATATGAGGTCACTTTTTGATCAAGATCCCTAATTAAGAGGGGGGAAAACAGTTGGTCTTAATAAAATTACTATCTAGCAGTAGATTGCTGCTTGTTGGTTTGTTTTTCTTTAGGGACCTGAATAGCTAACTTTATTTTCATACATAAGAATATCATCAAATTCCTTTTAACAGAAATTGATGTGGTCCACTCATCCGTTGACATAAATCAGCCTAACTCAACCAATTTTATTTGGTTGGATCCAGCCTGCCCAGAGTTAACTTTCAAACAGAACAGCCTGCAATAGTGCAGAGGTTGGGGGCGGGGGGGAATAGTATTTTATATTTGGCCTGGAAAAACAACCCAGTTCCTTTCAGCATTTAAAAAAAAAGCTATATAACAATAATTGCAGCTTATTAAAAACGCAAAGAAGGTTCCAAATGTCATTTATGTTTTTGGAGAATAGGCAGTCTGCAACCAAGTGAGGATTCGGTGAAACTTTACCTCAAACTAATACATTTTGGCAACTTTTCCCCTTTTCCAACTATGCCCCTATGACTATTTCCTGAAGTTCAAATATCAGACTTCCTCCTCCATCATTTTTAATAGCTAATAAATGGTGCATGGCAGGTCATAGTGGCCCATGTCACAGCCAGATGATTGGAACCCCAAGTTGTACGTTGCCTCCTTTTGATTGGTGACCTGTTCATTAAAGGTTGCAGCTCCATTTCTATTTCAGAAACACTTAGGCTGAAAACGAGATGTGATGTAGCATGACCCAACCAGGTTTCTGCTGAAGTGCTGTAGAAGGAGGGGTGAGATGAATGTTTAAAGCATAGGTATGGGTGGGTGGGCAGGAGGGATGGAAAAGTAAACCCTGCGCTTGCTTCCCCCACCCCCAAGTCTGCTCTTTTCTTGGCCATTTTCTCTCTCTCTTTTTTCCAGCCACAAAACCAAAATGAGAAGGGTGATAGTTTTTAAATAGCTGGATGGATCTGGGAGATATAGGCAGGAAAATGATTTGCATTTGTTCCTGTAGTGCTCAGAATCTGCTGTTACTTAATCTCTGAATTGTAGAGATCAGCCAACAGGCAGATCTGCTGCCATCATATCTAATCTGTTGGTGGCCTGGTGATGGTGATGATGATGATGATGCACACAAAAGTTAAAGAACTGACAGAAAGAGAATATGACTGAAAAGACTGTGGAAAATCTTAAAATCAAAATTAAATGGGGGAAATACAATCAAAGCCATAAACACATGGGCCATTCCAGTAATTAGATACCCAGCTGGAATAATAGATTGGACTCAAAACTAATTAGAAGAATTGGATTGAAAAACATGGAAACTAATGAACATGCATCACACACTACATCCAAAAAGCAATGTGGACAGATTATATATGGCCCATGAAAAATTGGAGGCCATGGATTACTGCAAATACAGCAGGTAGCAGAGGAAGAAAAAAGAAGCCTAAATGATTATATCAGTAAAAGCAGAGAAAAATTACTGAAAGCAGTGAAAACGGAGAATATTTTGAAAACAACAGAAAAAAGGCTCAATATAAGAAACAACAATTTGAAAATAAATTAAACCGCTGGAAAAATAAACTACTACATGGACAACACGTGAGAAATATTGATGGAAAGCATGATCATAATTCAACATGGGCATGGCTAAAACTGCGGACCCTTAAGAAAGAAACCAAAGGCTTGATTTTTGCTGCGCAAGAGCAAGTACTCCAAACCAATGTGATGAAAGCTAAGATCCAAGGAATTAGTGCTAACAGCAAATGTCGACTCTGCCAAGAAAAAGATGAAACTGTGTCACACCTCATCTGTGAATGTCCAAAGATTGCACAAACAAATTACGAAGTTAGACATGATGGAGCGGCAAAGTTAATTCTGCAAAAAATATAATTTGCTGACCTCCAAAAACCCGTGGGAGCATCAGGTAGAGAAGGTTTCAGAAAATGAGGAAGTCAAGATCTTGTGGGATTTCCGGATCCAAACGGACAGACACCTTGAACATAACACACCAGACATAGTAGTAATAGAATGAAGAAATGTCTGGATCCTTGACATTGCAATTCTGGGATGCCAGAGTTGAAAATAAAGAATTGGAAAACTAACAAAGTACAGAGACCTGGGAATTGAAACATCTAGCCTCTGGAAGAAACACACTTCAGTGGTCCCTGTAGTCATTGGGGCTTTGAGAACAATATCAAGAAGTTTCACACAGTACTATAAGCAGTTGCAGACCTCAGAAATCACACCATCAGAGCTCCAAAAAACAGCAATATTAGGAACAGCATACATACTGCACCGATATTTAACAGATACTTAGGTTTTTGGTTAAACCTTGTATCTGTTATATAATACAAGTCAATGTTTTTTTTATAATTTTGATTGTGCCTGGTGTTTTTTTAACAACTGTTCCCAGCATTTTTGTCTTTTCTAGTGAGTTTTGTCTTCTCATACATGTCCAAAGTATCACAACCTCTGTTTTGTCATTTTAGACAGTAGTGAGCATTCAGACTTGATTTGATCACTCCTTTGTCTTTCTGGTGGCCCATGGTTTACATAAAGCCTTCCTCCAACACCACATTTCTGATGAATCTTTTTTTTTTCCTTACCAACTTTCTTCAATATCTACGCCACATACTGTGATCAAGTAGTATCTGTTTCGGACACGGAAGATATCAGACCCAATCTCTAACAATGGTCCTCATTAGTAGGTCTTGCAAATCTCTCTTGAGAAGCAGTGCCAGCCAGGGCAGATGGTTTAGCCCTATTTGGAGAATTGATCTGACTAAATATGAAATGCCTCCTAATTATCGCAATCATTCCTCTGTGCTTGTTAAGTCTCAGGAGTGGAATATGGAATATACCTCAGAATTCCATTCCTTGAAGTTCTGCTCTTCAGTAAGCGCTCAACAGGAAGAGTTTAATTAGTAATAACACAACAGTCTTGTGGTAAGGCAATGTAGCCTATACTGTACCTACTCACACGTTCATTCCATCAGGCTCACAAAAATAGAATACTCCCAAACCACATGCAGTGGGAGCAATCCATATCAAGTAAGTATACTGGGCTGTTCTAATACAGGCCCCATAAAGATACTTTCAATATACCACTGTTATATTCTAGTTAATAATATGATGAAACAGTACCATCCAAAATCCTAAAGAGTCAAGGTTAGCTAAATATATTATTATTATTTGTGAAAGAGATATACGGGTGAAAAAAGGCCACCAGGTAATTCTTTAACAGATAAATCATATTAAGAGAGACATTCTGACAGATCTGTTCCATTATCTGTGGCATTGCTATTAATAAATATTTAACAAAAGCCTTCAACACTCACGAGCCGTTGTTTCTTTGGCACTGATGGCCTGTAGTTTGCCGCCATTAGCACCAACGTTTGACGTGTTCTTTTGTGCTGAATGATCTTGAAGCCATTCAACTCATATAAGTGAATTGCTTGAAGCACTATAAAAATACCACTGGAAACATGTGGTTTCCCAGCTCCCTTTGTGATGGCTACCAGCTGCAGCTTCTTGCCACCTAGGGCACCTTCTTCTGCTTGGTTTATGATCATGTGGTAGCAGTTCCCTGCCCTTAATGGCATTTGGGGAGATATTTGATGTGGAATGATCAGCAGAAATAACAAGTAATGGAGTAAATTATCATATGATCAAGAATCTAATTTTCTGCACCGTGAAAGAATAATTGCATCTGAGTCTAGGCCTTCTTGCCTAATATCTAGTGAAAAACACACGGCACGGGTGCTGGTATGGCTTTCCCCACTTAAATAATAATAGGCAAAAAAGCAAAAAAGCAAAAACCCAGTTAGCTACCTAAGACAAAAGAAATATGGTACTGTAATCAAGCAACAAAAGAAACCCCACATAATCTAACTGAATACAAATTTCCTACGGTCACTCAATGTCCTTAAAGTACTTCATCAATTTAAATATTAACCAGGTTTCAATAAATACAAAATTAATTCATTGAAAACAAACAGATCCACCAGGAAGCTGAAAGGTCTTTCAAGGAAGTGTTCAGTTCATATAGTCCATTTCTTTTACGTGGAAGATGTTAAGTCTCACAAATTCCTTTGCAGTAATTTTTTTCTTTGATAATAGTTGTTCCAGCTGGCCAGGGTGCTTACATAAATTCCTGGTTTCAATTCCTTTGTCAAAGCTTAGGACCAAAGCTTTCTCTCCCAGGAAGTCCATTTTTACAGGAATAATCATTTACTGGCAAGGCTTTGGTCCTAAGTGATCTGGGATGATTGAGAACAGACCCTGCCCCTCCTCTGTACGACTATCTTTCAAGAATTTGAACAATCCTATCATACAGTATCTCCCCTCAGTCTTCTTTTCTCAAGGCTAAACATGCCTTTCTTTCTTTCTTTTCTCCTAGGGCTTGACTTGCAGCCCCCTGATCATCCTTGTTGCCCTCCTCTGAACTTGTTCCAGTGGGTTGGCATCCTTCTTAAACTGTATTGTCCAGAACTGGGCACAGTATTCTAGAGGAGGCCTAACCAGTGCCAAATAGAGGGGAACTAGTACTTCACAGAATTTAGAGACTATACTTCCGTGTATGCAGCCTAAAATAGCATTTGCTTTTTTCCCTTTCCCTTTTTCTTTTTTTGCAGCTGTGTCACACTGCTGGTTCATATTCAACTTGCGGTCTACAATAATTTCAAGATCTTTCTCAAATGTAGTATTATTGAGCCATGTATCCCTCATCTTGTAACTGTATTTGGATTCTTTTCCCTAGGTGTATACTTTTGCACGTATCCCTGTTAATTTCATACTGTTTTTTTTAGCCCAGTGCTCAAGCCTCATGGTGCAGTGGTTAAATTGTAGTACTGCAACCAAAACTTTGCTCACAACCCAGGTTCAGTCAGCTCGAGCTTTCTCTGCTTACTTTCATGGTTGCTTTGGTAGCAGCTAGAGATGGGCACAAACCACAAAAATGGTGGTTCATCATGGTTCATGGTTTGTGGCTACCCACAAATCATCTGAACTTTTAAAGAAATGAACCACAAACTGGTTCATTGTTTTAAAAATGTTTGTGCTTTTTAAAAGTGAAATTAAACCCCCACCCCTTCCCATTGCCCTTGCCCCATTTCCACTGCGCCCGTTGCCTCCCTACCTTGTCTTGCCACCTCTGCTCCTGCCACCTTGAGAGACAGCAGCCCAGTTTCCCTTCTGGGAGCCAGGCCACTGTCTCTCAAGGGGGCAGATGCAGAGCTGGCAGGACAAAGTAGGGAGGCAATGGAGACAGTGGGAAGGGGCTAAGGGCAGGCTGTGAGGTGGGAGGTAATGTACCAAGAAATTGATAAAATGCTAAAAAAGTTCATGGTTCAGGTCAATTTGGGTTCTCCTGGTTTGGATGAACCTGAACCAAATTGAATCAACGAACCAGTGATTTTCCACAAACTTCCTGGTTCATTTTTTTCCAGTTCCTCCTGCTATAGGGAGAAAGTTGTTCCTTGTTGCTGGAGTGCAAGGTTAGAACACTCCACAAGGTAAAAGCGGAGGATTCAACATGATGAATTAGGTGGCTTCCTGTCCCTCTACCTCCCAGTCCCTCTCGCACATCTTAATATTGCTGGAGTGAGACCAAAAGACTCTGTATTTGTACAGTATATAGACCAGATCCTCCATTCCTAAAGCTGACACTGTGTTGTACTTGAAAACAACATGCTCAAATTCATTCATGAATGAAATTTACTCAGGTACAACTGAAAGATAAAGGAAAATTCTGTAGGAAATTCTTTTCAAGTGTATTTGTTTTGGATTTCAGTCACCCATTCATTCATAAAAATATAGCAAAATTGTATTTTAATCCTTTAAAACATCCCCCCACCCTTATCAAAACAACCAAACCATCATTAACTTAAATGGATGCGGAAAAGGTGCAAACATTTATTTGGATGGAATTTCTAGTTGGAAACCCCAGTGATTATAATTTCCATTTTAAAAAGGAGTGTGAAACCACTACAGAATTGAGGCATCCCACCGATCGTATCAGTTTCTTGCTTTTCACAAACATATGACCCGCGTTTGCTAGTTAAATGTATTATTACTCACCAAGGAACACTTTCCGTGAGGTTTTCCTTTTTGAAAGAAAGATAAAACTTTTTTCCCCCCGAAACACCAAAAGCAAAAACATGGGCTTGTGGTTAAACTCCTTGACTGGGGCTCCAACCCAGTGTACGGTGTTAGCTAATTGTAAGTGTGCAGTGGTGACACAGGTTCACTTGACACGGGAATATCAAGTGTTCGGGCAAGTTCCTGCAGCTGTGAGTCATTATTTCCAGTGGCAGTGGAAAACCATTGAGACCTCTCTGGGGAAATGGTGGGGAATGTTGTGGCAGGTATAATATTAACCCTTGCCACCACGCTCTCTGAATTGTTCAGCAAAGGCCAAACTTGAATGGTTTGAATGCCTGCCAAGATTGGGGAAATGAAGACCAGTAGCACCAAAGGCAATTTAAAAAAAAAAGAAAGAAAGAAAGAATGGGAAGAAAAATAAATCTTACAATTGAGTGAAACTCTTAAACATCTAATTCAGAAGCCTTTGCCTACAAACAATTCTACATCAAATGGGATTGCGTGACTTCATGTCATCCGAAACAATGTCTCTGTAGAATCATAGAATAATTGAATTGGAAGAGGCCTATAAGGCCATCATGTCCAATCCCTTAATCAATGCAGGAATCCAAATCAAGACAGATCTGGAAGATGGTTGTCTAGTTTTCTCTTGAATGCCTCCAGTGTTGGAGCGCTCACCACCTCCTGAGGTAATTGGCTCCACTGCCGTACTGGTCTAACAGTTAAGAGGTTTTCCCTGATATTCAGCCTAAATCTGGCTTCCTGTAGCTTGAGCCCATTGTTACCCATCCTGCACTCTGGGATGACCAAGAAGAGATCCTGCCCTTCCTCTGTATGACTACCTTTCAAGTATTTGAAAAGTGCTATTGTATCTCCCCTCAGTCTTCTTTTCTCAAGGCTAAACATGCCAAGTTCTTTCAATCTTTCCTCATAGGGCTTGGTTTCCAACCCCCTAATCATCCTTGTTACCTTCCTTTGAACTTGCTCCAGGTTGTTGGCATCTTTCTTAAAGTGTGGTGTCCAGAACTAGACACAGTACTCAAAATGAGGCCTAACCAGTGCTCAATAGAGGGAGACTAGTACCTCACAGGATTTGGAGACTTTACTTCTGTTGATGCATCCCAAAATAGCATTAGCCTTTTTTGCGGCCACATCACACTGTTGGCTCAATTTCAGCTTTTGATTTACAACAACTGCAAGATCTTTCTCAACTACAATATTACTCTTTGCCCAGTAAATTGACAGGTTCTATATAGCAGCAGCTTTTCAAACTTTGTACCTTCAGGGAACTGTTGGTGCCCCTGTAAGGAACCCAAGCATATCTGATACTGAAGCCCTGTATATTACAGGGGCAAGTTCTAGGACAGAAAGAATGGCTGTACACTACACAGTGACAGCAGTTGGGTTCCACATTAATCGCCATGACTCCCACCTATGGAATCCTCTGTGTGTTGCTTGTTATTTGCAGTTCTTTGCTGTAATTCACAGGTGGGCACTAGAGCTCTCTGGCAAGTAGGATGGAACCAAACAGCTCTATCTATATTGTGGATCATGCCTTGCACAGTGATACCGATCATTTTACCCCCTTAAAGTTAATTTCATTTGAGGAGCCTGAGAGAAGACAGGATAAAATTTATCAGATCAGTTTGGAATGTTTGTTAAAACTGAGGTAACATATAGAGACCAAGTATCCTTGTAGTATGAACAGTATAATACAGTGGTCCCCAGCCTTGGATTCCCAGATGTTCTTTGAATATAACTCCCAAAAATCCTGGACAACAGAATTAGTGGTGAAGGCTTCTGGGAATTTTAGTCCAAGAACATCTGTGGCCCCAAGGTTGGGAACCACTGGTATAATAGAACATGTTCAACTGTTTCAACTGCATTTGTTTGTGCAGACACGTAGTGAGTAAGGCATGCAAAGGTTTCTTCATTGAGCTGGTGGAAAGATGTTAAAGCAAGCCAGGGTGAACACTCTTTCATATTTAAAAATTCTAAAGCATGGAGATAATCTGCTCATGTAAAGTGGATACTTTGATTCCTATCCAACAGAGAAAGTAGAAAGCATCCTCCATTCCCTTGGAAAACAATATCCCCAATCCATTCAGTTGTTTGGCTCTCAGAAAACCTAGGTGCAGTAAAGCTGGGAGAGGGATTCATAGGACATAATTTCTCCTCAACAGCTCCTACCCAGCCTGAACTAGAACTATCCTATAGGATCAAATGAGTTAATCCAAAGGGGTTAGGATTTAGCTTGAGCCAATAACTAATTACTTGAAACCAAGCATACGTGTCAAGTGAGGCCATCCCAGATCCCACTCTAAATAGGTCCTTAGAACTTGTCATGACTTGACAACTTCTTCTAATTCCTCATTTGTAAACAATTATCATGTTCTTTGATATGTTCTTCCACTTCTTCATTGAGCATTCCGAAAAATCTCTCTCCGCCAATTTGTCTTGCTATCCAAATGGTTTTCTTCACCTCTCCATTGATAGTCAGGAAGCCTTTAAAACGATTCATGACTTCACTCCATCAGTTATTCCAACAGACATTTGGGTTTCTGGTTTTAATTCATTTGTTGCCACTTGATAAATGGTATTGCATTGACAATCATGAATGATTTCCAGTGTTCCTGTCTTCCTCCTGTCTTCCACTGCCTCCCAGAGTATTGGAGCCTCAGCTTCAGGATCTGTCCTTCCAGTGAGCATTCAGGGTTGATTTCCTTCAGAATGGATAGGTTTTGTTCTCCTTGCAGTCCAGGGGACTCTCAAGAGTCTCCTCCAGCACCACAATAGATACAAACTCAAAATGATGGCTACACAGGGAACACATATAAAGTAGCTTAACAGAGGATGCTTTTGAATGCCTCTTGAAACAGGAGAGTCTTTAGCATCCTCTTAAAGGATGGGAGAGGGCCTGATGGAACCCATCCCATAAAGATGGGGTCATGACCAAGAAGGCACAATTTCTCATGACATGACTTCTTTGCCTCTCAGCATGGCAACTCCAACATATAACTGTAGATGTAGCTTTCGCAGTTTGAGGTGCAACAAGTACACTAGAGAAATTATTTTAATTCTTCAGCACCTCACAAATGGAAGATTTATTCCTGCTACACATCTTAGCGACCTCAGCATATGATGTTTTTTTCTTATATCAAATTGAAAATTAGCACTTTTTCACTTATAGGAAATGCATCACAGTTTCTTTTAGACTTTGAAGAACTGACAGCATCACTACTTTTGCACTTTGGGGCCTTACTAAGCAAAATTAAGAGTTATTTTCATAGCAACACTGCCATAACACAACAATGAATGCTGGCAGAAAGAATGCTAGAGGCTAACTGGATGCAAGTGAAGAGGGTCAGCATAGTTCTTTGTCAGAGATGAATGTTTGCAGATTTAGTATTAAGAAGAGCCAAAGAAGTATCCTGTCATAGTATTATGGTGGGAACAAACGGCTGCTTTGCATTTCTCTTCTCTACACCAGTTTAAAAGCCATGGCAAGTATAGCCTCGAGATATATTTTTGTCTGAAGTGTAGGCCAAAATGTGCCTTTCTCACTAGGGTCAACCCTAATTCGTACTGTCATAAATTCTGCTTTGGTGCTACCTGAAGCTTTTGCTGGCCTTGAAAATGACAACCAACAGCAATAGGTTTTCTGGATTGTAACTGCAATCAGGGTTGTTGCAATGAAATATTAGACAATGATTTGAGCAATCCATTTTATGACACACGGGTTTCCAAGACTAATGGTTATTGTTATTTTTGATCTGAATTCCATCAACTTCTCTCCATCCTCATTATTGGATTTAATGTCTCATCTCTCTTCTTATCCCCCTAAGGAATGTCTTGAGCCAGACTTTGTACTTTTTTGTATATATCATGTTCTCTTTTGATTTCAACCAAGTGCTTTTCAGCCACTTCTTAAAATGGCAACAATCAAATGCCATTTTTAAGTGGATCATTATGCTCTTCTCTTTCTATCCATGGCAAGGTAATGATTAAAATAATAAACTCTTATACAGAATAAATAAAAAATATGTAGTCGGGAAAGGAACTTAGAACCATTAATAGCTCCACTAAGGATCAAATTAGATAGTAAAGAGAATCCATATTCTCAAGGGTTAAACCATTTTACCTCCAACAATCAGATTTCCTTGAGAATATGTGCCTTGTGTAGGGTTGTTAGGTCTCAGGTTGATAGCAGTAGTGCTTATGTTTTTCTAGCTCTACAAGCAAAGAGTTAAATCTCAGGATGAATACTAATGGCACAGCCATTCCCAAGCTTTTTTTGGGCCACAGCCATAAGCACAACATGAAAGAAATATAGGCCAATTCAGGATTCTATAAGTCACATAACAAACCTTATATGGTGATGTGTGAGGGATTGTTTCCAGTCTGTGGCCCCCTTCAAATGTGCCAGAGGCCCCCAGAGGGCCATATGGCCCCCATTGAGAATGGCTGGTAGAGGAAGAAAAGAATTGATTGTTGTTTGTGAGGTAACTCTAAAGCCTGGGTACCTTTCTCTAACCATTTCCACCTGGCATGAGAACTCATACTGTGACACTGTCTGCTCCTTGCATTCTCCTCTCTCTTGTTTCCTGTCTCATGGTTCTTTCCCAGTTCTATCTCATACCCCTGACAGCAGGGATATTTGACAAGGCAGAGCAAAATAGCCCTGCTAAAAAGGAGTTCAAGGCTATGGCAGAAGGCTCCCCATGAGTCAGGAATAGAGATGGGGACAAATATAAAAATGGATCGCTTTTTCCGATGAATATAGCCGATAAGTTAAATATTCGTCGATCCATATTTGTGGGTTCCAGAGACCCCCACGAATATGAAGGGATGAATATTTACCCGTTTTTATTCGTCCTTCATATTAAAAAAAACCCACAAAAAACCACCATTCTGCCTACCGGCCGCCGATCAGCTGATCGGTGGGAGAAAGGCAGCCACCCCCCACACACAGCCACCCAATACCACAGCCTACCCCCCACCCCCTTCCTTTCCCTACCTTAGGCCCCGCCCCACCCCACCCCCACCGACACCCTCTTACCTTAATCGCTGCTGCCGAGGTCTTCTGGCTTCAGAGCCACGCATGTAAAAATGGAGACTGGCTGCAAAGATGGCGGCTGCAGCTTCATTTAGGGTAGGGAAGCTGCAGCCGCCATCTTTGCAAAGGGCAGCCTGGATTCCCTTAGCCTGCCTTAAGGGAATCCAGGCTGCCCTTTGCAAAGATGGCAGCTGCAGCTTCCCTACCCTAAATGAAGCCACAGCCGCCAACTTTGCAAAGGGCAGCCAGTCTCCCTTTTTTACACGCCGTGGCTGCGAAGGCCTGATGGAGACCTCGGCAGCAGCTATTAAGGTAAGGGGGTGTCGGTGGGAGTGGGGTGGGGGCTAAGGTAGGGAAAGGAAGGGGGTGTGGTGGTAGGCTGTTGGGGTGGCTGGCTGTGGGGGGGGGGTGGCTGCCTATCAGTTTTTGATCAGCGGCCGGTAGGCAGAATGGGCTTCTGTGCCGTGTGGTAAACTCTCCTGGGGGGACCCAATTTGTGGGTGAATAACTCGGATGTCCTATATCCAATCTTCACCAAAGTTGGCAGGCGTATTGGGGAAAGACATAGGAAGCTCCGTTGTGATTCTGGAGTCTCTAAGTACCTGGGGGGAGCTTTCCTGGGGGGGTCCTCTTTGTGACTATATAACTCAGGGGGTCCGTGATCCAATGTTCAATAAACTTTCAGGAATTGTAGAAAAGCATCTGAGGAAGCTTCCCTGCAACTTTGGTGTCTCTAGGTGGTTGGGGGCCAGTGTTATAGCTGTCTAAAGTGCAGACAAATCAACAGATCGATTCGTTGATTCATCGAAGAATATTCGTATATTCGTATTTGTTGATCCGTTAACCTTGACGAATAATGGATCAAAACAAATCACCATTTTTTTTATTTGTCCCCATCTCTAGTCAGGAACTTCACTGGTGGACCAAGAGGCTAGTATCATCTGAGATTATTACAGCTTTGCTGTGGGTAGGATTGGCAGCATCCAAATAAAGTGCCAAATAATATGAACAACAGATTCTTATATTGTTATTTTGACTATAGACATTCTGGGCATTCCTCGACGCCTAGTATCTGAAGTTGGCTTGACAAGCGACCCCTCTCCAGATTATTGCACTTGACCCAACATCTGTATTTGTAGGTGCTTTCTTGATTAAAAATCTTGACCAGGACCTTGCCTCTGCGTCATCTTTAAGGGACTTGTTGATAAACTCCTCATGTTTCTGCTTGGGCTTTATACCTTGAAAACCTGTTGTGAAGACTCTGTGCCACCTTGTTGGATGCTTTGTGCATCTCCATGAGCTAGCTTTGGGGCTGCCAATGTTGCAACCAACACCTGCCACCTGGAAACAGGATATACATTGTGGCTTTATTTACATTGGCTTGGCATGAAGCTATTCCTCACCTCTTGGGCCTCACCTGTGGGACATCACAAGGACTCCATGGCATGATGAGAGCCCTCTGCATGACATCGTAAGAGTCTGCCCCTAGTCTCAGCTTTATTTATTTATTTATTTATTTATTTATTTATTTATTTATTTATTTATTTATTTATTTATTTATTTATTTATTTATTTATTTATTTATTAAATTTATATGCCGCCCATCTAGACATTGTCTACTCTGGGCGGCGCACAACAGACAATATAAAACAATTGATACATAATAACAATTTTACAACGATTTAGAAAAATTAATGATATTTCAAGATGGGGAGAAGAAAAGATAAATTAAGTAGTGCCCACAGGAAAGGCCTGTCTGAATAACCAGGTCTTAAATTGGTTTTTAAAGATGCCCAGCGAGGGGGCCAAATGGATCTTGGAGGGAAGTTTGTTCCAAAGAGCGGGAGCCACTGCCGAGAAGGCCCGGTGTCTTGTTTTTTCTTTCCGGACCTCCCTCGGCGTTAGGCTCCTCAGTCGCCCCTCCTGGCTAGATCGAGTGATATGAGTAGATCTGGGTGGGAGGAGGCGTTCCGCCAAGTATCGAGGCCCTAAACCATTTAGGGCTTTGTATGTAATCATTAAAACTTTGAAATCCACGCGGAAGCGAACGGGCAGCCAATGCAAGGCGGCCAGAGTGGGAGTGATATGTTGGTGTTTCCTCACCCCACTGAGAAGTCTGGCCGCCGCGTTCTGCACCATTTGGAGCTTCCGCATCAATCCCAAAGGCAGCCCCACGTAGAGCGCATTACAGTGGTCTAATCTCAAGATTACGAGTGCGTGGACCAGAGTGGTGAGTGCCCCAACATCAAGATAGGGACGCAGCTGGGCAATCTGCCAGAGATGGAAATAGGCGGAGCGGACCACTGACGCCACCTGAGTTTCCATGGTGAGCGCCGGGTCCAGTTGTATCCCCAAGCTGCGAACCTCACTCTTCGCAATGAGAGTCACCCCCCCCAAAAGAGAGGGAGTTTCCCAAACCGCTGATGGTGGGTCCACCCACCCTCAGGACCGCCGTCTTGTCCGGGTTCAGCCTCAGCCCATTTTCCTGCATCCATTGCAGTACAGACTCCAAGCAGCGCTGAAGGGACAGAACAGCATCCACTGTAGTTGGAAAAAAGGAGATGTAGAGCTGAGTGTCATCAGCATACTGATGGCACGATGCTCCACTTCCCCTGATAACCCCACCCAGTGGCCTCATATAGATGTTAAACAGCATTGGGGAGATAATCGAGCCCTGCAGAACTCCACACTTGAGGCTCCACAGGGCCGATTCCCTCTCCCCAAGCTGGACTCTCTGAGGACGGTCCTCCAAGAAGGATCGGAGCCAGGCAAACGCCAGGCCACCAATTCCCAGCTCGGAGAGCCTCCTTAGGAGGATACTGTGGTCGACGGTATCAAAGGCAGCTGAGATATCGAGAAGGACCAACAGAGATGTTTTTGGGATGCTACTGACCTGGCAACCATAGTGCCTTGACTATCAGACTTACAAAGTATTCACAAAGCAAAACACGCTAACTGCAAGGTATATAAGTGAGGAAATTCTGTGTCTTCCTTTTCTAAAATTAGGCTAAATATATTGTACAGCTTAGTCCCGTGACTTTGAGCTCACTTTCTTCTCTGACATAGTATTTTCCAGTTCCCACTAAAACACCAAGTAAACATATTCATTTTATGTGCTGCTTTGAATTCAACAGTGCTCATATTACAAAAGCATGAGAAGACCCATTATCCATCTGAACCTTAGCTGTTCTTTTAAAAGATGAAATTGGAGTGAGATTTGAAGTATGGAATTGTGCATTATGTTGAACCCACACACATCTTAATTGAGACCTGCTCTTAAAGTTGAATCATCCAAATTCTACTGTATGACTTCTTTCATTATGCAGACCTGTAAATCTTATTCAGGTGATCCTGTTCTGCTCAAGTAGCCAAAATTTGGCCTCTCGGGCCCTTTTTAGTCTTCTTTATGTAAATGTTTCCTACATGTATCACAACCATGACATGACAAAACGGCCAGTTATATTATCTGAAGTTCCATTTGCTTTGTTCGCTACAGAATTTTTTGTCAAAACTCCACCGTCTGGATTTGTAAGAGATTAACTGCTCAGTGTATACCTTGGTTTTCTGTGCTGCAGAAGTGACTATTGGTCTAAACATGGAAGGATTTCATTCCAAAATTTTGGGGTGAGGTGACCCTACTCAAACCATAGGTTACTTAGGCTGACAGAGTGATCACTTGTGGTCATGATGATCATGGTCACCATCATCATTATCATTTGTTTATCATCTTTCTCTTCAGTAGGGCTGGCTCCCGAAGTGATTTGGCTGATAATGATTAAAAATAGTTTTAAGGTATTTAAAAACAGCTTAAAAACATTCTATAAAAGTGGATTCAAGTATTCTGTAAAAGCCAGGTGTTGTTGTTTGTTTGTTTGTTTTTAATCTTGTACTAGAGACCCAAGGTCTTTCAGAACAATGCCATTTTAACTGTCCAATGGAAGCTCAATAGAAATAGAGCTAGCCTAATTTCCACAAGTCAAAGTGCTGCTACAGAGAAAGCCCTGCCTCCTTTTGTTCCAACTTAGCCTCTCAGGATGGTGGGAGATGTAACAAGGCCTCAGCTGAGGACTTAACCTTCTGGACATGTACACACAGGAGGAGACAGTCTTTCGGCTATCCTGGTTCTAGGTTGTCTAGGCCTTTTTCTGTCAAAACTAGCACCTTGAAAAAGGCTCTGAAATTGGAAGGTAATGCAGTTGAGTCAAGACTTACATGGTCTTTAAACTGCACACCAGACAATAGTCTGGTTGCCACCATTTGTACTCCCTGAACACATTGCTACACAAAAGTCATTGTGTAAACCAGCAAAGTACCTGTGTTTGGTTAGAACAGTTCATTATACTGATATAGAATCATATGTGTTGTGCTCATGGAAGATCTTGACTCTCTTAGATTGGTGCATAGATTTCTCTGACACTTGATAGTAAATATGAATATTAAAATCAATATTTCTCAGTAGCTTAGAAGAATATAGATTTTTTTAAAAAAATAAATGTATACTCTAGCTGCTTCAGGTAAACAATGGACATATAGTGAGTCAAAGTAGAAAGCAGAATGGAGGATCCCCACCACCAAACTAGGTGTTTTTCACTAGAGAGTGAAACAAATGGTCAAGGGATATATTTCTTCTTAAAATGTGCTAAACATACTGTCTAGACTGATCCTCTAATTCTAACCTCCCTCCCATTCAGTGAATAACAGTTTTTGCCTCTGATGTTAGCTGGAGGTCTTGGGCAGTGGAGCAGTAGTGAAACGTATTGGACTTATGGCTCCCCTGAGCAGCTGTAGTGATGGTGGAGCAGGAAGAGTGGCAAGGGGTGTGGAGCAGTCATAGAGGCGAGGGCACGCAAAGGAGCCAGAGCCAGAAGAGCAGCACCAGCACCAGCAGCACTGCCAGCTCAGTGAAAAAAAGAGGAGAAGCTTCTGTGTTCCTCCCGGCTGGTTTGGCGGCACCCCAGGAAGCCACGGCATACCATGAGGACTGAAGAGCATTACGGTGCACACTTTGTGATCACCTGGGCTAGGGCCATACGAGCATGTGTGTGCATACCCATTCATGTTTATGCCTTGATGCATTATGGAAAGTGCCAGGAAACTTCAGTGGCTCCAAAACACAGCAGCCAGATTGCTAACTGGGGCTGGTCAGAGGGATCACATAATTCCCCTGTTACAGAAGCTTTACTGGCTGCCGATTCATTTCCGGGCATAATTCGAAGTGCTGGTTCTAACCTATAAAGGGGCAATACCTGTTCTTGATCATCCCAGAGTGCAGGACATGCAATAATGGGCTCAAGTTAAAGGAAGCCAGATTTTGGTTGAATATCAGGAAAAACTTCCTGTTAGAGCAGTACGACAGTGGAACCAGTTACCTCAGGAGTTGGTGAGTGCTCCAACACTGGAGGCATTCAAGAAAAACTTAGATAATCACCTGGCAGATATGCTTTGATTGTATTCCTGCACTGAGCAGGGGGTTGGACTTGATGGCCTTGTAGGCTTCTTCCAACATCACTTTTCTATCATTCTATGATTCTATGATTCTAAAGCCCTAAACGGCTTGAGCCCAAGCTATCGCAAGGACCACATCTCCCTTTATGAGCCTTTTTTTAATGTTAAGATCATCAAGAGAGGTCTTTCTATCAGCCCCATCACCTTCACAGGTGTGTTTGGTGGGAACCCAGGAGAGTGCCTTCTCTGTTGTTGCTCCCAGACTCTGGAACTCCCTCCCACGGGAGGCCAGGCTGGCCCCATCTTTGCTGTCCTTCCGCAAGCAGGCAAAGACCTTTCTCTTCAGGCATTTATTTATTTATTTATTTATTTATTTATTTATTTATTTATTTATTTATTTATTTATTATTAGATTTCTATCCCACCCTTCTAGACAGGAGTCTACTCAGGGCGGCTCACAATATATTGTGCACAAAACAGATTTAAAAACAACAATTAAAATCTACAATAATAATATAATCAAGATGGGAAGATAACAACAAAAAACCAAGAAAAGTGGAAATCAAGTATTGGCAGGAGGGAAGGCCTGCCTGAAGAGCCAAGTTTTTAATTGGCTCTTGAAAACACCCAGCGAGGGTGCCAGGCAGATATCTGGCGGCAAGCTGTTCCAAAGTCGAGGGGCCACTGCCGAGAAGGCCTGGTTTCTTGTTCTTTCTTTCCGGGCCTCTCATTGAGGGCATGCTTTCCCTCAATGACTGGCTGCCTGAGTGGGTTTTTTTTTTAACGGATTACTGCCTGAGTGGGTTTTTTTTTTAATGGATTACTGTATCTTACTGCTTTGAATGTGTTTTTGGTATTGCTTATGCTTTTAAATATGGTATTCATTTTATCCTTTTTAGTATTTGTATACTCACTATTGTTAGCTTTAAAATGCTGCCTTTTCATGATGGAAGTCACCTTGAGTCCTTTTTAAGGAGAAAAGTGGAGTAAATATATATTTTTAATAAAATACATTATATGTTCCCACACACACTCTCCAAGCCCTGAAACAGTGGACAAACAGTAATCTCAGAAATCAGGATTTCATTCTTATCCCTGCAGCTGGGCTGCCAGGGAAAGCGGGTAGAATCCTGTCAGCTTTGGGAACGACATAAGAAGTAAACATGTACAATAGGCTCTACAATCCTACCTAGTCCATATGTTCAAAGTGTAAATGCTTAACACTCATAATGGTAGTTGAGTGTGGACATTAGACAGCCATCCACACAGATTCAATGTGCATTCAGTTTGTATGGATTGAATACACAGTTCACTGAGAAGGATTTCCATCCCAGAATTTCACATTGAGGTGCCTCCTGCATCAGGGCCAGGATCTGTCATTTTTTATGTTCCTCTTTCTCTCCTAGACATGTTCACTGAATGGTATTTATTCTTGAATTATAGAAGTTTGTTAAGCTGATAAAATATTTATTGATGCTTTCAGGGTCCCCTCCTTCGTTTATCAGAGCAACACAAGCAGTGGGTGGAAATAAAATCCGATTTGGATTTGACAAACTACGATTACTTGACAGGAGTCCATTAGTTTATATAGTTACTGTTGCAGATATTTTTTAAAAAACATATTTTACAAGTCTTCCATTTTGATATCATTAATAAAGTCAAATAGGAAAGGTGGGGTCACATATGGTGTCAATACACTTTAATTAAGTGCAATAATTCCCCTTTTCCTGAGGTAGATGTGCTAAGACCTGAGTCCTCATCTGGGGTTTAAATGTTTGCTGGTATAATTCACAGTGCTGGGTTGGGCTTTTTTTGTGGAATACTAGTGCCCTCTTTGGGAAAGCCAGAGTACTATGTATGTCAAGTCAGCCACAACAATTGACAATTTATTGTGAAACTTTAGTAAAACAGCATTAACAGTAGAATAGGATGGCATAGTTATTGTTTTTCCAACATGTCAAAACCTACTGGTGCATATGTGGACAATCTTCCACACTACAAACAGAATTAGGGAGAATCTATTGTTTATAATTATTTAGATAGAAGTTGGTAGGATGGAATACATTCATGAATTTATATTTTCCTTAAAATGTCATGGTTCAATTTCAATGCACATTAAAGGATGGTGCAGTTTCATATGAGAAAATGTTATGGTGTAAAAGGGAGGCAGCTACCCCAGTCATCAGATCAACCTTCTTTCCCCCTCTTCATCTTCTGTCTAGAAGCTCAGCATCATCAACGTTCCTTTTACAGTTTATCAGGGAGCAAAACATTTTATTCATTGATACATCCGTTTAGGATTAATTTTAAATTTCTTTCTCAGGATGTTTAGATCTCAGGCAAGTGCCCAGTGGCTAAGAATATGAAAAAGGACCCCATTTCATCAGACAGATCCATACAGTAAGCTTAACAGTGGTGTTAAAAAAAGCGTGGGGATAGCGTGAAAAAAAGATTGTATCATACGTTGGAAAGGAGTTTACCAGTCTGTAGTAAGCTAAAACCTCTGGCTCAATGTCCATTCAACATCTGGTTTTGCAATTCTTTGAAAAACAACACAATATTCCCCGCTGATTGCTTTACAACAACACAAACTTCTTCAATACTGCCCAATAGCAGGAAATGCCCTGCCGAGCTGCAGATCTTAACCCCATGTATGTTCAGTACCTTTCTCCCAGGCCAGTCCATGAGCTTTCTCAACTGCACATTAAATGTTAAGAAGTTAAACTCCTGGGATTCTCAGAGGGAAATTGTGCTGAAATATGGAAACCTACAGGAAAGTGAGGGACAGATAAGCTTTAGGCTTAGAGGGAAGCAAGCAGCTTTTCTCTGTGCACTTTCTGTGTGCTTTAAACTGGGCACAATTATAAAGCAGGTTATGGATGACACATCCTGATTAGAAACATGACAGAAAATAGGTAAGGGAGGCAGGGATCTTATTATCTATGCTTCCTGTCAATAGTAAGGTCAGTGGCAATCTGGACAGTGTTGTAAGCTTCTCAAGAACATTTCACCTGTATTGCAGAACCACAGAACCACTCTTGCAATGGGGAGCAATTAGAGCCACCTATACCTTGAAGAATTACCTTTAAATATATCGAGCTATTAGCTACAATTCCAAAGACCTCCAAATAATTAACTACCTGTAGAGATGTACATGGTCCACACACACACACCCCGCCCAATGGGTCTGTGTCCAAAATAAGGGCCCACAGACTGATGCCAGACCTGTCCTGTGCCCTTCTGGAGACACTCCAGCACAGTTTCTGTGCCAGTACTTTTGTTTCCAGATCTTCAGGAAAGCCCCTGTTCCTGCGAACGGCAAGGGACTGGGATGATGTGGGCACTGCACATCAGAATTATGTCTGTCAGAACTATTTGCCAATCTCCAGCCCAGAGAATACAAGAAAAAGAGAAAGAGGAACAACTACCAGGAACTTTGACAGTAACACCGCTGCACCAACAAGGAAAAAAGAAACCAAAGGCCAGGGGATAAAGTTAGACCCTATCATCCATTCAAAATCCATAAAGGAATGCAAGCATTTATTTGCACACGGGCACACATACTTCACCAGACAATACACTATATGGATGCAAATCCCTTACCTTCCACTGCAGCTTTAAACAATGCAGAAAGTGGCTGCTACAGCCTGGTGATCTCACTTAGAGACCCTACCCAGTGCCCCTTTTAAAAGTCTTTCATCGTACCTTTTTTTATTTTAATATTTTAAACCCATGAGTGCCAGATTTAATACAAGGGATTGCCTTCTAGCTGTAAGTTCCACTAAAAAAAAAGTGAAGATATCCCTTCTTGAAGTGTAAGTGTAATGTAACTTATCAGGCAAAATCATCATCATCATCATCATCATAGATGATAAAAAAACAAAGAAGACAAAAACGTTGTGGCAGCTTAAAGACTAACTGCTATATTTTAGCATGAGATTTCATGAGCAAGTCCACTTCCTCAGATGTAAGAGGAAGACATATGTCTGAGGAAGTGAACTTGTCCAGGAAAGCTCATGTTAAAATATAGCAGTTAGTCTTTAAGGTGCCAAAACGTTTTTGTCTTCTTTATTTTTTCTTTTTCTGTTGTTATTGCCTGATATGCTAGCACAGACTAACACGGCTACCTTTTCTAAGACTATAATATAGCTTAGTTACACCTTTGTAAATGGAAAAAGGAATTAATTTGAATTAATTATTATCTATAATGTGAGGCTTCAAAACTGTGGAAGTCCCATATTATTTCATAAATGAACAACTGAATGAATAATTTTGTATTGACGTTAACATGAAGTCTCTTGCTTGGTGAAAACACTATTCTATAAGACATCATGAGGCAAGCAAATCCTCCCTGTCAGCTACTGAATACCCACTTTCTTAAGACCTATGATAGAAACCTCTGCTAATTAACAGTTAAGCAAAGGCAGTGAAACAGCCAGAGCCGGACAGCAAAAGTAAAAGGCTTGAGAAAGCAAGCTCCTAGAGAAACAGTGAATTTCTTATAATCAAATGGTCAAAATATTGGCCAGAATGACTCTACAATTTTAGAGTGAGCTTCCCCACTTCCCCACAGGGACTGCTTATGGACATGGACCATGTATGTTCTAGATTATGGCTGCAGATAATTAATTTTTGAGACTTAACAATGATAGTACTTCTCCTATTGTTTCCAAATGGCCTGGGGACATTCTGTCGCTCCTGTTTATAATAGATATCCCTTATGATTAAAGATGGGCATGAATTGAAAAAGTTAATCACAAAATTTGTTCAAAAATCGCTAATTCAACAATTCATATTCATACAAATGAATGCCCCCAACAAATACAAGTCAATGAATTTTTAGAGATTTTTGTTTTGTCAATTTGTTTGGCTATAAAATACCCCCCAATGCACCTAAAGACACCACCATTGCTGGGATTCTTCCTCTGACGCTCCTCTACAATCTCTCCAAGTTTGGTGTAGTTTGGGTTTCAGACATCCAAATTATACACTCACAAAGTCGGTCCCCCCAGGAAAGTGCCATTTAGCAGTTGACTTGGGGAAACCCAATCTTCACCAAACTTGGAGGGATTTTAGAGGAGAGTCAGTAGAAGTGTCTCTGTGGTTTTGGTGTCTTTAGGTGCCTGAAGGGAAGTTTCTTGGGGGGCCCTCTTTGTGGGTGTGTAACTTGAATGCTGAAACCCAATCTTCACCAAACCTGGAGGAACTGTAGAGAGTCAGTAGAAGTTTCTCTGTGATCTTGGTGTCTCTAGGTGCCTGAGGGGAACTTTCTGAGGGGGGGGGCTCTCTGGTGGTGTATAATTCAGATATCCAAAACCCAACCTTCACCAAACCTGCAGGGCTTGTAGAAGAGAGATGGAGGAAGCTTCCCTGTGAATTTGGTGTCTCTAGGTCCTTGGAGGGCCATGTTATAAGGTTTTAAAGTCAAGAATGAATTGACAAATTTATTCAATAGAAAAAAAATCATAATTTATGATTTGTTGACCTTGATTTATCATGAATCAAAACAAATAATCATTTTTATGATTTGGGCCCATCTCTATGTATGATATGGGAAATTTGCCATATAAAATACATATACAGAGGGTTTCATGAATGTCACTGGAGTAATGGGAGCCAGGAGGATAGAAAGATACTGACTGTGACACCCTGCCTTTACGCACCCATTGTTGTAAGACAATCTCAGATATCAGTATCAGTATTTATTTATTTGATTAGTCATTTCGACCATATCAAAAAGCATACAAATCACACAGATCCAAAGTAAAAAGCTAAAAAAAAAGATAAAATACATTTCAATAGTAAAATATAAAACAACATGTACATATTTTAATTGAGTGAGTCACCCCTGCAGGGAACCCCTATTTGACCAATGTAGTGAGATCTTATGCCCATCGCCTTAGATATGAATTTTGCTACATTGTGGACAACTTTCGTAGTGGCACTCTGAAGAAAATATGAAAGTCTAAAGTTCACATTCCAATGGGCTGTTTTCCCCAACAGGACAGATAAATAGTTTTGCCTAGCAGTGGAATATAGCTCACAATCAAATAAAATATGTGTAATATCTTCAATAGCGGGGGCACCGCACATACAAATTCTTTCGTGGTAAGGCAATTGAAGGAAGTGACCATGTTTGGTCATGGAGTCCAGCAGTTCTAATCTGAGTCTGGTAAAAGCCTTTCTAAGAGATTGAGACAGGTTCATTTCTAAAAATTTCTCAGACTGAAAAACAATTTTGTTCTTGGATAACCAACCTAAGGACTTGTTCTTAGAAAGCAGTTCTATATCCATCTGAGCACTAATGTCCCGGACTCTCTGTTTGAATATTTCTTTTGCCTTTTGAAAATAAATATTGAGTGGAGAATCCATATTGATCAATTAGTTTGGTAAGTTGACTAACCCAAGAATTGGTCGAAGCCAAACCCATCTGTTCTACTAAGCAGAGCTTGTGAAGTCTATATGAATCAATCATTCTCTGAACTCTCATCCAATAGGTGATAACCTTAGTCACTGAGTAACTATAGAGACTGAAAACCTGTTTCTGCCCAAACTGCACAAGCGGCAGTATTTTTTATCAGTCCCCAAGATACTTCTCAGAAAATGAGTCTGAACTTGTTCCAAAGAGGCAGCTTTACTTAGACCCCATAATTCTGCCCCGTAGGTCAGCATTGGAATAATTTTGGCCCTGAATACTTTCATTATTGGGAGTAAAGTACCAGGATAACTGTAATCAAATAGTTTGTATAGCTGCTTTGTACTTAGTTTGGCCTTTAGGGCACTTCTTTTAGAGTGATTGACCCACAACCCTGTATAGTTGAAAACTACTCCTTGGTAATTAATGGTATTTACCTGTTCAATAGGGTCGCCATTTATTTTCCAATTATATGTCTTATTTTGCTTGCTGAAAACCAACACTTTAGATTTGACTTTATTGATGTTTAGAAAATTGTTAGTGCAATAGTTGTTAAGTTTTTGTAGCAATCTTCTTAAACCTATTTGTGAGTGTGTTATCAACACCATGTCATCAGCATATAGCAGGATATTCAGAAATTTGTCATGTATTTTAAGCATGTGAGTATTGGTGTCAAACAGATATCCTGGCATATCGTTAACATAGAGATTGAAAAGCATAGGGGCCAGAATAGAATCCTGTCTAACACCCTTATGGGTGGGTATTTTCTTGGTAAGTGAGCCATTTGCACCTATACGAACTTTCAGATGCGTATTTGAGTAGAGAATCTTGATCAGAGCTAAGAGTCTGAGTTCCATACCTAGGGTGGACAATTTTCTCCATAGTATCTCTCTATTTATGGAGTCAAAGGCTGCACTGAGGTCAATAAAAGCAGTATACAATTTCTTGCCATTAGATAATTGCTTAGTTATAAGATGATATAAGACAAAACAATTATCTATTGTAGATCTCTCAGGCTTGAAGCCCACTTGTTCTTCCACTAGCAGATTTCTCTCTAAAATCCAATCTTCTATTTGCTAAGCAGATGTTTAGCATACATTTTAGCCACAATTTCAATAAGACTTATCGGCCTATAGTTATTTGGATCGTCTTTCTCTCCCTTCTTATATAAATGAACAATAATAGCAACTTCCCATCCGGCTGGAATACAGCCTGTATTATTTATGTAAGTAAACAACCCTGATAAAAGGGGTGCCCACCAGCCACTATGAGATTTAAAGAGTTTGGGGGGTAGGAAATCTTCTCCAACTGCAGTACAGCAGTTTAACCACTGCGCCATGAGAAGAGCCTCGTGGTGCAGTGGTTAAACTGCTGTACTGAAGCCAAAAGTGTGCTCACGACCTGGGGTTCAATCCCAGGTAGCCGGCTCAAGGTTGACTCAGCCTTCTATCCTTCCGAGGTCAGTAAAATGAGTACCCAGCTCGCTGGAGGGGGGGCAATGTGTAGCCTGCATAATTAACTTGTAAACCACCCAGAGAATGCTTGAAGCACTATGGGGCGGTATATAAGCAGCACGCTTTATTTGGCTTCAGGGATTGAATAATTGATTCAATCTCCGCAGTCATAACAGGTGGCCAAAAGGGAAGCCCATTTAAGGATACCATATGCTGGAAAGGTTTATGGACACACTCCTACTTAGATACAGAAAATAAATTTTCATAGAAGTCCTCCCAGACTGACAATCTCAGATATTTTATTGGGACAATGAATTTTATTTCTCCTTATCACGTGAGACATTAATACAAAGGAGAGACAACACCTCAAGATGTTCCCAAAAATGAAATTTGTTACATCAAAGCTCGTGGCTTCCATTAGCATATCCATAGTGTATTGAAGAGTTTTGAATGTTTGATTAAATTTCTTTAGCTGAGCAGCAGAAGTATAGGGATTCACAGAGCAGATCAGCTTCAAGTTCCTCAAATTAGTGTGTCCCATTTCTCATTAACTGGCATTTGCAGTCTCAATACTCACTCTAAGACATTTATAGGAGAGAGAAAAAGTTCCATTTACTTACAGTTGAACAGATCAAACAGCAAACTGACAAATATGACTGCTTTTAACAACAGATCTCAACAGAATAAAGAGAAGGAAAGAGGACTTAGCAGAAAGGCAGGGCTTTCTTTGAATTCAGAGGCAAGGGGTACAATTGGTTGGCGCTGGACAGACTGACAGTCACCTCTGCCCAGAAAGGTGCATCCCAGACACACCTTCTCCAGACAGAATGCAAAGTTATAAAAACTCCAACATAACAGACATGTATAACAAGACTGTGCAAACTTTTTGCCTTGATGCAATGAATGGCATGTTCTGCCTTGGAGCAAGGGCAGCCCACTTGGAATTCCTGCTCTGCCGTGAAGCTCAGTGAGACATTTGGGACAATTCACTTTCTGTCCATCTAAGCTAACAACCAAGATGGCTGTGAGCATAAACTAGAATAGCACAGTCCGAGGGGAAAGAGATTGATAATCAGGCCATGGAAGAGGAAAAAGGGGGCGGTTGGAGGGAAGAGCAGACACCTGCATATTTCTCCCTGCGTTGGAGAATGGCTTTTCATCCAGGTCTCCACTTTGGCACAGCAGCCAGCCTGATTCAGCAAGGAAATTACCCTTGCTGGATCAAGGCAATGACCTGTAACTTTCTGCATCTCTCCTGGAAATGTGATCTGTTTGTTTTTGCTGGGAATTAGCTTTGCCCTTGACCATAAGATACTGCTGCTGTTTCTGAATAGTTTGTCTATGATGGTGATTGGTTAGGAGCCCATGGCTGCCAAGGCATCTTTGAAAGCACACTGAAGGTTCTGTTTGTTCCCGCCTTCTGAAAGTGGCTGCATAAAAGCACAAATAATTGGGCAAACATGCTGTATGTGCAAATGGGGTAAAACAAATAAATAAACATACCTTTCAAAGTACTTTCAGAGGCAACTTTCAAATTAAACTCCTCTCAAATATTAGAAAGAAGTGTGTTTTCTTCCCCCACCTCCATGTAACATGATCATCTCCTTGTAAATGGACCAGCATTGATTCTCCTCACAAGTAAGCTGGGTTCTTAGTACTTAAAAAGTACCTAGAAGGGAAAAGGTGTTTTAAATGCTAATTTTAAGGAGGGGAAAAAAACCCTTCTACCCAAAGTTGTCAGGACCATGGTAGGGGCAGAAGCTAGGAAAAAAAGAGAGTACTAAGAGTCACCATGGGGTCTGTTTGCTGGATTGGACTGAGACTTGAAAGATCAAGGTTCAAGTCCTCACAAAATCATGAAACTCACTAGGTGGCCTTGAGCTTGTCTGTCTCAGCCTGACCTGCTTTCCAAGACTCTTATGAGGATAAACCGGGGGTGGCGGGTGGGGGTGGAGAGGCATGTACACTGCCTGCAGTTCCATGAAGAAAAGAGCACCTTAGACTTTCGTTTAGGGACTTGAACATGTTTTCCAAATGGTGTTGCTTTTCTTTATTTATTACAGAGTAAGTTGTGTATTTGGCCTCAACATGGTTTATACAGAAGCCCCAGAATAACAGAACTTCCACCCAGCCTGTGCAGGTTAGGCAGGTGTTTGAACTTGATGTTGACTCTGTTGATACTTTACTGGAAATGAGTAAGTGGTCACTTGTACCTTGGCTGTTCTGCTGGAGTCTTCAATCAGCATATAATCGATGACACTTGCTCCTTGCAAGGAGATAAAAGTGTAATCTCCAATAGGGTCAATGATATTATTGCCATTAACAATCATGAGCGATAGCCTGGATAGTCATGCTCATCAGCTTTGCCCCTGATCTATTGATGCCTTTGTCCTTAGAATGGCAGATTCCTTCTGTGGTGTTAAAGAAAGATGTCCTTCCAGTACTTAGAGAGGAGCAGTTTGCTGTCATCTAAGCCAATCCTGGCATCAAAGTCATTCCCAATTATTAAAACAGCTTGCAGGTGTCTACTCTGAAGATCTAGCAAATATATTTCTAAAGTTGCCCACTGATTATCAATGTCTATACTAGACGTTTTTGGAGGAAGGTAAACATTTACCAGCAAGCTTTCTTTGGGGCTGAAGGCTATCTTTACTGCCATTGCTAGCTTTGTGGGATAAGAGGGGAAGAAGATATGATTACATAATATAAAATTAAGTAGTACCCTTGGGGGCATCCTTGGAGCTTCTCTGTGGGCAGGCAGAAGGAGTTATACCCATTTATGTCAAAGGGTTATCGAGCCAGGATTCCTGTTTCATGATACAGTCAAAATTTGTTAAGAAGGGGAGGGCTTCAGGGTCTAATATGGTCCTGTTCCAGCTAGCTATTGTTCCAGCTGAGAATTTTGATCATCCTTGAGGAAGCGCTTCTTATGTCTCACTTCCATCCAGACATTAATCAAACATTAGTCAGGTGGCAAATGCTGAGAGGTAGACAGGAGCAATGGTATTCTAGGAGTCTGAGTCATGTATACTACACAGTCTTCTCTGTATTCCCTAAGCTATCTCAAGGACTGCATCTATGAGCCTGTCTGGGTGTTTAGATCATTAGGATAGGCCTTTATCTCCATCCCACCACCCTCACAGGTGCATTTCGTGGGAACACAGGAGAGAGCCTTCTGTGTTGCTGCTCCCAGTCTTTCAAACTCCCTCCCACAGGAGGCCAGACTGGCCCCATCTTTACTGTCCTTCTGCAAGCAGATTATGACCTCTCTCTTCAGTCAAGCTTTCCCTTAATGACTGGCTGCCAGAGTGGGGTTTTTAAATGTATGCATGACAAACATAGTTACTCCTTCTTATATACATCTCTAACATATCTTCCAGGCTATGTAACAGACAACTACAACTTAACCGATAACCAACTGCCACTTGCTTTATATATCTGACAGTTAACCTTCCCAACTTCTATTGCTCAATGCCAGACAGATTCATATTCATATGCTCTATCATGCAAATGTCACATCCTAGTTTTTCCCATATGAAGAAATCCATCCATCCATCCATCCATCCATCTATTCATCTATCCATCTACATGCTGTGTTGTATAATTACATTTTCCAAGAGAAAAAAATAGACAGTTCTGTATGTCAATGTATAGCAAAGCATATGCTTATTTAAGAATGAGAGAAATTTCACCCACTCCCTGGGAATTAAGACATAGAATAAAAAAACTGCTACACCTAAAACTGGTTGGACTTTATTGTGTTGTATATGTGCTGTTGAAAGTGGAGTGGCTACAGATGGCTTTTCAGTTTGACTAAACTAGTCTTAGAGGATTCTGTTTGGTGAACAACCACAATTAAAAATATATATTTTGAGATGAGGTTGGGACTGTATTATAGAACGTATTTCATTTATGTTCAGACATAGGACATGAAAACTGAAAGGTTGGCACCCATTTTTTTTTTTAAAAAAGCATAAGAACATAAGAAGAGCCCTGAGGTACCTTCCTTTTAAGCCTGGTGATTATACATCCCCATCATGGCTTGTAACCTGAGATGGAATTTTCCTCCAGGAATCTGTCCAATCCCCTTTTAAAGGCATCTAGGCCAGATGCTATCACCACTTCCTGTGGCAATGAGTTCCACAGACTAACAACACGCTGGGTAAAGAAATATTTTCTTTTGTCTGTTCTCAGTCTCCCAACACTCAATTTGAGTGGATGTCCCCTGGTTCTGGTATTGCGTGAGAGGGAAAAGAGCTTCCCTCTATCCACTTTATCCATCCCCTGCATAATTTTGTATGTCTCAATCATGTTCCCCCTCAGGCGCCTTTTCTCTAGACTAAAGAGCCCCAAACACTGTAGCCTTTCCTCATAAGGGAGGTGCCCCAGCCCAGTCATCATTTTAGTCGCTCTCTTCTGCACCTTTTCCAGTTCCACTATGTCTTTTTTGAGGTGGGGCGACCAGAACTGTACTCAATACTCCAGGTGCAGCCTTACCAGCGTTTTGTACAATGGCATTATAATGTTGGCTGTTTTATTTTCAATCCCCTTTTTAATGATACCTAGCATGTAATTGGCCTTCTTCACTGCCGCTACACACTAGGTTGACACTTTTATTGAGCTGTCCACCAGCACACCAAGATCTTTTTCCTGATCCATCATGAACAGCTCAGAACCCATTAGCTGATAAATAAAGTTTGATATTTTGCCCCAATGTGCATTACTTTACATTTTCTTATATTGAAACTCATTTGCAATTTTGCTGCCCATTCTCCCAGTTTGGAGAATGGGAGGCAACCCTTGTTGAAAAAGATTGATCATCTCTTTATGTTCCCAATATTTTATGATGTTGATGTATATTCCATTTTTCTTTCCTTTCTTCGTTCTTCATTCTCTTCTCTTCTCGTCTCTTCTCGTCTCTTCGCCTCTCCTCTCCTCTCTTCTTTCTTTTTTGTAAATTAGATGTTTTAACAAACAAAGAACAGCAAAACTTGCAGGTAAAATAATACCAGGAAAGAAATGGTAAGTGTTCTTGGATCAAAATGTTATGAGGACTTAATTCGTAACAGGAACTAAATGGCAATTCAGGTCATGATTGAAATTCATGCCAGCTCAAACGTCAGAGAGGTGTTATATGATATTTGGGAGTCAGCATAGGACTTAAAGTACAAAATACACAAGCACTTCATCAAGTGTGTGGATATGTGAAATTCAGTATTCATCTCTTTCACATACTGAGGATTAATTCTAATAATCAGATTTGACTAGAGTAGACCAACTGAACTAATTAGAATTGTTCAGGCAACACTTACATATGTCCTATTGATGCAACGAGTCTACTCCAATTGTGATTAACAATTGGATGTAGCCCTTAAGCTAAGCAAGAGACCATTCACACAAACAGCAGTTGCATACATGACTTCAAAAAAGTGAAATGTAGGTGTGGGGGATGTGATCCAAACCCTGGTGTGGGAATAGGGCACATTCAACCTTTGCTTCCATTTACACACACACACCTCCAGATCAGGCTTTCCATGGCTACTGCTTGCATAGGTGAGAAAGACCTCTGGAGTTGGAACTTTTCCCCAGTCTAAAAAGCGGGTGCAGCAGGGCTCCTGATCTGGATCAATATTGCACCAAGGACCAAATGCTTAAAGTCCTCTGTTTCCCATGGGCTAGCAATACAGATTAGGCTAGAAGTCCCTGCAGTTTACTTTATAAAAGGCCCATTCACACAATTTTGAACTCTGTGAATGATACCTTATTGAATGGAGCCCTCAGAAGCCAGAGACCTTTTCCAGTTGCTATTTCCAACTATTTGGGGTACGTCTGTATTTTGTAATTGGTTGTCTCTAAGTGAAGACATAACAAAGGATAAGATTATATCTCTCAATAATAATAATCATGTGCTGTCAAATCAATTCTGACACATGGTGACCCTTTCCAGGGTTTTCCAAGTAGGCAGTAATCAGAAGTGGTTCACCATTCCCTTTTTCTGGGGGCATCCTGGGAGTGTACAGCTTGCCCAAGGCCACACAGACTGGCTCTTTTCCTAGGAAGGACAGTGGGGAATCATATTACCAACCTCTAACTCTGCAGATACCCAAACCATTGAGCTATCCAGTTAGCTATTTCCCTCATTAGAATTTAATATTTAGCTTGCTATTGTAGGCCCTAGCCAATCTTGTGCTGCGTTCTTACTCTGGCATAAAGGAATGAACGTAAACCTTGCTAAGGTGTTAGTGTAGACAATTGCTGTTGCACCCCAGGTGTCATGACTTGACACATAACAGCAAATGCCTAGGCTAATTTCTTAACTTGTAGCAACTCACCTATTAGATTTATGCCAGTTGCGTTATTGCCACAGAGTGAAACTTACAGGACTTTAGTCATTCATTTTTTTTCAGTTGATACGTTTGCTTGATGACATTCAGATTCCACACGTTAAATGGTTTTCAGTGCACAGCATTTGGTACACAGTGGAATTTCTGATGCACAGTATTTCCCAAGAATGAACTTTAGGAGGGATATATAATTTTTATTTTTAGAGATAAATTTATTATAGGCAAATTCCCTTCTCCTTCCCCCCATTCTGTTGATTGACTGGCGCCTCGGTGCCTACATGCGTGAAGCTGCTGACACTCACAAAAACATTGGTGTTACGGAGGGAGGGGGGAGTATAATGAGCAGAATGTCTCTGCTTCCCACAACACATGCCCTGTCATTTCCTCTGATTTGATATAACATAAATAAATTCTTGGTGGCTCCTGAAGGCAACTCAGGCAGCTACAAAGCTGTGGACTGCTGATTGTGCATTCTAAATAAATGAGTTCCCTAAGTGCCCAACATTTCAGCCCTTTGGGCTAAGGAAGGAAATTGTTAGTTGCCCAAGAAAGGTCAAAGGGAGCAAGTGGACTTTTTCCTTTATTTGTCTCGAAGAACCAACAAAATGATGGGAATGTTCTAGCTGGATCAAGAGCAAAGTTTCAACAAGGCAGCCACATATGGGAAAGAGGAGTTTGTCATGTTATCCATGCAGCACTTAGAAAAGTTCTATCAAACAATGAATATGCATCTTCTCTTCTATGCTGGTGCTTCATCAGAAGACAGAGAAGGAAGCAGTTCTGGGTTGTTGGGCAGATATTACAGTGAGAGGATGGGGAAAGGGCAGAGACACTGAAGCAAACCTTTTCATTTCCATCTTCCCAGATCAACCATGCCTGAACAGCTTTTTCATGGAAAATGTCTGAAGAACTGAGAGTCTTGGTGATGGAAGGGAAGTATTAAGAAATGGTAACAAGTGAGCCAAAAATTGTAGCTGATGAATCTAGGTTCCAGGCATAAGGAGCCACATGAGAAAATGTAACCCACGATGGTAAAGCGATCAGGAGTTTTTAGTACCTGTATTTGCTTTCAGTAATTCTATCATGTCCTTTGAAACTGAACAGATCAAGGTCTAGCCTGCATGTGATTTTACTATTGGCATTATTGCTATTCGAAGGATTGCCAGCCTCACATCAAGCTTTGTTCCTCACAACTTAATCTCTGAAATCAATTTGAAAACTATAACTTTCATGCTATTAAAAAATAGATTAGTATCTCTATTTATTTTCTATATCATTGAAAGAAAGGCATAGTTTTTCCTCCATATGAATTTTCTTTGGCTGATTTAAAACTTTTTTGCTGGTAAGGATCGTTAAATCATAGATAATTCAACCAATAAATTGCAAAATCAGTTCTCTTCATAGTGATGCATCTTGCCAGCTCGCTGTTGGGAATGGTCTTCAGTCAGTCTGATTTAGCCAAGGTAAACAGGTGAATTTCCAACAGACAAACAATCCTTTTAATGATTCCTCAGACAGGTATTTCTTGAAGGCAGAAAGAGAGGCTGCTGTGCGATTGGTAAGTACTCGTATCCATATTTCTTACATTTTTTCCCAACTCCATTCATATGTAAGTGGCTGAAAACAGGACACCTTTTAAATGTATTTAAGATGACTCCCATGCCCCTACAAGTAACTATAGAGAAGCTATACAACAAATGCCTTCTCAAGTCTACAGCGTGGCATCACAGGAAACTGCCTTAGGCTAGGTCAGACCTTTAATCCAGCTAGCCCAGTATTGCCTGCTTTCATTGGTAGAACCTTCCAGGATTTAAGAAGGGATTCTTTTCTAGCCCTGTTGGGAAGTTACTTATCTACCTCTATGGTCTCCCTTCCAAGTACTAACCAGGTCTGATCCTGCTTAGCTTCACTGGCTACAGGCCAGTATGATGATTCTAAATGCTAAATGGCTCAGGCAAGGAAGAATTCAAATTGGAACAAACACAAAGAACTGGAGTGTCAAGCACTGTTAATGCAATCAGATTAAACATACACAAGATGGGAAATGCACTAGTCCTGTTCCCCCACCTCCATTTCTGTCCCTGTTTAACCTGTGGAGGGCAGCATCCTAAAACAGAAAGTCTCTGCTCCCCATGGAGGTTCTCCACATGAGCTGGAACCTTAATTTTCTAAGTCAGAGTGTCCAAGAAGAGCAGAATCTTCTTCAGACTGGTTGCCATCCATGCCTAAAAGGTGATGGAAGTGACGATGGAAAAGGAGGGCTAGCACACGACTCATGTGTTTAATTTACAGGAGAAGCAAACACCTGGGGCAGTTTCTACAATCAATTTTGTCTTCACACCACATTCTCTGAGGTTGAAACTCTGTGTTGTGGTGAGCAACACGTTGAGTTCTGGATCCCATGTTTATCTTATTAAACAAATACAGAGAGGGAAGAACTGGTGGTATAGTACCTAGTTGTCAAAAGGAGGGCAACCAAAACGGTAAACATCCTGACCACCAAAGACCTATGAAAAATGAGTGTGTTTAGTCTGGAAAAGAGAAGGCAACAAAGTGACAGGATAGCCATCTTCAAATATCTAAAGGGCTGTCATTTGCACAATGAAGCACGCTTACTTTCTGCATCTCCAAGGTAGAACCCAAAGCAATGGATTCAAATTAGAGGAAAGAATGTTCAGAAGAACTCCATGACAATAAGAGCTGTTTGACAATGGAATAGACTACCTTGGAGGATTGTGGACTCTCCTTCATTGTTTTTTTCAGCAGAGGTTGGATGGCCATCTGTCAGAGAAACTATTGCTGTAGATTTCCTCCATCAGTGAGCTGGACCCCATATGCTTTGGTGTCCCTTCCAGCTTGTTCAATTCTATGATTCCATGATAAAGGCTTCCTTCATATTTCCACAATCCCTTCCAAATGATAGCTGATGAACATTCCCCTTCTTCATGCAGCCCATTAAGCAACACTATATGTTGCTTAATGAAACAGATAAGAGCCTTGTGGCACAGTGGTTAAACTGCAGTACTGCAGCCAAAACTCTGCTCACGACCTGGGTTCAGTCTCAGGTAGCCGGCTCAAGGTTGATTCAACCTTCCATCCTTCCAAGGTCCGTAAACTGAGCACCCAGCTCACTGGGAGGAGGGGACAATCTGTAGCCTGCATAATTATATTGTAAACTGCCCAGAGAATGCTTTAAGGACTAAAGGGCAGTACATAAGCAGTACACTTTGCTTTGCTTTGCTTTACTATATATTTACTATATTGTAACAGTGCCGTTCTGGAGGCAATATTGGGAGAAAATGGCATCACTTTTTGGATCAGTGTCATTTCAAGAATGGAGGTAGCTCCGAGTAATCCATCAAATCTACTACTTGTAGGGACAATAAAAGGTAGGACTTGCTGCACCACATCCTCCCAGTTCCACTCACCCAAAGTATGAAAATTTCCTCCCTCAAGTTACACCATTGACCGAGCAGTACTAGATGCATTTCCTGCTCAAGTAGTAGTCCCCAGGGTGCTGTCCACAGAGCTTTGATGAAGATATTCAGGCTTAGAAGAAAGCCTCGGGACAAGGGAAAGCTTTTTTCTGATTAAACATACATAGCATTGGGCTTTTAGGCTTAGGAGAAATCTACGGATAAATTTTAGGAACATAAATGACACTCAGGTTACCAGGTGACATGAACAGTTCATGGGTATTAAGTGTATATCATCTGTTTTGCTTTTTGGCAATCTAGCCATTGGGGAAAACGATAGCCTGAGCATTCTGAAACTCAGACTTTTAGGCCCTTTTTCGTTACTTTGCTTAAGGATAACTTTTATAACAGAAATATCATTTTCTCAGCAAGTCCCTTTAATGTATCCTTTCCATCTGCATTCCCCCTCGTTCTCGTATTAGTTACATGATTTCCTGAAACTGACCTCCATTATTTCCCTTGTTGATATGTGGTTAGTATAATATATTCTAATGAAGTGTAGGTAAAAAGGAAACATAAACTTGATCTGGGATATAATGAGCCAACAGTTATCTCCTTGGGAAGCTGATCAAGTAACAAGGAATTCTAGCCGATTGGTAGGTGGCTTAATTCGGTGCTAGCCATTATAAATAGAATCGATGCAAATCATGAAATCATTCATCCGGTGTGTCCCAAGTGGCCTGAAAGAAAACAGTGCAGTAGATAATAATTTGCTAACAGATGTCACACTGAATGCAGCAATATCATTTTAGAAGTCATTATTATTCTGGGGAAAGCTTTACACCCTGTTGCTCCACAGACTAATTCCTTCCAGCAAAACTGAAACATTATCAGCCCACTGATTTGTGTCTGCTTGCCAGAGTAACAAGCCAAAAAATGTGCAGAATTATTTTTAAGGCAACGTGACTCCTGGACTATTGCCTACTCTTGCATGTGAGTTTGGTCCCATTCATTTTAGTGGAGGAGGCGCTTTGCACATGGACTACAAGACTGCTTTCTCCACTGGAAGGAATAAAGCCATCTTTGGGACTGATGACAACTCAATTTGAAGCTGCTCCGTTAAAGAAAAGGCTCATCAATCATATTGTTCTGACTCATGATGGGAAAATACAATTGATTGGAATGATCGAATCAAAGAATAATGGAGCCAAAAGGGGCCTATAAGGCCAGGGGTCTCCAAACTTTTCAGTTTGAGGGCCACATCATATATTTTACACATTTTCGAGGGCTGAAGAAGGGAAGGGGGACCCAAGCGATCTCCCAGCCCCGCTGTCTTTGCAAAGACAGCATGGGTGGGGGATCGCTTAGATCAGGCTTCGCTCCTCTCCCTATCCCCTTCAGCCCTCGAAAATGTGTAAAATATATGATGAGGCCCTCAAGCTGAAATGTTTGGAGATCCCCTGGCCTTTTGCCTTATAGGCCCCTTCTCTCTTCTTCCTATATCCGGGTGGAGATAGGAAGAGGAGCGAAGCCTGACAGAAACGATCTCCCCGACCCCTACTGTCTTTGCAAAGACAGCAGGGGTGGGGGAATCACTTGGGTCCCCCTTCCCTCCTCTTCCTATGCTTGGGCCAGATAAAAAGGCAAGGCAGGCCGGATGTGGCCCGTGGGCCATAGTTTGGAGACTCCTGTATAAGGCCATTGAGTCCAACCTCCTGCTCAAAGCAGGAATTCAAATCAAAGGATTTCTGACAGATAGTTGTCTAATTTCTCTTGAATGCTTCCAGCATTGGAGCACTCACCACCTCCTGAGGTCCTGGTGCACTACTAATGAAGCTCCAGCCATTGAATGCATTCTCCCACAAACTAGAACTGCTGGTTCTTATAACTTTTATCTGCTTTCCACTTTGCTTAAATCCTGACAAAGTTAAGTGTAGAAATGTAAATCTTGGTGTCTTTCATTCTCAGACGTACGAAGGAAATATTTAACACACAGAGAGAGACCAATTGGTTGAGCTTACAAGAGTTTGTGTGCATTTTTTTTTTACATTTAGGAACTTATGTGAGAAAAATTCAAAGTGGATTTTGTGGAAAAACCTTGAATTAAGCACAAAAAAACTTGCACAACATGTAATTTCATATACAACTCACAGGTTTGTATATAATACAAGGTTTTTGGTGCAGAAATGTTTTTTTGCTAGTGCTGTTGCCAATGAAAGAGCTCTGGTCACCTTGACATGTGGCAGCAAAAAGAAGCACAGCCATGTTAACGACAACGACTCTCTAAAGAGAACAGTTTTGTAGGCTTTTTGTTAAGAAAGTAATGAACATTTGCACATTTTCTTGCCCTTGATCCCATTAGGAAAAATACTGAGCCTATGTGAAACAATGGCAGCTTCTAGAAAGACATTTGCTGCCAAGAGAATGCTGGCTGTAGACTTCTGGAGAGCGACAAGAAGTCTCACCACCTTTTAAAATTGATACTGATATGGATATCCATCATGTTTGAGGTCTCTCCAAACCGCCCAAAATATCGGTTGGGCTCTGGCATGAGATGGCACAATGAAGCTTTTATTTTGCTTAGGACATTTATCTTGTTCCCATGGCTTGCACGGTTTTGTCATGTGCCATCAAGTCAGAACCTACTTATAGCAACCCTAATAGGGCTTCCAACGTAAGTGAGATATTTATGGAGTGGATTTACCAGTTACACACCTTCAGTGACCTTCCATGGCTGAGCTGGGATTTGAACCCAGGTCTCCTGATTCCCAGTCCATCACTCTACCCGCTACACCACACTGGGTATCCTTTGCACAGTTTAGCAAAGTATAATTTGTGTAAAACTACTGTTTCTGCACAAAACTTGTAACTTTTGCCTTTGTGAAGCTAAACAACAAACACTAAGTTATTATATTTCCCAATACTGCACATTTTAATGAAATAGGCAAGAACCTATCATAAAAAAAACCACAAGTTTGCCAAAACCAAGCCCTTTGTGGTTCACCATGCAATATGGGGGGGGGGGGGGGCGGGAAATGTTGCCATGTAATGATGATTTAAGTAAGGATTTACATCCTTTACTGTAGCTAACATCTGTGCTAGACAAGGGCACTGCAATGACATTATTTTAAAAATAATTATAGAAATCTGGATGCAAGCCTTAAGTAAATGCTGAAATGTTTAAGTAATATTTTCCCTTATAAGGGAAATATTGTGTTGCTGGTTGAGAATTTGAGCATCTCGTGATAGCCCAACAGTTACAAACATTACCACTAAGCACACATTACTATAAACATTTTAACCTAATGTTAAAATGTTTTTCCACAAATCTTGCCTTTTCTCCAGGTATCATCTTAGGTCTAATAATTTTTAGGAGCAGTATAATTATTCTTAGTTATGACTAAACTTGGATAGACAAATAAATCAAAACTTGTCTATTGCTTGACTCCAAGATTGAGTTATAGCTTTCCGTTGATAGATACTAATTTTAAAAAATGTTATCATAATTTATTGATGCCTTGAATATCTGCCCATTTTGCTAACTAGGGCTTGCTGGATCTTTAGAAACTGACAAATAAAGTGTATGAAATAAATTTCTATACAACCGCTCCTCATAATGAAGCTTTTATTTTGCTTCAGACATTTATCTTGAATTATTTTTGCAACATTTCAGTGAATGATTGGGAACATCCAGTTAGCAACTTCCTGCAGTTTCATTCCTCTTATGACCACAAAAGCATGGTAGATGGATGATATGGGTATTTTAAAGAAGCCATTTTACTCATTTTTTAAAATGAGTCCCCAAGTACGGAACAGTTAATGCTCATAGTGGTGAAAGAGTGGTGTATTCTCTCAACAACAACAACCTTAGAACTGCAGAGCTGGAAGGGACCCCAAGGATCATTGAGTCTAGCCCCTATCAGGGAGGCACAGTGAGGAATTGAACTCCCAGCCTCCAGCTCTCATGTTATAGGTATTCCACAAATTACATCTATGTGTCCCTGTGTGAGATGGCTGCTTCATCCCAGGGATGGATGAGTCTGTAGATCTTTTCTTCCATTTTTTTTAAATTTATGTTCTTCATTAATGTCATGCACTTCAAATGAAGAAATTTTCCAATGTTCGGCATCGTAACCTTTTCAAAAACGTATGAAGATAAAATTCTTCCCCAATGCAAGAGGCCAAATTCAAGGTAAACACCTATCGACAAATCTGAGGCAGATTTGCCTGTCATAGGTAAAGGTAAAGGTTCCCCTTGACATTTAGTCTAGTCGTGTCCAACTCTAGGGGGCGGTGCTCATCCCCGTTTCCAAGCCGTAGAGCCAGCGTTTGTCCGAAGACATTTTCCGTTGTCACGTGGCCAGCGCGAGCCAACACGGAACGCTGTTTACCTTCCCACCGAGGTGGTACCTATTTATCTACTTGCATTTTTACATGCTTTCGAACTGCTAGGTTGGCAAGGAGCTGGGACAAAGCAACAGGAGCTCACTCCGTCATGTGGATTCGATCTTACGACTGCTGGTCTTCTGACCCTGCAGCACAGAGGCTTCTGCGGTTTAACCCGCAGCGCCACCACGTCCCACATGAAGATGAAGATATTTTTTGGAAAAAAGAAATGGGAACTAACATGGCTGAACGAACAAAGATTCAAAGCCAGAGGCAAACTTAAGTGCTGAGTACCAGAGGTCTACTGCATGGGTGAGTGAATCTGTCACATTCAATTTTTTTTTTCACAATAATAAAACAAAACAAAAACTCTGGTTCTTTCTACCACATTTATGAAGAATTGTGTGGCTTTTTGAAAGATCCTGTCCAATAATGGGCAAAATTCTGTTCATTGATTTAAGCCAGCATAAACCAGATCCAGGTGCTGGAAGAAATTCATTTAAATGAATTGGAAGCTTCCTTTTTCCTACTTTCTGGTTCAAAGGCTCCCTAGGGCTCCCTTTTGCCTGAGGAAGATTTTGGGAGCCTTGGGATGGTGAGGGGGGGGGGGAGCCTTTAGTAGTAAAAAATGGCCACTGGGATCAAGACAGCTGATGGCAATCCAGAAGTATATTTTGGTTTTTAAAAGAGTAATCTGCATCTTATAGGCACACCAGAGTCCTGCCTTCTCAAAGTGAGGCATGCATTACACCCATTAGAGACTCATTCCAAACTCCCTTGTCCACTCTTATAAGGTGAGAAAAACAAGGGTCCAACATACACGTGGTGGCTTTTGCTTCTCTAATGTTGTACAAGCTGAAATATTTCTCTTATCACTGAACAAACAAAAGCTATAGTAACATCTACTGGGCCCGTATCTGTTATAACATCCAAATCAGAACAGACTTGAGTTATTTTATTTGCAACGACCCACTGAGTGCCCTCCACTCTTCTGGCATGGGTGAGAGTACAACAGGCCTTGGACCACACAAAACAGTTCTTTTGGAAAACTCTGAGAAGATGAAATGCTGGCAGACAAAAATTGCTTCTTTGTTACCAGCATCATCGCAGAGTAGGGCTCTCATATCTGTTCAGTCAGACCTGTACTAATTTGTCCACCCTCTGATCTCCCTCCCACCTAATTCATCATCAACAGCTCCCTAATAAACCAGAGGCTACTGTGGCTCCAGTCTGTGGGAGAAGACATTGAGGAACAATCATATCCACTGCCCTGATCACTTCCTCATAACAGAGGTTGACCAGAGCTTCAACTACATCACGTGTTCAGTAAGCAGTAAATTCCCCAAGGGCTATCAGAATGCCACTCAGATCTGACAGCCTCCTGGTACTGGCCACGTTTACTTGCTCCTGGCCTCTTCTGAAGCCAATCAATTGCTGACTGGAAATGCAACACCTACGTGAATACCATTGAGTCAATAAGTCTACTCCAGTTGGGACTGGCAACTGGATTTAGGCCTATGTATTTACATATTGCCTATGTATTGCCCAGCAACCTTGTGCAAAGGACTACACATCCCTTCAGTAATCTGTAGACTGGCAAATACATGAAACTTCCATATGTAATACATAGCTAGGAACCAGAAGGGAAGTATTTTAGCTTTACCTGGTGATAAGTGGCTGCAGTAAAGAAATTGTTCGGTGCATGCATTGCCATAAAGGACCTCTGTCAGTTCAATTAAAAAAAGAGAGTCACACTAGTCACATGCAGGACCTCGGACATACTTAACGTACCTCTTTGGATCTTGGCCATTATATGCAAGCAATTAACTTTGGCCGTCTGACTTCTGATATATTTCCCAGGTGGCCATTTGGGTGGAGGAGTGTTCAGCAAATGGCTGGCTTCTGGTTTAGTACCTGAGGTGCCACCTCTTAAGCTTCATCCAGAGTGTTAACTATAAACCAAGTGGAACCCACACATCCTGTGCTCAATGTTATTGTGAGCTGTGCTCAACCCAAGAGCTGTTATTGCAAGTTGAATTCCATTAAACACAGCGGACTTCAACGTCAAACTGGATGAAAACAAAAGCACCATTCTGAACTTCAACCCTATAAAAAGGAAAGGTACCAGATATATTTAAACAAATACCCACTGAATGCTCATAAACTAAACAGCTGTGTGGAAACTATGCACATCTTTAACTGAAGTTCCACCCATTTCAAGAGAAGAGAAATGAGGCTTGCTCTATTCCATGAAACAGCTTGATTGGCCACAGGCCTCCTATTAATTAGCTGGAACATCAATGATTACAGAGTCTGGCCTCTGTTTTGGAGGTGTTATTGGCTACCCTTCACTCATAGTGTCTCCTCAATCTATGACCCTATGGGATTTGGGATTTCATAAATCTGTTACCACATTGCTCTGATAAATAATCCTTCAGATGGTTGAGGAGAAATGAACAGCAAAAAGAACTGCTAGAAGAACAAGTGTCCAAGCTAACCAGTAAACCACCTACCTGGCTGGCTCCCCAAAAATGAAGGTCCCCTGGTCAACTTGCATGACATCAATTTTACTGTAAAGGCAGAGAGCTATTGACATGAGTAAACAAAGTAGGGGAATGTTAGACTCCAATCCTGCATACATCTCAGCTGAACTCAATGGCCAATACCCTATTGCCAGTATCCTGGTTCCATTCTTGACCAACCATCTGCCAAGACTTATCAGTTTCCCTTCTGCAAACATAATTCAACAGTAGATTCTGGTTAAGTCTGTAAATGGTCACTAATCTGCCATTTTGGTACATTAGAACAGGGGTCCCCAACCCCCGGTTCGCGACCCAGTGCCAGTCCGTGGGCTTCCTGGAACTGGGCCGCGGAGATGGATCTCCGGCCCCCTGCCTGCACACATGGTGGGCATGTCGCACTCGCAGAGGGGTGTGTCGTGCTCGCGGACGGACGTGTCACGCTTGCGCAGGTGGGCATGTCATGCTTGTGCGCATGTGTGCGAGCACGACATGCCCCTACACGAGCACGGGGGTGCCCCCGCCCCCCCCGCTCATGGAGCCTGCACCCCCAACCGGTTCGCGGTCTCAAAAAGGTTGGGGACTGCTGCATTAGAACATTGTTTCTGTAATCATTATAAGAACCTATGCTGTGATGTTGGCTGAAATCCTGTTGTGCAGCATACACAACAGTGATAAAGTCACCAGCAGTAGATCACTGCTGATTAAAGGCTTTGTTTGAAGATTTTGGGGTGCACATGACTATGTCACATTGTGTATGAATCATATGCATCCCAAAATTACCATTAAATTTGCTGCTGATTATGACATCATAACTATTACACATGTGGGGCTGCACAGCAGCATCTGGAAAATGGCTTAGCTAACTAGACAAGTAAAATTCAAAGTAAATTAGGCATCTGGCTGTTGAACCAGAGTTTGGGAGTTTGCTTCTCCAATGTGCCTCCACAGAAAGAACCAGCCTATTTAGCTTTGGGCAAGGTGCACAGCCCCAGAGCACCTCCAGAAGGTGACACTGGGAAATCATTTCTGTGTACCGTATAACTAGAAACTTTGGAAGTCACAATAAGTCTGAATTGACTTGCTGTCAAACAAGTATCATCATCTTTATAGTATGCTGTTGCCTTATTACACATCTCTTGTCACACACTGTTAAAGCATCTTGGATCAAGGAACAGAGATTCAGCCTGGTTACAGGGAAGATATAATTCCTCTGTTACAGCAGTTCCACTGGCTGCTGGTCAGCTTCTGGGCACAATCTAAACAGCTTGGGCCAAAGCCATCTAAATGGTTATATAACCCTTTGTGAGCCTACCTGGTATTAAGATCATGAGGGGAGACCTTTCTCTTGGTCCCACCACCCTCACAGGTGTGCTTGGTAGGGACACTGGGGAAGGCCTTCTCTGTCGCTGATCTCCCTCCCCCGGGAAGCCAGGCTGGACCCATCTTTGCTGTCCTTCTGAAAGCAGGCAAAGACCCTTCCTTTCAGGCAGGCTTTCCTTTAAATGCCTGGTTGACCAAGCGGATCTTTTAAAAGGGATTATTTTATTCTGTGGTTTTACTTGAGCTTTTAATATTGCTCTTATTGATGAGTTTTAATATGATATCTTGTTTAATACTTATTTAATATTGCAATGATTTATTATCTAGCTTTTAACTTTGTTTCTTTTAATAGTGTGACCTGCCTTGGATCCTTTAAGAGAAAGGTGGCATATAAAGATTTTTATTAAGTAAGTAATAATAATCACACCAACTGATGTGTGCGCTGGCTAAGAGTGGGAATACTTTGTGAGATGGTGAACTAACTTCTACTAGATGATGGCATTTGTTTTTCTCTTCCTTCTTTATTCCTTCTCCTTTTGTATAATCTTGACTATAACAATGTGAGCCTACAGGCAGGGCCTCACTTAATCTTCTAGTATATGTAAAGAGCTTGCAAAAGTGTTGGTGCTTTATAAGTAGAGGTGGCCATGACTGGGACCGCCCATCCTACCAGAACATCCCAGATAGGTTGGCTGAGGATGCTGACCCTGAGGGAGGCCCAGAGAAAGGAAACAAGAGATTGGGCCTTCAGGGAGGTCACTCTTTGGCTACGGGATCAACTGTAGGCATCCTTCAGTCTCAAGAGACTATGGTAACGTGCTCTGAGTAGAGGTCTTGGAACAACGTCTAGTGTGGCTGAGAAGGCCAAATTGAGAGTGACAATCCCTTCCACACTGAAGAAAAATACAATCTGTCCCCTGTCCAGCTCCCTGATTTCGCTGGTTTCGGGACTGCCTCTTTGCCTCGGCCTGCTGAACAAGTGCCTCTTCAAATTGGGAGAGGCCATGCTGCACCACCTGCCTCCAGGCTGAACGCTCAGATGTCAAGGTTTCCCATCTGTTGAGGTCCATTTCTAAGGCCTTCAGATCCCGCTTGCAGATATCCTTGTATCGCAGCTGTGGTCTCTCTCTAGGGCGCTTTCCCTGCACTAATTCTCCATACAGGAGATCCTTTGGAATCCGACCGTCAGCCATTCTCACGACATGCCCAAGCCAACGTAGACGTCGCTGTTTCAGTAATGTATACATGCTAAAAATTCCAGCTCGTTCTAGGACTACTCTGTTTGAAACTTTGTCCTGCCAGGTGATACCAAAAATGCGTCGGAGACAAGGCATATGGAACGTGTTCAACTTCCTCTCCTGTCGTACACAAAGGGTCCAGGACCCACTGCAGTATAGGAGTGTACCCAGGACACAGGCTCTGCCATTCAACTGGCCCCTTCACTGGGGACTTCTGAGAAACAACTCAAAACTTGGTTATTCCGGCAGGCCTTTCAAACTGTGTCATCCACAGAACGAGTAGCCAACAGTTGATAATGTCATTGATTACCGCCACTTTCAATATTTAGGTATTTCAGAATGTATTTTATATTGTTTGATATTATTTTATTGTATTTTATTATTGAGTTGTACTATATGAGTTTGTGTTATTTTTCTGTTGTGAACCACCCAGACTGGCCGCTGGCCAGATGGACAGTATATAACTTGAATGAATGAATGAATGAATGAATAAATTTGATCCTCTGGCCACACAGTTATTCAGTGGGTGCCCCAGCTTCCCAACCCCACCTCCTCTGGCAGGCACCCACTCAGAGGCAGTGGCACAGCTTCCCAGCCCTGCCTTCTCCAGTGGGTGCCCACGTAGGGGCAGTGATGTGGCTTTGTGCTGCCTCTAAGTGGGTGCCCACCAGAGGAGGCAGAGCTGGGAAGCCAGAGAACAGCTGTGCGGCCAGAGGGCCAAAATGGAAACAATCATTGAACCCGTGGTCCGTGCCCATCTTTAGTTATAAGCATTAGTATTTTACTATATTTATTTCTTACAGTTTAAAGCTGCCCAATACCTGCCTGGTATGCTAGCAATCAAATTATTCAGAAAAGATGGTAGTGGAGGTGGAGGATCCCAGTATTTGAAAGTTTGATAGCATAATAAATGTTTTGGTACCACAAATATGTTTGGGACAAATAATTGATCTATTTTTGTCATCTTAAATAAATATGGCTCAGAATAATCTGTCTGACTTTGGAATTTAGCCATGGGAATGATCTGCTGAATCTCAGTCTGAAAAGTTTCCAAATAATAATTATATTCTTAAATTTGGCCAGGGGAGGGAAAGGGGGATTAGAACAAGACCTCATCCCTGTATAGCTTGGTGTCATACAAATCTTGCAGCCTTTGCAAAGGTTGCAAGCTTTAAGTAAGAAATATTTGACAAAGAAAGGAGCTGATACATCGGGCTTAAATATACATACAAAAATGGAGCCAAAGGGCAGTACCTACAAGACATAAATCAAACAAATCGGATTCCGTTTGTATGTTTTTCCCGACACATAAATCTAGCTCTAAGCAGAATGGCATGAATAATACAGGAACAGAGCTCCCATAGTGAATAATCATTCACTGAATGTGGACCAATAACTTACTCTGCAGAGATGGGCCTTGGCACCATTATGATTCAATTCAGAAATTTCAGGCTTTAATGGGAAGAGTTTCTCCTTGCATTTGTTGATTGGGGGTCGGGGAGAAAAAGCTCTAGACAGCTGTCAGTTATGTCCCAGACATGTGAGAAGGGTAATGTCTTTACTCTAGAAAGTGAGAAGAAGCAGTGAACATGTCTAGATCTTTTACTTCTAGCTCACCATGTTTTATTTGATCCCACTAAACCCAATGGGGAAAAAAACCTTCATTGCTCATGTAAGCCTTGTGGTTTTCTATGGGACTCAGACCATCCTTATGAACAGCAAGAAATTAACAATTGAGAAGGTCACGGTTGGCAATTCAGCTGCAACTAAGGGCAAAGTTGAACTCAAGGGAAATAAATTTGACTTCTACCTGATGCATGCTCCCTTCTAACAACAGGGAGATGTGTGGTTCAGTAATCAGACTTTCAAAGTAAGCTTGGATTTACCTCACACAGACTAGATGCATACCAAACTTAGCAAAGTCCATCCTTAGGCTCACTTTCTCTGAAAGTTCTTAAATAGGGGTCACAAATGGCTGTCCATTACTTTAAACGTGGATGTCCTGCTTGATTACGGGGTTGGATTTGATGACCCTTGGGGTTCTTTCCAGGTCTATAATTCAATGATCTGACCTCTCCCATCACTTGAGGAATGCTATTTCTATCTTCCTACACTCTAAGCATATCTTCTGGTTTGACTGTAAGAGATAAGGAGCATCACAGGTTTGCTGGAAAGGCAATGTTCGTTAGAAGTGTTTTAAGAAATGTGAGACCTGGTCCATCCTAATTAATAATTATTTGCTATCAAACAGATTCTGATCTAGGCTGACCATTTCCAGGGTTTTCAATGTATAGAGTACTCATAGGGGGTTTACCCTTCCTTTCTTGTGGGTGTGTTCTGAGACTCTGCAGCTTACCCAAGGCTAGGCAGGCCAACCTTTCTTCTACGAGGTGGGGAATCAAACTCCTAACTTCTGGCTCTGCAGCCAAGTACTCAACTTACAATGCTACCCAGCCAGCTTAGTGGTGAGGAAATTAATTTCAAAATAAGATAGAGAAATATAAAATATTTGTGATGTCCATCCTTCCTGGCATTTCCTGCTGCAGTGAAAGATTTTCAGAAAGGAAGGAAAGCCTCACTCTTTTTGTAGGCAATGACATGTGCATTTATTACAATTCTCCCATACCTTGCTTGTTCTGTCTTGGCCAATTAGTTTGTTGGTTTGACACTTATAAAGGGGTTGTGATAGAGCACTGAGATAGGGGAATTAAAATCCATCTAGGATTATATCTAGGTTCTAGAGTAGTTCTGATGAGACCCTAGTTAGAGGGGAGGCACTGGGAAGTACCCTGGTACCTGACCCTTTCCCCACACATTAGTGATTGTACCTCATCAGTAAATGAGCTCCCATGTAAGGTAACATTGTTTCATAATGCAGAATGTAGTGCATTGAAAATAAAAATGAAAACATTGTCATGGTTCAATACGTACTATTATCACGTCTTTTGCCCACAGCAGATCCTAGGACTGGACATGTCCATTGAAGGTTCAGACTCTCAATCACCATCAAGCTGCCATCCAAGGAAGAGATTACAGTAACTTTTTCCAGACTACCAAGGTGGCTTCAAACCAAGAGATCTTGATTGGTGCAAGGACCATGGTGAAGGGCCCCAGTGCTGCGTGGTAACCGGTGAGTGGACTGGCTGGTTCTGGGGGGAAGGAATGGACCTCTGTGGTACCTGTGGTGCTGCTATTCATGTGACTCTTTTTAAAGGTTCAGATCAGGCTTGTCAAGTGATCTCGGTGTGAAGAACTTTGCAACTTCTCTTTCCTAATGGACTTCCTTTGCTTTCCTTTGCTTTATTATAATCTAGATGCTCTCCTCAATGTAGCAAATCTATAATTCTTAATGCCAAATCAGCTCATTCTGGGCATATTGTCCAATATATTCTGGACTTTCTCAGTTCTCTTTGTGCCACCAGGACAGAATGTGATGCCTTTGGAAGGTCAGGAATACCTGAAAATGTGAAGAACATATCTATTATGTGAAGCCATGTAATTGGAGAGGCATGAAGAGAATGCTTGTGTTCTCACAATGCAATTCTATACACTTTTTTTTTAATTCTGTGGGGCTTACTCCCAGATAAATGTGTATGCTCTACTGATTTTAAGAAATGTGTAGAATTGCAGCCTTTCATTAAACTCCTTGGTAAATATGCTTAAAAATATGATAATCACTTGCTGTTCTTCTTCATCTTGTAGCCCCAATGGGATTGGCCTCCATTAGCCTATGGGAGTGTACTGTACCTTGTAGTAATCTGATTTCTACCTGTCTGGTTCCTGTTTATTGCCCTATGCTTTTGTTAAGTGTGCCCATTTAAAAAACTCAATGTGCCCATTTAAAAAACAGTCGGTGTAGCACCCCAAGTGGGCAATCAAGACATTTTGCAATTGCAGGTCGTGGACCCTACCAACTCTGTCCAGTTCATAATTCGAGAATTTAGATGCCAAGCTGAGTTGGAGCTTGCTGACAGAAATGTTATCTTTCCGGCTTAGCAAGCAGGGGTTGTTTTCAGAGAGATGCCTTGTGTTTGCAGTCAGATGGAGAAAATGGGGAAGGCAAAACTTACTTTGACCCTCTTGGCTGACATCTGGCTGGACCAAAGAAGCCAAATGATCATGCAAAATATTATTAATGATCAAATCCACAAGCTTTACTATGCCAGAACATTACTCAAGTCACATCTCTGAAATCCTTCTTTGACTGATGGGGTGGTTTCTCTCACTTTAAACACAGCCACAATTTTATCCTTAAAGTTAAGCTGGCAACATAGGTGTTTTTGCAGTTGGTGTTGGTAAGACATTCTCAGGAGTGGCTGATTACTTTCTGCCCATGGAAAAACACATTCCACCATCCCTACCAGTGCCCCAGTTCCACTCACCTTTTCCAAATGGTACACTCAGTAGGAAATCCTGATGATGTTACAGCTACTTGAGCAGAAATTCTGGCCACCTTAATTGGTCTTCCTTACTTGATATATGACATATTCTGAAGTTCAACTTTTCCAGTTTCTGTCTATCCTTTTGCTTTCTTTTCTTTTTGTGTGTGTGTTGGGAACACACACCTCTATCTCCTGGTGCCTTATCAATCCATTAAAACCCATCATGAAGTTTCGGAAAATGTGCAAATGGGCTGAGTATTAAAACCAGAAGGAGGTGTTCCTCCAGGGTGTATTAAATAGTGCATTAAAGCAAAAAGACAGACCAGTGGGGCTGAAGCATTAAAATTAGTCTACCGAATTGCAGGGCTGAAAGTGACAGTCGATTTACTAGCAGTGGTCTTGGGTGGCAAAGTGGCAGAACTATTCCATACATTTTGATAAATGCTGCTAAGTGCTCGGGGAGTCTACAGAGCTCTGTTTTTCTGTATTTCCGCCCCTCCCTTCCCTTCCTCCTCCTCCTTTTTCTTCTGGCTGAAAAAGTGATGTTCCTCCTGCTCCCTGTCATAGCAATCAGGCATTAATAAGCTGAGTTTAAAAGACCTGCTGGTATGATCTGTTCATTGGGTATCTTTCTCCCAAGATTAAAAAATAAAAATAAACAGCAACAGGAATTAGAACCACCACCGAGGAACGTAATGACAAAGTTCACTCCAACAAAATATTTTAGACAAGATACAAAACAAAACAGTAGCAAATACAAACAACAATAACAAAGACAAAAATGTTGTGGCACGTTAAAGATCATTTTTTATATTTTAATGTGAGCTTTTTTGGACTCAATCCACTTCCTCAAACATAAGTGTGAAAGTACAGGGCAGTACTTATACATTTATACTGTATATGGCTTCAAAAAATGAGGAGATGATTTTGGGTTAGTAGGTGCAAGTTGTGGATTGTGTGGATCAATGTGGCATTTCACACCTAGTAATGACTTCTGTTTGATAGTTCAAACAGTATGCATGTATGTATATATATATCCCAAGACGTCAGAGCAATATACAGTATATGCATTCATTCAATGAACTTGACCTGATCAATATCCAATAGACATGGGCTATTTGTATTTGTATCCCTGGGGATACGAATATGAAAAGCAGCACCATGGGTGCAATGGAGGTCCATTGCCTCCCACCAGAACCAGCCAGTCCACTCACTACTAACCACTGGTCACTCTGGTGAGGAGCTGGGACAGGGAGTCTCCCCACTCAGCTGATGAGTGGTTGGCTGCGTGGAGTAGTGGGGAAGAGCCAACCAGACCTCTTCCATGATTGGTGCAAGGACCATGGTGAAGGGCCCCAGTGCTGCGTGGTAACCAGTGAGTGGACTGGCTGGTTCTGGGGGGAAGGAATGGACCTCTGTGGTACCTGTGGTGCTGCTATTCATATTTGTATCCCCAGGGATACAAATATGAATAGGTAAAAAGGTAAAGGTAAAGGTTCCCCTTGACAATTTGTCCAGTCATGTCCGACTCTAGGGGGCGGTGCTCATCCCCATTTCCAAGCCATAGAGCCAGCGTTTGTCCGAAGACAGTTTCCGTGGTCACGTGGCCAGCGCGACTAAACACGGAACGCCGTTACCTTCCCACCATGGTGGTACCTATTTATCTACTCACATTTTTACATGCTTTCGAACTGCTAGGTTGCCAGGAGCTGGGACAAGTGACGGGAGCTCACTCCATTGCGTGGATTCGATCTTACGACTGATGGTCTTCTGACCTTGCAGCACAGAGGCTTCTGCAGTTTAACCCGCAGCGCCACCACGTCCCTACAAATATGAATAGCCCACGTTTAATATCCAACCAAAACTGTAATCCAAAGTGCAGAACAATTATTCTAACATCATATTAATGGATGCTGGAATTATCTCCATGGTACCTTCACAGTGAACTATCTTGTGACAGCTGCATGAATCACTCTTTTGTAGTGTTTACTCAAATTAACATAGCAGAATTACCATGCATCATAGGGCAAACACACCAATTACCTAGCATTCCTGGGTAAACTGAAGTGGTTTCCTTTGTTGCTCTAACCATTGATCTCTATGAAGTGATTGCCAGAGGAAAGCAGAAAATTCATTCCTTTTCAGGAAAGGAGAGAATAGCAGAGGAAATGCTCATTCCTGCCTAAACCTCAGGTGAAGCAGCTCTCTACTGGGGGATGTCTACCACTGTTTGTTTTGTTTGGCATGAATGACAGCACAAGCTTGTAAAAGTGCAAATTCCTGACAAGCCAGTGGATCTGGCTCTATAATTAGTTCCGGGGCAGTGGGGGAGATGAATTGGATAAGGTCCTACCAAGGTGGGAACCCAAATGTAACCATGCTTAATAATTCACATACTGTTTCATCCCCTTATCTCCAGAAAGGTTAGATGAGTGGACAGGAATTTTACAAATCCATACCTGTAAAGACAAAATCAACATCAGTGTAACAACCTGGGAGGTAGCCTTCTAAAAAATAAGTAGTGCATAAGTAGTAAGTCTGTTTCCTTCAATGTGAGCTTTTTTGGTGACTATTTCCTATATTTTGATGACTATTTCCTATACTGACAATTGAGGATATTTTAATTTTTTTAAAAAAAATTATAACTGAAGAAGTAGGATACAGAAGAGATTTACATTACTGATATTGGTGAAATATATAATTACTGTTTTGATAATATGAAGCTGAATAACTCATGTTGTTTGCCTCAAAAGCAAAATAGGAGGAACAAAAAAAGTTCAGAAAAGTAAAACTGACAGGGTTTCCTGTCCTAAATATCAAGGCTCCAGATTAGGAGTAGGTAAAATGTGTGAGGGACCTTTTTGCAGGTCCAAAGGACGCTGGAGGCACCCTAGAGCACTCTAATACCTATCATGAATGAAAAAGCCACTTACCTCTAGGATGGTCAGTTTGATGTATTTTAAGTCAGAGGGTTTTGTCTTTCTCTCTTTTAGGATTTCTGTGTTAAATCCTGGGTAAAACATTTCTGTGGGGTGCAAGCATGAATTACAGGGCTAAAATCACATTTGAGGCAAGTGTATCATATACAGTAGGACCCCTGTATCTGCAGGATCAGTATCCACAGTTTCAATTATGCAATGTCTGAAAATATTGAAAATATTAAAAGAAAAAAGCAAAGAAAAAAAAAACTTTTTCTACATGTATTACCAGAACTGGACTCTAGAGGGAGCCAGAAACTATGATATGAATACTTGTTAGTAAAGAATACATAGCATGGTCTCTGGCACCCTCTAGTAGCCACTTCTGGTAATGCATGTGAAAATAATTTTTTCCTGTTTTTTTTTTCTTTTGTCTTTTTACCATGCTATATATATGCTGAAATAAATCACAAGTAGGCCCATTTGAATCAATGGGACTTATAGAGGAGTTGACTCACCAAATTTCCAATGATTCAGCAGACATGTTCGTGTGTGGCATACTGCACTATGCAATTAAGATTTCAGCAAATGAATAAGGATTTTTAGAAGTGCTTAAGTTCTTTTAGTTAATTATTTTGTAGATTGTTCTGCCAAGAATGCTAACAAAATCATGCTATGTCTGGAATCCCCAAAGCAACAATACAATAAAAATCAGTCGATCACTTAATTGCTATATACCTGGACAATCACTTAACCATCTACCTGCTAAACATGCACATGAAAGTTATTCCTATAGAATACTATACCTGTTTCATGTTTCTTTGTGATGCAATCTGTATCAGCTCAGCTGCACTAAAGCTGTTGGTGTAGGATGCTATGAAAAACAAAGTGTCCCTTTAAACAATATAAAGGGTAATTTGAAGGTTATCTCCTTCTTTTAACAAGTTAGGTTTGCTAGTTCTAATGGGAACAAAATGAAATTCAGGTCATAGTCCGGGCAACTCAGGATGAAGTCATAGGTTGACTAGAGCAAAGGGTGAGTTGAAGATTAATTTGATTAGGATTACTTAAGATAATATTTGACTTGATGCAGGGTTTAAGAGCAACTAGGTCCCTTACTGGAATTTGACATTTACACTGCACATACTTGGTGGGGTTCAGGCCATGTTGACAGTGACAGTATGGTGGGAAATCACATAATGCAACCAAAATGAATGCCACTTACAAAAAGAGTCTGCAAAGTGTTAGCAGGCTAGGACGTACTCATTCTGATCTCATTTAGGACTGAGTACAATCTGAACTCAAAGGTAGCTCCTCAGCTATGACGGTCCCATCTGCCCAATTTACAATGTAGAATAGTTTTGTCCTCTTGGAAGAAATTTGCTCAGTTGAAATGACTTAGTGGCCAGAATTCTGTTTGTTGCCATGTAATGCCAAGTTATATGGCCATAACTTTGTTGGGCATTACTCCCAGGCAAGGAGGATGGTGTGAGTCAATTGCACAATTGGTTGTGCAGTTCTTGTCACAACAGACTACACAAGGAGATGCAGAAGTGATTCGTGAATCCACCTCAGTCAAGTCATGCAAGCGTGGTTGCTCAGTAGGATTTCAGCTGTTTTGTTACAAATTGAAGAGGTGCTCATGAGGTATGCAAGCAAGCAAGGGAAGTAGTAAATCATTTGCTTCAAAATGGTATAACTCGTATAACTTGCTGAGCTGCTCAAATGAGTAGAAATAAAATTAATTAACTCGACTGAAATCTTGGCATGAAAAAGACACAATATTTTGTAAACTTGATGAAGACGGTGCCAACAAATGTTTTATGTATTAAATACAAGTTTCTAAGTAGTATTGAAACTTGGATTGGATGAAAATGATTCCCCATATTCACCACTCCAATTAAGTTACAGATGTCCTCCCGTAACCCACACCCCAGCATGGTTATATCTTCATATGTGATCACAGCTGGACACCAGTAGCCTATTTACCAAGTGGATCGCATCTCATATCATAGAGGGTGGGGAACCTTCCTGCTGGGACCATTGGTGGCCAGTGCTTCTGGAAGGTGGGGAAGTGAGAAAGAGAAATGGCAACTGCAAGTCCCATCTTGTCCCTTTTCCATAGTCTTGAAATGTCAGGTTGATAGTTGTTTTGTGGTTATGTCTGAGCTGGCAAGCCAATTGTTAATTGATGATAACCTTTAACCTCGAAAACACCTCCACAAGAGTTGAGAAGACATTTCTGACTTAATAACCGTTATTATTTATTTATTAAAAATATTTTTAACCCACCTTTTCCTTAAAAAGAACCCAAGGTGGCAGGGATGTTGCCAAGTCTTTGAGTCCGAGTCCCAAGTCTGGGTCCAAATCTTTGGTACCAAGTCCATGGTCCAAAGTCCGAGTTCAAAACAAGCTTTTTCCCCCAGAAGCAAGGGAGGGGTGGGTGAGTTCTGAGTCATGAGCAGAGTCCAAGTCATTGGGGGAAAAACAAACAAACTGAATCAAGTCACTGGTGCAACTGAAGTCCAACTTGACCGCAAGTCCCATGACTTGAGTCCCTATCTCTGTAAGGTGGCTTACAACAATTAAAAGACAGTGTTTAAGCTAACAATGGTGAGTATACAATACTAAAAGAATCAAATGAATTCAATTTTAAAAAAGCAACAACAAAACACATTAAATGCAGTAAGGTACAACTATCCATTTAAAAAAACCCCACTCAGTAGCCATTCACTCAGGAGAAGCTTGCCTGAAGAGAAGGACAGCAGATATGAGGCCAGTCTAGTCTCCTGTGGGAGGGAGTTATTAATATGAGATTTTGCTGAACCAACACAATCCTACTCAATCCAGTATAGTGATATTAAATTCTGGACTCCTTTGTCCTTCCATGCTAAATGAGAAAATGGCAAGTTTCTCCTTGCCATTAAATGATGGTATTGGAAATTGGTTTTAGAAACTATTTGTGTGGATTGCAAGACTTATATGTGTACATTTATTTAAATGCACAGCATTTAAAATTATGAAAACTGCTACCTTGTTGTACAAAGTAGTAAAGTTAGAAGCAATAGATAGGTTCTTTGCACCTTTCTGAGAATTAAGCCTACCATGTTTTATGTGTTTAACTTCAAAAGAAATGACACCAACATTTTGCTCAAATCGCACAAATCATGATAGAGGAAAAGTTCTACAGCCTGCCTTAACCTTATATTTCACTGGTGAAATGTCTTCACCCTCTTAGTCCAGTATATTCTAAAACACTGCATTAAATGTTCACCACATCTCCTGAGGAAGGTTTAGCAGCATCCGCTGATGCCAAATGAAATGGGAACTACATTTTCCAGGCCTGAGCACCTGGATGGATGATACTGAGCAGTTCCATGGCAGCCTGCAGGCCTGTCACAAGAAACTCACCTTGTTACTCCCACTGCTAAGTTTAGGAAAAACAAACAGTAATGGGGAAGAGTGGAAAGGAAGTATATTATGCTCTCGGTCATGTCACGAAAAGTGCCCAATTCAGAAGATGGCCAAATTAATACAAATTACTTCAGAAGGTGCAGTGAACATTCTTCAAAATAATTCATTTCAATCAAGGATATTTTTAAATCAGGCTGTGGAGTGATGGTGGCAGGGAATTCACTACCATTATGAAGAATAGCTTTTCTTTTCCTATCTGGCAGAGCAGACCAAATGCAAAAGAAGACATCATTATATATATGTTCTTGACATATACATTTCTGGACATTTCTGAAAGGAGGGAATTATCATTTCCTGACTGGTGAAAAAGTACAGTATGCATGCATGGTGGATTTTTCAGCTCGTGATTTATCTTATTTTAAAACGATGACAATTAGTCAACAGCTGTAATGAAAACTACATGCCACGAGAACATGATGAGACAAAAAGATATTTCTTCCAGGCATATTTCTGGTGACACATGTGGTTTCTTAAATCAACAACATTAAGCAAGGATGTTTCAGTTGGATAAATATGCAGTGCAGGTTTGCAGGCATCCACCAAAGGAAAAGCAAAAGGATATGGAAGATTCTAAATGAGTCCCTTGGGCGTTCCTCTTAAGGATGGGCCTTGCATGCTTGAGTTCTTCTCAGACTTGAGGGAATTTAGGTATTAACAGCCTTGAGGTTTGCCTTTCTCTGTGTAATGAGTTGACTCCAAAATAGTTCTTCAGCCCAGGCCTTCCCGAAATGATGGAGCCACCAAATAGGCAACATTTTATGGTTTGATACAAAAGGTTCTCTGAGAATAATAGGGTTGTTTTTCTCATGATATTCAGCCCCATTGTTATAATCATCTATGACACCTTCAGTGCTCCAAGGAAGCCTCTCATTGGTACCTTCTGCATGTAAGGTAGCCCATAAGGAAGCCTGTTGTAAGGAAGTTTTCATGTAAGGAAGCCTTCCTCAACTGTGGCACTCTTTTCTCTCAAAAATCTTACACAGGCAGAGAATATTCCAGAAGTAATCCAAAGCTGCATTATAGAGATATATGTTTGGTCATCAATAATGAGCTGGAGATTCTTTTAGAGGAGTTGTTTTCAGCTTTTTGTCCTTCAGATGTTTTGGACTCCATCTCCTGAAAGACCAAACCAGAATGTTCAATGGGAATTCAAATCAAAACCATCTGGAGATCCAAACTGTGAGTACCATTGTTTTATAGGACTGTCTAATAAATTTTTCTTCTTTTAAAAAAGTAATATATAATCTAAGCTATGATAGGCAAATGTCATCAATGGCAGACCTTATAAATTTAAGTAGAAATACAACACAGCTCACTGTAACACAGAAGACTGCGACTAGATGGCTGCATGAGGAACCAGCATTGGAAGGGAAAGAAGATATAAATCAAATAAAGTCAGAAAACATGATGCTGTCTGAAATATTCCTGTGCCTTGTATTTTTTGAAACCCGATGAATATGGCTATATGTGGAAAATAAATAATATCCATTTTATATGTAGTATGTTAATTTCATTAAAATAAATTTCTTGAGTGTGAGGCCATAAATTCCCGCAACTGTGCACTCAGAATGAATAATTACTTGAAAAGAGCAATTTATTTTTAATTTGCTCCATAGTACCTTAAATATATTACTATTTTCCCACTAGATTGAAGTGCCATGATACAGCATCCCAAAAAACACTGCCAGGCTTTTCACAGTAAATAAATTACAAGTTATGGAAATTTGGTCATAGTTGTTTATGCAGATCACAGGTTGTCATTCTATAAGTTTAACCATCAGCCTAAAACTGATTTCTGTTTACTTGAAGGAGGGTGCAACTACACAGAGAGGAAAGCCTAGTTTGTGTGTTGCAGTCACCGTATTGCCTGGTCCTGACTGTACTGAGCCTGTACCCAAAAAAGGGCAAGGGTAAAAATGTATGACAACCCAGCTCAGATCTAGACCACAATCCACTATTACACTGCTACATACCTGCCCAGTGCTTCTTACTCAACAGCTGACTTATGGTTATTTGTTCTTTATATTTTCTTGGAAAGGCTCACAATGGCAATGTTTAAGAACCCATGTCTTAGTTCAGCCTTCTCAAAAGAGATGCCTTTCTCATGTGTCAGGCTACATTCCCATAAAGACCAATCATTGTGATAATTCACTGTGGATAATGGGATTTGTTGTCCAAGACATCAGTTGGAGAGCATCCATTTGGTGAAGGTTGTCTTAGTTCAACACAAATGTTTATTTATTTATTTATTAGATTCATTTGTTGTTGTTTAGTCCTTAAGTCGTGTCTGACTCTTTGTGACCCCATGGACCAGAGCACGCCAGGCCCTCCTGTCTTCCACTGCCTCCCGGAGTTTGGTCAAATTCATGTTGGTAGCTTCGATGACACTGTCCAACCATCTCGTCCTCTGTCGTCCCCTTCTCCTCTTGCCCTCACACTTTCCCAACATCAGGGTCTTTTCCAGGGAGTCTTCTCTTCTCATGAGATGGCCAAAGTATTGGAGCCTCAGCTTCAGGATCTGTCCTTCCATTGAGCACTCAGGGTTGATTTCCTTCAGAATGGATAGGTTTGTTCTCCTTGCAGTCCAGGGGACTCTCAAGAGTCTCCTCCAGCAGATTTATACCCCGCACCATCTGGCAGCCAGGCTACTCTGGGCAGCTAACAACAACAAGACAAACCACACAATATTAAAACACAATAAGAATAAAATAATACAAACATTCAACAGATACAATAACTAGTAGGATAAATTAAAACAGATGGCTATAAAGATGGTAGAAAGGATGATGAAAGGATGGCAAAAAGGATGATAAAAGGGAAGCAACTTAATGCTCAGGGAAAGCCTGACGGAAGAGCCAAGTTTTCAATGCTCATTTAAACCCGTCCAACGAGGGTGCCAGGCGTATCTCCATGGGCAGATTGTTCCACAGGTGGGGGGCGACCGCCGAGAAGGCCCGGCTTCTTGTTCTTTCCCTCCGGGGCTCCTTCTGGTTTAAGAATGAGAAATATAACAAAAATGCTGGAAACAATTAAAGTGTTTTGTTTTTTTTAAGTCATGATGATTTGATAGTCTTGGTCCTAATTTCATTTAGAGTTTGGAGAGAACTTCAGAAAAAATAACCAGGTCAATCCAATCTAAACATGGGTGGAAGTCTGTCTAATTAATTGTACTGGCCCAAATGTCACTCTGCTCATCCTTATATTTGTGAAAATATTTGAAAGGCAACTTTGGGGCCAACTTAGAACTGCCTGGGTCTGTTAGGGAACCACAAAGAATATCTAGAGTGAAATTTTCAGTATGTCTCAGAAGAACATAGCGTCTAGATTAACTGAAACCCTGTAGTGATCTGACACTGATTTTAAAGAGGTGAATAGAGATAAACTGAAGTATTATCAACCAAATAGAAATGCAAAAAGTTTTGAATTATCCTAATAACCAACAAAATAGTGCTGCTGACTTTGTAAGGTTATAGATGTGCTCCTCAGACCTAAAATAACATTGATGGTAATAACAATCAGATAGAATCATAGAATTGTGAAGTTGGAAGGGGCCTGTAAGCCCATCAAGTCCAACCCCCTGCTCGATGCAGGGATACAAACCAAAGGGTATCTGCCAGGTGGTTGTCTAAGTTTCTCTTGAATGCCTCCAGTGTTGGAGCACTCACCACCTTTCAAGGTAATTGGTTCCATCGTCATACTGCTCTAACAGTTAGGATGTTTTTCCTGATATTCAATCGAAGTCTGGCTTCTTGTAACTTGAGCCCATTGTTGCGTGTCCTGAACTCTGGGATGATCGAGATGATCAATTTTTTTGCTTGTCCTGAAATTTGTCTTTTTGCCTGGAGGCCCTGGAAAGCACAGCTACTCCCTGAGACTCAAGTCAGTGCCCTGAGACCCAGCAACACTACTAAGAAAGAAGACAGATCTTGGAACAAGCAGTGCTAGAGGAAAATAACACTGGACTTATGTGTGGTGACTTTATTACTTTGGTCCCTTTTTTCTCCAAAGTATTCGGCCGCATGAAGGACGAAGCGAGTCCTTGAAATGCGAGGCCGGTCTTTGCCCTCCATGGTCCCGGATGATGCCAGACAGGACCGGGTCACATGTGAAGAAGGGAGGGGGCGAGTGGGTATAAAAGGTAAAACTCGCCCCCGACGCGTTCTCCTTTTCGTTCGGGCATTGCGGTGTTGAGGTGGAGCCCGAGCAGGAACGGAGTTCGTTTGGGCAGCGGAGCTTGCGGTTTGAAGGAGGGTGGCTTTAGGCTCCCTCCTGGTGTTTGTAGGCACCTGAGCTAGGCAGGGTTTAAATACAGCAGAAAGAATTTCATTAGAAGAATAGATTTAATCCAGTTCGTTACTGCAGATCGGAAGGGCGGGAGCGGCGGGGCGGGTCGCCCCGCCGCGGCGAGTTCAGGGTTATTGTTTGTTTGTTGGGAACCTTAAGTAAAGCTGGTTGGGGATTGTATACTGTTTGGGGAATTTCGTTGTTTTAAAAGTTAAGTTGTGGTTTCAGTCGGCTGCTTTCGGTTGTGTGAGAACAAGCGGACGCCATTTTGTATTCCCCCTTTTCCCGCACTTTTCTTTGCCGTCCGCCATTTTGTGTGTGGGATAATTAATTGCATATTCAACAGTTCATTGTAAGGGTTTTATAGTTATAATATTAGTGTAATATTAGTGGTTAAAAGCAAGTTACATAAGGGGAATAATCATTCTTATTAATCAGTTCATTGTAAAGTTTTCACAGTTTAAAAATATTGATTTACTATCAGTGGTTAAAAGCAGTTTACATAAGGGGAATAATCATTCATATTAATAGTTTATGGTGGGGGTTCACAGTTACAAATAGTAGTTTCTCATCAGTAGGTTAAAGCAAATTGGTTGAGGGGAATAAGCATTCCAGGTTCAAGTTTATGATTAAGAGCATTTTGAATTACATAGACTATAGAGTGGTAGGAGTACAGTGGTATAAGGGAAAATTTAATTGAGACTATTCTGGTAATCTATTGACACAGGACATTGGCTTCTGGAAAAATTTGAAGGAGCAGAAGAATAATAACAGAAATTTAGAAACAAACAATAATACAATAGTGATAATTATAACCAAAAAAAAAAAAAAAAACTAAGGAAAAACAATTACTTGATTAAAAGTGAGAATATTAACATACTACAGCTTTATCATCAGGTCCAGGTACAAGGCAGGGTTGAGGTGACACCTGCTGGACATTAGCTGTAAAGGTGGAAGGTTCACAAACTGTGGACAAATTTTTGTAATTGTTCTACGCATTGAGGAGATACCTTTGGGGCTGATTAGATATCATGCCGCCCAAGAAGGGAAGCGGAGTTAAGACAGGAAAGACGCCAGCAAAACGTCAGAGGGCGGTTCCTCAGATTTCTCCACGGGAATCCTCATCTTCTGAGGAGGAGTCATGGGGGATTCTGCAAGACCTCCAAGAAAAACTATCTAAGTTAGAGGCTCAGAGGATGGCTAGAAGGGCTTCTCCACAAAGGGAGGTCATTCCCCACAGAGCGGTTAGGGATACTAAGAGCCGCCGCAAGGTGGAGCTAAGGATTTTAACACAACAACTCATGGACCGTTTTACCGCATTAGAATCCCAGCAGGGTCACGGAAGTAAGGATCAGGCCGTGGAAGGAAGAGCTGCTGCAGTGACCAGGAGGCCTGGCGGTCGAAGATCTGGGATGAGAGAAGTGGCTGAAGTTCAGGAAATGGTAGAGGAAGCTCCAGCCAGATACGACCTCCCAGAGGAGCCCAGTGCAAGCTCACATCAGGCGGTGGAGCCCCTTGGGACACCGACACCTTCTTGCGGTGAGTGTTCGGCCATGCACAACACCCAGTCTACTTCGGCCACATGGCCTTGGGCTGGCGGCACACAACAAGCACATATTGCACCTACACATTGTGGAAATTCACTCGGAGGGTGGCCTGGCTGTTTTTGGCCTCCAGTGAGCCCACATTGTTGCGGGTGGAGCCCGCATGGTGTGACGGCTCACACGGCTGAGGCAACTGGTGATGTTAAGGGCACAGGGACATGGCAACACCCTTCAGTACCCAACACAGGGTACAATACGGTCCCACTAGCGGCGCTGCCTTATGCTGACTACAGTACGCCGTTGGGAGACCATTTGACCCCAGCGGTTAAAGAAAAGATTTGGAAAGGTGAATTCCTGGATTTTTACGATCTGGTTAACCGCGAGGTAGAAATCAAGGAGATTGACAAAGATGACGAGAAATTAAAAGAAAAACATAGAAGGAAAAAGCCTGATAGAAATTGGCCTAATTGGATCACGGGCTTTACCATATACGCAGGTGTTTTGGTTAAGGCTCAACCGTGGAAAGCATCAGCGTTGTTTCAATATTTTGACATTATCTGTAGGGCAAATTCAGATTTTGCTGGGCAGGCTTGGCTTCGTTACGATGAAGCGTTTAGAATGAAAAGCGCCATCAGGCCCGATTTACGATGGGATGAGCCACACCCAGGGCTTTGGCTACAGCATATGACGCCAGCCAAGTGCAGCTTAGGCGATAGATTTGATAGTGGCCATCTGAATAAGAAATTTACTGGGAACGTTAGCGCCCGCCCAGGGGCGGGACAGGTGGTTCAACCCCGCCTGCCCTGCTATGAGTACAACTCTAGGGGCTTTTGTGCCAGACACCCCTGCAGGTTTAGACACGACTGTATTACCTGTGGGGGGAAGCACCCTAACGTATCCTGCTTTAAAGCAGGGGCACAACGACAAAACAAACAGGGAGGAACCGGTAAGAAACCCGAAGGGAGCGGCGGTGCCCCTGGAAAGGGGGCCCACACCAATTAAAATTTCAATACTAGAAAAGTGCTTAACAGACTATCCAAGAAGGGGCGATGCTGAATATTTGAGATTGGGTTTTAGATATGGGTTCCGGATTCCAGCTTTAGGTGTCAGAACAGCCTTTATGGCCAAAAACCTTAAATCTGTGAAAGGGATGGAAGCTATAGTATTAGAAAAGATTAAAAAGGAGGTTCGGGAAGGTAGGGTCCTGGGACCCTTTGAGGAACTGCCCATAGCTAACCTGAGGGTGTCGCCGTTGGGGATTGTCCCCAAGAAAGCCCCAGGTGAATTTCGCCTAATACATCACCTATCATTTCCAGAGGGGACGTCAGTTAACGACGCGATTCCCCAGGAACTTTGTTCGGTGAGATACACCTCCTTCGATGAGGCAGTTAGGATGATTAGGGCCTGCGGAGTGGGTGCTGAACTGGCAAAGGCGGATGTTAAGTCAGCTTTCCGGATTTTGCCAGTCCACCCATTAGACTTTAATTTATTGGGTTTTCAATTTCAAGGGCAATATTACATAGATAGGGCCCTACCTATGGGGTGCTCAATTTCGTGTGCCGCTTTTGAAAAATTTAGCACTTTCATTGAATGGCTAGTTAGGCAAAGAGTGGGCTGTAATTCGACTGCTCATTACCTAGATGATTTCCTTTTTGTGGTAAAGCAAATTCAGGAAAATGTAGATTGATCTTGGAGGCCTTCCGTGAGATGGCCCTTGTGATAGGTTTGCCCTTGGCAGAGGAGAAGACGGAAGGGCCAGCGACATCACTGACTTTCCTGGGTATTGAGCTCGATACACTTCAGCAGACTTCAAGGCTGCCTCAGGACAAATTATCAAACATTAGGAATAGGCTTAGTGGTTTAATAAGAAAGAAAAAAGTGACATTAAAAGAGTTACAGGAAATAGTGGGATACCTGAACTTTGCGTGCAAAGTAATTGCACCAGGTCGCGCCTTTTTGAGGCGGCTGTGTGGAGCTATGTCAGGCTTAAAACGGCCAATGCACAGAACCAGAGTCACCAAAGGTATGAAGGAAGACCTTGCAGTTTGGAAACAATTTCTGGATCAGTTCAATGGGGTTTCCTTCTGGAGGTCCGAACTTAACCTAAAAGCGGATGTGCAGGTAAACTCTGACGCCGCTGGGACTTTGGGATTTGGAATTTATTTTCGTGGTAGATGGTGCGCAGGCATTTGGCCCGAAGAATGGCACCAGGAAGGCATAACGAGGGCTTGACGTTCTTAGAATTTTTTCCGATTGTCGGGGCCCTTTGGCTCTGGGCGGAAGAATGGGCGAACACTGTAGTTCGTTTTTGGTGTGATAATCAAGCAGTGGTACACATCATTAACAATCTGACATCACATTCAGAAAGGGTTATGTATTTAGTCAGGGCTTTCACCCTGAGGGCGTTGCAGTTTAATGTTATGGTGCACGCCCGGCACGTCCCGGGTCTTGACAATCAGATAGCTGATGCTCTCTCACGCCAACAGATCAAGCGTTTCAGGGAACTGGCACCGGAGGCCAGGGATCTGCCAGAAGTGCTTCCAGCGGAGGTCTGGCAGATTGGCGTGAGGAGGCGTCGAGAGCAATAGATCTTGCACTGGCCCCGAGGACAAAAAAGGGTTATATAGCAGCAGGTACAGAATTTTTTGAATTTAGGGAGTCAGCGAAGCTAGAACAAACATGGCCGGTTCCAGTGGAACACCTCCAGCAATTCATAATATTTTTGCATAGGAGGGGGTTAGCGACAGGGACCATTCAAGGAAAACTGGCAGCCCTGGCCTTCCATGCTAAATCAAACGGTCACCGGGATTTTTCTGGGGACTTTCGCATTAGGAAGATGCTGGAAGGTTGGGCCAGGGAAAGAGGGAGAGTACGGGATAATAGGACACCCATCTCTCCGGAGCTCCTTGGCCGCCTATGTGAACAATGGAGCGCATTGTGTAGGGACCATTATGAGGTGACGTTGGTTCACGCAGCTGCATTGGTGGCCTTTTTTGGGGCACTGAGGATTAGTGAGCTCGTTGCAATGGGAAAGAATGATAATTCACAGAGGGCGTTACAATTTGGGGACGTCATTGTACAGGATGGACAGTTAACAATCACTATTAGACGGTCTAAAACAGACCCACGGGGCAAAGGCAAACATCTAACATTAGGGCAATGTAGAGTACGAGGCATTTGTCCGGTAAAGGCAGTGCAGGAATTTGTGGAATTGAGGGGTTCAAAACCTGGACAATTTTTTCAGCATATAGATGGGTCACCATTTACGAAATATCAGTTTTGGGCACTGACTGGCAAGGCACTAGGGAGGATAGGATTGAAAGATATGAGATTCGGAACGCATTCCTTTCGGATTGGAGCAGCATCAACGGCAGCGGCTATGGGTTACAACACAGATCAAATTAAACAGTTGGGGCGCTGGTCGTCAGCTTGTTATCACAAATACATTAGACCTCTTCCTAACGTATAGGCAGGGTTTGTTTATATCATTTCAGGTTTCGAGAGACGGGAAGGCCGCAGGCAAGTTATGATCATCGGCCACAGTTATGTGTTTTGGGCGGCACGTTACGCCGCATCTTCCCCGTGGGGGAAAGATTTGGGGCTTGGAGCCCATGCGATGGTTACATGGAGAGGCATGCGTGGCATGCATTGGATCCAGCTCGGCAGGATGACGTCTTTCGGCTCTATGCCACCAGACATTTTATTAGTTCATTTGGGAGGCAACGATTTGCCCAAATTGTCTGGTAAGGCGGTCATACTTGATATATTGAGAGATCTCAAGAAACTGAAGGAAAAGTATCCTGCTATACGAATAGTATGGTCCAATATCATCCCGCGTTTAGCCTGGCGAGGTACACAGAACACTGAAAAGATAAATAGGGCCCGACGTCGGGTCAATAGGGAAGTGTGTAGAGGTGTCTGCAGCGGCGGCCTCGGATCAGTGGTCAACCACCACAGGATCCAAACTTCTCACTCAGAATATTTTCGTAGCGATGGCATACACCTGTCAGACACAGGACTGGACATTTTTCTTGAAGATATAACAGGGGGCCTGCTTTCTGAGCTGGGTTGTATGGCGGGCATGGGACTTAGTCTCGACTAGTCCCTATGCTGTGGCGGGTAGTGCGGGAAAAAACTGGTTGTCTCGGTGTGTCCCTTTGATAATTATGGAAAGCCAACAGCGCATCCGACCTCCCGGCTCTGCGGATCGTGCGATTACAGGGCCGGCGGCGGGAAGATGCGCTGGGCCACTTTCGGACCGACAGTCATCAAATGAAGATGGCTCGAGGTCTGGGGTGTTTACTAGAGGCCGGCCGGGTTCCTGCTGTCATTAAGACAGCTGGAACCTGGGGGCCTGGGACTCGCCCATTGACTGATTAGGGTATCGTGGATGCCCTGCATTTCTCCGCACTACCGCAGGCCCCCTCAGTTGAAGAGGACACTGAATTTGTCTGAATTGAGTTAATAAAGTGTGGCCCGTATTTAATCCATACTACTGTCTGGTGTCTTCATTTCGGGGCCTGGGAGGGCAAGTATTCGGCCGCATGAAGGACGAAGCGAGTCCTTGAAATGCGAGGCCGGTCTTTGCCCTCCATGGTCCCGGATGATGCCAGACAGGACCGGGTCACATGTGAAGAAGGGAGGGGGCGAGTGGGTATAAAAGGTAAAACTCGCCCCCGACGCGTTCTCCTTTTCGTTCGGGCACCCACCCGCCCGCCCTATTTCTAGTGTGTTCGTGGTCGCCTTTTGGGGCCGGATAGGAATTTTTGACCTCTATCCTGATTGGCTTTGGATGGAGGGATTTTTCGCCTATCCCACACTGGAAAAGGGTTTTTGTTGGCATGTAATTGGTGGTTATTCTTGGTCACACTGGCGGGTAGTGCGGGAAAAAACTGGTTGTCTCGGTGTGTCCCTTTGATAATTATGGAAAGCCAACAGCGCATCCGACCTCCCGGCTCTGCGGATCGTGCGATTACAGGGCCGGCGGCGGGAAGATGCGCTGGGCCACTTTCGGACCGACAGTCATCAAATGAAGATGGCTCGAGGTCTGGGGTGTTTACTAGAGGCCGGCCGGGTTCCTGCTGTCATTAAGACAGCTGGAACCTGGGGGCCTGGGACTCGCCCATTGACTGATTAGGGTATCGTGGATGCCCTGCATTTCTCCGCACTACCGCAGGCCCCCTCAGTTGAAGAGGACACTGAATTTGTCTGAATTGAGTTAATAAAGTGTGGCCCGTATTTAATCCATACTACTGTCTGGTGTCTTCATTTCGGGGCCTGGGAGGGCAAATCCCAATTGGCACCAGGGCTCTCTGGCTCAGGACAAAAGTGTTTTTGTATGTGTGTTGAGTACATAGGATTTATTTACAAAGTAGCACATTAAATCCACATTGTCACCCTCTGTCTTCCTGCCTACCTCCCCCTCCCCCCTCTCTCTGTTACACGTAGAGAAATAATATTTTGCAATTATTAAAAAAGAACCCCTGTCCTGTTACGTTACGTGAGACCGTAGCCTGATCTCAAGTTCTAAATCTTCAGTCTCATTTAATGGGGAGCTGCTTACGTGCTTCTGCACATTCTAACAAAGATTGGGTGAAACTGCATAGGGAACAAAGTGTTGCATTACAGACTGGATGCCAGTGAGGACAAGGAAGCTGGGAAACAAGATACTTTCAAACAAAGAAGAAAGCCTAGAACATTCCATGTCAACTAGCTTCAGAAAAGTAACATTTCTCAGAGAAGTCCTCATAATCATAAAAGATCACCAAGTGTTGTCTCAAAATCTGGTGCAAACTCAAGGAAATTCTGAAGCATTCCACATGAAGTAAGAAAAGTTTGAACAGGACTAGCAAATTTTCTGGAGAGCAGAAAGAGAACTAGACATTCACACCCCCAGTTTTACTCCATGGCATTCTCAGATTGACTAGTGAAAACACATGTCAGAGTATTGGTACTATAAGGATTCATTTATAGATTGTGGCAAATATCATCTTTTCACATTCTGCAATGGATTAACCTGATCTTACATGCAAATTGGATGATAGACATCTGTCCAATTTTTTCACTTCTCTAAACTGCATTATATTCAATTCTAAGCCCAAAATGTATCAAAGTGCTTTTAAAGAACGATATTTTGAAGAAAAAAAACTTTCTTAAATGCTTCCAAACTTTAACCATGTATTTAAACACCAAGTTTCATACAAATTTTTAAAAAAGAATTATCAGATAGAGCTTGGCATGAACCAGCAAAATGGCAGTTCATTGTGGTTCGTGGTTCATTGAAGTCTGCAAACCATGAACTACAAACTTCCTGAATTATTTTTTTTGGGGGGGGGGGGGGAAATGTACCACAAATCAGTTCAGTTTGGTTTGGATGTCTGGGAGCCCTAGAACACCCTCCAGACAACTAGAGACACCAAAATTGCAGGGAAGCTTCCTCTGACTCTTCTCTACAACCCCTCCAAGATTGATAAAGTTTGAATTTCAGATGTCCACATTCTGAATACTCAAAGCAGGTCCTCTCAGACCCTTTAGCAGCTGGCTTGGGGGAAATTCCAGCAATGGTTCATGCCAGGGAACCTGACACAGGGTGTTGTTCATCAGAAGGTGGACTGGGGAGTTACAATGTCCTTTCCCCAAACCCCATGGACAATGCCACGCTGGAGGTTTGAGCTGAGGTACAGAGATTACTGTGTGATCAGCAGGGGGTGGGGAGAGAAGAGCAACAGGCTGGAGATCTGAGCTAACCTGGTTCTGAGGTAGAAGGGATCCTCTGACTAGCAGAAGTGGCTCTGTGTATTGGTTTTATAAATAAGAGCAAGCAACTCCCCCAGAACCCTTTGAGCTGTGCAATTGGCTGATTCACCTGCCAATCCAGTAGTCTCTAGGTGCCTCCCAGGATTGCCTAATGCTTCTGATTGACAGGAGCAGGCTGTCGGGGGCAAGGAGGGAGAAAATGGGCAAACGAACCCAAAAAAATCGCTTAAAAAGTTTGTTGGTTCAGTTTGTTTTGGTTTGTTGCTTTTGACAAACCCAAACTGATCTGAACCAACAAACCAGCATCTGGAATTTGAGTCATGGCAACTGGACTTCTTTCTTCTTAGGTTGACACTACTCATCCAAGTAGCTTCTTCAGTTTGAAGAACTGAAGAAGCTACTTGGATGAGTAGTAGAACATTTCAACCAAACAAGAAAGAAGTTTAGTTGCCATGACTCAACTTCCAGATAACCACACCTGTATGACTGAGAATCTTCACAGATATCAACAAACTAGCAGTTTTTTATTACCTTCCTAGTTTGTTTTTTGGTTCGTGCTCATTTCTATTCTCAGATTAATAGAGAAATAGGATTGATCAAGCAAAACACACCCATGTATTATAGGATATGGAAATAGACATATACATTCCTCCCCAGACTTTTTTCCAGGACTTCGAAATGTTACTTTTTTGAAGTACTGTTCCCAGAATCCCCTTGACTTTCTAAAGCCAAGATGGCTATAGGAAGGGCCGTCCAGTAAAATAATTTTTTCAAGCATTGCTTATTTGTAGTGTTTATGGCACACATGTGTCTTCTTTCACCTCAAGCCAAAGCTTTCGCATGGTTTAGCATGAAAGAAAATAGTCGGTGTTCCACTCGGCATTGAAGCCATTTTATGTGTGAATCATGAGGGCTTCATTTTTACATACACAAACACATACGCACACCTTCACAGGTTTTAATCTGCCTTCTGCTTTTCATATGTTTTGAATGTATTCACATGGATGCCAGATCCAGGTGAAATGTTTGAAAACTTTTCTCGTTGCTTGAGCAAGATCAAAGATGCAATGCAGATTTTTATGGTCTGTAGCCGTTTTTTTGGAACTACTCACATGCTGTGCCACAAATATTTGGCCGTAGTGGTTTCCATCAGACTGTCCAAGATGTTTCTAGCCACAGGACTCACTGACTCCATCTAGTTTGTGCTTACGTAGTCCATCTTGCAGCCGGCAAACACCCATCTGAACCTCCAACATCAATGGACCATCTATTTTCTATACATTGTGTTGTTTCTTATATATTGCTTACCTACTTTGGCTTCCATTCAGTTTCTTGGAAAACAGCCTAAACATTAAGAGAAAGATAATTGCTCCAAGCAGACAGAAAAACAATAATTAAGTAATAAATAGGATAATACGATGCCTTCATGAAAAAGAGCTCTCAACTGCTTCTCTCGGAGACCACTGAACAAAATTTTAAAATTTTAATTATTCTTGGTATAACTTATGTGCCATGAAGTGATAACATGTGGAACAGAACAAGTTACATTTACATAGCACTAGATTAGCCTGTATGAGGCATATCACCTTTGGTAAGTCAAGCACAAATGGAGCAGAAATTATACAGTCCTGATGCATTACTTTTGTTCCTTATTCACATCACCATTTTAGAAAAATCAACAGTAAAGTGATTGAGCTGAAAGTGGGAAACATGAGGTTTGTTTGAATTCCATAGCCTGCAATGGCTACTAGCCAGTGACCATGCCTTCTATGGGATTCCGGTAGACCAGAAAAATGACTTCTCCCATTGTTCGATTGAATACACTCAGATTACTTTCATGTTTCTATTATATCAGGATTTTTGGAGGCAAGTTAAGTATCCTAAAATAACTTGTATCCTTTATTTCAAAAGCTGTGAATCTGTTCTCCAGTTCTGAGAATGCTTTATTTTTATGCAAAAGAGGCATCCATTTTTTTCATGGTGCTTTAGAGTTTTTAAAGATGTCTATTGGTGTTTTAAAGCTTTCTTTTAAAAAAAAGTTCATCCACTGAACAATTACATTGTCTAGCCCCCTCCTGTCTTCCTCTGGCCAAGGATATTGTAAAGTGAGAGATGTGTGAACAGTAATGCTAGAAGAAATCCAGACATTTTTTTTTTATCCTTGGGTTGTTTGTTTGTCTGGACATATCATAGAGTTGGAACTGGCCTATAAGGCCATCAAGCCCAACCCTCTACTCAATGAAGAAAGCCAAGTTAAAGTGAAGTGCCAGATGATTGGAGGAGGGCTAATGTTATTCCCTATCAAAGCAAAGCAAAAGCAAAGCGTGCTGCTTATATACTGCCCTATAGCGCTTCAAGCACTCTCTGGGCAGTTTACAAGTTAATTATGCAGGCTACACATTGCCCCCCCCCCCCCCAGTGAGCTGGGTACTCATTTGACCGACCTCGGAAGGATAGAAGGTTGAGTCAACCTTGAGCCGGCTACCTGGGACTGAACCCCAGGTCGTGAGCACAGTTTTGGCTGCAGTACAGCAGTTTAACCACTGCGCCACGAGGCTCAGTATGAAGTATCAAGATACTTGATACTTCATACTGATAGTGTCAGTATCAAGATATTCTCTTGAAAAAAAAATTGTCAACCACTGGGAGACTTTTCACTTTTGTGTGACAGCAAAACACCAAAAGATCCCCTTTTTCCTGTCATGTAACTCCTAGCCCACTTTTATAATTTAATGTGTACCCAAAACAGCTTGTACATCCACTTTGGTTTGATAAACAATAAAGCAAGATGTTAAAAAAAGAGATTATTTGGATGTAATCAATAGAAGCCTGCATTAGAAGGGGGGGAAATCTTTAAACAGTTGACATACACACATGTGCACAAGCATACACATGGATTTTCCCCCTCCTCCAATCATAACCAAAAAAACTGCTACCCTAAGAAACATAGTTTTAAAGAAATGTACAGATCCAAAATAAAATAGAAATTCTGCCATTAAAAGGGTCAAAGGGAAAGATTGCTATCTTGTTCAATCTTTCATTCAGGGCTTCTGTTCTCCTAGACAATCCCAATGGATCCAGCCCACACTGTACCTTCACTTCTTTGTGCATATTTATGATCTATTCCTCCATCTACTCCTCCTGGAAACGTTACGTAAGTGGCACCCCACATGCCCCGGTGGCTACCCACAAGGATGCATACAAAGGAGTCACCCCTGTGATGTTGCCCTGAGACCGGCAGAACATTGCACAGCCTTCTCCCTAATGCCTGTTTCTGGAGCTGGAGGATAATTTTCTCTGCTTATGGACAAGAATGCCAATAGTAGGGCTGTGTCTCAACCCTGCTTTAATTCAAACTCTCTTGCTAACCAATGAGGGGAAGGTTGCTATTCTTGTATTTCACATTTTTTTTTGCTGTTCTCATTGTTGTAATTTTGCTTCAGAATTTTCAAAGGCAAACCTTATACTATTTTTTTCTGCAAAGTGGGGAAAATAATAGTTTATGTAGGGAACGTAGTGAAAGTATGTGATAGATCTAAAGCATATTAAACAATACAAGTGCGGTATAATAATTATCATTATTATTATGTGCCGCCAAGTCAGTTCTGACTTATGATGACCCTTTTCAGGGTTTTCTAGGTAGACAGTGCTCAGAAATGGTTTATCATTCTTTTCTTTTGGGAGGCACTCTGGGACTGTGCAGCTTGCCCAGGGCCACACAGGCCAGCTCTTCTCCCAGGAGGCATTGCGGGGAACTGAACTCCCAACCTCTGGCCCCACAGCCAGATACCTAAAAAGTAATGCAAAATGGATACCATGATATATCATGGAAATGTGCCTGTGTGTGCATTACCGATCTGGTTTTCTTTCCTTATGAATCTTCACTACTACTAATATTTATTAATTATTTCATTTAAAATATGTTTACCTTTCTTCTTAAGAGGACCCAAGGCAGCCAATATGAAGAGAAACGAGAAGCAAGTAAATAGCATGGAATTAGAGAAGTCTCGTTCTGTTCAAGGCAAAACCCAAGATGTGACCAGGAACAGTGTTGAGAGAGTGTGGAGAAGAGGATCTCTACAAACAGCAGAGAGATTTACTGCTAAGCAAGTCTAGTTCTCATTTTTATTTTAAAAAAGAAAAGAAAAAAATTGCAACAAGCTGGGGGAAGAGAAACAAGGGTGTGGAGAAGAGGAGAAATAATGAATCATGCACATCCATGGCAAACTCCGGAGGCACTGGTCTAGTGTGCCAGTGCCCAGTGTTTGCACGGTAATTTCGAAAGAAAAAATAAGCAAAGCCAGTCCCAGATGTCGATTAGTATTCTACGGCTGTCCGACACTCAGCGTTAGCTTCTGCAGAGCCAACCGTTGGAACTGCGGGAGCCGCCGGCCTGATGACAAACAGCTGAATCTCCCAGCTGTTGGACAGCTCGCTGGCTTGATGAAGCGGCCGGCTCCTTCATCGAAAGCGGCTCTGCTCTCAAGCAAGACAGGTTGATTGGGGAAAGTGAGGAGAAATGACTATTTTGTTTTCCTCCAAAAGGAGCTAATAAAAACACATCTCTGAACAAATGGGGGGAGATTTCTTAGTGGTGTTTTAATTCTGCAATGAGCTCTTTCTTTCCAATGGGTTTACTACTACTTCCTTACGTCAGAACATGATTTACATGGAATAACAATAGTTTGGCTGGCAACCGGGAAGGAACATGTGGTACCTTTTAAAACACACACACACACACACACACACAGAGAGAGAGAGAGAGAGAGCCCCTATTTTTATAAGCTGAATTACATCAGAGTTTTTTTTTTTTCTTTTTTGTTCCATGATTCCTGGGGAGAGCTTGGAACCGAGATACAGAGTGACGCTTTTTTAAATATACATTTTGAATGGATTTTGTTCTTTGAGTTGTTTCTAATGGTTTACCTTTAAACACTAGTCCAAACAAAACCATCTTGAGATTTTCACTGACACTCTTAATAACTCAAAATGGGTATTAAATTACCAGTATCCTACTGGCTAGCTGCCATTAACTGTAAAATGTCTGAGGTGCAGAGCTTAAAAATGGTGAGAATTGGAATGTATTTTTATCCTGCATCTAATAATGTAGCCTGCAAACATGCCAGGCAAATCCTTGCCTATACGCAGGTCTAAGTTATAAATGTCTCAGAAGCAAACGTTTTTGCTGGAGAAACATATCAAAAGGTTCTTAACTATCCACCACATATATTAGCTGTACTGTCACAAAGGGGTTGGGCATGGCAGAAGAAGAGAAAACTCAAAGTTCAACAATTGAACTAAATTTTTTTTTTTTCCCAAAAAGTCCTGATTGTCATAGCATGGCTTGAGCTGAATTTTTAAAGCTCCTTTACTTGCAGACTGGTATGGAGTTCTGTAGCCTTCACTATAATATAGCCAAACACTATAACCTATGTTAAAGGGGGGCCAGTCTAAAATACAGGGATACACAGGGATCACATCACTTTCCTACAACAGCAGCTCCCCTGGCTGCCAATCCATTTCTGGGCAGAATTCGAAGTACTGATTCTAATCTATAAAGTCCAAAACGGCTTGGACCCAAGCTATCTCAAGGATCATGTCTCCCTTTATGAGCCTGGGCAAATGTTAAGATTAGACATGGGAATGAATTTTTTAAAAAAAGAGTTGTGATGTTTGTTAAAAAATCACTGATTTGTTTAATATTCGTCCCTTCATATTCATCAGTTCCAGAGACCCTGATGAATATGAAGGGATGAATATGTCTTAATTTTTATTTGCCCCCCATATGCAGAAAAGAAAGGCTGGCTTTCCCTCTCTGCCTATGGCCTTCCCACTCTGCGTATGGGGCCACTGAGCAGCTGATCAGTTGCCCCACAGCCACCCGCCCCCACAGTTTGCCCCCATTCCCCTTCCCCTCCCTACCTTGGCCTCTGCCGCCAGCTTAGCAAAGAACAGCCTGCCATAAGGGAAACAGGGCCACCCTTTGCAAAGATGGCGGCAGCAGCTTCTCTTAGGGCACGGAAGCCACAGCTGCCATCTTTGCAAAGGGCAGCCAATTTCCCTTATGTCAGGCCACAGTGGCAGAGGCCACCATAGCGGGTGGCAGTGGGTGGCAATGGCAGAGACTGCTAGATCACATATTTTATCTTCTTTGGCTTGCTTACACCACCCTTGGACAATAAGTCACTACTCTATAGTGCTAGGAAAGTTACCTTTAAAAAGCACAAAGGTACACTCACCACTTCTAAGTCCCAAAAGCAGTTACTTGCTATTGTAGCTACAAATTTTAAAAAGTAATGCTTTACTTCCCAATTTCTTAGAAGTTATTGAAACAGCTACTTTCAGTTTACTCCTGAATGCTCCAAGTAAATCTTGAGCCTGTGTTAGGAAACCCATGCTTCTTCCATCTACTTCATTATTGGCTCAAATCTTAAACGATAGCACAAAGGCACAGGACAAGCCTGCACTAGAATCAGATGATCTTCCCCTCCAACATTTAGTGAGCCCATACCCTCATAAATATACAGTAGTACCGCAGTATCTGCAAGGGATCGGTTCCAAGCTCCCACCTCTGGTTCCCTTTGGTGGCCAGTTCTGGTAATACATATTGGGAACACTTATTTCAGGGATGGGGGTGTTATTTACTATTTTCAGGTAGCAGATAACTGAAACTGTGGGCACTGATCCTGCAGATATGGTGATACTACTGTAAAAATAAATTAAAGCCACACTGCAAAATTTAAGAAGTTATCGCTTGGCAAGTAATCATCATAAGATGACTTACGTACAACTTCATTGCTGGAAAAGGAATTAACTACAAGGAAATGTTTCTTTATAACTAGTTACTTCAAGGCTCTGCTACTATGCCCATCTTACACACTGGAGAGAGAGGATGGAAAATACTATTTTGTCAATAGATGGGCATGGATTTGAAACCAAGGCTCTCAGTTAGTTACACTTAAACCATTCGGTACCCCTAAATCACAGCGGTTCCCCATCAGATATTTCTAAGTGAACCTACATAGTTTCGCCCTCCTGTGGTTCTGGTCATACACGATTCTCTCTCTCTCTCTCTCTCTCTCTCTCTCTCTTTGTGTGTGTGTATGTGTGTGTGTTGGTAGGTAGAAATAGCTCTGCAAGTGTATTCTATGTGAGTAATATTTTTAAGAAACAGAAGAATGAAACCCCAAATCATAACATAAATTGGCTCACCCTGTTATTAGTGGTTAGAGAGGGAGAAGTTGTATAATATTTTGATCTGATGTGGTCCCACCTTCGTATTTCTAAGGATTAAGGATTTTTCCTTTTCTTTTTTGGAAGTACAAGAAGGAGTTTGCCATTTACATTCTGGAGGATCCTAAAGAGCTTGAGTGCCCTCTGCAGCCACACAGCTACCTTCTGAAAATACTAGATTATAGTACTTTCTCATATTCTCAGCCTTTGGTTCTTAATGCACAATCCTTTAAATGGCCTTTCAACAGAGCATTAATCACCTGCCTTAATGGGCAGAGCTGGCTGTTTTTCCTAGGAATACATTTGCGTTTTCTTTCTATAACCGAATTCAAAGTACCGTCTGTGAAGCAGGATAAATCAGTATTATTTCACTTTCAAGCGATCCACACGACATGTGGTTTATACTCCAGAGGCAGATACAGAGAGTACAATTTTCTATTTCCATGAGCACGGAGACCACATCTTCTTGGCACACGGCCAGCTCCAACTAGCTGTGAAGAAGGGCTAGAGAGAACAGAATTAATCTGAAGTCTGCCAAATTATTAGAGTAACGTTTTGTTCTGCATAAGCAGAGCAAGGTACTTTGGAAAACAGAAGGATTAAAGAAGAGAGGAGAAAGGACTCAAAGTCACATTTACCCGCTAGAACTTAAAAACTATAAGGAACTACCACATCTCTCCTACTCATGAAAATGCCCATGATAAAGCGTGAAATCATCCCACATGGGATATTTGACACCATTGTGTCATCATCATTCAGTTCCTCCAGTTACTACTGGACATTTCCAGCTTCTTCTGTCATGATTTAATCATCAACATCATCATCTTAGAACTGCAGAGCTGGAAGGGACCCTATGGGTCATCGGGTCCAGCCTCTGTCAAGGAGGCCCAGTGGGGAATTGAACTCCCAACCTCTGGCTCTGCAGCCAGAGATCTAAACCTCTGAGCCATCCAGCAGTTTTTGACTGCTTTGGTAGCAGTGTTGTCACTTGTCAGGCCCCCAAAGGCTGCCAGAGCCTAAAAATGAACTAGGTGAAATCTTTTACATGGCAGCAAGATGCCGGTTCTGTTCTTCCTGTTACTGTTCTAGAGGCTCAAACAAGATACTAGGCATGTTCTTATTTTTATAGGAAGTGTTCTCTCAGACAGTGAAAGACAACTGAACCCTTAACGGTTTAGGGCAGTGTTTCCCAAACTATGCACCATGGCATCATGGGGTGCCAGGAAATCCCCCTGGGGCACCATGGAATCCTCTCATCCTTCCCCCTCCCTTCTTGCCCCCCCAAATATCATATAGCAATTACTTGCAATTCCTATGGTGTCTGTGCATAGTGGAGAGAGAGAATCCTGCCCTTCTGTTAGCAAAGGAGCCTTCCCTGCACAGCCACCTCTGCAAAAAATGAAGTTTCTCCATTTTTCTGGAAGCTGCTTCTCTTGGAGAAGTCAGGCCAGGAGGGCGTTTGCCTTAATCTATCTGTATAGCACAGTCACAGGTTCCATCTAGTGGCCAGTCCTGTTAATACACCCTGGGAAGGTGTATTCATGTGGTTTTTTCCCCCCATATTATTATTTATATTTCAAACTGTGAATAAGTGAAACCATGGGTACTGATCTCATGGATATGGCAGTCCTACTGTACTGGGGAGTCACAGCCGTTGGTCCGTAAGTAAAGGGGGCTGCGAGTCAAAAATGTTTGGGAACCACTGGTTTAGGACCTTGGTACTTTGTATGCAGAATACATCATGTGATAGGCTGGACTGGATGAATCCCAAGCCGGAATTAAAATTGCCGGAAGAAATATCAACAACCTCAGATATGCAGATGATACCACTCTGATGGCAGAAAGTGAGGAGGAATTAAAGAACCTCTTAATGAGGGTGAAAGAGGAGAGTGCAAAAAATGGTCTGAAGCTCAACATAAAAAAAACTAAGATCATGGCCACTGGTCCCATCACCTCCTGGCAAATGGAAGGGGAAGATATGGAGGCAGTGACAGATTTTACTTTCTTGGGCTCCATGATCACTGCAGATGGGGACAGCAGCCACAAAATTAAAAGACGCCTGCTTCTTGGGAGGAAAACGATGACAAACCTAGACAGCATCTTAAAAAGCAGAGACATCACCTTGCCGACAAAGGTCCGCATAGTCAAAGCTATGGTTTTTCCAGTAGCGATGTATGGAAGTGAGAGCTGGACCATTAAGAAGGCTGACCGCCAAAGAATTGATGCTTTTGAATTGTGGTGCTGGAGGAGAATCTTGAGAGTCCCCTGGACTGCAAGGAGATCAAACATATCCATTCTGAAGGAAATCAACCCTGAGTGCTCACTGGAAGGACAGATCCTGAAGCCGAGGCTCCAATACTTTGGCCATCTCATGAGAAGAGAAGACTCCCTGGAAAAGACCCTGATATTGGGAAAGAGTGAAGGCAAGAGGAGAAGGGGATGACAGAGGATGAGATGGTTGGACAGTGTCATTGAAGCTACCAAGATGAATTTGACCCAACTCTGGGAGGCAGTGGAAGACAGGAGGGCCTGGCGTGCTCTGGTCCATGGGGGCACGAAGAGTCGGACACGACTTAACGACTAAAGAACAACAACAACTTTGTAAGAAGGTCTCTCCCAGAAAGAGAGCTACCCATCCCACACCCTTCTCTTAATCCATATTGTTAAAAGGGGCCACACTGAGGGAGGCTATAATTGTGACAATGAGGAACTAGGTCTTCCTCTATGGTGGTTCCTATTCTGTGGAGCAAGCTTCCAAACAAAGTGCACCAGGCTCTTTTCAGCCTGATATTTAGGAAACTAGTAAAAACAGAACAGTATAAAGCAGCCTTTAAGAACATTTCCTCAGATGTTGCTACTAATTTTTAAATTTAGGTCTTTTCTTTTTTGTTAACTTTGTTCGTGTATCACCATATTGTTTGTGTTGATAGATTGTGGTGGAGCTGGGCTTTTGGGGAGCTTGTGTTTTATTCTATAAACCACTCAGTGTAGTAGGTGTTTATTAATGGGTGGTATACAAACTGAACGAACAAACAAACAAACAAATGAATGAACAAATGAGTAAGGGATAGAGAGAGGGACAAAAAGAACTTGAGTGGGTATGTAGCTGTGCCCCCCCCCCCCATTCTTGAAGAACAGAGTGATGCCCCAGGAGGGTCCTTGTTGCTCTGTGTTGCTTCCACAATCCAGCCATTTCTCAGCCAGCTATTTCAATAATGGTAGGCCCCAAGGATCCCTTTGCCACCTGTGGAAGGAAATGTGCAATAATAATAATAATAATAATGTCCATGTCATGGAGAAAATCATCTTAGAGCCTGCTGAGAAACAGACAGGGAAGAGAGGGAGAATTGAGGATTCTAAGGCTCCAGAGACAAGCAGTATTTCTTTCAAAGACTGATTTTAAATAGAAAAGTTGGTGCCAAATGTAAGTCATGGAAAAATGAAGCTAATATTGCAGCAAAAGAAGGAAGCACCACAGCTGAAGGAGACTGATGACAGAAGACTCAATAAAAATCAAAACCTCCCCTGCAAACTCCAGGTGCTGAGTCCCCAGAGAGGTCTCAGAGAGACCCCACCAGAAGCTATATGTCCATCCAAAGGAGAAACAAATCCTCACCACCTGGGGATGAGAGGTGCTGATCTGTACAGCAAATACACACATACAAATCATATTGGGTGGCACTCACATACTCCTAATGGAACACCGTAAAGTTGTGGTTCTTATTTGCCCTTCAGCACAACTGAGCAAAAAGGAGGGAATCAAAGATGGAATATGTGTCTCTTCTTACCCAAATCATCAAAGGAAGCTTCTTCTTTTCTTTTCTTTTCTTAGCAGTGGAGCAGCAGGTGCCTTCTTGATCAATAGTAAGGAGACCAAGAGGAAATCTGAACAATTTATCAGGAAGTGCGGAATTATCCCATCATTCCTGTTTCAGGCTGTGTATAATTAGTATTGCAAATCTTTTGTTCTATCATTAGGGTGAGAGAGGATTTTGGCAAATTAGGTCTGCTGCTGCTAATAGAGAAAGCTTTTCCATGGTTTCTGTGGCTGACAATAGCAGGAACGGCAGTCTGAGCTCATGCTTTGGTTTTGGCATAGGGAGGAGAAACTACACAAGGAAGAGACTAGTTCTATGCCGTCCCCTCTTCCTCTGTCTTCCTTTGATATCTGACCTTGGGCCAGAGAGAGGTGTAATGAGCAGAGCAGCACACAAAAGGATCCAGTGGAGCAGAACTAGAGGCTGGAACAGACACTGGCTTAGACTAAACTCCCAGAATTCTCTTGCTTCTGTTGTAGTCCCAGAAAGTAACATTTCCAAGCTCTTCCAGAAGTATTAGTATACTTGTGTAGATTGTACAATTTGACATGGAATGATGTGTGTGTGTTCTGTCAGAACTGAATTACAGCAACCCTAAGAGAGCTTGCAAGGTAAGCAAGATATTTAAGGAGTGGCTTTTATGAATTCCATACTCCCAGTGAGTTTCCATGGCCAAGTGGGGAGTTGAACCCTGTTCTCCAGAGTCTTAGTCTGTCATTCTATCCACTACACTATATTGGGAATAGAGATGGGGGTATTCGTATACAAATATCTCTGTGCAGCTGGAGTTAATGAGGGTCCGGTCCCTGGGGCCGGACCATACAGTCACATGTCCGGCAGCTGTGGTGGCCCCTGTCTTCCTTCCAATCACTCCGGACCACCGCTCGGCTAGCCACTCGGCAGCCTTGCAGGGAGACTTGTCCTCCTTCCCTCTGCCAGGAGTGGCTAGACGACCGGGAAGAGAATGGCGCTCAGGAGCAATTGGAAGGATGTGTGGGGCCAGTGGCAGCGGTGGACAGGTGAATGGATGGTCTGGACCCAGGGGCCGGCCCCTCGTTAACTCCAGCTGTGTGGGGATACTCATATTCGTATACAGATACGAATATCTCCATCACTAATTGGGAATCCACGGAATAGGCAGAAACATTTTTGTTGTCATTGGCTTTTCCCTGAAAATTACACTTTTACAGGAAACATTTTGTTTATTGGTCAGGATTTTTTGCTTTTTTTATGCATGTGCATATGGACACAGAGAGAGAGAGAGAGAGAGAGAGAAACCATTCTAGAAACAATCTTGGAGATCAACCCCCTTCTATCTAGTCATCTTTTTTTCCTTGCCTTGCCTTTTCTTGCCTTTCCTTTTGACAGCAATTCTTCGGAAGCAACGACATTTCTGTTTATTATAAAGACACAACAAACACTCTCAATATACTTGCTTTGAAAAGTCAACAGCAGAGTCTTAGACATCTGCTTAGAAGACATTTCAATTGAGTCAAGTGAGGTGTAGTGCCGCCCTGAGCTTCTGCACAGGATTGCTCTACGCATGGTAAGCTCAATTTGAACACACTGAGTCCTAAACATTGGTTTCGTCACAGATTCAGTGTATAAGTGGGACTGTACTATGAGGGAAGAAACTGAGAGAGAAAGAACTGCTAAGCCAGGGCTTTCTAGGTCAGCAATATGAGTTCTCTTTGCTCATCTAGAAGATTCTAGCCAGGAAAGAGTCTGCAGACTCTGAGGCAAATGCCACAAAGGTTCTGGATGGAAGATTTGAGACACCTGGAAACAGAACTCAAGGAAGTACTGAAAACTTTTGTGGTTAAGTAAGCTTCGTAACTTGAGCTTTGATGCCGGAGGGTTTCACCAAAAGGATCATAGAATGAAAGGGCATGGCTTGAAAGGGGAACAGAGGCACAAAGGGGGTCCACTTAACAAAAAGTACAGTTGTGTATCATTTTGGATACTCCTTGAACGATCTCAGTATACATTCTAGTGCTTAGAGCTCTATTGGTATGCGCTGCAGATGCCAACAGACCAAGCCGCTAACACCTTCTGCTGTCCAGGCAAAAGGAAAAACAGTTCTGTTTGCATAAGCCTGGGCAAGAGATATTGGGGGAAAATAAATCTGGAACACAAGCAGCCAGAAGATACTAACTGAAAATCAGACAAAGTGTTCAGTGAAATTATGCTTCGGCGATAAATTATAATTTGTTGGGACTGTAGCGTAGCAGGCTTACACCCACATGCAGATGGGTTTGGCTTGAACACGAGACTTTTGGCCCATTTTTCAATGGAGAAGCAGTTCGCTACAAAGCAGGTTTGTGTCATCCAACTGGATTTCTTTCAAAGGCATGCTAAGATTTAATACACATTTAAATATTAAATGTTTTCTGCTAAAAAAAAAAAGTAAAGCAAACATCAAATACAAAACATGCAAGGAAACAGGCACGTGGAAGGAATTTATTTGTTCAATATAAAAGGGCTCCAGACAGAAGCAGATTGGGGGGGAAAGCAGGCAAAATTATTATCCAACCTCAAATCTGGATATTTTAATTATTTATTTTAATGGCTATTTTATTTTCATTATTTGGGGGGTATAAATTGTAAATACATTGCTTCTGCATTAAAATCATCTCTATTTTTTTTTAAAAAATGGATGAACGTTTTTCATAAATTGCAACACTGAAGAGAAAGAGAGGGAAATGACCTAATTTGACAGTGAAGTTGTCTTACATGCAACCAAGACATTGTAAACATTGCTATTATTATTATTATTATTCCAAAATAGGTAAAGGTAAAAGTTCCCCTTGACAATTTGTCCAGTTGTGTCCGACTCTAGGGGGCGGTGCTCATCCCTGTTTCCAAGCCATAGAGCCAGCGTTTTGTCCGTAGACAGTTTCTGTGGTCACGTGGCCAGTGCGACTAGACACGGAACGCTGTTACCTTCCCACCGTGGTGGTACCTATTTATCTACTCGCATTTTACATGCTTTCAAACTTCTACATTGGCAGGAGCTGGGACAAGCGACAGGAGCTCACTCTGTCGCGTGGATTCGATCTTACGACTGCTGGTCTTCCAACCTTGCAGCACAGAGGCTTCTGCGGTTTAACCTGCAGCGCCACCACATCCCCTATTATTCCAAAATACCAGGCAAAAAATTATAAAAAACATTGACATAACAGATACAAGCATTAACCAAAAACCCAAGTACTTACTAAGTACTGACGTAGTATATATGCTGTTCCTAATATTGCTATTTTTTGTATCTCTGTTGATGTTATTTCTGAAATCTGCTTATAATACGGTGTGAAATTTTTTGATATTGTTCCCAAAGCCCTAATGATGATGGTAACCACTGAAGCATGTTTCATTCACAAAAGGAATATTTCAATTGCAAGGTCTCTGTATATTGTTAGTTTTTTCAATTCTTTATCTTCAACTCTGGCACTCCCAGAATTGCAATGTCAATGATCCATATATTTCTTCATTCTATTACTACTATGTCTGGTCTGTTATGTTCAAGGTGTATCAATTTGGATCCGGAAATCCCACAAGATCTTGACTTCATCATTTTCTGACACCTTCTCTATCTGATGTTCCCATGAGTTTTTGGAGGCTGGCAAGTTATATTTTTTTGCATAACGACCAGTGCACTAACTTTGCCACTCTATCATTTCTAACTTTGTAATCTGTTTGTGCAATATTTGGACATTCATAGATGAGGTGTGACACAGTCATATTTTCATCTTTTTCTTGGGAGTCCACGTTTGCTGTTAGCACTAATTCCTTGGATCTTAGCTTTCATCACACTGGTTTGGAGTGCTTCTTCTTCTTCCGCAGCAAAAATCAAGCCTTTGATTTCTTTCTTAATGGACCCCAGTTTTAGCCATACCCATGTTGAGTTATTATCATGATTTCTATCAATATTTCTCAGTAGTTGTCCATGTAGTGGTTTATTTTTAAATTATTTAATTTATTTTCAAATTGTTGTGTCATGTCTTCACTAAATATTCTCTCTGTGTTTAGCAATTATTCTATATTTGTGGAACTTTTTGCATATAGCCTCTTGACTTTTTAAAGTTCCCTTTCTATTCAGTTGGGTATAGGGAGTTTCCAATTAAATAATTATATATTGATATTGCAAGTATTCCTGTGAGGAGCTTGAACATTGTTGGAAGGCATGCAATTGGTTGATAAATTACTGGATTCATTGCCCTTTGATGATCATTTATTATCAGAAATGTGCGGCCTGTTGGGACTTCTGGCTTGACGCTGCGACGAGACAGCAGCAGGAGGACGGAGCTCCATCCCCTTGGGCTGAATTCTGACCAGTTTGGGACCCGGGGTTAAAACCACTGTGAAGAGGTGGTGAAATGGGGGAGAAGCCTGTTGATCACAGGGGGAAGGGCGGTTACCCACGTTTGATCCGGGAAACTCCCCAATCAACCAGCGGGTGGAAACAAGCAGCTGAACTAGCTTGCTTGCAAGTCGTCGGCAGCCAGCAAAGGAGAAGCGATAAATCAGCCTAATTAACATCGTGTTACCACTGGGTGAGAAATATTTTTTTAACTGTATTGCTTTACTATCCCTGGACGAGACAATTCCTATGGCAGAAATAGCGTCTTCTATTCCCCAACACTGACTGAGCAGCGGTGAATCTGGAGAGAGGAGGCGACACAGGAAGACACAAGGAAAATAAATTAGATATTAATTAGACCTTTAATTATACTTCAAGGAAGGAAGTCTGGTATTACTTTGTAGTTAGAAACTTAAGAATCTTTCTCCTGAAAACATCATTGGCAACAACTCTGGGAAACTAAAATTTGTTTATGCTACTTGTAACAACTATCTAAGGTATTGGCAAAAAAGCCTAGAATCAATGACCTTGAACACTTTATGGCTGTTTGGAATTCCCTTTCTTTTTGAGGACGGAACTGAACTACAGATAAATTAACCCTAGAAAGCCCAATCCAGCCAAAGTGGAACTTCTAAACTGTATCCTGGGTTCGAAACTTGACAGGACCTTGAGCCTTTAGGCGGAGAAAACTCTCTACGTCTGAGACTAGATTCAAGCTTAACCCTAAAGATGATCAATCTATTAAAGTGGACCTATGGAAGCAAGTATTGATGGAATTGGACTGATTACTTTAAGCATCTGGACAACTTTCACTTGGAATACAATTATTTGACATCTGGGACATAATGCCACGACAAGGACAATTTTGGGATGAAACAAAATCTACTCTTCAAGCAATTTTGGAAATAGTGAGATCCCATAACGAAGTGGCGAAATTATTCAAGGAGCAGTTAAAGAAGAACTATAGTCAACAGGAGACAGGGAATAATGAACAAGGAAATGAGAGGGTGGTGGATGAGGTATGCCAATCAAAAGAGGGGCTCGAGGAAATTCTAGGAGAAAACCTAGGAGATTTAACTCTAACCCTGGAGCCAAGGAGAATTTTAGGTGTGCTAAGGGAAGATAAGGGGAGAGAATCAGCAGATCTAATTAAAAAGAGCCTGGATGATCTATTGGAGATAGATCAAATGTATAAAATGTTCTCAGGTGGCACAAGGCACAGCAGAATTTTTAGAGAGATAGAAACAAGAATTGGGAAAAGACAAATAAGAGAAGGAGTTACTTAGAAAGATGAAAAAGGAAAAAAATATTAAGGTGGCCTTCACCGTGGAAAGCATGTATATACCTAACTTCTGGAATTGTAAGGGGGCATATCCTATATATTAGAAAAAGGAATTAAATTGAAATAAGGGATCACTAATCAGGGTAAAGGCATAACACGGTGGTTCTTAAGGTAAATTGAAGCTAGATATAAGGATGAGGTAAAACAAATAGTAATTAATGAACATACATTAGATATGATATTGATATAGACACGATAGAAAATGTGGAGATAGAAATTGCTAAACAATTATATAAAGAAAATCTGTATAAAATGCTTTAGATAACATCTATTATGTATTAGGAACCTACTCAGTTATTACTGATATAAAATACAAAGTTTGTTGGTTAAATCACCTCAAAATTATATAAATTTGGAACCGGAATTACTTTTACTAGGTATGTTATTAGAGGACATTGAGAACATTGTCTACTAGGAGAGCAATATTATGATAGTAGCCAATATTGTATACTAAAATATGCACATGAATGGTTTAAAGCACAGGTCGTCAACCCCCGGTCCATGGCCCATTGCCGGTCCGTGGCTTGAGCCCGACCGGGCCGCGAAGACAGACCAAAAAAAAAAAAAAAAAAAAAGGCGGGAGGCAGGGCAAGAGCCGGGTGTTCCGGCTGCTCTCCTCCCGGCGCCGGCAAGGGGGTGGGGTGGGGGGTTAAGAGCCAGGAGGAAGGGAAGAGCCGGGTGCTTCGGCTGCTCTCCTCCCGGCGGCGGCTGCGGCGACGGGGGTGGGGTGGGGGTTAAGAGCCGGGAGGAAGGGAAGAGCCGGGTGCTCCAGCTGCTCTCCTCCCACCGGCAGCGGTGGCGGCGACGACGGGGGTGGGGTGGTGGTCAAGAGCTGGGAGGCCAGCAGCTGAAGCACCCTCTGGGTGCTTCGGCTCCTGGCCTCGTGGTGGCAGCGACGGGGGTGGGGGTGGGTGGTCAAGAGCCGGGAGGCCAGCAGCTGAAGCACCCTCTGGGTGCTTCGGCTCCTGGCCTCGTGGTGGCAGCAACGGGGGTGGGGGTGGGTGGTCAAGAGCCGAGAGGCCAGCAGCCGAAGCACCCTCTGGGTGCTTCAGCTCCTGGCCTCCTGGCGGCGGCGGCGGGTGGCGACGACAGGGGTGGGGGTGGGGGTGGGCAGGAGCCGGGAGGAAGGGAAGAGCCGGGTGCTCCGGCTGCTCTCCTCCCGGCGGCGCCGGCAGCGGCAACGGGGGTGGGGGTGGCCAAGAGCCGGGAGGTGGCCAAGAGGTGGGCAGGCACTCCTGCGCATGCGCGAAGTGGTGGGGGTGTGAGCGTGCGCCTATGGCGCGTGCACCCCCCAATGCTTCGCGCGTGCCGCAGAGAGCGCGAGCGCGAGGGGCCGCCCCACCTTCCTCAGAGGCTCCACCGGGCCGCACTAAGGAAAAGGTTGGGGAACGCTGGTTTAAAGGTTTAAAAAATGTATAGATTTTGAACAAACACATTGACAAAGTTCCTCATGATATTCTTGCAAGGAAGCTAGTAAAATGTGGGCTAGACAGTGCTACTGTTCGGTGGATTGGTAATTGGTTGACTGACCGAACCCAAAGGGTGCTCACTAATGGCTTCTCTTCATCCTGGAGAGAGGTAACTAGTGGGGTGCCTCAGGGTTCTGTTCTGGGCCCTGTGCTATTCAACATCTTTATCAATGACTTGGATGAAGGAATAGAGAGTATGCTGATTAAATTTGCAGATGATGCCAAATTGGGAGGGGTTGCTAATTCCCCAGAGGATAGGATTAAAATTCAAAATGACCTTGACAGATTAGAGTCCTGGGCCAAAACTAACAAAATGAATTTCAACAGGCAGAAATGTAAGGTCTTACACCTAGGCAGAAAAAATGAACTGCACAGATATAGGATGGAAGACACCTGGCTAGACAACAGTACCTGTGAAAGGGATCTAGGAGTCCCTGCTTGTTTCACCAAACACAGGGCTCACACGAGTATCCCAACACGCCCTTTAACACGCTGCCACCAGTTGATCTCTTTATCAACCTATATTTCCTATGAAAGACTGAGGTCCATTCAGTACTGAACTTTTAAACAGAAACAGGTTCATTGATTACAAGTTGTTTAAGGTATAGTTCTTAAGCACATGCAAATACACTGCTGAATATTCATGCCAGGGGTGATCGCTACAGTAAGTGTTTCATTTGGTACACGGTTGGGCTCATCCAGTCGCTGCCCCTCTCTGCTTCCATGATGGAGTGCTGGTGCTGCTAACTTAACACAAGGCTAAATACTGAGAGATCAGTATAATAAAAACTAAAGGATAGGCTGGGACACCCTTTAAAATGCTGACAAAGAGCTGGACTCATCTACTTGTGAATTGCACATATAATTACCAAAATGTTTGATTGAGAAAGGAAATATGGATTGAGGTGTGTATCAGATCACACAATTTTTTCACCTGCACGGAAATTTGTGCATATTTTACACACAGTCACTGATTTGTTACTGTACATTTGCAGAATGTATGCATTTTTCCTTATGTATTTTCCAAACCTTTTTCCAATTTTTTAAAGATACTTGTGGTTGAACAGTATACGTCAAAAAGCCCAAAGATATATGGCATTCTGATGGCAAATTGCATTTAAATCTGCATTCAGTTCTGGAAATTAGGTAAAGTGATACCAATTTGCCAAGCCAAAAATTGTACTGCTGATCTGTAATGCTCAGGCAGCTTTTTAGCCCAACTTGTCTAAGGGCACATCAGACACCCTCATAATTAGAAGAAGAAAACATTGTTTCATCCACACATTCTTCTCCTAATATCATGCCCGAAGAAGGCAAATGCAAATGAAGATTGATGACCAATCAGAAAACAAAGCAAACTAATTTTGCAATCTGCTGGAGATTAGAAACATTTCTGGGATAACATCTCTAATACTTAAGGAACTGACACTTCTAACAAGTCATTTGTAAGTTCTATAGTGTTCGACCACATCCTCTTAGTAGAAGGTTTTCCTATATGTTTATCTGGAGACTCCAGGACCTAAGTCCAGAATCTTCAAATGTAAAACATGTTCTTCACCATCACTAAGCTCTAGCTATTCCTTTGTAACTAGTATCATTTAAGTATATAGTGGTCATGTGGAGAGGGAATCTCAGGGAAAAAAAATGTTTAGATCAGTGTCATTTTTCAAGAAAGCAACTAACGATGACAGCTACCCTCCAGTCAAGGTACATTTCAGATAGTGTTTTTCATGGCTGTAATGTAATGTCATGGTTTTTGCAGAAGTGGAATTAAAAAAAATCTTCAGTGCTTTTGTGGTGAAGACAGACAAATGCCTTCCTGCTTTAATTCCTGAGTGGCCATAGCATGTTCGCTGACATTTCATCTTGATGTTTTAATTGGCTGATTTGAATAAAACTCAGACAGGTTATGTTGCTCCATTTTATTTGGTGCCTCTCAGCACAGCGGCCAAAAAGAAAAGAAGGAGAAGGAACAGCAGAGGTCCACAGGACGATGAGAAACAGTGACTTTTCACCCCTCCAATTTGTTCAGTGTTTTGTTTAGCTCTTAATGTATTTAAATTCATGCCTTGTTAATTTAAAAATGCATCCTGCTGGGCTTAGAAGTGCTTTTCCAGAGTCAGGCCTTTTCCAGACTTTCCTGCCCACCCTCCGCTCTTCCAAACTGTCCAGGAAAAAAGTCTTCTTTATTTAATTTTTTTAAACTAGTTCTTTGTGTTTTCTCACATACATGTAGAATGTGTCTGCCCAACTGTGTACGTATTGCATGAGAAGTATATCAGTGAACATTTCAGATTTCAGGTTGGGCTTCAAGGTTGGGGTGATTAAGCTAAACTGAATACTATAGAGCCATATTGTTGGAGAGCTTAACCCCTCCCTCCAGGGCAGGATTCTTGATGTGAGATATTGCTGTGGCATCACTGACAGGTGGTTCTCCAGCCTCTTGCTTGAACATTTCTAGTAACTGACTGCATACCAGTTTCCAAGCTAAACATACCCACCCAACTTTCAGCTGTTCCTCATAGGACATGGTTTCCAAATCCCTAACCATCTGAGTCATCTTCCTCCAGATACAGTCCAATTTGTCTATGTCTTTCTTAAAATGGTACTCAGACACAGGATACATTGTCCAGACCAATGTGGTTCCAGTCTGGAGGATACGTCCCAATCAGCTGTGCAGCATGCATTAGCATTAGTAACAGCCAGCCATGAATTCATGCGATGAGACTGAATTTGGAGAGCAAAAGAGTACAGCTAGTCTTTTTAATATAGCCTTGACTAGACTTTCTCTTAAAAACCTTCAGATAATCTGCCTGATGAAAAAAATCTGTAAATTCACATTTAAATTGTTCCTTTACCTCTTAAACCATTGTAATGGTTTAAATAGACTACCCTATCTCAGTAACAATCCTGGCTCAATAAACTATGGTTTATTAGGCATAATAAGTATGAGTATTTGCATCTTCCCTCCTCTTATGAGCTGGCTTAAGCATGTCCATCATGTCTGTAGCTATTCATTGACTTTTGAATGTTTTCTTTCGATCTAAATTGGAAGATTAATCATTTTGTTACAATTTGATTTAATATGTGGCCCTCTTTGGGCATTGGGTACTCTTCGTAATGCAGCCCCCATGTATCAGAAGGTTGTGGACCTCTGATTTACTGTATTCTTCACCTTATTTTGCCTATTGTCTGTGTCAAATAGAATGCCTTTCTGTAAATTGGATATTTGTCTGTTAACAATTAAACTATCACTTTTCAGAGCAAGAGTCAATGCATGTTGCAATGTTACAAAAGGGTGTCATTTTTTTATGAAAAACAAAATCCCCCTTGAGCACAATCATAGCAAATCACACATTACTGGATTTCCAAACTTTATCGATGCATCTACCTTCTAATACCACCCCCTGCTCTCCACAAATCTTATATCCACTGTGTTGCCACCCAGCTTATTTGATCTCTTGGAAAGATAAATGCTTTCCCTTGAAAAATTAAACAAAGAGAAAATTAAAGAATAGGGAAAGGTAAACAATATTATAAAGTCCAATTTCCTCTCTCCTACATGATCTGTCTTTCCAAACAAGGCCAAATCCTGCCCTCAGCACTTGTTTGAGAGGACCACACTCTGTGGAATCCTCAACTGGCTTAAGAAAATATGTGAAAATCAGATAATTAAACAAAGGGGGTGGGAGAACATTGTCTAATTCATGTCAAGCTTTATAACACCCTTTAAAGTATGAATAAATTAATAAAAAAGAACACTTCTTTGGTTACAATCCATGAACCAATAAAGACCACAAAGTAATTTGTGGCTATGCCAGATTCTTCTCTTGGAGTAATATATTGGTTTAAGAAATTTTAGAATTTATAACTACGCATTCATGTGGGAAGGTCCTTGCCCGCTCAGCCCGAAATAAAGAGACGAGACACGTAACATGGGGTAACTGGGCCACAATTTTATTAACTTTTAAAACTTGAATTCCCCTTTCACAAGGGGGCCTACCGTAGTGCATTATTGGTCTGTGAACGTATTCAAAATTGCCTTTCCATTCCAGACCCCTCTTTCGTGAATTCCTAATCTGCAAGCGTGCTGTTCTACTATACAGCACGCCCCCGGGCATAAAGTAACCGGAGTACCCTGCTTCCCCTCCCCTCAGCTAACTTCTGCTAATTCCAGCCTGAGAGGAGGGGTGCTCGGCACCCCCTAAATGCCCCCTTTTAAACTCACTTGAACCCATTTTCTTTGCACTACCTGCCACGGCAATGGGTTACAACATATACCCCTTGCCCCCCACCAAGCTGAAGATCTCAGCCCTAAGGCCCCCTTGCAGGTCCTCTAAGAAAACTTCCAACCCCATGTCAGACAAATGAACTCCATCAGGCCGATATAACTCAGGCCTAGATACTCTAATGTTCAAATGTGATATGACTGAACCTAAACCTTGCCTAACAACTCTGCCAACCTCCCTGTTAACCCCTTTCCTTTCCTTATCTATACACTTAGGGTCGCAGCTAGCCCTCCATAACAATCTAGGGACAATAGCTGACCACACTACCCGTGTTGATGGACAGTGTTCCATAAAGACCTTCAGGTCTGCAAGTATCTGAAGAATCAAAGAAAAAATGCTATAAGCATTGCTGCTTTAAAAAGGCAGGCCTCAAAGTGATCCCTACAGACCGAATGCCATGTGTTTACTAACCTTACCAGTATCGCTGGAGAAAAGGGGGAATGAGAATCCTTTACACAACCTCTCTCCTTACTCCAACCTTCAATCATTTTGTTTATCCTGAAGTCTATAACATAACCTTTACACCCCTGCACCTTAGCATAAAATGGTAGCGCAGACCTTCTCCCTTGGATAGACCTGGGTACTAATCCCTTGCGGTGAAGATGCACCACAAAATGCATCATATGATCATCTAAAGGGGGCCATTGCTGTCCTAAACCCTCTGTCTCTCTAAAATTGAAAAATTCAGCACAGGCAGATGTGTAACTATGCCTGGTGCTAGGGGCTACAGCTGAACTCATGGCTCTGTTGGCCTCAACCCACCAAGATTCCATACCTCGATTGGCAACTCATCGGGTTGAACCTGTGCCCCTGTTGCCAACACCATGAACCGCTCCATCTGTTGATGGGACAGGGCATCAGCTATGGCATTATCAATCCCCGGGACATGCCGGGCTTGAAAGACTATGTTAAGTTGTAAACAATAAAGCACCATAGCCCTAACTAATGCCATAACTCTCTGGGACCTGGATGTCAGTGAGTTAACTATGTGCACCACTGTCTGGTTATCGCACCAGAAGGTAACCACCGAGTTAGCCCACTGCTCTCCCCACAACCATAGGGCACCAACTATTGGAAATAACTCAAGAAATGTAAGATCCCTCGTAATACCTGACTTGTGCCATTCCTCTGGCCATGTTCCCGTGCACCATTGACCTCTAAAAAAGGTACAGTAACCCAGGGATCCCACTGCGTCTGTCTGTACTTGAAAATCTGCCCCGAGCTGCAAGTGGTCCGTCCAAAAGGAAGTACCATTGAAACCCTGGAGGAAATGGAGCCACACTTTCAAATCCTCCCTCATGGTCTGAGTTAGTCATCTCTTGTGATGCGGCTTTTTAAGGCCCCTCATCGCCTCACATAATCTCCTGAGGAAAGCTCTCCCTGGAGCAACCACTTTGCAAGCAAAGTTTAGGTGTCCTACTACTTGCTGTAGCTCTCTCAGGGTAACCTTTCAGCGTGCTAGCATTCCTTGAAGCTGTGCCTGCAGATCTATCAGCTTTTCCTCCAGTAAACAGCTGGCTTGAATGGTAGTGTCTAACTCAATACCTAAAAATACCAGTCTCTGGCTAGGACCTTCAGTCTTTTTTTTGCCAAAGGGACGCCTAGATCCCTGGCCAGCTCCTGAAATGCCCCCATCAAGTCCTGACATTGAGGGGTCCCTTGAAGACCACAAAATAAAACATCATCAAGGTAATGAACAACTTTGGCTCCCCTAACTTTACGCCTAAGTGCCCATTCCAAAAACATGCTAAATTACTCAAAACCCGAACAGGATATGGAACATCCCATTGGGAGCACCCTATCCATATAGTAACTTCCTTCAAAAGCAAAGCCAAGAAGATTAAAATCCTCTGGGTGGACGGGCAAAAGTCTAAATGCTGATTTGATATCACATTTCCCCAGCAGAGTGCCAATCCCACAACTCCACACCATGCGTACCACCTCATTAAATGATGTATATCGGATGCTGCAGAGTTCATGTGGAATTTTGTCATTAACTGAATCCCCCTTTGGAAAGGATAAATGATGAATCAATCTAAACTCCCCAGGCATCTTTTTAGGAACTACTCCTAGGGGCGACTCTCTCAAATGTTCCACTGGAGGTGCGGGGAAAGGACCCAAAACATGTCTTTCCCTAACTTCCTTACTAATTTTTTGTCAAACAATATCATCTTGACCCCTAACTGATTTTAAGTTGTCAGACCAGGTGGCTGTTCTGTCACCCTTTACAGGAATATGAAAACCAAACTTGAAACCTTCCAACAAAAACTTACCTGCAACTTTGTCTGGATAACCACTGAGCCACTGCTCCAAAATCGAAACCTTAATTGGGCTAGGGCCCCTTTGGAACAGTGGGTAAGGTTGGGGGTGGCTTGCGACCCCCTCCTCCCGAGTCCCTTCCCCCACCTCCTGGTCGCCCTTTTGGGCATGCTGATGACGCATGTGGGCCACTACATATGGAACATAGGTGCTTAAATCTGCACGGTCTTCTATTACAGGAACCGCGGGTGTTGAATTCCCAGCAAAACAGGGGTTGAACCACCTGACCAGCTGTCATGCGGGAATTGCTGGCTTGCGCCCTTTGCACCAAATGTCCACTATCAAACCTATCGCCCAATATCGGGCGGGATGGAGTCATGAGCCGTAGCCACAGGGCATCATGTGGTACGTCTCAGCTCATGCTTGGGTGCAGCACCGCCCATATACAGAACCCTTCATCATAAAGGAGCCACACATGCCCAGGGAAATCCACGTACGCCCTGTAGAGCAGGTCCATATACTGGATTAACGCCAATGCTCTTTGTGGATAAGCGTGAACCACAGTTCCCGCATAAATAAAAAAGCCCGGAAGCCAGTTAGCGCAGCACCTGTCTGGCTTACGCCTGTGCAGTTTCTCACGTTCCCTATCTTCCTCCTTGTCCTTCTTCTTTTCCTCAATTTCTCTATTCAATAAATCGAAAACATCTACATACTTTCCTATCCAAATTTTTTCAACCGTGGCCAGCAATAGATGATCTCCTAAAGGTAAGGACTGATCACCCTCAGGGAGGGCGCACCTTGCCACCGAATTGTAACCCATGTCTACTACAGCTGGCACCACTGTCCCTCCTGTTCCTGTTGCTACACTCGCCTGATGTACAGAAGGCTGGCTCGGAATGACCCCTAAATTGGAACCCATTTGCGTACAGTGTCCACACCCTACTGCCTGCGGAAGCAAGGCCGGGGGAACCGGCACTGCCTGGCTCCCGGTAACCCACGGCCAAACACTCGCAGACTGTGTAGTGCCCGGTGTAATGGTACCCCCACCTGATGATGTCACTCCTGGCACCATGGTGAGGGCACTTGTGGACACACGTTCCTCCAGCACAGCCATGGCCGCTCCACCATCTCCGCTCAGCTCCTGGGGAGCCATCCCGGCTGCAGCCACCTCCACCTGCTCTTCATCCTCTGTCCTCTGTGTCTGGGTACTGGTTGACGCCATCCGTGATCTGCCATGCCGCTGCTCAGTGACCCACACTCCTTGCTGCATCGTCAGGGTACCGCCTGCTAAAGATGAACCTGATGGGCTGGAATGCTCTCCTTCTAAAATAGCAATGCGTGAAAGCATGAGATCAACCATTCTCTTAAGCTCCGCCATTTTCTGTGCTTTAGACTCCCTTCTGAACCTCCTCACTGCTGTCCCACCATCAGCAACACCCTTCTGCGCTCACTCCCTCTCTAACACACTAAGCTTCTCCCAGATTGTTCTATAATCAGGCCAATCATCTTCGTCAGATGATGAAATAACTGGAGGTGAACGTGGGGGGGGGGGGAGCTCTGCGCTTAGCAAGCTGTTTCCCCTTTTTCCCACTTCTATCACCCTTAGGACCCATTACTACCTTTACCAAAATAACCCCTCTCACCAGTTAATCTTATCCACTATTAATAGCACTAACCACAAAGCACAGCAGTCCTATCTAAATTCAAATAATCCAACAACAACACCCACAATTAACAGTGACTTACGTCTAGCTAAGATGAATATCAATTATAAAGATTACTATAGCTATAACCCAAACCTTAGCTCCCCCCATTTTTATTTTTTATTTACTAAACACCCATGCACTAAAACCTATGAGAATGGCAGGGGGGAAGGAGAGGGTAACTCAGACAGAAGAAAAAGGGGAGGGAGGGAAGGGAAGGGGAGGGGATCCTAAAGCCCACAACCCCACTTACAATCCTTACCTCCAAAGCCTAAGAACCACTTATAGAAAACTATAAAATTAATTAATTAATTCCCCCCCTTTTTAAAAAACAAATGGAGGGAAGCCTGCTCTCCCCCCCCCCCAAAAAATAATTTAAATCCAACTGCAGTGGTCTGAGCCAATGCCCAGCCCACAAACAGGTCCTCTTCAGGTCCAGCGGCCACGTGGTCAAAAGCGAAATCGCTGTGGCCCGCTGAGCAGCCCTCCGTCCTCTTCAACTTCAGCGCGGCGAAGAGGGTGAGGCCAGACTGAGCAGACCCTTTCAAGGCTTCTGCTCTCGCCCTCACCCAGCTCTCGCGATGCCTCGCCTCTTCCCTGACGAGCAGGAAAACAGCCCCGCTTCGGCAGCTGCGCACCTCGCAAAGAGGCCGAACCATTTAAAATCTATCCATTCCCTGTGCCTTTTCCGCGGTTGCATTCCTCTTTTGAAGCCCAAAGCAATCTTGAATTTCAGAATACTGTGATCTGGGAGGTTTTTCTTCCAAGCAAACTTCCCAGAATCTTTGCAGGAAACCAAATACAGTTTTGTTGAGAGAAATATCATGATTACCAAATTTGGGCTACCTAATTCAGGCCAATTCAGACATAAATAATCTCATGTTCATAAACTGTGCTAAACAATAAAGTCTTCCTTCACCTCTTTCCCATGCACACAGGACTTCCCCATGTACACAGATAGGGTTTTTTTTTTTAACTTAAGAGGTAATCCTAAGAATACAAATAACATTACGATATCATCCTGTGGTTCAGAAACAATAGCAACAGACACGATATACATACTGTAGCCAGCTCATAAGAGGAGGAGGGAAGAAGTAATGTGATAAAGCGGAAATGAATACTGGTGAATATTCTCATTGATGAAAATGAGTGTCTTGACACTTCAAGACCCCCATCAAAAATGGTTTGCTCCTGCATGACAGATGTTTTGTTCAGCCATGACATCACATTTCTTTGTCAGAAGCAGCTTCAAACCCTTCCCCCAAGAACTCTGTGGTTACAGGATTTTTACACACACACACACACAAAACAATTTTGTAAATTTTTCACAAAAGAAGTGCTGAAAGGTTTGAAAGGTGCACAAAAGCTCTTTCAATCTTACCCAGCAGAAAGAAAAGTTTTGAAATTCTAGATTCTCACCAGTGAGAACAAAATGCATGAACAAAATGTGTTCTGGCAGCATGTTGTAAAAGAGGAGAAGCAAGACAATTCCCTGGCAATATAAAATACATACCACAAATTCAGAGAAAAGAGTGAGGGAGGGGACCAAAGCAAACTCAAACATCAAAATTTTAGTTACAGGTCTAAGCTTAGTGTAATTTAGCAGGTCCTGCAGCTGGAAGTAGATCTAAGCTCAATGGAAGAAGTTGCTGCTACTGTTGGTTCTTTTTCTGGTAGCGTTAATAGCAACAGGTAGTTGCAGCAGATGATGATGATGATGATGATGATGATGATGATGATGATAAACCCTGCAAATGTGGGGAAATTCAAACACCTATGAATTGCAATGGGATATGCAGCACCCTAACTGTGTGACCTATTCATTCAAGGCTGATACGACAGTCATCCTTTCACAATCACATACACACAATTCTAGGTGTTCTTGGACTGCAACTCCCAGAAACCCCAGCCAGCATAGCTGGTGGTGAAGACTTCTACGAATTGCAGTCCAAGAACTCCTGGGCTACCCAAGGTTGGGAAACACTGTAATAAGAGGAATAATAATATGTAAGTTCACACAGAACCTGTCTGACTCCATCTTACATTTCTCTGACTACATATCCCATCATCATGACAGGAGCAATTTAGTATATGTGGTCCAATGCAAAGAGGAGTGTTTGGAGCTCTACAATGGAGAAACTAAACAGCTGCTGAACAGGAGAATAGCCCATCAGAGGAGGGGCAACGGCTCAGGACCACAATCAGCAGTGTTCCTTCATTTGAAGGACAAAGGACACTCATTTGATGGCCAAGATGTACTCATTTTGGACTGAGAAGATAGTGGTTTGAGAGAGGGGTCAGGGAAGCCATACATGTACATATAGAAAACCCCTCACTCAACAGGGTGGAGACCTTAGATACAATCTGTCTCCTATTTATCATGCTACCCTTTCATCCATCCCCAGAAAGATTGGGACCACACACATCAGAAAGACCACTATTAATGACCGTTAATGACCCATGACAGTGGGTGGAGAAGGACTGAAGAAGTGGGATTATCCCTCACCCCCAGTCCTTTGTCCTTCTAATGAGCCTATTAGGACCAGGGGGAAGTGAAACCAATGTGGAGGATATATCAGGGATCTCCTACCAACTCTCCTCAGACTGAAGAAGCTTACTTGGATGAGTAGCGAAACATTTAAACTAGACATGGGGACGAATATAAAAATGAATCAAGATATTTGTTAAATATCCCTGATTCGTCAGATATTTGTTGCTTGGTATTCTTGGGGTCCAGAGACCCCAATGAATACAAAGCAACGAATATAACCCTTTTATATTCGTCTCTTCATTCCCTATCTGCTTATGCCCCCACGGATCAGCTGTTCCTCGGGGGCATAAGCAGAGAGGGAATTTCCCTTCTGGTGGCTTGCTTAGCAAGTGGAGGGGAAAGCATGGATCAAAGTGCTGCAGGATCACTTTGATTCTTGCTTTCCCTCCTCTTGAGGGAAAGCAAAAACGAAAAAAAGACCCAATGAATGACGAATTGATTCGTTCTTCCTCGGGTCACTGGGGGAGCAATTAGTGGTCAACGAAGCAAGATGAAGTGCCATTTTGGCACTTCATCCCCATCTCTAGTTTCAACCTAGCAAGAAAGAAGTCCAGTTGCCATTACTCAACTTTCAGATAGCTGCACACATGTCACATGGTGACCTAAGTCTAAGCCCTTCCTATTGCTTCCGTTATTGTAGTGTCCAGTGGACATCTTAGACTTTATTAAGAAGTTCAGCTGTCATTCATCTTCTCCTCAAGTGCCAAGAGCTCAGTTTGCTGTATTACTTTTAAGAGCAAACTTAAGACCTGGCTCTTTAGGCAGGCTTTCCCTCATGTCATCACTTGAATTTTCTTTTCTTTTCCCCATCTTGTGCGACATTACTATTATTGTTTTTTACTTTATTATATTGTTTTTATTCCATTTTTTATTGTTAGCTGCCCAGAGTAGACTTCGGTCTAGATGAGCGGGGTATAAATCTAACAAATAAATAAATAAATAAAATACTTTTGATTTCTTTTACAAATGCTGAATGGGAACAGAAAAGTTCCATTCTAGTGTTGCTCAAACCCAGGGTGAAGAGCAGTTCTTTAGCCTATTGTCACTCCAGAATTGCACAAATATTCCTTATTTGGTCTATTTTTGCACATTTATCCAAAGATGGTGCAGCTCAAGTGGCTTCCAATCTATTTCCAAGTAGAATTTGGAGTGTTAGTTCTAACCTATAAAGGCCTAAACAGCTTGAGTCCAAGCTATCTCAAGGACTGTATCTCCCTTTATGAGCCTGCTCAGGTGTTAAGATCATCAGGAGAGGCATTTCTCTTGGTCCCACCACCTTCACAGGTGCATTTGGTGGGGGCACGGGAGAAGGTCTTCTCTGTCACTGCTCCCAGACTTTGGAACTCAATTCCACAGGAGGCTAGACTGGCCCCATCTTTGCTGTCTTTCTGCAAGCAGACAAAGACCTTTCTCTTCAGACAAGCTTCCCTAGAGTGACAGGCTTCCTGGGTGGAACTTTTTAAATGGATGGTTGTACTTTACTGCTTTGAATGTGTTTTGGTGTTGCTTATGTTTTTAGTATGGTATTTGTTCGATCCTTTTTAGTATCTGTTGTTGTTAGCTTTAATATTGTCTTTTAATGATGTAAGCCACCTTGGGTCCTTTTTAAGGAGAAAGGTGAGCTAAAAATATTCAATTCAATTTAAATTAAATTAAATTAATATTATTGGAGAAAATAACAATATTGCATGCAACATAACACTGGGATTCAGTGGGAAAGGAGTTTCACAGCCTAATGTAATGATGCCTTGTCACTATCCTATTAGTAAAATTCTTTTTCTCCGGGCTTTCAGCAAACTCCTGCCCCTTTTTCATGTGTGTTTGCTTCTATTGTTTTGTTTGTGCGCTCTCTCTCTCTCTCTCTCTCTCTCTCTCTCTCTCTCTCTCTCTCTCTCTCTCTCTCTCTTCCTCTCTGACTTTAGAGCAAATTAGACATATAACCCTCTGCTCCTGACCCCTGACCATTGTGATTTCAATCTTCCAAGATGACTGAGACTGCAATTTCAATTGTTATCCTTTTTACACTTCTGAATATAACTGAAGTTCCACAACTGTAAGTAAAGATGTTCTTCTTTTCTCCCTGAGCTACTTGTAGAGTGATTTTTATATATTGCTGTGAACTGCCAAGAATGGCCATCGATCAGATGGGTGGTATATAAATCAAACAAATTAAATAAATAAATAAATATACACTGTGAGAACAAAAGGGGTTGTGTGGAGGCTGGGACTTTAAGCTATTCTCCTTAATGTTTCCCCTATGCTACAGCTGGCTTTTGTACTTTATGTTCTGCTAACTAAAGGGAATTTATCCAAAAATTCTCCCAACACATATTGCTAGCATTCAACTAGCCATTAGGATTGCCTGCCCACAAACTTTTTCCCCCCAAAATGCTTCTAATCTTTAGCAGTCAGACAAAATGGTGCTCTTTGTGCTATGCCTGTTGAATTTGGCTGTTGCATGCGGACAAGAGTTTTATTTCAGTTTGTTTTTGAAAAAAATAAAACCTAACATTTGCAAATTTCATCATATTTGGGGTGGAAAGAGCTTGAGGTTTTAAACATTCAAATGTGTGAGAATGTGACTCTGACAGATCTTCTCGTCCTCAGGTGGAGTACTGCATTTAGTTGTACGTGATCTGGATTCAAAGTCACTCTCTTGTGAAGCTCACTGATGGTTCAGGGAAGCCACAGTCAGTCTATCTCATAGGGAATATGGCAAAAATAGAAATCTAGCACAATATAGACCAGGGTATGGAAAATGTGCTTCTGTGGTTCTTGTAGGACATTTATATGGCCCACAAGCAGCCCACAGTGAAAATATTGATGGAAGAAAAAAGAGAAATAAGAAAGTGACATTCTGTTGATGTTTCTTCATTTTTGCTCATTCTTGGAGTCGGTTTGGTCTTTGGTGGCTCCTGAATGCAGGAAACTGGATCCCATTGTCTCTAACGTTTTCCAATCTCAATATAGGCCAAGGGTGGTGGTGGAGACATTTTCAACCCAGAGGGTGAATCCAGTTTCAGAGAGGTTCTTGTGGCAGGGGGCACATTCCAGTAGTGGAACTGGCCCAGTAAAACTGTGGAGCCACCCGTGCTTACAGTTCTTCCTGCCAGTAACTAAAAACCTTAGAATAGGGAAAAGGTGTGCAAAAGCCAGGAAACCTCCACATGATGTTGTCATGGGAAAGTGTGGGGGTGGCTATATCATTTATCCATACAAGCTTGTGAAGATTAATTAAAGCCAATTAATAATGTTACTTATTAGACATAAGGAGATGCTTTCTTCAGTTTGCAGTCCTGCGTGGCTGATGTAATTTTGCTGTACCTGAGGTAATTTTGTCTTGATTAAGCTTTGTCTTAAGAGGTAGCAAAGTGCTATAGAAATCATTTTAAATAAGTAACTACATTCCAAACTTTGCAATCAGATATTGAAATATGGATTGAGGATTGATTTTTACATACCTTTTTTCCCATTTACCAAGAAGAAGAAGAAGAAGAAGAAGAAGAAATGATGAAAGAAATTTGTTGCCAATCTCAAACAAATTGCTTTCTTTTGCTATGGATAAATGTGTAGTTTTAATTACAGATCAGCCAACTTAAGAACAGGAAAATTTTAACAGCGCCACATGCCTTCAGAGTCCCAAATCTTAATTTTACTGGAGTATCTCATCTAACCACAGGAATATATTTTCCCTATGAAGTCTTATTGAAATATTTATTTTTAAATGGTGAAGTGCCTTTGCATAAAAGCATGAAAAAAATGTTTTATTTGGCTTACTGACAGTTCAACAGAATACTTAAATGTGGCTCAGATATTGACATTTATTATTTTATGAGGAAAAAATGTACCTTAAAAGCGGAACTCAAAATATTTGATTATTTTTGGGGTGGGCGGGGTGGTAAAAAAAATTACCTCCAAAGATGCAGATGTTCTCTCAAGATTTTGTGAGGATTTAGAACTGGAAGCCAGATTAATCCAAATATGAGATGGACTGATTCCCTAAAGGAAGCCATGGCCTTAAGTTTGCAAAAACCCAGCAGGGCTGTTAATGAGAGGACGTTTTGTAGGCCATTCATTCACAGGGTCACCATCAGTCAGAGGTGACTTGATGGCACATAACAACAACAACAACAACTGCTAGATAAATTAACAGGTAGATGTTCTCTCAAATCTCCTCACTTAAATGGGATACATGGCATTGCCCTGTACAGCTTGAATCCTGTTTGCTGAGGCATAGCAAGAATAGCACCATTTGATTGTTGGATCGGCCAGGTAGTTCCTGTTTAGATAGATTGTACAATGCAGCTGCAGAAGTGCTTCATGGATATATTCTGATATAAGAGAAAATGTAATCCATGTTCAAATTAACACAGAATTGCTGCCAAAAGGCAGCCTTTGGTGGTTCATCCACCATTCTTTGGAACTTTCAGGGTTTTCCTTTAATGGTACTCTTTACTCAAAGCATTCTGCCTTGCTGACAGAAAGACAACATGAATAATACTGCCTAAATGTTTTGGGAGGGAAGAGCCAATACAATACTGCCTTTTTCAGTATCAATGGTGCCATAGAGTCAGGGCTCACAGAGTGAAAGACCTGAAACATTTTGAGTAGTAGGGTCTATTTATTTATTTAAAATAATTTTACCTCACCTTTCTCCTTAAAATGACCCAACATCATCCACCATCCTTTCAGTCTTCCTGGTTCCTTCTGGCTTAGCTGTCATTCTCCCAAGTAGCTGCAGAAGAAATGGAATTTCCTGGAAATTGATTATTGTTGCAAGCTACCTTTGATGTAACACAAAGTATCCGGAGGTGATTAGGCCTGGAACAGACCATTTAGAGCCATTGTCTTTACAAAAGAACTCCCCTTACTAGTTGATGCATCACTCGAGCTGCCTGCCTGTTTGGACTCTTTTATGGGGTGTGGCAGCTATGGAGACTGTCATGACACTTGCAGTCTAAATGGCTGAGTCCCAAGATTGTCCATTAGCATTGCCCTACAAAATGAGTAGAATATCATGGGAACATGTTTCTTTTAATACTATATTGTCAGATGGAACTTCAGGTCCCATGATGTTTTCTGTTCATAGGATTTTGGGGGATTAAAATAATACTTGCTAAATTCTTTGTTCTAATATATTTATAATGTCTCGGTATGATAAGACACCTAGATGAGGAATTTCCGAGCACCACAAGATTCCTTGCCTCCACCATGAGTGTTTTCTCTCTCTTCCTCCAGGGTGCTGCAGTTTTACTTAAAATGACCCTGAGGCATTCTCTACAAAACTAGCACCCTTTGCCCCCCTATTCCAGAATAAAGAGTCAAGATGCAGGTGATGGGTAAAAACCAGGGCCACACTTCATTAACCTTAAACATCCCAGTAACTATAGAGGGGCCTGCTGTAGTGCGGAATGATGTTTGCAGTGGAGGTCTCACAGGACTCCTTCCTCACGAATATGGGTAAGTCCCATGCCCCAAGGTCGTGCTGTCCTGAAGACAGTGCGTCCCCAGCTGGCAATGTTCTGATCACTCCCGGCCTCAAGCCCCCCGCCTACTGGTGGCCATTGGAGGCCATCCTCCTCCCCACGCTGTAATCTCATGATCTGCAGCACTGAGAGCTCAAATATGCAATTTCCTCCCCTGTGTCCCCCAGGAAACTCACTGATACATCTTCATTCTGCACTACCCACCTGCGTGACCTATGGCAACTCCACCCAACAAAACAGCCCTGAACCCTCTGCTAGTATGGGATAGGCGAAAAATCCCTGTTCCCCACAGCCAATCAAGAAGTGGGTCAAATATTCCTATCCAGCCCCAATAGTGACCAGCGAAGCTCACACTAGGTCTGAGGGTGGACGGGTGGGTTGCAAGCCTCAAAAGAGGCCAAAGTCGGGGAGGAGATCCTGCCATATAGGACACTCCTTCCCCCTCCCCTCCCAGATCACAGAAACACGAAAACCATGTCTCACGCTATTCCGGGCAGGGGAGGCAAAGAGGCTTTGCACGGTGAAGCTTCTTGCCGGTTGAGTTCACCATTTACTTTAAAAAGCAAAGAATGCACACATGTATGCAGCCAGCATAGAACTGTCTGATTGGTTTTCAAAAATACAAATAACCCATGTGATGTATACACACCCACCAGTCAGGTTAGGATCCCAACACTTTACCCTTTCCTCAGCTCTCCCATCAGGCCTGTTGACATGTGAACTCAGGTGATTAGAAACATCTTCCCATGGCAGACATTCCTCACCACAAGTGAAACTTTTGTTGTTTACGTGGGACTCAAGAGAGCTCTTAGCACTTTAAAATATAAAATTAATCTGAATATCTGTATAAATGCTTCATCCTTCTTCTTGGCAGAAGCAGCAGCTATACAGCCTATCCCTCAGAGTGAAGTAGTTCTCTCTTCAGACATTCACTGAGCAGAAAATTGAATCAGTCAAGCTGATACTATTTTATATGCTTTTATTTATTTTATCTATGTCAGATACAAGAAAGCTATCGCCCTCACTATAAAAAGGTTGGGATGGGAAAAACCGTCCTGTAAACATAAAATATACATTTAGAGAAAGATGTTTCAACTACATTGTAAAATCTAAGGAATATCATTCATAGCCTAAAGCAATTATTATATTGACACACAGAAATACTTTTTAAAAAGTATTTTACCCAAGCCAGCACAAAAATCATGAGTTGTAGGCCATGGAGGTCCTTCTCTTGGTGCCATTGCCAATGCAGGCATGTTTGATGAAGGTACAAGAGAGAGTAATCTCTGTCAGGCTAACCTGACTTCTCCCTCAGGAAGTCAGGTTAGCCTTGTAGCCTTCTGCTGATCTCTGTATCCTTTTGGTAACACTTGAAGACAGGCATACTTTTAGTGACTGACTGGGTTCCTGGATGCTGTTTTTGTTTTGTTTGTTTTGGTTTTTTTGCTTTTCTAAGTTTGCTTTTAAAGTTTTAAATCTATTCAATCACGTAAGGGATTTTTAATTATTATTGCTTTTTTATCAGTAATTTTTTGTGTAAAAGGCAAAAGGCAGCCTACAAATGATACGTAAATAATAAATTAAACATTTATTATACATACCTCAGGTACATGCATCTCACATGTCATAGCTCCTGAGAACTAGGTATCATCAGAACCATTCAGTGCTACCATATGTGATGCCTAGCCAAAGTGACACATCAGCTTTAACTCTTCTCTCTGAAGATTGTCATGTGGCTCTTTCCAGCCGAGGAACTTGGCCCATCCCAGGCCATTATCATGATGCAACACAATCTCCAAAGTCCGGTTTCTTTTGAAGCAATATTAATTGGAAAAATACCACAGCTAAGTGATCCTCCATGCCTGCTGAGGTCAATGGGTCACCCTGATGCAGTCTTCAAGGCTGTTTTCTGGGGAATTTTACTTCCGACGCTTCTAAATGAAGAATGACAATGTGAGGATCTCTTACTTATTTTGGAATGGAACAGGGAGGACTCCCCCCTCCCCATCATCAGAGCAAATATTATGTTTGCTCAGAACTTTTTAAAAGCCTTCTTTAAAATTTCGTGTGGTGGCGGGGAAGCCTCAGGCAATGCTTAAAAAATCAAAAGAGAACTCCTTTGCAATGTCTGGAGTGACTTTTGACGGCATCTTTAATCATATTTACCTGTGAGGGCTTCCAATTGATTTCAGTGGGACTTCCAAGTAGACGAGGCCAGGTTGCCCTTCTTCTTTTGACAATCATACTTACATCTTGTACAAAAGAGAAACTGCATATTTCCATTTTTTTTTAATTTTTGAACTGTATTTTAAATGCCAAGCTTTATTTCATAAACAAAATAATTGTCACCATCATCACTATATCCCAAAAGTTATTAGGTTATCTGGCTCCTCCATGACTTCAAACAATCAGCCCTTTGTTTATCATTTCACTTCATAAAAATACACTCACACAAATCTAAGTTTTAGACAGAATTTATTACTTGTATCTGGAGCTCATATGGTGAAAAAATAACTATAGGAAGCCTAGCTTTTGTTGTTTATCTGACTGAGGAAAGAATTCAAAAGCCAGGTCAGGGAATGCATTGCAAAACATTGCTTCACCATGGGTTATGGTCTAGTCATACTCACAGTCACATGATGTACATCTACATCAGAATATGAATATATATGAAGCAGGGGAAGAGGGATGTCCAAGTTGGCCTGGATCATATTTATTATTTATTTATTACTTTAATTTATATACCATCCCATTAGTTCTGGGTAGTTTACAAACAGTTAAAACCAGCTCCTCAAAACAAAACACTAAATTGAAAACAATAATAAAGCATAGATTAAAAACCCTAAATAACCCATGGTGCTGTACCAATTTTCAAACTGAAGCAGAGGAGGAGGTGATGCATTCAACTGGGGTTGATGTGAAAGACCTCCCTGAAAAGTAGTGTTTTCAACACAGAGGCGTAGCTCCTCTGGAAACTGATTCCATAACCTCAGAACCACCACCAAGAAGGCCTTACCTCCAGTAGATGACTTCTTGGCTTCTCTTGGGGTGGCTACACAAAGGATCCTGGCCTGAGAAGATCTGGTGGGTTGGGCAGATGACATTGGGGAAAGAGGCTCCAACAGGTAAAGTAGTCCCAAACCATGAAGGGCTTTATACTTGAGTGTCAGAACCTTGAACCTGATCTGGGACACAACAGGCAACCAGTGGAGGCTGACCAGAACTTGGGTGATGTGATCAACTTTGCTCACACTAGCCGCCAGTCTGGCCATCATTATTCTGGACTCGCTGTAGTCCCCCATGTATTCACATGAACATCTGAAAAAAGCCAGAACAAGTGGAAGTAGTATCCACATAGCTTCCTCACTAATATCTTTTAGGCTTCTGACTCTACTCACATATCCTCATCCAATACACATGCATTTCATGCATTGAAACTCTGTTCTTAGCTGCTTGTAAACACATGCAGTCAGAGTGGTATTCTGAGTGAAGTGCATGATTCCATTCCTCCATCAGCCATTGATCCATATTTCCCATATAAGTTTGTGAGGTGTGCTGGATTTGAAATGTTAGGGTGTGATCAGACAGCTGGAAAGGTACCTGCCTAATCGCACTGGGAAGGATTGTTTTAACAGGAGCAACATCCCTTAAAGTGATCATTTAGTCTGCCAAGGAATTGCTTTGGCCTAGCCCCCAAAAGTAGTAACCCTACAGCTGGACCAAAAAGATCCAACCTGGGTAAAGATTGGAGATGGACTGGAGTCCAATTCCCTGTACATTGAGTGATGGTCAGAAAATAGATGGCACCAGGCTGTTTCACAAGCAGTCCAAAATGCAACCTATTTTCCCATCTGACTACACCCTTAATAGGCTTTATATGTGTTATAAATATTATATTATAAGCTTGAAGCTTATAGTCCTGTAAACCAGGTGTTTCTTTTATCTACTTTACACAATCATTTTTAACATACAGCCCTCTGTACTTTCAGCCCACTCTATTGCATGTGTAAAATAGGCCAAAGATTAAAAGACTATAAATTAGTTTCTAGTTTTTATTCCCATACATTTTCTCTATGGTTCATTATGGGAACCTGTTGTGCAAAGCCAGAATTCTACAGTATGTTCAGACTTTGGAACAATACACTCAAAAGACTCATTAGGTGCTACCTTAAAAACAAACAAACAAAAGGAACATCAGTTAATATGTAATCAGTAAATCATTGCATTGTGACTTGCAAGCTAATTCCAGGGATGTCTTAATTGTTTTTTAAAAATACAGAATGCCATCCCTCACATTATCTTCAAGGAATGTTATGGGAGCAATGAGTAAATGCTACTCATGCCAAAAAATAAGAACTTTGTCAATTGTTGCAATAATTGATAATAAGTAAGGATGTTGTTAACATTATTACCCACACACACCCAAAAATAAGCTACTTGTAATACTGAACTTCCAAGCTCTGACCAAATTGCCTTCTTCTCTTAAACCTCAGTCTCATTCCCACCACCTTTATAGATCTGTTGCTGCTCCCAGACTTTGAAACTTCCACCCACGGGAGGCCAGGCTGGCCCCATCACTGCTGTCCTTCCGCAAGCAGGCGAATACCTTTCTCTTCAAGCAAGCCGTCCCTCAGTGACTGGCTGCCTGAGCGGGCTTTAAAATGGATTGTTGTACCTTACTGCTTTGAATGTGTTTTGGTATTGCTTATGTTTTTTTAGTATGGTATTTGTTTGACCCTTTTTAGTATTTGTAGACTCACTGTCGTTAGCTTTAAATAATGTATTTTAATGATGGAAGCTTCCTTGGATCCTTTTTAAAGAGAAAGGTAAAAAAACATTTTTTAAAAGAAAGAAATAATAATATTAAAAAAACTAATCCAATCCTGATAAAATTCACAGAATAAAACACACCAGGCACACTATTGCTAAAACTCAACAACAGCATCTTTTCTGATGGCTGTTGTGGGTTTTTCTGGCTCTTTGGCCATGTTCTGGAAGTTTTTCTTCCTAATGTTTCGCCAGTCTCTGTGGCCGGCATCTTCAGAACAGCATCTTTTCTCTTCACCATAAATGACCAACTTTTTGTTTGATGTGGTCAGATCATTTAAATCCAATTGAAAAGATGCAAACCAACTTGTTGTGAAACTTTTCTGAAGCACTCTGAAGCTCACCTTTTCTCCATAGCAAGGGATAGGCTAATAAACATGACAGCAGAGACTGCTCAAAGGTAGTTCCAGGCTGAGATATATTATAAACTGCCCTGCATGAGGTCTACCTCACTGCCATGCTAAAAGTAGGATGGAAGTCAAGCTGAACTAAACACTATGGCAACATTAACAGCCATGAAACTAGACATAGCCATCTGCATGTTAAACTCTTTTGCATGTCATTGTTTAGGCAGGAAATCTATAATGTTAATCCTGCAGAAAATGAGAAAGTAGCTTAAGAGTCCCAGGAACACTAGGTCTGTCAAGGCTTATCCCATCTGTTCTGGAGGCGGAAGGGAGAAATTTGAGTATGTTCACTGTACCAAACAGAATACTAAATTACCAGATGAGCCAGTTGCAAGGTTTAGACTAGAGAAATCAGATTTGACAAAGTGACAATTTTCCCTGTCTCTAATATTATTTGAAGCACAGTTCACTTATGCCATTGCTGTACACTGTTAGTTTCAGAAGGATGTGCATGCCAAGAAAAATAATAATCTGGAAACAATTATTGAAGTTGCCTCATGTGTTACTCTCATTTTATGACAGACAGAATGGATGTCAACCAGAGAAGACAGATGGCCCATATCCCCACTGAAGTCAACAGGACCAGTGTGCTGAACTATCCTATTGATGCTCAGGAATCCTCCTTATTGCTGCCCAAGAGTGAAGCAATGATCTTGTGCTGGCAGAGCAAATCCACATTCTAAAAATGGAGACAGTGCAAACAAACAATTATAACCTTGAAACTAGACTCAGCACCAGACTTAGTACAGTTGTAGAAGACAGTCTGCCTTTGCTCTTTGCCAAATTTGGGAAAGTTTGGGCAAAGGGTTCTCAAGTTATGCTTTTTTAAAAAGGAAAACTATTTTACTTCCCCCCTCATTCAGAATAGGCAACCCTAAATGCCCCCAGATTTAAAATAGTCCATATAAATTGAAAAGACCAGTCTTGCTTATCTTGAAAGAGAATGGCTAGCCTCAACCTGCTTTAAAAAAAAAAGGAAAGAATTCAGGCTGCAGGAACTCAAATACTGATCTTCCAAAAAGGACTTTCAAAAAGGAAACACAGCCACTTTGTTCTAAATCTTTTCCTACACTCTCATTTTTATATTTACTGTGCACTCATAATTAAGCTGAGGATTTCATCCTGGGGACTCATCAGAAGAAGACCTGCCACTCAGAGGGGTGGAAGACACTCCTTTCCACCTTTGTCCAAATGTTCCAGCTTAAATACACACAAGCAAAAGACAGTGAGCCACCTGGGAAGGCAATTTGTTTCCTAAAAAATGATGACATGAGAAAGGAGTTGCAGCTATTAAGAAAAGTAACAAGATTGCTTGGCCAACATAAACTCTATTGGCACCACTTACTTTTTTTTAATCATTTAGGGACACAAGGGATGAAAAACACACATGCACACACAGTCTGAAGAATCATGTAGCCTATATACACTCTCTAGGAGGAAGGGGAGCCTGAGTTAAACTTATGAGCCAATATTTTAGGCCAAACATACACATTACAAGGAGAGGCTGCTGAGGGAGGTGGGAAGAGATTAATCTTGGAAGCTTTAGAACTTCCCTAACTTGTTCTATAGCTCCTTGATTGAAAGCATCAACTTTTATTTTATTAACTTTCTTCTGCCCCTCTAGAGGTGAGGGTACTTTTCAGGTTTCTCTTCTTTTTCTCTCCTTCTCACCCCTGATGAAATTGGCCCGAGGTTGTTGGTCCTCCTACATTTTACATAGCAGCTGGCTGTGATTAGAAGGATTGAGGAATGGATCAGAGCTTGATTAACTTTCAGCTGGTCTTGGTTTACCCACACTCATACAGGGGAATTAATCTTTTGGTTCAGCTGAATGTCGGACATTAATGCATTCCAGACATTTTTGGGCCCACCCAGGCAACAAAGTGACAGGATTATTTATTTATTTATTTTTCCTCCTATAAGTTTGCTCTTAGGACTGTTGTAAGCAATGTTCATGTGGTAGCAAGTGGTGCTTTTTGCCTCTGTTTCTGAGCTAAGGGAAGAAGCGATTATTTCAACATGTCTGCTTATTCTTAAATATCCGCAGCTCACACCAGTCTGCTCTCACATTGAAGTAAACACTGTCTAGTCAATCTCATTCCAGACAAGCATGCCACTCAAGAAGGCCCATTGAATCAGTGGGGATTTGGTGACTCAGCTCCTCCAAACAAACATGCAGAGGATCTGATGGCACCGTGACATCTCACAGCATCTTTTGGGGTGGGAAAATTGTGTCCTACCAACTTTGGTGGCCTCCAGAGCCCATCAGCCCCAGCTAGCATGGTGAAGAGTAGAGATGGGCACAAAGCACTTTGTCACACTTTGTACGAAGCTGTCTATCTCCCACACCTCCCAGCCCACTCAAATGTGTCTACAGCTATATTTTTATGGGGTGAGCTGCATAAATTTATTAATCAAATTTCTGCACATAGTACATCCCAGTGCAACACATTGGCTGAAATCCTGTTGCTTAGCATAGTACATCACAACTAGAGTAGAGGAGCTGAGTCACCAAATCCCCACTGATTCAATGGACCTACTGGAGTGGCAGCTTAGGGCAATAAGCAACCATATTTCACTGTCTCTCCATGTATATTATAATGAGCAAATTTAGGACTAAGTTGCACAGATCCATTATTAATTTTGTGTATTAGTTTCAGAAACGTAATAAACAAAAGAAAATAGTACCTTGTATTTCCTTTCTTAGACTCCACAGCATTTTCAATAGTCAAAGTGTAACTTTCAAAAGTTACTCTTATGGACTGCAACTTCGAGATTTCTAAAAAAGTAAATTTCAAAGATTCTGTTCTGATTGGGAGTTAATAAAAACAGAGTAAGACTGTTATATATTGTATATGTTATAAGTCTTCCCCCAGACTTTGTTTTTAAAGCTTTTGTCTCTCTATTTTTTTAAGGTGAAGGTTGCATTGATTTTAAAACAAGTTCATTTATAAGCATACAATTTTGTCTTCAGAAACAGATGGATATCCTCTGTCCATAATAAGTTTAGAAGAGCTCTCTCTGTAATAATTTACAGTTTGTAGATATGGTGAAGTGTGGCAGCCTTAAGGACAGTAGGCTGCAAGCAATAAAGCAGGAGATAAAGAATTTTCCTGTGAAGAAACAAAGGGTAAGCATGGATTTTCTGTCTTCGTGGTGGAAATTATGTCAATAGAATCATCACCAATGTATGCCTTTACTCTTGGGTCGTTTACCTTGATACCATCCAGCTCTGACTTTGTGCTCGGTTTCTAGGGTTGATGACCTAAAAGGCATTGTGGAGTTTCCTTCTGAAAATTCCATTGTGAGCTCAGGTTCAAGTGTTTGGCATGTGAGCTTAGCCGTGCCTCCATGTTGATCTTGCAGTGGGGCAAAGGAAAATGGGACATCCTTAAAATGTAAAACATCTTGCTAGTCTAATAATCCCTTGCGGTATGTTTTCACTTTAGGAATAATTGTATTTTCTTTCTGCGTATTTCATTTAACAACATTGCAGGGCTCGCCTAATCTGTTCCATGTGTGGGGAGTGCTCCGTCCTGCAGGGAAAAAAACAACCGGCTTATCATTCCCAAGAAGTCCTTTCAGACCATCAAATTATTCATGGTGATGAGCCAAAGGGTGAAACGCACACACGGCCTTTGGTGCCGTAAAGGAGCTACAGAGTGAATTCTTGAGAATTCACAAGTTTGGAATGAATTTACAATTCAAACACCGTAATTCAATAAGAAAAGGTAATCAGAATAAAAGCAAGAAGAGAGGGGGGGGCATGAAACAATATTTGTTCTGCTAAGCCTGATAGCTACGTGAGATTTGTGGTTGGTTGGTTGCTTGTTTGCTTGCTTGGTGTGTGGCGGCTTTTGGATATTAACGTTGCCCTTTGTGAGGGAGAAAGCGTGACCGTCAACAACGTTGTTGTTTTAATATAAAATGAACTAGTTAAGCTGAGGGCTACTTTGCATGGCTATTACCCAGAGATGACTGCTTGAAAAGCCTTCACGAGCTGATGCTGCATCCATGAGAAGTCAGTTATGCTGCCATCAAAAAATTAAGCCTTTTGCACAATACTCCCATCTGTTCCATGGGGGTGGGTACTAATAATGAACTTCTGGATAGCTCAGTGGATTAGGTATCTGGGTGTGGAGTCAGAGGTTGGGAGTTTGATTTCCCAATTGACGGGCTGGACTCGATGATCAATTGGGTCCCTTTCAGTTCTGCAGCTATCATGTCAGCCATTAATTCCTAAACGTTGGTTCTAAATTGATTCACTGAGAGATGAACCCCATTTTACTGTCTGTCTCTCCATCTTTTTTATAATTTGCCCTTCCATAGGTCCTAGGGCAATATACAAAAAAAATACAGCTCTACTCACAAAAACATTGGAAGACAAAAGAGCAGTATGACAATCTTAGAGAAATTAAAAACAACACCCCAAGCAGCATATAGAAGTGTATACAGAATGTCAGAAAATCTGCTGATTTAAAGGGAAACTTTCTCACATAAATGGCAGTAACTGAAGATAGCCACCCCATCTCACTACAGAACAGCTTGTTCACACAAAAGAAACTCACTCATAAGTGTGACTTGGTCATGACCTAGCCAAGTGCCTTCATGTGGTATCTGCTAGCAAGTCTGAACAGTCCTTTATAGTAATTCCAGTGATCGCATGTGCTGGAAATGGACCAAAAGGAAGCAATCCTACGTGGACCAAAAATAAACAATAGTCCCTGAGAGGGACCCAGAAAGGTGTGTTAGGAATGCTCTGGGGACAGGCTAGTTTGCTCTAACAATTATGTCACCTGATCATCAGAAAAAGAAGCGAATCAGCCCATCCCCATGGGAGACCAAAGAGCTGGACCGATGCCTCCCTGATCACATTCTGAGACAGTATTGTGCATTGAAGGTGACTTGGTATCTCTAGTCTCTTTTTAAAATAATATAAAAGTAACTAAAAAAGAATGAAATAGTAACCTGTTTTTAATGTATCATTTTAAATAATAAGTAATGAGAGACATCAATCATTCAAAAAATAATCATCATTCAAAATAATGAATAACAAGTGATGAAATGCTTTTAGGGAAAAAAAGATTCCATAGTTTTTTGCATGCTTATAACTGTGGTTTCATTTTAGAAATGAGTCGGTAATACCTCTCAGGGAAAATTCAGTCAAAAAACATTCATTCTTTATTATTTATGTCATTTATATGCTGTTAATTTTTCACAAAATTAAGATCCGAGATGGCTTACAGGACAATTTAAAACAATAACAGACGACAAGAAGTGCTGGATAGCTCAGTGGTTTAGGTCTCTAACTGTGGAGCCAGAGGTTGGAAGTTCGGTTCCCCCATTGTGCCTCCTTGACAGAGGCTAGACTCAGTGATCCATAGGGTCCCTTCCAGCTCTACAGTTCTAAGATGATGATAATGATGATGAATACAATAAAATGACAAACATTAAATTTAATTATATAGTTAAATCATAATTAAAAGTCTTTAAAATCAATTAAAATAATAGTACTAATTTAACTTAAAAACAAAGAGAACGAGCACAACTGCAGGGAAACTGCAGGGAAACAACATATCGCAAGAAAATTCAAAGAAGGCTACCAATTCACAATTTATACCTAGAATACAAGGGACCAGTCAGGAATTTGTCCAGGAGGCGGGTGTCATTGGACAAAATTATTCACAGATGTCAGCTATGAGAAGCAGCTTGACCTGGAGCATGAAGCAAAAACCTGTCCATTTATCTTCCACTGGGAAATAACTTGTTTAAACAATTTACATGCAATTATTTTATTTTTCCAATAACAAGTGATTCTGCACTTCCTTTCACTTTTTTATTAAATTGTTTCTTATGATTACACACTAGAGATGGGCATGAATCAGAAAATCACAAATTATGAATTTACATTTTTTTTCTTATGAATCAGTGAATTGATTTGTCAATTCATTTTTTACTTTAAAACCCTATAAAACCAAATTCACAGGAAAGCTTCCTCTGATGCTCCTCTACAAGCCCTACAAGTTTTGAAGTTTGGGCTTCGGATGTCAAAGTTATATACCCACAAAGAGGCCCCTCTGGAAAGTGCCCCCAGGCACCTAGAGACACCAAAAACACAGATACATTTCTACTGACTCTCCTCTACAATTCTGCCAAATTTGGTGAAAATTGGGTTTCAGACATCCATGTTATACACCCACAAAGTGGGTCTCTCCAGGAAATTGCCTTTTAGCAGCTGGCTTGGGGAAGCCCAATCTTCACCTAATTTGAAGGGATTATAGAGGAGAGTCAGAGGAAGCTTTTCTGCAGTTTTGGTGTCTCTAGGTGCCTGGGGAGCATTTTATAACCCAAGGAATCGCTGAATCAAAAATCACTAAACATGCATTGATTTTTATTTGTTGGGGGCATTGACTTGTACAAATATGAATTGACAAATTAGGGGTTTTTGAACAAATTTGGTGGTTCATTTTTTAAATGGACTCTCAATTGTGGAATCCCACACGGGTCGATCATCTCCCCAGTGGTATTTAATATCTATATGAGGCCACTGGGGAAGATCATCAAGAGTTTTGGAGTTTCGTGTCACCAATATGTGGATGACACCCAGCTCTATCTCTCCTTCCATCCTTCTGCAGTGGATGTCGTCCCATCTCTTGAGCGCTGCCTGGACGCTGTGCTGGGATGGATGAGGGAAAACAGACTGAGGCTGAACCCGGACAAGACGAAAACCCTGTGGGTGGGGGCCCCTAGTGTCTGTGGTCTGGGCGCCTCCCTGTCTTTTGGGGGGTCACTCTTTCCACGAAGGATGAGATGCGTAGCTTGGGTGTACTTCTGGACCCAGTGCTATCAATGGAATCTCAAATAGCGTCTGTTGTCCGCTCTGCCTATTTCCGTCTAAGGTGGATTGCCCAGTTGCGTAACTACCTTGACACCGGGTCCCCACCATGCTGGTTCATGCACTGGTAGTCTCAAAATTAGACTATTGTAATGCTCTCTATGTGGGGCTGCCCTTGGGACTGCTACAGAGACTTCAACAGGTCCAGAACTCGGTGGCCAGTTTATTGAGTGGGGTAAGGAGACATCAACATATTTTCCCCACCCTGGCTGCCCTGAACTGGTTACCTGTCCGTTTCCTTGCCAGCTTCAAGACGATGGTGCTAACCTATATGGCCCTAAACGGTTTAGGACCTCGATATATGGTCCTAAACAGTTTAGTACCCAGCTTGATGTGCATGTGGGGGGGGGGGGGGGAGAGATAGTGTGTAGCCTACATAATTAAATTGTAAACTGCCCAGAGAGAGCTTTAAGCACTATGGGTTAGTAGATGAGCAGCACACTTTCCTTTTTTTGCTTTAAGAGCTTTTATTTTGTTTTGTTCCAAAGTGGTATTAGTTCCTTATGTTCAGGGTGCTCTTAGCATTGGGTGAGGTGATGGTACCATAAACATGGTCTTGTACTACAGTGAACCTCTGGAAGTGCTATCCCCTCTTTTTCTCCCATTACACATCTCTACGTTAATGAAGCTGTCATCTCTGTGAGCAAAGGGAGAAGGAATCTCTTTCTTTTCTTCAGGCTTGGCATTGGCTGCAGATGTCCTAGGTCCATGCAGGAGCGACTGGCAATGAGAACGCATGTTTCTAAAGTAATGGGCTCATTACTTCAAAAGTATGCATTGTCATTGCCAGTGGCTGCCATATATGGGACATATATCACGCCCACAGAAGAATTACATAACTTTAACACTGACAATGAAGAAATAAAAATGGTTGAAGGTTTTGTATGTTTTGGCTCAATCATCAGTCAAAATGGACTGCAGCCAAGAAATCAGAAGACTGAAACTTGGTAAGGTGGCTATGAAGGAAGTATACTACTGGGAACCAAGGCCTAAATCATCCACACGATAGTATTCCTGGTTTCTATACAGTACACTATACACTGATGTGAAATCTAGACCATGAAGAAAGCAGAGAAGGGGAGGAAAAATAATTTGGTGATTACAGATGTGCACAGTGAAAGCTTTCATTTTTGTTTCATTTGAGATGCCTCTTTTCTTTTTATGTTATTTGTACACCATTTCACATGAAAGGGATTGCCTCCTTTGCATTGTTTCATTTTGTTCCCCTCCAATTTTTTCTAGTGCTAGTCCAAATTAAGCTCTAAAGAACCCTTGAAAACTACTCCAAAAGAGCAAAAAGGGAAGGCAACAGAGAGGCAACAGTACACCAACAACAACAATCACCCACACAGCCTACTGGCACACTGGCACAGTCACAAATTCCAGAACTGAGCCCAAACGTCCACACAAAAGCAAACAAATCAGTCCCAAGAAGTCCACCAAAATGTACAGATTGAATAGAATAAACACACAGTAAACTAACTAAAAATAATTTTAAAAAATAAATCAAACAGGGAAAGCACCCCACCCACTACCAAATAGACAGAGAAACATAGCAAAATACACACACACACAATAACCCTCTTTGCTGAAAACCAAGAAAAGCAAGCAAGCAAATAAAGACAAAAAATTACAATTAAAGCCTGCCCCAAACCAAAACTTCTAGAATATGGAGAGATGTCTCACCCTACTACTAGCGGATGCCTCTTCTCTTCTTTAAATTCTGTGGGCAGTAGCAGACAGACAGCACAATTTTCTATTTTCTTGTAGGTGGAAGCAAGAATAACTGTTCCCCTGCCATTGACCAAGGAGCTCAGAAAGTGTAGAAGCAGGAGGGGGGGAAAAATCAGATAATCAATTAACTTGTGAATGACAAGTTGTGAAACCTCCATAGGCATTATCTACTGTATGCCAAGTCAAATGACTTGACATGGAACAGATAGTGCCTGTGGAGATTTCTTTACTTGCAACAGTTTTCATCTAAAAGTCATGCCTTTTGTGCAACTGTGCAACAGGATTTCAGCCAATGGTTCTACTATAAATATCACTAGCAATTGCATTTAGGCATGTATTTCATATTCATGCATGCAGAATAGTTCAAAGGCTTGAAAAGATATTTGCTATTGTGTGAAATCAAACAAACATGGCTCAGAGTTGTTATAAGCAAACACCAGTTATTTGCAAGTAGTTTAATAGATAGAAGGAGCATCCACAATTATAGTAACTTGCAACAAGAAGACAGAGAGAAAGAGAGGGAGGGAGGGAGGGAGAGAGGGAGAGAATGATCCAGAGGTAAAGTCTGCAGTCGGTTGGGTTTTTCTTCCACCGAGCCACAATAGTTCAACAATAACACTGAGCAAAGTGAAAGCTCAACAGAAAAGACACCACTACAACTGTCATCTAGTGTCACTTCAGTTTATTCTCCATAATGAAAGCTATTGGTATTGAGGTTTAAGAGCATAAGAGATTTAGAAAGCACCCTTGTTAGGAAGTACTTGGAAACAGAACGAACGAAGCAGAAATGTACATGGAGCTTGCTTTCCTACAAAACAGCAAAACCAAACCACCAAAGTGATCCTTCTACTTGTACTAATGTCACACTTCAGTTGATGTTCCAAAATCCTATACGTGCCAAATGACCAGGTGCACACTGCAGCCTTCTGTTGGGAAAACTGTCAAGATGTGGCGGTGGGAAGGGGCTATAGAAAACCAGCTCACAAACTAGTTTTGCAGTTTAGGAGACCATCACATCCTTGTCAAGCTTTGCCACTAGAAATCAAAGATTCAAAAACTTTTCATCTCTTTCTTTACGAAGGCAACAAATGCCAGTGTCACCTTATGCTGCTACATTCAGACTTTTAAAAAAGCAAGTTAAATTGCTATTGTAGTTTCTTTTGGAAAACATGAAAGCAATGGGTTACTTTTCAAAACCTGAAACTTTAACCATAAGTGTAGGTTGGGGTACTGGAAACTGTAACAACAACCAATTATTGTATGCAAGTAACTGCTGGAGCTAGTCAGAGAGAGCAGGAAAAAGGTGGGAGAAGGTGCACTGGGAGAAGGTAGGGGAGTTACCTCACCTTGAGCTTTAGCCAATAAACAGTCTATACTAGTTACAACAGAATCCTATTGGTGTTTCTATTACTTTCCTGCAACCTCCCAAGACTAATTGTGGCTAATCGATAAGGTGCTGCCATGCATCCTGGTCATATATCCAGCTGCGCAACTGAGATGCACCCTGACACCTTGTCAATAAGTCACAAGTAGCTGAAGCAAACTGGATAAACCTCCTGCAAACACCAATAGGATTCCAGCCATTTTTGTTTGTTTAATAAAATAATTTTCCACCAACATCATCCCCCCACTGTCCTGAAGGACTATCAAGCACATGGGTGTTGGAAATGACCAGCGACATTTTGTGTTCTCAGGCACCATATATTCCTCAAGACATACTTCCCGATCATCTCGAGAGATCCTTTTGATCATTCCTCGAAGGGAATGATCAAAAAAATCCTATGGAGAATTCCTCAAACATGTAGAGAAATCACTGGGATTCCAGGATCGAATGCAGCAACCCTAGGTCTAAACTGTATAGTTAGATTAGATCTAGAGTAGATCTAACTATAGCCTCAGCTAGAGTAGATCCATGAAATTGATGGAGACTTGATAAGTAAACACTTAAGCAGTCTTAATACAATGGTTCTGCTTTTGTGGGAACTAGCAGTTGGATTTCGGCCTCCAAAGTCCAAACAATGTATCACATAGAAGAACATTTGGTGTAAGCTGTATGAAGATCTGGTGAATGAACAAACTATCAATGTCCTCAGCTTTTCTAGTTTGGAAAAATGAAGTATATTTTGATGCGCCTCAGAAATAGCATCACCCTTGTTGGAAATATTACCAGCCCTGACGTACTGGTGCATGTACTTTTCCTCAGCTGGTCTTGTCACCACCTTCTTTGCTCGGTGGTCTTCTGTTCAGAAACCAATTTTTTCCTCAACTACATTTTACATTTAAAATTCCCTAGCGGTTAAATAAAGTTTAAATTACAGCTTTCTATTTTCTGGTATAAATAGTGTATTTCATGATGAAGGAAGGATGCCTGCATAGCAATGATACTAAGGTGTGTGCTGATACATATTCAGTATTCCTTAAGATTTCATAGAAGCGCAGAAAAAACCATTTATAGGTTAACTTATTGGCCTTTTAAAAAGTTGGACCGAACGTTCAGACACACATTAATATCCCTTTTTCCACAGGGTTCTCAAGTCCAATCCAAATGCAAAATCTTCTGAAATAGTCTCCTGAGGTTTTCCTTTTAAAAATTATGGAAAGTTGGATGCTAATTAAAATGTGATCCATCAGAGAAAGAAAGAAGGCCTGCTTTTCTGATAGGGCCCTAAAAATCCTTTCCAGTCAAAAGAAGAAAATAAACAAAGCAAGGACCGGGACAGGCAGGGAAAAGAGAGCATTCAGTTCTCCCCAATACTGTGAAAAGAAGGGAAGATGTGCTTTTGTGTAGTGTTGTAATGGAACCAAACCAAAGATTTTCGACCATAGAAGCAGAGAGCCAACCAGACTTCCGTTCAGCAAAAGACTGATTAACAAATGCACCCAATTCCTTGTGTTACAACAACAATATCTGGACGTGAGCCCCTGTGAAGACGGCACTCAGGGATTGGCTGGGGAAGGCAGGCATTCTGTGGTGTGGCAAACAGCTGAATTCAGTATCCAAGTGAATGCAGTGGGGTCTTTGTCTCCGTCTGGGAGACCTGAGGTTTCAATTGTGTGAAGATAACAGTCCGGCTGTCCCTGGAATGCTTGGGTCCTACAGTAAATAAAAGGTGGGCATCTCTGTTGCGGTGTGTGAAATTCACTGGCTGTTAAAAGACCTCTGATTTGCGATTCTCTCTGCTCGGGATGTTTTGTCTTCTGTGATGCAAATCAGCACCACATTAGAGGGCCTCCAGTTCTACAGTTTGTATGCAAGGCACAGCTTGGCCACCAAAAGCGTTGTACTCCTTGGCTGATGTGTTTGGAAATGTCTGTGGATCCTCCATTACTAATTTCAGTGGGATGGCTACTGTGGGACCATCCTAGAAAATGTGAAATAATACCTCCTGGGGAAAACATTGAGGATACTTATCCTCAGTTTTTAAATATTCAGGGGATTCTGGCTATGCATCATTTCTTGTTCTTAGTAAAACCACTAAGGATGTGAATTCTTGCTTATCTCATCTTTGCATTGAATTGCAATTGCAATGTCCTTCTCCTTGTCAGTGAAGATGGTGAGGAGTTTCCTGGGGTTCTTGATAGAGGTCCTCCACTGGATATGGCTTTTCCTCCCCAGACGGCCATTGGGCTAACATGAAGTGCATCACTGAGTAACCTACAGCCTGGGCTTCAGATGAGTAAAGGGCAATGCCTCCTAAAATCCAGGAATGGGGACTCAAATTGCGGGACTCGCTATCAAGTTGGATTAAGTTGCACCAGTGACTCAATTCGGGCTCTGTTCAATATGGTGGGGGTTCTTTTTGTTTGTTTGTTTAATTAATTTGTTTAATTAATTGTTTAATGACTCAGACTCGACTTGTGACTCAGAACCAACCCACCTCTTTCCTTTTTTCTGGGCAAGAAATATTGTTTTTAATAGGGACTCTGGCTTGGGGCTTGGTACCAAAGATTTGCAAACATCCCTGCTAAAATCAGATGGGGTACCCATGCCCAAACTTTCAGAAAGGGCAAGGATTGGAGGAACTGGCTTCTCCATCTGACTTCTCCAAGCCCATAGTCACTTCGAAAGAGACACATAATGCTGCCTGCAATATCTGTGATATTGTGCAAACAGCTCATGGGTTTCCAATCATGTCAATTCATGTTATTGCTAAAATAGTCCAAGCTTTTGATGACAGTATCCTGTGCCATCTTCATCAGGGAAGGCAAGATATCAGCTCAAACAAAGCTAACCTTAAATAGCTCCAGATACAATCAAAACCAGCTGGGTGGACATTCAGACCAAACCCGGGAAATTTAATATTGAAGAGCCAGCCCCCCACGTTGGCCAGCATTATATAAGTGCAACGCCCCCCCCCCAAGTCTATCCAGTTTACAAAACAAGGACTTCCAGCAATCGCTGGAAAGGACCCCTGCAATAGATGGATGAAATCCCTATATAGCAGTACATCACAAATAGTGATGTTGTCAAAGATTTTAATCACCTGTTTCATAATCCAAATTTAATCTTGCTTGTTGCTGTGCTATTCTATGAACAATACCTGTTCTTTCCACTGTTAAAAATGATACTGCTCAGCAGATTAAGTGCTCAAAGCCTGCTTCTCTGAAGGCATATGTGCATATACTCTCTCAGCCCAATGTTAGCCAATGTTTTAAAATTGATATTATTGTTGATTGAACAAAAAAATATATATTTACACCATCTCATCAAGCATTTTTTTGTTATGTTTTCTATCTGGGTTAATTTTCTTAATTGTTTAAGAAACAAAATACTTCATGATGGTCCTACAGTAGGACCCCCTTATCAGTATTCACTGATTCACTTATCCACAATCTTAAAATATTAAAAATATTAAAAGAAAAATCCCCAAAATATATATTTCTTACTATTAAATTACCAGAACTGGCCAGTAGAAGGAGCCAAAGACCACGCTATATATAACATTCACTAGAGAAATATATTTCTACAATGTTATTACTAGAGTTGGCCACTAGATGGAAGCAGGGACCATGCTATGTGTAGAGTTCACTATTATAATAGTGTTTGCTATAATCTGCATTTTTCAGCATGGTGTGGGTTTGGAACCAATCCCCCACAGATACCGGCTTCCTACTGTATGAAAAATAGCCCTTATTTAGGGGCTAGAACAGCTGTAGTTTATGATCAATTGCCTTGGGGCAGGAGAGGTATTGTCAGGGGAACAAGTGATAGATCTGGGAAGGTTTCATCTCCCTGGTCTCCAACCCAAAAGATTTTTTTCCTGAGGTAATTCCCTTTCTTCTGCATTTGCTATCATGCACTTGCCGAAGTAATATTTAGTTCTGCCATTAAGGTCAGAATGGAACAGACTAGGCGTACTTGATGGTAAGGCTCTGCTATTTGAAAAGTTTGGGGCTTTGCCAAATGTACAGCTTGTCCAGCTTCTCTGATGAATTTTTGCTTCATCAGGAACGCAAGTTGTTTACCAAGGGGAAAGAAAACCAGCACTCCTACCACAAATCACTTGGTAATTGGAAGTGAAATTAAGTGGCTCCAAGTTGCTCACAGTCTGTTTTGCATAATCTGGGGGCTACGACTGCATGTTTTGTTTCACTGTGGGGTGAGAAGGGCTTCTGTATTCTGTACTTACATTTCTAAGGAAGCTGTAGACTTGTCCTGCCCTTGTCTATTTTAAAATATCAAATATTTAAAACTTGCTCTGGAGTCAGGCAAGAGGGAGAGTTATTAATATAAATACATAATAAGCAGCATGTTGATGTTCAGCAGTAGGAAGAGGAGGAGGAGTGAGGGAGACAATTTAACAGAGATATAGCGATATAGCCACCCGGAATTATAGTTTTAATGCACCTCTATTGAAAATGAAGGAAGTGTGCATGTGTGTGTGTGTGTGTGTGTGTGTGTGTGAGAGAGAGAGAGAGAGAGAGAGAGAGAGGGAGAGAGGGAGGGAGGGAGAGGGAGGGAGGGAGAGGGGGAGGGAGGGAGAGATTCTGAAAAGACATTGCTGCAGCCAGGCGCATACATCCTCCTCTCTTGAGTTCAGCTGGGGTTATTTATTTATTTATTTGTTTTCCACTCTTATTTTCTCAAGGCGAAAGTCTCTGATGCCAAGCCTATTTACGAAAGTTCAGCTGGGGGGTCGTGGGAATTCAGCTTTGTGCGCAGCTGATGGTTTTATGCTCCCTGTGTTCCTTTCAGGGAGGCCTTCTTCTCCTGTTGTTATTGTTCCCCCCTCCCTTCCCTTGTTGTGCTTGCACACGAGGCAGGAGGAGAAGAAGGAGGGGAGGAGGTGGAACCCTGGGCTGGCGAGGGCCTCACGGCACAACAACCCCAGTACAGAAAATTGGAATTGGGTGGGAAAAAAACTCATCCTGTCATTCATTATGCGGCAATACTCATACAATCATGTACTGCCACACAGGATTTTCACTTTGGCTAAAAAGCTGGGACAGAGCGAACTTTTTGTTGTGGTTGTTGTGGTTCTTGTGATGCACCTGTAACTACATAATGCTTCAGCTCCTGTTTGGGATATCATTTTGGAACTAGAGAATTCTTGTCTGCTTTTAACTTAGATGTCTTGTGTAACTTTTGTGTGGGCAGAGAAGAAGCCATGCTTTAAACATCCCCATGTGCTAAAAGAATTAATCATTTGTTTTCCTTTCACTGGTTTTTAAACATATTGTGATGTCTTATGAAATGCTTTTACATGTACAGTGTTAGTGGGTGAGCTGTTACCTACCCCTCTATTTATTGCCACCTACCCCTTGTACCAAAACCCCACCCCCCAAAAACATTTCCAATAAACACTTAGAAGACAACAACCACACTCTCGGTTCAATGTTCACTGGCAGCTTCCTTTTCCATGTGGCGTGGCTCATTGCTTGGACCAAGGAATTTTGCCACTTGAGGTGAAATATAAAATGGCACCTCACATCCACTCTAGAAACAGCACTCCCTGCAGTCAATATGTATAGAACTCTCTCTCTAGCAGTAAAAATTTAAATAACTCATTAAATTACTAAGAACTTATTGCCCTTTTGTGGCATGCAAACTTCTCACCTGAAATAACCATCTCAGAGTATAACCACACAACCCACGTCCTGGGTTGATGCAAGCTTCCCTATATTCCACCCTAGCAGTGAAATTGCTGCCAAAGTTCACACAGAAAAGTTTAATCATCTTGGGAAGGTGTACTTCAAGTGTCCACACACCATACAACCCCTCTCTCCTTCAACCCTCTCTGCCAGGATCACTACCTTTTTGCCCACCCTTTTCAATAGAGTTGCAATCCCTTCTGCCTTTTTTTTAATCCTTTACCCAGTGAAATAGATCTGAACTGACTAGACACAGTAAGCAGCTGAATTCGTGCCATATCCATTTAACACAGTATCAGATTAAAAAAGGACATCTACAAATTGCACTGCAGTTGTAGCCTTTACCAGTGTGAGCAGAAGGCAGCAGGATTCACCCCCACGCAACAACCCATTCTGTGCACCATTAGTGATGTCATCTGGATATATGCCTAACAATGGACTGACATTGGAAACCATACAAACTACAAGCAAGACAAAATGATGTGACCGGAAATGGTCCAAAAAACACACAAGCCCATCACATACTCATAACAAAAGATTGGACCTACTCACTGTTAGTACTAACACTGTGTGTTCAACATAATAGCTACTGAAACACAGAGAGAGGAACATGACACAAACAGTGGGATAGATTCCAATCTAGTCACTCCCTCACACTACCCAGAGCAGTCCAAATCTTCCAGCTGCCAATCATGCTAGGACTCTGGGGAATGAGGGTGTACCTACCCAAATAAAGGGCATTCCAATTCGGGGTGACCTGCCCTGTGTCCTTCAGAAGCCATTTCCAGCTGCTCCATTCCCAAGTCCATGCTATCTGTAGGTTTCCTAATCAATAGGTTAAAAGAAGAAGAAGCACAAACTGAGGGTGAATGCAAAAGCTACAAACTGAAAAGGCTACACAACATCCTGTCTCTGGAACCTATAAACTCAATACCCATACAACAATTATCCTTCCACAGTCATGCACACACTCAATCCTGTTAGGAAAATAATATTTCAGTAAGGTTTAGCAAATGAAGCTGAGTAAAGGAACAAAGGAAATGAATATTTCAGAAGGCACCAAGGCCACACGTGTGTTTCCCTTTGCCCTCCAGCTCTGTGGAGGTGATTTCAGTCTAAGCCCCCACTAGTGCATCAGTGGCTGGAGTGTCCAGGGAGACCTTGAGCTTTATTGTGAATTTTCAATGGCCCCTCTTTCTCTTTGGGAGGCCAGCAACTCAGTCTATTACTTCTGATTTCTCCTTTCTTTAGTTCAATCACAGAACTATTTTTAACCCTAACAATGCTGAATGTAACGCAGTGGGTCTGTGTGGTGTTGCCCTGTAATTGCTCTGGTGATCTACCCTGTAGTCCTTTAGGAACTGCACAAATAACCCTGATTTGGGCAATTTTTGTCTGAAGCCACTGCCCATCCCTATTTTTTTAAAAAAATGAGAACAAAAAGTTTCAGAAGCCACCCCCCTTCCCCCCTCCCTTAGCTAGGCTAGATTATGAGAGGTTCTTCATATTTTGAAACATTTTTTTTTCTGAAAAGAAAATTGCAGACGTTTTATTGCTTTAAAAACCTGTATTTTGCACAAAATGTATTCTGTGCAAAACATTTCTATTTTGCAAGTGTTTTTGCACAAAAGCTTGTATTTTGCATAAAATATCATTTTTGCACAAAATACAAGTTCCCCACAAAATAAACCAATTAAAAAAGCAGTTTGTATTTGTTTATTTAGCCTGTACTTTGGTGTGTTAAAAAAAAAAAGGCCTGGTCTTTCTGCTGTCATGAAGGAGCAAAAAATCTTGTGGACCTTGCTTATATTTTCAGTGGGGTATTTTGATATGTTAAGACACCCTTTTGGTTCAAGATGAGAATACCTTCAGATATTAGTTACATCCCTAGACAGCAATCCATTAATGGAGCCCTGGCCTCAGTTTCTGGATAGGCAATAGTCACATGGAGACACTGTTCATATGGAGCTCCACATAAATGAGAGCCCAAAGATCCCAAGTGTTTGCGAGGCCACACTACTTAATATGAACCAGCCTGTAGCAATGGTATGTGCTAGTGACAGATTGACCTGTTCCATCAGTAATGAAAGGTGTTGAACCAACACATAAGAGGACGTACACTAGACACACCCCTACCTGTTCCAGATTCTTATTGCCCTCTACAGCGCTATCCAGTCATTCGGTTAAATTTAGGAGTCATCAGTACACTTACAGGGAAGAAGCTACACTTCCTCCTCCTCCTCCTTTGCTTTGCTCCTGTGAGCAGCTATGTTTCCAAAGAGCAGAGGTTCCCACTTGTGTGGGGGCTCTTGGAAAATGTGGGTCCTTGCTCACATGGAGAGCCTATCCATGAGTTGCATCCTCTTCTCTTCATATTTGTCGTTCCTTGCATGAGCAGAGCACCAAAGGGAGGGTGCAGCTCCTCTCCATCCATGTTTGTGATCTGGGATGATAGGATGACTGGATAGACCTTATGTGTAGAGAGCAGCAGGCCTGATCAGGAAAGTCTTCCCTCTCCATGGAGGTCACCTATGTGAGTTAGAAGCCCAGAAGAATCAGCATTCTAACTGATGTGTTCATTCAGTGGATAATGGAAACTCTGTAATTCAGAAAGTCACTCTCCACATATAAGAGGGTGACAGAAGGGACTATGGTGAGGGCACAGCTAACATATTTGCACTCCTTCTGTGTTGATTCCACACATGCAATTAACAAGGCAATTAGCAGCTGAATAGGGCTACTGTAAACATGTATGCATGTAGAGCTTGTGCGCTGAGTTGAGCCTACAGGCACGATTGGACCAGGAAAGCCAACATTTCACGTAATTGAATCACAGGGCACAAGGCGTGTCTTTGTGATCAGGTTCTGGGTGTGACAGGGCTCATGCTAATCTCCACAAATGCCCCATCCCCTGTATGCAATTGCGGCTGAGGAGGGCAGCGACACAATGGTCAACCCAGAAACAACGGCCACACCAACACCTCTGAAAGTCACTGATCAGGGTCCAGAAAGGCTGATGCAGCACCCTAGAGAATAAGGGCAGGTGGTGGCCGGGGCAGCTAGAGGGAAACTAGGGGCCCAGGGGGAGAGGATAAAAGGGAGGAAGTGTGCCCATCAGGGAAGAAGAAGAGTGAGTGGAACAAGGTGAATTGGAGGGTGTGCAAGGTCAAGGGATGCTCCTTGTTTTTTGAAGAGGAGAAATATTCCATCACACCGGCACCTGAATATCAGACACCCAGGCAATGCCATTGATGGAGATGCAGGTGGTAGCTGCAAAGACAGCATCAACCAGAGCAATCCCTGAAGGCAAAACAGAGTATCTGGATCTGAGTATCTGAAGGAGGGACAGTGTGGCAGCTAATACCTGTGAGAGATATGAGGGTTGAACATAACTACCTGGGATATTGAAGGCTGAGAGTCTGAGGACTGTGCACAAACTCTTTCTCAAGAGGGTGACTGAAACCCCTAGGCAAGATGGATGATGGGCCTGCATGAAGGACTCATGGTAGGGTGGTTGGGAGGAAGCTCCCCTATGGACCATGTAACTAACAGATCCCCCTCAATAAACCATTCTTGTTCATTAATGAACCAAGTGGAGTAAATTCATGGCCAATCCCACTGGCTCCTTCGACAAGCCCCTGCCCATGGAGGGGTTGAGGGCAGCACACAATCCCCAAGGCTTTCAGCATCAAAGACTGGAAAAGTTACATCGTGGCTCCTGGACTTTGGGAGTTGTAGTTCAAATAACTTTCTTAGGCTCTGCTCAATATGTGTGCACATCGACCCTGAACAACACGAAACTACTTGTTCTATATTTGCACTTCTCAGAGATGGACCAGTTTTGGTCTTAGAATTGTTTCTCAAAATGTCATTAGATTACAATCAGACCTTGTCACTGTCCCATATTTGGAAGCAAAACAATACAGAGCTTCTCCTTTCTCATGACTCTGATCCTCATCAGCAATTTATATCTGGGTCTTCCCTGTGGTTGACAAACTGATTTTCACGCATGCATTTGAAAGTGACTCTTGCTTAAATTTGGTTTCTAGTGTGGATCCTTCATGTGGGAGAACCCTGATGGACATTACAAATCACTTGTTCTCCCTTCTGCATGACAAGATATTAACATAAACAGGGAATGCCCCCCCCTCAAAGTTGATCCAGACCTTACATGTGAACATTGCCAAAGACTCCTGGAAACCTCTTTACTTTTCTGAATAGACACAGCATAAACTTAAATCTGAGTTCAAAACACCTCTTGTCAAAAGATTGTATAAAACTATCTCCTCCAGTCTGATGTCCCTGACATTTAGGGGTGGGAAGGCCAATTTTGTTTGCCTCCCTTGCAAGGTGGTTGTACAGATCAGTTATTTATGGAGTGCATCACGAACACAGAAGAGAAATTGGAAGCACAGAAGGTTATTTATTTCAAAGCACAGAATTGATTGGCTGCATATCTATTGTTGATTCTATTGAACTGAGGAAGTGTGTATGTGTGTGCATCAGTGCACACATTTATTGTATATCATAGCTGGATGGGATTTTATAAAGCAAGTAAAAGACCAAATTAACTGCTGGTGTTGTAACTTCTCCCAAGCATCTCTTACTCATCTCCACTAAGATACTCTCAACAAACATGGAGCATAAGGGCTCACAGCCAAAGTGTTCCATTTTTGCCTTGGCAACAGTGGACTTGCAGTTACACAAGATGGGGATCATCCCATTAACAAAAAAAAAATGTGCTTTCCTCTTGTGCAAGGGACTAGTTAATTTCCCCTTGCACAAACAGTGGGAAAGGAGGAACCACACAGAGACCTTTGCACAAGTGGAGGTAAGATATAACAGCATGATGATGATCTGGTTATGTCCAGTTCTTGATCATTTGGCCTGAGGTCATCAATTTTTGGTCAAGTTTATTAATTTAATAAGAATTAATTTTGTTTCAGAGGCATCTTTGAACTTTACAAGTGCTATGCACTGTGGGGTGGTATACAAGTTGAATGAATTAATGAACAAATGAATACAGAAACATATGTTCTTCTGAATTATCTACTTGCACCTTGAATGGGCTCTCCCTGCCTTTTCAGTGGGTAAAATGCTTACACTGCAGCACTGGAAGTACAAATGTGCACCTTGTATAATTTGTAGGACTGACCACTGACTTGGAGTGGATTTATATTTAGACATTCAGTCATCTTTTCTTGAAGTCTGTTTATAAATGTTTCCCCTATCTCCCTTTCTTCCCCCTTTTCAGTGAAAACAAATTGACCAAGGAGGAAGGTTATACATACATATTCACATAGAACAATCCTGTAGATAAATAAGGATTGATTGGCTGGCAATTAACTCATAACCGGATCAGATAAAATTAAATTCACACTCGGATTTGATTTTAACCATGTATTTCATGCCTAATGAACTATGATTCTCAACAAATTGACTCCGGAATCCTTCTCAGGGCTCATTGTCCAGGCAGGATTAAGATATCCTCCTTATAGAATTATGGGATAGGAACCAGATTTGGCTAATTTAGCCTAATATATATGAAAAAAAATGTAACAATCCCCAGGGTGGGTGGGGAAAGCCTTTCAAAAATTGTGGAGACACGACTCCAGCATAATGTGGGGTCAAGCTGTAAATTGTTCAGCAGGGTTTGTTTAGCATAGCCTTGATGGATCAGCAGCCACTGCTGTTTAGAACAGGGTTCCTATTTGCTCAGATGGTTCTGGAAGGAGGGGCAAGGCTCTGCCATTGTATGGGGAAAGATGCAAGAGCTTGGGGTACTCCGTTCCCTCCAAGCGTATCAAGAGCGGCATGGATAGCGCACACGCAGCTTACCTCAAGAGCATCAAGTGAACCTGAAAGCCTCCCAACATCTGGTAGCCGCTTGCCTTTGTTTATTTTAGACTTTCCACACACACACAGACGACCACCCTGGCTGTGACAGCAAAGACGTATGGGACCTCTTCATGCATGGCTGGCAGGATGTGCTGAGTCTGTGTGCCAGCCGTTGCTTCTTCTGAGACAAAGAGGGGGCTGGGTGATTGGTATGAGGAGCAACAGGAGTTCATGGTGATTCTGAGGCTTACCGCTGGCAGCTTTGGCATGTCTTTCCCAACTGAAACACACTTTCACAATAATACTGCTGTCAATGTCATTCTGGAAGGTAAAGGGTTACCCAGTGCTATGTTCTAACTTAACCATGGTCTGTTGTCCTTTCTCTGGAGATTTGCAAGAAGTCAGCCTGCAATATGGTTATTAAATGTCTGCTGGCAGATGGGCATTTAGGAGAAATTGGGTCAGAAAGGAGGAAACGGACTAGAGAAAGAAATTTACTTTTATTATTAATATTCTTTCCTTTATTACGTGTATGCTCACACTCACATGGGCACAAACACACACACAGGAAAAAGGATATAGTCTGTGTTTGTGTGTGTGGGAGAGAGAGAGAGAGAGATGAAGAAAACATTCAAACAATGCATGTTTCAGATGTACTTGTGAATCTTCTGTTCCCACATCTAAAAAGATAACACAGTGGTAGAATTCAGACATTTTTGGAAAGGCACTTAAGCATATCTTTCTTTAGCATCATGCTGTTATAGTGCATTTTTTTCACCAGCATGAAAAATGGAAAAAGATCCCCAACTTAAAATCCTTCTTCCTTGCCCTGCCACCAGTGTTATTTGCCTTTTAAATGTGCCTTTAATGAGGGACTAACAGACAGACAGCAGAAAAGAACATAATCATCATCATCATCATCTTAGAACTGCAGAGCTGGATGGGACCCTATGGATCATCAGGTCCAGCCCCTGTCAAGCAAATAGGGACTACACTGGGCAGTTAAATTCAACAGCAACTGAGGCTGCATTCTTGTGGTGTGTCAAGTGACCTGGAAGGGTTTGGGGAGAAAAGAAGTGAGAGGAATGATAAGAAAACAAAACCTGAAGTAAGGAAGAAGTCCTGCTGTAGTGTGGAGGATGTGTTGGGCTTGTATGGAGTCGTTTTTGGCAGTTTGGGCTCATGTGGTATAATCGCAGTAGCAAGAGTAGGGTTCAGCGTGATTTTTTAATCGTAGTAGCAAGAGTAGGGTTCAGCGTGATTTTTACAGAAGTACTCAGCCCAGTGGTGAAATATGGCTGTTTTTCATACGATATGATTTTCTTCATCTACCAATCTTGCATTTAACAAGCTTTGTTTTGTGATTGGTCACTGAAACATAAAAATCGGCTTCATTTGCAAGTCTAACAGCTCAAACACATATCTTGGAGGAAATCCCATTGTGGGAGGGGAAATGGGTTAATATCAGGGAACAGGCATTCCCCTTAAAGTCTAATTTGAGTCTTATATGAACAGAATTGAGAAGAAATGCAGCAAATGGCCAATTAGGAAGGGCACCCTCTTTTATTTTATTTTATTTTTAAAAAAATCCTGTCTTGGCTCCCGTCTTTGTGGAAAACATATTGTGCTGCTGTGATAGCACAGGGAGTAGGAACTGCTTTTTACAGGCAATGTAGGACCTTCCTCACAGCCAGTGAGGATCTATTATATATTTGGCATGCCCAGTCCTCTGCCTGGCCCACATGGGATGGGACTCCACTGGGCAGAAGTCACTGAAGCCATTCCAAATTGAACAGTGACTGAATATGCTAATGCTCAATAGTGGACAGCTCCAGGATGGTACTTTATTCATTTGTCTTAACATTCAAAACTGCCAGCAGCAGCATCTCAGAACTGCAGAGCAGGAAGGGACCCTATGGATCATCAAGTCCAGCCTCTATCAAGGAGGCTCAGTGAGGAATTGAACTCCCAACCTCTGGCTCTGCAGCCAGAGACCTAAACCACTGAGCTACTATCTTTCTATCTACTTATAGTTTAATGGATTTTGTTGCAAATGTTTGATTGATAGAACCAAAAGAACAAGGCAAAAGAAGTGCAGAAAACCTGTAGAGTCTAAATGCAACCTCAAAACCATTGTCTCGCAAAACAACTGAAACCTATGCAATTGTTTGATTCAGTGAATTGGTTTGATTGAAATCAAACCATTAATTACTTGGTTTCCACTTACTGTCTGCAGAATGGAAATAATTGGCACTAGTTCTGTAAACTGTTCATATGGTTGAATAAGGGAAAAATTGTAAAAGATTCTGGGTTCGAAATGCCTGGTGGTGTCTACTGTAGACTGGATGGCTACCTTATCTAGCCTTGCCATTCAAAGGAAGTAAAAAAAAACCTCTATTTGACCCTTAATTACAAAGCAGTGTTTTAAGTGACAGCGTTTTCTTCTTCCTTGGTTTTTTTACTTCTGAAAGATCAAAATCATTGGTGACTCCTTCAACTTCCTGTATCCCTCTCCCCTCCTTCTCGCCCATACATCACTAACCCATCCCTTTACCTATTCTAACAAGTCGCTAACCTTCACTTTATTGTTCACTTATTTATTTATGGCAGATTTTTCCCGTCCTTTATGTACAAAGCTTTATCTACAAAGCCTCCCAGGCTGGCTAAAATAATCACGACATAAATGCACAATTAATATTAATATTAGGAAGAAGGATGGTAAGTCCAAATAAAACCAACTCATCTAATGAATCATCTAATAAGTTCTAGGTGTATAGGGGGGGAAACGTCTGTTGCTGAAAAGATACCAAACTTGGTGGTAGGGAAACTTCCCAGGCAGAGGGGGGAGCATCAAAGAAAAGGCATCAGCTTGCAGCCTGCCACACCACAGAAGGTGAGGGACCTGAAGACAGGACCCTAACAAAGGTGTGAATAGAGATTCAGGCTTAGAGGAAAGGGGTGTAGTTCTATGGCACATCCCATGCTTTGTTTCAGATGGGGCCCAAGTTCAATCAGCTGGTGCTGAGACACTGTGGGCAGCCTTTTCCAGTCAGAGGAGGTAATCCTGGATGAGTCACTACTCAATATTCATAGGATAATTTAATTAAGGTAGGCTGGAATAGGGATGACAGATCTTCCAGTTTTTCTCCAGCATTCTATTTTATTTTATTTGCAAAAAAACAAAAAACAAACAAACAACGTCAGGTTCTCCCTTTCCGCAATATATGCTTAATGAATGTTGGTACGTTCTCCTCAAACAAACTAGAAGGGAATTTGCACCCATTTGCACTGACCAAATTCAACAAGCACAACTTTGCCCACCATGGAGGGGCTCATGCTATACTCACCTGCCACTTATGTGTTAAAGAGAACAGGAGCAGGGAGGAGGAGAAAATCCATTCATTAATATGAATGAACACAGAGATTGAAACTCAAGCTTTTAGCAATAAACACTCAATGCCTAGGGCCTGGATGGATGAATCTATCAGATTCGGTATCTCCCACATTTGGTTTTCTTCGATTTTTTGAATCTTAGAACTGCAGAGCTAGAAGGGACCCTATGGATCATCGAGTCCAACCCCTGTCAAGGAGGCCCAGTGGGGAATCGAACTCCCAACCTCTGGCTCCACAGCCAGAGGCCTAAGACACTGAGCTATTCAGCAGTCCTCCTTCACGTCCTCTTCCCCCTGCCTCCCCCTTTATCTCTCCTCCTTTCCTTTTAAATATGAAGAAACATGTGAATTTTAGAACCACTTTATAAATATGAATTGAAATGAATTTCACTCCTATCTTGTTTCTGGTCTCAGGACATTTGGAATGTGAAAGTTTAGAACTAGCACCTTGAATTATTTTGCTTATATCAACTTTGCTTCTTGATTTTTAAAAAAATAAATAAATTGTATTCCTTAATGCAATAAACATATTAAATAAATATACTGGACAGGTTCTAGAACATTCATGGCCATTATAGTTACTTCTAATGCAATGATAAGTCTTTAGATGAAAGGTAGAATTTTGCTACTTTTCATTACCGTCTCATTATGTCTTACATATCCTTTTCACCTGAGAGATCATGCAGTCAAGCTGAGGTCTACATTAATTTTTCATTCATGAAGTTACAGCTCCCTCTTGTGGTCATAATAAAAACAGCTTTTTCCTTAGGATGGGTGTATTTGATTTCTAAGATCATCTACTTTCAGGGGGGGAAATAGAAATATGAAATGTCTAAGTTGTCTACCAGCAGCAGTGGAAAGGAGAGCTAAAACCCTATTATTTTTAACACAGAAACAGAAAGAATATTAGCTTTTAATTATGTAAACCACCATTGTACACTCATTGTCCTCAGCTTTAAATGTGGTATTTCAATGATGTAAGCCACCTTGGGTCCTTTTTAAGGAGAAAGGTGAGGTAAAAATATTTGAAAGCAAGCAAGCAAGAAAGAAAGCAAGCAAGCAAGAAAGAAAGCCTACACATTTTGGAATTCAGTGGATCTTCAGAAATTATAAGTGATTCCCAAAATATTTGGCATCATACTGTCCTTTTGACATCAGATAAACCCTCACAGGTCCCCTGGTTCCTTCCATAGGTAGGTAGGTAGGTAGGTAGGTAGGTAGGTAGGTAGGTAGGTAGGTAGGTAGGTAGGAAGGAAGGAAGGAAGGAAGGAAGGAAGGAAGGAAGGAAGGAAGGAAGGAAGGAAGGAAGGAAGGAAGGAAGGAAGGAAGGATGGATGGATGGATGGATGGATGGATGGATGGATGGATGGATGGATGGATGGATGGATTTGTGGTTTCAAATTCAAAAGTAAACGTAGACATGTAATAAAAAAAATTCAAAGTAAAAATAAAGCACAAATAGTTGTTTTTTCTTTAGACATACTACATTCTAGTAATTATATCTACCACATAAATTTGTTCCAGCTTATAAAACATTATTTTTCCTTTCAAAGGTCATCACAGTTGTGTATCCCCTCATTTGAAGTTCTTCCTACACAAACTCAAGGGGAAAACGCACAACCACCAGTTTAGGAGCCAGGACAGTTGGGAGATCTCACGTTCAGTTAAAATGACACCAGGAGGTGAATTTTGCTCTCTAACACTCACATACAAATGCATTAAATATGTTTTCTGAAAGATAGATGTATCAACATATAGGATCTATCTAGTTGAGTGGCAGATGGAGGGTGCTAATGGGAACAAAGCACACAAGAGTCTACTGAATTCATAGGTAGAATTCCAAAGAACTGTCAAAGCTAATAATAGCACTAAGCTGAGCTTATCTCGACTTGCTGTTGTCATGTGCTGTCAAGTTGCTTCCAACATACGGTCATCCTATGAATTAGTGATCTCGGAAAGGGCTTGTTATTAACATCTATTTAGAAGGTTTGAATTATTTCACAGACACCAGTCAGGACTAATGACAAAATCTTGCCCCAAAGCTGAACAACGGATGATGTTATTGTGTCCCAAAATGTTGATATTGAGGTGATAGTGACAAGACACTGACTCAGACCATCTGATGAGGCCATGACATGAGGGTGTATCTGAGATCTTTGTGTCTTATGCTAAACATTGATGCAGTCATAGGATGTACAAAGTGGGGCACTGGATGAGGGATGGATATGGGCTCACTGAAATTTGAACTAAGATAGAGTCTTAAAAAGATGGAGGGTCTTTGGTAGATGGTACTGGATTTGGAGACTTGGTTGCTTATATGTTCTGCATGGGGTTCTATACCCCTTATGGGGAAGGGCATTTACTCAGGGATTTTCCTCTAAGTGGTCTCAGTAGTTAACAGTATCTGTTACCATCTTTGGGCAGTATAGCAATATGGCAGCAATCCACACACTGGTAATTCAGATTCAACTGTATTGATGCAGCCAGTGTAGGGCTTCATTTGGAAGTGACAACAAGAGCAGAATGTATTGGCTGGGCTGTTTCATGGAGCCTCCTAGTCCATTCCCTGCAATTCCTGTGCTGAAAGATCTTCACTCACTGCCACTGAATTATAGCTGCAAAAGAGTGCATCTCTGTTATTGTGCAGTAGAGTAAATCAATATTCTACAAGGCAATCCGAAAAATGGGGGGAGCCCAAACAAAAAAAACACACCTTTCACATTGGGCTTCAGATCAGCACCAAATTAGGCATGGGTATAACAGGCAATCAGCTCTTATTCTGTGCCAAATATGTGGAGGTTTGGGCAAAGGGTTTGTGAGTTATGATATTTTTTAAAAGGACAATTGTTTCCCCCGCCCCGTCCAGAAATAGGAGACTGCAAATGACCCCAGATTTAAAACAGATCACATAAATTAAAAAGACCAACCTTGCTTATCTTGAAAGGGAATGGTTGATTCCACTTGCCTTTTTATTTAGAAAGAACCCAGGCTGCAGGGACTGAAATATTGATCCTCAAATAAAGGCTTTTCAAAAAGGGAAAACAGCCACTTTGTTATAAGTCTTTTCCTACACTCTGTACTTTTTATATTGACTGTGCACACAGAGCATGTGTGGTACAAACAGGATCTTCAGAAATGAAACATTGTACACATTTGTAAGCAGGGACATTTCTCTCAGAATTTCTGAGACCATATAGTCTCTTCACATGAGTTTTTTGGCAGGACTCAGCTTCACCTCTGGGGCAATCTAAACATTCATCCTGACAATTGCTTTCTGTTTGGGTAAGAAATGGTTAACTGATGAAAAAAGGAGTCCGGTTCTGAGATTTTTCCCCCCTTCCTGGTGTCTCTTTGTGAATGGTAGTGAGCACAAGAGAGTATCCTGTAGACCATACTGACTGTTGCCATTGATGTTGTTAATATTCAGGCTGCCCTTTGCTATGTAGAGTTTTGCATCTTTTTTTTCCTGCTGGCAATGTGAGCTTGATAATGTGCAGCAATATTGGGCCATTTCCTGGTGTTTGGAATCATGGGCACAGAAGCACAATATTCCACATTCATAAACTAGTGGTTTTCTGAAGAGTTGAATTACTCAACTTAGCTTGTTGTACTGTGTGTGGTCAAGTTGCTTCAGGCAACCCTATGAATGAGTAGCCTTCAAAGGCCTGTGTATATCACTTTAGTGAAGACCTTCCTCTGCACCACAATTATGGCTTTTTATGTTGAATCATTCCATCTCACTTTCCATCTTCCTCTTTTCCTACTTTCTTCTACTCCTCCTTCCTATGGTCTTTTCCAAGGAGTCTTATCTTCTCACGATGTACCCAAAGTAGGACAACCTCAGTTTAGTCATTTTTGCTTCTTGTAAGAGAGTGATATTAAGTTTGATTTTATCTAGAACCCACTTGCCTGTCTTTCTGTTGGTCCATGGTATCTTTGCCCTTTAACAGTTCAGGACTAGCATATTTGTAAGAACTCCATCTTCTGAATAAACACCCAGAATTTGCCCTCTTGAAGGGAAGGTTTCTTCACTTTATTCTTGCCTAATGAGATGTGTTTGGTTGTGGTGCAGAGGAAGGTCTTCCTTAAAGTGGTGTCCACAGCATCAAATGATCTCTCCATTGAGATTGTCAGGGTCCTGGTGCAAACTGTTTTGGGACTTTTAAAATGAAAAGCAATGTGAAAATATCCTTAAGTCAAGTAAAGTGACACTTCAGAAAATTGCAGGAGTCTTTCAACCTTCCCCCTTTTGAATTTTATTTGAACTTCCCTTGCCCTGTTTATCTCAACATGTGCTTATCGTTCACATGGTTGAGACAGGAGAGGTATTTGTAAAGTGAACAAATATCCTGTTTGATGTAAATTATGCATTTAATTTATAATACAAAACTCAAGCAAGACTAGGACCTTAAAATGTTACATTTCTTCAAGCATGAGTCCCAGAATCTGCCAGCCTGCATAGCTGATGATCATGCTGGCTGACACTTCTGAGATTTGTACTGGAGGACGAGGAGGAGGAGAAGAAGAAGAAGTTGTTTCCAAGCTCTGAGCAAGAGCAGCTTCTAGCACATTGTATCCTTCTGCAACCCCTTTGCTGGTATGTTGGATTTTAGTTACTTCTGATATGTTGATGACATATCTTTAAAAGAACTGGGAAAAGTTATTCCTTAGGGGTGGAATTCTAGAACTCCTAGAATCCTCCAGCCAGCCTGATCCGTGGCCATATAAATTTCATAAATTGCTTTTGGAGTGCAGGGAATTTTTCCTAAGAGCAAAGTGAATCAGCAAAGATTCCTTTCACCAGAAGATGGCAGCAGGCTCTTGTATCCTCGGCAAGACTATTCCTGCTTTCCCTTTCTTTTCAATAGGCAACACTTTCCTCTCTGAGGTGGAATAATCTGGAAACAAAAAGTGCCATTGTATCTGATCAATATTGCAAATCAGCAACTTCTTTGTTACTTTGAGCTTGATTTGGAAAACTACAGAAGAATAAATGTGAGCTGGAATGGAAACACTACCAGTGGCTTGCAATCCAAGTGGGCAGGGTTTGGGGGAAGCTCATCCCACTGTTTCGGGGGACAACCCTTCTCCCTTGTTCAGTCCATGGGCTGTCCTTAGGAAATAAAATTCAGTCATCATATTTCTTTTTCTTCATCAGAATCGAAAGCAAACAGCCAAAGAACTGGCTGGTTAGTTCAAATAAAATATTCAAATATTTGAGGCTTCTTGAGTTTATTGCCCTATTATTGTTGTAAACTTAAGCCTGTGGCTTCCTTTAGAAAATTAATCTTATTTGTGTTTGGTCTTCCTCTTTTCCTGCTGCCTTCCACCTTTCCCAGCATTATGGTCATGATGTGTCCAAAGTAGGACAGCCTGAGCTTCAACATCTTTGCCTCCAGAGATAATTCAGGCTTGATTTAATCTAAGACCCTCTTTGTCTTGAGCTTTGCCCAAGGTATCTGCAAAGCTCTCTTCCAGCCTCACATTCCAAATGAATCATTTTTTTCCCTGTCCACTTTCTTTACTGTTCAGCTTTCAAACCCATATATACAGTGATCAGGAATACAACAGTATGAATTAGCTTGCTCTTGGTCTCCAGTGACCCATCCTTACACCCGGGGATTCCTTTCTAATTCCTTCATTGCTGCCCTTCCGAGTCTCAGTCCTCTTCTGATTTCTTAGCTGCAATCTCCATTTGGATTGATGGTTGAACCAAGTTATACAAAATCTCTAACCACTTCCATTTCATCATTTTCAACATTAAAGATGTGTAGTTCTTCTGCAGTCATGATTTTTGTCATCCAAATGTTCATCAGCAGTCCTGCTTTGGCACTTCCTTCTTTCACTTTCCCTAACAGTCATTTCATGCAATTGCTGCTTTCTGCCAGTAAGATGGTGCCATCTGCATATCTTAAATTACTGCTGTTTCTTCCACCAATCTTTGTTCCTCCGTCATCCAAATCTAGTCCGGCTTTCTGTATGATATATTCAGTTTACAGATTTAAGGGGATAAATTGCACCCTTGTCTGACATATTTGCCTATAGGAAGCTATCCTGTCTCTCCGTATTCTGTCCTAATAGTAGCTTCTTGTCCACAATACAGTTTATGCATTAGGACAATCAAGTGATGATCACATCCATTTCTTTCAGGAAAACCCATCGTTCCTCATGATGTACACAATCAAAGGTTTTGCCATAGTCTATAAAGACTACAGACTGATCTTCTGAAACTCTATGGTGCACTCCAGTAGCCAGTGGATATTTGCAATGTGATCTTGAATGCCTCTTTCTTTTTGAAATCCAGCTTGAACATCAGGCATTTTTTGCTCCATATAAGGTAAAAGCCTTTGTTGTAACACCTTGAGCATCACTTTGCTTGCATGAGAAATTAAAACAATGGTCCTATAGTTACTGCAGTCCTTGGCTTCTTCTTTCTTAGGGATTGGAATGTATATTGAGCATTTCCAGGCTGTGGGCCACTGTTTTGTTTTCCGTATTTGTTAACTTATTCTTGTTAGGATTTTGACTGATTTGGCCTCTGCGGCTTGAAACAATTGTATCAGTATTTCATCTACCCCAGATGATTTATTTCTTCCTAATGCTTTCAGAGCAGCTTTAACTTCATTTTCTAGAAATCCAGGTTCTTCATCATAGGCTTTATCTTCAAAGGAGTCTGGCATCTTTTTGTCCCTTCTGTATAAGTCTTCAGTATACTGTTTCCACCTTCTCTTTAAATTCTCCTGATGAGATAGTGTTGGTCATTCAGCATTTCTAATCTAGGTTTGAATTTCTCTTTGATTTTTTGGATCTTCTGGAAGACATGTCTTGATTTTTTCCCTTTTGTTCTTCTCCTGTATTTCTTTGCACTGGTTATTGTAGTGGTTCGCTATGTCTCTATGCAACGGTTGCTGAAAATTTGTATTTGGAGTTTTGACCTTCTGTAACCTTTTACTTTTGCTTCTCATCCGTCCTTTGCAATTTTAAGTGTTTCTTCATCATCCATCTAGGTTTTCCTTGTCTTTTTAGTACAGGGATTGTCTTTTTGCTTTCTTCCCTGATAATAGCTCTGATTTTACTCCAAAGTTCTTCTGGTTCATGGTCAATTGAGATTAATAGCACAAATTTGTTCTTTATGTGGACTTTAAATTCATCAGGAATGTTCTTTAGATTATATTTTGGCACTACGATTCTTTTAGTGTTTACGATCTAGTTTACGATCAGTACCACACTTGGCTCCTGGTCTTGTTTTAGCTGAGAGAATACAGCTTCTCCATCTCCTGCTTCAAATTGCATAGTCTATTTGGTTTCTATATTGACCATCTGGTGATGTCCACATGTATAGCCACCTGTTTAGTTGCTTGAAGCATGTATTTGCAACAAACAGATCATTGACTTTGCAGAATTCTATGAGGGGTAACAAGATCTCCATCTTGTAATGACAGTAGAAACTAGTGGCATTCTCCCCCTCTCAGCCAGAAAACTCTAGACCAAGCAGCTATCATCTCTAGAACCATGGTCCTTATCTCCCCAGCACCCTGATGTCTATCCTGACAGTACTTCACAGCCCTAGTCTTATTTTCCCCATCCCCTGTGTGTTATATTTCTCTCAGGTTTGATCCAATATGCTGCTAGCTATATTGTTCTTATTGGTGAGACTGGATGATTCTTCCTCCCACACATTTTAAAAATCTGCTTCAACAGATGAGGAAATCTTCCAGGATAGATTTTCTGGTGGCATGGAGAGCTTGTGGGGAGGAGAGAAGGAGAGTACTGTAGCAGAGGCAGACATGTGATCATGTGGTAGTGTAGGTGCCTCTGGCCTCACTAATATGTTTTCCATTGGTAGCAGAAAGCAAAGAATATGAGTGAATCAGTCACACACATGGCACAAACAGGCACACAAACAGACTGGCGTCCCCACCCCTGGTAAAATGTGAAAGAGAACAAAACTAATGGAATGTTTTTTAAAATAGGTGGGCATGAAGAGCTTTGCACACACATGCAGAGATGCACACATGTATGCTTAAGGAGAACAATGTATATTCAAAATGCATATTGCATATTCAAGCACTGAAAAGGTAGGTATTGGAACCATAGAGACATTTCATCCATAGCAAACTGGTCAGGGTTTGAGGGTTTCACTTCTAGCAAGTATTTTGAGGAACAATGAGAGAAGCAATGAAATGTTTACATAATTCCTGAAATTTATTTGCTAAATGATTTTTTTTAAAAGTCCAAACTTAATATGAATAAGCTGTAGTAGTGTTATTTCAGCCGGATAGCTTACTGAGCAGGTATCTGGCTGCAGACCCAGAGGCCAGGAGTTTGATTCCTTTCTGTGCATGCTAGAAGAGTCAGACTGTGTGTCCTTGAGCAGGCTCCCAGAGTGCCCGCAGAAAAAGGGACTGGCAAATGACATTTGAGTTCTCTATACCGAGAAAAACCAAAGGGTTGCCGTAAGTCCGAATCAACTCAACAGTATGTAATTATTAATACATGTTATTTTATCCTTTTCTTTTGTTGAAAGAATGAACACAGATTCAGGAGAAGAAATACAGTCAAAAATAAAACCAATGAAATTAAAGAACTCAAAACCATCAGATTTCTACTGAGATGGCTGATTATGTCCATGTCCAAATCCTTCTCTAAGCTGAAATTCAGTAGCTGGCTCACCACCAGCTTCCAGGTTCTTGTCAGCACCAGGAGGAGGAGCCCTGCATCTGTATAGTAGGTTAGAGCAGAAGATCCCAACAGTTCCTCAACAACAGATCACAATTATGCTTAAAGGCCAAATAAAAAAATGGAAAGAGAAGCAGCCTAGAGGATCTCCAGCTGGGAGGATATTCCACTGTCTTTGTGCTGCCAAAAACATTCCCTCTCATACCCTTTCCCTGCTGCCCTGCAATAAAGACACAAGAAGTCAGCTGCTCTCAACTGTCAGGCAGAGTCATGTGGGAGAAGGCAGCTTGTTTCTAAGACCTGGTCCCAAACGATTTAAATTTCATAGCTGGAGCCCTAGGCATTCTTTAAATTAAACCCCCAAACAAGGAGGCAACCGGTATAGATTCAAAGGGGCAGATTCTGACCCTTGGGCCCTTAGATAACCGGCTGATGGCTCCATTGGAGCCCATCTGAAGATTCTAAACTATTTTATTTAAAGGTAGTTTGTGTCAATCCAGCATAGATGTGGCCAAGGCTCGGTTAACTTGTGAGGCTTCTGATATTTCTCAGGAGAGACGTTCCTTCATGACATATCCTTCTAAAATGATTTCATGTGTCAAACATGTTTCTTCCTCTCCTCCTCCCACCAAGACATCCACATGCCTCACATGTTGTTAACAAGTAGTGTCCTACTCATGTAGGGTTCAGAGCCAGAGAGAGTAATATGTCAAATATCATACATTTTACCTTTTTCATTTTTAGTGGTCTGAGTCTAAATCCAGTGACCTGTTAAATGTTCTCTGTTAGAACAGGAGGAGTCTCACCTGCCTCCCATTCTTTTCCCTGCACCTCTCGGTATCTTCTCAAAACCTGCTTTAGAGGCTTCCCAGCACTCGCAAGAAAGTTCCAGGTATGTGGGGAAAGTTGCAGGGTGGGAGGTGGGGACTGTCTCTCTCTGCATTCCAATAAGAGAAGCCAAGGGATCACATGCTGCCATAGAGCTCATTCAAGGTTTTCTAAGAATGCCAACCAAGACAGCCAGTCTGAACTAGAATTTTGGAAATGGCAAGATTTATTCAAAGCCCTCCCTGCCTCTCTCCGAACCTGTGAAACACGCTCCATTCTGAGATCCCACCTGTTCTCACTTTGCACTTCAGTGCATTTCAGAAGGGTGAAGAGGTATCTCTTCACAGTGGCCTTTTAAATGGCTGTGAAGCTCAGTAACTATTGTGATGATGGGAATAAAAGTGTCAGTTGTTTTCTGTTCATTAGCTGCCTTGATCACACCATGTTAAGTGGAAAGGTGGGACTGAAAAGGAATAGATAGATAGATAGATAGATAGATAGATAGATAGATAGATAGATAGATAGATAGATAGATAGATAGATAGATAGATAGATAGATAGATAGATAGATAGATAGATAGATAGATAGATAGATAGATAGATAGATAGATAGATAGATAGATAGATAGATAGATAGATAGATAGATAGATAGATAGATAGATAGATAGATAGATAGATAGATAGATAGATAGATAGATAGTGCTGAACTCGTGTCTGGACCTGATAATGGACTGGATGAGGGTTAATAAATTGAAACTCAATCCAGACAAGATGGAAGTGCTGTTAGTGGGTGCTTCGCCGGACAGGCTGGAGAGCCATTTCCCTGCCCTGAATGGGGTTACACTCCCCCTAAGGGACAGGATCTGCAGCTTGGGGGTGCCCCTGGACCCCAGTCTAACTCTGGAAGCCCAGGTGGACTCGGTGGCCAGGGGTGCCTTCCTTCAGCTGCGGAAATTATACCAGCTACGACCCTACCTGGATGAGCGGAGTCTCATGACAGTTACACACGCACTGGTAACATCTCGCGTAGATTACTGCAATGCGCTCTACGTGGGGTTGCCTTTGAAGACGGTCCGGCGACTGCAACTGGTCCAGAATCGAGCTGCGCGGCTGGTGAGTGGTGGGGCCGCTAGGAAACACATCAAGCCGATTCTGTTTAAATTACATTGGCTACCAGTTGCTGCCCGGGCCCAATTCAAAGTGCTTGTTTTGACATATAAAGCCCTAAATGGCTTGTGCCCTGGATACCTGAAGGACCGCCTCCTTCCATGTGAACCTACCTGGCAGTTAAGATCTAGCCAGGGGGCCCTTTTGAAAGAGCCGTCCCTCAAGGAGGTAAGAGGGATGGCTTGTAGACAAAGGGCCTTTTCGGCAGCTGCCCCCAGACTATGGAATGCCCTCCCGAAGGAGATTCGTCTGGCGCTGATGCTGATGACATTTCAGCACCAGGTCAAAACCTTCCTGTTCCAGAAGCCTTTTAATTGAAATAATATCAACTGTGGGTCCTGATGGCAATTTTTAGAGTATATATTTTAATTGCATTTTAATTGTTTTGTCTTTTTATTGTATTTTAATTGTTGTAAGCCGCCCAGAGACCTTTGGGTAGCGTGGGCGGCATATAAGTTAAATAAATATATAAATATTATAAATATAGACAGACAGACAGACAGACAGACAGATAGATAGATAGATAGATAGATAGATAGATAGATAGATAGATAGATAGATAGATAGATAGATAGATAGATAGATAGATAGATAGATAGATAGATAGATTAGATAGATAGATACCCACAGTTTTGGGATTGCATGAATTGCAATGACCGGGCACATTGTTTAAGTAGCTTCAAGCCACAAAACACACCAGCTGTTTCAGTGCACAGTGATTTAGCACCTGTGCCAGCCTTAGTCTATAAATGGAAATGCATTTCACAACCTAGGGGGCTAAGAAAGTCAGTTGTGCCTCAAGTGCCACCGTTTTCTGAACAGCTTTCTCACTATTAATTGAAGTGGTACGTATGTGTGCAAATATGTGTGGGACAGCACATATGTGTGCTTTGTTTATCAACTCTGTACTTATCCCAAAAGAAATCAGACACAGACATTCAAGTGAGTTCACACTCCGAACAGAGGACATTTATAAATAAGCTGTTTTGAGTTCCTTCCAGTTACCTCCAAGCAACTCCTGTTGGCATGTCATCACGAGTCTACCAAGGAGTTGGGTTACCCACAAGCTTGAGTTCTGCATTCCACAGGCATTTCTAAGCCTGAAACAGAGAAGGACAACCTCCTACTGTTCTTGTTGCCTCACAAGGTACAAGCAGGGTGTTGCATGACAAGGAGGCGTTATAAATATAAAACTTAGGAAAGAAGTTGTGGCTAGTGCATTTCGTAATGATGTAGAATTGATTTATTTTGTGTGTGTTTTTAAATGCTACACAGTGTTCTGAAAGTTTGAGGAGGATACATTTCAGGGTAAGTTTAAAGGAGGGTAACTTTTGAGACCTCTTAACTCAAAAATGTTTTATGAAATTTCCACAAGACTTCTGATGTTTATAATTTTATCACACTACGATATTTCAACCCTAGTTATAGGACAGCAGCTGAAAGCAGTTCCTTCTTGTACATCCCAATGGAACACAGCTCATAGATTTGTTTTCTTCTTTTCAAGGCTATATCAACTTCCCAAAATGATATTTAAATATCTGGGCTTTCTAATCAGAACTAGTTCCCAGTTCCTAGATGGTCCCATGCAGGGATGACATGTAGTTCTCCCAGTTAGACATCCTAAAACCATAATGAGCAGAAACTCACCAGTCTCCACCTTTTGAAAATACTTACCATTTTATGAACTAACCAAGCCATGAGGGAGATAGGATTGACCCAAGAGGTTTTGGTGCCTGAGACATAGGACAAGATAGGACTTCTTCCGTTCCATGCAGAGATGCTGCCTGGACTGAGAGCAAATGCTTACTGCAATGTTGGCAATGGGATAGCATCTTCCACTGTACCTGAGGCAGCACACTAATTTGGGGGGAGGAAGGTGAGTGGAGGACTGGCTATACATAACTAGGTTCCCCAATAGAAAAAAATGGCAAGGGGAGAGCTCAGAGTAACATCTGGGAGGATGGCCCCACTGTCTTTATCTAATGCAAGGGGGAGCAGTCTCACCAAGTTTCCCAGTAGATCAAGCCCTGACAAGAGGGAGTAGTGGAAACAGTAACTGAGAATGAAGCTAAATTCTCTGGCTAAGTTTTCCTCACATTCTATGCTATTTCCACAGAGAAATAATTGACAATTAATAATGGGGAGCAGCCCCTGGCCCAGCCCATGCCCAAATGAGGACACGGAGATAGATGCCTGATTCTCCTTGCAGCCTTTTGAAAGCACTCTGAGCTGATACTTGTCCAAATCCATGTCAGTATTTGTGTCTTTCCAGATCTTAATATTTGTGTGTGTGTGTGTGTGTGTGTGTGAGAGAGAGAGAGAGAGAGAGAGAGTGAGTGAATTCTTGTAAACAGGGAAAACACAAAGAACTATAACAATTTATATCTTTCTATGCATGGCAACCTCAGTCTGAGCCCTTCTTGAGTGTCTTGGTCATTGGGGTATCCAGTGATGTCTAGGGCTTTGTTGGGATTCTGCTGTCTCTCACATTGTTCTTTGGTGCCAGCAGCGTAATCTCACTTTAAATCACTCCTGTTCATAGATTAAGGATCTGAACAGTACATTTAGCCATAGCAGAAACTCAGAGCTCGGCTACATGTCATAATACTCCTGGATTTACACCAGGTTCATCATGCTTGAAATCAAATTAAAAATATCTGTCCACATGACGTACACCTAAGTGCACATTTTATTTTGTTCAGAAAATGTGTATATATTTTTAAAAAACCACCCACAAGGGGGCTGTTTATCTAAAGTCAATTCTGTTCATGCTTTTTAAAAACTCCTTTTGGCTTGTGTGAACACCTGTGCCAGAGTAAATAGTGTCCGTGAGATGTGTGCGACAGGTGCCAAGTACAAAGGGTTTTGGACTGCAGGATCCCCTTCAATCTGAACTGTTTGTTCATTTGTTTGTTTGTCTGTTTGTTCATTCATTCATTCATTTGTTTGTTTGTTTAAAATAGTTACACGCTGCTTTTCTTCTAGAGGATCCAAGGTGGCTTTTCAAAAAGAAACAAATTTAAATATCAAAGTTAAAAACTCTTCCTTTAAAAAAAATAACTTTTTATTTTATCCCTGTATCAATCTAGTACTACACCTATTCAAAACATATTAAAAAAATATTAAAAATTGTGAGGAGACTGCAGACAGGCTGCTGTTGCCAATGCTGTTACCCCTTCAGCTGCACTAAAACTTGCCATTCTTGCTCCCCCAACCACTTCCTGGAAACCCCTCACCAGAATACGGACTGGGCAGAGGCAAGGAATCTCATGAGGAGGGGAAAGCCCTTGTCTCAGAGTCCTTTTTGGGTCAACTCAGCCCATGATGAGAAGAACAAAGAATTCATCCACTATTCTCTCCATCCCAAGGAGGAGAGGGTGACTTCTAGGTCACATCCAAATCCAAGTGAAGGAGAGCAGAACTGATCCTCCAAATACATCACTGCCTACTGCTGAGGGTTCCACCAACTCGCTCATGGGACCAGAAGGAAAATCAGGTAATCAACCAAGCAAACAAATCCTGAACCACTTGGAAAGGATTTGCTGGATCACTGAGAATGCAAGGGTAGTTCACCACAATCATTGTTTGAAAGTAGGCTCAATAATGAGTTCTTACCTATGATTTTGTTGGAATCATCATGAGATTTCCTTGGCTTGCATTGCAGTCTTTGAGTTCAACACCCAAAAAATAACTTTTTGGTCTGGTACCCAGACCATATCTTTATTCCACATAGTGGTCAGGATTCTATCAGAATGTCAGCCATGTTGTCTGGAAAAAAAATATCTCCCCAGGCCCACTAGATTATATCAGACCTTATTAGCCTCATGCAGCTGCTAATTTCAATAGATCTATTTTGATAGACAAGGAATCATTCGGATTGGAGAGGATGTGAAATGCCTCTATTTCAGATATTCCTCTTCCTGCTCAGTAGAGAAACCATCTTACCATCTGTCTGCCACTAATTGTGTTTTCTCAGCTCATGGCTACGTAGTGTAACAGACGTATGCATGTTTATCAATCATGGTGAGCAATGTGGAGAAAATCGTCGCATTTTTAAAATATGGAACTTGTTTTGTCTAAAATTGCCTTTTCCGAAAGGTTCCATACAGATTTCCTCCAATGTGGTCTCTCTCTTTCTCTTCTCCCACTGCTTCTCCATCTCTCACACACTTTTTTTGCAATAAAATGTATGAATCACAGGGTATAAAATGGTACTAATAAATTTGTTTTTAATTCAGTTTTGTGTGTTTCCACCCTGTGGTGAACTCTGTAAACATTTGCCATTTTTTTAAAAAGTGGCATTCATTCTGACATAAGTAAATGTCAGGATCCTTGCATTATTGATTGGGAAATGAAGAGTCTCACTCAACCTTTTTGCATCATAAAATCTATTGATTTCTAACAAGGCAGGGGAAACAATTTTGAAGCATTAAACATTCTCTAGCAGACATGTGAAGAGTCACATTAGTAAGCTGATGATGATGGTGATGATGATGATGATGATGACGACGATGACTATGACAATGATGATCTGATTGAGCTAATCAACAAAACTGGTTGCTTATTGACTCCAATTCCAAATGTTTCTCTCAAAATCATTTTGAAATCCTGATTTGGGTGCCAGCAAATGAGAGCACACAGCTATTTCAGCAGTGTGCACAGGTGGGTAGTGCTAAAAATATGGGCTGGCATTTGTACAACTTCAAACATGTTGTCTGGGAAATTTCCATCCACAGAAACAATGGAAATCATAATTGAAGCAATTTTAAAATTAGGTAGCTGAATGCTTAAAAAACCTCTGTAGTTTTCAGGGAGAGCTATAACATTCCTTTTTTTTTTTTTAAAGAAATGTGGTTTGGAAAAAAAATGTGACAGCCTAACTAGATAGTTCAAGTAAATGTCTTGCAAAATGTAGGACTGAAAGTTCATAGATCATAGAGGTGTTTTATGCTTCTTACAAGATGATATCCATGTTGAGCTAACAATAATAGTAAGACTATGAATCTTATTGAGAAAGGAAAGGATCAAAGATGGGAATAAATCTGAATCACATTTTCTGTCATAAGATTATTGGTTTGCTCTGAACCCTCTCTTAGGCTAATCAAAGAACAGTAAAATACAGGAGTTTTTGGTTTTTTTTGGACAGCAAAAATTCTCAATGGAAATCCAAACATTTCAAGACAGGAAGATAAAAGAGAGTTGTGTCATGTTCGGGGGGGGGGGGAATAAAACCCTTTAGAGACGGGAGCAATAGAATATGTATAAGAGATGTCCTCTGTTGCTGTCCGGCTGCCATAGAATTATAATAGTGAAGATTGCCAGAGATGCCAGTTAATGAGAAAGGGGTGGACTCTGAGGAATGTGAAACTATTCTCCTCTGTGGATCTTTGTACTTCTACTATGCAGCAAAAAGAGATTTTTAAAGAGAAATTCAAAACTAGGCAACAGAGACATGTAATGGAGAGCATCATTTATCATTCACCTATATGTAAATAGACTTCTTATATATGACAACAACATAGTGAAGTTTCACATCTGTGAAATAATCCATAATAAATCCTTTGAAGAAAAAATTGACATGTGCAATAATCCATGGTGCATCCACTAATGAAGCTTGGTTTTTCATTTGTGACTTGCATTTTTGCCATTGTTTTCTTCTTTAACAGTAGCAAGAATGTTTCCTGTGTGTTATCTTAAGGACAGGACCCACTAAGAACTTTTATATGTAAGCACTTTTGAATTCAATGGTGCCACTATTAATGTATTTTTCCATGTATAAGACACCCCATGTATAAAACGCCCCCCACTTTTCTAAATCAAAATTTCTTTCTTTGCAAGAAAGTGGAGGGGGAAAGTTCCTGCTTTCCCCCTACATTTTTGTTGCAAAAAGCAGCTTTCCCCCTCCAGGTTTTGCAAAGAAAATGTAGGGGGAAAGCGATTTATGCTTTCCCCTTACATTTTCATTGCGAAAAGCAGCTTTCCCCCTCCATGTTTTGCAAAGAAAATTTGCACATTTTCGTTGCAAATGTTTTGCAATGAAAATGTAGGGGGAAAGTAGGAATCGCTTTCCCCCTCCATTTTCTTTGCAAAACCTGGAGGGGGAAAGCTGCTTTTTGCAACAAAAATGTAGGGGGAAAGCAGAAATCGTTTTCCCCCTGCATTTTTTTTTGCGAAACTTGGAGGGAAAGCTGCTTTTTGCAATGAAAATATAGGGGGAAAGCAGAAATCAATTTCCCCCTGAATTTTCTTTGCAAAACGTGGAGGGAAAGCTGCTTTTTGCAACGAAAATGTAGGGGGAAAGCAGAAATCGCTTTTCCCCTCCATTTTTTTTTTGCAAAACCTGGAGGGGGAAAGCTGCTTTTTGCAATGAAAATGTAGGGGGAAAGTAGGAATCGCTTTCCCCCTCTATTTTTTTTTTTGCGAAACATGGAGGGGGAAACACTTTGATCCCTCCCCTCCTCCTTACTTCTGAGTATAAAACGACCCTCAATTTTTCCTTTAATTGTTTTAGGAGAAAGTGTTGTTTTATACACGGAAAAATACAGTATTTAATAGGATAGTTGTCTCCCAGTGAATTTAATGAACCACTGTTTGGTATTTGGATCTCAGCTAGCTTGCATGGGTTCATGCAAATTATGCCCTGAGCTACAACCTTCAGAATGTTTACTTGGACATCTGTTCCAACAACACTAGTGATACTTAAGAATCACTTTTACAGCAAGCATTGAAAGGAAGCAAATATTTTTGCTTGCTAAAATAAATGATTGAAAAAGGACATGTAAATGACTTTTAAATACTTACTAAAATTGCATAAAGAGGAGTAACACATAATATTTCACCCTATTGACTGATGGTAGGATCTAGGAGCAGTTCAACAAGTGCACACACACCTTGCATTCTGCGAGATAAGGTTGGAATCTTCTCCTTCAGGGAGATTACCTGAAGACTGACAACCCATCTGTTTAAGTACAGGGTGTCAGGGGCTAGACTGATGCCTTAGGCCCTGTCCTATGATTACATAGCACCTGTAACATTGGAATGCACTGTATCCATTTTCACATTTCATATACGAAGATACAGAGAATACTTACATACCTCAATGTACTGCCACAGAGTTCAAGTAACTCTAGACAGTATATTATACTGTATATAACCAAGGTCTCCCAGACCCTCAGAGGTTGCCTGTTATATAACACATTCAAAGAATCAGAAAATTTGCATTTCTTGAGAATACTCATAAGCAGATACTATTCATCTTTCTTTGGCTTATCCCTCTATGATCATGTGACTTGAAACTTCTTTAGAAGTGTTGTGTTTCAAGAATTTTTGAGACTCTGTTTAATGATCTGATAACTGTGATAGTGGGTGTGTACTCTTCCTTCTGAGTACATTGATATTTACAACATGGGGCTCTTTCTGACGTGTCTACAAGGTGGATAACATTGCCTTGTAGGTGCCCAACCTTCTGCACTAACCTCATCAAAATTTGTTCAGTCTTCTGAACTGAGAACTCATTTGTTCAAGGCCAAGGAAAAAGTTTAACTCCTTGATTTGATGTTCATTCAAGAATACTGTTGTTTGTAACACTGAATATTTAAACTGATGAAACAGAAAACACAGAATGACTGTCGTGTTATTTTTACAAATAGAATTTCAACTGTCTAAGGGAGTAAGGTAGACTCTGGGTTGAAATTAGCTGGGGGTGGTTGCAGCCTGGGTGATCAGATAGTGGGGTCTGAGAGACTGAGACAAAGGCCTCCTGAAAGATCTTAAAAAGCAGATGGAGTTGGGTGTCATCAGCATACTGGTGGTACCAGACCACGAAATTCTGGACAGACTCAGTTTTTTCATGTATATGTGAAATAGTATGGGGAATCATGGAACCCTGAGACACTCCAATGGTCAAGGTGTTGAACAGGAGTCTCTCAGCACCCCTACCATTCACAAACTGACACCAATCAATGGAAAATGCTAGAAACTGACCCCCCCCCTTTTTTATCAGTTAACCACTTCTCACCCAAACACAAAACAATTGTCAACGCTGTTTTTCAACAAGTATGAATGGTAGTGGGCAGAAGAGAGTATCCTGTAGACCATCTTAACTGCTGCCATTGGTGTTGTCAATATCCAAGCTACCCTTTGCTTGGCATCCTTTTTCCTGCTGGCAACGCGGGCATGATATTGTGTAGCAATCTTGGGCTATTTCCTGACTTTTTGAATCATGGGTACAGAAGCACAATATCCCACATTCATAAACCAGATGTTTTTTGAAGAATTGAGTTGATATCTAATTAAATATTTCATTTCTTCTGCACTGAAGAATAGCATACCTTGTGTCTGCTGAAATATCAAGTCCTGAGGAAAAAATACATTTTAGAAAGAATTGAAGTCTTGTTCATTTTTAAAAGAAAATACACTTGACCTAGGTTCTGTATGACACTGAATTTACTAGATAGACACTTCCAAAGTAAATCAGGAGCTTTTTCAAAAATAACAGTCTAGAGAAAGGGCAGGAAATCTTTACAGCTTTTGTTCCGAAAGATACCCACTGTTGTGCAAAGGAACCTGGGGAAAATTCCCTAAACAGCCGGATGTCCTGATGCTAACAATCTTCTCGCATTACTACTTAACGACTCATTGCTTCTCCATGTTCAGAGGTGAGCTCCATGAACCGAGCCAAGAAAAACCAAATAGTGAAAAATAATCCTTTGTCCATTCCATTCTTTCTTCAATCATGCATCTTCCACTCTGAGATCATTCCAGGAGGTACGGATCCTAATGTTTCCAGACCTCTGTGGGTTACTGATATGATTTTAATTTTTTGACCAGATGCAGCGGAATTAGATATCCATTTTTATCAACACAAGAAAAAAGGGAGTAGTATGTAGACAGGTTTGAGGGCAATGTCTTCCTCTTTGGGAAGGTTCCTGGGCTTCCAGATGACACTTTGTCTCTGTTGACAGTGTCAGCAGTAATTAAGGATGGACAGAACCATCCTTGGGAAAGTTCCAGGAACTCAGCTTGATCTGTTTCTTTAATTTGATACCATGTCCCTTTGAAATCCATTTGGGATTATTGAAGCTCAGTGTATAAAACTTTAAATCTGTCAGATATTTGTGATGCGTATATGTGTGTAGAGGGAGGGGATCAGCAAGCCTTCTAAAGATGTCTGCCAGACAATTAGGCCTTCCTGATGGATGTCCAGTGCAACTGCAGACTTGATCCCACAATTTTGTCTCCAGTGGAAAGCAAGGATGGGCAACCAGAGAACTTTTCAGTAACCCTGACAACAGCTCTGTAAGGAAAAACAAACAAACCCAAGACTTATTCTATATTGCAGATGTGGGTCTGAGGCTGATAGAGAGGGATATTTGCCTAAAGTTGTCCTTTGAGTTCACAGCTGGTAGGAGATGGAAATCCAGGACATGTCAGCTCAGAAGCTACTCAGTGGCTGAAATTCTGTTGTGCAGCTCTGCATCACAATGGAACTGACATCATCAACAGAGCAAACTGCTGTTTATCAGAGGGAAATCACTGCTGATTAAAGGTGACTTTGGGGTGCGCACTCTTCATATACAAAGCAACTAAGTCAGATACAGCTGGACATCTCCAAGGAAAACTTTAATCAGCAGTGATGATATAAACACTGCTCCCATAGAGCTGTGCAACAGGATTTCAGGCATTATGTTGCAAAATGTGGTCAACTGCTTTAATTATATATTTTTCAAATTCTGCTTACATTTGACCTCTCACAGGACAAAGATGGATAATTTAATGCAAGACAGAAAACATTCTGTTACTATTTTGGATTTGTTCCCAAAGTAAGTATTGAAGACAAGGAGGAAAAAAATGTTACAGACCCAAGGAAATCATCCCTCAAAATTTAAAATGTATGGTGCAACTTCATAGGTGGTCAGTGTTTCAGCTGCTTTCAAAGTGTGTGTCAGGAGGGATTAATGGGTTGTCACCTTGAATTGCTAATCTTCTCCTTGCCTGTTTTAGCTCTGCATCCCGGGTTCAAAGAAACCCCATTTAAACACAGCTTTACACCAACAGTGAGAACTAGGCTGGAAGACCTAATACTCAGAAGGGCCATGGCCTGGATCTCAGTGAGTTCTATGGGATGCCACTCAGAGCACAATCAAAAGTCAAAGTGGCTTGTTCCCCCCCCCCCCATTAGAGTGGCTACCATCCATTCGTGTGTGTGTGTGTGTGTGTGTGTGTGTGTGTGTGTGTGTGTGTGTGTGTGTGTAGATAAAAGACATGCTTCCTGAAAATGTCATACTGTGGGGGTGGGAAGGCTGCAACTCTAAATCCTCCCCCCCTCCCCCAAATGTATTAAACTATGAGGGTTTGTTATGAAAAGCCCCCCTCCTCCCCTTTCTCTCTTTTAATACCCTTGTGTCTCCCTCCCCACTTTCTATCATTCCCTGTAGATTCTGTAATAAAAAAAATGCTGGTCTAAATTAAAGGTCATCAGGCTTATTGGGCAGGTTTTGTTCGCATTCAGATGTATGGAGAGAAAGTAAGGGAAGGCGCTAAAACACATTTCAGGCAGATTTCACTGTTCACCTCCTGAGGGTTTAAATGTCACAGGGTGGAAAGGTGATTTACAGCTTATTGAGGTGTTCTCATCCAGCTGAGCCTCGGAATGAAGACAGAACACAGCCTGGCCTTTTGGCTTTGAACTAGCACAATATTTGGTGAATCTCCCCTACTACTGACCAGAAATTTTGCGTGCATGTTACAAAACCTCCACAGATTGTGAAAGCCATCCACTCAGAAGTAAATGTTCATTCCTTCCATTTTGCAAGGGGTTTTGTTAAGATGTTTTATCACCCTTCTTTTGTTCAAATGCAAGAGTAGGCAATACTTTTATAGATCACTACAAAAAAAAAAAATCATCATAGAATCATAGAAAAGTGAAGATGGAAGAGGCCTACAAGGCCATCAAGTCCAACCCCCTTGTGACGATCACCTCCTTGAGGCACCTACATTTTGTGGCCTCACAAAGGTTCCAGTCGTTTTCCTTTCACTGCCACCAGTGGATTACCTCAATCCACAAAATAAATGACGTTTGATCAGACACTTGTATTGTGAAAGCAAACAAAACTTATTTATTAAAGTGAATCAAATTTAATAATCACAGATGTTCTACAGATGTACATACTATTCTTTTGCCATATAATTTCCACCTTCTCTATCTATTTATCTTAACCAGTATCTAACTCTATCTCTATCTCTTCTCTCTCTGACTCTCTGACTAACTCTCACTCTGACTAACTCTGACTAACTCTCTCTGGCTCCATCTTTTAAACTTTCTCTCGGCTCCGCCTCTCAACCACATTAGCATAGGACATGAATAATACATGACTTATACCTAACAAAGGGCGAACGCTACACCCCTGCTCAATGCAGGAATACAATATGTGAGCTTTCATGGATCAAAACCACTTTGTTAGGTATATACCAGTGTGAAAACTTAAAGTCCAAAAGTTCATGGCAAAATGGATTTTGCCAGGAAAGTTACTCTTAGATGTAAAGTCCAAAAGTTACATAAAGTCCAAATGAGGCATTTTTGCCAGGCATGTCTTTCTTAGATGTAAGCCAGGAAAGATACAGGCTGCGTTAGAGCTGTTGTTTTAAAGTTACAACTGAGCCAGCTGTGGATTGGATATCACACCCTAGTTCTTCAATCAGAGAGGCAAACAAACACCTTCCAATTTGGCCTTTCTTTAAAATGGACATGTCTCTGCTTGTTTGTGGTAGTGTCAAGTTTTACTGCGGTATTTGTGAACTGTTATTATTGTTGTGATTTATTAATTTGGATTTGGAGGACTGATTTTTATCAGTGATGGGTGACCTCTGGTCCTCCAGATGTTGCTCAACTGTATCTTCTAGGATCCCTCACTCTGGACTACGCCAAACACCTGGAGGACCACAATTTTATCCATATCTGTTGTAAATATTGATGAACTGGGCTTTTTAAAAAAATCACCTTGAGTCCCTCTCGGGGAAGGAACATGGAGCTAATGGCCATCACTGAGAGATGATGAGTTGTGCCTTACTTGGTCAGCCATTCCTTCCACAACGTATGAAGCAACTTAGTCAGCAAAGTGTCATTTGAAGTCGGTAAATTCCTGCCCTCTGAGAATGCCATTGAAATGAATGAAGCTGGAAGGCACCGTATGTTGCACCCTTGGAAGCAAGATATTACATCCAATAGAGAAATCAGGTAATTATCTTTGGTGTTTGTAATACATCATTCCGAATGTATAAAGTGCATCTCCCTGGCTCCATTGTTCAGGCCCTCAGCTGCTCTGCAGATACTCTTGACAAGCAATCCTCCTCCATGAATGGGACCTCTGCTTTACAATTCACTTGGCATCATTCCTCCTGAGGGTTGCCAGCTCAGTAAGCCAATGACTCCACTGATTTCCATCTCAGCAAATGACTTTCCAATCCAAAAGGCCAGGGGAGTTTCTTTATTTAATAGGCTGGAAACTGGAAATAGTACGAGTTGCCAAAAGACAAAACAGCTGTATAAACTACATTTGCTCTTAATTTAACCCAGCGTCCCTCCCTTCCTCATCTACCTGATTCAACTCCTTATCACGTATTATTAGAAAGGGAGGGTCAAAATTTCGCAGTTCAGCTGAGAAGAGTAGATTGCTCAATTCGGTTTCAAACAAGTCAAATGTAAATGTTCTATATTTCTAAGTATCCTGTTGACAATTATTGGTCTCTAATTACCAATTAAGCTCACAGACCACTGATTTGTACACTCTGTGCCCACCTATACTTTTTTACCCCACTTCTTGGATTTACAATAGAGAAATGGACCATGGCTCCTGATGTTACACTTGTCTTGGTCTCTGTTGTTGAAAGCATCCATCTCAGCCAAAAATAAAGATGTCAATTTTCATCCTTGTCAAGGAGGCACCAAAGCAAAATGTGTACAGCGGAGGTTACTCAGACAATAAATATCAGGTAGTTAGGTGGAGATTGTGAGTCCTAAATTCCTCTGACACCATGTATTCTCAAGTACGCATCTAATGGTTGGTACATGTTTGGGTCATCTTAGAACTGTGGAGCTGAAAGGGACCCTATGGATCATTGAGTCCAGCTCCTGGCCTGCTCCAGTCTGGGTTGGATCTGGACTGAAATCAAACTTTGGAAAACTGACCCCACATGTGCATCTGTCTTTTTTCTGCTGCTTGCACAAGTGGATTCCCCAGCACAATACTTTGGCATTGGAAAGCTGCATTGAGAATCAGATGCCAATACAATGATTGAAGGAGAAATAAAACCGCAATCAATACCAAACTTTCACTGAAACACCAATGCGCTGGTATAATTCTTACCCAGACCAAAATAGAAGACAGAGGGTAGGGAAACAAGGTGGATTGAGGAGAAATGTAAAAAGAGGACCTGGCTGGACTATGCAGATGAACTGGAAACAAGAAGGCAGAAACTCTGATTAATCAAGACGATCAACAATCACAAAACTTCTCACTACAGATGTTTCAATAATCTGCTACTAACAGCTACTGAAAAGAAAAAGGAATGAAGAGCTGTATTGGCAGAGCTGAGCAGAGAACCCCTCAAGTGGCATTGCCCATCCTTCTGTGCAAGGTCAGAGACTGGAAAGGGCTCAGGAGCTGCTGGTCTGAGATCACACACTAGAACTGTCCACAAGCAGCTTCCTCCTCATCCTACCACCCTGACATTTTCTTTATGTGCTGCTGTTTTGGAACATTTAGTGGCCATGCCTCCAAATGGGTGGATTATAGCTCCATTCACCTACAGCCAGAAGAGCCAAGAGTTAGGGAAAACAGGAGTTTTAGTGTCCATTGACATTTGAAATCAGCAAGGAGGCATGGGGTGCCTGCTAACTGGAAAGTGGCCATAGAATCATAGAAAAGTGAAGTGGGAAAGGGCCTACAAGGCCATCAGGTCCAACCCCCTGCTCAGCACTGGAATACAATCAAAGCATATCTACCAGGTGATTATCCAAGTTTTTCTTGAATGCCTCCAATGTTGCAGCACTCACCAACTCCCAAGGTAACTGCCGTACTGCTCTAACAGTTAGGAAGTTTTTCCTGATATTCAACTGAAATCTGGCTTCCTTTAACTTGAGCCCATTGTTGCATGTCCTGCACTCTGGGATGATCGAGAACAGATCTTGCCCCTCCTCTGTACGACAGCCTTTCAAATATTTGAAAAGTGCTATCATATCACCCTAGTGGTATTAGTAGCCTGCATCCACATTGTAGTAGCCATCATGTCAGAAGCTGTGCACTTGCTTGGTGCTATTTGCAAGATCCCATAATCTAGGCTTACTTTACAGTACTTAAAGATACTAGTAAGAAGGACCTTGTTTATTCTATCGCGATAGATTCCAGTGCTATTTGAAACTATTAAAGGAATCAGATGTTGTAGGAAATAAATTTCTTTCCTACTGGCTAGCCTCCCTTGCTCTTTATCAACTGGGGAGGTCTGTTGTATTTGAGCACAGAAAATAAGGTAGTGGCCAGACTCAGTTTTATCTGAGTAGTTAAGCTGTATCACGCACTGAATGGAAAAAGAGTACAACATATTGAAGAAAGCATAGTAATATAAGTGTCATACGTCTCTTTTTAATTAAATAAAACACATTCAGGCATCTGAGTTGTCAACCAACATTAAACAAACAAATGGCTCTTATGTGTCCATTTGAAATGCTCCTTATTATATTCACAGCCTTACAATAATATAATAAGCAATAATATAAGCCTTACAATAATATAAGCCTTACAATAATAATATAGGATACTTGTCCTCCTTTGTCCTAGCTCTGAGCCCCAGCTCCTTCCAGCTTTACGGCTGCATTAAAAAAGAAGACCTTTCCATCTCATTTATAGTTTATGCATTCATATATTGACAGAGCTGCAAGGTCCTCAATCCATTGAATGGCAGGAGCTGGGCATTTATCTTTCCAATTTTATAATTTAAGTTTTTTAGCTACAGAAGGGCATGGAGAAACCATTTTTGCTAGCGACTGATTAACCACCAAGAAATGGGCAAATAATCTAAAAGCACAAAAATATTAACAAAAGTAGAGAACAGTACAAAATTAATATAACAACCACCCTGCAAAAGTTAGAATTTATGACTATATAGGACCAGAGTGTAAGAGACACACCAAACAAGCTCCAGTGCCTGCAGTTAGACAAGTTACTCAGACCTATACTAAAAACTTGGAGTGTGTGACTACAACCTATTTCAGTTTGTCAGAATTGTTTGTTTAACAGATTTCTGCCATTTGGATTCCAGCTGGTTTGTAGCCCACCTGCTTTGATTTCTATACAAATTTCCCCAAGTATTTGTTTCTACGTGTATCTCTTCAAATATTTGGGGGGGGGGGGAGGACACCCAACAACAAATGAGAAAAATAAAGCTCTGAGCTGGAATGACCACCAGCTTGCAGGCAAAGCTCTCAACCATTTTCTTCCCCAACTCCAGTTCCAGTTATTCCCGAAATTTTGCATACCAACAACAAATATTGGTAAATATTAGCTTCTTATCAATGACCTTTTCCAAGAGTAAAGGAGATTCTGTTCCGCTGATATTAACTCTTTCCAAACCTTTTCTTGACTGTAACCTGAGGAATAAATCCTTTTTATTTTTGCTACCACATAATGATATGACTAAATCTGTTGCCAGGAAAAGGTCTTTAGACATTGGCAGGGTATTTAATATTAACAATGTTTAATATTGGGGAAACCCATCCACCACCTCCACACATTACGTTTTGGCTTAAATCCCTATCAACTGCTCTCATTATGGCCAATGGTACAAGACTGTGGGAACTGTAATCCAGAAATCTGGAGAGCCATATATTTCCTGCACTGATTTAACCCAGATCCACTTGGGTTGTTTTTTTTTTTTAACTGTGTAGTATTTCTTGTGCATTTCAGTTCTTCGGTCTAAACACTAGTCTAACTCTTGTTTTTTAAGTGAATGAAAGAAGATAAAGGGAAATTGACTTCTGCATCAGATTGTCATTATGAGCTTGTCTTCTGAAGGGTTGAAATTGTGCCCAAATCACAGCTCAGCAGCAATGCATTTTGATTAGAGATGGGCACAAAGCACTTTGTTGTGCTTCGTCAAAATTCATATTCCCCCTCACCCACTGGCCAGCTGTTCCACTCACAATCCACTGCATGCTGCCCAGATCCTCCTTCTCTGGTGACTGTCCAGTCTGGGCAGGAGCTCAGGCTTCCCTTCCCCACTTCCTCTGGCAGCTGACCACTCAATGGCTGCACAGCAAGAACCCCCATCCCACCTCTTTATCTAAGTAGTCAGCTGCCAGAGAAGTTTGGGAAGCGAAGCCCAGGCTCCTGCTCAGACTGGACAGCTGCCTGAGAAGGAGGACCCGGGCGGCACATAGATTGTCAGTGGGGAGCCAGCCGGGGGGGTGGGGGTGGCGGAGGTAATGTGGGGCACCTGTGGTACTGCACATATGAATTTTGACAAAATGTGATGATGCACTTCATACCCATCTCTAATTTTGATGCAACCTCCCCTTAAATAAATAAATATACATATATATAAATATAAGGAGACATCTTGTTCTGATCTTGGCATGGACTGATAAATTGCATATAACCTGGCTCAAAATATTGAGGATCACTGGATGGAAAAACAGAAACCTCAATGATTTGAATTTGCAAAAATGCCAACTCGCTTGCATCATTCCTAGAGAGACCATGACATGCTAAATATCCCATTGTTTACATTGCTTTTACAGCAATGTAATCCTAATAATATTCCTGCATCCCAGACGAACCATCAACTTCAGCTATCTACAACACACAGTACAAATGACCAGAGGTCAGGACACAAAGGTTGCTTGCTAGCCAAATCATTTAGAAAGCCCTAATTTTAAGAAGCAATTCCCTTGCTTCCGCCTGGTTCTCCCTAATAAAGCCTGTGCTACAACACTTCACATGGGAATTTGTGCTGATAAAAATCAATAAAGAGTTTGCTGTTGATCCAGCAAGAAGACATAAAAGGGAGTGATCCATCAAAACCCTTCCAATATTAACAACAATTTATGGCTGGTTGCTTTCTTTAAGCACTGGAATCTGAAATGAAGATTTGGCTGGCTATAATTCTGTTCTGTCCGCATCCTTGTACAAGTTGTTCTGGGAAAGAAGGATTTATCATGCCTCAATATAGTTCACTCTATGGATAATCAGTTCATGTAAGGCTTGTACTCTGACAGTGTACGTGTAAATGTATTGAATCTGGCTTACAACTGCTGTCAGGATTGCAGTTTCTACAAGGTTTGTTTTGTTTGACTTGACACTCTCCAGCTGTTCACCTTTGATGTGAGTATCTTTCTGTTTTCATCTGTATGTCATCTGTATCCATAGCTGGCTGAATAGCTCAGTAGTTTAAGTATTTGGCTGCAGAGCCAGAGGTTGGGTAGTTTGATTCCCCACCATGCTTCTTGGGAGAACAGCCAGCCAAGCTGCACAGTCCCAGAGCGCCCCCAGAAGAAATGAATGGTAAACCACTTCTGTGTATTCTCTACCTAGAAAACCCTGGGTTGCCATAAGTCAGAATGGACATGAGAGCATGCAATTATTATTATTTATGCCAACTTTACAACAGAACATTTTACTGAGGTACTCTATTCATAACATTTCAAACAATAGTAGCCACATTCTGCTTGTTTGTTGATTTCACTAAACCACAGTGAAGAACCCTTTGCTATTATTTATTTATTCCTTTAATTTATATACTGTCCCATTAGTGCCAGAGCACTGTTCTGGGCAGTTTGCAAGCAGTTAAAACCAAACTCCATAAACAATAAACACTACATTGCAATACAAATAGCAATAGCATGGAATAAAAACCAGTGGCACCATAACAAATTTTCACAATAAAGCAGAACAGGAGGCAAGGCATTCAGCTGGAGTCAAAATGAAAGGCCTCCCTGAAAAATAATCTTTTCAGCTGCTTCCTAAATGAGTACAAGGAAGGCACTGGGTGTAGCTCCTCTGGGAGTTGATTCCATAACCTCAGAGCCACTGCAGAGAAGGCCCTACCTCTAGTAGATGACTTTGGGGCTTCCCTCGGGGTGGCTACATGGAGGAGCCTGGACTGAGAACATCTGGTGGGTCAGGCAGATGACATTGGGGAGAGATGCTCCAACAGATAATGTGGTCCCAAACTGTGAAGGGCTTTATACGTGAGTGTCAAGACTTTGAACCTGATCTGTGACATAACGGGTAAGCAGTGGAAACTGGCCAGTACTGAGGTGATGTGATCAAATTTGATCACATCAGCCACCAGTTGGGCTGCCATGTTCTGGATCTGCTGTAGTCTCCAGGTCAGCTTCAAGGGCAGCCCCACATAGAGATTATTGCAGTAGTGGACCTGGGAGAGAACCAGTGCCTGTCCTGAGGGAGCCTTCATCTCGATATGGGAGGAGTTCGGCGAGAAACATAAGCTGATCAAAAGCTGATCTGGACATGGCTGTGATCTGGGATCCCCAAGAGAGAGCCAGGTCCAGAAGAATGCCCAGATTACAGGCTCTGTCCCTAAACAGGAGGGTAATGCCATCTAGTCTAGGGATAACATCTCAGAGAGCCCCCCCCCCTCCTGGAACAAAATATCTTGTCAGGATTCAGTTTGAGCCTGTTTGCTTTGGTCCATTTCAGTACCAAAGCCAGGTATTACTCAAGCGTTTGGACAGCCTCCACTGCAGAGGTGGTAAAGGAGAGATAGAGTTGTATGTCATCAGCATACTGATAACACTTTACTCTTAATCTTCTGATGACCTCCCCCAGTGGTTAAACAGCATTGGGGACACTGACGACCCCTGAGGCACCCCACAATTGAGGGTCCAAGGGGCCAACAACTTATCCCCAAGCTGAACTCTCTGAACACAGTCCTTGAGGGAGGACCACAGCCAGTTTAATTCTAGGTCCCTGATCCCAATCTCCGAGAGCCTGTCCAGAAAGATACCCTTGTTGACAATATCAAAAGCTGCCAAGAGATCAAGGAGAACCAGCAGGGTACAAAGACCATCAACCTCCCTTAGAAGGTAACCATGCTGCACAACCAGTACCGACTCAGTACCCCATCATGGCCTGAATCCTGACTGGAATGGTCCAAGGCAGTCTTGCTCCTCCAGGTATATCTGAAGCTGGTTAGCCACAACCCACTCAATCATCTTGCCCATAAAAGGTATGCTGGTGATTGGGCAAAAATTATTAAGATCATTTGTCCCCAACTGTGGGTGTTTAATAACATGAAGAGTTGATAATATTCACAACCCAATCCACCATAACCCTGTTGGCAGCTTTTATCAGCCAAGTTGGGCAAGGGCTGAGCACAGAAATATTAGGTCTGCAGCCCACCAGCATCCTGGACAGGTGTCTCCTCTGCTTTACAGGGTCTAACTGGACCAAATGGGCAGACAGAGAGGTGCACAGCAGTGGTCCCCTCCTGGTCAGCTAAACTGCTGGTGGAGGCAAGATCAGCATGGATTTCTTCACCCAAACCATCTTCTGTAATACCCAGCCTGGTGAAAAGTTCTGGAGAACACAAATAGTCACCCATACTGTGATCTTTGGTGGCCCAATACAAATATTACAATATTACCCAGTACTGATCATTGTTTTATGTATACTTCAATGGTTTTGGTCAATGGCTTTGGATGTTGTTCTTGTTGAAAAGAAAGTAGGAAAGAAATTTCTTGTCAGAAATTGTGTTAAAATTCGAGCTGTGAATTTATCACTAATTCATGAAGTGCTGATTGCTTGACACTCCAGGTGTGGAATCCACTCATCTCCAATCATATATTTTCACTTGGAACAGGGAAGCAAGAATAAGCTGTGCTTTTACTGTCCGACTCCTTCTAGTTCTTGGATTCTGTACAGATAAAGCTCTAGCTTCTACAATCACACAATTCCCTTTAGCCCCTAATGTTCCTTCCCTGGTTCCCATCCTTCCATGGATCCCATTCAAGGAAAGGTGTTGCTTCCAGGGCCATTACTTTCCCTTTCCCTGAGCAATCCTGGTGCCAAGAGCACCACCATCTCCTGGATCCTTTCTACTCATGTGTACCTAGTTGGCACTAATCACTGGTTTATGTGAAAATAAAGGTGATGTCAAAGCCAGTTTCTATCAGCCCCCTTCCCTGCCTGGATTGGATACTGTGGCCAGTTCTCACCCTGTTATGGATCCTTCACACAGACACACTTCCCAGGATCATTTGTAAATTTTTTTGCTAAGAGCTGAAAAGTCCGATCATTTCCCCTTGGAAGCCACCATGGTTGCCCACTCCTGCTTTTTCAGGGAACCTATTCCCAGCACCACCAGCATACATGACTACCGGGCACTCATTTCAGAGTCTTCTGCATGGATAGATACTAAGTGTACAGGACCAAGTTCTTCAGGCAAATCTTGTCAACGTGACAGCCATATATGCGTAGATAGGCCAGAGAGATCCGATGGGGATTTGTCCCTCTGTTTGGTATGCTCTGGGTACAGGCTGATCCATTCCTTTTCCCAGCAACCACACATAAGGGCCAGTGGGAACCAGTCTGTCCCCCAGAGTGTTCCTATCTGTTAGGAGCTACTCTTTTTCAGTTGCGGATAGGATCGCTCCATTTTCTTTTGTTTCTAACATGTGCAATTGCTGAGATTGAACCAAAACCCGATGGCCTGCTGTCTATTTCCTATTGCTTTCTATTTCTCAATGTCATTAAGAGGGTTAAACAGATAGCTTAGCTACTTCACAATATTGGAAAATTAAACACTTCCTCTGCTCCTCCATGAAGGAAGAGAGGAAGGAAGCAAGGGGGGGTGTTTAAGTCTATCAGGGCAGTGCTGATGTGCTGTATCTTTTAGAAACAATTAAAAAAAATTGAAAGCTTCCTCCCAGGAAGAGGAGGAGACAGGAGGGAGCAGAGAGCAGGATTTTTCTTGCTTGCGTCTTTCCTTTTATAGGCATCTAGACCCTATAGGGTTTCTTGAAGTACATATGCCATGTGGATACCATGCCTCTGCATGACCTTAAGCAACCCCTGTTCAGCCTGCTCCAGTTGAGCCATCTTGCCAAACTCAAAGAGAAAGCAATGATGAGGTAGGTAAAGGATGAGGTAGGTGGTCAAACAGAAGAGCCAGTTCTGTACCCTGACTTGTAGTCTGCCAGCTGGAAAAGCCAGCAGGCCCCTCAGGGAGGGACAGCCCAGACAAGGCTTGTCAAACTAATAATAGCACCTTTGAACTACAGAGCTGGAAGGAACCCTATGGATCATTGAGTCCAGCCCCTCTCAAGGAGGCACGGTAGGGAATTGAGTTGAGGTAGAAATGTAATTTGCATAGGAAAAACAGAGGGCAAAGTGGCCCTTTACTTCTAGCCAACCAACTCAGAACAGCAGCCAGCAGCTGACTTGGAGACTATCATGTGGAGTAGGCAAGGAGGGTGACAAGGTGGGGAAAAGGGAACGGTGGTTTGCTTAATAAAGTCCCACAGGCTGTTGTGATTTCACTTTGCTGTACACAGAAAGGTGTACAGAGTGTGATATAGGTCACAAAAGCAAGGAATGGGGAGCTTTGGCAGACAGACAAAACCAGTAGGACGATGCCCATTGGAGAAAGGAAGACATCTCCACAAGACTACTAGATTAAGGAGGCAGGGAGGAAGATTGTTTCCCTTGGTGGCCTGTGGTGTTGAGGGCAGCAGGCAGGGGACAAAATGGCCACCACTGCACCAAAAACGTTAAAAAAAAAGAGGAAGCAAAAAGTATGCAAAGGGGAAGGGGGTGGTTAGGAAAGTATACCGAGTCAAAGAGGCCTGTAGGGGAAGGTTTCTCTACACACCCTACATTACTGAGGCCAACAGGAACTGGTTGCTATTGCACCATCATGCCAACAGCTGAAAAAAGAAATGAAAAGAAAAATAAATCATGGTGTGTGGAGGAAAACATAGCACCTGGTAGTTTCATCTATGCCCTCCTTTGCACCTCTGAGGTTGGGACTAGAGATGGGCATGAATCAAAACAAAATTGCAAAATTTGTCAAAAAAATCACCAATTCATCAGAAATTTGTTGCTTTGTATTCATCAGCCACAATGACCTGAATGAATTGGAATCGATGGCTTTTTAGTGATTTTCAAGTCATCCAGTGGTTTACCCATTTTTGCGCCGTTTCCCCCCCCCATTGCCATCTGCAGCCTGCTCCTGTCAATCAGAAGCTCTAGGCAAACATGGGAGGGACCTAGCGACTCCTGGATTGGCCAGTGAGGCAGCCAAACTCACAGCTCAAAGGGTCCTGGGGGAATTGCTCATTCAGAGGCTTTATAAGCATTTTCCTTGCAGCCATTTTACACTTCTGCTTAGATTTTTGGTTTGAGCAGTTGCTGGTGACTGTGTGTTCTCTGAGCAGTCAGGCAGCAGTTAATACTTACATTGTGCAAACCACAAATCACAATTTTATTTCGTTATTATTTCAGATAGTGGGGCTTTGGGGAAGGGTTTCTTTATGCGCGTATATTTTATTTACAAGGTTTTTTTTTAGGTCTGTGTTAGAGTAGGTGAACTGTCTCTGTGTGTTTATTTAGTAGGGTTTTTCTTCCTGTCCTTCCCTCCCCCAGCCTCTGGTTTAAGTGGCTTGCCTTATTTTACTACTTATTTTTGGTTTTCCAGTTAGTGACTTTTATTCAATTCTGTTAGTGAATTTTAGGTTGTGTGTGTATATATATATATATTGGGCTATTTGGGATAGTTTTCTTACTCCTTACTCCCCCCATCTTTTTTAAAAAATGTATTTTTCCTCCCCAAAATTTAAGTTGGCTCCAGTTGTGGGTTAGAGTGGTTGGCTTGGGATTTGGTTTGGGATTTTTTTATTCCTCCCCCACTGAGTTTCTCCACTCTGATTACCATCCCTTCTTTTAAAATACTTTTTTTGTTACAACCCTCCCTGGGATCCCCCAGTTAATTTTTCCTTTTCTTTGTGAGCAAGCCCTCTCCCCTCCCCTCTACTTTATTTCTAAATCCAAGTGCCTATGATTTAGGGATAGGAGTTAAGCTTAGAGCACCTGAAAATGAGTGGCATTTGGGTCCCAAAGGGGAAGAAGCCCATTTGGTGGTCTTCTTCCTCTGGTGGGCTTGCAGGTGGAGGTGGAAGCACAGCTTCCTCAGGTAGCTGAAGAAGCATGACTGCTCTTCCTTGAGGAATTGGAGGAGGAATTGGTTGCAGAGGATCCAGAATCATCCCAGTCCTCTGACCTGGAAGTGACAGGGCATGTTTCCCCACCATCACCTGGGACATCTAGGAAAGCTCTTGGGCTTCATCAAGGGATCGAGCTTTCCCTCAACGTTCCTCTTGGCACCAAGAACTCAGTATATTTCTTCATCTTCTTTGTTCTTCTGAGAAGCCATCTGACTGTGCTTCCAGAGTGAAAGGATCAGCCGACAGGGTAGCTCTCATTGCTCAGGGGATGCCCACACGTGTTCACAGTCATCACATTCTTCAGAGAGGCTTCCTTCCATGTCCCCCACTCAAGGTACTCCTGCCATATACGAGTTGGGATTTTTCCCCTTCTTCAATTAAAATTGCAAATCATCTTTTTAACTCTATGGATGTCAAATGGAAGAAGAATATCTTTTGAGGTGTTGCTCCCTTTTTGGGAGTGAACACTGGTGGCTCTTCACTCCACCCTTCAGTCAATTCCCCTCACCCTCCCCTTCAGTAGGTTGTTGCACTTTTTTGTGAAGATGGTGCAGATCACGAGTTTCAGCCTTACTCGAATGCATAATCTGCATTTCTAAAGTCTCTTTTAAGTACATGAAAACAATGGAATGCTCCAGACTCTGAATCCTTTTAGAGGGAGGTCTCCTCATGGTCACAATTAAAAGTGTAGCACTGCAGTGACTCTCCCCCCCTGCACTTAATTGGATTTTCCCTTGTAAGAAAAAAGAAGAAAGAAAAGGAAAACATGATAGAGCTGCAGATAAATGAGGGTGATATCTAGAGCTCCTCAAAGCTTTATCAAGCAGGGCATGCTGCAGCCCAAATAGAAATGAAGTCTAGAAGCACACTAATTTAATACTATTTTAGCATGAGTCAAAAAGCAATGGCTCTGAGGCCAGGATGCAGGAATGTGATCCAGCTGACAAAAGCTGTTTGGCCAGTGGAGCTATCAGCTTCCTAACCCACCCCAACTCCCCCATGTACTGTAAAAATGTTAGATAATTATGGCAGCAGGGCTACTGCTCAGCTTATGACTCTTAAACTGGAGTAACTACTCTGGAAACACAACATTAGGTAGAAATAGAAAATATACACTTTCTTTAGGAAATCTGCTGAGAGAAAAGAGCCTTTAACCTAGTTACAAAAGCCTAGCTTTTATGCACGGAAGTGTAACTATTGTAATTATTATGGAGGAGATGCTTCATTCTACCTTTCTCTAGAAAAGCAGAACAAGCACTCTACTGACTTCCGAGAAGTAGGAGGAAGTAAAGCCTGAGTGTAGCAGGCTTGAGTGTAGATCAACACATGGTTCCTTGGAAAAGATAAGACACGGATACTTTCAGAAGCTGTTCTCAAGGGCTGGGGAAAACATGGCAACAGATTTAAGAGACGTGGAAGACTGCTGGTAGCAAGAGAAAGAAGAACATCAGTGAAATGAGACTAGTGCAAAGGTAGTTTTAAGGGAAAAAAGGAGAAGAAAAAAAGGGAAAAGCACAAGAGGGCTGTAAATAATCTTAGATCTGCAGAGCTGGAAGGGACCCTATGGATCATCAGGTCCAGCCCCTGTCAAGGAAACACAGTGGGGGAATCAAACTCCCAACTTCTCACTCTGCAGTCAGAGACCTAAACCGCTGAGCTAAATCATGGTGATCTCTAGATCTCCTCAAAGCTTTACCAACAGGGCATGCTGAGGTCCATAGAAAAGTGCATAAAAAGGACCAGTTCTTACCCAAGCAGAGCCATTAGTATCAATAACAAAAGTAACTGAGACCGTGTCTGTCCTAGTCAATTGGCATATATTATAAATTGACTCCCTCTCTCTTTGCAGTGTGCCATTGCAGCAAAATCATACATTTAGCATTATTTAAAATATGCATTTTCATTTTTTCCCCTCTCTGACTGAGATTTTAACAAATCTGAGGAAGGCAAAATTAAAATTAAAACACACACCAGCTCGTAAAGCCAGATCATTTCTGATAACTGAGAGAGTCTGAAGATCTGAATGTTAGGCTGAATGTTGATTAAAACTGTTTGGGGCAAAATAGTTGAAAAGACTATTCACTGTCTAACTCGCACCTACTTGCATGGATGAACCTTTAATCAAATCAAGTGCAATCCCAAATCATAAATTATTACAAAAGAGATGCATAAAAGAGAAAGAGAATATTTATCCACCTCCTGTGCTGTTTCCTCATTTCCTAATGGAAAGCGACCCTGGGACATCACTTCACTTCACAAGAAGGATAAGTTGCTCACTATGCAAGTTTCTCACACCACAGCAAACATTACATGAGCAAAATGGGAAAAGGCTTTAAATGCACGTGGGAATATGTTGAATCAGGAGGATGAGGAGGCTACTAGAAGTTGTGGGTGTGTGGAAACAAGTTTGCTCATGCTTACAATGAATTCCAGACAGATCAGATTATTGTGCTATCGTCATACTGAACAGATCTGGAAATACCTTATTTTTCCACGTATAAGACACACACACACACCCACTTTTCTAACCCAAATGTCTTTCTTTACAAAAAGTGGCGGGGGAAGGCAGGGATCAAAGCTCTTTGATTCCTGCTTTCCCCCTTCACTTTCTTGCAAAGAAAGTGCTTTCCCCCTCAACTTTCTTTGGAAGAAAGTGGAGGGGGAAAGCAGGAATCATCAAAGCGCTTTGATTCCTTTCTTCTTCGGAAGAAAGGGGAAGGGGAAAGCACTTTCCTCGCAAGAAAGTGAAAGGGGAAAGCAGGGATCAAAGTGCTTTGATCCCTCCTTACTTCCATGTATATATTGAATATTTTTAATCTATTTATTTTAGACGATTTTTAATCTAATTTTTTTAGACAAAAGTATCATCTTATACACGGAAAAATGCAGTAAGCTCTGCTGGGCACTACCACACTTCATAAAATCTGATGGCAGCCTTCCCATTTCTAATACGATGGACAGACCAATTTAAATATGCCTGGTAGACAAAATTGAAACTTGTAAGTAACTGCAGACTACCTGCCCTCACCTTGGCAGTGTTTGGGACCCCTGTGTCCATTTCCTTGCTTGTGGACTGTGAAGCATAGTTTCAGAGGGTAGTTTTGCAGTGATGCGGCATACCACAAATCTTGATCCCCTTACTAGAGAAGTAAATAACTGTGGCCACACAGCAGCCAGCACTTGAGTCACACAGATCTATTTGCTCCCCTTGGCATTTTACAGGAATGCACCTGTTCTCAGTTAACACCACAGGGTGGTCTGTGCTGCACGACTTGGCCTGCAGTAGAAAGGAAGGAAGCTGACAGTGTGATTTCTGGGTGGTCAGAAGCCATCCATTGATATTAGTTGATAAACATATGTTGCCTTTACCTCACAATAAGGAAAAATCTAAATGATGGTGAAACCAACTGGAAAAAAACAAATCATGACACAAAACTGAAATATAAAGCATGAGTCAAACAAAAGCTCCAATCGTATTCTTAAACAACGCCCAGTCCTTTTAGTCACTCACTATTCCTAAAATGATTTATGGGAATGCAATCACCAATGAATGCATTTTTAAAACCCATTTAGAAACTGGCAGCATTAATGCTGTATGTTTGGTGTGTGTGTGTGTTTGTGTTATCATAAAGTTTCAAAGCAGAGATGGAGAGTTTCCAGCCTTCCAGGCATGGTTGAGAGGTTTCTCAATCCTGGTTCAAAGTAAAAAGAATTAATGAAAGTAGACCAGTGGGGATTGGTCCATGAGGGCAAATGGGCCACTGCCCCACCTCTGGTGGTCTCCAGCTGGACCGCTCAACAAGCACAGATTGAGTTTGGGAGACACTTTGAAAGAGCCATCTTAAAAGCAAAAAGGAAATTAAAAGTCATTGCTCATCTGCTCTGCGCCTGCAGATTGTTCTCAGTCCTTGAAGTTTCACACAAGCCTCTTGGTGACGAATGAGGCTTTAATTCTCAAGGGGAATTAAACCACCATGGCTTTCACAGGAGCTGGGAGCCCTCTATACAAGTGGTTCCCCAGCTCTCCTTAAAAGGAATGGAATAATGAAGGCAAGAGGAGCAATAATGGGGGCATGTGAACAATAGCCTTATTGCCCTAAGGGTTTTTGTTTTTGTTGTTACTCTTTGAGATATGCGCATAAGACAGGAATTAGCCCTTTCCTGGATGCTTCTGTTGCTTGAATGTTCTGAGTGCCATTATCTGGAAGGAAGGAAAATGGCAACGTTGTGTTTGGAGAGAAAGATTTCAGAGCAAAACAAAAATGTGGTTTCCCCCCCCTTTTTTTTTTTTTATTTGATTCAGTTATCTGAGTGCTGCTGCTTCTGTGTATATTCCTCCGTTGCTAAACCCCTGCAGTGTACATGTGCAATGTGCACGTGTATGTGATTTCCAACCATTTCTGATTTTGTTTCAGCAGCTGCAGATCTGTGCATGCCAGGCCCTTAAGTGAGAGAGCCAATCTCCTGGTCCAGAATATCTTCTCTTCCATTTACCTTGAGGCCATTTGCAGAAGGAAAAGGTAGCTACCTGTAGAGGATGGAACTGTCTTTGCCATTGGGCTTGAAGAGATGAGAGAAGGAAAAAGCCTCAAGGAAGGAAGGGAGGAAGGGAGGGAGGAAGTACGTAATTTTGTTGCCACTTCACACCTCTTTGCTCATTAGGAAGTTCCATTATTTGATGGAGTTTATTCTGAGGAGAACATGTCAAGAATTATAATTCCTAATTCCACAGGTGCCTCTCTCAGTGGCCTGTCTCACCTTCACCCAGAACCCATCTAATTTCAGACTGTGAGCTCCCCCAGTGGACCAGCGGGAGGCTATGTTAGCAGAGGACACTTCAAGGGAACTCAAATGGGACGAACCTGGAGAACTGGAAGACGGAATCCAGACCAAGGTCGGGGTGGGTGGGTGTTGTGTGGGCTGTTTTTCCCCATGGACTTTAAAATGCCATTACCTGCTCTGGTGCGTGCCTGTAAAACATGGCCAGTGGGATTAGCACTTCCCCTGCAGTGTAATACACTTTTGAAATTCCTTTGCTGAATTCTGCATTCTTGGACTCTTTTTCTTGCCATCGTGGAATTTTGCCCTACCTCTGTGGCTCTGCCTAACATTAACTGCTCTGCCCCACCAGCTTTAATGAGCACAATCTAATGCAGTAATCAACATTTAAGGTAGGATGGATTTGTCTGGGTACTCTGAGTAAATTAAATCTGTCTTTTCTACCAAGAAAGAAAGATGTCGAAAGCAGGCAGGCAAGAGAGGCTTCTGTAGTTAAGTTAGCAAAAGAAACCAGTACAGGCAAGGGAATGTTCCAGCTGTCAAGAATACGCACAGATACATGCTTCAGCTTCAATAATTAATGTTTACAGAGACCAAAAGACTGTTGTTTTGGTAGGAAACACTGTCTCTGATTTACAGCAGGTAAATAAGGAGTAACAGTGAAATAAAGAAGTCTTACAGTGTATATAGGAGTCTCTTGTGGAGCATGTGATCATCAAGAAGACCTGACAACTAGGGATGGGCATGAACTGAACTACGAACCAGGAAAAAACAATGAATCGTGCTGGTTCGTGGTTCGCGACCCAGATCAGGGATCCTGTTTTACCAAAGTTTGGTTTTCCAGTTGGTGTGTGGTGGTTCGTGGTTTGTGGCTAACAACGAACCCTCATGATACACCATTTTTCAGGTTTGTGCCTTTCTCTCCTGATAGCTCTAAAGTCTGTTATACCCAGTGCTGCTCAACCAGCTTTAGGTCGTATCTGCACCTTAATATGGTTTTGCTCTTTATGGTTTCATCTAAAGCATTAAAAAGGCTGATTACTTCCAGGAGACTTCTTAACCAATGAAATAAGATACACTCTGTAAGAAATGGGGTGTTTATGGAAAAAAGAAGAGGATCAAAAACCACCCAAAGGTGTGATGTTGTGTGTGTGTTGAGGGGGATAGAATTCTATTCATGCTATAAAACTTCACAATATCCTCCAGTTTTCATTGGCAGGTAGGCACAATGTGCCTTAATTAAGAGTTTGCAGCAAGCTCTGTATGAGAACTCCATGTGCCTTTAATCAACTGCTGTGCCTTAAAACATGGCAATGAAAAAGGCTTTGAAGCTGGATCTTTAACATATGCTAGAACCAATGTAGTGTGGTGGACAGACTGTCGAACTAGGACTAGGGAGACCTGGGCTCGAATTCTCTCTTGGCCATGAAAACTCATTGGGGGTGGCAGCAATGGTAAATCTCTCCTTGAACATCCATTCTACCTCATAAACCTTGTTAGGGTCCCCCATCTTCCATCTGAATATTGCAGTGTAATTAAAATGAATAGCATAGAGTTCTTTGTAAGTATGATAAATAAATGCACGCTATAGTTATTTAGATAGGCTTTTCAGCATCATGGATGGAGTAGGGAAGAGCAACACATGAAACCTGGAGTCACCTGTAAAGGACTCTCATCCATGGCACAGATGGGTACAGGCTCATGTGACAAGAAACTTTATGTGTCTTTGCACAAGTCTCCTCTAAGGTGGTGGGAACCCTGCTTGTCATCTTTCTAAGTTCCATGCTGGTTAAGAGCCAAGGTGCCAGCCACCCATTTAACCTTCCCATAACCTGGGTTGGGGCTATTGTTTGTTGGAGTTTTATTTGCAACCTTGCATGCTCTCTGTGGTTTGTTTGACTGGGAGGACTTTTCTGGGCTGGAGTGATTGGCTATTTATCCTGCACTAACCAATTGCTTCTTCCAGCCTTTGAATTCAAAGAGAGCCTTGACTTGCTGAGTGTTCTCTCTCTCCTGGGTTGGTGGCAGAGTTTTTTGTTTTGTTTTGCTTTGCTGTTGATCAGTTCAGTTACTTGCTAAGTGTGTTTGGAGTAAAGAAAGCAGAATACATTGCTTCATTTACAAGTCTGTAATTTCAAGCAACTGTTAAGTGAAGAATGTTTTTATTCTTTCTCCTACAAATGTCTTAGAGTTAGTTACTGAGATCTTAAGTGCCAGTTAATGAGAAAGGGGTGAACTCTGGGTAACTTACAGCTATTCTCCTCTGTGATTCACTGTACTTCTACTGCGTAGCAAAGGAGTTTTGCCAGAAATTCAAAACTCTGCAACATTATTTGGAGCAATGACTGAGCTGAGGTTGGAGTGGGTGGGACAAGATTTGAGATCAATGGAAAGAGTCCTATTGTGCTCACAGCAAGTAAGCCACAAATGGGCTGGGGGAAGGAGGAGAAAGGGCATGCTTTGTGGTGCAACACCATCCCAGAAATCCAACCAACAGCTGCCTATTGAAGAACCACTGTGTGCCTCTGGAGCTCAGCTCAGAGTAGCTGGATGTGATTTCTGTTCCTGTTGTATTTCATTGTTGTTTGCAGTTTGCTGTTGTTGATAATGTGGTGCTTTCATTCTCCTTCTGAATCCTAAATCAGTAAAAAAGAGGATAAAACATTCTTCTTCTTCTTGGAGAAAAATCTGTTTGTGATGTTTCTACATCTGTCAAACTGCAGCTTCCGGCTCTCATGCAAGACAAGCAAAAATGGAAAATGGAGTGAAATGAACTTACTACAACACGGCAGAAGGACTGAATCCATTGCCGGGTGCCAAAACCACTTTCCACAAATGTGCTCGAGGGGGAAAAAAGTGGTGGCGCCCAACCAATAATAAAATGAGCCATCTGGGGTCACTCACAGAAGGGCAAACTGCAACGGGCCCGTGCTGTTCATTGCTGGAAGAAACCAACAAGGCAGGACCAAAGCTCTTTGGCTCATGGCAGTGGGGCTCTTTAATGCTGTGATGATCCAACTGCCCTTTTGCTCAGAGTCCAAAAAGAACGTGTGAGGAGTGATTTGCTAAGCAAAGGACTTAGCCAGGCTTGATCTGCCCACAAACAAGAGATTTGACCTTTGTTTTTATGTTTCTGTTCTAATGAGGCATGTTTTTCACTTGTGATGTCAAATTAGCACATCTCATGCTCTTGGCATCTCCTATGTTTTGGGCCTGTGTTATTGGCCATGAGATAATGTAATGGGCCAATATACTGATCTCTGTTTTAGTCTGTCCAGTTTACCACAGACATATTGAATACTTGACAGAGACATTTGTAATACTGAGGTGCATATGTATAAATTTTTCTATAGAGGCAACGTTTTGAAGAAGTGTGATCATGATACTATGAAATGACACAGATTACATTAGAGATACTACCTTCAACCACCTTTCTGTCATAAACGCTATTATGTGTACATACGAATGTGTGTGTTTTATGTTAACCTTCTGCATCATGAGTTGGGTAGCTATGGTATTATGGCATCTTCATAAGCATTCTAACTGTTCCAAGGCAAAGTCTTAACACTGAGAATTCTGGCAAGAAGCACAACTGCTGTGAGGAATATCTGCCAAGGGGCAGATTGAGAATAAGGGTTGAGAAGCAGAAATGTTTCAAGGAAAGGCAAAGAGGTCAGCCTGATCTGAAACTTCGGAGAGGCACTTGAGGACTAAAGAACAAGAAGACAGATTAGGTGCAGTTGACAAAAGATGGAGTCAGTCAGAAGGCAGGGTATGAAAATGTTGCATATCAAAAAGACTTTATACTGTTGAGACAGAGACAAACAACCGTTTGGAGGAGGAAAGGGAATTGAAAGTTATGAAGCTGAGTTGCAAGAGAATACAGGGCCAAGAGCAGATTTAGTGAAGAATTTTTTTAAAAAATCCAACTTGACAGGATTATTAAGAAGTCATGGCCTCTTATAGACCTTCCTGATATCCTAGAAGGAATGGTGGGTTGATAAATAAATATAGATTGAGGATATGAAAGACGTGGCCAAAGAGAAATTGGGATTAAGTAAAAAGTCTCAAACGGGCCATAAAGACAAGAGCATTTGTGCGGTCTTGGTGGGAATTGAAAAACATATCATTTAGTTATCATCATACTTTCAAAGCAGGTTAAAAAGCACTTCTTTTAAAAACCTCAGTGCCAACATTCTATTTAAAAGATGAAAATAATTCAAATAAAATTTTGTTTGAATATTTATTTGTTACATTTGGACTAGACCGTTTTCAAGTATTGGGAAAACAATGAAGATTTAGATGTTGGGTATCCATAAATCAAGAAGTGTAAAGAGACGAGAGAGGGCACTCATTTTCACAAACTAATTTGATTGATGAGTCATTAAGGGAAATGCATATTTCCAATGATTAGTCAACTTACATCTTAGAATGGAATTTCCTTTCAGATATTTTGTCTTGGTGAAAAAATCTTGCAAATTAAGCCCATGTTTACCTTCCAATGACTGATCATGAAACAAAGCACCTTAAATGCAAGATACATACAGTAGGTGAGGAAAATCATGTACAATGGCAATGTTTCGCCACCTGAGACAGCTTTTCTTATTAAAAAAAACAAGTTAAAAAAAAGCATCTTGTAGTTTGACCTCTGGATAGTTCCTCTGATTAGTCTTCAGTTGGTGGAAAATTAGCATTTTAATGAAAACTGTCTAATATGTGCATAAACTGCAACTGAAGCGCTCCAGTCCCAAAAACCAGCTTAGGTGCTTGCCAAATGAAATCCTATTACAAACATTATTCAAGATCATATTGAATGTATATGGGTTTATGTTGATATAACTTTCTCCTAAATGATCAGATTTTTCAATTATCTTGCCACAAATGAGCCATCCTGGATTCTGGGGTAAAGTGGAAAGCTGGAGAGGGAATAAGAGGGAAAGATAGTATTTCGCAGAAATGAATTGTCTAGGAAAATCCCTCCATATGGCTTATATTGGCCAAACTGGAAAATGAAGAGTTATCAAAAGAAAACAAAGACAAGACATTTGGGAATTTCCAGCGATTATTAAACTGATATACAGTACTTCCTCCTCATGGAGTTTCTAACGGGTCAAGGATTCAAGAACTACGTGTGTCCTTAAGCAGTTAGTAACATTTCCTACTTGAAACCATTTGTTGAAGTAGCCTGTTTACCCACTCATTTCTCCCTCCCTCCTGGCTGAAGTGTCTTTGCAGGGGTGGGTGTTCCTTTTTGATATGCAAATCTTGTTTCAATAGGAATATTTGTATGAGAAAGCATACTATTAGCCTCCAGCCCTGGCAAGTGGTTGCAGTTTTGCTCCACAGTCAGCAGAGGGCACTGGTTGTTGAAAGTCCATCTTCAGATAGGAAGGTGTGGGTTCGGGAAAGGGAGATGTTTCCCTTTAAGTTAATAGCATTACTGCTGCTTCTCTCTTAGCAAGGAATGGAAAGGATGGGGACAAGTAACACACTGATATCACTCCAGTTAACTCCCTAAGGGCTGGATGTGCATACTAGCCTGTTCTTGCCCTGTGTTCTAAGCCTCCATGGAAAATGGTGAGCAACTGAGGTGCCTTCTTTTTTTCGTCCAAAGAAGGGTGACTTTCATGAGTTAGGAAGCTAGGAAGAAAATTTATGAGTGAAGTATTATAATAAATTCTTGTCATATCTAAAAGTCCCTCCCTAGCTCTACAAAGCTACATTGTGTGATGTCAGGTCATGTACAGGATTTTTAAAAAGAAAACAATTCTGGTAGAGTTTACTATATTGATCAATTTCATGGAATATGATTTTTAAAGAGGTGTTATGTGCTGCAGAGTTTTGGATTTTTTGTTAAATTCCTCTAGCTGCATAGCAGAAGTGCAGGGATCCACAGATCAGATTAGCTTCAAGTTCCCTAGAGTAGTCCCACCCTTTTCCAATTAAGTTAGCATTTACACTCTCAGTAACTCCGAGACATTAGTGGTATAATAATAACAACCTTTGAATGGCAGAGCTGGAAGGGACCCTATGCATCATTGAGTCATTGAACTCCCAACCTCTGGCTCTGCAGCCAGAGACCTAAGTCACTGAGCTATCCAGCAGTTCCCTGTAGAAAAATGATTTTTGTTACTTACAAATCAACAACAAACTGACAAAACATGACTGCTTTCACCAACAGACTTCAACAGATTAAAAAGAAAGGGAAAGGAAAACACAGAGCAGAGAGGTGGGTATCTCTTTGAATTAATAGGCAGGGAAAGAATGATTGGTTAGTGCTGGATAGATTTACAGTCACCCCAGCTTGGAAAGATTCCTCCCAGCCAAACTTACTAAAGGCAGCATGTGAGGCTGCAATACTCCAACAATATGTGTATTCTGTGTTCATCCTTCCAGCCTCATCTTCTTCCCTTTTAGCATAAACATATAAAATATCATACTTTGTAATACTTAGTATATGGTTACAAAAAGCATTTAATAAGGTTTTATTTTATATTTTCCATTTGAAACCAAAACAATGGTGTTGCCACCCATAAACTCTAACAAGATAGTAGCGGGAGGGACTCATAAATATTTGTGTCACCAGAGCGGGTGGCCTTCCGTTTCCTTTTCAAGAGATGGCAAATGTAATTGTTTTGGACTAAAATTTTCAGAATACACCGGCCTACAAGATCATGGCTAGCGAGTTCTCACAGTCGCTGAAGTACTTCGGGAGGAATAAAATCACAGAGTTTAGATTTAGATTAGATTAGAATAGGCATCCTTCAGTCTCGAAAGACTATGGTAACGTGCTCTGTATGGAGGACTTGGAACAGCGTCTAGTGTGGCTGAGAAGGCCAATTCGAGAGTGACAATCCCTTCCACACTGAAGACAAATACAATCTGTCCCCTGTCCAGCTCCCTGATTTTGCTGCTTTCGGGACTGCCTCTTTGCCTCGGCCTGCTGGACAAGGGTCTCTTCAAATCCACAGAGTAATCTCTGCCTATTTCAGACAATCCAGTGGGAACTGGATTAAGTCCAGTCAGGTCCTGCCCCTGACTGTTGGCTGGTATTTATTTAAATTCATCTATTGAAAGTATTTCTAAGCTGCCCTTAAGTTTAAACAAACCCCTAGGACAGTATACTGAAACATAACACAAATACATCACATGTAATTTATCTGTGCTGTCCCTTCTGTCATCATCATTATGCAGTCAAGTTGATTCTAACCAATGATGACCCTCTCTAGAGTTTTATAGGTGTAACATACTCAGAGGTGATTAACAAGTCCCTTCTTCTGGGAGCATCCTGGGACTGTGCAACTGGTCCAGGGCTATATGGGTTGGCTCTTCTGTATTGGAGGCACAGTGGGGATCGAACTCCTGTCATCTGCCTCTGCAGCCAGGTGCTTCATCTCACTGCCTACCACAATAAATGATCCAAACTTAAGTTCAGCTCTATTCGGGTATCATGAGACTGTAGTTCTGGGCAAGACATGTTCACAGTGTGTTCTCAACACATTCTGAACACAAGACTCTGTCTGGGAGACCAAAAGTCCTACAAAAAGCAGGACTCCTGACCTCCATAGGGCATGCAGCCCGTCTTGTGCCCCTTGAGCTGGTCTGAAGTTCCCAGGAGATCCTTCTGTGTAACGACCACCTGCCATTCCTGGCTGAGAAGAAGGGAACTCATCTCTCCCCCATATCTGAATGGGGCTTGTGGAAGAGAATTATTTCCATAGCAACATTTTAAAAAGATTTTAGTCCAACTAGAGTCAGTTGTAATCCTCCAGGTGCTTTTTTGCCTTCAACACCTATCAGTCCCGGTCAGCATAGGCTTGCCAGGTTGGCAACGTCCTATTTCCTTAGACTTTAGTGTCAAAATTTGAGACCAAGGGTGGGCCCTTATGGTGTTGGGGTAGAGTCTTGTGATGTTACAGATAGGGGGCAGACAAGGACTAGGAAAGGGGCCAGAACTGGTTGTGGAAATGAGCATAGCAGAGTCAGGAGTTAACAGACCAGAATCCAGGTAAAATATGGCAATGTAGAGTGGGGGCAGGGGAATCTTTTGGTGGTCAGGTGATTGGCAACGTTTCTGCCCCGGTTGATGTACAATTCCTAGCACTTTTTAAATGTTCCAGGATGGCCTTAAGGCTACACACACACAATGCTGGCTTAGAGCCATCAAGTATTATTAACCTTCCTTCTGGTCTGCTTCATGGTGAAAGCACACATTTATTCATTTGTTTGTTTTCCTTAATTTGAGGCTGCTCCATGCCCCTGATTTGATAATTATAGCAAATGCCCCATAGAAAGTTAGTTTTGGGGTTCTGGGTTGTTGTTTTTGTTTTTTCCTCAGACGTTCACAAGTGAGTGCATGATCCAGCCTATCCAGACTCTTCTTGGCCTGCAGGGCTCACTCGAGAGACAGATGGCTGGATCAACCTAAGGCAGTCCTATGGGAGTGGCTGAAGTACCTTCCGTCCTTCCTCAGACAAGCCATTGGTGGACTAGACCAAAAACAAAAACAAAACCCAGTAATATGTAAGGTAGCAAAACATTCTTGTGGAGTTTTGTTTTTTAAAAAGATATATAGCTGTGGATCATATTTTCATGTGATACAGCCCTTCCTGACTGATATTCACTTTTCAGTCTACATAAGCAATGAAAAACATCTCATATTGCATGAGAATGAAAAGTGAGCTGGGTGCTCTTTTACAAGTACTGCTGGGATGCACAGAGGCAAGCTGAGACAGTTGAGTGAGAGAGATTTCATGGGCTAGTGGGAGATATTTTCAAGTTCTGTTCCTCCCCCCATTTCTGTTCTTCTTTGTTTTTAATGAATCCTACACAGTCACAAAATATCAGCGTAAGGAGACCAGCTTGGAAGATGAACAGAGCTATTGACCTGGCAACAAGCCAAAGACTATTGCAGAGTGTTCTGGGAAATGTACTCAAGGAAGCAACGTGAGGTTAATAATCTGTTCATGATACTTAGATTTCCCCTGTCTGAAGGGGTCGGGGAAGGGTATTCCTGCCAACTGTTTCTTCTTACCTCACAATATGGAATTTTCTTTCCCACTGACATTAATAGCAACGTTTATGATTTCCCAAGTGGCTGTTTTCGGGAGCAATTTATTCAAATCATTTTCACTCAGTGAAATTACAGAGGCCCTTGGGATGCTGCCTCGGCATATCGTGTAATTCCAGTAAGTGACAACAGGCTAATAGTGTTGTAAAACAGGCACATGGACAGTCCAGGCCTTCTTAGCACCAATTATGACTGTTAAAGAAAAAGAAAGAACGCAAGTATCATCATATGTTGTATCAGGTCCAAGCTGCTTCTCTGAGTGAAAGAAGGTGGAAAATTAGTCAGATGATGATGCTCCTGATGTGTTTGAAACCCCTGAAGTGGTTTCTTGCATTGATGTTTGACAGATTGCCATGGTCAAGTTGTGACACACCACACGATAAGGTGTCCCAATTTGCCCTGTGTAGCTTTGCCACAGGGACATTTCCTTTGATTACTTCATAGAAAGCAAGGGCAGATATCTTCCTTAGACTGGCAAGAGTGTTTGAAAGGATCACTTTTAAAGGACCATACTGGCTAAGCATGAGGGGAGTTGCAATCAACAGAGCTGGAGGGCACCAAGGTTAGCACAAACAGAATGGCATTCCACAATTTGGAAACATGGTTTTTTGGGGGAAGGAGGGACTATATCTTCCAGAAAGTCCCATGCTGGCTGGGGAGATTCTGCTAGTTCTAATTGGAAAAAAAGCATTTTTCCTAAGCTCTGTCCAGGACCGTGGGCTTTCTGCCTTTCCTCGGGTCTTACAGCATTTCCCTGTATGGTTATTATCGCCATTATTATTTTTTGAACTGGACTCAGATGCTTGAGTTATGTTAGGGACCTGGAAAGTCTGTCCTTCTGTTTTGGCTGAGTTGTGGTGCTTTGCCTCTCTATGCTCTCATTTAGTTAAAGAATCCAAGGATCTGTAGTCTTGCTTTTATGAATAGCATTTGCCATACACATGCATGAAAAGAGCAACACAAAAGGACAGGCTGACAAAAAAAACACACCATAAACAATCCATCAAGTGCTCCCATGTCTGCTAACTCATAAAAGAAGACAATACTTCTCACGTTTTCAGATGATGCACATTCTTCAGAAATGCACAAAAATCAGTAACACTAAAAAGTACAATATCTCTCTGAGAGAAGAGGGGGATCTTGCTGTCTTGCAGCAAGAAATAAAATCCATCTTCTTTCTTGTTTACCACGCAAGAGCGAACCTGGCTGACATTTATATCCCTAGCATATTGTTGTTTTCGTTTAGTCGTTTAGTCGTGTCCAACTCTTCGTGACCCCATGGACCAGAGCACACCAGGCCCTCCTGTCTTCCACTGCCTCCCGGAGTTTGGTCAGATTCATGTTTGTAGCTTCGATGACACTGTCCAACCATCTCATCCTCTGTCGTCCCCTTCTCCTCTTGCCTTCACACTTTCCCAGCATCAGGGTCTTTTCCAGGGAGTCTTCTCTTCTCATGAGATGGCCAAAGTACTGGAGCCTCAGCTTCAGGATCTATCCTTCCAGTGAGCACTCCGGGTTGATTTCCTTTAGAATGGATAGGTTTGTTCTCCTTGCAGTCCAGGGGACTCTCAAGAGCTTCCTCCAGCACCACAATTCAAAAGCATCAATTCTTCAGCGGTCAGCTTTCCTTATGGTCCAGCTCTCACTTCCATGCATCACTACAGGAAAAACCATAGCTTTGACTATGCGGACTTTTGTTGGCAAGGTGATGTCTCTGCTTTTTAGGATGCTGTCTAGGTTTCTCATCGCTTTCCTCCCAAGAAGCAGGCGTCTTTTAATTTCATGGCTGCTGTCACCATCTGCAGTGATCATGGAGCCCAGGAAAGTAAAATCTGTCACTGCCTCCATATCTTCCCCTTCTATTTGCTAGGAGGTGATGGGACCAGTGGCCATGATCTTAGTTTTTTTGATGTTGAGCTTCAGACCATTTTTTCGCTCTCCTCTTTCACCCTCATTAAGAGGTTCTTTAATTCCTCCTCACTTTCTGCCATCAGAGTGGTATCATCTGCATATCTGAGGTTGTTGATATTTCTTCCGGCAATCTTGATCCCGGCTTGGGATTCCTCCAGTCCAGCCTTTTGCATGATGTATTCTGCATATAAGTTAAATAAGCTGGGGGACAATATACAGCCTTGTCGTACTCCTTTCCCAATTTTGAATCAATCAGTGTTTCCATATCCAGTTCTAACTGTTGCTTCCTGTCCCACGTATAGGTTTCTCAGGAGATAGATAAGGTGGTCAGGCACTCCCATTTCTTTAAGGATTTGCCATAGTTTGCTGTGGTCCACACAGTCAAAGGCTTTTGCGTAGTCAATGAAGCAGAAGTAGATGTTTTTCTGGAACTCTCTGGCTTTCTCCATAATCCAGCGCATGTTGGCAATTTCGTCTCTAGTTCCTCTGCCCCTTCAAAATCCAGCTTGTACTTCTGGGAGTTCTCGGTCCACATACTGCTGAAGCCTACCTTGTAGGATTTTGAGCAGAACCTTGGTAGTGTGTGAAATGAGTGCAATTGTACGGTAGTTGGAGCATTCTTTGGCACGGCCCTTCTTTGGGATTGGGATGTAGACTGATCTTTTCCAATCCTCTGGCCACTGCTGAGTTTTCCAAACTTGCTGGCATATTGAGTGTAGCACCTTAACAGCGTCATCTTTCAAGATTTTAAATAGTTCGACTGGAATGCCATCACCTCCACTGGCCTTGTTGTTAGTCATGCTTTCTAAGGCCCACTTGACTTCGCTCTCCAAGATGTCTGGCTCAAGGTCAGCAACCACACTATCTGGGTTGTCCGGGACATCCAGATCTTTCTGGTATAATTCCTCTGTGTATTCTTGCCACCTCTTCTTGATGTCTTTTGCTTCTGTTAGGTCCCTCCCATTTTTGTCCTTTATCATGTCCATCTTTGCACAAAATGTTCCTTTAATATCTCCAATTTTCTTGAACAGATCTCTGGTTTTTCCCTTTCTATTATTTTCCTCTATTTCTTTGCACTGTTCATTTAAGAAGGCCCTCTTGTCTCTCCTTGCTATTCTTTGGAAGTCTGCGTTCAGTTTTCTGTAACTTTCCCTATCTCCTTTGCATTTTGTTTCTCTTCTCTTCTCTGCTATTTGTAAGGCCTTGTTGGACAGCCACTTTGCTTTCTTGCATTTCCTTTTCTTTGGGATGGTTTTTGTTGCTGCCTCCTGTACAATGTTACGAGCCTCCATCCATAGTTCTTCGGGCACTCTGTCCACCAAATCGAGTTCCTTAAATCTGTTCTGCACTTCCACTGTGTATTCATAAGGGATTTGGTTTAGATTATACCTGACTAGCCCAGTGGTTTTTCCTACTTTCTTCAGTTTAAGCTTGAATTTTGCTATAAGAAGCTGATGATCAGAGCCACAATCAGCTCCAGGTCTTGTTTTTGCTGACTGTCTAGAGCTTCTCCATCTTTGGCTGCAGAGAATATAATCAATCTGATTTTGGTATTGCCCATCTGGTGATGTCCATGTGTAGAGTCGCCTCTTGTGTTGTTGGAAAAGAGTGTTTGCACGGCAGCAATCCGTGAAGGGGTCCCTAGCATATAGTCTGCATGAAACCAGGGGAAGAAACTGATATATAATTTCCCCTGGCAAAAGAAAGGACTCTAGGTTTTGCTTTGGCTTTGCAGGTTTCCGAATGACTGAAGTGCTCTGAAACACATACAGAATACTTAGCTGTAGTAAAGAAAGGTAAATGGATTAGCTTTTGCCCTCCCCACCCCGGAATAAAGACGCGAGACAAGTATCATGGGTTAAAATACGGGCCACACTTTATTGATCATAATTCAATGTTGCCATCCTTTGGCAAAGGGGGGCCTGCCGTAGTGCGAAATCAGGTTAAATCGCAGAGGTCTCAAAGTACCCCTTAATCAACAAATGGGCGAGTCCCCGGCCCCAAGTTCTCGCCGTCTTAAAGACAGCAAGAACCCGGCCGGCCGCAATTTGACCACCCCCGGACCTCAAGCCATCTTTTACTTGTTGACTGTTGGTCCGGGTGTGGCCCCAGCGCATCTTTCCCCCCAAGCACTGTAATCGCACGATCCGCAGCGCTGGAAGGTCCGATGGGCTGTAAGCTTACCTGAGTTTGCAATGGGACTCACCAGAAAAAAACCTGTTTGATCCACACTATCCGCCACAGCATAGGGACTAGCCCAGCTAAGTCCCATGCCCGCCATCGAGCCTATCAAGCTAAGCAAGCAGGCCCCCCTTGATGTCTTCGAAGAAGACATCCAAACCGAAATCGGACAGATGAACACCATTGTTCTGAAAAAACTCAGGCCTATCCAATCGGATCCTCTGGTGACCAATCACCAATCCAAGGCCGCTGCAGACCACTCTGCAGACCTCCCAGTTAACACTCCTGTGTGCTGTGTTAACAGAGAGAAAACTCCTGGTGTCCCTCCACACCAACCGAGGGATGATTGTGGACCACACAATATGCATGGCCGGGTATGTGGCCTTCAACCATTTCAGGTCACGTAAAACGTCCAGGATCAACGCCTTACCAGAATGCCTGGCCAAATCATTGCCACCGAGATGTACTACCAACAAATCCAGTGGAGACTGGCCAAAGGCCACCACCCTGCATAGCTGGCTCCACAGCATTCCGCGCAGCCCTCTCCATACGACGTGCGCTCTGACTCCAAGGCCTAGGTTGCTCCCCCAGTGGGATGCAGCAGCATATACCGGCTCCAGGTTGACCATCTTCCTAAATTCCTGGAACTCTATACTCACAGCCGAGTACCCTTTCCATGTCCTCGGTGCCAGAGCCAAGCCTATTGCTCTTTCCGCGTCTTCGTGCCAATTTGCTAGACCTCCGGGGGCAGAATTTCTGGGAACTCCTTGGCTCCGGGGTCTAGCTCCCTGAACAGCTCAATCTGTTGGCGCGACAATGCATCAGCTAGTCTATTTTCTATACCTGGTACATGTCTGGCCTGCACTAGGATGTTAAACTGCAGGGCCCGTAACGTGAGTGCCCTAACCAATGTCATGACCCGTTCTGAATATGATGTAAGGTTTTTTATAATATAAACAACCGCCTGATTGTCACACCAAAATCGTACCACGGAGTTTGACCACTCCTCTGCCCATAGCCAAAGCGCACCCACTATTGGGAAGAATTCTAGGAATGTTAAATCCCTGGTAATGCCGTTCTGGTGCCAATCGTCAGGCCACGTGCTGGCACACCATCTACCTCTAAAATAAATTCCAAACCCTAGGGAACCTGCCGCATCTGAATGGACCTGAAAGCACCAAGTTTCCCAAAGTGTCTGTTGTATCACCCCTTGCAACACCCTGCGGCTTCCTGGGGCACCACCAAACCAGCTAGGAGCAACACAGAAGTTTTTCTTACATTTTTTGCTGAGCCCGTGACAGCTCTGCTGCTGCTGCTCTTCTGGCTGGCTCTGGCTCCAGTTCCTTCCTGCCTCTTTGTTTCCTCCTCCACACAGCACCCCTCGCCACTTTTCCTGCACCACCGCTGCCACTGCCACTGCTCAGGGAAGCTGGAAGTGGGAAAAATTGGGGAACCACTGGTATAGCAGACAGCCTGCTCTTGTTCTGTACAAAATTTGGGGAAGTTTAGGCAAAGGGGCTTTGAGTTACTTAAGGAAATTCCATTTACTATTTCCTCTCTCTTTTTTTGGACTGCATCTGAGAAACCCTTGTTCAGCACTGTCACTGCCTTCACTGGCTTTCTAGGAGTGGTACTCCAAAAAGTAACATTTCCAAGTTTATTTATTTATTTATTTATTTATTTATTTATTTATTTATTTATTTATTTATTTCATTTATACCCCGCCTATCTGGTCAATTGTGACCACTCTAGGCGGCTAATCCCAGTCAAATTTGGAGAATTAGATGTTTCTGACTTTTCTAGCCCATCTGAACTCTGCAGTCCTTTGTTGGTCCCCAATGTATCCTTGTAGCTGCCATGACTGATCATAGGATGATGGCAGCGTGGACAACTATAATGTGGTCAACAAGAGCGCAGGGTTTTCCAGAGATAAGAGCATCACTACTTCCTGGAATCTTTGTAAAATAACATGTGTGTCTCCATGTTGTGACTCTGTGTTGTAGCCTTCAAAAGGTTCTCGCAATGGGGTTTTCAGCACTCCTCTGGAAGAATTTGATTCAGTTTCTCCCCTAAAGCCCAGATCAGGTTTATGGACAGGATACAATTTACCATTCAGCTCTGTACCAGCAAGAATTAAGAACACTTGAGCTTCATTTTATAGAAGAAGAGAGAAGATTGTAGAAACCTCTTTATTTGTTGTGCCACAGGAACTGGGATGTGGCTCCTCTAAACAGTTGAGACTGACAGCCTTGTCTTATCTCCTCTTGTCCCTGCAGATCCCAGAAATTCTGGATGTCTTAGCAATTCCCAAAATAAGATGAATAATAAGAACAAGAGACCAACTAGTTGGGCTGCAGTGTGAAGCAAAATGTATGATCACATCCATTGCAAAGAAAAGGACTGTAATCCATATTCTCATCCCCTCCTCATCTGAAGCAAAATGGTACCCAGTGTTTATAAAACAACCATCATGCCACACTTTCTTCTGTCCTAAGGTTTCTCGCCTATTTCATAATTGGTAAATATGCTATAACGGGCAAGGACTAATGATAGATTATACTTTATTACTTTTTTAAAAAGGGGCTAGAAAGGAACTGACTTTCCTCCCAACTCACAGCTCTTAAAAAACCCAGAGATAATGCAGAGATGATTCTTAGAAAGTTGTTGTTGGGCTAGGTTTGGACTCTACATAGGGTCTTGATTAGGACCCAGCTTGCTGAACAACTTGGGCTAAATGAGTCTGAAGTAATTTAGAATGAGAAATTAAGAGACTGTGAAAAGCTAATCTTGACAAATGTCAACCCCAAAGCAGGTTCTTATATTTAGTAACAGTAGGAGTGACATCTGGACCAAAGTCTTTCTCTCAAGGCATATACCACTGGTGTATATGAAGTGAGGTATAGCTCACAGGGCCTGACAACACTGTGAAATTTGGTGCAATCTGGTCGGTGCATAAAAGATACTTATCTTCAGTGCAATCTATTTTAACTCCTGGAACCTATCCGCTAAGGCAGGGGTCCATTCATTGCATCTCAATGAATCATCCTAAAAAGATTGCATGCCATAGCCCTGTGCTAGAAAGATACAGGCCAGCTCTTAAAGGGGAAGGATGGATCGTTTTAAGTTGAAACACAAGATGATGAGGTCTTTTTTCCCATGCCAAATAGTGCTATCAGGGAAGCATGTACCATAACTATATGCCAGTGTGGGCAGACTTGCAGAAGATTTAAAAACTATCTCTCTTAGTTTCACTGAGTTTTTCTATATCCCTTCTGCATTTACCTCCCATCTGTGTTTCATGTCTGATTTCAAGGCTTTGTTTTTTTCGTATTGCATTCAGATTTTATGCACACATTTCCTAATGCAATGATTTAATTAGGCATTGTGGATACTTTACACATTTGCAGTCATTAACTGAAGTGTCTCTGTGTATATTTTTTAAAATCATGTCCATAATGGCGAGTCCTATTTTTAAATACACATATATGTTTTCAGTACACCCAAGCCCCTTATGCATTGCAAATGTGCAAACACTCAAGGCGAGGCGTGTTCCTGCGTGCAAGGAGTCTTGGAAGGTGAGAAAATGCTAATTTAGCTGAGGTGGTTGAATAGGATGAGATGATTTTACAGGTCGTCTTTGGGCTATGACTAGAGAACCTGCTAGTGGCCTCATTTGCACGGTGTGCAGGAGGCTGTTGCGCCTGCTTGTAGACCCATAGGCTGCCCTGAGCTGTGGGGATTCCATTTCCACCTAAAAAGACAAGGTCATTGTGGTCCTTTTTCTTTGATTCAGTTTTCTGAAAAGAAGAATCTAAAGAAAGCCGTGTCCTTCCTGCTTGCTTACCCCCCCGCCACACCCCACTTCTTTTCCATTATTGAACATGCCGTCATCTCTCATGCAACCTCCTGACCCAACAATATCTCCATGGAGTACATCTGTGGCCTTTGCCGTTTGCCTTTGCAGAGGTGGTTCTGGAGCACAGCATAGCTCCTGATGCACTCTTTCCCTTACACCTCACATTTTTCATTAGCACTGGCTTACATCAACAGCAAAACACGTCCATGTGGGAATTCCAATTCCAACTGGATTACATATAATTACGAGCATCAAAGGGCTGAATACCCTTTTGTTTAGCAGCCCCGTTCTTAAAACACGCACTGCTCACCAAATTCCTATGGAAACAGAGATGTCAGTGCTCCTTCATAACCCTTTTGCATGTTACGGTTACTATGAACAAGGCAGTCTCCATGACATCTCCATTCTTTCCTTAAAATAGCTGCCTGGTAATACACAGCACACCAGAAGGATGTGAACAAAGTTCTCTGAGTCATAGCTAAGCGGGATGCCTTTGAAGAGCATCCGGAAACTACCGCTGATCCAGCCCGATTCGTAACAGGGGCTACATACAGGGAGTATGTGACTCTCTCGCGGAAACAGCTGCACTGGTTTCTAGTTCATTTCTGGTTACAATTCTGGTGATCTCTTTCAGAATGGTTTAGAAACAGGGTATTGAAAGGAAGGCTTTCTCCCATAGGAGCCTCCTCACCTCTGTAAACTTTGCTGCAAGTTGCCTAGGGCACCTTGGAGAAAAGGCAGGTTATCAGAGCTTCAAAATTTAAATTCACATTCAAAATATCAGCATCAACTGACCTGAGACAAGGACCAGCTGCAGGATTCAGATGTGCTGGAAAATTGCATCTCATGCCTAGGGCAGCGTGGGATCAGCATACCTTAAATTTCCAAGCATCTGGGGGAATGTGCATTGTTGTCTCTTCCTAAAGAGTGCAGCTGCAAATACTCTTTTGTTTCCTAGTGCAGCCTGATCATTTGGTCTTCTGTTATTGCTGCCAAGGGCGTTATTGCAAAAGGAGCCCAGGGCCTAACACCCCCTCTGAAAAGCAGACAGTTTCTTTCCCACTCAGTCTGAGCCAGGTGACTGCAGGACCTTATGGAATGCCCCAAAGATTCTCGGAGAACAAGGACCAAAGAAGCCTACTTTATTTTCAGAGTTTAGCCACAACCCATTAAACATTAAACCATAGTGATTATTAACCAGGCCAACCATGAGATAGGCCGCGTAGCTGCCCTCTTTCTGTGCAACTTTTGAGGCTTCCTGAAGACGATTAGACTTGCAACATTATTAAGTGAACTTGAGCTTCGTTTTCCAACTACCCTTGCCTGGTTATCCACTATTAAATGTTGGCTTCGTTTACACTTTCAGAAATCTTCCCAATCCTTTTTGACTGATTTATTAAGTGATCCCTTTATCTCCACATGGTACTCTTTTATTAACTCTAAAATCACTTCCATAATGAACTTCCTGACAAATTGTGGAGAAACTCAAACTTTACCATATTATCCACCAAAGAATTTGGGACATTGAACTTCAGACTCTGGCAGCTGATTTGAATTTAATTTGCTCTCCTCGTTTTTATGGTTTGCTCCCTTTGTCTGTAACTGGTGCCAATTATTTCACCAATCTCATTAACCCACTGTGGTACCGGGCATTTATGCTGGCCAGATTTAATATATTTCCCTCAGCTGTTCTTTCCGGCAAATATTGTAATATCCCCTTTAAGAACCGCCGGTGTAAGCACTGCTTAGTGGAACCAGACTCAAATTTACATAGTCTTCTTCACTGCCCTAAATTTAGTGAGCTCTGTCAATTACTACTTAGCTCTGTTATTTCAAATTTCTCTGGCTCCCCTGAGAGCTTAATCTGAATGATATTAGCAGATAAACAACCTGATTTGACTGAGCGTGTAGCTAAATATCTTGCTATTGTAATAAACTAGGCTGATTGTTTTAAGGAGCCTTGATGTAACTTGACCATATTTATCTTATTGCAGTAGAAAGTATAATCTTGATTGTACGGTTACTGGTTTTAATGCCAATAAAGGTTTTTTGATTTGTTTTGATTTTGAACCAGGCATCAAGGAATTAGCACCAACTGATATAGACATAGGCTTTGGGCCTTGCTCCAGTCCTCACACTATGTTTCATGTCTTTCTTTCTGTTCCCCATCAAAAAGGACTCAGATGGTGTTGTGTGCTGGCTTTTACGTGGATCCTGCTGAAAACAGTTGGTCTAAGGAGTAGGGTCTTTTGTCAAGCTTGGGAAACCAAAATAAACATGATACAAGTATCCCAGTTAATACATCAGGTCATGTGTCAGAAAATGGAAACTGCTAGAAGGATGGCAGGCGGGGGGGGGGGACTTGATTTCTTCACAATTGCCACTAAATTACCTTTGTAAAATTCTGAGGAATTTGAGCAGTTCAGGGACCTGTACAAAGACAAGATTAACAACCTATTACTTTTTGCAGCATTACCTGGCACAAACATAAACCCTAGTCTTGTCCATGTCTCTTTCTTTCATTTGGGCATGAGAAATGGCTGGCAGAGGAGATGATGGGGGTTGACAGTTGCATAGATGGTTGTTAGATGACAAAACCTTTCAGAAATTTTGCCAAGCCAACTTCTACATCTTGGCTAGTCATTAGCAAAGTTATGAAACTGCAATAGCTGAGTCTTCTCCTCGCTCTAAAGATTCTGCTCTGTGGAAGGAGTTACAACACAGTATTAAAATAATAATGATGTCTTCTTCCTGACAATGTAATTGTACTATGTTGCCCATTCTTCCAAATAATGAAATGTTTAGTATTTACAGTAGATCGTTGGGGCTATGTTATTGGTTCTCAGACAAAAAATAATAATTGTAAATTATACAGTCATTTTTTTTCCACCAGAAAATGCTGTCTGTTTTAACTTTAAAGAATGATAAAAAATGAATGCAGCTGATATCATTAGGGGACTCACAGATGAAAAAATGCCAACATTTTAAAACAATTGGTTTGAAGGGAGAGAAAAGAAATATAAATCTATCTCAGGACATGATCATTTTTTTAAAAAAATTCTCTGCAGTTGAACTGTAGATTTTCTTACATCCATTCATTTCTAAATATCAGCATCACTAACATTTTACCTTGTACTAGGTCTGAACAAGTGGTCCCTATTTGGTTTAGGACCGGATCTGGTTATTCCTATGTTCCTCAGTTGAGTGTGAACTGATTCTTAGCTGATCTAGCTGATACTGGATCCAACCCTGAAATGAAAGTGAGCAGCCTAAAATTTCCTGATTTGTATAAGCAATCCAAAATATCCATATATCTTGTTTTCTTCACATAAATCAGTGCAGAGACATGGTTAATCCCATTGGGAGGATTAAACCTAACAATTTTTTTGTGCTTGCCACTTTTAAAATTTGCCTTGATACGCTTAAAGGTTTTCTAATATGTGTGCTGTTTGGGGACTAAGATTTGTGTAACCCATACACAGTGCAGTCAGCCAGACACCACAGAAGTAAATTCTGAACAAAACATACAAAGGAAGCACCACAAACTGAGCTCTGGGGACATGGGTTTGTCCGTGAAAGCTCACATTAAAATATAGCAGTTTGTCTTTAAGGTGCCACAACATTTTTGTCTTCTTTATTTTTTCTTTTTCTTTTGTTTTTTGGCCAGATATGCTAGCACAGACAAACCTGGCTACCTCTTCTAAAACCATAAATTGAAATCAAAATCAAAACTAACATTAAAAACAGGGACCATCATTTGGACGAGCAGAAGTTTAGGGAAGTGCCACTGCCAAACAAGCATTAATCATATGCTAAAACAACACTGAAGTGAATGCGCAGATTCAACTCAAATAAAAAACAAATATAAGGAAAGGAAGTCTGAAGAGTGACTACTGATAAGATAAAGGACAGAGAAATCCAGGCTACAGGATACACAAAACTGCGATTCAAGTCCAACACAGCTCTTTCAAAACATCCCTGCTAATTGGGCACCAGCAATAAAGCAGAAGAGAAGGAACAATGAATGAACTGCCATCCTTTCACCTGAATACTGTTGGGAGATTACTAATGAAATTCTTGCACCAGATTGGACTGTAGGACTCTCCATGAACAGAGCCCAGTGCCCCTTCATTATTATTTCACTTATTTAAAATATTCTTACCCCGCCTTTCTCCTTAAAGAGGACCCAAGGTGGCTTACATCATTAAAAGACAATATTTAAAATTAAAAAATAGTAAGTATAGAAATATTTAAAAAATCAAACAAATGGCACACTAAAAAACAGTATACAAAAGCAACACTAAAGACACATTCAAAACAGTAAAGCACAGCCATCCATTCAAAAATCCCACTCAGGTAGCCACTCATTAAGGGAAAGCTTGCCTAAAGAGAAAGCTCTTCACCTGCTTGCACAAGGACAGCAAAGATGCAACCAGCCTGGCCTATCCAGTGGGAGGGAGTTTCAAAGTCTGGGAGTAGTGACAGAGAAGGTCCGCTCCTGTGTACCCACCAAACTCACCTGTGAAGGTGGAAGGACCAAGAGAAAGGCCTCTCCTGGGAAGGCTCATAAAAGGTGATGTAATCCTTGAGATAGTTCAGACGCAGGCTGTTGGACTTCATTGGTTATAACCAGCAATTTGAAGTGTGCCTGAAAATTGACTGGCATCCAGTGGAGTTGCTGTTACGGGGGGTTATGTGATTCCCTATAACCAGCCCATATTAACAATCTGGCAGCAGCATTGTGGAGCTGCTGGAATTTCCAAACAGTTTTCAGAGGCAGCCCCACATAGACTGCATTACAATAATCCAGCCAGCATGTAAGTAAGACATGAGTAGGGTTGCCAGACGTCCGGCAAAAGGAGGACATGTCCTCCTTTTTAGCCTAATGTCCTCTGTCCGGCAGACGAAGATAAAAACCTTTAAAATGTCTGGCTTTTGTATATTTTATGTTATAATTTTGGATGGGAGGGGGAGAGGTGGAAGGACCCCCTCCCCCTGTCTTTCCCCGCCCCCACCCACCCGCCCCGTTACCTGCCGCCGGCGCCAGAGCGCAGCCCTCGCCCCCTCCCGCCACGGTGGCAGCTGCTCGGTGATCCGCCATGCCTGCCCAGCCCACGTGGAGCCCAGAAAGGCAGCGCGAGCGGAACGCCGCCTGCCGAGCCAGGCAGGAGCAAGCAGCGCCCGAGTGCATCGATGGGAAGGCGAGCGCCCGGACTGTGTGTGTTCAAAGTCCCTTTTGGGGGATTCCAACTCCCACATTTCCCAGCCTTGAACTTATGACCCTCGGGGGAGGGGAAGCTACCTTGTTTGGCTTTGCCCGGCGCCGCTTTCCCCCTGCCTGCACCAGAGCCTTGTTTGGGCGTCCAGATTAGCAAGGTAGCCTCTGAGCCTGTGCAGAGTGCAAGCGGCCAGGGGATCTCACAGCTGGGCCGGAGTGGGTTCGGGTTTATTTGCTTTGCTCCCAATTGGAAGTACAATTTGAAGAATATTACCTGTGAACAGTTTTATGCATATGTGATTGCTAATGAAGATCTGCGAAAAGTTGGCTCCTCCGAGAAATATGTCGTGTAATTAATAAAGATTATAAGGTAATAATTGTACAATTGGCTGTTTAAATAATGTTTTTTGGTATTTTGGGGGGGGGGGAAGCCTCCATTGAATTTTTTTTTATTTTTTAACATGACTGTTTCTTGGTCGGTTTACTAAGAGACATTTATTGGCAGCTATTGTAATAAAATTGTATTGATTGCGGGTTTAATCCGGAATGATTCAAATGAAACATTCAATACATCCTCCTCTGTCCTCTTTTTTTATCTTTCTATGTCCTCCTTTTGGTACCCATATATCTGGCAACCCTAGACATGTGTCACCATTGCCAGACCGGGTCTCTCCAGGAAAGGGTGCAGATGGCACACTAACTGTTCAAAGGCACTCCTGGCCACCACCAAAACCTGAGCATCCAAGCTCAGAGACAAATCCAAGAGCACCCCAAGCTGCACACTTGTGTATTCAGAGGGAGTGTAACTCCATCCAGCACAGGCTGCATCCCCGTTCCTTGCTCGGCCTTCTGGTTGACCTGGAGCACCTCTGTCTTGTCTGGATTGTTTCAGTTTATTCACAGAAGATGGGAGGTTGGTAATATGACAGAGTCCAGGGGTGATCAAATCTTTACACACTTTCTGTGTTCAATGGAATAAAGAATATAATTTTTGATGTTGGTCATGTGATGCAGAAATGAGTTTGGGATTCAGCTGAAAGAATTGGGCATGTTTAGCCTTGAGAAGAGAAGACTGAGGGGAGATATGATAGCACTTTTCAAATAGTTGAAAGGCTGTCATACAGAGGAGGGGTAAGATCTGTTCTCAATCATCCCAGAGTGCAGGACATTCAATGATAGGCTCAAGTTACAGGAATCCAGATTTCAGTTGAATGCCAGGAAAAACATCCTAACTGTTAGAGCAGTACGACAATGGAACCTATTACCTCAAGAGGTGGTAAGCGCTCCAACACTGGAGGCATTCAAGAGAAATGTAGAGAACCACCTGGCAGATATTCTTTGATTTGTATTCCTGCACTGAGCAGAGGGTTGGACTTGATGGCCTTATAGGCCCCTTCCAACTTCATGATTCTATGATTCTTTGAGAATTAAAAGTATATGGGCTAGTAACCTGTTACAAAAATGTGGAGTGGAAGGGAAAGTGGTTCTTGCACTGGTTGTGAGATCAGTCATTTAGCTGGTTATGCCACAGGGAGCATACCAGAGAAAAAGAAGATGCTGATATGATTTTCCTGCTGCTCCACAGTCTTGAGAATTCTAGAGTTCCCTTCACTACTTATCCCCAACTCTAGGTATCAGTGTAAAAGGAGGCAGATTCTAGAAGTGAACCAGATATCTATTTCTGAAACATTCATCAAGAGAGAAAGCTTGGGCTAAAAGCACCATATTTATTTTATAGACAGTTCATGGATTCAGTGTATCAACATGAATTCAACACAGGTTTTCAATCAACAAACTGCCCAGTAAAAAGCTGCTTTTATTCACACTTTCAAAAGCACTGCTAGTCCCAATGAGGACATTTTCCTCTGCTTGTGTAAAATACAGAAGTTTGTTTGCCCTGAACGAATCTGCAACCTATCTCGTTACTTTCCTAAGCCAAGCCCTATCTAAAACCTCTCCATCAGTTAAACTGTGATTGCATTCTAAATCTCCCACTCCCTTCTGATTGGGTGCAGATCGGCAGTGATACAATTGCCTCAGAAGCTGTTCCAATTAGGAAGCTGTTCCAACGAACTGTCTGTCACCCCTCCCCCAACAATGGCTTCTCCCTTATATGGTGGATTGGGAGAGATGCATGCTGGCTTTCTTTTACTGTGGTTTGATGTCAGGATTGCTGAACTGATGTGAATCAAAATCACCCCAGTTTAGATTGGGATTCAGCTGAACCAGATACATAGTTCTAATACGTACCCCTCCCTGTCAACTGATTGGAGGCAGCTGGTAGCTGCACTTGGGAGAACCAATGCTGAGCAAGAGAGACAGTTACTCGGACGACAAATGGCTGTTCTTCGATCTTGATATTACAATATTACCCCATCTTACCCACTATAGATTTGCAATTTCATTAAGTCTGAAAAATCTTGGAGGGGGAGGGAATCAAACCTGTCTGTCTTAATGGAAAGCGCATACAGAAAAAGTACACCTTTGAAAAACATGCAGAATACTGCTTAGTGACGCTTTACTTAAGGGATGAATGTACTGCTGGCCCCACAGTTTCAAAAAGGTGTATGAAAAGGTGCACATGTCAAAACTGCTGGATAGCTCAGTGGTTTAGGCCTCTGGCTGCAGAGCCAAAGGTTGGGAGTTCGATTCCCCACTGTGCCTCCCTGACAGGGGCTGGACTCGATGATCTATAGGGTCACTTCCAGCGCTGCAATTCTATGATAATGATAATTGTTATAAAATGTGTACAAACACAGAGACATAACCAAGCATACACCAGATGTAGAGATGGGGAAAGGATGAAGACTGTAGTCTTTCTAGAAGTGTGGACCCCTGCTTCTGAGCAATCTCTTTTTTCTTCTTTATAGGTTTGGATTTTACTGTAAAAGGAAATCCACTTCTAATCCAAAAGCTGTGCCCATATATAGAAGAGTGTTTAAAAAATAGTTTACTCGCTCTGAACATTCTTTGTTACAGTGTCTCCCATTGTTAGAGAAAGAGAAGCCAGTGGGATGATGATCCTGACTTGGTATAGGAGCTGATGCTCTCATTTGCATTCTGTTTCCCTTTTAGTTGAAAATCGTGTCCACCCAACAGTTTACCCCCATCACTCACTTCCACAGAAGTTGCAAATGGGAACATTTAAAAATCGGATTCTGTTCCCTGTATAGTTTGGGGAAGCCCATTATTCTATGATTGGTGAGCTGTATTCTCATATGTTCTCAGTCATCACTAGGCTCTGCGCATGCACACGCCTATCAGCTGATAGGCATGCACATGCAAAGAGACAACTGGCCTGGCTTCTGGAAAGGAAGCCAGGCTGCTGACTCTAAAGATGGAGCAATGGAGGATGAAGAGGAAGAAGCAGCAGGACCAGGTAGGGAGGCAACAGGGGCAATGGGGAAGGGGGGTGGGGTGTCCATTTTGCCAAAAATGAAGTGCTGAGTGGAAAAAAGTTTGGTGTTTCATTTCATTTCAGCAAAATGGGATCTGCAAACTGAACTACAAGCTGAACCACACGCCAGCCCGATTTGTGGATTTTTTCAGTGTGTAGTTTGGTTCGTGCCCATTTCTAGTTGTGAAATATAGTTGCCCCTTTCTAAAAAGGGACAGTCAAATCTGCAGGTTTCTCAAGCGTTTTTCCCCCATTAAGTTTATGCAGTTTTTTACATTTAGTATTTTTTTAAAAAATGTTTGCAAATTAAAAAAACACAAAGTTTTATATTCTGTTGTCTAAATACAGAGTAGAAGGACAATCATGTAAGTGTCCCTTTCCCTCTCACCAAATTTAGTAGCCACAAGTACTTGTAGTGTAGAAAAAAAATTTCTGTACCTGCCTGCCATACAACTGTTAAGTAGAAGAAGCCTGCCTGTTGGGGGGGGGGGGGGGCAGGTGGTAACCCTAATTTAAAAGAAAACGCATGACTGAATGCACAGTGATTTAAGAGCCATTTTAAAAGAGCTAAGCAGTTTAGTTCATTGCCTTAATAGGTTTATCAGTCTATTTTGCGTTTTCTCATGTTCATTTTCTATTATTAATCACAGGTTATATTGAGTTTGGGGAGGAGGAATTTGTGAATATAGAGAAGGTCTCAACAACAACAACAACAACAACAAACAAACAAACAAACAAACAAACAAACAAACAAAGTACAGAGACCTGGCAATTGAAACATCTCGCCTCTGGAAGAAACACACTTCAGTGGTCCCCGTAATCATTGGGGCTTTGGGAACAATATCAAGAAATTTCACACAGTACTATAAGCAGTTGCAGATCTCAGAAATCACATCATCAGAGCTCCAAAAAACGGCAATATTAGGAACAGCATATATACTGCGTCAATATTTAACAGATACTTAGGGTTTTGGTTAAAACTTGTATCTGTTATATAATACCAGTCAATGTTTTTATAATTTTGACTGTGCCTGGAGTTTCTTAATATAATAATAATAATAATAATAATAATAATAATAATAATAATAATAATAATAATAATAATAATAATAATAATAAAAAGACTATTTTTGAACAGAAGCAGTTAGACCTTGTGATGTGTGCAGAAAAATTTCCTTTACTTCAGGCATCATCCGGGGGGGGGGGGGGTGTCTATGAAATGGGTGGGTTCGGTGCTGTTCCAGTACAATGCTTCTGGAAGTGAAGGATTTACCAGCTGCCTCCCATTGCCCAAGGGATGAGCAAGTGTACTTACAACACTTTCTCACTCTTCAGGGTGGCTCCTTCTATGACCCCCTCTGGTATCAATGTGTGAATTGTATGATTGAAAACCCTGTTCAGACTTGTTAACTTTCCACACATTCAGGGTAAGAAACCAGAATGTTTCCTCATGTGAGAAATAGTGAATATTCCCAAACATAAACCCCTGAATAGGACTATTAATAACATTGAAGTGAAGGGGAGAAATGCAAAATAAAGTTACAATAAATATATTGTTCAAATACTGTTGCTTAGAACAGTAAATCACACCAGAGTAAGCCTATTGAATCAATGGGGATTTAGTGAGTCAATCTCCTTAGCATAGTAAACTGCAGTTAGCCCATTTGAATCAATGGAACTTACAGAGGAATTGCCTCACCAAATGCTCATTGATTCAATGGCTTACTCTAGTGTGATCTACTCCATGAAGCAACAGGATTTTGACAGTATCTGACAGGAAAGCAAGCATTGTTGGTAACTCAATGATTGTGATAACATAAAGAGCACCTAGTCTAGGTTAAAGGAATGTCAGTATAGGTCAAAATGTGTAAACCTGAGGCGTCTCTTCTCTCTTTATCTATTCCAGTGGTTCCCAACCTTGGGTCTACAGATGTTCTTGGACTAAAACCCCCAGAATCCATTACCACTAGTTGTGCTGGCCAGGACTTCTGGACGTTGTAGTCCAAGAACATCTGTGGACCCAAGGTTGGGAACCACTGGAATAGAGATTCAGTAAAAGAGGAGTATTAATCTGGAAAACATTACTTGTTTAATTTAGATAGTGCGTGTTTTGATCTGATAAATAAGTATCTGCAGACTAATATGTAAAATATTTGCTTGACATTTCCCCTTTCTATTGTTAGCGCATGGTAAAACACATGCCACTGTTTAACAGATGTCAGCCAGATGTGTTTTAAAGAATGCATTTGCCAAAAAAACACATTTCTTTTTTAAGTGATAATAAACCACAGCCAATGGGCTGACCTACTTTGTTTTCCACTTGCCATTTTCTATGGTTATAATTACCTATTTATGGTTATAATTACCTCATTTATTCAGCGTACAGATCAAATAATGTTGATGCATTATCTCTCTTTAGAAAAAGACACCCTTTTAAAAAAATTCTGTAAATTCGTTAAAAATGAACAAAACATTTCCCACAGTTGTTCTAAATATAATGATTAAACTAGGGGTAAATTAATAATATGTTCAAAACATATTGTAGCCGTTCATGTGGTACTGGGATTGTAAGAAATTATGTCTGATGCCATACTTCACATGTTGAATAACTCAACACTGACGTAAAGCATTTTCATGGCTGGAAACAGAATTGCTGCAAGGAAAATGGGACTATTTTCAGATTTGCTGTGAATCTTCATAGTAATATGAAGGTATTGGTAATGAAGATCTGAGCATTACTCATTGATTTTGCCAATAAATGGCTACCAATAACTTGCTTGTAGGTCTCATTCATTTGTGTTTGATATGTGGAAGAGAACTTTGATTGCTTGTCCACCCACACTGTGAAATTTTCTGTCCCCTGCTCCATGTGCAAGAGCAGCTTCAGGTGATGACCTTAGTATTCATAGGCACATCAGATCTAGCACTATAGAAAGGTATTATATATCACTTCAAATGTAGTAGTTCTGAACAGAACCCATTCACAGACAGAACAGAGAATTATCAGAATTATGATTCAAACATGCATACCTATACCTATGCCAATACTAGAATATTCTGTGCTTGGTGTGCCTGATAACAGAATGTGTGGACTGACTCCATTGGGGGAAAAAAAACTTTTGTGTTTGAGAATCCAGAAAAGAAACAAATGTTCTTTCTGTGTTGATACACATCTGCAGTGGTCCTTTCATGTTTGCATGTCAGCACTTGGTTAGTACAGTTATCACATGATAGTAGGTTCAGGAGATATGTTCGGTGGGAAAATAAAAACTGTTAAACTAAGCAGAGTGGATATCTCAGTGTGTTGGGTGCTTCACTGTGGAGCCAGAGGTTGGGGTTTGATTCCTCAGCATGCCTCCTTGGAGATGAGCCAGTTTGTGCAGCCATAGGCATGCTACACAGCCTGAAGTGAATGGTAGACTACTTCTGAGTACTCTGTGCCTAGAAAACTCTAGAAAGGATTGCCCTAACCCAGATTTGACTTGTCAGCATGCAGTTATTGTTATCAAGCAGATCTAATCTCAAGCTTTGAACCTAAACTGTGACACACCACATATTTTTGAAATCTTTAATTCACACCTGTGAAGAAAAGTTAGAGCATTAGTGGCACTTTCTATACCAGCAAATCTCCTCATGTTTGTTGAAGGGAAAAGCCTGATATGAAAATGCTAAATTCACTGCCTGCTTCTCCAACCAAAGATTGATAAGGGGCATGCACTTTTGTGCATTTTCAGTGGAACTAAAATTGGAATCTTCCCAACTGGATGTCTCTGAAGATGGAAGAAACCCCTCACTCAATCATGAAAGAGGTGATTTTATTCCCCCTGTAGCACCCACAGGAAAACAGCCCTCCCCAGCACCTGAAAGACAGCTCTGAATGGCTTCACGACCCTCTGAGGCACAGATGGAGCTAACATAGCAGCTGCATGAGGGCAGGAGAAGTACCTTGTGCCTTGATCTGCTTCCCACCAGGGGAAGTATCCAAAAGGCTCTTAGCCAGGACCAGTTTGATGCAACCTCTGCTCATTTCAGAGGATTTTGTGAAAATAACAACTATAATCATTGTTTAAATGAATGTGGGCTTTACAGAAGTGAGCAGAGTTTGGAACATTACGTTTTAGAAAGATAAATGTTAGGAATTAGGAAAATAACTGGTTGGTGTCAACATTTAAAATGGGAAATAGGTACATTGGAACTGTAAATGTGTTAGTTCAAACATTAATTTAATAGACAGTTTGTAGAAGACACATGACACTCATATTTCCCAAAGGAAAAATATCTGTATCTCCCTTTAGAAACTAGGTTTACAGTAGCTTGTTTAATGTGACAAATATAGGCTCAAGTTCTCTTGCCTTAAATGAACGGCACATGTTTTGGAAGCGAATGGTCTGAAATCAAGAAATCAGTGTAGAGATTATCTGCTGCATGCTGAGTTGTGTGACTCAGCATGCAACTTATAATATCCATAGAGATTTCTTAATTTGGAACAGTTTGCCTTCAAATGTGACACCACTTGTACAGCTACACAAGAAGATTTTGTTTGGAGTTTGGGATGGAAAATTTCAACCATGCTTACAAGGGAGGATGCTTGAGACCCCACCTCCCAACTGATTTTGCCACCTGAGTGCTTACCTGGTAACAGAATGGTGGAGAAAGTGGGCAGACACGCATTAGTGTACTCCCCTATGCATTTATACATGTAAACATAGTGTAGACATGGCAAGCTGAAGCTCAGAGTAATTTTCTGTTTCCTATTTGGTGTGCTGGCACTCTCTGCATGCTGGGAGTGGGAATGTTAGAAAGGTGAATGCTTTGTTATAAATGTTGTGTTAGAAGTGCCTTTGCTAGACATGTGCTGCTGGAAGTGCCTTGTTTAAACGTTAGAACTGCCAAAATTGTGTTGTTAGGAGAAAAATGCCAGGAATCCATCACTAGGATAATTAGAAATGAAATTTGAAACTGGGCTTGGAAAATTACCTTAGTAGGCCATCCCTAGGGTGCCCAATGTAGTCCAGCATTCTTGTTTATACAGTGGCCACTTGCCCAACAGAAGCCCACAATAAAAACAAGAATGCAAGAACACCTTCCCCACTTTTGGTCCTGGTGATGAGATATGAATGTAGCCATCGTGATGGATAGACTTTGATAGCTGTGCCTTTCATTTCTTTTAGAGCTGTCCAAGCTGAAAGGCCTCACTCAGTCAAGCAGTGGAAGAGAGTTCAGATTTTAGAACTGGGAGGATACCAAGAAATAGTTGCCACCGTGCCCATACCAACAAGAAGACAGATGGACTCTCAACATCACCAGAGCAGGACTGCAGCCACTAGGTAATATTGATTTGGCTTGAATCTGGCCCCAACTGACTAAGCCTAGTGAGTTTACTAAATTATCACCTCAATTCCCAGATGGAGGACTCAGGTGACACACACACACACACACTGGCCAAGCAGGAACATATCTGTTTCGAACAAAGGCCAAATGGAGAAGTGTGAGTACGCACATGGTCTGTACAGTGGACCCTCGACTTACAGACGGCTCGACCTGCAGACTTTTCGAGTTACAGACTTCTCTGGCCGCAAAATTTAGGTTCGACTTGCGGCCGGAGAATCGACCTACAGACCCGAAAATCAAACAAAATGGACCAAAAACGGCCGGTTACGGATTAATCGGTTTTCAATGCATTGTAGGTCAATGGAGCCTCGACCTACAGACTTTTCGACCTGCAGCCACCGTTCCAATACGGATTAATTCCGTAAGTCGAGGGTCCAGTGTACTTTGTTTGGGTTGCTACACTCATTCCACAGCTGCCTAAACTGAAACCATAAAACATCGACCAGACTCCTGACAAGCCTGGTGAAACTCATCCTGCCAAGAACTGCTGGACTTAACATCTAAGAGCAACTTTCCTGGCAAAACCCATCTTCTTGTGTACTTTTGGACTTTAAACTTTGGACTTTCAAGTTCTTCACACTGGTACAAACCTGATGAAGTGGTGTTTTAATCCATAAAAGCTTCTTTATTGTATGATGGTTTTTTAGTGGTCTATAAAGGTATGGCCTATTTTTGCATGTGTATTTTGTTTCATTTTGACCACATGGCTATACTTTCCTTCAAATTTTAGCTGTGAGATAACTTATCAAAGGCTATTATCAGGAGTTAATGTTCCTCTTGACAAAAGAATAGGACAGAGAGTTTTGAAATGAGAGGTTTCACTCATCTCACAAACCAAACAGACCAAACCTAACGAGGTCGCTCATCATTATTCCTGTCAGAAATGGGGACCTGGTGCTGGAAGGAAACAGAAGCTTGTCCTAAGTTACACACAGCTGAGATATGACCTTGGCTTCCCAGATCCTTATCTACTGGATTTCAAGTTCCTTTCCCCAAGCTAGTCCAAATACATTTTAGTGATTAGCATTGCTGCTAGTAGCTATTTTCCTCTTTAACGTCAAACGCCAGACGTTTGTCAACGTAAAAATGTTGGTATCTTTGGCAAATTATCGTAGTTATTATGATAACACTTTTGTCCTTCCTAGGCTGACTTTAACGTTCAATAGCAGTCAAAAGCAAATGCCCATACCTCCAATGTGAACATAAGTTGAGCTGGACAAGGAGCCCAAGCCTTTTATTTAAACAAGTGCAGCATAATATGAAAACAAATATTAGCATGGTATATGAAGAACAAAGCCTTTTGTGTGCCAATACAATAAAAGCTGGAGCCAAAGTAATGTCTGGGACATGGTTCAAAACAACAGTGCACCTGGAAGGTATGGAACCCAAGGGGGCAATGTACGTAGCCTTTTCTCAGTGCAATAACTAGAGCTGGGCAATCCTTGCCTAGGTACCCATTTATTTTGTGGCTTGGGTTGCAGTTAGAAGCCATGGATCTGCTACTTTTCAGAAACCTGTATTGGGTTACCCTCGGTGTACATCTCTGGGCTGCCAAAATCACAACTCCCACTTTTCCCTTTCCTTCCCTGCCTATGATGTCACAGCACTGACAGCAGAGGATGACCGAGGGTCAGCAGCAGAATTGAGAAGATTGCTCAGTGCTGCCACATTGTCAAGGATGCTGCAGAGAGCTGAGGAAGAGGATGACAAGATGAACTTGCTCACCTGGCCACATCCATGTATGAGGGAAATTCTTGTCAACCAGTGTGGTTGCAGCCATATGAATGAGGAGTCATCAGCTGAATCCAAGAATTTCCCTCATGAATGAATGTTAAAACACCAATTAAGCTTCAGCAGCAGAATCCATATCCTACTATTAATTTACTATTGATCACACAAGGCAAGGGACAGAGAGAGAGAGAGGCCATAATTGCCCCTGTTATTGTTCTATGGGCTTCTGAAATCTTTAACTTCCATGGAAGTGTAATTCAACTCTTTTCATACCCAAACTGTGGTTTGAAAAATGGGACATTCTCATCAGTCCTATTATTATGGTTTAACCAGAAACATTTCATTTTGCTAATACACTGCATTTTCTCACTGAGCACAAAGAAGAACAAACTCAGAAACTTCCATCCTTCATTTGAAAATTGTTCTTAAGCAAGGGCCTATTTTACTTGGCTTCAATGGCTTAATGGACAATTCCCTGTGTATTTGTGTCATGAAAAATATAATAGGGAAGAAAATACACACTCAGTATATTTTGTTTGCTAAGGGAATGAATCAATGTCTAAAACAATTGCACATTGTTGAGAAACGTAATAAGTTGCATCACATATCTCTTTTGGGACCCAGTTCATGTACAAATACTATTTCACGTAAATCTGTCTACAAATGCTACTCTAGAATGACCTTTTTAAAAAAAAACTTAGTGTTTTAAACCCTTCATTCTACCATTCTGGACCTAATCACGTAAGCCATTTGAATTGTTTCTTTTTTCTCCTTTTTTTTCCCATCAATATATTTCTATGTATAGTCATATGTTATGAATCAATATCCATGCGTCATGAGAAGGGAAATTAATAAAATTATTATAAAACTATTTAAATAATATCAGAATCAATATAACTGGTTCTTTTTGCATGAGTGACTGCACTATTTCACAAGAACACATGGCTTTACATTTTTTAAAAAAGAACGAATCCCTTCCCTCCCCCACCATTGTTCTGTGCAGAAAGTTGTCAAATTCTGCACAACTGAAGGCCCTTGTTGGTAAATCTTGTGCAGAAAGCACAGCATTTTGTAGACACCATGCTAGCTTGGTGTTTCTTCTGCTGTTTCCAGATGAATCCTGTGCAGGAAAGGTACCATTTTGCACATACATTGTAATAATCCTGTGCAGTTTGGTATTTTTTGAAGAAAATAAATAAATAACCCTGAAACCTTTTCAAAATTCATCAATTTTTTTCCATGAGATTGCTCAGGAGAGGGAGAGGGAGAGAAAACACCACACAAAGAAATCTTACTGTGAGGAAAAAACAGTGATCCTCACCCCCACCCCCAGTTTCAGTCTTCTTGGTTTCTGTCCTGCCTTTCAGTCAGTTCTGCTGGGAGTGCCAGCTTTTTGTATGCTTCTTTTTAAACCTATGCGATACATATACATACGATGTTGCTGCTCATGTCTTCTTCTGAACCAATCATAACAATTAAAAATGAGCATGGTAGAAACTTTAGATCCTGTCTCAGTTCATTTTCTTTTGGGAGGGGTGATCTTTAGTTATTTTTTTGTGTCAGGTGCCACTCCTTTAATCTATTATATAAAATGGATCACATCTTTTGGATCGTTTTCTTTTAGTGTTTTCATGGATGTTTCTGTCGAGGCAAGGAGAGGAAGGAGAAAGCAAGGCAGGCAGACCTGCTAAAGAGGTGCACGGCAGAGGGGCAACAGTAAGGGTAGGGGCTGCGAGGCAACGAAAGGGACGGGAAAGGAGGGTGGGTGGATAAGTGGATGTACTAAGGAGGTGCAGAGCACTGGCAATGGCCAGGGACAAGGAGAGGAAGGAGAAATAATGGAGCAGTTGGAGGGGCCAGTTATAGCTGTGAGGCATGGAAAGGGAGCTGGGCTGGCTATATTTTATTTATTTATTTATTTATTTATTTATTTATTTATTTATTTATTTATTTATTTAACTTATATGCCGCCCACTCTACCCAAAGGTCTCTGGGATTGGAATATCAATGTGAGGCAGTTTTACATACATGGGTCAAATAGATAATCCAATAGAGGAAATCCAATAGAAATTCAATATTTTTATGATCTTCTCTTTGGTTAAGCCGAATGAATTGGATTTTGGAGCTTCTCTTTCAAGAATTACTGAAATAATCTGATCTCCAAAATGAGAGCCTCTTTAGTGTTTTTTCTCATTCATGTTCACCCCAAAGTTGTGTGTCTAATAACAATTTCAGAAAATGAAAAGAAATATTAATAAGAAAACCATGTCCCCCCTCTCTTTTTTTTTTCCTTTTTAGGATTCAGAGGTAAGAAGCACACCTATGGCCAACACTTTCAAAGTTAGAATGATTATAATAAAGCTTGCAACCTTGTGCATAGCTACTTGGCAACTAGCTCCATTGAGCATGGTGGGATTTATTTTTTGAGTGAACATGCATAGTACACTCCGAATATTGAGTTATTGACATGAGCTCCCTAGGAATTATTAAATATTTTGGTTATGAATATATATATATATTCTAAATGTATCTTGCTCATCCACAGATATCTTGAATAATTTCAAAATCTTGTAACATTTGTAATGAGTTGAGAATAGGTTGGAGATGGGGTGGGGAGTCCTGTTTATATTCCCCGTTTTCCATGTTTTCTCTCCAGTAATGTGACTTTCATTTGTTCATATTTACATTCCATATGTTTTTATGCAATTGTTATTCACAAGAATTTACACACAATTGTGTGTAAACCGCCCAGAGTGGCCTTGTAGCCAGATGGGCAGTATAAAAGTCGAACAAATAAAAATAAAAATAAATAAATAAATAAGAGAAACAAGAAGTCTTGTATCATCTTTAAGTCTAATTAGTTGGGGATTTTTTAATAAGCTTTCATGTGTCCAAGTACACAGCTTTAGATAAATGAGTTGCTGTGTCTTTGGGGGAAGTTTAAAACTCTTGGCAAGGAGGAAGTGTCAAAGGAGGACAACAATAAGATGTGATCCTGGGTGAAAATCTTTAACAAATAATAGGCATAATTAATTCCATTGGCATGGCTGTGATTAGGGTCTAATGGGATGGCAAGCTTGAACTTATGAAAGCTTATGAAAAATAAAAACTAGTTAGTCTGAAAGCTGCTAGAACCCTTCTGGTTTCTCTTGTGTCACAACAGACCAACACCGCTATTGACTAGATTACATTTTTCAGAAGGTATCCTGTGTCTTGAGATGACAATGAATGCATCCAAGAAGAAAAATAACTTCCCTATATTTTGACTTAAGAAATTTTTTAGAATCAGTCCACCTAAGGCTCTGGCATACACAAAACATATATTATTTATTCAGTATTTACTTATTTAATAGTCACCTTTCTCTCACACTGCAGGTGGCACACAAGACTGCCTTCCTCCCAACACTCTCCCTCTGAAGCGGGTCCAATATTGGCAGCAGATCTCCAGGGGCTCACTTAGAGATTGTCCTTATTTCTTGTCTAATCATTTAAAAATGTCCAGATGCTGAAAACAGCGGGGATTGAATTCAGTACAATAGTTCAATTCTGAACTACAACCCTTCCCAGGTATATAACAATGCATGGAAGTGACTGACTTGTAGGGTCATGCCTCTTGCACACGGACATAGTGCACATGGACGTTTTATGCTCATTAAAGCCTAAAGCTGTATATTAATTGTGCTTCAATCTCCAACCACAATCACTATGCCTTTTTCATTCCCAATGGGTGGCCTGTTGCATTTGAGCCTATGTGAGTGTAGCATGGGTCACTCTCAGCACCCTCCATATGTACCCAGCATACATACTGGAATCTTGTGTGGCTTGATCATTAGCTTTGTGCAGAGATCAGAAATGTATGTTTTTCATATGACGACTCTTTAAATCCCATAGCTATGGTGTCCATCTCTGGTTGTTTATATATGTGTATGTTTAGGAACTGGAAGCCTGAATTATAAATGAGGGATGTTCGTAATTCCACGACTGAAGTGCAAACACATACACTGTAGCTGTTGACTTCAGCTGCTCTCTTTTTCGCTGACTTGCATACGAAGCAATGCCAAATAAGGTCTTTAGGGAGGTTAAAACAGTACATTTAAAAATTCACTGCTTTTATTTTCAGGAGTGATGCAGCAAAAAAAAGGGGGGGAGGAAGAGGGAGGAGGGGAAACCCCACTATATCATGTGTGGTTGCTGGGGATTTTACAGGATTACCTGTAATCCATCTCTCACAGTCAATATAAAATGATTAAATCCTTTCTTCTTAGAAAGCCAGCATACAGAATAGCAGTCGCTAAAGTTGAAAAATTGGCACAATATGTGACCTGTGCCATAATAGCATTTTCATCCCTGAGGAGATAGATTTTGAGGCTGGTCCATCGCCCAGCATTGGTGCACATGGAACAATGGGGCTTCTCGCCAGCACCACAGCACCAAGACTGCTGTACGTTTTTCATCCAGCCACGGGACTTGTGGGCCGAAAGTTCCCTTCTATTGGCTTAGAGTCCTATATGCTGACACAGTTTTGCTTGCTTGCTTTCAGGACAGAACATGCTTCTCTTGGGAGGGAGGCAGGGAGGAGAAAGAACAACCTAACTGCAATTCAATTGGTGGCTTTGAAAGTCGTGTGCATGTTTATAGGTTAAATCTCTGCTTGTGCCAAGCCAGACATGATTTGCTCTGGTCTGCTGCTATGAATTGAAGAAGAGGTTCACGGTTCAAGCAGGGGAACTGGTCTGACATCAGATAGTTTTCCTATACCCCAAATATCTATTGTATAAAACATTTAAAAACTCAATGTGACCACTCTTGCAGTATATTCCCACATGGTCCTAAGAAATGGGTGGAGCTTTGTGTTCCATCTTGTGAAGCTGGAACGACACGGATTAGGCCCTGATCCTTTTTTCACTGGGACCACTTAGCTCAAAGCTGGGCCTGTTCCTTATACAGTACGATTGGCCTGGTTTTGGGAATCAAGTAGTCAACAACCTTACCCACGGTTACATATCTCAGTTGTAGGCCTTGGAAGTAATGTGTTACAATTAACAAGAGTAATGTAGTATGCCATCTTTTGTTGTTGCTTTATTTTGGTGTTATTTTGGGTACTCTCTTTTTACTACAACAAGTGACAGTTACTTATTCTTAAAACATTGTTTTGATGAGTATTATATGGGAGATTTCTGTGTCTTTCATACATTTGATTTGATTATATTTTGTGCAAAAAAAATTACTATTAATAAACAGAAAAATGAACGTCACTCAAAGATACTTTTAAAAATAGTATTCCGAGCTCTGGTTTTTTGTACTTCCTTATTCTGGGCTATGTGTTCTTGAATACTGATAGGAAAATTTTGTTTCACTTTCTTTCAAACACAGTTTTACAAAACACAAAAGCAGAAAAACAACTCAAGCCCTTTCCGTCCTGAATGCCATTTGTGAGTAACGGTAAATCTTTCCAAAATAAACTGAAATGTAATTCTTCCTCTGTGCTGGCCAGATTCAACATGTAAAGCTTTTCCCAGCATGGAAGGCACCCTTTTGCATTCATCTCCCATAAAGTTCCTGCTGGTAGGCTCACAGTAGGTGACTGATTAACCACTGGATGAGCAGAAACTGCAACTTGATGGACTTTGAGGCTATCCAGCAGGGCTCTTCTTATGTTCTTCAGTTCCTATAGATGCCAGAAACAAGGAACCTCTTGGGGGGGGGGGACAGGGGGGGAAGCAGCAAAAACGTGGCCAAATGTACAAGGATCAGGTTTGGCCTTCAAATGAGGACTCTGGAAGCTTCAATTTTTCTAGCGTTTGGATGTTTTAAATTTTATGTTGCTTTTTACATACTGAATGTGAAGACATTTGTGATGTTTGATAAATTCTTCTTGTTGTTTTCAATTAACTGGGGATCCTTAGTCTCCAATGAAGCCACTAAACTATCCCTCAGCATGGCATTTGAATTTACTGTCTGGACATAATGTCACGCAAAGAAGAATTCTTGATTTTTCTTGATTGTTGTCTGAAGTGCCTTTTGGCCCTGGTGGCCAGAATAAGTAAATGATTTGTCCACTTTTGTCCACTTTAGGCTTACTCCATCCTGATTCTTCATTGAATTATCAGCTCTTCTTATCTCCATTCACATAAATTCATGCATATTTTTGTTCACGTATTTCCAAATGTGCTCATATCTGTCTACAACTTTCTTATATAGGCATTTTGTATGCATTTTGGGCCAATACATGTGTGTCTGCATTTTTCAAACGTTGACTTCTGTGTCTGTACATGAAGCATGATTCGTTTTTCATCGATTCATTTAGGCTGCCATCAGATAATACTTTAATTCTGCAATCACCTTGTTTCATTTATTGGGGGGGGGGGAGTGAATCTAGGAAAAACTAACTTAACCTCTGCTCGTAACCTTCCCATGTTAATACACTACTGATACCAGCCTTTTGCTTTCCACTCAGAACAGTCCATCAGAGTATAAAAGTGGCAGAACATGTCTTTTGGTTAGAAGCATTGGAAGTCTTTTAGCTGGAAGGGCTGTTAGCCACATAATTCAGGGCTCTTCTGCTGATGGAAGTCCTTTCCAAAGGAAGTACCCTGGAGCCCTCCCTATTCTCCTTTCACTGACAAGCAAAGTCTTTTTTCTTGAGGCAGCTTATGGCAGATAAACTGGTTTGCATAAAAAAGGCTTTTAATTGAGGCAAGTGCTGCTGTCAAGAAAGAAGTTTGGGTTTGCTTTAAAATGTTTATTATTAATTACTGCTTCATGTTCTTAACTTGTACTTGCATATTCATTAGATCGTGAGCTGTCTTGAGTCCCATTTTGGGAACAAAAAGTGGGGAATGTGAGTCTAATGAATAAGATTGGGGAAGAATACAAAGGAGCAAAAATAATGTCCCCATTTCAGCTGAACTGCATGTACTGTGTATATATATATATTTACATTACATAAAGTCCAAGCAAATGTAATTTTCTTATACAGAACTAGATCACAGCCAGGACTGTGTTCTCTATCATTCTCTCCGGAGGTCTCAAGGTGAGCATTTTCGGATCCCAGGACACAGGCCTGGGATGCTCATAGATCTGTCAGTGCTGCATCCTTAGCCTTGCGTTCCTAAACTAACTAAACATTACAAGAAAGCTATCTAGCGAAACAGCCTTTCCTTCCAGTGGAATACAGCATTCCCATCACCTTCACCCAGTTGAGCTATCCGTCATGTTGTAGGAAGTCAGCCCTACGATTTAGCCAAGGAAAATATGCTGATGGTTACAGAAAGCAAAAATATCTCTTAAGCAAACAGAAACAGTCACAACCGCTGTCACATAGGTTTCTTGGCAAAGGCACTCCTGGATGGAGTGCTGAGATTTCTCCTCCTCACTTTTGCTAGACGTGCCTTCTTTTGGAACAGTTAATAATTACACAGCTCTTGGGTCCCCCAAAAGTTGCCTTCAGCGGCCTTGTTTAACACGCCCAACTCTGGGCAGCACTCAATAAATCAAAGGCCAGCTGCTGCTACTGATCCCTTCTAACCCCTTTTTTTCTCTCTTACTTTTAATTTTGACTATAAGCTCAACAATAAGCCCCATCTCTTAATCTCAGCATGAACAAATGGAAAATGGTCAAATGACGCACAGTTTTAAGCTTCTTGGTGTATAAATTAGACAGACTGCGTCAGTTCACTGGAATACACTGACCTTTTCTCCTTAAAAAAGTATAGGCGGGAAGAAAGATTTGGACTGAGTTCTGAGTTTAGAATCTTCTGTGTTTACAGCAGAGCACAGGATTGGAATAAGGTAACTGGTACATACAGAAGCAAATGCTTAAGACGTGCTGAAAGATATAAACTGGGGAGCAGACGTATTGCTGGCGCCAGTAAGACCAAGATGATTTAACATGCACATTCATGAAATTGGCTATTGTATTTGTACATCTTCTCTTTGTTCAGCCAAGAAAGGCAGGCTATACAGTTCTGGATTCCCAGCAATACTCCCTGTCTGAAGGAAGGGGAGACACAGTTCAAGGTCTGTTATGGTATTCTTTCTTTCTTTCTTTCTTTCTTTCTTTCTTTCTTTCTTTCTTTCTTTCTTTCTTTCTTTCTTTCTTTCTTTCTTTCTTTCTTTCTTTCTTTCTTTCTTTCTTTCTTTCTTTCTCACCTTTCTCCCTTGCAGGGGCCATGGTGGTTCAAAACACAAATTTTAAAAACAACCATCATTTTAAAAACGATCAATTACAGTGTTAAATAGAGTCTCACATGGAAACATGAAACCAGTATCATTTGAAAAGAACACAAAAGAACAAAGCCTACCACCAAAAGGCCCCACCCTCATCAATTCCTCAGTGGCTAAAAGCCTTCCTAAATAAATATGCCTTGGCTGGCCCAGTAAAGGTGGCTATATAAGAGCCTCATGGCGCAGTGGTTAAACTGCTGTACTGCAGCCAAAACTGTGCTCACGACCCGGGGTTCAATCCCAGGTAGCCGGCTCAAGGTTGACTCAGCCTTCTATCCTTCCGAGGTTGGTAAAATGAGTACCCAGCTCGCTGGGGGGGGGGGGGCAATGTGTAACCTGCATAATTAACTTGTAAACCGCCCAGAGAGTGCTTGAAGCACTATGGGGTGGTACATAAGCAGCACGCTTTGGTTTTAGTCTAGCTTTCCCAGCAGGGACTTCTACAGTGAGAGAGCAGGCACCAAGAACACCCTCCTCTCTAGTCCTCACCAAATGCCCCTGTAAGGATAGTAGTACACACACAAAAAGCCTCTCCTGAGGATCTTAAAACTGGGCAGGCTTATATAGTCCTCCAGGCAGCCTGGACCCATGCCATATAGGGGTTTGTAGGTCATCATCAGGACTTTGACCCATGCTCAGAAACAGACCAGGCAACCAACAAAGCTGCTATAGTAACGTGTTTCTATTCTCACTGTGATTTGTATCTGTTAACAGTCTGGCTGCTGCATTCTGGAGCCACTGGAGATTCAAAACGCTTTCCAGAGGCAGCCCCACATAAGAAGTATTACAGTAATCCAAACAGGATGTAACTTAAGTGTGAATTGCCATGGCCATGTACAGGAAATCAGCAATGGAACCAGCAGAGGAAGCACCCATGCACCTCTACATGTTTATCTTTCACATAATAAAAAAGGCTGGAATTCCTGATCCACTACCTCTGACCAATAGGGATATCTTGTGAGCTGTTTTAGGAATATTTTTGTTATAATTTTTTTAACTGAGTTTTTTTTTTAGTTTCCATGGGAAGAAAGACATTGGGGTGTTCCTCTTGTTATCCTTGATCAGCTGTACTTCCTAATTTAGGAACAGGCACATGGAAAACATTACGATTTCATACATTTTGTGTTCTTTTGGGGAGTGCCTTGTTGATTTCTAGGTAATTCAGGTATCAGTCCTTTCTTAAACACAAAAGGGATGAACTTGGGGGTTTCTTTCATTTCTGGTGCTAGACCACAGAAAACCATACAGATCTGTCAAAAATATTCCAAAAAAAAAAAAAAAAAAAAAAAGCAGGAGCACAGCCACAGAAAATAATCTATTCCAAAAACAGGTGATAACAAAAATACAGGAGAAATTAAAATCAATAATAATCAGACATATGCTAGCAGTAAGAGTACTATAAAGTTCACATTGATCTTCATATCACCATCCTCTTCTTCCTCTTCAGTTTATCAGCAGGAAACATATACTGTAGATGACAAAGAGAAACTATCATTATGATTATCATCATTTGACCTGTGGAGGGTGACAATACTTTATATTCAGCAGCAGTAGGAGCAGAAGCAGCAATTCATCATCATGTTTTTCTCATCATTTCTGCTCTCTTCCACCTTTTCTTAGTCTTCTCTTCTTTGAGTCTTATGGCATCAGCAGGCAAGCAACCCAATCTAAAAGGAGGACACCAGGACGAAACTCAGCAAGGCACAGAAATCTCACCTACAAGGATGGAATAAACACTCATCTACACTGGGTTCCAATTAATCCAGACCCTTGTATTGATTCAAACTTCTTGCTTCCCCCTCCTGGACATTCTGATTGTCTGCTAACAGCACCCCTCACAATGCTGTTGGATGAAACATTTCCAAGGCAATTTGACAGACAAAGGGTGAAAGAAAGTTTAAACAAAAGAGGGAAACTTGAAAAATCACAAAACTTTTATGTACATCTATTTTGTTAACACAAATTGTTTGCATTTAAGAGATTCCTTTTTGGGAATCAATAAAAGAACATAAAAATATTGCTTTTATTTAAAAAAAATTATTAAAACATGGAACTCCCATTCCTACTTATAAGCAGTTGCTAAAAATAGGATGTGGAATCTGGGTCAGATATATTTTCAAATAGTACAGTGAAACTGAAAATCATTCAACTCAACCTTACTGACTAATCATACCAAAGCCATTATTTCAGCCAAAGGCCAAAAATTCATGAGCAGGAGAATACAGAAGAACTACTGAGGCTATAAAGAGAAATAAGGTCTTTATTTAGTTGTACATTTAGTTATACCTGAGCCCAGCTGGCACTTTAAGAATGGTGGTGGTATTCTTGCAGATACAACAGCTGAAAAGAGAAAAAAGATAAAATACGCAGGGAAAATTATGATATCCTGGTGATGTATTCTTAGTAAACAAAACAGGCCTTTTGTTTTTAAAATGTAGGAAATCAAAATAATATGCATTGTTTATAAGACTACAGTAATAACTATTGTATGTACACTACAGAAAGCTTGGCATTTTGTCTGTAGGATTTATAGGCTTTTTGTACTATTGTAGACTGTTTTATGCAGCTGAGCCTTACTGTTGCTTCCTTCCTGCCTGCCTTCCATCATTAAGAGCAGACTGAAGGTCATAGGTAAATAGAGCAATGAATGAATTAAATAAGTACAACACGTGTGATTTAATAATGAAGCACATTTTAATGCAGGCAACACATTCAAGACTATTTACCATACAACTGATGATCCAGGCAGAAAGCTGTTTTATCCATAAGATGACACTTGGACCTGCAGCATTCAGCACTTCCTGTGCACTATGTTCATTTATTTGTCAATAGAACTAATCCTGTACTGGATCCAGTCTGAAATATCCATATTAGTAAATTGATCATACCAGTTTCTTTTTTATTTAGATATTTAACCATGTAGTGAAAAACGGGTGCCATCAAGCTGGAGCAAAAATGACAAACGAGAGGCTATTGGATTTTGGGGACACCATGAGAAGAGAAGACTCACTGGAAAAGACGGTAATGCTGGGAAAAGCTGAAGGCAGCAGGAAAAGAGCAAGACCAAATATAAAACGGGTTGACAGAATTAAGGAAGCTATGGCCTTGTGTTTGCAAGAGTTGCACAGGACTTTCCAAAGGCAAACAATTCATAGGGCTGCCATCAGTCAGAAGTGCTTTGAAAGAATAAAACAACAATAGTTTAAGTGTTTTAAAACTAAAAAAATGTATACTGGAAGCAGTATACTTCAGCCTACTGATGCCTCTGATTGTACCTATTACTAGCTGTGCCTGCAGTATGTTGAGCAGCGTTTGTGAGGGAGGGACAGCTTGGAAGGCAATAGGGAGAATATGCCTTTTAATGCAAATGTGCACAGATCCAAACACAAAGGGTAAGGCAATCCCCCAAAGGTATGATTAGGGAATTTGACGCTTGTGGATTCTGATGTGAACTGACCTTATCCGTGTTTTTTTGACAAATCTGTAGCATGGCACCTTGAAACCCACCACCTTGTATGCTTCCTGAATGAATGAATGAATGAATGAATGAATGAATGAATTCAGCAATGTTTTGGAAAGCATGTGTGAGAAATGCCATTGAAAAATTCATATTTTGAAAGAGAGTACGGTTTAAAGTGTGGTGTGCATTTAAGTGTGCATTTTCAATTGGATTCATTAAACTAAGATTAAGATAGACACAGGATGGAATGAATTTAAGGACCAAGGCATATGAAAATGCTATAGACACAGACTTAGATGCCAAAGCCAAATAGCATTCTTTTTTTTCTTTTTTTTTCAGGCTAGGTGTGAGAAAGTACAGACACTCCATCCTTGAGCACTGGAGAAATCTGCAGCTTAGCAATGAATTTCCAAGAAACTAGTGAGGAGCTGGGAATAAAAGACATGTTTGAACATTCCTGCTTCTTGGTCCTCCATATTTTAGGAGGATTATCAGCTAACTATAAGCACCAAAGCACTGAAAAATACCAGCCTTCTTTTAACAAGCTCAATCATCCCAAGTGCCATTTTCTTTAAGATTAGGTAGCTTTGGAGTCACTTTTATGACTGTTTTAACAAAAAATGTTTTGCTTTCTTTGCTGTTACAATGCTTATCGCATATATGTATAATTTCAAATTTCATGGGTATGGGGCCCACATATACACAGCAATTTTCCTGCTTCAGGAAAATCCTAGGTTCTTTTTCTCCTCTGCCTTTGACAGTGACAATGGCTGGATAATAGGGATATGACAGAGGGACAGGAGCCTGTAATTATAGGTCTGTTCTTTCACTCCATGCAGCAAAAGTGGCAGAAAGGATGGAAAGTGTAGAACAGAAGGATTGCTTCATTGTCATTTTTAGAAAGAATGAAGGATTGTGACCATTGCCCTTTTAAAGTTCTTCACTGACTTCCTTCTCAGTGGCTGCCTCAGAAACCAATTGGGACTTTCTCCTGAAAAAATAAAAATAAAATTGAGCACCCAGCTCTGCACATTGCTGCCATTGTTCTTGTATACTATCTGCAGTATTCAGTCTATGATTAAGTCTTGATGTTGTGTGGGACTTAATCGAGAACTGGACACAAATGCCATCAGAGACTTGGACAAGAATTGAGGTAGAGTGTCACCAAAAGAGCCCAGAGTGGGTCATCTCTGATCTGTGTACCCTTTATTTGGGCACAGAGTGACTCAAGGGGGCTCTGCATATCCCTGATAACACCATATATTATTTTTTTATTTTTTAAAAAAATCTATACTAAATAATTAAACCATACTACTACTTAGAAATATACTTGCTCAAAAGGCATGTTGCAAGAATGTTGCTCTTATTAATGGTCATTAATTAATATCAAATAATTATTCCTCGGAGTTACACCATAGTACAAATGCCAGCAATAATCTTACTTACATTATCAGGGCTCTGGCTTCCTCCATGCATTGCCAGAACCTTCTCCATTAATTTAATTTATGAGAATGTATTCATGTATTTATGTGCTGCTAGTACTACCAAACCAATGCTGAATTGTGACTATAGATACAGATGAACTAGGAGATTTACAGTAGCCATTTAGGTATGGTCGAAAGGGGGAAATTATCACCAAAGAAGGGACACTATACAGCCTTGTCATACTCCTTTCCCAATTTTGAACCAATCAGTTGTTCCATATCCAGTTCTAACTGTTGCTTCCTGTCCCACGTATAGGTTTCTCAGGAGATAGATAAGGTGGTCAGGCACTCCCATTTCTTTAAGAACTTGCCATAGTTTGCTGTGGTCCACACGGTCAAAGGCTTTTGTGTAGTCAATGAAGCAGAAGTAGATGTTTTTCTGGAACTCTCTGGCTTTCTCCATAATCCAGCGCATGTTAGCAATTTGGTCTCTAGTTCCTCTGCCCCTTCAAAATCCAGCTTGTACTTCTGGGAGTTCTTGGTCCACATACTGCTGAAGCCTGCCTTAGAGGATTTTGAGCATAACCTTGCTAGTGTGTGAAATGAGTGCAATTGTACAGTAGTTGGAGCATTCTTTGGCACTGCCCTTCTTTGGGATTGGGATGTAGACTGATCTTTTCCAATCCTCTGGCCACTGCTGAGTTTTCCAAACTTGCTGGCATATTGAGTGTAGCACCTTAACAGCGTCATCTTTCAAGATTTTAAATAGTTCGACTGGAATGCCATCACCTCCACTGGCCTTGTTGTTAGTCATGCTTTCTAAGGCCCACTTGACTTCGCTCTCCAAGATGTCTGGCTCAAGGTCAGCAACCACACTATCTGGGTTGTCCGGGACATCCAGATCTTTCTGGTATAATTCCTCTGTGTATTCTTGCCACCTCTTCTTGATGTCTTTTGCTTCTGTTAGGTCCCTCCCATTTTTGTCCTTTATCATGTCCATCTTTGCACAAAAGGTTCCTTTAATATCTCCAATTTTCTTGAACAGATCTCTGGTTTTTCCCTTTCTATTATTTTCCTCTATTTCTTTGCACTGTTCATTTAAGAAGGCCCTCTTGTCTCTCCTTGCTATTCTTTGGAAGTCTGCGTTCAGTTTTCTGTAACTTTCCCTATCTCCCTTGCATTTTGTTTCTCTTCTCTTCTCTGCTATTTGTAAGGCCTCGTTGGACAGTCACTTTGCTTTCTTGCATTTCCTTTTCTTTGGGATGGTTTTTGTTGCTGCCTCCTGTACAATGTTACGAGCCTCCATCCATAGTTCTTCGGGCACTCTGTCCACCAAATCGAGTTCCTTAAATCTGTTCTGCACTTCCACTGTGTATTCATAAGGGATTTGGTTTAGATTATACCTGACTAGCCCAGTGGTTTTTCCTACTTTCTTCAGTTTAAGCTTGAATTTTGCTATAAGAAGCTGATGATCAGAGCCACAATCAGCTCCAGGTCTTGTTTTTGCTGACTGTCTAGAGCTTCTCCATCTTTGGCTGCAGAGAATATAATCAATCTGATTTTGGTATTGCCCATCTGGTGATGTCCATGTGTAGAGTCGCCTCTTGTGTTGTTGGAAAAGAGTGTTTGCACGGCAGCAATCCGTGAAGGGGTCCCTAGCATATAGTCTGCATGAAACCAGGGGAAGAAACTGATATATAATTTCCCCTGGCAAAAGAAAGGACTCTAGGTTTTGCTTTGGCTTTGCAGGTTTCCGAATGACTGAAGTGCTCTGAAACACATACAGAATACTTAGCTGTAGTAAAGAAAGGTAAATGGATTAGCTTTTGCCCTCCCCACCCCGGAATAAAGACGCGAGACAAGTATCATGGGTTAAAATATGGGCCACACTTTATTGATCATAATTCAATGTTGCCATCCTTTGGCAAAGGGGGGTGATGTGATGACCAGCTTGTTCTCTTGACAAAACTCTATTAGCCTTTGCCCTGCTTCGTTTTGAACTCCAAGGCCAAACTCCATCTCTTGACTCCCTACTTTAGCATTCCAGTCCCCTATAATGAGAAGAACGTCTTTCTTTCGTGTCAGTTCTAGAAGGTGTTGTAAGTCTTCATAGAATTGGTCAATTTCAGCGTCTTCAGCATTGGTGGTTGGTGCATAAACTTGGATTACTGTGATGTTGAAAGGTCTGCCTTGGATTTGTATTGAAATCATTCTATCATTTTTGAGATTGTATCCCAGTACAGCTTTTCCCACTCTTTTGTTGACTATGAGGGCTACTCCATTTCTTCTACGGGATTCTTGCTCACCGTAGTAGATATGATAATCGTTTGAATTGAATTCGCCCATTCCCATCCATTTTAGTTCACTGACGCCCAGGATGCCAATGTTTATTCTTGCCATCTCCTGTTTGACCACATCCAGCTTACCAAGGTTCATAGATCTTACATTCCAGGTTCCTATGCAGTATTTTTCTTTGCAGCATTGGACTTTCCTTTCACTTCCAGGCACGTCCGCAGCTGAGCATCCTTTCGGCTTTGGCCCAACCACTTCATTAGCTCTGGAGCTACTTGTACTTGTCCTCCACTCTTCCTCAGTAGCATGTTGGATGCCTTCCCACCTGAGGGGCTCATCTTCCAGCATCATATCTTTTAGCCTTTTGTTTCTGTCCATGGAGTTTTCTTGGCAAAGATACTGGAGTGGCTTGACAGTTCCTGCTCCAGGTGGATCGCGTTTAGTCTGAACTCTCCACTATGACCTGTCCGTCTTGGATGTCCCTGCACGGCATAGCCCATAGCTTCTCTGAATTACTCAAGCCCCTTTGCCATGACAAGGTAGCAATCTGTGAAGGGGAAAATGTAAAATAGAAGTCAGCAAAGTAATTTCTAATGAGAGAAGCCAAAGCATCTGAAAGGAAAACAGATTTTTCCATGGAAATCCATTAGCCTGCGCCAGGAAAACACAGAATTCCTCTTGTAGTTTTTATATATCCATGCTGCATGCACTTCTGAAAGACATTTTTGTTGTGTAGGAAAGGAGCAACGTTGCTTGTTGTTAAGATTGGGAAATAAAAGAGATTTAAATGCCTACCACTCACATAGCCTTACAGTACTGAGGTGCAATTTTTAGGCAGCTCTCAGAATTTCAAAGTGCTTAATGTTAAATTATACTATCAAGCAGCAGGTTTAGTGTAGATTGTAGATTGTATTAAAAAACCCAAATGACAGGTCAGTGAAGTTGGAATCAATGTGAAGGTCCACACAACCTGTTATGGATGTGAAAAAGAACTAAATCCCGCTCTAAATGCCACATAATCAGGGATAGCCTGTTAAAAACATGGGATTCCTTAAAATTGAGGATCAGTCTAACAACATCACTGATAATGGCTCCTGCAGATGCATATTACAACAAGCAAGAGAGAACCATACTTGACTTTACATCCTTTCAGGAGGTGATAGATTCACAGGGAGGAATCAAATCTTGGCATGTAATAAAAGAAGAAGGAGAAAAGATAAGTTGGCCATCTTATCTTCAATTAATTTCAGGATATAAAGAGGCTACACAAGATAATAGAGGAAAACTAAGAAAATTAATAAAGTTTGAGACAATAATTACGCAAAAAACTGAGCGACTATTAGGACAAATAAATGAACTGTTACTTCAATTTGAAACAGAAATGGAGCCAGTTAAAATCAGTATGTTAAAGTGGATGCAAAATCTAGGTAAAGTGTTAACCTTACAACAATGTGGGGGGGGATATGGACAAAATATATAAAATTCACTGCAAGTCAAATCTTAAGACAAAACTGGTATAAAATGTATTTTTGATGGCATATAACTCCAAAAGACATAAAAAAATATGGATAAAAGGTATTCGGGTCTCTGTTGGAAGTGTCAAGAAGCTGAAGGCTCATACTACCACATCTGGTGGACTTGCAAAAAGACAAAGGAACTCTGGAAAGACATTCATTCTGAAATGCAAAAGATTCTGAAATTTGAATTTGAAATGAAACCAGAGACCATGCTCTTGGCAATAACACCAGATAATTGGGGAAAATCTTCACAAGAACTTTTCAATTACATGTTGATGGCATCTAGAGTAGTAATGGCAATGAAGTGGAAAATGAAGGTATGGACAACAAAAGAAGATTGGAGAGATAAAATGCTTGAATATGCCACAATGGCAAAACTCACAAATTATGTGAACAGAAGATGAGTTAGAGAATTTGAAAAAAAGTGGGAAAACTATTTTGACTATTATAAATAATTAGAAGGGGTACAGAACCAACTCTGCAAAAAGTACTATGTAAAACAAGTAGAGTTAACACATTATAAAGTGTTAACAAAAGCTAAAATATAGCACTGTTTAGAATAATATGTATAGGGTGGATGTTAAAATAAGAAGGCTATATTAACTATGTAAATGGACTATCAATTTTTCTTGATATACAGTGGTGCCTCGCTAGACGATTGCCTCGCAGGACGAGGAATTCGCTAGACGATGGCTTTTTGCGATCGCTAATGCGCTTCGCAAAACGATGGTGTCCTATGGGCGATTTTCGCTAGACGACGAGTTTTCCCCATTGGAATGCATTGACTAGTGGTCAATAGCTGTCAGTGCATTCCAATGGGGACCCGCGCTCGCTAGACGATGTTTCCCTATGGACGATCTTCGCAAGACGACGAGTTTTCCGTTGGAACGCATTGAAGAGATTTCAATGCATTCCAATGGGGAAATGCGCTTCGCTAGATGATGTTTTCGCAAGACAGCGATTTTCGCGGAACGGATTAACATCGTCTAGCGAGGCACCACTGTATATGAAATATATGAAAAGTTTTCCTTTTTTTGTAGTTTTTCTTTTGTACCTCTATATATTTCAAAATTAATAAAAAATAAAATAATTTTAAAAGAAACTTTCTCATGAGTTTGACACTTTTTAAAATTTCTATCTGGCCTGCCCCTATTAAGTGCGCTAGGCTCCAGTCCATATCCTCTTAGAATCAGTGGTGGCTGGTGCCCCTTAGGACAAGAAACAGGAAGATCTTAACTTACTGATACTTACTGCCAGCTGATTCAGACTCCAGCGCCATCATTCTCCCATGCAAGGGGCACCAAGAATACAAGCACAGTGGTACCAACATGCACCATCAAATTGGTTCCAACTTATGAGGACCTTCATAGGGTTTTTGAGGTATGCAAGATTGTCAAGGAGTGATTACCATTACGACTTGCCTCCCCCTTCAGTTTCAATGGCCAAGCAGGAATTTGAATCCAAGTCTCCTGAATCCTTGTCTGCAACTCTATTTCCTAAACTACACTTGCTGTACAAACACCATTAGCAGTCTCAAAACACAGAAAAACAACAATGTGTCCCTTGTAGCTCTTCTTATATTTCCATGTTTTTTATCTGGAAACTTCCTCCAAAATATTATCAAATCACAGATGACATCTGTTTCTATAAACACAACCGTAAAGGCTTCCCAGTGCCACTGGAAATTGGAAAATGCAAAAATATTATTCTGAGGTATGGCTCCTCATCATTCTGTATGATTCATATGTAGGAATGAATAAAAACCATTCTGGATGGACTCTGAGTTTATACATTATCCCCTTACCCTGGAATAAAGACACGAGACAACTGTTATGGGATAACATGGGCCACACTTTATTAAATATTCATAATTATCCTCAATGGAAAAAAAAGGGGGGTCCTGCCATAGTGCGGAACAGGTTCTGCAGAGGGGTCTCAACAGACCCCCTAACCAAAATATGGGCGAGTCCTGAGCCCCAAGCTCTCGCAGTCATGAAGACAGCAAGAACCCAGCTGGCCCAAATTTGACCACCCCCAGACCTCAAGCCCCCTCCTTCTTGTTGACTGTTGGTCTGGGAGCGGCCCCAGCTGATCTTCTCCCCCAAGCACTGTAATCGCACGATTTGCAGACCTCTGTTGGTAGTTTCTCTGGAATTTCGCTGGCTCCTGGATCTAATTTCCTGAACCGCGTGATCTGTTGGCGTGATAGTGCATCACCCAAACTGTTGTCCAAGCCCAGAATATGTTTCGCTTGGATAAGAACATTAAACCTCAAGGCACATAACATGAATGCACGCACTAGTGCCATAACTCGTTCTGAGCGTGACGTAAGGTTGTTTACAATGTATACAACGGCCTGGTCGTCACACCAGAAGCGTACAGTTGAATTGGCCCATTCAGGCGCCCAGAGCCACAAACCACCTACTATTGGAAAAAACTCTAAAAAAGTGAGATCCCTCGTAATGCCTTGTTAGTGCCATGCTTCAGGCCACAACTCGGCACACCACCTTCCTTTAAAATAAATTCCAAAACCTAGGGAGCCCACTGCATTGGTCTGTACTTGAAATTCTGTCTTAAGGTGCATTTGGGACCGCCAAAACGACACCCCATTAAATTCTGCCAGGAAGTGGGACCACACTTGCAGGTCCTCTGTAACCACACTTGCAGAGTTACTCATACCCCTAGTAACTCTAGTTCTGTGAAAAGGGAGATGAAGGCCCTTCATAGCCCCACATAAATGACACAGAAAAGCACGACCTGGGGTGATTACTCTACACGCGAAATTCAAATGGCCAACAATCTCCTGGAGTTCTTTCAGTGAAACTCTCCTGCTCCTCAAGAGGAGCTGAATACGATCCTTAAGGGCCTTTAACTTGTCCTCTGGTAATCTAGAAGCCTGCTGCTGGGTGTCCAGTTCGATCCCTAAGAAGGTAAGCGAAGTAGCTGGCCCTTCTGTTTTCTCCTCAGCTAACGGGATGCCTAATTCCTTAGCTAATGTCTGGAATGAATCCAGAATAAATTTGCACTGCCCAGGATTGCCTTCGCCACAGAAAAGGTAGTCATCTAAATAATGGGCAGTGCTCCTGCAACCAACCCTGCACCTGAGCTTCCATTTCAAAAATGAACTGAACCGCTCAAATGCAGTGCAGGACATGGAACATCCCATTGGTAAAGCCCTATCAACATAATAGAAGCCTTTAAAATAGAAGCCTAAAAGGTCGAAGTCTAATGGGTGGACTGGAAGGATGCGAAATGCCGACTTAATGTTGCATTTCGCAAGCTTCACCCCAATTCCGCACCTGTGGACCATACGCACCGCCTCATCAAATGAGGTGTAGTGCATGGTGCAAAGCTCCTGAGGAATGGCATCATTCACTGACTCCCCTTCTGGGTAAGGCAGATGATGAATGAGCCTGTATTCCCCTTTGTTTTTCTTGGGTACCACTCCCAAGGGTGATACCTGAAGGTTTTCCAATGGGGGATGCTTATAAGGACCCAAAACCCTACCTTCCAAGACTTCTTTCACAATTTTGTCCCACACTATTTTCTCCATGCCATTTACCGACTTTAAATTTTTAGCAAAAAACACTTTATGCTCACCTATGGCAGGTATTCTAAACCCAAACTGAACACCATCCAACAAATACTGGGCGTCTGTACATCGTGGATATTCCAATAACCAAGTCTCCAGTACCTCAACCTTAATTGGACTGGGGCCCTTTGTTAAGAGGACCCCCTCCCCCGCCTTCCTTCTTGTTACCTCCAGGGTCCTTGTTGGTATTATGTTGTACGCTGGCTCTGAAACATGAGGTACTGGGGTGCTGGCCCCCACATACTGAGCACTCATGCCAGAAATGGCAGGTCTTATGCAAACATGTACCCTTGGCATTGTAATCCCAGCAGATCAGGCGGGGTTGAACCACCTGCCCCGCGCCAACACGGGAGCTCAAAATCAGACCAGGTTTGCAGATCAAATGACCATTGTCAAACCTATCACCTAGGTTTGGCCTGGCCGGCATCATAAATTGTAGTCAAAGGCCCGGCAGCGGCTCGTCCCACAGTAAATTTGGGTGAATCGCACTCCGCATACGGAACAATTCATCATAAAGAAGCCAAGCCTGCCCCACGAAGTCAACATAAGCCCTGTATATTAAATCTAAATACTGGAACAAGGCCTGGGCCCTCCAAGGCTGGGCTCTCACCACTATGCCGGCATAAATCAAGAAACCTGGCAACCAATTAGCCCAGGTCCTATCTGGCCTGTGCCTCCTACGTCTTTCCTTCTCCCGCTTATCCTCCTTATCGATGTCCTTCTTATCTACTTCTTTATTAAGGAGCTCAAAGAGGTCCACATAGTCTCCTTTTCAAATTTTTTCTTTTGTCGCCGGGGTAAGATGGTCCCCTAGTGGCATGGTGTGGTCCCCAAAAGGCAAAGCCTTCAGGGGGATGGTATTATAACCCATATCTGGTACTGATGGATATGGCCATACCCCTACTCCTGCCGTTGGACTTAAAACCGCTGGGAAGGAAGCCTGTGAGTACGCAGGAGCCCAGTTACCTAAAAGTGTATGCGCCATCAGCCACTGTGTACCTGAGACCCCAGGACCCAATATGCCAGGTGTTGTGTGTACTGCCATACAAAACTGACCGCTGCCTGGCCAAGGCCAAACAGGGAATGTCGTGAATGTGTTAGGTGCAGTCTCCAACTCACACGCTACATCTGATGTAGTTGGTTCAAGATCCTCGATGCAAATAGCCTCCTCCTCCTCATCCTGCCAGCTCTGCCTCCATGTAGCTGCCTGTCTGCTGTCTGATGGACCACAACCTTGTTCTTCCTCCTCACTTTGGCACTGAGGCATGACTGGTGAGACGTCAGCCCTCTTTTTGGATGGCCGTGAGGCCGCACGATCGTCCTCTAGAGCTGAAAAGCGAGACAGTAAGTCCTCTGCAATAGCCTTAAGTTTAGCTTTCCTATGACTCCTGGCATCCCTATTTGAACGCCGCCGTTGCGGCTTACTAATTGGTGTAGCATCTTTAGCTGCTTTCTCAGCCTCCAATGCCGCAATTTTTTCCCTGAAGTTGTTGCCATATGGGCCACGCCTCCTCATCCGAAGATGATTGAGGAGGAGAAACTGTTAGGGCTACCCGCTTCTTTGCGGGCTGTTTGCCCTTCTTGGATATGGCCCTTCCTTGAAGCCATTGCAGCGCTTCTACACCAAGCTCAAAGTGAGTCGCTAACCACTACTCACTACAGCCTTAGGTAGCTCCTGATTATGGATTCCTTCTATCTCTAAACAATTATTCCAAATCAAGAATTTTTTTAAAAAAACTATATTCCTTGTAGGCTTACACCACCATTGATTCCAAACTACCAAAGTAGAGGCTAAAAACCCTTAAACCACTCTGAAACCCCTTTCGCCCTGGCAGCCAACTGTAAAGAGCACTAGCCACCTGGTCTGCAGATGCAAATTTAATTTACCAATAGTAATCCTCTGAACCAGCCTTCAATAAATTATATAACCTATGAATTAATTATAATTATTTAATTTAATTTAATTTAATTTTATTATTATTATTATTATTATTATTATTATTATTATTATTATTATTATTATTATTATTATTATTATTATTATTATTATTATTATTATTATTATTATTCTCAATTTTATATATATATATATATATATATATAATTATTATTATTTTCTTATTTTATTTTATTTTATTTATTTATTTATTTTTATAAAATAATTAAATTATGATGTAATTAAATAAAATACAATATTATTACAATTAACTATCTCTCTACTATTGATTAATTATGTTGACTACTATATGATTCCTATATTTTTAAAACTTATTCCTTGTAGGGTAATATGAACTGAACCCCTTCACCTAATCAAAATACACTCTAACACTGAAGGAACCAATTAAAAGTGAAGACCCCAATTAACAAAATTAATTAATACGAAACAATAAAATAAACCACTGGATCTCAATTAGTTAGCCACTGGCCCAAATAACAATTAAGGGAGGGGGACGGCGCACACGCCTGCACGTTAACTGTTTACCCGAGTCCAGCAAGCTCCCGATACTCCAATGCCACAAATCACTTCACCTCACCTTCCGTTTATTTACTATTTTATTTATTCAATCACCTAGTTGATTGTTATTAACTTATTTATCTATCTATATATATATATATATAGATAAAAACTTAAAATTGCTTCCTTAGAAGTATGGGCCAGCAGGCGTGCTGGCCCGGCCTTAACGGCTGCCCGACCCCCTTTCCCTCTTTCAACTGTGGTTACTTGCTTATTAAAATGAAAATCAAACAAATAATAAATAAATGTGCTATCGCCGCAACGCAGGCTAAGCACAAGAAGTAAAACCATGGGGGGGGGGTGCCAATGTAACCCCCCTGTCAAAGCACAGCCGAAAACCGGAGTGACGCAGCAGGAATTGAAGCCAGCCACAGCGCTCCGTCTTCCCCCAATGTTCAAAAGGAAGAAGCCCAAGGTAGGCGGGAAGCTCCTTTATGTACACTGCTCCTTCCCCCTCTCTTCTCAGGTCACTCTTGTGAGACTGCCATGTCTCGCGCTATCCTGGGAAGGGGATAATGGCGGCCCGCACTGCCGAAGAGCCTCACCAGCAGACCGGGCACATTGCTTCAAAAGTAAATCTCACTGCATTTAATAAGCTTTATTTGCAGGGAAAAAAATATGATGTGAGTTGAACATAGTCGGCCCTGTTCTGGAGTAAAGAGACATGCACAGATCTCACTGTAAAAAAGCTTTACAATAAGTGTGTTTCTATGCAATAAAGGCAGTATTTGAGCCTCCTGTGATATTTCTGTGGACACACCTGAATGACAAGTACTCCTCTCAGTTCATGGAACAACATACCCTGCCTGAGAAGCATTATCCATATCTCCTTAAAAGAGGAATTTGCATATGTATGTGTGGTGAGTGCAGTTGTACAGTTGGCCTCAGCCCAGGTAACCAGCCAGCACAGAGTTAGCTGCTGAAGAAAGCAAACAAAGCAGGGGGGGAAGTCCAGGAGCTGGCATGGTGGACATTTGTGTTATACATGAAATCTCAGCATCTGTGAGCAAGGTGGGGAGAGGGTCCTTCAGAAAGAGGTGCCACACACTATCCAGTAAAACTACCTCTTCTTTAGATATGGAGCTGACTACTGTAGAAGTAAATTGGGATCTTTTCATGCAGGGGGGCATTAAATCATAGCCTCTTTTATCCATAAGCATGGAGTGCTGGGTGACATTTAAAAAAATCTGCTCTTTTAGGTTGTTTGCTTACCTTGGCATGAAATTTTGAAGAGCAGCAGCTAGAGTCATTCACAATTTTTCAGTGGTTAATAAATAGAAACACGGAGCAAGATTGGGGTTATTCTACAAATGGAACTACTTCTGCCAGTGGAACTGGAAAGAGGACAATTCCATTGACTGAAGTCCCCACCCTCTCATCGTCCCTCAAAATCTTTTATACAGAACTGTTATACACTACTGAAAAGCTCCAGTAGTGGTGGCTCATGTGCCAAAAAGGTTGTGTCCCTTCACTGCAGATTTCAGGAGGAAAACCCACCCACTATGACTTTGAGTTACCAACACTCCTTGGAGGAGGTTGTCACTTAGTCCAGAGAACCAGAGGGAGGACAGAGGAAGAAAATCCCATTACAGTAGCAAATATCTGGTAACAAGACATGTTCTGGGTGAAAGAAAAAGCTGACTGTAATTGACATGCCCTGCATGACAGATGGGTGAGGGTGAAGAGGAGAAAGAGATGGGTAAGGATATAGATCCTTGCTTGTCTTTTCTTCACAGAGACAAAGAAGTGAAATGTTCTTCTCCTTGCTGGCAAATGTCGCAAGACATTTTCTGGTATTCTTGACTGAAAATGATATTTTGCATGCACAGAAATCGTTCATCATTGCACAAAATCACACAAATTCCTATACTTTCTACAATTGTGCAAATTGCCAAAGTGATGATGACTCCTGGAGCACTAAATGGGTTGTTTGCATCTTTCTCAACATAAAGGTAGTATTTCTGTGCTTCCTATGTGTTTTCTGTTTATTCAAAGGAAAAGGATGCAAAACACATTTTACATGAACTAAAGAAATGAGGGGGGGCAGCTGAAGGAACAATTAATAATAATAATAATAATAATAATAATAATAATAATGATGATGATGATGATGATGATGATGATGATGATGATGATGATGATGATGATGTTAAAATACCTTATCAAGGTTTATGTTGCATTGAGGCAGGCTACCCTGACAAGGATAAGACATTTAATGAGTCTTATGTCCAGCCCTGGAGGTGGGTTGACTAAAAGCCATTCATTCTGATTCCAAGAATAGTGGAAAATGTATTTTCTGTGAGACATTATGCTGTGTAGGGGGGCCATGAGTGTGTGTATGTGTGTAAAAAATAGGAAAAGAAATGGAAGGTGAGGAATTTTTAAAAAAAGAAAAGAATGAATTTTTTTTCCACCTGGCTAGAAACTCAATACCATACTTAGGGCTTTTTTGGGCATTCAGCCTGGAGTGTGAGTACTGAAAGATTTAATATGCACAGTGGCTTCTTATCCAGATTTATTTCCATAGTGGGGCCATTGATTATAATACATTTGTATTTTTTGGTAAAGGAATCGTATAGAGAGAAGAATTGCATAGGCTGCCTGCCCAAAGGCAGAGTGCTGCCTGGATCCCATTCAGAGCTCGCATGATGTATTTGGAAAAAAAGCTTGGAACACTTGATGGAAAAAAAGGACATTCAAAGAACAGGGGATACTGTTCAGAAATAACCTGATGGCATAGGTCTTTCTCAGATCATATACTGTGATTCTCAACATTGCATAACAGGTGAACTTCCTGAGTTGCCCTTGTGTCTAGCAACTTTTCTAGTGCTGTTCATGTTTTGAATTTCATTGTATATTACACAGGGCCATTGTGACCCTCATACTTTGGTTTGGGGATATAAATAATTCTTCTGCTATGATATACCCTGTTTTCCTGAAAATAAGACCTAACCTGAAAATAAACCCTAGTAGGATTTTTCAGGATGCTCGTAATATAAGCACTACCCCAAAAATAAGCCCTAATTAAGTGAAACCCCGCCCTCCACCATTGTGCAGCATTGCGCAGCAACCGGAAGAAGATGACATGACTGTATTTGAATAAATGTAGATGGTTGTACATGAAAAAAATAAAACATCCCCTGAAAATAAGACCCAATACATTTTTTGGAGCAAAAATTAATATAAGACCCTGTCTTATTTTCGGGGAAACACGGTACTTTGAAAGAATAGAGCTTAATCTTTGTGTCTTTCCATTACAAGTGCCAATGCTTTTTCAGTTATTTTATTCTAGAGTTTTATAAGAGGTTTCCAGCCAAAAGATTGGATGTAAATTCAACTTAACCTCCCTGCGTGCCTTCAGTTTCAAACTCCACTGCCCTTCAAGGGTAAAACAGACAGGTACAGTATGAAACCTCCGCCAGTAATTTGCTTTCCTTCATTTCACTTGCCCCTAAACTAAGCTATTTCCAAACAAACTCAGAAATAAGCTATTTTATTTCCTCACCAAATCCTATGCTTAGATATTACCCCATCTGTTCTCGCCAGCATATGAACACTTTGGAGGTTTATGAAGGTTGTGTCTCTTTTTGTGGTGGGCTTTGCAAGCTCCTAAGTACAAGCATGGAAAATGGGGCCAACATTTCTAATTGCAAGGAACTAATCATGTTTTCCTCCCTCAATCCTCAAACCTCTTATAGTTATGAATACTGTGCTGGCTTTCTATGAAACACAGAAGAAAGAAAAATATATATTTTTCAATTTGCATTGCATAATTAAGATGCTCAAACATTTTAAAAAAAGGAAAAGCTTTGAATCTCTCTGAATTCATATCTTTTTCCAATCAACTGAGATTGCATGAAGATATCATCCTATTGCATTAACAACCCCCTCAACTGACCAAATTATCCACAATGACAACATTCACAGGTGAAAGGAAGGTCACCTGTTCTGCCCTGGGAGTAAGCAAAGAGGAAACTAACCACTGATGGAAAAATAGCTGCCTGGCTGGAGATAACTCAATAAAAATACACAGCCAACAAGCAAGCACAGCTGCTGTGATCCATACTGCAGTAGAATGGAAAATATGTTTACTGTAAAACACATGCACTAGAGGAGAGATTGTGTTGTTTTCATGTAAGTGTTACCATCATCACATATAAGACTGGGCTGACAGTAGTGTCTGCCTGTGTGCGCGCACGTGCATGTATGTGAGTGCATGCACACGCATGCAGTAGGGTAATAATATCTTTATACAATTCTCTGCATGCTCCCCTGGAAGCAAGCTTCATTAAACATAGTGGGACCTGCAAATGGAATGTATCTTAATGCATAGATAAATAAAGTGATGGTTAACCTAATAGTTTGCCCCACAAAAATGTGGAGAGGGGAAGGGAGTTTGGGGAGTGCAAGTGTTCAGGTGGAGAGTAAAATGTGGGAGAGTTATTTTTATTAGACAAGATGGCCCGGTGGGCTTTCTTTTTCCCCCACCTCTTCTTTAAAAACTTAATTTCAAAGGCAAGCCAGGACTCAGCTGCCCTGCTGCTGTATGCTTGGATTCTGGAGCCACAAAAGCCTCGGGGCTGTGAGAAGAAAGACTTTACATTTTCATTGAAACTTGCTTATAAATCTTTAAGAGTCTTTAAGAAAACATGGTAACTAAGGTGAACCATGTTGCATTCAAAGTCAATGACTAAACCAGTGCAAATCTTTTTTCCTAGTCTTGCATATTTGTGATGTGATTTGTTCTGATTTGAAAGAAATGAACGTGATTGAGAGCTTTAAAAAACAACACTCAACTGTGAAATTACATCACTCCTAAAGTGAGGATAATAACATTTCAAAAGAATAACCTGCCATTTAGTCTTAATTGACTGAATCATTTTAATTGTGTCACTCTTGGTTTTACGCTCATTTACGGAAAACTCAGAGATCTGCCCACTCATTGGTGTATGTGAGACTGAATGTAATATCTGACGTTTTGGGCATTTGTGTCCTTACGTAATTCCTGGAGTAATTCCATGCTGAAGAACCACATGGGCAAATGATCTCTCTACAAAGAAATAAGGTATATTAGTGTTGCAACTGTTCTGGGTCAGAGTTCCCACTGCACTGGACACAGTTCTTCTTTTCTTGAAAATCCCCAAGTTGGGTCCAGAGACGTCAGGGAGAATCAAGATGCGGGCAGCAGTGCCTGGAGCTGCACTGGTTTCGGAACCATCACCTGACCCCATTGCTGCCCACTACTTGTCCACACCCCAGTGGTAATCTTTGGAAGGCCACCAAAGAGCAGAGCTGGTGAAAGGGGTATCAAAAGGTGGCCCTGGAGCTTAAGAGGCTACCTTGTCCACAGACTAGATCAAAGCTTGTGCTGGTCCTGTGATTAGTAGCCATCAATACAGTTACTGTCCATGGATTTCTCTAATCACTTTTTAAATCATAAAAGGTTAGCAGACATATTCACACTTGTGCCAGCAAATTCCAGATAATTAACTGTTGAATTAAACCTTTTTTGTTGTCTTCCCTGAACCCCTTGCCAATCAAGTTGCATTACTAATAGGAATGTTACTCAGCACCATAAAAGAATAGTACCAGTTACTTTAAAGTCTGCTTTGTGTCATGGATACTATGGATTCCACACTATCTCCCCCACCCCATATTGCTGTAGTCTTATGTGACCTAAGTTCTACTAGAATAGACATGTAAGCTACAGACAGAGGAACAGACAAAAGCCTGTTTTATTATTTGTGAGACCCACTGCATGATTTGGAACCCAGATATTTTAAGCTGACGTATTTCATTTCATTGGGTTCTAATTCTAACTTCATCCTTTTTCTTCCTTTGCTATGTTTATTATTAGTTGCTCAGCACTTCAGAACAGCTCATTCATATTCCAGTTGGAGCTATTGGTTGGAATCATTTCAGTGGGGCTTTTTTCCGCCCAGTACACCAAATGGCAATATTAGTCAGTACCACCAAAAAGAATAGCACAAGTTATTTTCAAAGCTGGCACACTAAGAGTTGCTACAGCGCTTTAAAAGGTTTAGGAAGCCATTGCGTGTAGCTCATTGTTGGTGAAATAAAAATCCTGCACAGTCACGTTGAACAGGTTTGCATCTCTGAACACAGCAAGCAGTATTCCTTTAGTTTAACAGAAAGAAGGTGCAAAACAGTCTAGAAATGTTTGCATTATAGATACGTTAAACATATTGAAAATAGATAGGTTCATCCATATTCATCATTTGGCAAATGAAGGAAAGTTGAATCCTTTAGTCTTATTCCAAAAATAATATATTTATTTTTATTTATTTATTTATTTATACCCCGCCCATCTAGACCAAAGAGAAACAGAATCAGACAGACCAGGTGGCTGACAGAAAAGAGGAGATTCACTGTTGGTTTTTATGAGGTTCCACCAAGCTTGGAAACTAAAAGTGATGTGAACCTTTAGTTTTAAAAAAAGGAAGAATCTCAAAGCTGCTTATAAAAATGTTTTGACCAGGGTCAATGGCAGATGGCATACAGAAATATGATCTTAATGAGCTGTTTCCATGATCTTTATTCCCTGTGAACCATTGTTCTTAACACTACTGTTAAGGATTAGAAATAATATGTCTGCACATTTTACCTGTTCCCAGTAACAGTTGTATTGCTGGATCACCATGCCCAAACAGAAATACATGCAACCCATTTGAAAGAAATTATGAGGTATTTTTAAGTTGATTTTTCCACTTGGAAGCCTGACAATAGAAATATAAGACGCTCCCCTATGCCAAGTCAAACTATAACTCCATCTAGCCTAGTACTGTAAACTGTGATGGAATGGCAGCTTTCCAGTGTTTCAGGTGGGATTTCTTCTAAACCCTACCTGGGGGCCCATGCTATTCCTTATTGGCCTACCTTCAGATAACTAACCAGGTCCAATCCTGCTTCGCTTTTCAAAGCTGATGGGTTTTGGTGTCTTGAGTATAAGGCATCTCATATGCAGTTCTCAGGAGAACATTTCTGTTTCTTCACTTCACATGGAGGCCTAGGAAAGTCATGTTCCTCACGAGATATAAATGTACGTGCTATAAATGAGATGATGACCCTTACAAAATAGAAATGTAGACAGCAGAGAATTACATGATTATTATGATTATGGTTGTCCAGGCATACAATTAGTCAAAATTAAATCCCTGGACAACAGCGTTTTGTGAAGATTAAGGCTTTGGGCTCCCCCCGCCATTAGGTTTCTGTGTCATAGTTTCTTGGGGGCTCCTCCTCCAACCCTTCCAAAAAAGGCTTCAAAGCTCTGAAATTTTATTCAATAATCCTTTTCTAACTTTCAATTCACAGATCAGCACATTTCTGGGGAATGCTTCTTTCCCGTGTGTTCACTTGTAAAACTGTTCTCTCTTTTTTTGACATTAATCTCCATACACACAAACACATAAACAAAACTGCATAGTAAAAAAAAAAAAGTATTTTTGAAAGTATTTTCTCCAAATATGGAATTCTAAGTATATTTAAAATATAGAAATTGTATTACAGAATTTAGTAAAGTGGGAAAAACTGTGGATCCCTAAAGGCAGAAGCAGATGAGGTATTATTAACTTCACTGTTAGAAGTAGAACAGTGAAGAGTTAAAGGACTTTTTTTTAATACTATGGGGTTTTGCAGCTCTAAAAGCTGCAAATAAGCTTGCTTCTCCCCACCCCACCCCATAACTGGCCATCAGGAGATAAGCCTAAGGTTCGGTAGCAAGTTGTCTGCAAATACAGAACCTTTGAATCAATGCCCCTTCAGAGGAGTAACGGTTTCTTACTTTCCAATTGCAAAATAATTGTCTTGTTTCCTTCTCCTCTAAATTCCAAAACACACGTTCTTAGATAGGTCTGATCAGATTAGTTTTTACTGGAGTTCACAAAGGAGGAATTCCTCAAGCCTATCTAGACGCTGCTGTTTTTGTTTTGTATTTCAATAGTCTGAGACAGGTGATACAGTGTTAACCCCCTGAAAAGTCTTCATCTGTTCACTCAAAACACTGAATGGAGAGCTCTTGGAACAAAAATACAACCTTTCCTTTTCTTGAATGAATTTGACATGAATCTTCTTGTGCAACACATGTTTCTTCCTCCTATGTTTTATTTGACCCAACTGATGCAATTTACTTAAATGAGAGGGTCCTCTGTTTCACTTCATTCTTTTATCTTATGGTTTGTTGCAGCACATGATATCAACGGTGATGATCCCAAGTCTTGTTAGTCCTTGACTTCCATGTGTGCATGATATCCAATCCTCTTGGAAGCCTTCTAGGTGACAGGAAGTCTATCACCTCTTTCTGTTCCAGGGTTCAGTTTCTCTCCTTATTAGGAAGCTGCATCTTACTTTAAGTGCAAACAGATGCCTGTCTTGAAAACTGTTAGATCTAGTTCTGCCTACCTCTGCACAACTGAAGACACTGTTAATACAAGACATACTTCTCTCATCTGCAAGAGTCCGCACGTGTGTTGAGGTTAAGAAAATTATCTTTTTTACTGGGCAGAATGTTACTGATGGAGTTCTTTTTTCTATTATACATATTAAAAATTAGATAAAGTAGTAGCCAAAATGACAACCTTCTGAACACTGACTCGTATACTTCCTTGCCACAAAGGAAGGGCCGACCCATCATTTCTTTGGGTGTCAGAACTGTGAGTTACAGATCTGCTTACAACTTGCCCCCTCAATTTCTGTGTTACAATCCAATTACAAGCACTTCTGCCTATCTCCCCACCCTCAAAACATGAGGATTTCCAGAAATTTATTTCCTCTGCACTGATTGGATTGGGCTATTAAAGTCCAGGCTGGGGTTTTGCTATTAGAGGATGGTGATTGGTTAAATATCTCCCAATTGTTAATCTCTCTCCAGAGCTCGTGTTTATTAGCTGCTTTCCAAGCATGAAGGCATTTTGTGGCACACTAGACTAAATATTGATTTAAGGAGTAGTGACATGTGTGGACACTCTGGGATTATTTTATGAGTTTCTTTCATCCTCCCTGGCATGTTACTTGTGGGTTGTGGCACAGTGAATGAAAGTCATTTTCTCCAGGGCATGATTACAGATATGCCCTTCCTTCCAAGGCAGAGTATTCTGAGCATTAAAGTGGGTACATGTCTCACTGCAGAGTGTCTGTCTATCTGTCTGTCTCTGAACCAGGGACAGCTAATGCCTAAAGCAGCAGACATCTCCCCTGATTTTTTGGGAAGTGATGGCTCCCCTCCACCCCATTAAATTCTCAAGCCACCTCCTATGATCACAGGTGATGGAACTGCACTCTGGGTTACAGCTGTTGTGCAGCTGCTTCCATGTGGCATGCTGTGCTAGGAGGGTGGAGTGTATGTGTATGTGCATGCACATGAGTGTGTGTATGTGTGTGTGAGAGAGAGAGAAAGAGAGAGAGAGACCCCCCAAGACCTTGCCGTTTGTTAGTTAGTGCTTTGCTTTTAAGGAGAATAACAATGTACTGTGCTTTTACATAGGGAGTGTCTCTCAGTACATGATGGTTGAATTCTTATTGAGACTCAAAGCTATTTTCAGAGTTATGTTCTGTAGGAGGGACACAAATGAAACCAAGACAAGCAAGAACACACCCTCACTGAAGAACAAACAATCAGCTTTTCATTTCTAGAGAATATGATCCTTTTCATACTTCATTGGCAATGCAGGTCTGCCATAGCTGCCATTGCAATCAGCCCTACCATTGGGCAGAGTGAAAACGCTGGTCCAGGTAGCAAGTTTTTAATATCATGAAAAGACAGGGACTTAGTGGGAGTGGCTGCGGAGGGAGCCTTTGTCACCCGCCTCCTGGAACACATGACAGTGTATATCCAACACTCTTGCAGAAAGAACCCTGTGCCTGGCCCAGCTACGAGAAACTGTGGATTACATGAGGGCAGGAGTAGGGCGAGCATCTGCATTGCTGGCTGAGCAGAGACAAGTTCATGTGTTTTGATAGCTCCTTCACATATTGAAGTGTCCAATGCCTAAGCAGATCTAGATAGAATTTGTCATGGAGTTGAAGCAGTGTGGGATATGTAGTCAGAGAAATGTAAGATGGAGTCAGACAGGTTCTGTGTGAAGATGATTTGAGAGATATTGGAATGTGTTTTTCTAAGTGCTATGAGAGTGTTTTTCTGAAGCCTGGTACAGCGTGAAACTGATAAGGGTGCAAGGACGGAGAGGCCCAGAGCTCACAGAACCAACAAATTCCTTCCTAATTGGAATGGAGATAAAACACCTGCATCTTCATGAGAATTATGGGTGGAACGGACAGTTACGCCTCTTTGTGTTGATTGGTTTATGGTCAAGAAGAAGGAGGTCCGAGTAATGTAGAAAATGGACGATGGGTTATGTGGGAGAGGTTTTATTCCATGATGATGGGAGAGAAAAAGAACTTGATGGTTTGAGTATGTGGCTTGAAGGAGAAGGAATGTAAGTAAAGAGAAAGAAGGAGGTGGGGCTAGCCCACCTTAGCCCAGCTTAGTAGTGTTTATTATTTTAATGGGGATTAGTTATTTTATTTAACTGTAATGATCTTTGAATATGTTCTTTATGCTAAAGCTTGAGCAATATAAACTGATTCTATGAAACTCTATTTTTCTAATAAAAATAATTATAAAAATTCTTACAAAAGGACTGGTCTCTTGAACAGCAGGGTCTGACTAAATCCAGGGAGTGGAGAGGGCCACAAACTAGCTATCTTTAAGAGTCCTACCTAACTGAGCTGTTGTGAGTTCTAAGGAATCACAAAGCCCATGTGTCTGTACTTGCAAAGTACTGGGCAAAAGTAAAGTGTTCTTTTAAGGTCAGACTTGTTCAAGGGGCTTATGCTACGCACTGCTGAGGTCTTGGGACTTGCCTCAGCGCAAAGGTGGTAGGTAAGTGGCCTGTCGAACTCTCTGACCGAGTGCTAAGCGCTCCTTAGGGAGGCTTGGGCACCACAGAATTGAACTTCTCCTACTGGGACTTGCCATCTGGACTGTACAGTAGAGAACCTACACCAATGTCCTTAGCTGGTTGCTGTAGTCAAGATTCAGTGCACTGATAGAAAACATGAGACTCTGAATGAAAGTTGTCTGGATATCTCTGGAAACCTTTGTTACGTCACTTTTCTCATGAGAGTAAAAACTAGCACACAGAGTATAAAGGATAAGAATACGTCATGAGCAGCATATCAGTGAAAAGTCCTGAAATCCTTCTTCTCTTCCTATTTCCAAATATCCAAAGGGACAGAATGGGAGGCACCAGGCCAAAATCTTAATAATGTGCTTCAAATTAGTTTACATTGTGTACTTACCACAAAGTAATTTAATTAAATATCCCTCCCCAACACAGAGACATTAGTGTAAATCTGCTCAGATTAGTTAGGCAATCACAGATGAATCTAGCTTGCAGGGTGCAATTCATGGAAAATGCGGGGCTGTGGAAAGATTTATTCTCTATCCCGTAGGTCTCTGATATTTATCATTTGCCAATTCACTGACATTTCCAATGATTACTATATGTGCCTGTAAATATCAAACAACACACGCCGCCTACAAAAGAACACTTTAAAATAGTGGCATTTTCTACATAAACCACAGCTATTATCTCCAAACACTAATGGTTTTGAGGAGGCCATCTTTGTTGGCTTGAAGATGGGGAATCCTGTTTCATGGTCTTACTATGATGGAAATACCCTTGCAGTTGCATCAATGTAAGCTTATGATAATCCTGTGTAGGAGCAGTGGGCCCAGGGCAAAGGGTTAGCCCTTTGCCCTGGGCTCCAGATCCAATACAGATTACATAGTTTGAATCATAGTTTGCTCTTTCACACAGAAAGAAAAACATACAGACACTCACTAATTAACAGTAGCAGGGGAGGAGCTATTGGCACAACTTGAAAATGTTACCCTTTCTCCCCTACTACAACTTCCAGAATTCCTCAGCCAGCCTGGCCACCTTGACAAGCATCAAGAAATCACCAGGGGGCGAAAGTATTATGTTCCTCCATCCTAGTCCAATTTAGTCCTTCCACACTGGGAGATTCTCCATGCTGTGTCCAGACCAGCCATTTTCAATGGGGGCCATATGGCTCCTGGGGGCCCCTGACACATTTGAAGGTGGCCACAGACTGGAAACAATTCTTCACATACCACCTTATAGAGTTCGTTATATGACATGCAGTATACAATCCTGTTTGGCCTATAATTCTTTCATATGGTGTTATGGCTGTGACCCAAACAAGATTACATGGTCTAGACAGCCCTGAAAGTTCTGTTAGCCATTGGCTGCAGGGTAATCTGTTGAACAGGACAGAATCTCTGAGGAAGCAAGAGAGTATGGTGCTCTGTGTATAGGTAGAATATGGAGAGAAAAGCTAGGAGCCGTCACCCCAAAATGGTAGCAACCCATCCAGATCATGAGCCACAGCAGTCCTTATGTCTGTCAATTACAACATAACCATTCTGAATGAATGAAGTGTTGAAGCAGTAGGAAAAAATCAAACTATCAATAGACACAGTGGGACTGGACTCAGGTCTCCTTGTGAAGAGAATGAATATGTACACACACACATGAACACACCGCAGTAGATTTTTTGAAATAACACCAGCTTTCTACCTTCTACATCTCCTCTTCACTGAACTTGCACTCACTGGGTCCAGGAACTTCCGGGAGGAAGGTTTAGAGAGAAATCATATAAATAGCAATTGTATTTGTTAAAAAATATGTTCCAAGTCAGGGGGACATCTCTCTCTCTCTCTCTCTCTTTCTTTCTTTCTTTCTTTCTTTCTTTCTTTCTTTTTTTCTTTCTTTCTTTCTTTCAATCTAAACCTGTGACTTTCTACTGGGATCAGAATGGTTTGTTGTACTGCCAGTTTGCCCAGGACGCTCGAGCTGATTTAGAACCCTCTAATCAACTGGTAGTGCCTCAGGATTATAGACACAAAGTGTTAGAACTGGCTCATTCTAATCCATTTTCGGGACACCTAGGGATCAAAAAGACTTTACAAAGAGTCACCCAGCATTTTTACTGGCCCAACGTGGCCAAAACTGCGAGAGATTTTGTTTCTTCCTGTGATACATGCCAGAGAGTGGGGCACAACACTGACAGGACCAAAGCCAGGGTCCAGCCAACTCCGGTTGTCGGTGAGGCTTTTAATTGCCTCCAGATGGATGTTTTAGGGCCTTTTTTGCCATCTACGTCTCAGAAGCGTTTCGTGGTTACATTCGTCTGCCAGGCCAGCTGATGGGCTGAGGCCTACCCTGTCGCCACTATCTCCGCAAATTCCATTGCCAAAGTGTTTCTGGAAGTTTGTGCAAGGATTGGAATTCCATCTGTGTTGATTTGTGACAGGGCTGGTGCTTTTAGAAGTGAACTGATGAGAAAAGTGTGTGAGATAACTGGTACTAAAATAAATTTCAGCATAGCCTATCATCCCGAATCCCATGGTTTGGTTGAACGGACAGAACAGACTCTGCTCAAAATGATTAAGGCTTTTGTGGAGGACTTTGGAAGGGGCTGGGATGAGGCGATCCCCCTGGTTGTCCTAGCTTACCGTTCAGCACCCCACGAAAGCTTAGGTGGATACACCCCTAGTGAAATGGTGTATGGAAAGAATTTGCATAGACCTTTGGACTTGTTGAGGGCTGATTGGGAAGGCACAATCCAAACCAGTGCAGTACCCGTTGCTGACTTTGTGTATAACTTGCAGCTGAAGCTGAAGGCTATTCAGGAAGCACCTAAAGAAAATCTACAGCAGGCCCAAGCTAAGCACATATTTTACCACGACCTCAAATCGAGGCACAGAGAATTTGAGGTGGGAGACTCTGTTCTTGTCCTGAACCCCCTCAGGCCTCATAAATTAGACATTGCCTGAAAAGGCCCAGGGAAGGTTTTGCAAAGAGTTGGAACTGTTAATTACCTTGTCCAGATGCCTGGTCCTGGGGAAAAACCTACCATCTATCATGTTAATAGCAGCTGTCATTTTGAGGTGTCAAGCCACTTGTGTTAGGCCAGAAGAAGAGCCTAAGGACATTCTAACTGATTTGGAAAATGCTGGAAATTGGCTGGACAATTTTGTTCCTTCAGGTACTCCTAATGAGCAGGAGTGGCTTTCTCAAATTCTGGAATATTACCAAAGTGTGTTTTCTGACAAACCTGGTTGTACTGATTTGGTTACCCATGCTATAGATACTGGAGACAGCCCACCTGTGAGGTCCAGTCCCTATAGGGCTATAGGGGCTCATGCTGTGCAGATTGAGAAGGAGATTCAAAAGATGTTGGAGTTGGGGGTAATAGAACCAAGCAACTCACCATGGGCTAGCCCTATCGTCATTGTGCCAAAGAAAAACGCTTTGGGTGAAATTTTGGATGAAATCAGGTTTTGTGTGGACTACCGGAAGCTGAATAGCACAACGGTTCCTGACCTTTACCAGGATGGATGACCTCATAGAACGCCTGGCCTGTGCCCGTTTTATCACCACTCTTGATCTTTCCAGTGGCTTCTGGCAGTTAAAGTTAGACGAGGATGCGATGGACAAAACCATGTTCATAAGCCACATAGGGACTTATCATTTCAAAAGATTGCCATTTGGATTAAAGAACGCAGGAGTGACTTTACAGAGGATGATGGACAAACTGTTAGCAGACCTTCCTTTTGCTTCGGCTTATGTGGATGACCTTGCCATATTTAGTCCAGATTTTGCCTCTTATATGTCTCACATTGAAACTGTGTTGTGTAGGTTGCAGAATGCTGGTCTGACAGTCAAAGCCAGCAAGTGTCAGTGGATAAAGGCGAAAGTCTTGTATCTGGGTCATTTGATTGGGCAGGGGGAAATTCAACCCTTGGAGGCCAAGGTATCTTAAAGTGGCCTGTTCCTATCTCAAAGAAACAGGTTCAATCATTCCTAGGCCTGGTTGGTTACTACAGGAAATTTATTCCTAATTTCAGTGACACGGCAGTTCCATTGACAGAGCTCACTAAAAAAAGGATGACTGTTAAAATTAATTGGACACCTGATTGCCAAAAAGCTTTTGATGACCTGAAGGCCAAAATTGTTTCTGCTCCTATTCTCAAATCACCTGATTTTGACAAGCCTTTTGTGTTGCAGACTGATGCTTCAGATTGGGGATTAGGAGCTGTGTTGTTGCAAAAAGGGGATGATGGGATTTGTTATCCTATTTCATTTTTCAGCAAGAAGTTACTTCCCTGTGAAAGAAGTTACTCTCTACCTGAAAGAGAGGCCTATTCTGTTGTATGGGCGCTTCAGCATCTACACCCTTACCTATGGGGGCACAGGTTTATCCTGCAGACTGACCATCGTGCGTTAGTCTGGTTGCAAAAGATGAAATCTCATAACCAAAAATTGTTGTGCTGGAGTTTAACTTTGCAGGATTTTGACTTCCAGGTTCAGCACATTCCAGGCAAGCTGAATGTCATGGCAGACAGTCTGTCTAGGATGCATTGTGGCACAGAAGATGGTTGAATAAGTGTTTTCTGATTTCCTGGTTCCTGAGCATAACCAGAGTATATTCCTGATTTCCTGGTTCCTGAGCATAACCAGAGTATATTACTGTTTTGATACTAACCTGACTGTTTTCTATTTTTCAGACTCCTATAATTGCTTAACACCAAAGTTCTATATTCAAATGCTGCTATTAGAACTTTTTCTACCTCATGCTTTGCTAGTTAGATTGCATAATTAAAAATGCCATTGCTTATTATTTCATTGTATAACATTAACATAGAGTTAGTAAGATTACTAAGCCAAATCATGTAACCTAGCTTTTGTGTGTGTAGACAAAAATGCAGGCTTCTTTGTAACCCTGGATTTTTGTATCTTTAAATTGTGGTGTGTCATGAGATTGAAGGAGAATGGGACTTGTGGTCAGAAATTAAAGGAAAATGGGAATTGTAGTCAATGAGAAAGAGAGAAAATGGAGTCTGTTAGGTTTTAAAAGTGAAAGGAAGACATGGGAATGTGAGAAAGGCAGAGAGGTTGTTTTTCTTAATTTACAGCCAGCCTGGTACAGCGTGAAACTGATAAGGGTGCAAGGATGGAGAGGCCCAGAGTGCACAGACCCAACCAATTCCTTCCTAATTGGAATGGAGATAAAACACCTGCATCTTCATGAGAATTATGGGTGGAATGGACAGTTACGCCTCTTTGAGTTGATTGGTTTATGATCAAGAAGAAGGAGGTCCAAGTAATGTAGAAAATGGACGATGTGTTATGTGGGAGAAGTTCGATTCCATGATAATGGAGAGAGAGAGAACTTGATGGTTTGTGTATGTAGCTTGAAGGAAAGAGAATGTAAGTAAGAGAAAGAAGTAGGTGGGGCTAACCCACCTTAGCCCAGTTTAGTGTTTGTTATTTTTAATGGGAATTAGTTGTTGTATTTAACTGTATTCTTTTGAACATGTTCTTTATGCTATGCTTGAGCAAAAACAAACTGTTTCTGTGAAACTATATATTTTCTTAATAAAAATTAATCATAAAAATCTTCAACAAGGATTGTCTCTTGGAATCAGCAAGGTTTGGCTAAATCCAGAGGAGTGGTAACGGCCATTGACTAGCTACCAGAGAAGTCCTAATTAACTGAGCTGTTGTGAGTTCTAAGGAACTACAAAGCCCGTGTGTCTGTACTTGCAAAGTACTGGGAAAAGTAAAGTGTTCTTTTAAGGTCAGGCTTATTCTAGGTGCAAAGGCTACGCACTGCTGGAGGTTGAGGACTTGCCCCAGCGTAAAGGTGGTAGATTTGTGGCTGATGGATTCCCTGACTGAAGGATCCATGCTCCTTAGGGAGATTCGGTCCTGACAAATACTATCTTCACCCTGGCCTAACAAAGTGGCTCTGTGTTCAGGTCTTGGATCTAGCAGTACTTCACTCCTTCCCTTCACTGTCCCCCTTTTTTGACTCTTTTGCTGTCTGAACTTTGCCAGTATACCAGTTGCATTGACAAATCCCGTTGTGTTGGCAGAACTGATATTACCTGGCACAATGCTGTCACAGGGACAGTTGTGCCAGTACAAGAGGTTTCTGCCAAGTCCAAACTCACTATAGCTAGTGTCGCTTTGAGTTCAGAATATACTGCAAGTTTCATAGAATCATAGAAAGGTGAAGTTGGAAGGGGCCTACAAGGCCATCAAGTCCAACCCCCTGCTCAATGCAGGAGTACAATCAAAGCATATCTGCCAGGTGATTATCTAAGTTTTTCTTGAATGCCTCCAGTGTTGGAGCACTCACCAACTCCTGAGGTATTTATTTATTATTTATTTATTTATTAAATTTATACCCCACCCATCTAGTCAACTGACTACTCTGGGCGGCTGACAACATATAATATAAACAATTTAAAATATAAGACAAAGTAACGCATCAATAGACAGTACTCAAGATGGAAGAAAAAAGTGAATCAAGTAGTGGCTGGAGGGAAGGCTTGCCTAAACAGCCAGGTTTTCAAGGTAACTGGTTCCACTGCCGTACTGCTCTAACAGTTAGGAGGTTTTCCCTGATATTCAGCCAAAATCTGGCTTTCTTTAACTTGAGCCCATTGTTGCGTGTCCTGCACTCTGGGATGATCGAGAACAGATCTTGCCTCTCCTCTGTATGACAGCCTTTCAAATATTTGAAAAGTGCTATTATATCACCCCTCAGTCTTCTTTTCTCAAGGCTAAATATGCCCAATTCTTTCAGCCTTTCCTCATAAGGCTTGGTTTCCAGCCCCCTGATCATCCTTGTCGCCCTCCTCTGAATCTGTTCCAATTTGTTAGCATCCTTCTTGAAGTGTGGTGTCCAGAACTGGACACAAGACTCAAGGTGAGGCCTAACCAGTGCTGAATAGAGGGGGACTAGCACCTCTTGGGATTTGGAAACTAAGCTTCTATTAATGCAGCCTAAAATAGCATTAGCCTTTTTTGTAGCCACATCACACTGTTGGCTCATATTTAGCTTGTGATCTACGACAATTCCAAGATCCTTCTCGTTCGTGGTTTTGCTGAGCCAGGTATCCCCCATCTTGTAACTGTGCGACTGGCTTCTTTTTCCGAGGTGCGGTACTTTGCACTTATCCCTGTTGAATTTCTGGTTTTGCTACCAGTTCTTGAATAAAAACTGGTCAGGGTTCATGAGTTCCTAAAAATGCAATGTTCTGACACTGTATGTTGGATTATTGTTCTCAGGAAATTATCAGTTGCGGTTGCAATTGCGATTTTGAATAAATTATCATTAAATACTTCCAAATAGCATTCAATTTTCATTCAGTCATGACATTGCTTTTCTCCTCTGCCCTCTCCTCTCTCCCTTTCTCTGCTAGCCTTCTGGTATCATACATGTCAAATATGATCCAGTCAAATGTTACCAAAGCAACTTTCTATTCATGCAAGGGCAGGGACCCATTTAGTAAAAATATTGGCTATTATCTACTATAGGGGTAATTTGCCAGCCTTTAAAATTATGAGAGTCATATTTTGCCATGCCAGTGAAAGAGCATAGCATTTCCATTGGAACACATTCTGATCATTTATAGGGTTCAGTAACTTATTACACCAGCATAATTCAGTTATTTACAGTTGAAGGGAAATGTAAGCAACTTTGTATGTGTGTATATCTGCATGTGTTAAAAATCAAACAGGACAAAGAAAGCTAAAGTGGGATACTTTATACTTGTAATAAAATATTCAATCTGCATCTCTGAAGGATAGTACACCCTGGTTTGTTGGTTGGTTGGTTTTTCTGTGATTTCTGAAGCTCGCTATCACTTTCCCCTGTATTTTTTCCTGAAAATCAGATGACTGCGTGTCACTTCTGGAGGATTCCTGTGGTATTCTCATGCATCAGTAGGGGTTTCTTGACATCAAGTGAAAACTGATGGCAAAAATTAGCTGTTTCATGTGATTATTACCAGAAGCCCAATGTCTGGGGCAGAATGTTATTATTTACTATAGCAATGCACATAGCTGCTTTACATGGTTCCACTCTCCCCGTTTTATTCTGAAAATGTTCCTGTGAAGAAGGCTTTTGCAGAGACGTACTGCCTCACAAAGAGAGTATGGCTTAATAAGAAGCTGATGGCATATACCAAGATCCAGGTCTATAGAGCCTGTGTCCTGAGTACACTCCTGTACTGCAGTGAGTCCTGGACCCTTTGTGCACGGCAGGAGAGGAAGCTGAACATGTTCCATATGCGTTGTCTCCGACGCATTTTTGGTATCACCTGGCAGGACAAAATTCCAAATAGAGTAGTCCTAGAATGAGCTGGAATAATGTATACATTACTGAAACAGCGACGTCTACATTGGCTTGGGCATGTCGTGAGAATGGCTGATGGTCGGATTCCAAAAGATCTCTTGTATGGAGAATTAGTGCAGGGAAATCGCCCCAGAGGGAGACCACAGCTGTGATACAAGGATATCTGCAAGCGGGATCTGAAGGCCTTAGGAATGGACCTCAACAGATGGGAAACCTTGACATCTGAGCGTTCAGCCTGGAGGCAGGCAGTGCATCATGGCCTCTCGCATTTTGAAGAGACACTTGTCCAGCAGGCCAAGGCAAAGAGGCAGTCCCGAAACCAGCAAATCAGGGAACTGGACAGGGGACAGATTGTATTTGTCTTCAGTGTCAAATTGTTACTCTCGAATTGACCTTCTCAGCCACACTAGACGCTGTTCCAAGTCCTCTATTCAGAGCACGTTACCATAGTCTCTCGAGACTGAAGGATGCCTAATCTAACTGCCTGACCCAAGGAGACCATACAAGCTTAGTGATTCAGCAGGGATCTGATCTTGCATCTTCCTCTTCCAAGATCAATACTCTAACCACTATGGCCTACTTGTTCCTTCAAATAAGTGGCTATGACTTAAATGGTGGCAAGGCTAAAATATATTGGTAGAACAACAATGCAACCATTAATTTGTGCAATATGAAAAATCTATTTTAATTAGACTATTATGCAAATGTGTATAATGTGCAAATTGGATGGTGGGATATTAGGCTGCCTGGAGTTGGAGAGCTGGAATGTGGCACCCCTGTCCATATAGTCCATGTGTCTGACACCAAAAATTGGCTGTTGTGGGAGTCTGATGTGGGACCCTGACATCATAAAGCTGCCTATCCCGGCACTGGATGCATGGAAGAGCAGCACCTGTCCCATTATAAACCACATGAGGCACACCAAGACCAACGATGCTGCTCCCGCCCCAGCCTTCTAGTTCTGCTCCATTTTGAATTAGAAAAGACGTGTGGTACTTGGAAGAGAGTACAAAAAAAAAAAAAGCAATTCCATTTCCTCTGCTCAGTGATGGATCAAGTTTGTGAAAGGAGGCTGATCAACTGAAGTGGCTGGAAGACAGTGAGTGTGACAGAGAAAGGTTAGTGCCTTATACACATTCCACATTCTGATTAAAGAAGCTTTTCCTTCTGTTGAATGTTTCATTTTCTTTCTTTCTTTGCTTATAACCTTCATATTTAACAAAACACACAGGGGAAGGGGTGAAACTGAAAGAACAATAGGTACAGTGGTTGGCCCAAGCATCAGATGCAACTACACTGCTGCCTGGAAGGAGTTTTCATTGTTTAGATGTCAGGAGGGGGTAGAGGAGACCTGGCTTATCTAGGAGGCTCACCTCATGCTGGTACAACTCGGCACCAAGGCTGGGGGGGGGGGCCCTTCTCCCATATAAAGACAAGGGGGTGGGAAGGGAGAATCCCTGCCCTAGGATCCAAACTATGGAAAGCTGCATTCAGGGTGTGTGACTGTGTCCCTAGTTAAACTCATCACTGAGTCTCATCTTTTTATTTTGGATTGAGGAGCCATTTGTTGACAAACACACACACACACACACACACACACACACACACACATCTTTCATCATAAGGCATTAACATTTAATTTTGTGTATTCTCTGGTTCCTGGGAAAGAGCTCATATGAAATGTCCAAATGCGAGGCAAGGCTGAAGACAGTCATATCAGGTGGCATGGTAATGGGTAAACATTGTGCTGGTCTCTGGATGGACAATAATTACAGTCCAGTTCTTCCATTACAGATAGCAGGGCTGTAGTGGACAAAAAGTTAGCTTAATATACATTTCATTAACATGAGTGAAGAAATTAGGAGATGCAACCACATGCTTTGGTGCTGAGTCAACACAGAGGACCATCTTTCCACGTGCATTAGTTTTGCAACCATGGCAACAATGTATGTATTAAAAGAGGGATCTCTTAAAATAGCTCTGTGCTCCTAGTTGGAAAGAGCTGAGAGCAAACATTTGTGGTCATCTGAGAAGAGGTAGCCTTACTCTTCTGACCAGAGTGTTTGTTCAGACTGGGAATCCCAGTGTGACTTGACCACTCGTGTGGGACCCTGGAAGCATGGAGCCTGCTTTCTTTTTAATGCTTTTTTTTTTAATGCTTGGGTGACTGGGGGATGAAAAAAGCTGCAGTTATTTCTTGTCTTGTTGTATTAACAGACTGGGTTGTTTCTTTATTACCTTCTTGGCAGTAACATGTGGCATGTACTTCATCTCATCACATCTGTGAACAAACTCCCAGCTTACAATTGTTCTATTAATGTAAACCATGAGATTCTTCTAATTCTCTTTAAATATGTTTTCCAAAGCTGACTAAGCAAGAAGATATAAAATCTGGTTGTGTTGCTGTGGTATCTGTAGCAACAGACAGACAGGAAGACGTTGTTAATGTTCAATATACTGCATGATGGAATACATTTCATTATACACTTGTTTATATTTAGTTCATGGTAAAAAACATCACAGAGAAAGAGAGAGAGAGAGAGAGAGAAAGAAAGAGAGAAAGAGAGAGAATGTTTCCCATAAACAACCAGCTAGATGTCTCCATGAAGGCCACACAATGGATTTGATAGGAAAAGCTCCCATCCACAGTTATTCTTCAACAGCTGGCATTCAATGACACACTAGCCCCATTCAGCTATTACTCACCCAGTTTTTGGCAACACACAAGCAAGGGTTCTGATTGTTCAGGATTTGGCTCATGTGTAGATCCTTCACGTGAGCAAGACCTTTCTCCTCTTCAGACATATGCTCCCCGTGTAGGGAAAGGGACAACAAAGAAGCGAAGGCCTTTTAAGATATTGCTAGGAACCAGGGAGGTGATGACATGGGCTACCCTCTCACACAACCTGAAACTCACACACCATCATTATGTTTAGTTGATTTTAATACACATTCTTCCATGAATTTTCATTTTCATACTTTATTGTATGGCTTTGAACTGTAGTATTACTAGAGGTGATGCAAAATATTTCTGCAACTATTTTCTCCCTAGCATGCATACTTTTCATGGAAATTCACTTAAATAATGAGCCAAGTTATTAAGGCCTGTTGTATTCAATACTAATTGATATTTGAGTAAACCTACATAGGATTGTGCTGTAAATGTCCTTTTAAAAAAAGCACAGCAGGAAGCATCTGTCACAGAATAAAATTACTACAGGCATCTGCTCATATTACACATTTCCCCTTGGGTGTTAGTACTAGGAGACACCTGTCACAATTCATTTAGATGTTACAGGCCACAGGTCTTAATAGAGGTGTAAAAGTTTCTGAAAATTTTGGAGCCATGAAGGGAGGAGATGTGATTTCACCCTCCTCTAAGGTTTAGAAAAAGCTGGACATTTTGTGAATAACTGAAAAATATGCAGTGCTCTCTCAGTACACTTAACAGATCTAAATTCATTTGTGTTACTGCGGGAATATAAATGCATATCCCCAAGTAGAGTGGGGCCACTGAATCAATCCAGTTTCTGTAAGTGTCAGTTTACCATTCAGCAGCCCAAATCCTCTTGCCTAGTTATACTGGTATGACACAAACGGTGTAACTTTCAGAGGTGAATTGCTTAAAATTAAGAAACTTTGATTTTAATTCCTGCATGGAGCAGGGGGTTGGACTCAATGACTTTATAGGCCCCTTCCAACTCCATTATTCTATGATTCTATAAAACCACTGTAGGCACTGTCTGTTGTATCCTGAGCTGTGTGACTAAACATGATACTGGTAATGTCTATGATTTTTTAACTTGGGGGCAATTTGCTTCCAAAAGTTATGCCATTGCTCTTATGCCAGCTTTTATGAAATATTTCATAATCTTTTTGTCCAGTTTTTTTTGTGGGGTGCCTGAAATCCCTTGTTTCCAGGCTTTCCTGGGGAATGCAGTTTGAAAGGAGCAGTTTGAAAGCTTTCTTTTCACCAATGTATGAGACAGCGACTGGCCACTGAGGAAACTCACATACATGCTCATCCTCATGCATGCATACACACATAGGCAAACACAAGAACCGAAATGTTTTTTCATAAGGTGACTTCAGCTCACTCCATCCATTTTTTCCTCTGGCTCTTCTACATCTTCATTCAATCCCCACTGTGAGCCCTTTTGACTTCTGTCAGCTCTTTGTAGGAAAAAAAATCCCCATTACTGCCATGCTCCCTAAATCTGATTTCAGCTCTTTTTTTCTTGTCTCTGTCTATGAACTTGTCTGCCCAGAAAAAGACTTGAGGGGTGTGAATTTTGGCCTTGTCAGTCAGAGTTGTTATTGCAGGAATTTTCCTTCTGGCAGACCTAATTCTCCCAAGGCTGACACACCCTGAGCTCTCAGAGTGTGAAAAGTTTACCTCTACCCAGTGGGTACAGATAGTTCACTACAGAAAAATTAAAATCTTATCCTGATAATGTCAGCTCATGCCTCTATAAAAGAGAAGATGTTAACATCTTTTAAGTAACTCATTCTGAAACCAATGCTTAAAATGCAATACAGTCATCTCTTATAAATCTGCTGTTTATCAGTAAGAAGTTATAACATAATTAAACTCTTTGCCCTCCCCACTCTGGAATGAAGACACGAGACCAGAAATATGGGTTAAACACGCGCCACACTTTATTAATCATAATCAATGTTGCCATCCTTTGGCAAAGGGGGGTCCTGCCATAGTGCGGAATCAGGTTTAAGCACAGAGGTCTCAAAGGACCCCTTAAGCAACAAATGGGTGAGTCCCTGGCCCCAAGTTTTCGCGGTCTTAAAGACAGTGAGAACCCGGCTGGCCCCAATTTGAGCACCGCTGGACCTCAAGCCAGCTTCTGCTTGTTGACTGTTGGTCCGGGTGTGGCCCAGCGCATCTTTTCCCCCAAGCACTGTAATCGCACGATTCGCAGCGCTGGGAGGTCAGATGGGCTATAGCTTACCTGATATTGCAATGGGACTCACTAAAAACCTGTTATATCCGCACTACCCACCACAGCAGAGGGACTATCCATGCTAAGTCCCATGCCCGCCATCAAGCCTGTCAAGCTCAACAAGCAGGCCCCCCTTGATGTCTTCAAGGAAGGCATCCAAACCAGCATCGGACAGATGTACACCATCATTCCGAAAAAACTCAGGCCTATCCAAACGGATCCTCTAGTGACCAATCACCGATCCAAGGCCGCTGCACACCGTTCTGCAGACCTCCTGGTTAACATGCCTGCGTGCAGTGTTAACGGAGAAAAAATTCCGGGCATCTCTCCATGCCAACCGAGGGACGATTGTCGACCATACAAAATGCATGTCTGCGTACATGCTCTTCAACCATGTCAGATCGCGCAAAATGTCCAGGATCAATGCCTTTCCACGATACCTGACCAGATCATTGCCACCTAGATGTATCACCAACAGATCTGGTGGAGATTGGCCAAAGGCAACCGCTCTGCATAGCTGACTCCACAGCATTCCATGCAGCCCTCTCCATTCAATATGAGCTCTGGCTCCAAGGCCCAGACTGCTCCCCCATGGGGACGCAGCCGCATATTGCGCTGCCCAAAAAACATAACTGTGGCCCATGATCAAAATGTGCCTTCGCCTTGCTGTTGCCACCGGACCTGTAAAGATAAAACAAAACCAGGCCCCTGCCTAGACATTAGGAAGTGTTCTGATATATCTGCGGTAGCTGGACGAAGACCACCAACCCAGATGCTTAATTTTGTCCCTATCACATCCCAGGGCTGCAGCAGTAGACGCTGCGCCAATTCTAAAGGAATGTGTGCCAAATCTCAGTCCCCGCACTCCAACGGTATGCAGCGCTAAGTCGGTCAACTTCCAAAACTGGTATTTTGTTAGTGGTGTACCATCTCTATGTCTAAAGAAATATCCTTCCTCTCCTCCCCTAACTTCCAGGTATGCATTTGTGGCTTTTACCAGGCAGATGTTTTCTATATGGCAACGTGCTAGTGTAAGTTGGACACCCCTACCTAGCTGATCAGCCTTGGATAGGCGAATGTGAAGCTGGACCGTCCCATCTGCAACCCTAACATCCTGCCATTGCAGGGCTATGTTAGACTTGTTGCCTTTTCCGGTAGCCACTACCTCACGGATCCTGAGGGCACCAAAAAACGTCAATAAGGACGCTGCTGTAAATAAAACAATTTCATATTCTTCTCTGCACAGAAGCTCCCACTGTTTACAAATGCGCTCTAACAACGCAGGTGATATGGGAGCCCTGGTATCTTGTATTCTACCCATTTCTTTGGACCACCCTTCTATCATTTTCCTAATGCGGTAATCTGACGAATAATCCTGGTAGCCATTGACCCTGGCGTAGAAGGCAAGGGCTGACAACCTACCCTGTATAGTTCCAGGTGCCAATCCCTTCCTATTCAAATGCACTATGAACTGTTGAAGGTGTTCTACTGGTGCTGGCCAAACTGACTCCAAATTCACCAGCTTCCTAAATTCCTGAAACTCTATACTCACAGCCGAGTACCCTTTTCGTGTCCTCGGTGCCAGGGCCAAGCCTATTGCTCTTTCCGCGTCTTCGTGCCAATTTGCCAGACCTCTGGAGGCAGAATCTCCGGGAACTCATTGGCTCCTGGGTCTAGCTCCCTGAACCGCTCAATCTGTTGGCGCAACAATGCGTCAGCTAATCTATTATCTATACCTGGAACATGTCAGGCCTGCACTAGAATATTAAACTGCAAGGCCCGTAATGTGAATGCCCTGACTAGTGTCATGACCCGTTTCAAATGCGACGTAAGGTTGTTTATAATATAAACAACTGCCTGATTGTCACACCAGAACCGCACCACCGAGTTTGACCACACTTCGGCCCAAAGCCACAGCGCGCCAACTATTGGGAAGAATTCTAGGAATGTTAAATCCCTGGTAATGCCAGTCCGATGCCAATCCTCTGACCACGTGCCGCCACACCATCTACCCTTGAAATAAATTCTGAAACCTAAAGAACCTGCAGTGTCCGAATGGACCTGAAAGTCCGCCTTAAGCCCTATTTCACCTCTCCAAAAAGATATTCCATTGAACTCTGCTAAAAACTGACTCCACACTTGTAAATCCTCCTTCATACCGCGTGTAACCCTAGTCCTATGCAAAGGTCGGCGCAGACCCTTCATAGCTTTGCAGAGCCAACGCAAAAAGGCATGCCCCAGTGCCACGACTCTATTTTATTTATTTATTTATTTATTTATTCGATTTTTATCCCGCCCTTTTAGACAAAGTCTACTCAGGGCGGGTTCCATAAACATTAAATATAAAAACACTAGAACAATTAAAATTAAAATGACTCTGCAAGCAAAGTTTAAGTGGCCCACAATCTCCTGAAGCTCTCACAGAGACACCTTTTTCTTTTGCAACATCGAGGCTATCCTTAACTTAAGGTCAGCTAATTTGTTATCAGGTAGCCTCGATGTCTGCTGCACTGTATCTAACTTGATGCCAAGGAAAGTCAGGGCCGTGACCGGTCCCTCCGTTTTTTCCTTTGCCAGAGGTAAACCCAGCTCCTCTGCCATTGATTGAAAGGCATTTAAAATAAATCTGCACCTCCCTGTATTCTGTTCACCACAAAAAAGGTAATCATCCAAATAATGGGCCGTAAACTTACAGCCCACCCTACACCTCAGCTCCCACTTGAGAAAAGAGCTAAAATGCTCAAAAGCAGCACATGAGACGGAGCAGCCCATAGGCAAAGCTCTGTCGATATAAAAGGATCCCTGGAAATGAAATCCTAATAGATCAAAATCCTGTGGGTGAACTGGCAAAAGCCGGAAAGCTGATTTAATATCACATTTGGCAGCTCCACCCCCACACCACACCTTCTTACCATGCAAACCGCCTCATCGAAGGAGGTGTAGTGCACGGTACAAAGTTCCTGAGGGATGGCATCGTTAACCGACGCTCCCTCTGGGTAGGACAAGTGGTGTATTAATCTAAACTCACCCTGGGCCTTTTTTGGAACTATTCCCAAAGCAGAGACCCTTAAGGTTTCCAAAGGGACTGTCGCAAAGGGGCCCAGTACTCTCCCTTCCTTTACCTCTTTTGCAATCTTTTCCTGGACAATATCCTCAATTCCACACGTGGATTTCAGATTTTGCACAAAAAATGCCTTGCGCTCACCAACTGCCGGGATCCTAAAACCAAACCTAAAACCATCTAACAAATAACTGGCATCCTCTCTGTAGGGGTACTCACATAGCCATGCTTCCAAAACTGGGACTCTAATTGGGCTGGGACCCTTTTTCAGAGTTACCCCCGCCACTACTGGGTTTTTTACCTCCTCCCAGGCCCTTAGTCTGTTGCTGAGCCCCAACCCGAAAACATGATGCTCTGTGGTGCTGTCCCCCACGTGCTGAGCACTCATGCCTGAAACAACATGGTTTCCTTGCACATATGCCCTTTGCTTTGTAGTCCCAGCAGAGCAGGTGGGGTTGAACCACCTGCCCTGCTCCTACACGGGGATTCTGATTCAGGGCAGTTTTTCTATTAAGGTGTCCACTATCGAACCTATCACCTAAATTGGGCCTGGCTGGCGTCATAGCCTGCAGCCAAAGGCCCGGCTGGGGCTCATCCCAGTGAAGATTAGGGTGAATCACACTACGCATACGGAACGATTCATCGTAATTAAGCCATGCTTGTCCTGCAAAATCTATATACGCCCTGTAGATCAAATCCAAGTATTGAAAGAGAGATTACACCCGCCACGGTTGCGCCTTCACTACCACTCCAGCATAAATTAAAAACCCAGGAAGCCAATTAGACCATGTCCGGTCTGGCTTCTTTCTCCTGCTCCTCTCTTTCTTTTTCATCCTCCTTATCTAAGTCCTTTTTCTCCACATTTCTATTCAGTAACTTAAATAGATCCACATATTCTCCCTTTCATATTTTTTTCTTGCATCGCCAGAGTGAGGTGATCTCCCAGGTGCATCACGTAGTCGTTGAATGGTAATGCTCTTAAAGGCATGGTATTGTAACCTGTGTTGGGAACAGATGGGTATAGCCATACCCCTACACCCATAGTGGGAGTCACCAGGGGTGGAAATGTGACCTGGGGATACGGTGTAGCCCATCCAGTGAATTGCGCGCTTGTACAAGGCCATGGTGTGTTCGGAGCCCTGAAACCCTGGGTGTCATAAGGCGTATAACAGTGTGAGTTAAATTGTCCACTGCCAGCCCAAGGCCAAGCAGGGATCGGTACTGTAGTGCCCGGTGTAACGGGTGACTCACCTGACAAAGGCGGCGCCATGCTTGCTTCTTTCCCGCCATACATATATTCTGGGCTGACCTCCTCCACCTCGTCCTGCCTGTCAAGAGCCGCTACTGCCGAACCAAGTGTTGCCGGGGTTGGTGTCCTTCTACCTTTATCAGAGCGCTGTGGCCGAGGCGTTGCAACTGCGCCATCTGCCTCACATCTGGGCGTCCCTTCTGTCTGGTGTTCTGCTTTGAGGATAGCAAACCTAGACATTAGATCATCAGCTATAGCCTTAAGCTTGGCCCTACGATGGCTCTTGGCCTCCCTAGTCGAGCGGCGTGGCTGTGCCTCGCAAAGCTGTGGGGCCTGTCTCGTCTCCTTTTCGGCTTCCAATGCAGCAATTTTATCCTGCAGCTGCTGCCAGACCAGCCAGGATTCCTCGTCCGATGAGGACTGAGGCGGAGACACTTGTGGAACAGGCTGTTTCTTGGCCAGCTGCTTCCCCTTCTTGTTCCCCTGACCTTTGTGGGAGGCCATAATGAACCTGGCCCTTGATACCAGTCAAAAAGCACTGAGGGTCCCGCTGACTCAGGTGCCAATCCAGATGAATAGTCCACTTATTATAATGACCCCCGATGGGGGAGCCCAATAATGGCTCTCAGCCACAACCTGGTGCACAAAATGCAGTACTACCTTTGCTGCAAGCTACTTATGATATGGCCTATACTACCAATCCTAATTGGTGAGCTATTTATCGCATAAGGAAGCACTTATTCACCCACCTAATATTAGTAATTAATTAATTTTTTTAATATATATAAAATTATCTATGCTATGATTCAAATACGCCCAGACCTTAGGTAAGTCCTTCAATTAACTATTTATTCACGATCATTGGCTCAGCAGCGGCTCGAGCATTCTGTGTTGGTTCTGGTGCAGTTCTCCCGTATGCCCTACATTTTCTTCCAATCCATGTCTTCTACTGGATTGCAAGGCTTTTTTTTTTGGCATGGAAATGTGGGCATATTTATATACATATTCCAAATATACACATTAGTTTACACATATTACCTAATGCACAGTAATAAAGATTCCCTACCTTGACTAAAGCATTTTGTTCCCCAATGGTATTTTTAGCCAAGGGCATTTTACACTTTAGGGTTCAGTGTTTTGTGCACATTTTACTTGGCTGAAGTGCTCAGTGAGCCTTGGAAGTGCGTGGATTCTTAACATGAGGTGTATTTTTTCCTCACAGAAAATCTTGGCAAAAAGATTTCACAGAGGCTGTCAAATCTCTATTCAGTATGGGTGGGTGAGAATTTCATTTCCATTCTGCTTTGATAAGAATTTACCCAAGCCAACAATGTTCTTTATGTAAAGACTGGTAACAATTTTAAGAGTTGGGTTTTTTTTAAAAAAAATCTTCCTTATTCCATTTTAACCTTCCTGTACAGAGCCATCTACACTGAGGGTGCTCCATAAATAAATGACAATGTCCAAAATCCTACATAGTTACACTGGCAGAAGGGAAATGGCATAACTTTTTGGATTCCTCCTCATGTACCAAGCTAGATGATTAGCATGCAGTGAGAAATCCTAGTGGGGACTCATTAATTGGTGGCAATTTTACACCATTGAGTTATATCATTTCCCTTCTGTATAACTGCATCACAGGGTTTTGGCCAGTAATAACAAGAGATAATTTTCTTAAAAACTGAACTTCTAAAAACCTAAACACAGGGACTTAACCAAGACTTTGAGATGTTTAATATATGGGTTTAATTTATGGGTATTCAACCATAGCCTTCTTCAGGTGTGATAACTTCTGTGCTTGTGCACAAATTTCATAAGGAGCTCTAGGCCCCACCACCTCTGCTGTTATTCTACTCATGTAAGCAGCAGCGAGTGTGAATTGGAGGTGGCTCCTGTTCACATGTAGACTGGGCTCTGGAAAATGTGAATTGTTATTTGTATGTACAGCCCACATTGCACAGAACCCTCCTCCTCTTCACAACTGATGTTGCGGACTTGAGCAAAGTAACAGCAAAGAGAGGAAGTACTGTTTGCTCCTCTTGACACATACTACCTAAGGCACAGTAATAAGATTCCCCACCTTGACTAAAGCATTTTTTCCAAAGGTATGCATTTTTAGCCAAGGGCATTTTACATTTTAGGGTTCAGTGTTCTGTGCACATTTTCCTTGGCTGAAGTGTGCAGTGAGCCTTGGAAATGTGTGAATTCTTAAAATGATAGTTAGTGCTGGATTAGGCTTTCTGCTTCTGCTTCTTTTTTGACATGTCTTCATCTTTAACATGCATAAGGTGCAATATGACCCCTCCCCATACTGGGGATTGCCATACCCACTGAATTTCAGAGCTGCAAGTAGGTGAGAATTTTGTCTCGGCTGGATTTTGATAATGATTTACCAAAATCCAAAGATTTCTCCACATATTGCATGGAAAAAAAACCTCAGTGCTTTAGAAATGTGAATGAAGGAGAAAACAAAACATACTGAGTTTGCCATTTCTATGGCTTCTATAGCCCAAACTCTCACTGATAGGAGAGTTCACAGCACTACTTAAATTATTATGCTTTGTATCTAGTAGAGTAGGAACAAATGATCACCATGCTGTCAATTTAGTTGTAAGGAAATGCAGATTATCTTTTATATTAACCTTCTTTTTAGGAAAATGTACGTAAAGTCACATACGTTAGGTGCTTAATCTCAGATTTTTTTTGAATGCTATTATTAGTTACTTTTCACTCTCCCTCTGCTGCAAATTAAAGTCATTATGTCTTTCTAAAAATAAAACATTCCTCATTGCTGGCTTTTAAAAAAGGCCATCTGCAACATATGTGTGTGGATGCACAGCTGCTTTGTATGTGTGTTCCAGAACACATAATCTTTCAGATAGGTATCCAGCAGACTTTACTGCATAGCACTGTTCACATTAAAGAACAGGAACGTTATGTGAACTGAGTAGAGCCACAAACGATTTTTCCATATACAAGAGACCTTGGGCTTAATCACTGAGGCATTCTACAAATCTGAATCTCATTTATTCCAAAACACCTTGAATTAGAGATGTGAAATTATCTCAGTCTTGATTTCATTGCACCCCCTTGCATTTTTCTCCTGTCTTTTTTCATACCAGGTTGCAAGAATTTGGACAATATCCAATGCTGGGCTTCTACCATCAGAATAGCAGACACTAGGAGAATCAAATAAGGGTGATTCCAGTCCATGCTGTATCCCCCCCCCCCCCACTGCACCCCCAAGTCGCTCTGGATGTCTGGGAAACCCTCTTGAGCCATGTTTTCTGTGCAACAGAGAGCTGCAGAGGGAATTTAAGTGCAAGACAGTTCACTGTCAACTTAGATGGATATTCAGACTAAATATATACAACATTTCATGATGTGTATTTAATATTGTGAGAACCTGTGTGGACAGAATGTCAGACTAGGACTCAGGAGATGTGAGTTCAAACCTCCATTCAGTCATGGAAACGTATTTGAGGTGGCAATGGTAAACAACTCCTTGAACATCTCACAAAGCTTGAAATTCCTATTAGGGCCGCACTAATTTGGATACAAATCGTGGTGTGTAACAAGTATTTAATATATATATTTCAGTACACATCTTTATGCATTCTCCCCATTGACTAAAGTGTCAGTGGGTTTTTTTTACTGTTTTTGTCTGGAAACACCCTTGGAATAATAACAATTATGATGCTGACATATGGCAACCCTTTGCAGGGTTTTCTAGCTATAGGGTACTCATGGTTGGTTAACCAGTCCCTTCTTCTTGTGGCAGTCACTCTGGGACTGCACAGTTTGTGTAAGCCGACACAGGTCAGCTTTTTTCTCAGTAAGCACAGTAGGGAATCAAACTCCTGCCCCTGCACCCAGCTACTCCAACTCACTGAGCTATCTAACCTGTTTGTTTGTTTTGTATACCACCCCATTAGTGCAATGTACTATTCTGGGTGGTTTACAACATGGTAAAAACACAACAAACCATAAGATTAAAATAAAAACACACAGACAGTAACACAAAAAACTACAGGAGGTGTGATTTGCACATAAAAGGCGGAACGTGATGTAGAAAATCAGGCAGGGTTTCAATGAAAGTCCTCTCTGAGAAGCAGTGTTTTCAGTAGCCTTTTACACATTGGGAGGGATGGGGCCAGGCACAGCTCCACAGGAGTTGATTCCAAAATGTTGGTGCCACCATGAAAAAGGCCACACTTCTGCAACAGGTAGCCAGTGCAGGCGAGCCAGAACTGGGGATATGTGATCAAATTTTCTCACACCAGCCACCAGTCTGGCTGCTACATTCTAGACCTGCTGCAGTCTCTGGGTGAGCCTCAAGGGAAGCCCCACATAGAAAGCATTACAGCAGTTGATCCAGGAAATGACCAGTGCCTGCACCAGTGTCCCAAGTGCTCCCTTGTCTAGGTAGGGGCAGAGCTAGGCAATGCACCACAGCTGATTAAAGGCAACTCTGGGCACAGCTGCAAGTCCCAAGATTGAGTCAGATCCCGAAGCATGACCAGGTTGTAGACTTGGTCCCTAAATAGGAGGAAAACACCATTCAGTCTAGGGGTAATCCCACCCAAACTATCCCGGGAGCAGAATCTCCATCTTATCTGGATTCAGTTTGAGCCTGTTGGCCCTAGTCCATTCCAAGACTAAAGCCAGGCATCGCTCAAGGATCCAGACATGATACATTGCAGAGGTGGTAAAAGATAAATAGAGTTACATATCGTCAGCATTCATGTTATGAGGAGCAGATACACAGAAACACACCCATCTGGCTAATTTATTTTTTTTATTTTTTTTTATTGATGTATCTATTTAAAATATTTTTACCCCGCCTTTCTCCTCGAAAGGTTCCAAGACGGCTCATAATATGGCTTCAGAGAAGGAAAGAGAGAAGTTTCCCCACCCCTTCTAAAAAATCAAAATGTGTAGCGAAGGGGTTGCTACGCTGTGTATCAACCATGCACATATGGGACATCTGCCATGTTATAAAAGGCTATGGTATTTTGTAACATGGCTAAAAATGGATTAAATGAACTAAAATCAAGTTTATCTAGAGAAAAACCTCATTGCACATTCAATATCACTTAGGAAAGATTAAAGAGAAAGCATTGTGTGGCACCTTAAAGACTGAGGTTTTTTAAAAGAACATATGACAGCAGCTACTTGGAAGTCATCAGAAGGCACTCATGTATGTCACAACCTGTTTAAAAGCATGCACTGCCCTACACATGTGCAACATTTGTGCACACGGTTGCTGCACTGCCCGGTATTGAATTCTCTCTTTCTCTTTGTATTGACTTGAGGATCAATATTGGTATTTTTTAGTTCTGTGGTGAGAAGGACTCTGACATAAGAGAATACTGAACATGAGATATTGTGCTTCTGCATCCACGATTCAGAAAATGGTACAATATTGGTAAACATTATCATGCCTGTGTTGCCAGCAGGAAAAAGGATGTCAAGTTTACATAAGGCAAAGTCAAGATGGTCTACAGGAGACCATCTCGTGCTCACTACCATTTACAAAGAGACACCATCAAGGGAAAATCCCAGAAGCTGACTCCTTTTTTCCATCAGTTTTTCTCACCCAAACACAAAGCAACAGTCAGGACTATTTTGAATCATGGATAAAGAAGCACAACATCCCACATTCATAAATCCGAGCTTTTTAGGGGGAAAAAATGATTTTCCTGGCTTCCCAAAAAGGAAATTTAAGTATAAGTGCACTACACACAAATTCCAACAGAAACTTCCATCATGTAGAATCACCCAGTGCTAGAGGATCCCAGAAGATGAGCACATGATCTGCACTACAGTTGCTGTGAGAGGACAGAAGCTAGAACAGCTGGGTTGTGGCTGAAGTCCCTCTCTGCCAAAATATTTTGAAGGGCTGTTTGGGAGTTAATGAAATGGTGAAGCAAAAGTGTGAGTAGTTCCACCACATCCAGGTTAAGACTACATGTTTTCTGGATGAACCTGCCTTCCCCTAAAGCTTCAATAATAAAGATTTTTCCACCCTATAAGCATGCACTAGACTTCCAGAAGCTTTAATTTTTGAGTCATTCTAACTATATTTATACCTAAATATTTAATATGATTACATATTTTAAAACTATATTTATTCATAAACATTTCTTGTTCCTGTATATTATGATTAAACATCATTATTTGTGGTTTTTTTGCCAATTAATAATTAATCCTGTTATTTCCCCAAATTTTTCTAAGTGCTGTTTAATATTGTCCATACTCTCTAATGGGTTTTTAATAGTCAATAATGAATCATCAGCAAATAAATTAATCTTAATTGTATCATTTTTTCCTAATCTTTTAATTCATCATTTCTTATTGCATTAGCTAGCAATTCTCTCAACTAAGATAATGTTGACATGCCTGCTCCACAGAATGCAGAGTAGAACCCTATTTCTAAACCTCTGTTCTACAAACATGCTGCCTGCATGTTTTCCAAAAGATGTCCCATCATCTTTTGAAATAAAAAATGGGGCTGGAGTTAGCAAAGATTGTCACTGGGAACCAAGGTCAAAATCATCTGTACTATACAAAAGAAAAACAATGAAGAAAGATGGGTGAGGCAGGGAAAGAGAGAAGTCAGCTCATTTGAAATGTGGTGAGTCTTTCAGATACCACAGAATGAAAGAAAAGCAGAAAGTTGGGTTCTCACTCAAGCCTGAATTCTCACTACAGAAAAATGGGTAAATTGAGAGTATCCTACCTTGTATATATAATGAGAACATAGAACTGACTGGAAAAGATAATATTGTTGGGGAAAGTGGCATGTCTGTAGGAAAATAAGTCGTAACATGACCTTTCTCTCCTAATGTCTCCCTTACCCACCTAGGAATATATATAGTGTTCCATTTTGTGAGTCTCCTGCTGTCAAGTCTGTACCACACATGCTCAGTCTTATAACAAATGGCTGTTTTTCCCTTTTGAAATGTCTTTTTTGAGCATCAATATTGCAGCCTCTGCACTCTGGATTATTTCTAAATTTAAAAAGTGGGTGGGACCAACCATGTTCTTTCAAGATAAGCAAGACTGGTCTTTTTAATTTATTTGATCTGTTTTATGTCTGCTGTCATTTGGGGCCACCTATTTCTGAATGGAGGGACTATTTTACTTTTAACAAATCATAACTTGGAAACCCTTTGTCCAAACCTCCCTAATTACAGCACAGAGCAGGAGCAGACTGTCTGCTACACATGTGCAAAATTTGTAATTGATCTGAAGCCCAGTTTCAACATTATAATTTTTTGTTGCCCCCCATTTTTTGAATTGTCTTGTAAAATGTTGATTTGTTCTGCTGCACAATAATATAGAGGCACTCTTGTGCAGCTATAATAAGTGTAACAAAAAAGGTTTAGTACAGAAATTTTGGTTTGGGGTGGCTTTTTCTGGGTTGGCAATGTTTAATTTTTTCCCTTTTTTAAAAAATAACATTGACAGTGATATATTATTAATGTTCTTGTTCTATATTATAACAAGTAATAAGTTAAGTAGTGAGGAGGGAATAAGGGGTACTGTTTTATTTCTTCAAGCAACAATTCCATATTCTGTTGCAATTTTTGTATTAATTAAAAGTAGCATGGCAAAATCAAGCCAAGGATTGTTTCACCAACAATTGTCTCTGATAGAGAAACCAACAGCCATAACTACTTGCTGTGGGATTCAATCAGCCAACCAGCTTTCTTGCCAGCTCAAACATCACAGCATGCCAATACCACATCTGAAAGGAAAGACATATATTACTGAGCTTCTGGAAGTCTAGTGCGTGCTTATAGGGTGGAAAAATCTTTATTATTTAAGCTTTAGGGGAAGGCAGGTTCATCCAGAAAACATGTAGTCTTAACCTGGATGCCCTGTGTATAGATCACAGCCATATTACACTCAGACAATGTTGTCTTCTGTACAACAGCCTTTTCTGTTTAAAATTTGGGGCTGTTATAATTTACAAGTGAGTTTTGGCAAATATCTCAGGACACACTTTTGTTATCATTTCAAAACATTGCTATCCTGTTAATGCTAATTTAGAAGGATCCTATGTTATGTTTCCGTGACTTGTTTGAAGGCAGATGAATATGCATAATAACAGTAAATTTGAAAGTAGTGCCAAGGAAGGAAGGAAGGAAGGAAGGAAGGAAGGAAGGAAGGAAGGAAGGAAGGAAGGAAGGAGTATACAAAACATTTTAACTTGCACTGAGAAAAATTACAAAAAAAACCCCTCAAAAACCCCTCTGATCATACTCCACCTTTTGCCTTCCAGTCCCAGTCTTACTCACCTGCTACCTGTACTGACCTCTAATAAACAGGTGGCTGTGCAGGTACAAGCCGATGTCACAGTTTTCCTCTCTGCTTTGCTTGGGGAGGGAAGGAAGCCTTTGGCTTTCCCTGCACCCACTATAAAGAGTAAATAAACTGAATCCTGGCTCTGAGTGAAATACTCTCCATCACCCCATACTTCTAGCAGTCTTGCTAGCATTGGCCATTCCTAGAAGCATCCTAAATAGGCCCACCTCTCAGTGCTAGTGCCACCAATTACAGCTGTGCACCTTATAATAAATGGTGCCCATTAGTTCTTTCCAGAAAGGCAAAACATCACACAAACAAATCCAACTTGCACATTCTGCAGTTCTGTGTGCTTGTGTCATCCCTCGATATTATGAACAGCAGCTTCCAAAAGGGGTTGTGAAGGGGGCATTTGCCACCACAGAGCTCAGAAGACAGGCAGATAGAGAGGTGCCACTGCTGCTGCAAAACATCTAGACAAAGTTTTTGTATAGTTTCTTGAAATATAACTAGAGATGGAGACAAACCTTGGTTCGGAGGTTCATGCTGATTCATACACATGGAACCACAAGTGCCTCGTGTTCCCTTCCTCTGCCTCCCTGGCTGGATCCACCACTCACCAGCCAGCGCACACTCCTCTCCTCCTCTGCTTTGGCTGTTCGACCAGTCTCTGGCAGGAGCATGGGCTTTCCTGCCCCACCTCCTTGGCTGATTGCCCACTCAGACAAGGAGGCAGGACAGGCAAACCCATGCTCCTGCCAGGGACTGGTCAAACTGCCGAAGAGGAGGAGGAGAGGAGCGCGCTCCGACTGGGGAGTGGGTTAAAGGCTGGAGAGGTGAGGAAAGGGAACACACTGCACCTGTGGTGCCACACATATGAACCGGCATGAATCTCCGAACCAAAGTTTGTGCCCATCTCTAAATATACTCGTAATCCATAGTTTTGCCATTTCATGAAAAAGTTAATTACATTTTTCCTTCTTTTCAGCAATTCCTTGGCTGAAATCCTGTTGCTTAGCCTAGGAAGTTGTACTAAAGTAGGGCCACTGAATTTTGATGTGAGTTTGTGATGGATACCATTTGCTCTTTTACCTCAGGCAGAAAAATGACAAACTCGACCTCTCTGCTCACACCCTTTTTCTTTGCTGTTGAGCACAAAGCAAAGGGTGTCTCTATTCTATGTGGAGAAGCAGAAGACAAGCTCCACTGACTAGAGGGAATAGTGGTGGGATGGTAGATGACCTTCCAAGGAACGGATGCTGCCCCCAGTGGGACAGCCACCAAGCTTGAGACTAAGAGCCTTAGAATACATACATCCAGCCTCTTCCACTGTCCAAACGTCTCACTGATAAAATAACCAATGTAAGTAAAAAATAGCTTGTGGTTTTCTGATGCTGAGTTGACTCTAGGACTGATGATATAATAACCCATTCAACTAAGAAGAAAATAAAGCAGTGCACTATAAGGCTTTCTCTTGGACCAAAGATTTTTCATGTCTTGCAATTTAGCCAGCATGCCACTCAAATCTAGGAAGACAAGAAGCAAGCAGGTTGCACAGTTTTCTGCCTGGCCCTTCTCACTCTTCCCCTTTTGACCCATGTCAGGTTGGCAACAGCTTAAACTGACCTACAACTGTGTAGTGCTGGGTGGGAACAATGCAAAAGAAAAACGGTGTTCTTTCAGATCACCACCAAGAATATGTGAGCTTTAGCTTACATTCCTCAACTTCAAAAAATCTGCTAATGCTTTCACTTTGGCAGTTCAGCCCATAAAGTGGGGTGGAGAAGACACATTTTTAAAAGCACATTTTAGCCACAGCTGTTTCCTACTTCCTTCAGATAGTGATTTAAACACCTTGTAACCAAGGGAGGGGGAAAATGGGAATTTTCCAAATAAAATATCTCCTGTCTGAAACTCCAGCTATAAAAATGGTTGTTATTCACTACGATAATCTCTCAGAATTATCAGAGAACAACTTGGAACCGCAAATAATATATAATGTGTTTCCAAATGAACAGCTTTTTCTGAAAATTTCCACTGCACGGAGAGAAAAGGACAAGAAGGTGTTTTCCCCCCCTTCACCTTTTTTTGGACAAGGATCGAGAAAATAATATGAGTCCTGTAGGAAAACTGAAGAATATTGTAGGAAAATCAGAAGAGGGAGGGCAGCAGGGCATAGAGTTCTGTCTGGTGGCAAAAATAAATATAACGACTGCCATAATGTTCAGAAAACTGTCTGAGCCGTCCTTATGCAATGTGAGCTAATATTTTCAGCACCTTTAATTTGAATTATTGTTCAATTAAGGGAGGCGGGTGAGGAGACAGCTTTTAAAAACACAAATGGAGAAAGCAAAAGCTTCATAGTCTGTCTGCCTCTATGACTCATTGCTCTTCCTATTATGAGATGTTGCCTTGATTGTTATCTGCTTGTTTATGTAGTTATTCTCCAGTGCTTTTGCTAGTAATATTCTGGTAAGTAAAGTGGGTAATTGATATTGCTTTGCCACAGCAGGCTGTACCCAAATTGGCTCATAATACGTGTCACTTATTGAAATATTTCATAGGGGATGGGACGGGGTGGGGTGGGGTGGGGGAAAGTACTTTATGAACAGAAATATGCTCAAATTTATTTTATTTAATTTAAATTATTTTAAAATACTTTGACATTTTAAAAATATTTTTAAACATTAAAAAATTAGAAAGTAATGCAACAACCACATGATTCATTCAATACTTCAATAAAATAATCAAGGTTTTTTTTTAAAAGAGCAAAATCAAAATTGCTGGTCTTACGTGCTGTCAAAAAGTCTGTCAATGACAGTCTCGTTCAGGTCTTGCAGACTCAAGGCCGTTACTTGCTATCTTGAGTGAATTCACTCTATGTTAGGTCTTCCTTTTTCCCTAGTGCCTTCCAGTTATCCTAGAATTATTGTCTTTTCCAGTGAGTTTTGTTTTCTTGTGATAATGCCCAACATACAGTAGCCTCCGTTTGGTCATTTTTGCTTCTAAAGAGAGTTCAGGCTTGATTTGATCCAACATTCACTTATTTGTTCTGCTGGTGGACCGTGATATCATTCCTCCTACATGACATTTCAAATGAATTCTTTTTCTTTTCCTGCCATCTTACTTCATTGTCCAGCTTTCACATCTATGTGTAACAATCCAGTTTCTACTGTATGGGTGATCTTAGCTTTGATCTCCAGTGACACATCCTTATACCTCATTTCCTAGTTCCTTCCTCACTCTTTTTCCTCATCTCAGTCTTCTGATTTCTTGGCTGCTTTAACTGATCAAAACTGAGAAACCAAAGAAGGACTACAGCCACCCTCCTAGTTGCACCCCAGGGTGCTACAGTTTAGAATAAGCAGGACCAGGAAACAGTTGACAATCGGCACAGTCTTCTTACCCTTCCAGATATTTTGCAGCTAGCATGCACATCTCCCTCCAGAGGAGGCTGGCAATGCCAAAAGGTAAATACTGGAACTGGCATTGATGGTAAGTCCTCCCCTCCATCGATCCACTGACCTCCCAGGTGTTGCAGCCACTGGTTCCTTTACTGAATCTAGAATTTTGCCAGTATTCCACAGTTTCCATTTCACTTATAGTAGCACATTATAAGGGGATTGTGCCTACTAAACCTCAGACAAACAGGTTTGCTGTGCACCTTTAAAATTTGATTTTTAAAAGAGATTTGGGGAGAATAAAATGAGAGAGAATAAAATAAAATACTAAGAAATAATTGCCTTTTCTCAATGAACTAAGCCTAAGAAGTTTCAGATGAGATGGGGTAGTGCAGGAACATTTATATTTGAGTGTGTTGTACACACATACATAGGGACACTCTTACCTGTCAAGGCATCAAGCCTAGCTTCCAATTTTCTGGCTTTATGGAATTTGCTCCTACTATTAAAGCAGCAAGGGTTTTAATCGTTGAATAAACATGGTAGCGTGACTGTTCAATGAAAAAGCCCTTCCTTCACATGGATTGCTCAAAAACTTTGGGCAATTGAGTGAGTGTGGGGATGGACCTCTGATCACTGTGTTCTCTTGTGGCTCTGACTGTAATCAAGTGTGGCATCCATATCAGCTACACAACAGAACTGCAGAGCTGGAAGAGATCCTATGGATCATCGAGTCCAGCCCCTGTCAAGGAGGCACAGGGGGGAACCGAACTCCCAACTTCTGGCTCCTCAGCCAGAGACATACATCACTGTGCTATCCCACAGTTCTCTACGATATAACTCATTGAACTGCAGGTTTCCTTTAGGTTTCCTTTTAGGGTTATAAATGCACTGTTAACCATTCTAGAGGAGTAGGCCTGAAGGATGCCTTTGCTATCCACCTTGAGGTTCTGGAAGACACTTGTAAGTAAATACGCTCTTGTTCCAAGAAAGAACCCAAAAAAACCCACCCTTTGTTGACAGCCATTTGAAAATATCTTCCTGTTACATTCTTTCCGTGTCTGGAAAAGTGATGTCCTGGAGATTTCATTGAAGAAACAAGTTTCCTGTTTTAATGAATTGCTTCTGACATAAAACAGGTATTTATTAGTCCTAATACACTGTCTTTCTTAGCAAATTGAACTCCAAGGGATTCCTAGACTATTGGTTATTTATTGCCAGTAAATACATCCAGGTAGCTATGAAACAGAATATGCTTCAAGAATCTTTTAGCTAAAAATCAAAGCTTAACTTTGTTGCAGTTCATAGTGTGTGTGAAAATAAAAAAACGATTTAAAATAATGTTGCTTGCTTGCAGAGGATAAGATTTGCCAGTGTTTTTAAGCAATAACTCAGTGGTTTAGGCATTTGGCTGTGGGGCTAGAGGTTGAGAGTTCAATCCCCCATGGTGCCTCCTTGACAGGGGCTGGAGTCAATGATCCACAGGGTCCCTTCCAGTTCTGCATTTCTAAGATCTAATTTCTTGAAAAAGAAGAGTGAAGGCTGGACATTGAGTACTAGATGACACTATAAACTTGCATTTACCATGTTATCTCTTTCAAATTCATTTTATTCAGTGGCATCCAATTTGACACTTAGCTGAAATCCTCTTACAGAGGTCCTCCAGTTCAATGGGAATGACAGCAGCAGCACATTGCAACTTAATAAAGGCTTTCTTTTGAGATTCTGGGGTGTGTATTGGTTGCACCCAATGAAAGCAAGTCACCTGCACCACAAAAAGAAGTCTTAGTTAACAGCCATTTGCCATTACACCATTGCACAGGTGGATCCCACTTAACAGGATTTAGGCTACTAGATGATACTAGTCAAATCAGACAGCAAAACATGGGGCATGAAGACACTACATTACGTGTGATAGTGTATTGCTTTCCAGTGCTTTCATCAATAGGTTGTGAGTAGCAGTTCTCATTTTGACAGAATGAAAATGTTTCACAGATGGTAAACGTCTTAAAAAAATTCAACTTCAGTGCTATCAACTTCTCCTTCAGAAATGAATTTATTTCCAAATACCTGATGGTATGTTGCTATTTTTTAAGGGAAAGTATCCTCCAGTTTTTGAGAACTGAAAATCGATAGTGATCGATATTTAGTCAGGGGTAGTGGAGGAAAACAGAGGGAATACAAGCAAGTTCTAAAAACTATTAGACATAAGTATTCTGGCAATGTTTACCTTCACAGCTTTTCTGAAAGAATTTAAATATATATCCTCCTCCTCCTTGTCATCTATAAATAAGAAGAAGCAGTATTTTGGTTTAGGTGAGTACTGCTTCAGTTCCCAGTTATTCTCAGGTCAAAGCAAGCTTTCCAACTGTCTCTGTTCTCTCCCTCTGTATCCAATGTTATTTCTTTGCCAGTGCTGGCTCCATGATCTCAGGGCAAGCTGTCCCTGCCAGGTACCACCAAGTGGCAATATTGGCAAGGAGCTGTAGCTGCAAGCACTTCTTCTCCTACCATATCTCCATGAGTGGTGGGTAAGGAAGAGCCACTGCCTGCACTTTCACCTCGTGTCTCTTCTTCTGGGTAACAGTGGGGATTGCTGCTGCTCCAAGTTCTCATCGCCACTTGCAGGTGGCCAGTTGCCACCCATCTGTTCAGGAAACCAGAAGACCAACTCATGAAGGCAGCAAAGAGCAGCTGCCTCCATCTCTGTCCAAACAGTCTCACCCCACCCCACCGAGTAATGGTGAGGAATGAGCTCAATCCCAACTCTTGTTCAAAGAATCGCTTGAGACATAAAACAGGCCATTGACTGTTCCTTGCTAACATCTATGACCACTCACCTGGAGGAGTGAATAATGGTGAGGGAACAGAGACAAGGAGCAGCCATTGCGGCTGTTGTTTTGCCCTCCCCTGTACTGTTGCTTTTCTTCACAGCCCTGGCTCATTCAGTGCTCTCATTGATGGAAAACATGGGAGGGGCGGGGCAGGAGGTCAGTCTTTTGGTGTTTTGGCACCTATCTAGGATTGCTGTGGTCAGATACCAGTCTTACACTCAGTACCACAGATATTGCTATCATCAGTGGGCTCAATCCCACTCCTTTAAACAGCACAATGTAAATTTTAATGTACAGACAAGGTACATGCATGTGCGGACCACTCTGGCAGGTTTTTCTGCTCCCCTGCCAGAGGTCCATTTATTTTGGGGCAGATGTGAAATCTGTTCATTGGAATCAATTCCGCATATGTGGACACCCCATTTGCTTTTTAAAGAAATTCCTGTTACCAGATAGCAGAAATTCAAACAAACAAACAAAAGTACCAGGCTTGCCAAAAGAGCCAACACCTGCCTAGTCATCCCGTCACATGTCTGGTTGCTCCCTTTTGCTCACATGCTGTCTCGCCCGCCCACCTGCCCACCCCTCAGGCAGCTGTCCCTGTGCCCTCCCACCGTCAGCCCCTTGCCCCTGTCCCTCTCGTCATCCTCCTCCTCCCTTTCCATTCTCCCTGCTGCCCCCTTGCTCACAACCATCTCACCCACCCCCTTGCTCACCCCGACCCTTCAAGTACCTGTCCCCGTGCCCTCCCACCCTCACCCTTTTAGAAGATGGTGTTTCTGAACTTCCAATACGAGCACAGAAACAAACGGCCCTGCTTGTTGAATTATATTTCACTGTAAATGTGACAATTGCCTCCAAGGTAGGGTACTGCCTAGGTAGCACAGCAGAAATGTGGCTACTGGTGTTGCGGATTTCTGAATCTTCATTACACTGTTCTAGTTGCACAGCAGAAGTGCAAGGACTTACACAGCAGATTTAGCTTCAGGTCCTCCGAGATTAGACCACCCCTTATTGTCTCATCAATGGGCATTTTCAATCTTAGTAACTCAGACATTGGTAAAAGAAAGAATTTTAAAAAGTTTTCATTTACTCACAGTAGAATAGATCAAAACAGCATACTGTAGATAACTATAATGTTTTTGTATCATTGTAAAAGGCAATTCTAAAAATGGGGGCAGCCCAAACAAAAATTATCACTTTGAAACTAAATGGACTTCAGATCAGCACCAGATGTGGCAAAGGTATAGCAGGCTGTCTGCTCTTGCTCTGTGTCAAATGTGGAGAAGTTTGGATGAAAGGTTTTCAAGGTTTTTTTTAAAGTAAAATTGTTTTCATATCCCCTCCCCAATTCAGAAATAGGCAACCCTAAGCATCTCCAGATTTAAAATAGGCCATACAAATTGAAAAGACCAATCTTGCCTAATTTGAAAGAGAATGGTTGGCACCATCTGCTTTTTTTTAATTTGGAAAGAATCCAGGCTGCAGGAGCTGATATATTGATCCTCAAAAGAGGCCTTTCAAATGAGAAAAACAGTGACTTTGTTATAAACTGAGCATACCTGGTAAAGATTTGCTAGGCTGATGATACAATGTATCATATGGGAAAGAGAGGATTACAAGTCAACAAAAGTTCACAGCTATTATTAAAGGAGTTTTTGAAAAAAACAGGTTAGCTTTAACGAAAATAATGGAGTGACAGTCGTCCAGAAAGGGGAATATTTTGCCATGTTTCTCCAGGGAATTAGCATACAATTTTGTAAGGCATATTTAAAGTATTTCTGCATTACAAAAGCACAGACCAGTTGTTTTACAGTAAATATTCTCTCAGGATTTCTGAGACTAGGCTCCTCACACAAGTTTTCAAAGGGGAGATCAGCTCTAGATCTAGGGAAAATCTGAACTTTTGAACCTGTCATAACAATTGGATTTTTAATTCCTTCCTGGTCAAACAGGGATTTGTGCTTGCAAAGGTATTCTGTGTCTGGTTGTAAAAATATTTAAAAATCTATTATAAAAGGAACAGAGAACAAATATTCAGAAGCTCACTTTTAAAGATGTGAAATTACTGTTGTTGTTTTTTTGCTATGTGGCTGGGGATGGTCTTACTGAATATTAGCAGACTTTTGGTTCCTGTATCCTGTCATAGTCTCAACTATTCCACCTGTTTTGTCACAATACAGATCTTGGTAATTAAGGAAAAAAACAACCCTCCAAATAATGTATGTACCATAAAGTCACTTCTGATATGTGGTGCCTATATGAGTTAATGACCTCCAAAATTTCACATCAGTAACAACTCTGCCACAATCTTGCAAACCAACAACATCTCATGTTCGGTTGTTCTCACTTCTTCCTGTCCCCCTTGCCTAACAATAGTGTCTTTTCCAGTAGGTTCTGCTCAGGTCTTCTAAACTAACAACAGTGGCTTCCTTTATTGAAACAATCTGTCTCATGTTAGGTCTTCCTCTCTTCCTACTGCCCTCCCTTTTCCCAGCAATATTGTATTTTCTGGTCAGTTCTGTATTTAATTATATGTGCAAGGTAGGATAGTCTCTGTTTATTCATTTTTGCTCTTGTGAGAGTACAGGCTTGACTTGACTGAGCACCCATTTTTCTGCCCTTCTGTGATATCTCTAAGGTTCTCCTCCAACATTGCATTTCAAATGAGGTTTTTTTCCCCCTTGTCTTTCTTCACTGTCTTTCTTTTACATAATATTGATTATTTTAACCTTAGTTTCCAGTGACACTTTGCTAATACCAAGCATTGTCTTTTTTGTTTCAAAATGCTTTTGAAAAACATGGACACAACATGTTGATGGAGCTTTTGGTCTGATACAGCTTTTTTTCCCCCTCAGGTTGCCTACCCTAAGGGAGAAGGTTGGAAATTGGAACATAGTTTTCTAGTCTGCATTTTGTAAAAGAGACATGGCAAAATTAGTTTACCTGAGAGGTTAAAAGGTGTGTGTTTTTCCATTATATGTGTTGCACTTACTCACACCTTTGCTTCACCATTTCATTAAGTCCAAAATAGCTTTTCAAAATATTTTGGCACACAGGGACTACAGCCACATTCAAGCTGTTCTTGTGTCTGTCTTCTCCCAGTACAGATAATGTGCTCAGCTTCTGGGATCCTCTAGCACTGGGCAATTCCACATGAGGGAAGTTTCTGTTAGAATTTATGTGCAGTGTGCATACACTTATATAAACAAATGCATACTTAAACTTCCATTTTAAGAAGCCAGGAAATTAAATTCTTTTAAAGAACCTCTGAGAAACTGACTCCTCCCCCCCATCAGTTAACCACTTTTCACCCGCACACAAAGGAATTGTCAAAGCTGTTTTTCAACAAGGACAAATGGTAATGAGTACAAGAGAGTATCATGTAGAGCATACATTCTTAACCTGTGGCCTGCAGACCCCCAGGGGGCTGTGATGTCCTCACAGGGGGTCCATGAAGGCTAGAAGAAATGTTATGATCTTTTGCAGTTAAAATAGAAAGAAAGAAAGAAAGAACAAAATCTTAATTTCCTTTGCTTGTTTGTGTAAAACATGGTTTTTCTAACCTACAGCCTCCATTAAAAACAAACAAAAGTAAAAATCGGTTATGAAGATAACTGTTTGATATTTCTGCACACGGTGAGAACATGCAAGTAAATGATATTGAGTGGCTAAGAGGCAATACGCAACATTACTTGCTACTGTGCAGAATGTGAGAAGCCGCAGGAAGAGAGAGTCAGAGTCAGTCAGTGTCAGTATGAGTAGGTGTTCAGACGGACTTTGTGACTGTGTTTCTTCTTCAATTTGTGCTAATAAAACCATATGGTTATTTTTTAATTAACATTTTATTAGTTTTTCAATATATTTACATTCAGTTCGTGCTTGTTAAACATCGTGTTACATGGGTTGCTTATAATTATTTGTTTTTGTATCTTGGTGTCTTCTTAGTTTTCCCTTCAAAATCTATACATTTTTTAAGCATTTGAACCAATCATGTGTATATTTTAGCGTACAATATTGGCTACTATCATAATATTGCTCTCACAGTATACAATATTCTCAAAATCCTCTAATAAAATACCTAATAAAAGCAATTCTGGTTTCAAGTCTATATAATTTTGAGGCAATTTAACCGACCAACTTTGTATTTTATACCAATAATAACTAAATAGGTTTAACACATAAAAAATGTTATCTAAAGCATTTTATATACATTTTCTTTATATAGTTGTTAAGCCATTTCTATCTCCACATTTTTCTGTCATGTCTATATCAATATCATATCTAATATATGTTGATTAAGTACTATTTGTTTTACGTCTTTCTTATGTCTAGCTTCAATTTACCTTAAGAACCACCGTGTTATGCCTTTACCCTGATTAGTGATCTCTTATTTCAGTTTGATTCCCTTTTCTAATACATAAGATGTGTCCCCTTACAATTCCAGAAGTTTAGGTATATACATGCTTTCAACGTTGAAGGCCACCTTAATATTTTTTTTCCCCTTTATCTTTCTAAGTAACTCCTTCTCTTGTTTGTCTTTTCCCAATTCTTATTTCTATCTCTCTAAAAATTCTGCCATCCCTTGTACCATCTGAGATCATTTTATGCACTTGATCTATCTCCAATAGATCTTCCAGGCTATTTTTAATTTAAGAATCTGCTGGTTCTCTCCCCTTATCTTCCCTTAGCACACCTAAGACTCTCCTTGGCTCCAGGGTTAGATTTAGATCTCCTAAATTTTCTCCTCTGATTTCCTCCAACCCCTTCTTTGGTTGGCATACATCATCCACCACCCTCTCATTTCCTTGTACATTATTCCCTGTCTCCTGTTGACTATACTCCTTCCTTAACTGCTCATTGAATAATTTTGCCTCTTTGTTGTAGGATCTCACTATTTCTAAAATTGCTTGAAGGGTAGATTTTGTTTCATCCAAAAATTTTCCTTGTTTTAGCATTATGTCCCAGATATCAAATAATTGTATTTCAAGTGAAAGTTGTCCAGTTGCTTAAAGTAATCAGTCCAATTCCATCAATGCTTGCTTCAATAGGTCCACTTTAATAGATTGATCATCTTTAGGGCTAAACTTGAATCCAGTCTCAGACGTAAAGGGTTTCCCCCACTTGGAGGCTCAAGGACACTTGCTCACCAAATAGTTCACTCTATATTTGTATTCATGGCCTGATGTCTCTTTGTAATCCAGCCCCAGAAGCGGTCCACAATCCATCCAAATGTTTTTATTGGTCCAGATAGGTCCACATTAGCCAGATATATATTCCAAGATGAATTATCTTTGTTAGACTTTCCAGGGTTAATTTGTCAATGTTTCAGTCAGTTCTCAGAGAAAAAAGGAGAGTCAAAACAGATTCGCAGCTTACAGCCGCCATAGAATGTTTAAGATCATGTGTTCTGGGCTTTTCACCAATGCTTAGATAGCCATAACATAGCAAGTTTAACTCCCAGAGTTTTTAGCTAATAATGATTTTAGGAGAAGGATTTCTTAAGTTTCTAACGCCAAAGTAATACCAAACTTCCTTCCTCAAAGTATAATGTATAATTAAATTAGTGTCCAATTTATTTTCTTTGTGTCTCTTTGCGTCTCTTCCCTCTCTCCAGATTCACCGCTGCTCTATAAGTGGTGAGGATAAGAGACACTATTTCTGTTATAGGGATTGTCTCGTCCAGGGATAGTCATAAAGCAGTATAGTATAAAATATTTCTTACCCAATGGTAACAACGATGTTAATTAGCTTCTCTATTGCTGGCTGCTGACAACTTGCAAGCAAGGTATTTCAGCTGCTTGTTTCCGCCCGCTGGTTGATTGGGGAGTTTCCTGGATCAAACTGGGGTAACCGTGGTCCCACCCTGTGATCAACAGGCTTCTCCCCCATTTCACCACCTCTTTGGGGTGGTTTTAACCACCTGGGGGGGTTCCCAAACAGGTCGGAATTCAGCCCAGGGGACGGAGCTCCATCCTCCTCCTGCTGTCTCATCGCAGTATCAAGCTGGAAGTCATAAAACCATTTGGTTATTGTTGGGTCAAGTGAATTTTTGATATTATCACAGTGACTTTCATAACAATAGATTCTGGCTTAATCTGAAATGTAAAAGAACTGATGTTGTTGATGAGGGTGCATCCTATTCAAAGCAAAATGAAGCACCTTCCAGTCATCTTAAAAAGTGTTGTCATTATAGAAAGGAATATCTGTCAATGAGACCCTTCATGACAAATTCTAAGTAAATATCTGATGCACTTTAGGGTTTCAAATCTTGAGTTAAGTCTTGATGGTCCACAGCAACAAAAGGTATTTAAGGGGGGGTTCTTAGTAAAGAAAAGGTTAAGAACCACTGCTGTAGACCATCTTGACTGCTGCTATTGGTGTTATCAACATTCAGGCTGCCCTTTACTGTGTAAAGCTTAGCTTCCTCTTTCCTGCTTGCAACACTGGTGTTTTGAATCCTGAATAGAGAGGCACAATATTGCACATTCATAAACCAGAGTTGTGGGGGTAGGTGGGGTTATTTTGTGTGTGTATATTTAGTTTTGTTTTGTTTCTGAAGAATCAAATCTTCCATTCTTTGGGAGAAATAAATACTTTTCTTTAGCTCAAGATTGAACATGTGTTCTTTTTACATTTTTCTTGTTTTGTTCTTCTGCTCTTATTGGCTTGTGTGTGACTCCAGGAAGTAACTAGTTCCATTTTTAACTTACACTGCTGTAAAATTTGGTTGTCCCAGACCAAAAATCTGGCCCATTACAATAGTTTCCATTAAGAGACTGTAATGTTTATTGTTTCTCTTCAGTTGTAGAGTACCGTAGTTCTCGGTTCAGGTATTTATTTGATACCTAATATGCCTATGACAATTTGCCCCTTTTGTTATCACAAGTTATGATGAGTTTGTACCAGAAGTTGTAAAGCAAGTCTTTAAAACAGAATAGGCCTGCTCTACAACAAAAGCTGATGGGGCGTCTAGCTAAAATTACAGCCCACCCATGCAAGGACCCAGGTGGATGGCTGACAGATAGACAAGCACCCAAAAAAAAAAACAAAGTGAAACATATCACAGTGTGCAGCTGCAAAAAGGATTTTTCACTACGAACAGTTGTATCCCTTAATGAGTGCTGAGTCTGTACACTTTTAACTCACATAATCCTTTTTCCTACAAGTTCTCCATCTTGTAAGAATCAGTTTGCATCTGCAGGCATATTTTCCAAGTACTCACATTCCTCTGCCACATATTAATATCAAGGGGAAAGTAGCAAGAGAAGCAACATAAACACGAGAACTTCCAGAGGGTCGGAGGGGATGAGAAAGTCTGACCTAGCAATTCAAAACCTCTCAGGTTGGGCCTTATAGCTAGCAGAGCCTAAGGAGGATGTTTGCGATAACACAGTTGAAACCTGGAATTTAGTCAAAGGTCTGCTTCTGAGAAGTGTGTTAAGAACAGGTGTAGGCCCTTTGCTTTCTTCCACATTCACACATTTAACATCTCAAGTTGTTTCTGCTGGATTTATGAAGGAATTTTTGAACATCTGAAAGTTCTCATCAATAACAAGTGGTGACATTCATATGAATCTGTATTGGCCGAGTTCAGTAGTTTCCTTTATGAAGCTAGTCCTACCCTGTTTCCCCAAAAATAAGACCTAACCTGAAAATAAGCCCTAGTATGATTTTTCAGGATGCTCATAATATAAGCCCTACCCCAAAAATAAGCCCTAGTTAAGCGAAACCCCGCCCTCCACCATTGTGCAGCAATCAGAAGAAGATGACATGACTGTATTTGAATAAATGTAGATTGTTGTGCATCAAAAATTTAAAACATCCCCTGAAAATAAGCCCTAACGTGTTTTTTGGAGCAAAAATTAATATAAGACCCTGTCTTATTTTCAGGGAAACACAATAGTATGGAGAAGACCATATTTGGAAGAGTGACTTCTGAAGACTGATAGATTTCTCCATAGAGAGAATTTGTAGGGCAAGCTTCTGTAATGTTTACCATCCACATTAGTTGCTTGTTTTGAATGTTGATTGTTTTTGTTCTATTTCTCTATTTATCCTTCAATTCTGAATTCTAACCAATGTCATTTTAAAAAAAAATCTTTCTGTCATATTTATGAAGATATTTACACATTTTGGAAAGTCGCTATCAAACAATGAATAAAACAAAATGCTTACCCATCCTTACCAGTGGTAAGCATGGGATCTCAATCTAGGACTGCTCACATAAGCCTTCTTCATTCTTTCACCAGTGTTAGCAGCACTCAAGAGTGAAATATGTCTGAGAAGATATTCATTTGAGTATAGTCAGAACTTAGTCTGTGTTATCACCAGGGATGTTGGCAAGTTTTTGGGTCCGAGTCCCATGCCCGAATCTGAGTCTTTGGTACCAAGTTTTAATTCCGAGTTGTTGGTGCCAGGTCTTAAGTCCCAAGCCCCAAGTCCAACTCCCTATTAAAAATAACCTTTTTTTTCCTCCAGAAAAAAGGGAGAGGTGGGTGGGTTCCAAGTGGCAAGTCAGGTCCCAGTCATTGATTAAAAAAAAAACCCGAGTCAAGTCCAAGTTGAATCACCAGTGCGACTTAAATCTGACTTGGCAGCAAGTCCTATGACTCAAGTCCCCACCCTGGTTATCACCCCACCTTTCAAGTGGTTGACTGAAATAGCCTTTTGCCTAAACCTATCACTGCTTTCTCTGTTGTAATTTGAGCAGTAACAGTGTTTACTTTGTGTGTGCTTGTGTGTGTGTGTGTTGGGTTATGAAACCTTCTCTGTCTCCCACCAGTTGAGCCCTTTTTGCTCCTGATGCAGAGTTTTGGGTTTTTTCCCTCTAGCCCTGGGGTCTTCTACTTTTTTCAAGCTGGAAGGATTCAAATGAACTTTTCACCATGTAATCAGTTGTTTCATTCTCCAAAAGGCTGGTGAGGATGTGACTGGGTGGTATTCATGTGATGGACTAAGCTGGGCCTGATGTTTTGAACAGTCGGAACAACCACCCCCACAATCATTTTCCCTAGTTGCTCCAAAGTATTTTTTTAAAATAATTTTTAAACAAACAACTGAGTTTAGGGCTGAATCACCTTATCACTACATTGATGGCTTAGTGCTAGATCACCTCTGCTTGGGCAAATATATATATAAAAATGATATAAAATATAAACAACTCTGATGAAGTACAGCAGACTACTATGTTTTTATGCTACATATGTATGTGTTTGTACATTATGGAGAACTTTTGAAAACTATCCCTTTCCCCTGGCACCATGCAACACTTTAAACAGCCAATTGGCTTTCTAATGAATCATCAGATGAGAACTGTGGCACAGACCAAAGCACATCAGATTGAGAAGCCAATGTGGAAACTGACACCAAAACAATCTCCATGTGATCACTTAATCCATACAGAAGCATAAAATAGGCTGCAAATCAAGCCACAGCAGAACCGAATCACTCTGATTTGGCTTGCCAGTGTTGTAGCAGCCTTGCTTTTCATTTTTATCATCTCATTCAAATTTGTTTGAGCAGAGAATTATATTTATATTTATATTATGTCTTCCACAGCAGCAACACAAATAAAACACCCATGATACCCCCACAGCCAGAGGGCAGTAAACTGGTTTGCCTTCACCTCCAAGTAGTGATGGAAGCAAGCATGCTCACACTATCCAAAGGGCTCTGTTTGCGTCCAACTATCAGAAGCAGGTGGGAAGCAGCAGCACAGCAGAGTCCTGAGAGAAAAGGAAAGCAATCTTTCCTTTTCATCATCACCAAACACCAGTTGTGTTCCAGAAAAGAACAGTTGATGGGCAGATTTAAGGCACTAACCTGCTCTCTCTTCATAAGTTGTTTTTTCTTTGAAAATATTTAAAATGAAGTTGAATTGGAGAATCGTTCAGACAGAGGGCTATCCTGTGTCAAGTGGGCCTCATGGCCCAGTCATCTTAAAGCTAAATGCTGACTAAGCACAGCTGAGCTGACACGGTAGTTTAATCCTGTCTTCTTTCCTGCAGGCTAGAACCGATATTTCCTCTGCATCCCCAGTTGAGCAGTCAGCCCAGATGCTCAGATTCAGAAGGTATTTTTCCAACAGCAGCAGCTGTCTTCTTGGCTGACTCCTTTGGCAGTTGCCTCAGCGCCTTTGAAGTTGTCTCAAGTCTGTCATGTGTTTATAAGGCTGTTGATGAACTGCTTGGGCTGCCCCAAGGTCTTGTATGCACCTCCACCCCCACAACCCCTTGGACTCACCTTTCAGCCCTGAGGAATTTATGGCAAATTCTTTCGTAGCCTTTTCTGTTGTTGTTAAACCATGAAGCAAATACAAACTTGACACCCAATCTTCAGAGTGGAAGAAGGGGGAGAAAATGGCTGAGGAAAAGCCGGGTGTTTCGTGATTCTCGCAGACGAAAATGTGTCTTCTGGAATTATTTTTATACCACACTCACAGCTTCCTCAGATAATTCCAAAACCATGCTTTCTTCAGAGGTAATTCAGGAGAAGAAGAATAGTTATTACTAGGGATGTGAAGGATATTTACTAAATTCTTGGTTCTTGTTGAATTAGGCTGATGAAACAGGGGGGCATGATTTTTTTTTTCTGGTCAGAGTCTCGGGAATTTGCACAAATTGTATCTGTGCAAAATCAATATTCTTTCCTTTCAGAACCAAAGCACAGAGAAAGTTGCTAATTGTTTAAAACCCTAGAAATGCTCATTTCCAGTACTTTAACCCTTAAAGTCCATACAGTGAAGCTGGAGCTATCATCATTTTGTGCAATTTTCCTTACTTACATTAAATGTTATTTGTGTAGTATTTATTCATTTGAAAAAAAGAGTTCTTCTTCTGTTTCTCTTCTCTTGTTGAGAGACCCACAAAATAAAGGTAATTAAAATCACATGCTATGGCAAACATATTTCAATGGGAGAGTACGTCTTCTCAAAACAAGCCAAAAACATCTGGTTACACCAGGTTGACTTTGCCACACCTTAGGGACTGATGGTCTAGGAGACAATAAATGGGATGGTTTATGTTTTGTTGCTTCTAAATCTGTTTTTGTAATGTTTTAATCTAACATTTTTTAATATAAAGTTATTAATTCCTCTTTAATATTTGAATAATTTGCTGTTTTTAGCTTTTAATATTGTGAGGCAATAGATTGCAGTTAATGAAAGCTTATGCCACCATGATGTAAGCTGCACTGAGCCCTTTTTTAGGAGAAAGGCAGGGTAAATATATATTAAATTAATTAATTAATACATATCTTTAGTAAAAGAAAAACATACCAGGATAATATTTCACATGTACTGTGCCCCCTTCCTACACAATAAGCACCTAAGACCCACCAACTCTGAGTAAATGGTATCCTAGGCATGTGAAAATTGTCTCATGTGCAATATGGAAAGTATTAATTGTTTAAAAGCTGTAAATGCCTCAGCAAAATAGATGCCTTATGGAAAAAATATAAAGCACAATGTTTATAAACAATTCTACTCAGTGATCATAGTTTTCTGTAATTTTTCTTCTCCTCAGTTGGAGAGAATGGATTGTTGGATTTCGGCCAGAGTGGAATGGGGAGAGGTTCTTTGCTAAGCCATGAAGCTCACTGTGTGGTCTTCACACCAAGACCTAAAGCTCTGAACTGCTTGTCCCCTTCAAATCCTTGCCATGTTTTGATTTAGAAAGACATGTGCACACACACGCACCATATCTGATATATACTACAAATAATTTAACATTTATATTCTTTCCATAAGACTTCATGACTTGCTTCAGCAACAACAGGAATACTGGAGGGAGTAAGACACTTCCATCTGGGATTCTGTCTGCTTGAGAAAGCCAAAGGCTCTTTTTTACTACATTTGGCCGGGGGGGGGGGGGGGAATGACAGTCTAGATCCGTATAACTCTGGGCAGAAAGAGGGAGAGGTCCTTAGATGGGGGGATTCAACTTCAGAGGCTTCACAGAAGCTTCTGCAGCTGCAGTCTCTGGTGTTGGAGCTTTGAGATGACAGAGGTGGAGGAAACAGGCAAAGCACTGGAATTCCCTAGGTCTTGCAGAGGAAATCCCTTTTGACTGATGGTGACTGTATGACTGAGTGACCTCCAAAATACAGTATTAATACGTAATAGCCATGCTCAGGTCTTGCAAACTCATGGCCATGCTTCCTTTATTCATACATGCAGCACTGGGCCTTCCTTTTGCCACTCTGGACATTGGCAACTCAATGGCTTTTTTTATAGAATCATGAATCAGCAGCCGTTCGTTATACCCGGTCCGCTGGCGCTTACTGCGTCGGCGCAGGACGCCATTATCCCCCTGCCCGGGATAGCGCGAGACATATGGGTCTCGCTGAAGCATCCGGGCATCTGGCAAGAAGAGTATTTAAGGAAGAGGTCTGCCTACCTTGGGCCTCTTCCTCTTCAACAGCCCACCCGTCCGCCCTGAATGCTAGTGTGAGTTCTACTGGTCGCCGGTTTCGGGGCCGGATAGGAATTTTTGACCCGCATTCTGATTGGCCTTTGGAAGCAGGGATTTTTCGCCTATCCCACACTGGCTAGGGTGCGTGGCATCCTAAGGTGGTCAACCGGTCACACTGGCGGGTAGTGCGGATAAAACAGGTTTCAGTGAGTCCCATCACAAATACAGGTAAGCTATAGCTCATCTGATCTCCCAGCGCTGCGGATCGTGCGATTACAGCGCTTGGGGGAGAAGATCCACTGGGGCCATTCCCGGACCAACAGTCAACAAGAAGAAGGGGACTTGAGGTCCGGGGGTGGTCAAATTTGGGTCGGCCAGGTTCTCGCTGTCTTCACGGCTGCGAGATCTTGGGGCTCGGGACTCGCCCATAGTTTGGTAGGGGTCCGTTGAGACCCCTCTGCAGAACCTCAATCCGCACTACTGCAGGACCCCCCCCTTTTTTTCTTGATGATGAATATGGAATTTAATAAAGTGTGTCCCATGTTTTATTCCATAATAGTTGTCTCGTGTCTTATTCCGGGGTCGGGGGATAATGACTCTGTGCACATTGCCAACTAGACTTTGGGGCCTTAATCTCTTTGCTTTGTTAGGAACAGTGCTATTTCAATTTGTTCTTTGCTTTTTCCCAGCAACTGAATAAGTTCTGACCTGAGAGTCTCATCTTCCAGCATAATATATTGTATCTCATCATAGGGCTTTCAAAGTATGAAATACTCAGAAGTGGTTTGCCACTGCCACTTTCTGCCACGTACTAACAAGTTTGAAATTTACTGTGGTTGACCATGACAAATCAGTCACCACTGTCACCTTCCATTACTGCTGCTGCCCAATAACTGGCCTCCAGGAGTTTCTCTGCCCCCCTCGCTGAGATCTCCTTGTATCTGTGCATTAAATTTCTTTTGCAATTCATTAAAGGTCATCTCATACCATTTTTTTTTCAAACAGTTTAAAGCTCCAAACCATTTCAGGTTACATTATTTTTAAGCCCCAAACATATACTGTGACTCTTTTGTTGTTGTTGTTTAGTCGTTAAGTCGTGTCCGACTCTTCGTGACCCCATGGACCAGAGCACGCCAGGCCCTCCTGTCTTCCACTGCCTCCTGGAGTTTGGTCGAATGTGACTCTTTACCCTCATGTTTTCCATACTTTTCAACTTGCCCAAGTGTATCTACTCAGAATAACTGAATATGGTGGATACAGCCATATCTTCCCAGAATTAAATGTCACAAAGTTCTTGAGTAGTTCTAAGCAAGTGATAACTTACTGTAAGAGCAAATGGATTGATTGAATAATGTGCGGTACAGTGGAGATTATATAGCTAAAAGCACTGGATTCTGGAAACTGTCATCTGCAATAATCTGTGCACACAACTGTAGCCACCACATTTCTCTAAATGTTCTGAGAACTTGCTAAACTGGTGCTGAGGAGCAGTAAATCCTTGAATGAACAATGCTTCTTTTTTCCCTATTTGAATGCTCTGCTCTACCTATCGTGGGCAATCTCTTGAGTTTTTAAACAGCAATAGGAAATCATTTAGTCACATTCAGAGTCCATTGGATGTTGTGGGTTTCTGCCCACAGAGAGAGAGAGATAATTTTAAAAGAAATATAGAGTTTAGGATTCCAAGGGAGAGAGAGTGCCCCTCCTACAGACACCCATGCACAAATTCAACCTGAAATATTTTCTAAAGTTACTTTTCCAACAATAATAATTTTGAAAAAGCCATAGATAGGTTTTCCAGCATTCATTTCCCCATCCCTCTGTTTCAATTATTATACATTATTCTTTGTTCAAATGCTTGCAATAGCTGTTCCAGATACGTGGAATAAAGACCTGTTGATATCTTGCTCATTTGTTTGTCTGTGTCGTGCTCTGTAATAGCAATATAACAAGAGAAAGGATATAACTGACTGGTTTGGGATAAAATATACTTTAGTATCATGTATACAGATCAATGCATTCTTGTCAGCGCATCTTAAATATGAGTGTGCTTATCCATTTCTGCTCAGGAGACTCACTCATGCCTTCATTTTGTGTTGAAAGTTGGATAAGTAAAAGCTCCCTCAAGAAATTGTTTGACATTTTTATTCACCCTCGGGTTACATTATAGGGAAATGGAAAAAGCACAGGCTGACATGTTAATAGTGATTTATCACTGATGAGTTTCATTTTAAAATGATTGTGTCCCCGCCAGCCAGCAATCATTCTTTTGATCAAATCCAGTCCAGACTTCTCTGCAGGTTACAGAAACGAAACATGTGAAAATTGCCAAGTTAACATTTAAGGCTTGGAAAATCAAGTTTGGCTTTCCCCCCTCTGTTCTTTTCCAGTTTTGGGTGGAGCAGGATGTATGTTTCTTCCCTTTAGCTTTCTTAGGGTGCAAATCTAAACTGCATGCCAGAGAGCCTGGAAAAGTTAGTCTTTCAGAGTGCAACTACTAGAATCTCCTTGCCAGTCTGGCCAAACCTTGCTCTGACCATGACCTTGAAAGGGACCTGTCCCAGCTCCATGAGTTCTCAGTGCTAGACTCACCCAATCAGCCTAAATTGTCTCTGGCCATCACAGAAAGAAATACAGCCCCAAGGAGACCACGGCATGCTGCCAAGAAACATACAAACAAACAGGTGCTCACAAGCCACTATTCTAGCCCCTCAACCAACCACAACATCAGGCTCAGACGTTACCCACTGCATGCTCACCACGCCTGACCACCAATGACTGTCCACCCAGTCTGAACCCCATGGCCACACCTGTGCATGCTGTCAGATGGGAAGACGGACCTGCCTCCGGAAAGTCCCATACTCCCACATTTGCACCATACACCCAATGGAATTTCACATAGACCACTACAATGTGGAACACCTCCAAAAGGCAAGTGAACTCAAACAGTGCCACTTCTGATGGTCCCTATTCTTCTGTTGGTTCAGTTTCAAGGAGACTTATATCCCCCAGTGTCAGAAGCAGCAGGCAGATGCTGTGTCCCAGAAGCCTGAAGATGCAACTTTGAAGGGAGATGAGGTCCATGCCACAGTCCTGCATCTGAAAAACATTATGGCAGCTGTGGTATCCCAGCTTCTCTCCTAACTGGTCTAGGATCAACAAGCTTGAGATTCCTTTGTCCAGTCTGCATAGCTATTCACTCTGTTCTTTGCCCAATGGACTCTTTTATCACCAGCAATGCCTCTTTGCACCAATAGACCCCATCTGAGGGAAAGCCCATGTTCTCTTGCATGAGCAGCTTGACTGGGCCTAGGAAGCATATAAGGATTTTGCTGACAACAAATGCCAGCTCAATCCTGCCTTGGGCAATCAAGTCTGACTCTCCACATGGCACCTAACCTTACCCTAGCTGGAAGCAGAAGCCTAACTTTGCTGGTCCATTCTGTCTCTGCCTAGATGAACCCTGTTGTGTATTGCCTCCAGCTCCCTGCTTCTATGTTCGCCCTGTTTTTCACCATTTCCTCCTGTTCCTTGTGCCTCGTGTTCAGGATGCCCTACCCCCCCCCCCACCTACTGTGGAGAAGAGGAGTATGTAATAGCAGGCATCCTCAATAACTATGTCCACCAGGGCTGCTTACAGTATCTGGTAGACTGGGGGAGCGATGTCTCAGAGGAGCACTCTTGGAAGGATGCCTTAGATGTCCGTGCTCCCTGGCTGGTCCATCTATTCCACCAGCAGTCCCCAGGGAAGCCAAGTCCTTTGGGCCCCTGGAGGGGGAGGACTCATGGGAAAGGGAGCAGTATTGTGCTTTGTCTGAATGAGTCCTTCTCAGAAGAGGAGGAGGAGGAGGATCCAGACTGGATGGAGGAGAAAGGGGCTGATGCTCAGTTAGAAGAGGAACAGGAGGAAAGCAAAGAAGCCCAGGGAATGCCATTGGCTCAGGGTGTTGCAGCAAAAACACAGAGTCATCAGGCATCACAAGGGAAGATCTCCAAAACCTAGGTCCAGTGTAGATGCAGCTGAAGCAGGAAGGGGCTCAGGCCAAGAACTATAAAGAGTTGGTTTGCTGGAAGCAACAAGAACACCTTGTGTTGTGACTGACTTGCAATTGCTTGATATTTCATCCTGTTGTTTTGGAATGCTTAGCTGACCTTGAGTAGCATACTGTTGGCAGAGCGCCTGGAAGTTTTTAAAGAGAGTTAGATGGTCACCTGTCTGGGATGCTTTGGCTGTGGTATTCCTGCTTTAGCATGGGGTTGGACTTGATGCCCCTTTGGTTCCCTTCCAGCTCTACAGTTCTATGATAATATTATTCTAGTTGCGATTACCATATATTACCTCCAGCATTAGAAGTGGCACTAGTTACTGGAGAGAGAATATTAAGTGAAATTGCAGTCAAGCCCTGCTTGTCTATATCCCATAAAAATCTGTCTGGTTATAATGAAACTAGAAACTGAACTGATCATATCAAGTCAAGCTCTTTCTGTTTTATTTTTTACTCAATGAAGCAAATACAGATCAGCTATAATGGCTTATCAAGGGCTCAGTTAAGATCCTGGACTGTCTTGAGATGGCAAACTCACCTTATCTGAGATTTTGTACAATTCCAACACAGACCAATTATTCATGATTTGCAAGCTCTTAATAAAGGCATGTATGCATCTCTACATTTTCCATCACTGAGATGAAAAATCCTCTTGTGCAGTTACACTGGCATGACAGCTGTGGTGTGACTTTTTGATACAAATTCCCTAAAGTTCAGAAATCACTGTAGACAGAAATTGTTGCATACTGAATCACACAACTCAGTATATAACAGAGAATGTCTACAGTGGTCTCTTAATCTGAGGCAATTCATTTCCAAAAGTTATGCTGTTAGTGCACACCCGCATAACTCCACGAGAGGATTTTGGTCTCTTTGTGGGGGGGAAAAGATCACAAATATACTTTTTTAATTACTGGGCTGCTACATAAAAACAAGTACATTACCCATCCAAAAATGCTTCGGAGGTACATATGTACATTAGAAAATGTATGTAATTACTCAGAAATGTCTTTGCAGAAAGAAAAATAAGACCTTTCACAATGCAACGTACAGAACCTAGACTGGACAAGAATGTCAGTGGGAATCTGAGAAGCATGGAGAAAACAAAACAGTTTATTTATTTATTTATTTATTTATTTATTTATTTATTTATTTATTTATTTATTTATGCACTCCTGTTTGCAGCCAGGCAGTGACTGTGAATGACTTGTTGTCAGTTGCTGCCAGCTGCTTGGTGAGTTTTTTGCAGAAAGAGAAGTGCACCAGAAGTCCTTAGCTTCTGTTGCAGCTTGTGTCTTTTTGGTTATGCGAATATCAGTTATGTTATGTACATGAGGGTACTTGTATAGCAGGAGAATGAGGCAACTGTCTAAAGGGCACACTTTAAGGTTTAGCCATTTGCTCACTGCACGCTCCCATTGAAATGAATCTGACAGGACAACATGTCTTTTACCTTATAACTGCAAATCGAGTGCTTGGGACCAGACATTACAAAGCAGGTTGGATGTGGGATTAGAGCCAGCAGTCTTTTGCACAATGCTCAGGAGCCAAATCCTCTCCACAACAGCAGGAAATGGTGCTGCATCTTGAGGAAGAGAGAAACAACCTGTGAGAGCCAGGAAAAGGGCATTTTGTTGTTGCCAAACTTTTTCTTCTTGTTTTTTTTAAAAAAGATGTTAATTGTTAAAGAGGGCTCCGAAAGAAGGTGCCACACTTGTTTTCCTGTCCACAAATAAAAAGAATAGGGTATAATAGGGTTGGGGGAAGGAATAGTTGTGGGATAACCTTGAAGAAGAAAGAGGGGGCTTGGGAAAGGGGAATAAACAAGCATGCAAAAGCTGCTTGAAGAATGATTCATGGATGGCATTGTGTGGCTGAAAATTATTCCTACTAACTGAAGGTTTTATTGTTTATTAAAAAAAATTACCTCAACATGAACAAAGAGATTTGCTGTCAGAGAACTGTACGCCAGTCCACAGCTTGGGGGCCCACACCTGCTGTGTTTTCAACAGAAAATAACAAACTGCTGAATAAGGTTAAAGTGCCTCTAGGTGACTGGGGATAATCAGGTGAGCTAAGGGGGCCTGGAGAGCAAATTTGCTGGTTCGGGTTAAATTAATGTTTCTGTGAAAAGAATTCATAAGCACAGCAGGAGAAAGGCTTCTTCTCCAGTCAATTTGTTTTGTTGGGGAAATATGCCTTAGAAATGTGGGATCACAAAATAATATATCGGGCACAGTCCAGAGAAAATTAAATATATTAAAGGAGCCCCAGTTTCAACAGGCCCAGGATTAAATTCTCCTGTTGCAATAAATAGGGCATCAGCTTCTTCCCCCCTGGCTGACTGGTATCAACCATGATTTATATTTCTTTCACTTGATATACAGGAACTGAGGTATGCCAGAGGAATGCCAAGGATCCCTCGTTCCATCTGTCCTGTACCCCAGAAGAGAGATGTCTCCACAAGGCTCAAGCACACCCCATACCCAGCCACTCAGATCTCTTCAAAGACTTTGGGATTACAGGCCTAAGGTCAAAATAAATTTTTAAAAAAACATAAAGAGCTCTCAAGAAGGAGATTTCAAGGAAACATTAGAAAGAGCCTCCTGAAATTAAATGGGCTACCACAAAAGGTCATGAATTCTCCATTTGAAGTTTTTTTTTATTCTAATGTAGATTAGATTAGCATCTCTCAGGGGTCCCTTTAGCAGTGGATTTCCTGCATTAGCAGAGAGTTGGACTGAATGAACTTGGGGATCCCCTTTAAGTATATGATTTTATGGTGTTCTATGTCTTCATGAGCTATTTGTTGTTGTTTAGTCGTTTAGTCGTGTCCGACTCTTTGTGACCCCATGGACCAGAGCACGCCAGGCCCTCCTGTCTTCCACTGCCTCCCGGAGTTGGGTCAAATTCATGTTCGTCGCTTCGATGACACTGTCCAACCATCTCATCCTCTGTTGTCCCCTTCTCCTCTTGCCTTCACACTTTCCCAACATCAGGGTCTTTTCCAGGGAGTCTTCTCTTCTCATGAGATGGCCAAAGTATTGGAGCCTCAGCTTCAGGATCTGTCCTTCCAGTGAGCACTCAGGGTTGATTTCCTTCAGAACGGATAGGTTTGATCTCCTTGCAGTCCAGGGGACTCTCAAGAGTCTCCTCCAGCAACACAATTCAAAAGCATCAATTCTTCGGCGGTCAGCTTTCCTTATGGTCCAGCTCTCACTTCCATGCATCACTACAGGAAAAACCATAGCTTTGACTATGCGTACTTTTGTTGGCAAGGTGATGTCTCTGCTTTTTAGGATGCTGTCTAGGTTTCTCATCGCTTTCCTCCCAAGAAGCAGGTGTCTTTTAATTTCGTGGCTGCTGTCACCATCTGCAGTGATCATGGAGCCCAAGAAAGTAAACTCTGTCACTGCCTCCATATCTTCCCCTTCTATTTGCCAGGAGGTGATGGGACCAGTGGCCATAATCTTAGTTTTTTTGATGTTGAACTTCAAACCATTTTTTGCACTCTCCTCTTTCACCCTCATTAAGAGGTTCTTTAATTCCTCCTCACTTTCTGCCATCAGAGTGGTATCATCTGCATATCGGAGGTTGTTGATATTTCTTCTGGCAATCTTAATTCCAGCTTGGGATTCCTCCAGTCCGGCCTTTCGCATGATGTATTCTGCATATAAGTTAAATAAGCCGGGGGACAATATACAGCCTTGTCATACTCCTTTCCCAATTTTGAACCAATCAGTTGTTCCATATCCAGTTCTAACTGTTGCTTCCTGTCCCACGTATAGGTTTCTCAGGAGATAGATAAGGTGGTCAAGCACTCCCATTTCTTTAAGAACTTGCCATAGTTTGCTGTGGTCCACACAGTCAAAGGCTTTTGCGTAGTCAATGAAGCAGAAGTAGATGTTTTTCTGGAACTCTCTGGCTTTCTCCATAATCCAGTGCATGTTAGCAATTTGGTCTCTAGTTCCTCTACCCCTTCGAAATCCAGCTTGTACTTCTGGGAGTTCTCGGTCCACATACTGCTGAAGCCTACCTTGGAGGATTTTGAACATAACCTTGCTAGCGTGTGAACCGAGTGCAATTGTACGGTAGTTGGAGCATTCTTTGGCACTGCCCTTCTTTGGGATTGGGATGTAGACTGATCTTTTCCAGTCCTCTGGCCACTGTTCAGTTTTTCAAACTTGCTGGCATATTGAATGTAGCACCTTAACAGCGTCATCTTTTAAGATTTTAAATAGTTCAACTGGAATGCCATCACCTCCACTGGCCTTGTTGTTAGCCATGCTTTCTAAGGCCCACTTGACTTCACTCTCCAGGATGTCTGGCTCAAGGTCAGCAACCACACTATATGGGTTGTCCGAGATATCCAAATCTTTCTGGTATACAGTAATTCCTCTGTGTATTCTTGCCACCTCTTCTTGATGTCTTCTGCTTCTGTTAGGTCCCTACCATTTTTGTCCTTTATCATGTCCATCTTTGCACAAAAGGTTCCTTTAATAGCTCCAATTTTCTTGAACAGATCTCTGGTTTTTTCCTTTCTATTATTTTCCTCTATTTCTTTGCACTGTTCATTTAAGAAGGCCCTCGTGTCTCTCCTTGCTATTCTTTGGAAGTCCGCATTCAATTTTCTGTAACTTTCCCTATCTCCCTTGCATTTTGTTTCCCTTCTCTTCTCTGCTATTTGTAAGGCCTCGTTGGACAGCCACTTTGCTTTCTTGCATTTCCTTTTCTTTAGGATGGTTTTTGTTGCTGCCTCCTGTACAATGTTACGAGCCTCTATCCAAAGTTCTTCAGGCACTCTGTCCACCAAATCTAGTTCCTTAAATCTGTTCTTCACTTCCACTGTGTATTCATAAGGGATTTGGCTTAGATTATACCTAACTAGCCCAGTGGTTTTTCCTACTCTCTTCAGTTTAAGCTTGAATTTTGCTATGAGAAGCTGATGATCAGAGCCACAATCAGCTCCAGGTCTTGTTTTTGCTGACTGTATAGAGCTTCTCCATCTTTGGCTGCAGAGAATATAATCAATCTGATTTCGGTATTGCCCATCTGGTGATTTCTATGTGTAGAGTCGCCTCTTGTGTTGTTGGAAAAGAGTGTTTGTGATGACCAGCTTGTTCTCTTGACAAAACTCTATTAGCCTTTGCCCTGCTTCGTTTTGAACTCCAAGGCCAAACTTGCCTGTTGTTCCTTTTATCTCTTGACTCCCTACTTTAGCATTCCAGTCCCCTATAATGAGAAGAACATCTTTCTTTGGTGTCAGTTCTAGAAGGTGTTGTAAGTCTTCATAAAATTGGTCAATTTCAGTCTCCTCAGCATTGGTGGTTGGTGCATAAACTTGGATTACTGTGATGTTGAAAGGTCTGCCTTGGATTCGTATTGAAATCATTCTATCATTTTTGAGATTATATCCCAGTACAGCTTTTCCCACTCTTTTGTTGACTATGAGGGCTACTCCATTTCTTCTATGGGATTCTTGCCCACAATCGTAGATATGATAATCATCTGAATTGAGTTCGCCCATTCCCGTCCATTTTAGTTCACTGACGCCCAGGATGTCAATGTTTATTCTTGCCATCTCCTGTTTGACCACATCCAGTTTCCCAAGGTTCATAGATCTTATATTCCAGGTTCCTATGCAGTATTTTTCTTTGCAGCATCGGATTTTCCTTTCACTTCCAGGCACGTCCACAGCTGAGCTTCCTTTAGGCTTTGGCCCAACCACTTCATTAGCTCTGGAGCTACTTGTATTTGTCCTCCACTCTTCCTCAGTAACATGTTGGACGCCTTCCGACCTGAGGGGCCCATCTTCCAGCGTCATATCTTTTAGCGTTTTGTTTCTGTTCATGGGGTATTCTTGGCAAAGATACTGGAGTGGCTTGCCAATTCCTACTCCAGGTGGATTGTGTTTAGTCAGAACTCTCCACTATGACCTGTCCGTCTTGGGTGTCCCTGCACGGCATAGCCCATAGCTTCTCTGAGTTACTCAAGCCCCTTCGCCACGACAAGGCAGCAATCCATGAAAGGGTCATGAGCTATTGCTTTTCAAAAAAGTAAGGAACAAATTATGTGCCTCCTGGACCTCATCCATGAGCCCTCCCACATTGCTTCAAATTGTCCACATTCATTCATGTTTATCATCCACCCATTTTTATCCTCAGAAAAAATTTTTGATGACTTCTGAGTGAATCCAGAGCTTTATAGAACTTTCTGATCCCTATATCTCAGACAGAAGTTATTCTATTTTCCTGTGCTTTTTACATACAATATTTACATAGAAAACAAATATTCCTATTGATTGCTGGCTTTGTTGCTTAATCCTTTATTACTGATTGTTATATACTGGTGTTTTACTTTATTTCTATTAATGAGTATAATTTAAATGTATTGGTTTGCAGCACTGAAATATCCAATTTGCATAGCCCGAAAAGTCAGTAGAATAAGTGAATTTAATTCCACAATCTGTGATCTTTCTGTTTCTTGATCATTTATTTACTAAAACTTAATTGTCTTTTCTTAGACAAATCTTTGACATATCATCTGTCCTCAGATTTTAAAAGTAGCACAATTCTTTAAAAAACATATAGGTATAATATCTATCAAATTACATTCATTAGTGAAATAATAGAACTGTGTCTACTTATTTTTTTAACACCAATAGAACTGGATAATTAATTTTCTTTTAAACAAAGAAACGATTAGTAGCAGGTAATTAAGTTTAGGCCACAGTGGTAAGTAGTAAAGAACTAAAAATAATTTAAAATAGAAGATAACATAATCATGACTATGAGCAGCCATATTGTTTGGCTCAAGTCTTTCTCCTTCAGTTTTAAGAGAACTTCTCTCATCCTATAAGTAGAAATATGACCTAGAGTCCTAGGATGTGCAAGGCCTAAAAGGATGAGATGCGCTAAATGAATATACCCAGTCACCGGATATGCCGTACTCTCCTTACTTTAGAGCAGCTTTCTGGATTTAAGGGCCCACAATGACTCTTCCAGAAAATGTCCAATATTGCATTCTCCTTCTGTGGCCAAAAATCTGCCACTGTTGCCGATTCTTCTTCTGGCACAAAAAAAATCCTAGTTATTTTTTTCCCCCCAGGCACAGGAGTGCACACCTAATTTCTCTGCCGTGGTGACAAAAACATTGGTGTCCATGATATGCACACTAGGGAGGATCACAAAGGTGGGGCGGGGGGCATGATTGTAGTCAATGGTCCATGTGCTGCCTTTGGAACTTCAAACAAAGGAGAATTTTTCCATGTGTACAGATGGGTTGCTGCTAATGGGACCGGGTTAACATCCCAGGCAGCTTGGGACGAATCCTTGGACTCAGTAGAAAAAAAACTGGTCATCACTGAAAACAAATTGTGAGTCTTCTAGTCCTTCGTTCTTGTTTTCATCTGCACGTGCTTGCCCTTTTCAGCTTGGATCTGATTCACCACTTTGCCTTTCATTTGTTTTGTTGTGGTGTCTTGAGCTGCTATGCTATTTCTGTCCGTGCCAACTGCCTGGTATTTCCCTAAACTCTTGGCCAAGTTCCAAGTTGAAATTATTGCAAATTAATAAGAGGAAGGAAGGAAGGAAGGAAGGAAGGAAGGAAGGAAGGAAGGAAGGACCATTACTGTGTGAATAAAATGATAAGTTGTTTTTCTTTCTTTCTTTCTTTCTTTCTTTCTTTCTTTCTTTCTTTCTTTCTTTCTTTCTTTCTTGATGAGGTTGCTGAAATTTGCCCACCTTTTTGTGAAAACGCTGCAACATTCCCCTAGCTCGGATCATTAGCCTGCCTCTCCATAGCATCTCAGGCTACTTTGGTTTCCAGCATTCATGGTGTGTGTGTGTGGGGGGGGGGGAGAGACAGGGAACGTGCTTGTTCCAAAATCTGTTTGTCCTCAACAGGTGAGCTCTGAAAAATTTATTGGGAGAAAAAAATAGGGACGTAGTAACAGCAGCAGCTGCTGATGGCCTGTTGTAGGAAGTAACAGGGACTAATTTCCATTGACATCTGTTTCACTTGCTCAAGAGCTTTTTATAAGAGATGCAACCTATATTTTGAGGACTGAGCTATTATTACCACTCTGAATTTAGACAGCACAGCAACCGTTTCTTTTTCTGCTCCTCAAACTCTCACCCCCCAAAAAACCCCACATACCCTGAGATACTAAAAAAAAACACTATGGAAGATAAATATAGATAGGAGGATTAGTGTACCAGAGGTGAGAGAGTTTAGAAAGTTCTCTTAATCTCCTGGACTAGCCTTTATGGTATGGAAAGTTCATCCTGTAATCTCTGTCTCTTGTGGTTCTTTTCTTTCCATATGATGTTGTTTTAAATAGCGCTGGACATACATGATTCTCTTCATCTGTAAATCTTACTGAGTTCTATGGGACTTACCTAGGAAAGAGGTTTTGAAGTTAGGATAGGAGGTTCTTTAGAAACTTCACCTCAGCCTTGCTGAGAACAGGGCAGGAAACACAAATTCAACATTAGGAAAGATGTTAGAAGAGGCAATGAAATTAAAACAACAGATGGCATAAGGCTGGTACACTATTGGTACTCAAGGGCTGCTCAGATAACCCTACTAGTCCTGGAATTATACACCCAAGGAGGACTGTGCCCATCAAGAAGAGATGGAAAGGATTCAACAGTCTCAATAGAAATTGCACTTTTATACTTCCGAACACCTCCTGAAAGAAGAAACACACCTAGCTCCACAAACTGATACCTTTGTCAGCCTATTTTGGAGGGGGGGGGAATGCAACTGGCTAAAATGTATTTAAAATGTAACTAGCTAAAGTCTATAACATGGAGAAAATGCACAAAATGTGTTTTAGCCAATACGAAAAACATTTATATGTGGTAAAATATGAAAATAAATAAGTAAAATTCATAAATAGATGTGTACATTAGGGGAAATGCACCAAATAGGGTCAGATTTCAGTGCTAGAAGAAAGAGATGAGTTTAGCAACCTGATACAAAACCTAGGTAGGAAGGAAAATGCAGATAGGGGTTAGACAAAAACCACATGAGATTGAGACAGGAAGATTTTCACAATCCCACCACCAACCTTTCCCTCAGGTGAAGTCCCAGACACTTTGTGTGGCATCTGGCAAGGGGCATCTCTCTCCCTCTCTCCCTCTCTCCCTCTCCCTCTCCCTCTCCTTCTCTCTCTCTCTCGCTCTCACACACACACACACACACACTGCATACCTGAAGATTTTCCATGTAATCAGGATAGTGGTGGTGAATGGTTCCCTACCAGCTGGCAAATCTACATGCAGCCAGGTATGCATGCTTACACTTCCCTTTCGGACATTGTCTGCAACATTTGGACTTTGTGGGCAGAAACGGCAGGCCCAAAGACATTGCTGGCAGAGCCAATGGTCAGGGTTCTATTCCCAGCACTCCTTAACTTAAACAAGAATACGTAGAGGGTTGCTTGAAGAGGTGCATGGCATTGTCATGAGGGACATATATTGCCACTTGGCTCATCTTTCCATGATAAAAGAAGCAACTTTTAAAACAATTTTTCTTGGATATGAGTTACTGAGAAATAGTGCCCTGAAGTTGTGGGGTTGGGGGTTGTTCAGAGAGAAAATGTGTATTTCCACGATGGAATGTGCACATTTCTATGCTAATGAGACATCTACCTCAGATATTTAACATTTTACATATTACACAGGTTGAGAGGCAACATGTTCTAGGTGCAACCTCAAACAATATTCTAATTGACACAGTGCCACTGCCTTTTAAACCAGCTGATTATTTGTATTTACTTTCAGCACCGTAGAACTTTCACTCTTGCCTGGCTAAATGCTATGCCATCAGCAGTCCGGAATTTTAAAAAGGTCCCCGACTGCCAGCGCAAATGTCCTTGTAATTCTGGTGGAACAGAATGGTCTTTTGCATTGCTCTGCTTCTCTTAAGATTCAGAAAACTTTTATTGAACCTTGATGGAAGTTATTTCCTTGACGTTCCAAGGCATATTACACCCTTCTATCACTTTCAGGACAGAATATAAGTATGCTGTTTAATGTGGCGAAATTTCGCGCAGTCAAAATTTGTGAAGAAAGGGTTTTAGTAAATCTAAAATTAGTTTAGTTGACTGCAGCAATTTTCAGAGGGGTACTATACCAGTAGGAGATTTTTAGCTATTTCATTCTATGTTTAGGGTGATAGTAATGCAGGTCCTTAGAATAAGATATTTCATGTATTTATGGTTTATTCGTATTTCGGACACCGGCCATTAACTGAAATAAAGTTCATCTATCTACCTAACATTTGGGAGCTCCTGGGGAAGATCTTGACTCAAATTCCCCATGGTTCCCAATGTCCCCACTACTGGGTTTGCCCTGCAGAAAGCATAGAATATCCTCCAGTAAGTAGTGTGGGGGGTGAGAGCTCCTCCACATCTCACCACACTGAATATGGTACTCTGTGTGGAGACATCACCCCTCCCCAGCCATTAACACTCCAAATGTGGAATGTTCTCCTCTTGGAGTCCCAACCAGCATTAGCCTGGCCTTCATCCTAGTGACACTTTAAAAGGTGATTGTTCATTCATGCACTTGGCATGAAGAAGTTTGTCGTAGGATTTCCAATCCACCAGTTTGCTAGATGTTGTTCCTTTGAATTGTTCAGTTACTTCAAAGCATTGCAAAGTGTTCTAAAGTGTTTCAAAATATGTGAGTGGTTCTCGATTGTTCTAATATCACTTTGCTTATCATAACCTGGTATGTGATCCATTGATGTACAGTAATGCAGAATGCTGTTGTGGTGGTTATGTGCTGTCAAGTTGGAACCGACTTATAACAACCCTAATAGGGCTTTCAAGGTAAGTGAGATATTTAACCAGTTTCACACTCCCAGTGATTTTTCATGGCTGAGTCGGGATTTGAACACGTCTCCTGAGTCCTAGTCCATCACTCTTACCACTACACCACACTGAGTATCACCGTAGTGCAGATTAAAAGTACTTCAACCAACCAACCAACCAACCAACCAACCAACCAACCAACCAACCAACCAATCAATCATCAGTTGTTGACAAGCAAACCAGGTACAGAGGAGTAGGCTACTAATCCTATGAGCCCCCCATATAGCTCCCCATGCAGTTTTTGTAACCTATCCTGGGTACCTTCCCCACTGAAAAATCTTTTGGCTGAAAAATGGAGAAACACTGCTCTGGGAACATACAGAAGTAATGCCTCAAATCCAAAAAGTAACTAACAACTATTGCAAGTCCAATGAACCAAAGGAACATACGTACATGGGTGGGTGAACTCATGAGGGGATGAGTCTGTTCATTTTTCCAAACAGAAATCAATGTTTGTTTTTAGAAAGAAAGAAAGAAAGAAAGAAAGAAAGAAAGAAAGAAAGAAAGAAAGAAAGAAAGAAAGTCCCATTTTTAAGAACAGGTGCAGCATGCAGTGAGTTCCAGGAGAATGGCAAATTTGTTCTCTGTTCCCTCCACGGTTTTCCCCTTTTTGCACTTCCTGGAGACTATGAGAATAATGAAGTTTGCTGCTTCCACATACCTTGCTTTTTTTTCCTAACAGAGGCTTTGCTGCCACCATCGCCAGTGGTGATAATGTTGACCAGGTTATGGTAAAACTCTGGTAGTTTCTCACCCATGGCCATAGAAGGTATCCATCCCGCTGTGGAATGGACAGTCATGCTCCTCCTCTGAGAAATTCCTGAAAAGATTGGGGAAGGGAAGTGTTTATACCACCTTCCAAGTTTTTGTGTCAAGAGCTATCGCTTGACCCTACAGAGTAAGTTGTGTTCTCTTAGAAACAGACCAGTTTTCATTTATTTTACTTTAGATGTTGGTGAAAAACTACCGAAAGCAATGGCATCACCCACATCAGATAACAGTGGCATACAGCATTAATATTCGTTTAGGTTCAATATGCTTCTGCTTCCAATACTGGCAATATGTTTCACTCCCACAGACTTGCAGAAGTCACTACATTATCTTCGTTGGAGTACATCCTTTTATAGAGCTTTCTGACAAGCAGGGCTGTGCAAACTGTGTGCTAAATTGCTAACAACACACTTTGGAAGGACACACTAAGCCACAGCACACTGCATCAAGGTCAGGACCTGAAGACACAGAAATGTGTGTACCTTCCAATGTGATATTTATAAGGAATTAACCACAAACTGCTTTGTGGCACCTATAAAATGAGTAAGTTTTATTTGTCATACTTTTTTTTTTCTGGACTACAGCCCACTTTTTCAGATGCAGCTGATGGATCTGATGAAGACAGCTGCTATCCACAAAACCTGATGCCAAATTAAACAAATGTATGTATTGTTTTAATTTATATACTTCCCCATAGCACTAAAGCACTCTCTGGGTGGTTTACAACATAATTATGCAAGAAATACTTTGCCCCCTCCCAGCGAGCTAGGTGCTCAGTTTACTGACCTCAGAAGGATGGAAGGCTGAGCCAAACTTGAGACGGCTACCTGAACCCATTAGGATCAAAGTCAAGTCGTGAGCAGAGGCTTAACTGCAGTACTGCACTTTAACCACTGAAAAACAGCTGAACCTTTCAGATGCTGTAAGTCTTGTTTTTACTGCAAGGATAGATGAACAGAACTACCCTTCTCAAACACAGGGCTAAATTGCAAAGAAGATGCAGCACTCCAGTCCAGCAAAATGGACAGGAGTAGATTAATAAAGAGTTTAGTCAATCATTAAAAGAACAGATAGTCATCTCTCTGGAAGCATGACATCTTTTCATTGCGACTAATGCCAATTTCAAAACGTGTGTTTTAAATATAGTAACAGGGTGGGTGGGATGGCAGCTAAAGTCCCAAAGTCAGTGGCTCATGGAGTTTTCATGTGCCTTGCCTGATCCCACACTGTATCTCCTTGAGCCAAACTTTTAATTAGTATGATTAAAAGAACATACATATTTTGCAAAACAAAAAATGGAGGGTATCAAATGCCCAGCTTTCCTAAACAAATTCCCTTCCCCCCACTCAGCTTGGTACCACCGACAGAAACAGTAACAGGCTGTTGTTTGAAACAGCAAAACGAGGGAGAGCATTACATTACTCATGTTGACGTGATGGAGTCTGACATCTGCTATTTGAAAACTGCAAGTATACACTGGATGTATATCACTTTATGTCGTGCCACATGCAGCAGGATTCTGCACCCATACAATTGCTACATACCAAAACAATACATAATGGCTGCTGTACATTTCCTGCCAGCTCTTTACTCATACATTCTGATTAAAACATTCTCTGGCTGGTTAATCAAGTTTATAACAACACCGGGTGGGCAACATGCAGCCTCTGAGCTGCATATGGCCCCAAAGGGTAAAAATGAAACGCCCCCCAGCCCCCTTGCCCCCCAAAAAATACTTTTTAAATTTTTTATGAAGAATTGGCCACTAGAGGGCACAAGAGGACCTAGCAAAAGTTTTTTTAAAAATTGAAAGGCAAAATGGAGAGTGATGGTAGCAGGAGTGGGCTCCAGCAACCTTTGGGGGTTGCTCTCCTCTGTTGTAAAAGCTTAAAGAACATGGTGTGAATGTGACAGGTGACTGATGTACAAAGTCTATCCAGGCAAAAGCTGCACAGAAGCTTTAACAGGCCAGCTTTCAGAGCATTTATCATCACCTCAGGCAATGTCTGTCATGTGAAAGGCTTTCTTTTCTTCCAGCGTTAAGGCTGAGCTTGAAACACTGATTTTAAAAAGTAAAACATTGACTGGCACCCATTACAGAACAAAGGTAGCAAGTTAGTAACACATGACCAGCACATCACTTTTTAGGAACTGTTTATTTCTATACAAGAATATACAGAGTGATTTTAAAAACAAAATGGCCACCAAACTTCTCATTGAGGAACAAAAATATTTTTCTCATATTCTCCATGCTCTTAATAAAACTTTTCAAATGACCCGCCCAAACAATGTTTTAGAGACGTTTTAGAGAAAATAAATGTTCATCATAACACTCCCCCCACCCAAAAAAATGGGTTGGCCTTACAAATGGATATGTGGGTTGGCCGCTCTGCTGTTTTCATGACTTGATAGATATAAACATAAATACATAATTAGGTCAATTATTCCTTTATTGCCAATAATAAGAATTTATTGCCACTGTGTTCTATACATTTGTAGTTACCTTGGTACCTTTCTTTTTAGTTGTTATGTTTTTACCCCATCTTTCCTCTAAAGGAATTTAAAAAAAATGTATGGGATTATCCCTTATCCCAGTGTATTGGGTTGTATCTAGGTTTCAACATGTGCCATAGTTAGTGCTCCCCGCATAAACCCTTTTAGCTACTGAGAATCAAGGGAATTATGGATTCAGAAAGACTGTGTTGCATGGGGAGAGAGGGAAATACAGGGAAATAATGCTTTCTTCAAGGGAAGCCCTCCCATCCATGGAAGAGAGTCTGGATCCAGTCTTTTGTCATGACAAATCTGGAACGCAAATGAGGCTGAAAAGGAAGGGATGATCGCTATGGCCTGAAAGTGAGGCACAAGCCATATATTGCAAATTACTCATGATATAAGAAGGAAACGTGTGTCATGGACTTCTGGTTGCAGATTCCATGGCTTTGTCTTGTGAATGGTATTCAGATATAAGCACAGGTTTTAGTATGATTGCTCAGTCTTTAAAGACTACCTGAATTATGTCTCTGGAATGAGGGTTATCTATAACTCGAGTATAAGCCGCCCCGAATATAAGCCAAGGCACCCAATTTTACCACAAAAAACTGGGAAAACTTATTGACTCGAGTATAAGCCGAGGGTGGAAAATGCAGCAGCTACTGGTAAATTTCAAAAATAAAAATAGATACCAATGGAGAATGGAGGAGGAAGGTGGGAGGAGGAAGGTGGGTACATAGAATATGCAGAAGGAGAAGGATGGGAGTGTCCTGGAAGCAGACACTCCCGTAAAGATCTTTAAGAGACATAGCTGACAGGGAAGAAGGGGGGTGAATGGGCTTCCCTGGGCTTGTAAACAAAGATGCCCTCACTGTGACCTCTGTTCAGAGTGGTCTTTGAAATACTGACACGCTGCCAGGAAAAAGTTTTCATCTACAGCTCCTTCATTTGGACATAGACTGCTATTATCCTCCCAGCACGGTGTCTGCCTGTGGAGTCTGAAAAATGCAGTGTACTTAACCCGGGTCATCGGACCACCCACAGAGGCTGCAGACGCCCGTATATGAGCGGGGGAGTCCGGAGAACACCCGCACTGCAGGGGAGAACATGTAATTTTGACACTGACTCAAATATAAGCCGAGGGGGTGCTTTTTCAGCAAAAAAATTGTGCTGAAAAACTAGGCTTATACTCGAGTATATAGGGTAGTTTGTTATTAAGCTTCTGGCTGAAGAGGCCTTGAACCTTTATTTCCCAAACCAACACTCCAGGCAGTACAAACACTGACTTTCCAGCCTTTGGTTTACTTTTTTTTTTTTCATGGTCACAGCCTTTCTTTGACTACTCCAGATATACCAGAATGTCCAATTGCTAGTGTCTGTTTTATCACTGGTTAGGGTAATGTTCACTTCCCTCATACCCTGAAGACCATACATCACACAGACGTGTTTATTATGGAGAATCTATTAAGGCAGCTTATTTCTCTGCTAGATGGAGCTATGAAGGGTCTGTACATATGACAGTAATATGCCATGTTGGCATTTGAAAAAGGGCTTTCTTAGTTGTAGCACCTCAGTTGAAGAATGTCATCTGCTTCAAGGCCCAACTGGTACTGGTGTGGCCTTTATTTCATTGCCAAGTTAGAAACCTAGCTGTTTTTACCATGGCATTTAGCACCTAATGAAATCAGTTTGTTGGCAAGCCTAATGGTGGCTCCAGGCCACAGCACTGAAATAACCACATCACACACAACATAATTTGATATAAAATTGGCCACAACTTTATTGATGCTGCCAGTAGTCCCTGGTGCTGGCATAGAGGACAGGTCTAATATCAGTCACTCTGACTGGTGACTGATCATGATCCTGCACACAAACTTAGGGATAACCATGTGGGGATAAGCCATTAAGTAGCCCTGTCTGTCTCTCAGGGAGCAGAGAGAGTGCAACAGTCCCTGAGCTGGGCATGCACATGGTCTCTCCATAATGGGGAGCCACCTGGATCCATCCTCCTGCTTCAAAATGCTCCAAACAAAAGTTGTGACAGAAACCAGTAACATTATTTTCACTACATAAAACATATTTGAAATGGGGGCAGGTGGGAGAGGGGAAGATCCAGAGTGTGAGTGAGCTTTGGCACAGGATATGGCATCTTCTATATTCCCCAGGGAGAGCAGACTGAAAACTTCATTCTTTAGGTCTGCCTGGGAACTGCTCCTACCCTCAACCTCTGGGAGTAAGAAGCCAGATGTAAAATGCTGCGTTCTGTGTCCTCTGGGCTCAGAACCACTCCCAGTAGCACACATGGCCCTTCAGGTGAGTCTGGGACTGGTGCCTGATTTACAGTCTGTCAGTTGACTTGTTTTATTTTAATCACTGAATTGCTTTAAAAGTCTTTGAAGCGTTTAAAATAATAGATTGTTTTATATTGTTTTAATTTAGTTTTATCAACTGTAGCCTGCTTACCCTCAGATTTGTTGCATACAGAAATATTTAAAAACCAACTAACCAATGTATGAATAAATAACTGTTTCAGATTCTGGCAGAGAACACATGACACAGAGAAATGTACAGAATATCTCTCATCAAAGGCAAGAATACTTCCACACCCGGCCCGGCCAAGCTTCTACAGACATATTTGGAAAAGTATTCACAGACAGTCGCTTTCATCACACCCATCAATATTTGGCAGAAGGAATAAGGTGCCTAGGCACAATTAAACCTATTGGTTGAAATTTGGACTGATATTGAAGGTATATTTAGGCGATATTTTTCGCCACACTGAAGCAGTTATGTGACCAGTTTCAGCAACACCTCAACCCATATTTATTCTGCCACCATGGAAGGCAGGTGGACAACAATAGAGAAATATTTCATCAGTTATAAAGCCTTGTTCCTTGACTGCTAAAAATAGAGCATGGTGGCACAGTCTCTCTTGAGAGTAGCCTGACATCCTGCTTTATAGAGAGGTCTATCACAGGATCATCCTCCCTTCCTGAAGATATCTAATAGTTGATGAGCTGCCCAATCCAAGTATGATTTAAAGATCAGGAACCATGAGAAGAGACTCTTGAAATTGCCAAGTAACAACTAGTCTGGATGAACATACAATTCTTGTATGTCTATCTAAATTGTAGTACTTATTTTGAAATTGGTATCTACAGGCATATATTAACACATGTAAATTTAAACAAAACTTTGTTGCCTACAAGGTGAGAAGGAGACAAGGACTGTTGGTTTGTTGCTGCTGCTGTTGTTGAATATTCCACAATTTGCAGAGAACTCTCTCTGTGCAAAATTTGTGTCTTTTCTTTTTGTGAAGCAAAACGTACAGACAGAGAGGGCATAGAAAGGCTGGCCAATTGATCAGATATTTAAAGGCCACACAACAAGGCAAAGTCATACTGTAGTAATTTTACAGAGCTGCACAATCATTGGGGGTAGAATCAAATGTGAAAACTCTAATCATCAGTAATTGGAAATACCTTCTTGTCTTAGAAGGCAAGGATAAAGGAATTATAATTTCTTGTCCTTGCACCTGAGAATACATGAAGATTTGCCTCCCTATTCTTGATCTTGTTTTCTTTTTAGCATCAATTAAATGCATTCTTCTTTGCTTAGCAGTTTACAATTAAATTTATTAACTGATTGTTGAATTTTTGTTAGTTTGCTGGCTCAAGAGTTTTTATTTCTGTCTGTCTGTCTTTCTTTCTCTCTCTCTCTCTCTCTCTCTCTCTCTCTCTCTCTCACACACACACACACACACACACACACACACACACACACACACACACACTTTGTACTTTTAAATCATCATCTGTACCACCTTAGGATCCCTCCTGGATAAAGGGCAGTTTATACATTTTCAAAATACATATACTGGAATAGAATAGAGCTTCCACCACTTAAATCTAAGATATTTCCAAGCATGAGCTGGGGGAAACTCCTGTCTGAGATCCCAGAAGACCATTTGAACAAGATGGACCAATGGTCTGAATCTTTATAATGTAGCTTGTACTTATTATTAACAGCAGGTATAAAACAACAAATGAAAGGATTTTTTGAAGTAAATTATACTGGGACAAATATTCCCTTTTATGGCCAAGTGCTACCCATGTATGGATATATGGATATCTATATTCAAAATTTGGTCCTTCAGATGTTACTTCAACTCCTCTGAGTTTTGAACCAAGGCCCATTTTGTGAAATATAGCTGATTCCCAGAAATAAGTGTGTTTTTTAAAAACACTTTTAAAAAAAAAGACTGAAAAGGGGAAAGATTGTCTTTGGCAGGTGTGAGAAGTATTTCTATTCATTTGCAGTGCTTCAACTCTCTGTCTTCTTCTACAAATAAAAAGCCCAGTAAGGTTTATAAGGGATTTGACGACTCCTTCATCATCATATTTGACTTCTGCTCAGCAAATTTAGTCAATCCATAATCCCTTCACAAATCATCCTCACGCTGAAGTCAGGTGGGTGGCAATTTTTGTTGCCTGACAGCTTTTGCTTAACTACCAACTGAGCCAGAAATAGGAACATTAATGGAATAAACCCTAGTCATTCCATTAGTCATCATTATTGGTGCTAATCGCACAGCATTTCTTACTTTTTGTTAATAAGAACATCTATCTGTCACATGTGATCTATCAGCATTGCAGGCTGGGAACAGCAGCAATGGCAGAAGCCCTATCACTGAGAGGGTGGGGGCGTTAGCCCCCTTGCAAGGCAGGCTGCCCATTTCTATTAAGGCTGTGTTGGCCCTGAGGAGTTTGTGATCACCAGTGACACGATGTCACTCTTATAATTTCTTTCCTGCTGCGTGGTGTGCTATACCAGGACACTTTGGGATCATATTGGTTGCTGATGATTTTCCAAAACTGGTTCCAATTCCCACCCACCCCAACACTGCCAAATCTTCCTGGCTATATTCTCAAATCATTCCCCTAAAAGGATAGTGAAAAGAACAAAAAATGCAGGGAGATAATTAACGCAAGTATCTGAAGAACAGATTAGGCTTTTCAAAAAAAAGCATCCTCACGGCTTCATAGTAATGGTCTAAATTCAATTGCCAGTCTAAATTAGAATAGATTGATTGAATCAATGGGATTTACAGCCCTATTACTACTGACGTAACGCCTTACCAGTCAAGAAATAGTTCAGGGAGTCTCCTGTAGTTTGCACTAACACCTCCATTTAGATCAGTGCCTTCAAGATCTCTTAGGTTATGAAGAAAAGAATCCTGATACGGTGTTATTAACAGATTGTACGCGGGCATGAGAGGTGGTGCAAAAATCTGTGCCAAGCAGCACAGGTGGCCAGTTCAGATGTTACTTTGTGGAGAAATAAGTAGGTAGTGCCTACATGCACTAATTGACAGATCAAAATGGAGCCAACGGTCTCTGTCCTCTCCCTACAACTCATGGGTGTGCCATTATTGGTGGTTCCCAAGACACTTCTCAACAAATCACGTACAAAATTAGTGGCAGAGTATTACAGCTTCCCCATGGCTCTGTGACGATTTTGTCCACCTGCTTAAAGAAAGATTTAACTTCTTAGAAGTTTGGGATGTGTTGTTATTTGTTTCTTCTTTCTTAAACACCCTAAAATCATGTAACTCCATCTTAATCCCCAAGGAAGTTTTCAGTCTTCCATTCTACTTCCTCCCTCCGCAGGTGGGTGTTCATTTCCCTTCTGATGGTGCTGGTTTGGTATCGCCGTGCATTAGAGAATCACAGGGCTGGGGATTTTCTAAAACTACTGCAGATGTGGCTGATTTTTCTCAATATCTCAATAAAGTAAATGCAAGTGTTGGGAGTTTTAAAAATACATTTTAAAAGAACCTTGAAGATTTCTGGATGGATTTTATTAGATCCATTAGGAATGATTTTGGCTGCCAGGGAGTAAACAATATTTTATGGAATGGAATGGAATAAAATGTAAATTATTTTTTACAAGTTACATCCTTTAAGACTGCTCTATTTAAATATGGTTTAGACATGGGTTTTAATTATAAATTTGAATTATTATATTGATTTCATTGATGGAGAAATATTTTGAACATTTTAAAAATGGGAAATGCATGGGTAATATCATTTGACTTGCATTTTTTTTTAAAAAAAAGGCAAATATGGAGATTAGCTTCTGTGACCCTGCCCTCTCACCCTTTAAACCCAACCCCTTTGGAGTATAGCCCTCAGGCTGCCAGCCAATCTGAAAAATTTCCCTTGGCCCTTCTGAGATCGCCCACCCCTACAAAAAATATTAATCTGCTGAAAAACACACGTGTGTGTTCGTTTGTGTGTGTGTGTGTGTGTGTGTTTCCTTGTTTCGTTATTCGATAGGCCGTCTTTCTCCCAATGAGGGGACCCAAGGCAGCTCACAATATTATAAAGAATAAAATTAAAAACATAATAAGTTAAACATTAAAAACAATTAAACTATAAACTAATTAAAATACAATTGAACAATTAAAAGGATTCTGTTGACTACTGTGAGAAACACCATACTGGACTTGGTGGGCCTTTAGTCTCATCGAGCAAAGCTTTTCTTTTATCCTTACAATTTTTCTAAGAAACCCTAAGGGGCTGTCTGGAGGTATTCCAGAGAGTTTGGGCAGTCAATGCTTGAAATACAAGGAGGGAGAGAGAAAGAGCATGGGTTTGTTTGGAATTAAGATATGTTTGAATTCATTAAGCAAAGTGAAATAGTTTTAGTTCTGCTTGAAAACATGTAGAAAGGCAAGATAGAGTAGGAACCCTGTATTTGCAACTGATCAGTTCCAAGCCCCCCTCGTGGATGCCGAAAAACACAGATTATTGAGAACACTATTTTAATAGTGAATGCCATACATAGGATGCTCTATGTCTCCCTCTAATGGTCAGTTCTGGTAACTTCACCTTTAGAAATCTATATTTCTAGAATTTTTCTTTTAATATTTTTATTATTGTCAGACTGTAGATAAGTGAATCAGTAAATACTGAGCCTGAAGGTATGGAGGTCCTACTGTACTTCCCCATTACACTCTGTGTAAGGAATGTTGCTGGCAGGTCTCCCAAGCATCTTACAAGTCATCTTCAACACTCTTCCAGTGTTTGTTAGGTGTCACCATTATAACCTTGAACAATAAGCAGTAACTTCTTCATACCATTCTGTACATAACGCTGAAGTCATCTTTCATATAGGGTACCTGATCCTGCTACACAAGTTGCAATCCACCCAGACGTTCTGACGGACACTTACTGTTTCACAGTAGCTTCTCCTCAGAGAGTCAGCAACAGGGCCAGCATTTCCTGATTCACCAGTCCTCTTCTTTGTGGCTTCCTAAAGAAATGTTGCTAAAGGTAATAAATAAAGTAATCTTGAATCACTAAAAATATATTGTTTTTTTTAAAAGAAATTTAAATAATAGTAGGCCAGGCAAGGACAAACTGTTGGATTAGTACTACTAGATGTGCTATTACTGCCATGGGACCATGGGAGGGCACTAGGGAGGGCCCTTGCCCTTCCCTCGCAGAATCTTAAGCCGATATTTCTTTAAATGCAGCCAGGTAACATCTATCTTCAAATCAACAATCTGCAGACAAGCTTGACTGCTGCCAACATGCCTTACTTGTGCCTGGGCTGATGGGGGGAGGATGATGGGAGCTACCAGCCACAAGCCAGTAGCTTATAGAATTTCTTAAAAAGGAACTAAAAGGCAACAATTCAGTTCCTTTCCAGAAATATTGCATTAAACTAGACATGGGGACGAATATATAAACGAATCAGGATATTTGTTAAACATCCCTGATTCATCAGATATCCATTGCTTCGTATTCTTGAGGTCCAGAGACTCCAACGAATACGAAGCAGCAAATATAACCCTTTTATATTCATCCCTTTGTTCCCTATCTGCTTATGTCCCCACAGATCAGCTGTTCCTCAGCGGCATAAGCAGAGAGGGGTTTTCCTTTTGGGTGGCTTGCTAAAGCCTGCCCGAAGGGAATCCCACCCCTGGGGCTGGGGGATGGCTTGGTTCTCCTTTCCTCCTTTTCCTATGCCCACACGGCATAAGAAGATGAGGGAAGCCCCAGCCACTGCGGGATCACTTTGATCCTTGATTTCCCTCCTCTTGCTATGCCCTGCGGGGCTTAGCAAGAGGAGGGGGAAAGGGATCAATGCAATCCCGCAGCTGCGGCTGTGGGATCATTTTGATCCCTGCTTTCCTTCTTCTTGCTATGCCCTGGGGGGCTTAGCAAGAGGAGGGGGAAAGGGATCAATGCAATCCCACAGCTGTGGTTGTGGCATCATTTTGATCCCTGCTTTCCCTCTTCTTGCTATGCCCTGCGGGGCTTAGCAAGAGGAGGGGGAAAGGGATCCAAGTGCTGCGGGATCGCTTTGATCCCTGCTTTCCCTCTTCTTGCTATGCCATGTGGGGCTTAGCAAGAGGAGGGAAAGGGGAAAAAATGATCTGACAAATGATGGATTGATTCATTGTTCATCGGGTCACTGGGGTCAATTCGTTATTCGTGGGTCGTCAAGTTTGATGACCCACAAATGAAGACGAAGCACCATTTTGGCGCTTTGTCCCCATCTCTACATTAAACTTTTGAAAAGTAAAAAATAATAATAATCTTGATCTTCGAATTGTGTGCCTTTTTAAACTTCACAACTTCTGATCTACAAACTAGGTAGACATTATGATGTCAGCAATTTCATTCTAGAGAGTTATTAGAGTTAAACATGTACATCTTTTGAGGAAACTTCAGAGTCAAGGGTAGTGTTGGGACATGTTCGAGTTTATGGAGACAAACAGAGACAGTGCCTAGGGCAACCGGCTTTAACTGTGGCTTCTATATTACTTAACTGCTATATAATTAATGGCATGAAGTGTTCCATAAAATTAAATGAGTAACAGAAAATGAAAGTTATAACGCTATTATACTTTAAACCTCAGGCTTTGAAGCAATACTTGGAAAGTTCTGTCTGTAAAACTAACACTCTTAATTTCAAAGAAGGAAGCCAGACTAATATTCTGAGTTTAGAGGCAGGTTCATCAAACAGCTGAAGTGCAACTAAGATATACAGGCACACAGCAAGTGGGGATTTTGGTGTGATGGTCAGCAGGGTCAAGGGTCAGCATCTTCTATGGCCCATATCTCAAGGGGACCATGGAGTGCTAAAGCCCTGGCCTTTCTGCTTTAACCTCTGCGCTGCTTAGTCATCAGCCTCAAGCAAAACAGCCTTTAATTTTATTTATTTATTTATTTATTTATTTACCGCCCATCTGGCAGGCAGGGCCTCTCTGGGGGGTTTACAACAGTAACAAAACCATAAAATAGCAAAATAATACAACACCAGAGTTAAAGCACAAATTAAAATATCATAGATAAAGTGAAGGACAAAGTGAAAAAACACAATACTTTAAGCCAAGGAAGGAGTGAGGAGCAGAAATCGTAACCACTACCATGGTGATAAATTCTGAAATCATAATACAATGTGTATGCAAACACACACACACACACAGACTTATGCACAACAAAGATCAGTAGCATATTCCACTATGTCCAGGTTATTAGGAACAGCATGACTGCAATTCTATGCATGTATTTCTTAAACTGTGAAGTTTACACACCATCTTTCTCTCAAAGAATGGGACTCAACATGGCTGACAATACTACGTTTCCTAGAAAAACAGCTCTGTTGATCTCAGAGGTGCCTGCTCTGGCAACATAAGGCAATATATGTGCACTTTCATAAAATATCTTGAGAGAGCCTAATATTTATTTATGTGTTTGCAACCCCCATTTCTTACTAAATATGTGAATACATTTGTAAAGATGTTACTTAGACTGCTGCAATCACACAGGAACCATATCAGAGAATATACTCTCCTTAATTATTTTCCTCATTCTTTAATTTCCTACATTCTTATATATGGAGAGACAAGTTTACCTGATTCTCTCCCCCACCCCGCATGTATGTGCATGTATGTTTGTCTACTGAGACTATAAAGCCATACAGTGGGCTGCAGTCCACAAAAGTTTATGTGCAATAAAACCTGATAGTCTTTAAGGTGTCACAATACAGACTAAACCCCATTCCTACTTGTTACAAATGGGAAGGGATATAACTTGGACAGAGCAAATGGGGCTTTGCCCCAAAGCACCAAAATTTGAACTGTCCCATAATCTAAAGGTGAATCTACTGATGAATGTTATGAAATTTGCTTTCCTTTTTTTTTTTAACACATGACATTTCTCTTTCTTTTGGGGATCACCACATTCATATCCTCCTCCTTCTTGGTGGTGGCTCATACCCACAGCTTAGGAAAGAGTGAGTGGGAATGGGTGCTTCTTGCCTCCAGTGCTCTCTAAACAAGGTTCATTAGTTAACCTGGTCCTCTGGCAGATGCAATCACCATTTCTGATGGGGGGAGGAGTTGCCCTGACTTGCATCCTTCCTCCACTACAACCCCAGGTAGCCTCTGCTATTGTCTTCAGTCTTTTTCCTCTGAGCGGCAGTGTAGGCTAATTCCAGAAGGAGAAAGGAGTGAGTGAAGGGTAATGGCCAAAGGGGGCTCTAGGGATCATTTGGTGACTGTTCTCCTGTGTTACACATGTTGTGTGTGCTGGTTACTGCTCAACAAAGCTTCTTGGTGGAGTGAAACCCTGTTTTTCTGTTTGTTCATACCCATTTTTGCTGTTATGAAAAGAAAATATTTAAAATGTTTTTGAATAAAATGGCATGTCCATGATTATCCGATTACTAGAATTCTATTTTCACTCCAGAAAGAGTAAAATTCCACCACCACCCTCCACTTCTTGGGCACTGGAAACCTGTAAGAAATGCCCTTTAAAAATCCTAAAATAAGTACTGGCACACCTTGGCACACCTTGGCTAGGAATGTCAGTAAATGCAGGAAAACTGTGAGTTTCTGGGAAGTTGTTAGTCACAAAGTACTTTTAAGTTAAGTTATGTCCAGGTTTTTCAACACTACAGCTTTGTTTAGTAACTGGTCTGTCTTATAGCTATTTTGCCTCTGTCCTAATTTGGAATATGATCAATAGCCATGGACTCTATTTTCTTTTGTTGAGATTCCAATCAATTGTCTCTTCTCAAAAAGCCCTCTTGGGCATCAACATAGGATGTCATGGTAAACAAAATTGTCTTTGAAAAACTATAATGGCAAAATCTAAACAAGGATTCCTACAAAGATCCATTTGCCAGGAAAATGAAATTAAGTGTGAATTTTCTGCAAGTGGTTGCAATGACATGTCTTTAGGAGATTAGGCAAAAACAAAACAAACATAAAGACAAAAACACGGTGGCACCTTAAAGACTAACGGCTGCATTTCGAGGTGGGCTTTCATGGGCATGTCTCCTTCTTCAGAGATGTCCTTAGGAGAGCTTCCCTGCAGCTTTTTTTTTCCCTAGCTAAGTACTGCAAGATGTCAATTGCACAGCAATGATAATAAGACTGTGGTACCTTGGACAGCCTGGTAACTTTGGATGGATGAGAACCAAGTAATTCAAATGCTAATTAGCCTTAAAGCCATAGAATCATAAAAGCATGGAGCTGAGAGTCCCAGGGTTCAACTGCTGGCACATACAAGTTCATGTATGTATACCAATCTATTCATGATCTGTGTGGTTTTTTTATGTTCACGAGGGAGGACTACTTAGCAGGAAGCTGAACCAGATTGACAGGTAATCAACTCAGTTTGGGAGACCAAACCTAAGTGGCAGGAAACCTCTTAAAACACTACCATTTAAGGATTCTTGTGATATCATGGCACATATCTACACTACATAGGTGTATCAGTTAGATAACCTCTTAACTGTCATGGTTCCATCCACAGAATTGTAGTTCAAAGAAGGGCAGTAAAGCTCTCTAGCGGAAAATTCTAAGTACTTCACTGGACCACAAATCATGGGATCTAGAAAGGATAGAGCCATGGCTGTCAAAGTGTCAGTTTTGTTTGTGGGAGAGCCCTGATAGGAAAACCTCCTTTGAATTACCCAAACAGGTGCAACAGTGTTTCCTGCAGGCATTTCAACCCATGTTGTTCCTTTGTTCTCTAGAGCAACTAACCTCTGTTCTCTAGCTTAAAGTAAAATGATTACTAGAATTAATTTAGAAAATCCATTGTCAAGAAACCCTTATCCATAGTCGAGATAGCTGATCATATGCTGGACTGGAGCACATGATATAAGGAGGGGGAGGGCCCCTCCTTATATCCCAAAGCCACACCCTTGAAAGAAATATTAACAGGTTGCGAAGGAAAGAGAAGACAGACAGTCAGGAAATGGAAGATCTTTTCCTTTGGGTTAATAGGACGGTGGAGAAACAGTTAATGAAAAGGACAGGTACAAGCTGCTCTGTTCTCAAATACCCCTACTTAATATTTGTGACAGATACATGCAAACAGGTGATAGTTCTAGAAGAATCGTCCAACATAAAGTGGTATCAAACTGATATTACTCTGCGATGTGGACCCACCCCATTGCAAATAAGTCATTATTCTCTTATGGCTCTCCTTATTTGTGTGACTGAAAGTTCTGAGCTCACAATTGTAGGCCTGGCAATGTTGCAGGATGCACATACTTGCTGGACCTGGTGCAACTGCTTGAGCAACAGCAACAACAACAGCAGCATGAAAGAGAAGACAATTGTGAGTGGGCAGAGTGCTGTTGTTTTAAATTAAGGATCAACTTGTAGCAGATCTGGAATCTGTGGCTGGTATCAAGAACAAGTGGTGAACTGTGATATAGAAACAGTTTTAAAAGTTGACTCAGTGGTATTGTCCTGATGTCATGTCTTGAAGGGAGGACTGATTAATTCAATATACATTGGAAGGTATAAGTGGGCATTTTCATGAGAGAAGATGTCAAAATGTGTATGGTTTAAATGCATGTTTTTCAGCGAGATCAGGAACGGGAAGAAGTTGTTTTCAGAAAGACATCAATCTTCTTTCCAGTTTCTTGAATCTCAGAACTCCATGGAATGAAGCTCGGGGCGGATTTATTTCTTATCAGCCTCTGGCATTAAAAGCAAGAATTTGCCCATGTTTATTATCCTCGACCTACTAGTATCGCATAAAAGTAAACCTTCTGTAAAGTTTCAAGAGGCATTCCTCAAAGGATTAGGAGCAAATTTATTTGTAAGACTGCACCAGACTGTTGTTCTCAAAAAGCTGAGAGGTAGAAAGGAGCTTTCTTTTTCTTCCATAACTCTTCATTGTCATGTAGAAACTTGTGGTTTTCCCCTGCACTGTTGCTTCGGCACCATTTAAATATCTGCAATATGGGTATAATGATTCTGAACCACAACATAGGGCTAAAGAAAGTAATGGCCAACATCCTGTTGCTTAGCATAGTAAACTGCATTAGAGTAAACCAGTTGAATCAATGAGGATTTGGTGAGTCAGCTCCCCTGTTCCATTTATTCAAAGACATCTACTCCAACTGCAACTTACTTTAGCACAGTAAGCTGCAGTTAGAGTAGGCCCATTTGAATCAATAGTATTAACAGAGGAATTCACTCAATAATTCCCATTGATTCAATGGGACCGCTTTAGTGTAATTTACTATGCTAAGCAACAGGATGATTTGAGTAGTCTAAAGCAGTGGTTCTTAACCTTTGTTACTCAGGTGTTTTTGAACTGCAACTCCCAGAAACCCCAGCCAGCACAGCTGGTGGTGAAGGCTTCTGGGAGTTGCAGTCCAAAAACACCTGAGTAACAAAGGTTAAGAACCACTGGTCTAAAGCACTGTGTATTATTTTTGGTCCCATAACATTATGAACACAAATCTATAAGAAAAGAAGGGAAATTACACCTGGATAAAGAATACCCACCCAATTTCACAGTCTCCTTAATAGGCAGTTAAGAATACTCTCCCACTTCTGCAAACTGTGAGTAAAGGGAGGGAAAAGCATCTATCATAATTTAAACCTCTGTAGATACAGTTGAACTTCTTGATGAGCTGTATCTTGCTCTAATCTCCATCTGAGGTCTTTTTTGTTCTGCAATGGCTAGTTTAAGGTCAGCGTGCCCTGGGAGGCTGAAATGTTTTCCAGCTGTTTATGTGTACACCTATATTGAGGTCCAGATCTGGATCACCTACCTCTGGGATTATGCAAATTAACTTGCTTTGTCACTGATTGATCTCCAGGGCTTCACCATGGTTTTTTTTTTTTTTTTAAAGTAAGATCACAAATACAAAAAGGCTGCCTCAGGATGTAACTAGACAGGGATATGTCCCACTGTTTGATCCACTCTGGGGATACGCTGGTCCAATCCTTTTCCTAATGACCACATAACGTAAGTGCCAGTGCAAACCAGCCTGCTCCTTGAGCATTTCTACCCCCGCTTTTTGGGCTCCCTATCAGGGGCTGCTCTTCCTAAGTGTGGATAGAATTACTCCATTTTGGTTCAGCCCTAGCTTGCTGCCTTCAGTTTTCCAATATTTTAAAGCGGCTGAAGCAGTTGGCTTAGTGGGAAATGGAAAGCAGCAACAACAACAACAAAAAAAAAAACCTGGTTAGGGCAGTGTTGATGCTCTAAACCAGAGGTCCCCAAGCCCCGGTCCGCGGCCCGGTGCCGGTCCGTGGCCTGAGCCGGAACGGGCTGCCGAGACAGACCTCCCGCCCCACCCCCCCGCATGCACTCACCCCTGCACAGCCGCGCGTGCGCTCCAGCACGCCTGTGTGAGCGCCGCGCTGCCGTTTGCGCATGTGCACGAGCACAAGCGCACCCAGAGAAACACCGTGCCACCATTTGCGCATGCACATGGGCGCGCGCACGTGCAAGAGGGAGAGCGCACTTGTTCGCGCATGTGCGAGAGGGGTGCCCTGCCTTCCCCAGCTGGTCCACGGACCGAAAAAGGTTGGGGATCGCTGCTCTAAACCATGTTGTAGCTAGGACAGAAACCGCCACCCAGAGCATCTATAGACATGTGGGAGCACCTATGTTCTTACATGAGTGAAATAACCTGGGATCAAAGTGAGGGATGGCAGAACTCCAGAAGACCAAGTGACTGCTCACAATGCACTGTAGCAACAGTATGAGTGGGATATTGCAAAAAGGCATACTCCATACTGCAATATTTCATTGCAAGTCTGACCCGTATATACGAATAGCAATCAACATTTTCCAAGTGGTGCTTTTTATGTTGCCAAAACAGCATCAGTTATGCATAAAAAGGAAGTACAAACAGGCTTACAGAATATTTTTTTTTAAATAGGGAGAAAAAGTTGCAGGAGGACACCAAAGCATGCTTGCTGGGGAAGACCAAGCATGTTCCATATTGACGGAATGTTGACAGCAAAAATAAAGGCGAGCAGGGGGGCAATGAGTAAGATGGGAAGGGGTGATGTCGAAAAGAGCAGAATCATGTTTGGTAAACTAAAACATGGAAAACAACTCCTCTTTTAAAAAAAACATTTTGTGGTAAATCTCATTTGTACTTTGCTATAGGTAAGATTTCCCTGCCATTCCAATGTATCTGCACACTGTTATTTTGGATAAACTCATTTCGCCTTTGCAACAAATATCATTTAAAATAAACATTATCTGCTTCACATGCACCATTCTGGGAGGTTGCTTCATTTGTACACTGAATTTATTGCTTTCATTAACAGTGCAAATAAAAACATGCACTTTCGCCTGTGTGTTTCCTAATTAAAAGGGCCGACAGATGCATTAAACTGCTATTTTTAATGAAGCCCCAACAGATTTTATAGCTTGTAATCACAGCAACCAGGAAGTGACATCACTAGTTGCCCAGGAGAACATGAATTATGCTTCTATTTATCCCAAGAGAACCATTTTGTCTCCAGATAAAAATACTGAAGAGCCATGGAATGATTTACTGCTTTTGGGCCGCAGTTAATTGTCCTTCCAGCCTTTCCATTTTGGGCAATGGGGGGTGGGTGGAACAAGTCGCGCTGGCCGTTACTCAGTGTGTCACGGCAGTTCCATTAAATGAAGGCAGAATTAAAACTGACGTTTGCTACAGACCTCATCTGATTCTGGCTTACCAGGCTAGACAAGGCCCGTCGAGTCCAAACCTCGGCTGCCAGCAGTGACTGGCCCGATTCCTGTGGGAATATCACAAGCATGACATGGCAGGTGGAAACGGGCCAAGAGGCAATCCCAGCATTAATCCTGAATCCCCAGCTTCTGGCACTCTCAGGTTCTCATTGAAATCTTAGGCAGCCTGCAAGCTCAGAACAAGCTCTCCTCTTCAACCTTCTCTCCTCCCACCACCATCTCATTCCTAGCTGAGAGTAGATGCTAAATAAACCTTAAACAATATTGACACCAGAGACTGATCCATGATTCAAGCTGACAGCCTATCAAAAGCCAACAAGAATGGACACTCCCTCATCTCCTAATGCTCAGCTCCACACATAGTGAGAACTTAGTTGGCAGCAAACACAGCCACAGAGAACATTGTGACCCTAAAGATTTGAGCCAGACTGTCTCCCTGCCCTGCAATTGGCTGGATCCATGTGCCCATAGCATTTATGTGATGATTTGCATCTTGTGCTGAAGATTCCTGTAGTCCACCAGACCCTCCTTCATAAAGAACAAGACAAGTTCATTCACAAGTAGTACAGGTTTGAAGCTGATTGTGGGAAGCTACTTTCTAAGTAATTAGTTATAGTGGCAGGGCTGGCAGAAGTAGTTACTTGTTTTTATAGTTACATTTCTACAAATGACTCCTTCCCTTTTTGTTATTCACAAGTGAATAAGATTGATAATTTTAGTTTCTTTTTAAAAAAATCATGTTATAAACTGCTAGTGTGTGGTGCAAAAACACACCTAAATAGCATGGCTACACAAACACATATTGTACCTATAACACTAATTCTTTCTACCAACAACAAAATGTTATAGTTACACCATGGAATGAAGAAAGTTACTCCTGTTTGCATGACAATTAGTATGACCATCTTTTTTAAAAAAAGGAGTTGTGATTTATTTAAAATAGTTTTTTGAAAGAAAGAGTTTCAGCAGGTGTAACTTGTATAGCTCTTCCACAGAACTGTTAAGGTACAGGAGCCTTACAATCTCAAAGTTATACCATGGTGTAAGTGGGTTCATCTCCAACGTCCTGATTCCTCCCGGTCCCTCACCCACAGATAATGAGACATTGGGTTTAACAGTGATACCTTTATTTGACAACAGAGGGGGTTGCTCCACGACCACTTGTAAAGGTCCTTCTTCACATAACAATAGTTGTAACTTGTAAGAATTATCCCAATAAAAACCCAATGGAAGAGTAGAGTTCAACAGGGTGCTCCAGAAAACCTCTCCTGGACTGTGGGCATATGCAGGGGTTGGTGTCTGCTTGCACAGGGACTGCTGCAACAGGGGTGTTGCACCCACTCTCCCTCCAGGTCCTTCTCCTTCCTTCTCCTTATGGTTCTGGGATCCGTTCCCTCAGGAGTCTCTTTCCTCCATTCTCCTGACTCCATCCATCCATCCATCCTCCTCTTCTCCTTTCAACTGCCTTTTCCTTAACCTCTCTCTCCGGCCTCTTCTTCTCTCTCAGCTCTCTCGCTCTCTCCCCTTAATACGATAACCTCATTGGAACCCATCTACCCCTTCTCTTCTCAGTTTCTTCCTTTGTCATCCTAAAGGTAACTTATTCCTCTGTCCAAGGATCTTCTAATTCTATTAGCTCCCTTGTTGTTGTTGTTTAGTCATTAAGTCGTGTCCGACTCTTCGTGACCCCATGGACCAGAGCACGCCAGGTCCTCCTGTCTTCCACTGCCTCCCGGAGTTGGGTCAAATTCATGTTGGTAGCTTCAATGACACTGTCCAACCATCTCGTCCTCTGTCGTCCCCTTCTCCTCTTGCCCTCACACTTTCCCAACATCAGGGTCTTTTCCAGGGAGTCTTCTCTTCTCATGAGATGGCCAAAGTATTGGAGCCTCAGCTTCAGGATCTGTCCTTCCAGTGAGCACTCAGGGTTGAATTAGCTCCCTACCTTCTGGTAACTCCATCTCTGAATTCTTCTTCCCCTCCTCCTGCCTTTCCTCTTCTATATTGCTTTCCTTTCTAACTGACTCTCTTCCTCCTCCTCCTTCTTTTTCCCAGGCGTTTTCCTCTCCCCTTCTCCTGCTTCCCCATTGGTTTTTCTTCTCTGCCTTTAGTCTCTTTGCCCTCTGCTGGTGAAGTGTTTCCCAGCTCTGCTCAGGCTTCCAGACTTTGCATGTGTGTGTGTGAAGGAATCTAACTTCAGAGTCAAGAGTCCAATCTTGATTGGAGAACTGGAAGTTTCATATCCCTGATGGTGGGTCACTTGTGGGAAGGGCAGCAACCTGACCACCTTCCTCACACATGGTAACTCTAAAAAAGGAATTAATTAGCAGTAATTCATTATTTCCACCAGTTGTGTCAAAGTCTGCTTTCAAGCTTGAGATCCACTGATGGCTAGAAAGTACTATTTCAAATTTCCATCACTTCTAAGGGAAATAATTTGAAACTGTTCAGACATGTTTGGGACTGAAGATTCGCTAGCTTGTACACAATTCCCTGCAGTTTGCTTGTTCTGAGATAAAAAAATGTCTTCAATAAGGCCATAACAGCTGGCTGTACTGGAACTCGGAGTGAAAGCTGATCTGTTGAGAAGAAAGCTCATTTTGAATAGCCTCTTGACGTTTACTTAATCTCTGCACTGTTGCTTCACCTCGTCAGATTTCTCTCCCTTTCTGACTCTAGGTAGCAGAGCTGTGTTCACTGAAATGTGATTCAGCCTCAACAAGGATGAGGCGCTGCCAAATTGGGCAGGGGACGCTTTTGCCTTTGAATCAGGTACTGTTCTTTTAGTCTCATATTCTGAAACTTTCCACCCAAAGCAGTGGCCCTTCAGACAAACCAAAGAAAACATTTTTTCCTTTTTAAAAAAATGATGCAATGCCTCAGTGGGGAAAAAAAAAAAAAGTCACTTCTCCTGCCCTTCCACGGAGGAGGAGAGGAAGCATTCAATTTGCCAATATCTGGAAGTGGTGCACTTATTAAGTCACTTCATAATATGGAAAGAGCTGAACCAAATAGGGTTGCTTGTACTCCAATATCCCATTTGCGTGTGACGATCGCACCAAATGGCATATCGCACCTCCACCTAACCCTAAGTGACTCTATTTAGTCTACACCAGCCTGCTCCAAATGAGCCAGTGTAGATGTGCCCTAGATGTATGTGTTACATCTAAACTACTAGTCCTATTACTTGTTATTCCAGGTAATTTGTTACAAGTAACTATCTTTTAACTGTTCACTTCCCAGTTCTGATTTAGTCACAGTCTTAGTTCCAACATTTGTAAAAGGATAGCCAATGGTGTCCTTACTTTTAAGAAACAAGTCTTCTGAGGTGGGGAAATACAGACAGAAAGAAAGGCCTTAGAGAAATGAGTGCAGAGAAAAAAAGCAGAAGCTGCAAAGCAGATGCACCATAAAGGAATTACTTCCGCTCTTCAAAACTGAACAGGGGGAATCCGACAAAGTAAAGATGACAGAAATGTGCTAGGTTTAAACCTTTTCTCTGTTTTTATTTTTGTCGGCCCATTCACTCACATAATTAAAAATAGTTCTCTAATCCCGTGGCAGCACTGTCAGTACACCATTTCTGATGTCCCCATCTGTGGGGGAGAGGTTTTAAAACCTGTTTCATTGCAAAGTATGTGCCACATTGCTTTGGAACCACAGCCTTGGTTAATCCCATGTCTTTTCGACTCACGCTCAATCCCACTTCACATATGGCACAGTTATATTTCAGAACAATGAACAACAAAGCAAAAGGAGCTTTCTTTTTCATGAATGCAGCAAGGAAAAAGAGATAAATATGAATTACTTCACAGACATTTGAGAAGCTCATTTGTGTATTAGGCCATTCTCTTTGGAAATGATCTGGGAGGGATGCTAATTTAAGCTTCCTATTAACCAAAGTTTACTATGAGAGTGGTTTATAGTAGGAGGGGGGGGGTTGTGTTTTCTTTGATTTCTGCCATCACGAGAGGCACACAGGGGAAAGTGGGGGAAAACAGAAGGCCAGAAAGAGCCTCTTTGGTCAGCCCTCCCAGGCTCTGAAACTCTCTGCTATGACAGGCTAGGCTGACTCCCTCTGTTGCCCCTCTGTTTGCCAATAGGCAGAGCAGTTTTGATGCAGGAAGGTTTTTGGCATACAAGCTGGTCTCCTGCAGAAGCAGATTTTACTTCTAAAGCAGCTCATGGACAGAGCTACATTCAGCTGCCCCTAGTCTAACCAGTTCGCTGCTATCCTTCAGATGGTTTTTGCTGTTGCACCAGATTTTTATTGCTGTATTTTTAACAAATAATTTGTTTTATTTCATTTCGTTTCCATGTTACTAATGTTTTCCTTCTACTCTGTATTTCATCATCATTAACCCCTTGAACAGCTTTTTATACAGGAAAGATGGGATATAAATAAATAAAACTAAAATAATGAGGAATAAGTGTCTGGTGGACTTTGGGTTTTTCCTAACATTTATTTGTATTTTTACAATTATGTCATGTATTGCCTTGGTTCTTGTTTATTGAATACACCATTGTCTGAGATACCCCGTGTGGTATAGTGAATAGAGTGATGGACTAGGATTCGGGAGGCCTGGGTTCAAATTCCTGCTTAACCACAAAAATTCATGGGGTGGGGCTGGTAAAACCAATCCTTAGATAGCCCACCTACCCTGAATGCCCTGTTGGGGTTGCTATAAGTGAGTTCTAACTTGAAGGCACATCACAACAACATTGTGGCGTGTGCTGTTCTAGTCATCTGTGGACAAGAGAACAGTGTGTAAATGATAATAATAACAAATAGAACTCTTTATTCCTGTATTTTCACTCATGAATTCATATGTACTGTCACAAATCAGTTACAAAACAATCACTAAAATCCTGTTGCTTATTGTAGTAAGTTGCACTAGAGTACGGTCACCTAATCATATATATATTGTGAGTCAGCTCTTTTTCTGATTTCCATTGATTCAAACAGGCCTAATCTAGATGTGACTTACTATGCTAACCAATAGGGTTTCAGCCGATGCATCAGAGGACCCATTGCAGTTCCCTCCAATGCAGGATTAGAGCTCTCTCTTTCTTCTCAGCAACCCAACCTCTGCCCTGTCAACACTAGCTATAAAGGGCAGCTTGGCTTGGAGTACACATTTTGCTCCATTGCAACCTCAGAGCTCTAGAACGGTGCAACTGCAAGAATGAACCATTCTGTTTGAGCTAGTGGAAGTGGCAGAGGACATTCCAGACAAATACAGTCACAGTGAGGATGGGTGCCCTCCAACAGCAGGCCAATTTTGAAATCCAAGGTAAATCACACCATGTTATCTGTTTTGGCAGGTAAATCACACCTATCTGCCTGTTAACCACCCTCACCAAAATTAGTTTTCAAGCAGAAAAAGAAAAATTACTACTCCTGAAAGCTTCCAGAAGCAAAAAGCAGATCATACGTGTACATTACTGAAGATGTTCTGGTCAGTTCTAGGTCTGAGGGGGGGGAACTGCATTATGGGAAGGATTTATGCATCTCCAGAGGGAGCAACCAACCCAGCCCTACATGTGTACATCTTGCCTGCCCCTGCTGTAAATAATTATTTGCAGTGCTTTCTTGTTTTATATCTTACTTTTTTTAGTAAACACACTCTGAAATGTAATATTGGGAGGATCTGATAATGAAAATGTTTTCTCTTCTCCAGATCATACAAACCATGGTGGTGTCATGGGTGTCACTAGGCTCACAAAGGAAGAAGGACCAGTGCTCCGATTTAAAAACACACATTCGAGTAGGTCGCTTCCTCTTCCAGTTGGGTTTGTGTCTGGAATTGAAGTCTGCCTCTCCAGATCAGACCCAGCAGCAGCATCTAACATAGCAGGGCCATTTCTTTGGGCCCACATGCCTGGCAACCTCTGCCAGGGCTATCATTTTGCCTACCATCCCAGTACTCACTTCCACTTGGGCTCCCAATGGCCACACTAGAATAGCCAGTAGCCTCATTCACAAGTAGGTATAGCTGGCAGTGGTACTCTTAAGGGGCCAGGAGCTGAGGAGCTGCTTCCCTTCTTCACAGGTATCACCAGATAGGCATGTTTTGAAGCTGAAGGTGAGAGGGAGGTATAGCTGGAAGCTGAAGCACTGTCTCTGCCATTGGAGGGAATGCCAGTTCTAAAAGGAGACACTTAGGACAGCCAACCTATGGCTCTGCCCTGGCCTGGCTCAGGGCAAAATGACAGAAGGTGAACGCCATAAGACTAACATCAGAGAGGGAAGGCATGTTAAGAGAGAAAGTTTCAAAATTGTCATTATCACCCCCACACCTAGAGTTGGATTTAGTCACATGTTGGTTAAGGCATAGTTTAGGGTTTCAAACTCTGAGAGCAAAAGGAAAAAAATTGCACATGGAAACATTTTTAAAAACCCACCTCCCACAAAAAATCATACGTTAATTCTCATTTCTTGTTAATGCTATTGAGCCCGGACATGGCTTTCGGCCTCCCCCTGTTTTGATCCAGTCAGCAGCACCCCCCTTGTGTTCTCAGATCAGGCGGGACGTCTGTTGTCTTCATAATTTATGGCAAATCTATATAGCAATTAGATAACAATTATACAGCAATGATCTCTATATAATTGCTAAGCAACAGCAAAGTAAAAGGCCTACCAAAAATATTTTTAAAAAGATAAAGGAGAGGATATTGAAAGCATACCTTGCTGAATTATTTTGGGGATGAATGGGATGATTAATGCCGACACAGCATGGATTATTGAGATGTCACAGTATCTGTTAATGGCCAGTTAAGAAGAAGCGAGTTACCTAATTCTAGCACTACATCTCACCTACAGATGGATATAAGGGTGTAATAAACACATGTAGGAACAGTTGCCATGACTTCATTTGTATATTGTTTTGAAAGGTGTGGCCAGAATCCTGTTACTTATGTATACTGGCATAAGTCAAATGGTGTGAATGGGCAGCAGAGAATTGCTGAGGCGTACATTCCTTGTTGCATAACAAGTCTGACCTGTATATTTTAAGACCTCTTAGCGCAATGTAACCCAAACAGAAAATTGTGGTATTTTGAAGACCGGTGAATATGAACATATTTGTACTACATTCTCTACATTCAATACATCTGTCTTTGCATGGCAATGAACCCTCAAGGGAATATATCAGCTGAAACCCAAATGACATTTTTCATTTTCTAAGCTTTTGATAATACTGCAGTTACACACAAATTTTCCTTTGGGGTAAATGTGGGAATTAATCCTCAGGGAAAACATCTGAGGAATTCTGAATAAAACGAACAAGCATTTCAATAAAGCTCTGCACATACCCTGGCTTGTCTGCCTAAAGTAAAATTTGAAGGAAATTTGAAGATTTCTCCTCAGTCAAAACATAGGAATAATCTTTAAGGATGCTAGAAGGAGTTACTTTGCATGTGGGAGAAAAGTAGAAGGAGATTATGCTTCCTTACGTAACACTTTGGCCAGCATCCTGTTGCATAGCTCCACCTGGGCAGTGAAGGTGACATCACAGGTTATGGCAGATCACTGGTAATTAAAGAGTTCCTTTAAAAAAAAAACAGCAGGATACCCATAAATCATGCACAATGGTACAAAGCTGTGCCCACATCCTGAAATCAAAAAAGAACCTTTTACTTAGTGGTACTCTGCCATGACCAGTGACATCAGTCCCACTGTGCCACCAAAGCTACACAACAGGAGACTTCTGCTGTGTTGCTTGTAGTTGTACTGTTTTGTCTGGCTCTCATTTGTTTCCAACATTTTTATTCATTCTCGGATTGGAATGTGGAGTCTGGAATCTGATTCAATGTCATAATGGCATCAATTTCTCCATCAATTTTGGTGTTGGCTGGTGTCTGGAGCATCTGCTTGGTTTAGCCATTTAGATAAAATCCCTATTCTACCTGTGAATAAATATTTCTGTGATACATATATGAGAGAGAACTTTGCATTCAGTTTTCAGCTATTCAAGTTTAAAAGTCCTCCTTCAAGACTCCCCAATCATTTTAATCAATTTTTCAAAATCTGTTGATATTTCGCATCAAAGGATATGTTTCTCTATGTCAGTGGTTCCCAACCTTGGGTCTCCAGTAGGTCTTGGACTAAAACTCCCAGAAGCCTTCACCACTAGCTGTGCTGGCCAGGATTTCTGGGAGTTGTAGTCCAAGAACATCCGGGGACCCAAGGTTGGGAACCACTGCTCTGTATGAAGATCTTTGAGTATCTATATCAGTCTCCATAAAACACACTGTATTCTGATTTGTTTCCAAATCCAAGACATGGTGTTGATGCATACCTATAAAGGGGGGTGCTGTGGTGGCGCTGCGGGTTAAACCGCAAGCCTCTGGGCTGCAAGGTCGAAAGATCAGCAGTTCAAATCCACGCGATGGAGTGAGCTCCCGTCACTTGTCCCAGCTCCTGCCAACCTAGCAGTTCGAAAGCATGTAAAAATGTGAGTAGATAAATACCGTGCTTCCCCGAAAATAAGACAGGGTCTTATATTTATTTTTGCTCCAAAGAACGCATTAGGGCTTATTTTCAGGGGATGTTTTATTTTCAAATACAATCATGTCATCTTCTTCTGGTTGTTGCACAATGGTGGAGGGTGGGGTTCCATTTAACTAGGGCTTATTTTTGGGGTAGGGCTTATATTACGAGCATCCTGAAAAATCATACTAGGGCTTATTTTCAGGTTAGGTCTTATTTTCGGGGAAACAGGGTAAGTACCACCATGGTGGGAAGGTAACGGCGTTCTGTGTCTAGTCGCGCTGGCCATGTGACCACGGAAACTGTCTATGGACAAACGCTGGCTCTATGTCTTGGAAACGGGGATGAGCACCGCCCCCTAGAGTCAGACACGACTGGACTAAATGTCAAGGGGAATCTTTACCTTTACCTATAAAGGAGGGGGAGTGAACAAGAGGTGGTCTATATGACACCTGCAGCTGCTCTGGCTCTTTTTGTGTCCAGGTTCATCACAGTTCTTGCCGCCATGGCTGAATTTGCAAAGGTAATGGCAATGCCTGCCTTTACTCCTCTTGCTTTAAATTTGCTGCTTTGAACCAACAAAACTTACTTGAAAATGAACAATTCACTCAAAAACAAGAACATGCACGTTGCTTTAGGTGAGTTTGTACTCTTGGAAGCTTAAGAACAAAGGTGCACACATCCCGTGTTCCTTGCTTTGAAAGTCCTGCTCACTACTGGGGGCTTGTTGCTGGGCTACTGAATTTGGGCAGAGGGCGAGACACAGTCAGGTGTAGTAGTGTAGCTGCCAATGGTAGAAATTGTCCCTCCCACAATAAACCACTGAACAGCTTTGGGTCAAGTGAAAGACCATCTCATGTGGACATGCCTGTGGGGTAGATTGAGATAATCTTCTGAAGAATACCATGTGTTCCTTCGCCAACAAAAGGCTGGATTAGCAGGAACACAAGACAAAGCATTTTGTGTGGCAGGAACCTGTTTTTGACATCCTTTTCAAAAGGAGGTGAGATTAGCCCCATCCCTGGTGCTGTTTAGGCAGCCAGTATCTGGTTCCCACTTGTCTTGAAATGGTTTTTCATTTCCAGGAGGTTTTATCGGGTATGCTCTAGCTTATGTAGTTAGTACCCTACCTAGCAGAACATTATACTGAACATAATACATGATCCAAATAAACATGAAACAACATATTTTGTCTTGTCATCCCTGTCCAGGTTCCCCTAGATAGAATTCTGTGCCTAGGTGTTTTTGTTTGGTTTGTTTAATATTAGGCTACACCTTCTTCATGTTATATATGAGTTCTGAGAAAAAGGAAAGGTATAAGTCCAAGACATACATACACTAAGGAAATGCATGCGGGAAACCACCACAGCGGACTCTCCCTCGCGCAGAAATTGTAAAACCAGCTGTATATTAAACAAACAGCAGCTCATTTCCTTGGCTGCTCTCTCTCTCTCTTTCTCTCTCAGCTACATCCATTAAACATAAGATGAGGAACAATCGGGCTGAATTTACATTGTTCATTTTCATTGTTGTATGGAGCAATGCAAATGGCAGTGACTGAAAAGCCACCTGACAGTCATGTGGTTTTTAATCACTGTTTGCATTCCCACGGGCAGGGCCGACCACCAGCTGACTGGTGCTGCCCGAGAATCCCGAGAATCAGCGGAGCCAAATCCCCCAGCTGGGAGGAGGCCCCCTTCCACAATCCCAGCTGGGAGATTTGGCTCCGTCCCCAGCATGGCACCAATCGGCTGATAGTCAGCCCTCCAGCTTCTAAATAAGCCACATAAGGAATCCCCCAGGTGGGAGGAGGCCCCTGGTGCCATCACCCACACCATCTGACAAAACAAGGTTAGTCATGGGCAGGGGGGTGTGATTGGGCAATGGGGGGGGGAGAAAAGAGGATGAGAGGGAAAGGGTGAAAAGGGAAAGAGAGGGCACAGGGTGATGGGGAGGGCACAAGGACAGGTGACTGAGAGGTGGGTGGGTGGGCAAGCTATGGGGAGTACTTTTATTTTATATATTATTTTTAATTCCTGCTATCTCGTATAGTTCTGGATCAGATAGCAGGATTTTTTTTAAAGTGGCAGGGACATTCCCATACATATGTGGAACTGATTCCAAGGAATTGATTCCACATCCATCCCAAAATAAACAGACTTCTGGCAGGGGAGCTGAATACCTCACAGGCTGGGTCTTCTCCCAGGAGGCACAGTGAGAAATCAAACTCCTGACCTCTGGCTCCACAGCCAGATACCTAACTCACTGAACTTTCTAGCCAGTCACTGTTCCTATCCAAAGTGTATTTCTCAAATAAACACAAGCTTTCTTATCTTCTTAGAAAGCACTGTGGATGTGATTCCTTCACAAAAGAGAAAGCGTGTTAAGGCAATCATTCCATGTTTCAATGGACTGAAGTCACAGGTTTACTGTATTGCTTCAGAAGTATTCTCCCACATGTGATTGGATCCTTGTTCAGAAGGGAGGATGTTAAGAATCTCATCTGTTCAGGCCTCCTCCACATGACAAGACATTATGGAGGAATTTTGAAGTTCCATGAGATGCCTCAACTTCAAGTCATACAAGGAACATTATTTTTTTTGTCTCATCAAGCTCTCTGCAATTTGCACAAACTGTCAATGCACAAAACGCATGTCCTTTGCCTCAGAGAAGCCAAACGTATGCAACAGAACCAACTGATTGATTTAAAAAAGAGACAAACAAATCCCTTGAAAGCTTCTAATGCTTAGAAGACCAAGAAAGGACTATTTTTGCACAATTTGCATTATTTCGTGCTCAAGCCTTATTTATGCAAACTTGCTAAAATTGGACAAAAAAATTTCTCATTCTCTTACTAAAAGTGCCACAAAACACATCACACTGTCTCAGGGCAAGAGGAGTAATTTTGAGAGACAAAGAAGGATTTGCACCCCTGTTTTAGAAGTGTATTCTGACATTGTCTTTCCTGTTCTGACCCTGTTTATTGGTTTGTTTATAACATCTGTATTTTAAGCCTATTTGTAGGTTTAATCATTTGGCCAGCTCCACCTTATGCCAGTGGTTCCCAACTTTGTAGTCCAGATGTTCTGGTCAGCCCAGCTAGTGATGAAGGCTTTTCAGAGTTTTAGTCCAAGAACATCCGGGGACCCAAGGTTGGGAACCACTGCCATAGGCCACTCTTTCTCTGCTTCTCTCTCTCTCTCTCATTCTCTCTCACACATGGCAATGCTCGTATTTAAACCATGACTGAAAGCTTTAATTGTGCTTCTTTTGGCCTTAAGATTTTGTCTTTCACTTTTGTTATTTGATATTGTTTTCTTTATTTTTGCAAACTATGGTGGGGCTGTTGTTAGGGCCAAAAAAACAGAGGTTTTGTTTTTTGTTTTTAGTATACATCAAATTAAATATACCATTTACTTTAACTGCTGGAGAGAGATGAATTTTAAGTAGAAAAGACATAAAAGCAGTAAGCTGATGAGAGCAACTATTCCTTCTGCTCGCCTACCTTGATGCTTTCCTTTCCTACTGTTTTTCTACCTCAGCACTTGCCTTTGTCATCCATGGGAAAATGGGGTCTGTGTCTCTTTGTTTACTGTGGGAAAGCACTAGCCATGAATCGGTGCCATTTCTCAATCTCCTGGGAAGCACAGGATGCCTTTGTCTCTATGTGCAATGTAGTATTTTATATCTGTGAAAGAGCATAATTACCAAAGGCCGTATAATGTTCAAATTGAACATTGTTTATGAGCCCAATGGAGTAGAAATAAAGAACAGAACAATTTCTGCTGGTATGTCTCATCTTACACTATGCTTCAGTTGAATTAATGAGTAAAAGAACAGAAACAACGATCAGCACGGTTGTTTAAAGTGACATACAAACTACAACTTAGCTGAAATTCGTCAGAAGAACTTTTATGGGAAGATTTTTGAGAGATAACATTTTTATTCCAACACCATCGCTCCAGCGAGAAGAAGATGGCCACTTTGCCTATTTTCTTGATATGTTTGCCACCATTTACTCATTTAGCAGTGACGATCATTCCCCTCCACCATGCCCCCTCCTGGAATGATGCTAAAGGCATTGTGAAGAAGGAGAAAAGGAGACCAAGCTTCCAACGCAATGGCTACTTCTATTGCTTGCAGTGAGATTACAAAGGAAAGGGGGATTCTTAGGGGAAAAGAAAGAAGCTGTGCTGCCTAATGATTCATAGCCTGTATTGCATTTGAAATTGCAGCCATTGCTCACACTGGGGCTGTGGGCTGATTCAGGAGTTCACTCTTCATACTGGACGTGACGTGGTTTGCATTCCAACCCACCTGCCCCCATCGTTCCTTCCTTCTTTCCTCTGGTTCTGCCGCTGCCAATCCTTTCAATGAGGCACACATTCAGGTAATAATGATAGCCATGGCCCAGCAAAAAGTTGATAGCGTGATGTAAAGTTAATCTCATATATGCAAGAAATTTTTTTTTAAACCACCTACAGACACACACACCATCTTTATAAGAACCTATCACAACTAACTGTGCAAGCAAAAGCCCTTTTGAATTATCCTAACTTGAAAAAGTAGAATCCCTCCAGCAGCAGAGAAAAAAAGCTTCTTTGGGAGCAAAAAGGGCTGGACCAATTCAATTCAGCCATTGTGTTACGTAGTCAGCAAAAAAAATACTTCAAATTCACTCATGTTATAAACAGAGCAAATCCTGTAGTATCTGACTATTTGGTTGCAGCCTATGTGTGTATTACGTGCAGCCAAGTCAAAACTGACTTATAGCAACCCTAATAGGGTTTTCAAGGTAACTCAAGCATTTAAGGAATGGTATTACCAGCTCTATCCTCCCAGTAAGTTTCCATGGCTGAGCAGGGATTTGAACTCAGCTCTCCTGAGTTCTAGTTTGTCACTCTGTCCACCACATCACACTGGGTATCCACCAGGTTTTTTACTCTTACCTTATGCCCAAGTTTTAGTTTAACAGATGTGAGTGTCTATACCTGTTTGGCAGCAGATCTTATATGGAACCAAAGTAATTCCTTTTATAAGTCTCTAGCCATTTACCAAACTCAGTTGTGAAATAATTTATTCAGGACAACAGTTAACAGCTTTACAGTTGATTTAACTGCTCAGACTGGCTGGCTGAATACTTCAGTGAAACAGCTTAAACTTGAAAAAAAGAAAAGATAAGATATCTAATAGTTCTCCTTTGTTACAGTACTATTGTGAGGGTTTTTCCTTTGCGTGCCGTCCCACAAGGAAGTTCTCATTATTTGTTTGTGATTAAGCTTAAATTCCAGTGAAGTGGATTGCATAATAAGGCTGTACAATATTTGCTGAGCTATTTAGACACTGATTTTCTCATGTACTGTTTGGAGAACCACGTTTAAGAACATAAGAACATAAGAAGAGCCCTGCTGGATCAGGCCAAGGGCCCATCTAGTCCAGTTTCCTGTATCCCACAGTGGCCTCACCAGATGCCTCTGGGATCACACGAGACAACTAGATACCTGTCTCCTGATCCCCCTACCCTGCATCTGACATTTTGAGGTACCTTCCTTTTAAGCCTGGAGATTATACATCCCCATCATGGCTTATAACCTGCAATGGACTTTTCCTCCAGGAATCTGTCTAATCCCCTTTTAAAGGCATCTAGGCCAGGTGCCATTACCACATCCTGTGGCAAGGAGTTCCACAGACTAACAACACAAGTGTTTCACTCTCCTATAGGCAAAATATCTCAGTGTAAGGAATTCTGACCATCACTTTAGCAAATCTGATTCTTTCTGGTGCTTCAGTCAGATACATTTTGGGATGGAGCCTGAGGTGGGGGTTGTGTTTTGAAAAATTCCTGAGAAGGCTCCAGAGTTTGCCATTCATCCTCCAGGACATCAGAGGGCACCTGCCACAAAAAGGCCACCACTGAGGCAGACGAATAGGAGGAAAGGAACTGGGCAGTTTTCTCTTATTGGCCAGTTTGCTTGTCACTCAGATCACTTATACATCCAAACCCAAACAAAGAGCAAGACAGTAAGGTAGAAAGCACTTTCCAGGCCTTGGCAGTGTTAGACAGAAGGTGTGTGATTATGTCCATGGGGTCAAAATGTACACACAACGATGTATGTTGTACATTTCCTTCCTATTGAATCAGCATCTTGCTAGGAAAAGAAATTCTAATCAGGAATAAACATATGCAATGGACCTTCTCCACATTGCTATTAATTTGTATGCATTCCTCAGAGTAGAAACAGACATTCTGGATAACCTGTGATTAGGGGGTGATCCTTAAGGACTGATTAGTTAAAAGTCACAACTGGAGCTGTTGAATCAATGGAGATTTGCTGAGCTAATGTTTCTGTAAGTTCCTTGATTCAATGAGCCTACTCTAGGGGTGATTTATTCCTCGATTTTAGTCAATGTGCATGAGTTTCACAGTGTGAACTTCTCTCACCTCCCAGAGGGTGCAAATCGGCTTGCTTTGTTGAGCAACTGGTCCTCAGTGATTTCTTTAAAATCTCATGGCTCAAACATAAAGGTCTTCCCGAATCACATCTCTCCAACACTATTATGCTTTGAGCTTTACTTGTCTGTTTCTGTCCTTAGTGAACAGCTTTTGCATGTCAGATCAGCAGGTATGTTTCATTTTTTTTATTAATTAGGCATCATTGTAAAATTACTTTTTCTTTCATGTTTAAAGCAAACATTTGTGTCCTTAGTGATGGAACATTCTGTATTTTTCCTGTAGAGCTGAAGCACAGACATCACATCATTTCCAATCTAAATTGGGAATCTCTCTTTTTAAGGAGATCCTGGCTTCTGTGTCTCAGTAGAAAAAAAGAAAAGGTAGAGGAAACTGGCATCAGCTTCTTCAGATAATGCACAGCCACATCACTACTGCAACCACTACAAATACGGTTAGCTAATCTATATAATTTATATATATATTATATAACATAACATTATTGGTAGGTTACTTTTACTGTTTAAAATAATTTTGGCTAGTTTCAAAACTGAACAGTTTTTTTCAGCATTTGCTTTCTTTCTGAATATTCATTTTAAAAGTTTCTAAAATTCCCAAAGGATCAAATGAGATTTCAGAACTGAAATTCAGTGAATATGATTCAGTTAATAGGGCAGGTGAAGCGGAGGTGATGAACTTGCAGTCAGATCTTTGATATATAGACAGGCAACTATATGCAGACAACTGTTGTACAAAACTAGTTACTAACTTACTAGTAATTATTTCTCTCTTTTTTTCAGCAGTGAAGCTGTAAATAGATTACACTAGGATGGTGTATTAAAAACCCTTTCTCATTATAATTCTAACTGTTAGTTACTTTTAAGTTACAGCTATTGTGTATCGTTATTTATTTATTTATTGTTTTATTCGTTGTTGGGTTTTTGTTTGTTTGTTGTTTGGTAATCGTGGCTTCACTGAATGGAAAAAGAGGAACATTGCACTGTACTTCTTCCTGTCACTTTATGCACTGTTACAGGTGTTGAGACAATTAAATGTGGATGAGAGAAGAGGGTGTTTTGTACCATAAGCTAATAGCCTGTAATATTTAGTTTGTTCGCTTCTTTATTTGTTTTAGTAGCTAACACTATTTTGTTACTTTTGAGAAATGGGAAAATAAAGACTTCTAAAATTTTGTAGAAATGGTTGTGAGTACATAGCCTCTTCTCATGTTTCTTACTTTGCGATTCATCATATACCATGTTAGCTTTCATGGGTTCAGAAACATTTGCCTTTGATTGCCCACAGTTGTTTGAGCCCAAATTCAGAAATTTCCCAGCAGCCTTCTTGGGAAAATGAGGAAGTTGGTCTTCAAATGGCCTCTGTTTTTTGAGCCAACCCACTTTGCTGTTTCAACCTGCCATGTCTTTGCCTGTTGGCTTTATAAAGCTGTTACTACGCTTACATGGGGACAGTTATCATGATTAAAGATGGACACAAACTAAAAAAATAAATTACCAAATTTGTTCAAAAATTGCTAATTCATCTATTCATATTCTTACAAATCAGTGCCGCAATGAATACAAATCAATGAATTTTTAGCCATTTTTGATTTGTTGATTCATTTGGCTATTAAACGGCCCCCAAGACACCTAGAGACATCAAAATTTCCAGGAGGCTTTATCTCACTCTCCTCTACAATTCCTCAAGGTTTGGTGAAGGTTTGGTTTCAGATGTCTGAGCTATGCACCCACAAAGAGGGGTCCCCCAAGAAGATTCCCCTCCAGGCACCTAGAGACACCAGAATCACAGAGAAGCTTCTAGTGACTCTCCTCTACAATCCCTCCAAGTTTGGTGAAGACTGGGTTTTTCCAAGCCAGCTGCTAAAGGGCACTTTCCTGGGGGGAACCCACTTTCTGCGTGTACAACTTGGATGTCTGCAAACTAAAGGCCATGCCTTATTTTAGTGAGTCAATCCATCTCAAGTTCAGCTTGCCCTCTTTTATATCAATTTTCACTTTTCCTACAATTATTGTCCTTTCCAAGGAGTATTCTCCTTTCATGATACATTCAAAGTAGAATCACTTCAGTTTAGGTATTTTAACTTTAGACAGAGCAAAACACAGCAGCTAGAAAGGTTTCTTTTAATTTTTCAATATATAATTCAATATATCTGTGAAGATTCTCAGTCATCCAGGTGAGGTTATCTGGGAATTGAATCATGGCAACTGGACTTCTTTCTTGTTAGGTTGAAATGTTTCGCTACTCATCTTCAGTCTAAAGAAGCTACTTGGATGAGTAGCAAAATGTTTCAAGTTCAACCTAACAAGAAAGAAGTCCAGTTGCCATGAGTCAACTTCCAGATATATAATTCAATGTTTCTTTAAGTTGCACTGGGTTCCAATTTGTTTAGGAACCTAATGCATAAGGCTACTTACTATCCTTAAGTGCAAAGTGGTTTGGGGTCAGACTATTGAGAGAGCATGATGTAAAACATGTACTTTCCTTTTTAGGTAGGTTTTGGTTATGACTTCCTTTTTTCCACCAAGCTTAAAGCATACCTGTCTGGAATACATTTCTTCACCCACCCACCCCTTATTGTACTGTTGTCCAGTTCTTCTTAATTCTTTTCCAATATTGTAAACAGCATCGGGAAGCTACCTGCATATAAAATTTGCATTTTATATAAATAAAAAAATGTGGATACATTAGATATTGAATACTTTGAAATAAATAAAAAGATTCAAAAATGTAAAAACACACCAATAATTGTCTTCAGATTTAATTATTTCTGTGGGCAGTTCTTTACTTTTTATTTATTTTTCCCAAACGTTCAAATATTTGCCTTCTCTGTGGACCAGAAGCAAATCACATATGCTAATAGATGAGCCCCTTTTTTTAATTTCAAAAGCACCCTAACAAAACTATCTGAAGTACTGATATTTGTATATGTTCGGGAAAATAATGATCTAACTCTCTACCACCTGCAATTCTAATTTGTCATACATACCCCAATATTGCAAGACTATCTTTGATGCTTCCAAACCTTACACATCATTCAGCCCCAGAGATACAATTCATTGGGGAGAAATAACTCCCACCTCAAACAGAGCTTGGAATAGGTCTTAGACTACAACTTCTCCAGTTCTCCAGCGAGTATTTGTGCTGGGCATGCTGGGTGGGGAATTCTGGAAGTTGTAGTGGGGGGGGGGGGAAGAACCTTCCTCTTCCTAGTTGTGGGCTCAGCCTTGTTGATGGATGCCACTGCACTGACTGTATCAGTACCAAGGTGCACAAGCAATGCAAGGACTTACAAATGGACCATAAAGCTCACAAGAATGGTCATCTGGAAAGAACATCTGGGAGGTTGTGTGTGCAGGGATTACCATGGGAGTACACTCTGTATAAAGAGCCTGAACTGTGTGGAGAAATGATTGTGAAGCGAACCAAAGGATGAGTGCTAATGGGGGGGGGGGCTAATTTCATCTCTTAATACCCACCCTTTCATCCCAAAATTATCATTATTACAAAATACGAAGTTGGTGTATGCAAGAGGTTTGATTTTTCTCTTTGGCTCTGTATTCTAACTATTTCTATTTTGTAGCACTAATCTTCCTAACCCAGTGGTAGCTCTCCATTCTGTAGGAGTAATTATCTTCATTTGAAATACCACGATGGACTGGGAGAAAATGCAGTTTTGCCCCTGTTAATAGCATTACCCAGTCCTCATTCTGGATTTATTTGGGAGGGGGCGGGCGGTTGATTTTTATGCCTCAGTAGAATTATAAAAAGAATCTGCCAGTGTTTAATGGGACTTAATCACTCTGAATAAACAGGCAAGCAAAGTAATAAAGTCCCCCAAATTGGATTTATTCCTGAGGAATAATGAAGGGAAAGCACGTGGGAACACCACCCGCTGAATGTCTGTGGTCTTTTGGCTTTCCCTGCCTCTCCATATATGACATAATAAGAAGGGTATGGACTGGGCTTTTTCCCCCTTAAAAAATCTGATTATAGTCCAGGAAACAGGCTTTTTGTCACAAGGATTTATTAATCCAAGCAAGCTTAGAGACAGCACTGTGGATTACATGTGAGGATGGCTGCTCCAGTGCTTATAAGATAAGAAGCTAGCACAACTGCTTCAAACTATCTTTTCAGGTAATGATTTAAAAATTCCTTAGTCTCAGGTTTTCTGGAGTTTTCCGGAAGCCCATCTGCATTTTTCTCCTTCCCCTTTCTTTAGATGGAAATCTGCCTACATTTTAACACTGTCCTAACTTGTACGTTATTTACATATTTTTCCAATGTATGCATTCTCATGCATTGACTAAATTGCACACATTTGTACCTGGTCTCATTTTAAAATGTGCGCACTATCCTGTGCTTGTTGCTTTAACTATCTGAGATGTTAATTGATTTTGGGCCTATCCACAGTCCTAAAGCTCATTTTGTTATGTTTGCATCATGCAGCCAACATGGAGTATGATTACAATTCTAGACAGCTAAATTCACAACAGATTTTACAGACCCAACATAAAGACATAGGGTAAAACGTACATGTGGATGTATGCATATGCTTTTCCAGTTTCTCCTTTCGGCCTGTGTCTTTGCAGAACCACCCAAGTGCTGCTTAATATTTTAATCCTGTGCATGCTTACCTGTGGAGAAGTCGCTCTGAGCACTGTGGGACTTGTTTCCAATTAAATATGTATTGGATTATGATTATCTTTTTTTAAAAACAAAACTCTTGATTGGGCTCATGAATTTTTTTAAAGAACACAAGTTGTACTCAGAGCTGGAAAGTTACCTTTGAAAAGTAAATCATTCTATTACTTATTACAGTGTTTGGAAAGGAACCCACTGTCATTACTTGTTATAGTGAAAAAAAAGTCACTTGTTACATTGCTTCTTGCAGTTTAGGAAAATCCCATCAAAATGCATCGGAAAAAGCCCTTAAAACCCTTGGGGAAGCCCTTGGGGAAGTAACTCAAAAACATTACTCGGGACTCAATGATGTAACTTTATCCTGTTCCGAATGTTTCTTTTGAAATGTAAATTATTACAGTTTCATTACCTAAAAGCGATGAAAAAAGAGATGATGACATTGCTTTAGCATATTATTCCCAAACACTAGTCTCACCTGTATGCCAAGATCGGCAACTCAGTGACTGGGAGTAGTCTTCTTGCCCCTCAATCTTCCTGGTATCCTTGGCATCTGGTTTTAGAAACCAGCAACCTTTCCTCCACCACTCTCTAAGGTGGTGCAGAGAAAAGGAAGCAACAACACAGCACTAGGGTACGCTGCCTATTAACCTGTGATATGCATCTTTAGGATTAGTAATAAAAGACTGTTTCACCTTTAAAGTTCTATCTCTCCTTTTCTTAGTTTGTACACCAGTTATTACACTGTGGGCTACTCTGACATCTGATATGATGTTGTCCAGCAACAGAAGTATGTCTTCAATGAATGTTTCCATAAATAAATGTTCTTTAGCATCAGGGTGCCCGTGTCTGGAACGATACTAACACCAAGCAAAGCCATTCCTAGCACTCTCCATGATATTCCAGAGCTGAACTTTTTTGTTCCAAAGAGGATGCAGGATTCTGCTTTAGTGAAGCCCAATACTGATTAAGTCCAAAGGTGGCCGGATCTGCAGTTTACCTGTGAAACAGTCCTCTTTATTTACAAGAAATGGGCAAACACTGATGTGGTCAGGATGCTGTTCCAGTGCTGGGTTCCCACAGACCTGAAGATGTGTCTAAAAAGCACCCATTGGACATTTGTGAGGAATTTCACCCTCTTACCCTTACTCTGAAGCTTTCTGCTGAACATTTTAAGGTTTAATTAAAAAGTCAATTATTTCGGATGAGCTCATTCTTCTCCCACACACCGCCTCAGCTTTTAAAAATATATATCTCCGCCCCCACAACCAGATTATCTGCAACTCGCGTGCCTCCCAAGAGCTACTGTTGCATAATTGCACACACACACACACACACCACAAATTATGGCATTATAATTAAGGCCACAGATGTTGTGGTTTTATGGCACACTCCACGCAGATTCTGCCTATCCATCATTTGTTTACATGGCTCTCAGTCTGCAGCCATGTTTGCAAATACTTCCAGCCGCCATTTAAATATTGTGTCATTGTTAAGCATTTTGAGCAAACCAGCAACAGTCAAAGATTCATAAATCTGACTGGGTTGTGCAGAAAGATGCAAAAAAGCAAGAATAACCCCTCAAATTAACATGTTTTTTCATTCTGACAACACTTGTGAGCAGATGGTATGTGCAAGCCACCAAAGGCAGCCCAACCCCCAAATTTTGGAGAGGGTCATGAGCTGCCTATAACGCTGGCTTTGACTACTTGATTCAGGTTTATAATGGGACAAAGCATTTCCAGGAAGGATAACTTATTAGCCAACTCCCTTTTTAATTTCTCCTGAGTCTTCTTTTTCTCCTCTTTTGTATACTGTATGTATGTATGTATTCATTTAATGCAGTCATGCACACACAGTGAATGAGGAGGGGGTTGGAAGAGGAGGCCACAGAAATATAACAACATTAATCACTAATTGCAGCTACAGTCATTCTTTTTTTCTTTTTTTCTCTCTTTTTTTTAACCACAGTAACTCAGTGAACTCTGGTAAAACCCAACATTAACAAAAAATCAACAGAATATATTATGACAGTGATTGGAAAAGGAGGAAGGGAAGAAGAGGAAGGGAAAATCATATCCAACCAAAAGCTGGTTGAAAAGCCTTTTGAAACAGTAGGTGTACTTTCTGTCTGAAGACAAATAGGATTGGGCACTTGTAGGTGGTAACAAGGAAATTATTTCAAGGAATCCAGGCTGGCAAAAACACCTTCTTGCGCCTGCCAGTGAAATTTCCCTTAGAGGGAAGGGTATTTGGAGCAGAGCCTTTCCTGACTAGGGGGTGGGTATAATTCAGGCACATTCTGACCTTCTGAGAAGGGTTAATCTGAACATGTAAGGAGAAAATAGGCTTTTCTGTTACCCTGTTTCCCCGACAATAAGACCTACCCTGAAAATAAGCCCTAGTAGGATTTTTCAGGATGCTCGTCATATAAGCCCTACCCCTAAAATAAGCCCTAGTTCAGTGAAACCCCGCCCTCCACCATTCTGCAGCCACCAGAAGACAGGACTGTAAAATAAAACATCCCCTGAAAATAAGCCCCAATGCGTTTTTGGAGCAAAAATTAATATAAGACTCTGTCTTATTTTCGGGAAAACACGGTATCATTCTCCATTTTAGTGCTAGCAAGAATATAAGACCATCTGCTGCATATGGAGGCTTTCCATGAGATTGGGGACCTTAAAGAATCAGGGTTCCCAATTAGAGATGGGCACAAACCAGCAAAATGTCAGTTTGTCTTGGTTCGTGGTTTGTCAAAGTCAACAAACCATGAACCACAAATTTCCCAAGTTTTTCCTGAATAACCATGAATTGGGGCATCAGCCCTATTTATTTTAGAAAAAAAATAGAAAATAAAAACTTAGACAACTTTTTAAAGACAAAAAAAAGTCTTTTTAGAAGCAGCCCAGCTGACTCCTGGCTGGCTGCCTCTGCGCATGTGCCTGCCTCTCAGCTGATAGGGAGGTGCATGCGCAGAGACAGTAGGCCCAGCTCCTGGAAAGGAAGCCGGCTGCTGTTTCCAAAGATGGTGGCGGGTAGCAGCAGCAGGACAAGGTAGGGAGGTTATGGGGCAGTGGGAAGGGGTGGGAGAAAGGCTGGGGGGGGGGGGACAAACCAGGAAGTTCAGAAAATCAGTCAAAAACGTTGTGGCACTGGCCTGAATCAACAAATTAGCCATTTTCTATGAACTTCCTGGTTCATAGAAAGGAGTCTATCTCTAGTGAGGTGACTCCACATGGTCTATATCTTATATATAGGTGTTCATTTGAAGGCCTGGTGTATTTCCAGGTTTTGATTGCCAGTGATAAGTTTTATGCGTGCCAGGAGAGTCTTCTGTTAAAACCATTCAGTTCAGTTCGGTTTTAGCTGAGTTCAGTTAGCTTTGTTAGAAGCTGTCAATTTAGTAAGAGAGTTTTGTTATGGGTTATGAGTGAAATCTGAGCCTAAGAGCTGAGAGGTATTTAGTCAACAGCTGTACTGATGGGTGTCTGTTTTTTTTGGGGGGGGTGTATTTTTTTGTGTATGAAGAAGCTGTGAGAATATAGTGCATATTCATAGGCGTTGTGTAAAAGCGAGCATCCAGATAAAGAATGAGTGGGAGTAAGAGAGAAGTCTGTTTAAACTGTAGGGAAAGAGAAAAGTAGACTCCATGTAATTATGTAATGAAGGAGTTTGGGATGGTTCTCATTTGGTGGTGGCACACACTGGGTAGAGACAATGGGCCGAGTGCTTATGTTAACAGATGATAGTGGGAGTCTGCATGTTCTGGCATTCACTTTGTTAGGTGTGCAGACACTGGCCCCATCTCCCTATGCATATGGATGATCCAGATGGAACATGTGTCATGTGGGCAAATGCAAATTAGGTTGAGATCAGACAAAACTCCTAGGGATCTTTCTGAGTTTTTGTACTGTGAAAATTAGCCCGTCACACTGTGGTTTTAGCTGACTTTAAAGTCAGTCCCTCAGAATAGGTACTTCAGATATTTTGGGTTATCAAGGTACATGATTATTTGGCAAACTGTCTTCACATTTTTACATTGCAAACTCTCATGCAGTCCTTGAATCACAGGCACTGTCCTAACTAAGAACAGAGGAAACCGTCTACAGTGTATGCTGTAGATGGCTGTGACTGGAAGCTCTCTGGTTCTCCATTGGTCTTTATACAGAGATGACTAGCTGCAACTCAGTAGCACCTGGCTTTATGCAGCAAAGCTCAGGTTCATTCTCTTCCACCACCTATTTTCAGAAGGGGTCATATAGAAGCTGCAAGGAAAGTCTGAGAGCTAAGGGACCCGTTGGTCAAAATAAGTGATAGTGGGCTGGATGGACAAATGGTGTAAGGTGACTTTCCCTGATTTCTCTCAGCTGGTTCATATGTGTACATTCAGTCTTTGATTTCTGTGTACTTCTGCACTCACTGTTCTCTCTGGTTCACCTATGGCTGCAGTTCATGAGATTCCTACGCACTAAGCAACAGGACTTTGGCCATTATCGTCTCATGATGATAATTCATATTCTGCCTTTTTGCCACAAATTGTATTCACATCTGAGACAACGCGAATGTATCCATAGATGTGAAACTAGATAGGAAAAATTGAATAGCAGAGGGAGAAGAAGGGCACAATCTGAACTAGCCAAGATAAATGAGAGCTGGTTGAGCTGACAGTAGGCTGGCTGAAACGGTGCTAAATCCAACTGCCTCCCAGCCAAGGAATGTTGGAAATTACTTAGGATACTCCTAAGTGCTGGCATAGCTGCTGTAAGTCTGAACTGAGAGGGGTCTGGATCTGGGGCGACTAAGCTCCTCCCCCAATCCTATGATCCATTTTTGGTTCTTCTGCCACTGCCCTCAGACAACACATATATGGTGCCAGCAATCTGAAGTTAATTAGCACAAGGGCAGTTGTGCCATTACAGGAAGCTTCCATCCATTCCAAACCCATGAGGGGCAGCATAACCTTGAGTCTGAATGGCACTGTGACTCAGTGACACAGAATGAAGGCACAAAATGAAGCAGCAGCAACCTGGGAATAACAATCTTTTAAGTTTTGGTTGCTGAATAAAGGTCTTTCATATAATTCCTCCCTGATTTCTTAGTGGTTGAAAACAGAAGCCATGAACTGATATGAACATTCTGTCCTTGGTGTCATATTCTAAATCGTGAATCAGCCCTACTGATTCATGCAGGTGAATTATAAGAACATTTGCCAAGGAAAAATCTTGTGTTGTTCGTCTGTCTGTCTATTTACAGCATTTATATCCTGGTTTTCAGTTTCAAATAAAATTCCCAAAGCTGTAGGAAAGGTGTCTGGGAGTACAAAAGTTCTGTCTATAACAGTACAATCCTTAGTCGAAGATGAGCCAACTGTAGGAGGATAAAATTAAGCACAAGCTTCTTCTGCTGACAAAAATCCACTTCTCTGGCAGAACCCTCTTCTGCCTCTTGATTTGCCAAAAGAGCCATCTGCCAGGAGAACAGCACTGTTGGCTAAGATCAGTCCACAAAAGAGCCAAAAAAAGAAGTGGAGATAGGGCCCGGCAAATGAGAAGCCGGATTATGCCAGATCCAAATTTCCTTAGCTCAGGGACCCAGCCACCATGCCAGCATGAAGTCTGGCCATCATGAAGGTAGCCCTAAGTCATTTCAAAGTATCAGATTCAGAGCAGTTTGGATTCGATATAACTTCTGCTTTCCTACTGCAGGCTCCGTTGGCTTTTGACCATCTTGTCCACTTAGGAGTGCGATCTAATTCCATATCTCTAATGGCCTATCACAAATGCACGCCATTAGTAAATGTCAGTGTAATTTCATCATGGAGCAATGAACTTCCATGTCTGAAACTCTTGTGTTTTGGTATGCCAATGTGTTCATGTTGGCCTTGAGATCCACAGAATTTCTTGATCAATGAAAGGAGGCTACAGTGGCATGTACCTTCACTCTGTCCTTTTCGATAACAAGAGAATGGATCTGTGCACAACAAAACGTAATCATGAAGTTATTTGCCTTCCTCAATTGAGAAATCCTGCCAATACTTTATTTCAGATAAAACCTTTGTCCTTGACTGAGGCTACTCCTTTTAAACCTCGTGCAGGTTTTCCAGTAAGCATGATTTAAAAAATGTTGGTGCAGACATAGTGACTGGAAAGTAAACAATATGAAAAGTAACACTCTGGGATGGAAAATTGTATGGATAGTATTGATAGTGCCATGTTATTTGTCTGGCCATCACAAAGTAAACAAATGTACTCTAGTATTTTCCATTAGTACAGAAAATGGACACTCAGCTAATAAGTGCAACCACATTTTTTAAAAAGTCCCATAGTCACAGGGGCTGGGTTTGATGATCTATCGAGTCCCTTCCAGCTCTGCAGTACTAAAACTTGAGCGTCAAATCAAAGTGCCCACCATCTATTGCTGTTAGAATCCAATGCACTTTTGGAAGCACTGTTCTAGTTTCTAATTTTCTCTAGAACTTGCTAGACAGCAGATTATTCCAGAAAGAGTTTTGATAGATGTTGTTGGTCCAAATGGGACATTGGCTAGGACCGTGGAGCCTCATCATCATGCCATATGGATAAAGACTATATCTTGGAATTTATTTCCATTTGATTATGTATTGCATTCCCACATAGTTCTATCCAGGGGAAGGCTGGGTAGCAATATTGACTTTCATAAACGTTTGTTCACTTTTAATGTTCCTGTCCATGGAGAATGTTGAGGAGATCCTTTGCTTCTGGACCCTCATATGGAAACTTTAGTGAGGCCATCAAATCCTTATTAAATACAGTCAACCCTCGACTTACGAACTTAATCCGTTCCGGAAGGACGTTCTTAAGTCGAAAAGTTCGTAAGTCGAATCAGCATTTCCCATAGGAATGCATTGAAAACCAATTAATCCGTTCCGGCTGTTTTTGGTTCTTAGGTCGAGGGGCGGTTTGTAAGTCAAAGCATTAGTTCCCATAGGAACTAATGCAAAGCCGGTTAATCCGTTCCTACCACTAGGGGCAGAATTTTTTTTATTTTTTTTCCTTTTAACCTAAGATGACTTAGGTTTTAAAAAAAGGAAAGAAAAGAGGGAGGGAAGGAGGGAACAGACAACTTTTCAACAGAACACCTTGAAAGTTCAAATTTCGTGCTTTCCCCGCCTCCCGCGCTTTTTTTTCCCGGTTCGTAACTCGAAGCAAAGTTCGCAAGTCGAGGCTATATTTTTCTATCAGAGCAGTTCATAAGTCGAAATGTTAGTAACTAGGGCCGTTCGTAAGTCGAGGGTTGACTGTATTAGTTACCTCTATTTGTATCTAAACCTTCCAAGGTAGACCAGGGATAGTCAATATTGAAGGGTCCCAGGGTCACACTCCAACCTCAGATGGACCCCAACAACACAAAAAACAAATATTGGCTCCCCGAAATGGCAACACAGTTTCCCAGAAGCCTTTGGGGACACAATTTACTATTTTTATCTAATTTCACCCCCTGGGGTTGTTTTATGTTTTTTAAAAAACATTGAGGGAGTTGGATCTCTTGGGCCTCCATTGGGTCTGCATATACAGCCATGGCCAAAACTATTGGCACCCTTGCAATTCTGTCAGAAGATGCAACCCTTCTCTCAGAAAATTGTTGCAGTTGCAAATGTTTTGGTACTCACATATTCATTTCTTTGGTTTGCCTTGGAACAACACAAAAACACAGAGAAGAAAAGTCAAATCTGATACAATCCCACACAGGAACCCAAAAATGCACTGGCCAAAATTATTGGCACCCGTAACTGAATATTTGGTAGCAGCCCCTTTGGAAAAAAATAACTGAAATCAGTCGCTTCCTGTAACCATGAAGGAGTTTCTTACACTTCTCTACTGGAATTTTGGACCACTCTTCTTTTGCAAACTGCTCCAGGGCCTTCAGATTTGAAGGATGCCTTCTCCCAACTGCTGTTTTGAGATCTCTCCACAGGTGTTCTATGGGATTCAGATCTGGACTCATTGCTGGCCATTTCAGAACTCTCCAGCACTTTGTTTGTAACCATTTCTGAGTGCTTTTTGAAGTGTGTTTCGGGTCATTGTCCTGCTGGAAGACCCATGACCTCTGGTGGAGACACAGCTTTCTGACACTGGCCACTACGTTGCACCCCAAAATTCTTTGGTAATCATCAGATTTCATGATACACAGTCAAGGCATCCAGTGCCAGAAGCAGCAAAGCAACCCCAAAACATCTTTGAACCTCCACCATGTTTCACTGTAGGGACTGTGTTCTTTTCTTTGAATGCCTCATTTCTTTTTCTGTAAACAGTGCCATGATGTCCTTGACCAAAAAGCTCTACTTTTGTCTCATCTGTCCACAGTACGTTCTCTCAGAAGGATTGTGGTTTTGTCACATAAGTTTTGGCATACTCCAGTCTTGCTTTTTTATGCCATTGTGTCAGCAGTGGTGTCCTCCTGGGTCACCTACCATAGCGTCCCTTTTCATTCAGATGGCGATGGATAGTGCGAGCTGACACTGTTGTACCCTGTGTCTGCAGATCAGCTTGAATTTGTTGGGAAGTTAATCTGGGTTCTGTATCCACCATTCAAACAACCCTTCGTTGTAATTTTTCAGTAATTTTGCTCTTCCGTCCACGTCCAGGGAGGTTAGCTACAGTGCCATGGGCTGTAAACCTCTTGATGATATTGCACACAGTGGACACAGGAACATTAAGATCTCTGGAGATGGACTTGTAGCCTTGAGATTGTCGATGTTTGTCCACAATATTTTCTCTCAAATCCACAGACAACTCTTTACACTTTATTCTTTTCTCCATGCTCAGTGTCACACACAACACAAAGGTTGAGTCACTTTTTCTCTATCTTAACTGGTTGCAAGTGTGATTACTATATTGCCCACACCTCTTACTTGCAACAAGTGTGTCTAAATACAAATTAAAGGAGCATCACATGCTTGAAAAGCAATTATTTCTTACAATTTAGACAGGGTACCAATAATTTTGGCCAGTGCATTTTTGGGTTTCTGTGTGGGATTGTATCAGATTTGACTTTTCTTCTCTGTGTTTTTGTGTTGTTCCAACACAAACCAAAGAAATGAACATGTGAGTACCAAAACATTTGCAACTGCAACAATTTTCTGAGAGAAGGGTTGCATCTTCTGACAGAATTGCAAGGGTGCTAATATTTTTGGCCATGACTGTATGGCCTGCAGGCCACATTTTGCCTAAGCTCATGGTAGATTACATGCTATACCACACATGGTCAAGTAAGCAGGTTTGAGGAGGGTAAGTATGAATCTAGGTTTTCACAGAAAGGGCAGGCAAATCTGAAATTTAGCTCAGTGTGTTTGTCTGTAACATCTACTGAAGGTGAGACAGGGTGAGAGGAAGCAGTGGGCAAAATCCAAAGCTGTTGTTCTGCTGACAAAATTGTTTCCATCAGTAGAAAACAAAAGGAAATCGCTTGCCCTCCACACACCCTCCAGTTACCCTCAAAACCTCCTCTAGGGAGCTGGGAAATCCCCTGGAACAAGTTTTCAGATGAGAGGCAGAAAGTCTTGTTTTGATTAGCTAGTCCTGCAACATGGCCAGTCCTGCAACATTTGGATTAGGCAAGTGCTAGTGTAATTATATCTAGATTTATTAAGCCCCATGGAATGAGGCAAAGTTTACTCCCAAGGATGCACATGAAAGTTTCAGTGCCCCCCCCCACCAGAGTTCTGCATACAATTTGCCTGTTGATTTTAAAAAAAGAGAGAGAACTTCCATCAATAAGCTTTAGCATACACTTGTTCTTCAATGCTATATTTCCCATTTGGCATAACTTGTGGATAGAAATCAGAACATGCATTACTGAATTTCCTGGCTTGCCCTGAAAATGAGACCCCCAGTCATTCCTTCTTTCCACCTGCCCTCCCCCGCAGTGTTTGCCTGTCATTTTGTATAAGGAATTGTGCCACTCAAATCCCTTTCCAGGGAGTCTTGTGCAGAAAATATGTTGTTTTGTGTAGGAACTTTAAAAACTTTGTTCAGCTGGGTTTTTCTTCTGAATAATAATAAAAAAGTCACCATAAAACATTCAAGAAGTCCCACAAGATTTCTTGCAACATTTTCCGAACACATATACACACAGACACTTGCAGAGGAAAATCTCACTATAAGGAGAAAAAGAAGATATTTTGTCTTTTCTTGGTTTCTTACTTGAGAAGCTATGAGATACACATCCCTGCACTTAAGTTCTTCACAGCAGAATCTTTAGCATTCAAATCTGAATAACCTCTGTTAACACTGGTATGAGGAGATAACTGTTTCTCGCAACACATTTTATTCAGTCTTTTCCATAGCAACTGGATCATACAAATCAGATGCTATCATATGAAAGAAAAGTGGATGTAATTCTATTAATAATTTTCAGCAGTGAGCGTAAGTTAAGATGTTGGCCTAGGCATTTCCTGTCACACATCCATGGTATGACTTAGGGTGCAATAGGAAATGTCAACTCTGACTTTTTGACTTGTGGCCATTCACCATGGAAAGTTACACCACTGGTGTTACACCAGCGGAAAGATACAATAGAATTCTGCCCAACATTCCTTTAATCAATCATAGAATCACGGAACTGTAGAGTTGGAAGACACGCCAAAGGTCATGCTGTCCAATCTTTGACGAGTGAAGGAGTCCATGGATCTGGTTCAGCTTGGTCATAAAAGGAAACCCATTTAAATTGACAGGTCTTAGGTTACTCATTGTGACTAGGTTCGTAAATCAGAAACTTTACAGTGCAATGCTTCTGGAAGTGAAGGACTGGATGGCTGCACACCATTGTCCATGGGATGCTTGACTGGTATAGTTACACCATGCAATTTATGCCCCACCACGTGTACAGTAGAAGATCTAGCAAATGGCCAAGATAATGCTATTGAAGTAGCCTGCTTATGGCCAAAAATAGTCTAATTATCTTAACATTTCAGTTTATTTTTAATTTTGCCTATATTTCATATACATCCTTAATTTTAAATTGTGCAATCCTCCGATATGGATACATAAAGAGAGGGTCATAAGTCCTGTCTTCATTGATCCTTATATGGTAGCAAGAAATATTAAAAAATATTCTCAAAAGTATAGAATTAATTATCTCTTAATTATGCCTATTATCTTGCAAAGCTCTTGTACATGCAAGGTTGTATCTCCAGAATTTTCTAAAGTTTTTCTACATATTTATTCATTCATTTTATTTATATCCCACCTTTCCCCCAATAAATATAGTCAAGACAGCTTACAAAATATTTAAAAAGCAAATAAAGATAGAATTGCAATAGGCTGAAATATTAGAAATGTTTGCATGTGTATATATTCAATATGTACAACTTTCTCTTTTCACCATGTGACTCTCATACATACAATATCAAAGCATCACACCACCTATTCTTCCTTTACAAAGAATATTTTGGCCCTAGATATAAGCAATTTTACATCTATTCCTGCTCTACATCGACTCAATTGCAGCAAATGTCAAGATTTCTAGCAGTCAGTTTGTTATCATCTCACATATTTTCATCAGCCAGTACAAATATGGCAAACTACATCTTCCTCTAAAAATAGTAGTGTGATGTTTCAGCCATGGTTTATTTTATTTATTTATTTTTATTTAAATGAGTAAGGGATGATACAGCTGAAATGATACTTTGATGACATAACAAAGAACATTAGAGGTCAGGCCAGATTAATTTGCTGTGGGATCAGCTGGAGAATATTAAACCTCTTAGCTGTAATCCTTTGATAACCAGTCCTATAATGTAATCATCAGTGTACATCCAATAACATCCATGTTAATTACTTTGGAATTATGTGTTTGCTATTTAATCAAAGGTAAAGTTCGGGGGGGGGGGGGAAACAAGTAAAGAAAAATTAAAATGCTACACTTGGACACCAAGAATAGCCGAGAAAAGTGTCAGTTTATGATCATGACATTCCAGGAAAGTTACGTAAAAGCTACGATTGCAGAAAATGAGCAGCCACAACACCGGGGTGAAAACCAATTTTGAAATGCATTCTAAACTAATTCAACAGCATGCTCAAATTGACTTGAAAGTCTACTGATATAAAAACGTATATTTTCTTTGAAGTCGTGGCAGGAGTGGTAGAAGTGAAAATAATAATATAGTGTGAAAGTGCTTCACATGTGTTATTTCAAAAGTTTATATTGGCTTTTCAAAAAAAATCATTGGTTTAACAGCAGTGACTAGACATGTGAGCTTAGACATGGCTGGTTCACTCATCTCTTGGTAGCCTTCCTGTCATCCTTGGTCATCCTCCCTCACGCAGACTCACGCAGGTCTCCGTCAAGCTCCTGTTCTTTCTGTTGTGCAACACTTTCACTTCCAATGTGGCAATAATAAACACTAACTTGTTTTGCAAGGCTGTGGTAAGGATGACCAAGATAAGGATATTTAATGTTTTGAGCACTTGAAATGTCTTAGCTACTAAACCAAAAGTGAACTCCCATTCAGCTTTATTGCTACAACTTAGTGCACTTCTTAGCCATATCTGTTTCTTTAACTGTTTTGTAAGCGATGTGCTGTGACAAATAAATCAATCCATCTGCATTGAAAACAGCAAAAGCCACAAAGTGGCATGAAAATCCTTGTCAAAATACATATTTAAATATACCGGTACTGCAACCTGACTGCTGAAAAGTAATGAATACGGAAACAAGTTCCCTTGCACACCAAACTCTCTTTGCAACTCACGAAACAAAATAAAAGTTGTGTGTGTACACGTCTCTAAGCTGGTCAGCTCATCCTCTGTTAGAACAAGTGACCAAGGTATGAAACCAGGCTCGTGACTGTGTTACATAAACGTGAAATCTAAGCAACGTGAGACTTAGAATGCCAGCTCCAGTGGAATTCATGGGAAGCATCTCACACTTCACTCACCAGAAACAGAGTGCTGATGCCGGGCAGCCTAGAAAATATTATTAACACTTCCAAGGCCACAGAATAAGTTTGGCAAGCCCACTCTGTTCAGTTACTGCATGCTGGCAGCTGGCCAGCTGAATGAACACTTAGGGACACATTCATCAACACTAATAGGGACACCATACTCCCAGCTGGAGATTGGGCTGCTCCTAAAAACATTTTAAAACAGGAATGGGTGCAGAATTTATGATTATTTAAATGTCTATCCTGCCTTTTTAAATGCATAACTTGTACAGTTAATCACAGTAAAATATAATAAAAATATAATATAATAATGTTAATACTTTTGAAAAAGCATATCACAAACAAAATATTACATAGAAAGCAGATTTGGTTTTTTTTCAAATTAAAAACTTTGGGACTCTAATATATCTATCCACAAAATCTTGGTTCAAAGCCTGGGGAAGATGAATTATCATAGAAAGCTAGCTGTTTGCTGTTTGCATTATTGTTTAGTGGTGTAATAAAGATATCTGTTCCTGCATTTGTTTTTTGTTTGTTCGTTTGTTTTTTCAGTATTTTGCATGAAAGATCCTGTCTTTAAGTCCACATTATGACTCATTCCAAGCAGTAACAGGAATGGGAAAAGATTATATCATATTAAGCCTCTGGCATTTTCAGGCTTTATGCTGACTCAAAATACTTATCCAAACATGATCACTGAGGATGCGAGAACTTTTCACTCACAGACCACGAATTCTGCTGAATCAGTCCTTTAGAAAAGGAAGTAAACTGGAAGAACCACCAGAAAAACCACATTGTGCAATACTTATTATTGAAACCTATTAAGATTTTTCCAAAACTAAATAGGAAGAATGGTGAAAGGGAAGAAAAACCAAAGGGATCTCCTTAACACTGTCCTTGTGTTGCTAAAACCAGTGAAAACTAAGTCACATTATCTTCTGTGGGAAGCTATTGCTTACATTAGATATTGAATTGTATGCATTAGATATTTAAAAAATCAATAGACTTGTCAGGGTTGAAGGGAACATTATTAACACTGCCTGCAGAATGAATAGAGAAAGCCCTATCAGTGTTTCCAACTGCTAGGAAATGTTGACACATTGGTGCAATATTGAGAACTAGGCATTTCCTTGAATTGCAATAAAAATAGAAAGTTATTGTACTTCCAGGATGCCGTTGGTTTCTGCAGCACCCTATCAGCACCATATCAGCACCACGATGCCCTTGCAGATCTGTTCAACACTTTCTCCTTTTTCTTTGCCATACCTTTTGACATTCAGCTGAGCCATTTCTTTGCCCCGTTAGTTCCATTTCCCCTTTCTTATCCTGCTACTAGGTTTGGTTATGAATTAGCAACTTGAACCAAGCACTGAGGGTACAAATCACTCTTGTAAACTCTAGGTAGAAGGAGGAGCACAGCTGCTGGTAAAGTGGCCCACGTCGAGACATTTTTGATTACACTCTGCAGAAGAGGTCTCCATTATGAGGCTCTCTGGTTGCACTGGTGGCAGAAGGGCACTTGTATTTTGTAAGTCTCCACATGTACACAACGGGCTGTACCCAGTGTTGTCACTGCATGCACAGAAGCAGTTTGTCCTGGACAATATGGATCCTTCCTGTAGTTCCTCCCATGGGCCTTAAAAACCTGATCAAAGGGGCTGGAAAACCTACAATTATCACTAGTGTCCCACTGGATTCAGCCCAATGGTCCCGTCCCTTCACCAATAAATGCCAATAAATGTCCATGTACATAACACGTCCTCCAAATCACTTTGACACTGTGGTCAAAGTCCATAATTTCACTAGTGGGCACCTTCTAGCAGGGTGGGACTTCACTCTCCTTCTTGTCCTCTTACCCCTGAATCAGCAAACCTATGTACAACCCTAATTACAATAAATATAGGACTTTCCCCCATCCTGCCAAATGCAAGCACTCCTGGTCTGTGTTACTTTGTTTGTACAGGTTATTTATCTAGATCTATTGATGTTCAGTGCTTGGAGTATAGAGGAATTGGTCCCTTCATATTTCTCATTTACAGAAGGGTACATGGGAAATGATTTGACCAAACCTGAAGCACTTCATAGTGGTATTGTGAATTTTATTAAGGGCCTCCCACACCCTCCCTTGCATATTTTCAGCACTGCTTCTGTGCTACAAAAGGTCTTCCTTCCAGGTGTATGATATTATCAAGTCCTTTCTGCCTTGTCCCCCACTTCAAGCACTGTCTCCATTTTGTTCCTATCATATCTCCAAGCAACAGCATGGGAGGAGGGAAGCACTGGGCAGTGGCACCCATGCCAATGGCTGACCCAGTACTAGAGGCTAACACGTCCCAATTCCAAAACAACACCCACCCACCCCCCGACAAATCTGTAAAATGAGTCCCAGAAGCTTTAGCACTTGAGTGACAGATCATAGGACTTAGCTATTAATAGCACAGGGTACATAAACTTCAGTGGTCTGTTGATAACACTGTAACAAGGTCTCATTAGAGTAAATGCTAGTTCCATTTATGTAAGTACCTTTAAGAAGCAAACAAACAGCATGCCTTTTCTTGGTAAACTGATTCCATTAAAATTTTATTCCCATTATATTTCCATCACGCTTGTGCAGCTGAGTGGCAACAGAGAAGTATAAATTGATGACAACAATTATAGGCATTCCAATTCCTTGCACTTGTATATTGTGATTCTCTCTCAGAAGGTTATAAAAATTTTACTTGAGTCATTGTAATGCTCTGCTAGGAGCATGTCACATTAAAATTGTTTTTAATTTTGTTTGAACCAATTCATATTCATTAGCAGTCTTGCTAATTGTCCCTCCTCCTTCCTCTCTTTTACTGTCTTTCACACAGTCAAAAGGTAGACAGTTATTACTGATTCAAGGTGTTAGCATTTGTGTTTGTTGTTGTTCTGGACTGTCAAGTCAAAACATGTGGGAAACATCTGCTTAAAGGTTGTAGCTGCATTCTGTTCCAGTGACGTGCATACACTCCTGGCAGGAAGCGGCAGCTGCCAGCAGGTAGGGTAACCCCTTATTCTGCCCTTTCGCTTAGAGGTAGAGCATAAGATCAAAGGGTTATTTTAGCCAATCCTGGTTACGATTAGGTAACTAGTATCCTATCTGTCTCTTTCACAACATACTATGTAAATCATGCTAAGTAAATAAAAGAGCTCTCAGGGCGTTGCCTGTAGGCTCCGCTGGCTCGGACATCTGCTGTCGACTCCTTTGTTCTCTCTCTAAGGCAATTAGCCTTCCTTTGTTCCATGATCACCCACAAAAACGGACTTCTAGCAAACCTAATAGAGCTTTTAAGATAAGTGAGATATTTAAGGAGTGGTTTTGCCAGTTCCACTCCCCCAGTCAGTTTCCATGGCCAAGTGGGGATTAGAACACTGTTCTCCAGAGTCCTAGTCTGTCACTCTACCCACTATACCATACTGGGTATTAGCATTTGTGTTAAGAGTCGAAAATGGCTCATGCAGGTGTTTGAAGGAAACCTTTCACCAGTATCAACCAGCACTTCAATAAAGATCCCAGATGAGTAGGCTAGGTGTAGAGTGCCCCCAAGGAACACAGTTGGTGGGCTACTGTACCTGACAGGGCTGTGTTGATGGTAGCACCCTGGCTATGGAACTCCCCTCCACTAGAGACAAAACTGTCTCCAACGTTGTTGTCTTTTAGGCCTCCAGTTAAAAAGAAATGTCATACAATCCTTTCTGGGATACGCAAATACTCTCCATGCTTTTCTGTTGTTTTATTCCAATTCACTATACACATGTGATTCTAAACTTATGATTTTAACTGTATTTTACACCAGATCAAGCACATGGAAATAAGTAAGGTCCTTGGGTACTTAAAACAATGTCATTCTTACTCCAATTGTTTACATTTTCAAGGGAGTTATTAATTGGCACACACACTGAACTAGTTAAAAAACAGGGCTTCCTTCTCTTATACTTCATAAACTGACAATGAAGAAAGAGGTGGTGAATATATTGAGGATCATTGGCTTGTTCTAGCAAAATCTTGAAAGAAATTGCTGTATAACAGGTATATCGGGAATGTATGTGATAAAGCAGTTAGTTATAAATGGGTGTACAGTTAAATCTGGAATTGTGATTTCATATTTTATCAGTGTTTCAAATGCCCCCACTTGTTGCAACTGAGATATTAGAATTCTGACACCCAAGGGCATCTGAAGCTCTCCTTCAAGCCAATCAGCAGGTTATCTTTGTCTGTGATGAGTACATAATCCTTTGCACCCTGCATGGCCCTGCCACTTGCCCGTTCCAACAAGGTGTGGTTTTCCTCTTTCTAAATAAATCATACGTGCAGAAGCCCTGAGGGTAGAAGCAGCCTTAGGATGCATGGTGCTTATCATTGCCATGCATATATACAGTAAATTCTAGTTGTTGGATGATTTAGAAGCAGGGGTAGGGACAATAGGATGAAACTAGAGTTTCAATAAAGCTATGGTAGCCTCATGGTTTGACAAGCAGCAGGCAAACCTTGAAAAGCGGTGCTCTGGCACAAGCATCATTAAAATGAAGAGGACTTTCATTTTCACTACCAAAGATTCAAAGCACAGCCCAAGAACAGTTGAAAATCCAGACAGCCTGAGTTGCCAAATGGGTATCATGGCAATCCTAAACATATATAGCAATTGGAAGCAAACATTTCAGTGCTTCTGTTAAATGTCTATTTATTTTATTTAAAATATTTTTATCCCAACTTTCTCCTTAAAAAGGACCCAGGGCAGCTTACATTATTAAAAGACAGTATTTAAAGTATTTAAAATTAACAATAGCGAGTATTCAAATACAGAAAGGATCAGACAAATACCATATTAAAAAACATACGCAACATCAAAACCCATTCAATGCAGTAAGGTACAACAATCCATTTAAAAATCCCACCTGTCACTGATGGAAAGTTTCCCCAAAGAGAAAAGGCTTTGCTTGTTTGCAGAAGGATAGCAAAGATGGGGCCACCCAGGCCTTCTGTGGGGAGTTCCAAAAGAAAAGGCCCTCTCCCGTGTCCTCACAAAATGTAGCTGTGAAGGGGGTGGGACAGAGAGAAAGGTCTCTCCTAATGATCTTGACCTCAGAGCAGGCTCACAAGGTTTGAGTAGGGATACCCCTTGATCCAACCAAAAGCTAGGCTCAGACTAGAGGCTGATGATGAGTTGGATGTAATGGTTTTCTCAATCAAACGTTGTGTAGAAGAATGATAACAAAGCAAATTGTGGGGGCTTAATGGAAAAAAACAGGCTGTTCCCAATTTTATTTAGCATGGGTACCGGAGAAGGTGGGATCTAGTATTGTAGGTTCCTCCACCAAAATCAGTAAGTGCTATGAGACAAATGCAGCCATAGGTATAATGCAGAATATTAGCATTCAGAGTGGTATTGTAGTTATAGTATTGGAACTGGACTTCTGAGAAGCAGGCTGAGGATCACACTAAACCATTCAATTTATTGGCCTATGGAGTGGGGCAGAAGAAAACCTAACTTGTTTGAGGAAATGATATAAATGTCCCTGATAAAACAAAACACATCAGTTGTGATCCTGTTGCTCAGTGTATTAAGATGTACTAGAATAGGCCCATTAAATCATTTGGAACTTTGTAAATCAATTCCTCCATAAGTTATGTTGGTTCAAATGGGCCCAGTCTAGTATCTTACTATACTAAAGTAAGTTACAACTACAGTTGGCCTATTTGAATCAATGGAACAGAGAGGAAATGACTCGCCAAATCCCCACTGATTCCATGGGTGTACTTTAATACAACTCAATACATCAAGCAAGCTACAGGATTTTAGCCACTGTATTTTTGACAGGTGTCTCTGTTACTTTACAAACACTTAAAGATCAAGAACTGAAACATAAATAATAATCTTGGTGTGTGTGTGTGTGTGTGTGTGTGTGTGTGTGTGTGTGTGAGAGAGAGAGAGAGAGAGAGAGAGAGAGAGAGAGAGAGAGAGAGAGAGAGAGAGAGAGAGGACATACTGTGAAGGCACATGATTCAGTAACTGCCAAAAAAATACATGGGGTGAAATGAGGGAATAAGTGGAACACTGACATTTCTATTTATTTAAGGGATTGAGAGTGGAGTTTACCAGTTTCTGCTGATTCAGCCATCTGTACTTGATGCCCACTCCAGAAGAAAGGAGAGGAAAAAATGCAGAGGCTGTGGTATGAATCTTGCTCACAAGGAATTGTGTAAGCTCTGACAGATGGCTAACAAGGCACAAGGAATAGGCGTATGGTAATGTTGTGACATAGCCGTTCAGTTGGGAGGATTTGTCAGTTTGGTAAATATGATAATTTAGGATCCTAGCCTAACGGAAGCCCTTCCATAGATGTTTGGGCACTTTTGAAAATTGTGACTTCTTAATCCTTGCTCATTCAAGTACAAAGCTCAGGTGGAATGGTTAATTAAGAATAGCATAGTCCCTCTTACCAGGCATGATGACAGCTCTGTTTCTTGAGCTGGTTTAGTACACGTTTTCCTTCTGAAACAAGATCCCTTGAACAGATTTGTGTTACAAGAGTAACTTTCCTTTATAACTAATTAATTGATTACTTAGTTAATACATGCTGGGTGATGCAATCACTTAAGACAGCATGCATTACAATGTGTTTTCAGGTTGTTAGTGGCCACTGGCTGAATGTATGATTTCTGTTCCGCTCTTTGAGAAAATAGGCCACAGCTCAAACCCCTGTAACGCAAAGGGAATAAAATCTTTTCTTTATACGTCACTGTTCCTTTATGCAGTCTTTGAATGCCTCCATCGCCAGAAGTCATCTGCTATTCTTGCAATAGTTCTTCATTATCATGAGATACAAATAGGACAAAGTCAACAGCTCCTCAGTAAACCTAGCAGTCAAATGACAAAAATGCAGGGCCTCTTACAGATCAGTGTCTGATCATAGAACCAAGAAGCAGAAGACTATGACTTTAAATACATTGCTAGTCCCAGCTAGAGAAGACCCTCTGAATCTAGTGCTAAATGTTAGGGCAACACTGTAAACCCCACCAATCTACTGTAACTTGGACTACACATTGGATTTTGGGCATATGGAACATGGAAAGCTTCCCCAAAGTTTTCTGTAGCACACAAAGGGATGGGCAGGAATGCTTTGGTACAGCCCAGATTGTTAAAGGCAGTTGCCTATATCTAAGATAAAACTGATGAAATGAGAAAGTTTGCAAGTGCAGTTGTGCTGGACTGAACTCTTCTGTAAGAGCTCAGGCAGCCTCTTGCACTAGCACTGGTACAACTACTTCTGCAACAAAAATTATATTGGATACTACTCTTTCCACCAACTCTGAAAATGCACAACAACAAGCACAATGAGCTTCTTGCTGGGGCAATTGCATTGTTGGATAGGGGCCTATGAATAACGGTCAGTCAAGGCCTGGAACAGAACACACTGGAAAGAAGGTCTCACATTGGATGGATGTTTGTAGTGACAATCTATTTTGTGACCTCTATGAACCCAAATACATTATATTTCACTGGAATCATAAAGCACATAAAGAACTGGACATCAATATTGTTGAATTCTTTTTTACATATCTTCTATCTGGCCTTAGGAGGCAATCCACTATACACTATACATCATTTAATCCTGTTTTCAGAATCCAGCAAACTCCAACAAAGCAGTTATGTCTCTGTTACATTTTTAAACCTGAAAGGATCACCCTGAATGCCATCTTAGAAATACACTGCTTTCTGAGAACAGCATCAATGTCTCTTTTGAAGAATATGGAAGTTAAACAGTCCACCTCAGATCCAAAATCAAAGCTCTTCCCATCCTCAAATCCCTTCAAATTCATGAAGGCTGCAAACCACTCTACACAACCTTAGTGGAAATCCCCAATGAGTATGTAAGGACTTACTTCTGAACAAACTCACCTCATGCCTAGTTATGTACTATACAGTATATCTCTAGTATCAGTGGCTTAAAAACTAGGGAACAAACTAAAACCTATCCTCACTGCACACACAGATGTGAAACAGGATTTCAGCCAGTAATTTGTATTTGTTCCAGCAATAGCCTGATCCATACACTTCTCCTCTCCTAGACAGTAATTTCAGATACCTAGTAGCACATCCTCATTTTTTGTCATATTTGCTCCTTTGGGACTTCATAGCAACATTACATTTGTTCACCAACCTGCTACCCACCCCTCTTTGGTCACAGGCTGTTTCTTTCCCTTTCCTTCCTAATGAACTTCAAACACAACTCTGGAGCCTCCTATACAGCATTGACTTGTCAAACAGGCTGCTCCACTTCTCAGGAAGGTATCGGTGGAAGTAAGTGTGGTGTCTGGACATATTCTGCTGATAGCCACTTAATCGAACAGAAACCAAAACCTTTCACATCATTTCTATTTCACTCAAATCCGAGCAACAATAGATTTTATGTAACACCCACATTTTGATTACAGTCACTACAGGATTGACAGATATATTGTTAATAGGAAGGAAGGACAAGTCATATAACAATAATAGATAAAGAAATAAAACAAATTCTTGCATGCACAGCATAATTAAGTTGGATCTGTTCTTTACTAGGAATACAACCAACTTCTGTCAATATTGCGACATCACACTATAGACTCCCCCCCCCCCCGCCCCAGGTTTGGGAGAGGATTCCTGAAGGTCTACTGAATCTATTGTATGTTCAGTTGTGAGTACTGAGCTTCAAGGAAGATGTAGACAAGCTGGAACAAGTTCAGAGGATAGCCACAGTGACAGCCAAGCCTGTGGAAAAGGTAATGGATATGTTTATCCTGGAAAAAAGAAGACCAAAGTGGGGGGTGGGGGAACATAGTCACATACTTTAAATACTGAAAGGCTACCAGGAGGAAGAGGACAAAGAAGGTGGTTGGCAAACTGCCTCTAGAGTGTACTCTGCCATCCCAGAGGGCAGGATTGGATCAAATGGGATTCTATTATGGAAGGAAGACTTTGGCTGAATGTTAGAAGAAACTCCTTCAATTACCAGGTGGGTGACTCTTGCAGGAGGTCTTCAGATAGGCAGAATAACCATCTCTTAGGATTGCTTCAGCTTGGATTTCCTGTGCTAAGCAGGAGGTTGGATTACATGGCCTTCAACTCTGATTCTATCTTTAAATATGAACTAGAAAGACACACACACACACCACAAAATAGGGCAAAGGTCCTGCTGCATGTTGCTAGAAGGTCGAGGTGTGAAGAATTCTCACAACATTATTCATTCTCGATGAGACTGTCTGGTGTTTTTCTTTTTTACATGAAGACAGCTTGTTGAGAAATCATTTATGCCCACAAGATTTCTCACTTCTGATATAAATCAAGGATTGCTATTTTCTACAAAAGCCTACGCCAAATAAATCTTGTCAGGCCCATAGGTGTTACAGGACTCTGCTGTTTTTGCTGCAACAGCCTAACACAGCTACTCCCTTGGGGAAAAAAAAGATTTATGAAAAGTGTCTCTGAGCAAGATCAGTACCACTTCGGTTTGTGAAGTCAAGTCAAGCCAAGCCAAGCAGACTGAGACAAGTGAGGGCAATGAAACTTCCAGCACAGCACGGCAATGCAGGAAGGATACAACTGGTTGCCTTGGCAGCAAGAATCCATCCCATCTTCTCTCTAGAGTGCCCTGAGGGTGAGAACAATGGAAGGTTTACATTTGCATGCAGTGATGTTGCTATATAACCTAATCTAATTGGCTGTAAAATGCCACAATGATATCATGTCCATTATAGGAGTTCTCCACCAGGAAACTTGAGGGTTTCAATTTTTGTTAATTTCTGTATGAATAACCTGATCTGACCTCTTGGATTGATGTGTAAAGTAGAATATAACTATTCAAAGGATGTTGTACTTTCCCGAGGAAAGCAAAAAGTCCTCCATAGTTTAGATGCATCAGAATAGATATAAAAAATTATGTAAGAGAAGAAATACACATTTCAATTATGCTTCATGAGAAAGGCATTGTTTCAAGGACATTAATATCTTTAATCAAGAACTATGGAGAAAAGAGCGGAGGCACATGGTCGAAGCAGGGGAAGCATTTCTATCAGGAACAGCAGAACAACACCCACACACAAAACCACATACAGAGCACTCCGACCACAGGTTACCTGTGGAGAGGAATTCTTTTGAATCAACATGGAAATGAATTAGTGGTTAAAGCAAGCAACTATACAAATTCACCCATTCCTACCACTGGTTAGCAAATGAAAAGATGCCATTTTAAAAATAGCAGGCTCGGAACAAAAAAGGAGAGATGTGTGGAAGGCACTGAAGCTGGAAGTATACCTTTCCTCAGTAAAGAACATTTCTAGTATGGTTTTTGTAATGGAAATAAAACGTCATGAATATGTGGCGCAGCACTGGTGGAGTTCTGTTAGACTTCTCAGGGGGCTTTTGGCCCAGAAAGAATGGCAGTTTTCATGATTATTCATAGGCGCCCAGTGGGTGTCCAGCAAAATAATCCCACAAGCCTCTATTATTTCTGAAAAACTAACAATGCAACTATCCATCCAAAGTAGTTCTGCTTGTGTGGTAAACCTTCTAGATAGTGCACTCTCAGGCATGTACCAAGAACAACTGGGAAGCATTTAAAAGAACAGATCTTGTTTTAACTCTAAGAGTTTTTTTCTATGGGTCATTCATAGAAATTATTTTGTTAACTGATTTTAATAGAGGGAAATAAGTACAGACATAGACATTTGTATCAGGCTAAACAAGTCCAATATATGGTGTGTGTTTTTCATGCTTAACCAGTTCACATTTTGCTCAGACAAAAGGTAATACAAATGATGTGTGTATCCCCTTTCTTTCCAACTGTGACTGACCTATATTAACCTGGTTATTCAATACCATGGGTTTCACCTTTCCAACACAAAAGACAGAGAGGTCTGCTTCCTTGTCCCACTTTCTTATTCTCCACTTTAGCTCTCTGCTGTTCGAAAGAATAGAACATGTCATTGTTTTTCCCTAATGATGCCTCTCCAAGCTGATCAAGTTAACTCTGGGTAGCAGCTGGAGTTTAATTTGTGAGTGTGTTGTTGAAAATTATACACTGATTGGATTACTGCACCTCGCCAAGAAGTTGGCAAGCATCCTGGTTTGCTTCAAAAATAAAATTAAATAAAATCCATGAAATGTTTGAAGGAATTATTGAAACGACCCTTATGTTGGTAATCATGGTGGGACTGGCTCTTTATACCAGTGTCTGATGGAGAATTGCTTACATTGTCTTACCAACTGCAGTTTCAGCCTTTCCACCTGTTTGAGGAGCTGATCGCTCATCTCTATCTATCTACCTGCCTGAAACAGAAATGAATTTAGACCTCAGTCAAACTCTTATATCATCACTGAATCTAGAATAATGCTCCATTATATTGATAAAATGAATGGCAAGGAAGAGAAGTGAGAGAAAAATAAATAGAAAACCTACCAGTCTAATTTCATTCCAGCCTGTTCTAGAAAATGAATAGATTTCTAAACATCACAGTCCTGCCCTAGGAGTGCTATTTATGCTGTGGCATACATTTTAGCCCAGATAGGAGAAGAGCAATGTGGCAACTTCCCCTGTTTCACATCATTTTAATTTACCAGGACATTTCACAGACTATTTGAAAGTGGCCATCCTAGAAAAAAGAAACTACAAGACAAGAATCCAGAGAGAAACAGCTGAGATAGGATATATATGCATGCTAGACACAAAGGACTTAATACAAGCCAAGGCTTTTGAGGGGCACTACCAGATATAAACACTACATGTATTGTAATGTACTGGATCTCCCAGATATTTTTCCCCTTTACAGCTCCACCTTAGAAATTTGTAAGGGAAACAGATTCAACTCTGCCCTCATGGTCATCCATTGTGTGGGGTGTGTAGGCATCCTTCAGTCTCGAGAGACTATGGTAACGTGCTCAGAGTAGAGGTCTTGGAACAGCGTCTAGTGTGGCTGAGAAGGCCAATACGAGAGTGACAATCCCTTCCACACTGAAGACATATACAATCTGTCCCCTGTCCAGCTCCCTGATTTTGCTGGTTTCAGGATTGCCTCTTTGCCTTGGCCTGCTGAACAAGTGTCTCTTCAAATTGGGAGAGGCCATGCTGCACCACCTGCCTCCAGGCTGAACGCTCAGATGTCAAGGTTTCCCATCTGTTGAGGTCCATTCCTAAGGCCTTCAGATCCATTCACACACTTTACAACTGATTAGAAATAAAAGCTTGTAGGGGATAAGTTCATCAATGACTGTAAATAGCCCATCTGATTAACATCATTGTTACTCTACCATCATTATCTTACCATTGTTATTTTAATATTTTAATATCTTTTAATATTTAACTTATTGTGTTTTTAATTGTGTGAATTTTAATGCTGTGAGCCGCTTTGGGTCCCTTGTTGGGAGAAATGTGGAATAATAATAATAATAATAATAATAATAATAATAATAATAATAATAATAATAATAATAATAATAATAATAATAATAATAATAATTATTATTATTATTATTATTATTATTATTATTATTATTATTATTATTATTATTATTATTATTATTATTATTTTACCATTGGCCAGGTATATATTGGAACCACAAAACGCAGCATCCACACCAGAATCAAAGAACATGAGAGACACTGTAGACTAAAACAACCGGAAAAATTGGCAGTAGCTGAACATGCCCTGAAACAAGGGGGATGTGAAATTCTATTTCAAAACACAGAAGTACTGGACAACACCAGCAATCATTATGTTAGACTGCACAGGAAAACCATTGAAATCCACAAACACCAGCAGAGCTTCAACAAAAAAGAAGAAAGTCTAAAACACAACAAAGCCTGACTCCCAGCACTGAAAAACACAGCCTGCAAAAGGTCAACGAACTCTACCCAGCCACAAGGACCAGTGATCACTGCACACAAAAGACCAGCTAACGAAACCCATCAATCACAGTGACAGATCATCTCTCCCCCTTATCACAACAATATACCCACAACAAAAAACATGCTGATCACCATAATCACCCAATCTCCTGAAAAGGACAAAAAGCTGATCCCATAGCTATAAATACTCAACTATCCCACAAACTGCACCAGAGCACAGACAGAGTTCTGACTCATGTCCTCTGAAGATGCCGGCCACAGAGACTGGCGAAACGTTAGGAAGAAAAACCTCAAAAACACAGCCAGACAGCCCAAAAAACCTACAACAACCATCGGATCCCGGTTGTGAAAGCCTTCGAGAATAAATTTTGTTAATCTATGACAGAGGGTCTCACATTCTTTACAGTTTCTACTAAAGACTTGGATATCAAAGAAGCTGTTATCACAATATTTAACACTCACTAACTTGCTCACCAACCAGCCACAACCTTTACGCCACGTACAAACATTTGCCATGTTGTATCTCCTTCTCTTGTGTCTGATGAAGTGGACTTGTCCACAAAAGCTCACATTAAAGAATATAAAAGTTACTCTTTAAAGTGACATGTTTTTGTCTTTTTTTTTTTTTACTGTTTATTTTTATTTTGTTTTCACCTATAATGTTTGCATAGACTAACACAGCTACCTCTTCTACAACTTTCCCTGTATAGGCCATGGTAACAGCAGTGCCACCAAGGCAAGACAGTCCAATTCTCCAGTCCCACCATTTTTGGAATGAGGGGGGATTTGTGACTTTATTTACTTATTCATTTATTTATTTTTATTTAAAATATACAGGACGCTTGCTCAGTGCATCCAACTTGAGATTACCACAACCTGGTTCCACCCAGATACATTGAGGCACAACTCCCCTCAGCATGGGAAAGACCAATACAGACATTTTGGCTTTGCTCCTATATCTATTCAGCTACTGAATATACGCCCTGCTAAACTCAGTGATTGATGTATAAAGGATAGTGCTGTAGATTGTTTACAAGATGGGTGGAAAAGTTCATTGGACCTAAGAGTAAAATCCTTTCCTATAGAAACTACTAGAAATGTATCCCCTCCCCACCCCAACGGATGCCAAAAAAGCACAATTTCCTTTGCAGACAAGGCCTGTGGGAAGCATGCATATTCTTTTAAAGCAGAATCATGCTCCCTCATAGCTTCTTGGAGCACAATTCTACTTCAAAAGGTGTTTGCTCCCTGCATGCCTTTCTTTTTTCCTCAGAGAAAACTGCACTTTGTTTTGCCACCGACACACCACCAAAATTCAGCCGTTCAATGCCACAGGCCACAAAAAGGGCTGTGGGGTCATGTATGGCCTTCAGTTTCCATTCTATCAGGCCCTTGTTTCTTTTCAACAAGGCCCAGAACCAATGAGTTGGATGGAAGGCATAATCACATGCGGACTCCCAGTTAAGTAATACTTCACTACAGCATCCTATGTAACATATACCAGCATTTTTTCTTCTTTGAATTAAAACAATCTATTATTTTTTGGCTTTTTAAAAAAAATAAAGATTGTAAACATCTGTGAGAACCAGTGAGTCAGTGTAACCTTACAGATCAAAGCTAAGTAATGAATAACAATTTGTTGAGTTTGTTTTTTAAAAAGGGTATATACACACTGACTCAGTTGTCCCAGTAATATCATAATAAATACAACATTCCATCAACTCCCACAGCATGGATGTCAAACTTTCAGATCAGCTACTCAAGAAATAATAATAATAAAAAGTAAATGGCTACTTTGAGGTGGGACTCAGATTAATTTATTTCTAATGTTTCCAAAACTCCGGTGTCATCCATCTATTCTATAAATAACGGATCATCTTTAAGAGCACAAGGACAAGAGTTTGCTCATTACAAAATTAAAAGGCTGTCCATTGAAACAGAAAACTCTACTTATAATTAAAGGGTTCCTAATAAAGCCTAAGTAGACATTTCAGAAATACCTCTTTATACCTAGCGTATAACTGAATTTGCTGTTCGTGAGCTTGCATTAATGATCCTCCATGGCACATGTGCTAGATTTATTTTTAGAACTTCCTCCTTCCTCCTGCATTTCCTTCCTGCTCATATATATATCTATTCCTCTGCATTAGGTGGGATCCTATGTAATGTGACAGAGTCTTGGCATTTCTGGCATAACTATGATTAGCAAAGAAAGAGCAGAAAAACAGACATGAGGTAAAACAGCGGGAGGACACAACTTCTGACCCAGTTCTGTATGTAAGACAGTGCTTTTGCTCCTGATGGAAACAGGACTGAACGTGTTGCTGTGGTGGATTAACAAAAGATCAGCTATCTAAATTTTCAGGTCTATGGCTACGGAGAAGTAAAAGAGTTTTCAGGACAAAAGTCTTCTGTGGAGATTTTGGTTATCAATATAAAACAATAAAAAACACTTTGGTTTGAATTTTTGTGCCATCTCTCTGGAAATTCAAGAATTTGGTGGTCGTGTAGAAGACAGAGGAAGCTTGTGGTCTAAATAGGGTGGTGTTTCACTCCAAAAGTTTGTGGTGAGACACTTCCAGTGCTCAGACAATGAGGTGCTTTAGGTCCAAGGATTGTTGAAAAGGAAGGTTAAAGAAAAATGCCACACACGGAGAGGTAAAGAGAGCAAACGTAGCAGGCGAGGAGGTACAACAGGTGTCAGTGTCTTCCACCAGTATACAAAAAATCCACAGAAGGCAAAGCCACTTTTTTCTTATTGCTGGGCATTGCCCAGTAACATTGGAGGCAGGGAGACAGGGTAGGGGTAGGTCACTATGATGTCGACACTTAAGTGATTCCTTGTAGCACCCTGTATGTAAACACAGGCCAAAGACCAGGGAACAAAGCAAGCCAGGAAAGGGCAGAGAAAATTCTAGGTGCAATGAAGTCTCTGAAAAGTAACACAGTGGGCACTGCTTCTATATATGCTTTGACTTTTCTACAGATGGTATGTTTGTGTGATGTCTATCCTACTACTTCCACTGAAGAGTTCTGGACATGTATGTACACACTTTCCCCTCATACTAGTCTTGAGAAGCAAGGATTATATTAAAGTCTCCCAGCGAATCCTGGTCTCCCAGGTCCATGTCCATAAGATTTCTGTGAACAATTTTTCAAGCTAGACACAAGGTCTTTAGATTTGCACAATCTTAAATTGCAATCTTAAGAAAGTGTATGCTTTATATATTAATATATTGAATGTGAATGCCTCAGCCTCTATATATATACAGGTGTATATATATATATATATATATACACCTGTATATATATACAGGTGCTCAATATATACAGGTGCTCAATATATATATTGAGCAGAGTGTTTCATATTCACTTGTTTGAATGTGAATGCCTCAGCCTGTGAAATTCATTGGGTTTCCCATCTAGTTCCTTATGGGAAACCCAATGAATTTCACAGGCTGAGGCATTCACATTCAAACAAGTGAATATGAAACACTCTGCTCAAGCAAATTCATGCAAATAGGTTCTTTTCTTATTTACCACAATGTAAATGCAATATAAATATTGGTGAAATAAAGCAAACTCCTGAACTGTATCAGTATTTCTGAGAGGAGGCTATGATCAAATAGCTGATCTATGATAACATCATAGATCATGATCTAGCAGCTTTTGTGTTTCTTTTGAAGTGCACATGATTCAGAAATATTACCATTCCTTATCATTAGAAAATTGAGTGGAATGCAGCTAACAGACATCTTTTTCATCATGGATTCTATCTGAGGCCGATGATGCCTAAGGTATAAAGTACAAGAATTTGAAAGCACATTGTGTGACTGAAGACAGTGCATGGGATCCCTGTGGGGTTAATTTGTTTGTATACCTTTTCCTCTAAGGCTAAGGATCTTCTTTTGAACAAGGGAAAGACAAATATTCCCAGAGAGAGGCAGACAAGAGGCACACACAATGTGGCAATGTTTTTCATGTACAGTTTCGGGGGCATTAAAGGAATGGAAGAGAAGGGTGTGGAAATAAGAAAAGCTGAGGTAATGTTTGTGCTTTTGAAGACACAGTGCCCTCTCCACTGGTATAACTCTCGGTGATATAGTAGGATGAGGTCTCCGCTATGTGTTTATCTCAATTTAAATGAAGTGACTATAAATATCGTTCTCACTTTGCTTCTCCAGGAGATATTTTTTTTTAAGTTGGGCAGGGGTTTGCTTCTGGAGTAGAGTATTGATTTCCTGAGGTTAGAAATGCAAGGGTTTTTTTTTATATTTTGAAGATCCCCACCTGTAAAACACTACTCTCTACCATGCCAGCAGAAATATCTGGCATGAATGCAAGGGGGTGCAGCAGCTTCCAAACCTCTTTATAAGGCCATAAAAATAGGTGCTCAGTCTGTCCTGTGTTCCTTTGGTGACACCCTGCCACTCCTTCTCAAGGGCTGTCATGGTATTTGTGTCTTTACAGACCTCCATGACCATGGAAAACACAAACCGTGATGACTTGGAATACATGGTGGGACTACAGGATGCCATCATTTTCAGAGTCATGATAGGAGGAAGGATTTCACTTCCACCCACAGGCACCCTTCAAGCAGTTGCCCAAAGGCCAGCAGGCAACGGGATCTGTACCATGAAAGAAAGAAATAATAGGGAGGCACTGGGACTGTGGAGGAAATGCCACAGCTCTCTAAATCTGAAAGCTGATACAAGAAGAGTGCAGTCCTTCACAGTCCTAAACAATATGCTAAACAACAAAGCTAGAGAAGAAATAAACTTCTGAAGCAAGAATCCTAGGTACCCATGCTGACTCACGTCTTTCACATCATCCTACACTCCCATGAGATGGCTGGTGGAAGGGCTGCAGGGAAGTATACAGTGTGTGGTGACCTCAATCTGAGCCCTCCTTGGTGTTCCAAGTGGTTGGAGTTGCAAGGCAGATTTGGCGATTTATGGGAGACAGCTGAAACTCAGCTTCTCCTTTGCTGGCCTTAGCTTACTTTTTTCAATCTCTGTTTCCCAAGTTCAAATGGGTGTCTTTGGTTAAAAACTTTTTAAACCTCGTGGAAGCTAAATGGAACATGAAGGACCTGTGGGGATGTTGCACCTTCCATGAGCAACTAACAGCTCTATTTCCATTCTGTAGTCACCCCACAATTGTGTAAATACACCAGGTTCATCCCTGCTTCACAGACTATGGACCAATTTATCTTTGGTTTGCTTTTGATAAGATTCTTTTTGGCTTGCTTTTGATAAGAATCTGCGAAGCTTCACACAGGTCTTCAAATTTGGGGTGAAAAGACCTTAAGACTTAAAATGTTGAAGCATAGGAGAAATCAAAGCAGACAGATTTGCCCATTGAGGACAAAAACGTTGAGTTCTTAAATGCTTAAAAAAATGGGTTTGAATCCTTGCTTAATCAATCAAGTTTGTGATACAGAGATAGTCTTGTCACCTCTTTCTTTCTTTCCTTGCACAAAGTCATCTTCTTTATCACATACTTGGCCTGTAGGTACAACACAGTCTTCCATATGGTGAGAACAGGTGTAATTATTGAATTGGCCAGTGCCAGTGAGGTAGAATTTCATTTCAATTCACTTCTGAAGAATTTCCCCAAATTCACAAATGTCCTTTTTACTAGTTACTCTTTATCAGTTTACATTTATATCCCACTTTTTCTCCAATGAGTTCAAGGCAGTGTGCTTGGCTTTCTTCTTTCTCCCATTTTACCTTCACAACTTGTAAGTCAAGCCAAAGAGAGAGTGACTGGCCAAAGGTTAAGGAGGGATTTCCATGGTTCATAGCGGCCACAACCTGGAACTCCCAAGACTTAATCTCACACTTGAACCACTTCCATGACACTGTTCAGAACAAGCAGAACTAGAGGGTTTTAATAAAATAAATTTATTTATTTATTTATTTATTTATTCGATTTTTATCCCGCCCTTCTAAACAGAGTCTACTGAGAAGGAAAGTGAAATGGACCAATTTTTCCATTCCTAATATGGACAGAAGGAAAGTCAGAGGGTGCTAAATTCCCTGGCAAGATATTATACTCCAGCTACAATGTATTCAAGCATAAACGCCAGCTGGAAAATTGTAAAGTGGTCATCAAAGGAACTCCTGGAGGGCTTTGGTTTCAATTATACTTCTCTTTATATAGGACTTCAGGGCACTCCAAGACTTGAACCAGAGCTTTCTTCAAACCCCTGAAGGGTATATTACAGCACATCAATTAGCCATTAGTTGCCAAGCAGTAGGGAGCATCTGGACTGGCCAAGTCTAATAAAAAATACTTGGACTTCAGCCCAGCCTTCTGATTTTGCCTGAGCAGAGCCTATCTAGCTTAAAATGCTTTCTCCCAGAGCTTGGAAATAATTAGTTACTTCTACTTTCCCTCACCTGACAACAAAGTCATAGCTGAGCTACATTATTGTTGTTTGGAAAGAGATAACTCCACTCCTTTGGCAACAATTCTATACCTTTCCAATTACTTTTATACTTCTGGGGATGTGGCCTCACTAAAGTGTGTGATATCCTATGGTTCAAGTGTTGGCTCAAGCTGCTGCCTCATGCAGATCATGCTCTGGACTCCATGCTTTGCCTAAGCCATACATAGATTTGTGATAATATTCCATTCCTAGTATTTTTTAACTTTGGGAAATGGAGAAAATTGCATCTTGCACAGCATGTGTAAGAATGGAATGCTTCCTAGCAAGAGATACATGGACAGTTAACACAGCACAGTCATATTGTGGACACCCACCCATAAGCCTTTAATCTGTCCCACATCAATTTAAATGAATCATACAAAGAAGATGGGGGAAATTGGTTTCTGTCATGTTAGTTTGAACTAAATGTTTGCAGGAACTTGTCTGCTCTACAATAAATATATTCTACCCCTCTCCAAAAATGTCTGTTCTTTTTCAAACTGTCCATTATTCCCACAGTTGCTAATATAAAAAAAGATCAATGCGTTTTTAATGTGGAAATTTTATGCACTCGTCTCTCCATCCATTCAGCCAATTCCCATTTTAAGTTTCCTAAAGATTTATTTACTGATGGATTTTTGGCCTGCTGGTGAGTTACACAACTTTTTATCGCAGGCAGGATATAACCACAACTTTGCAATCCTTTAATTTTTGTATCCCATGCAGCCAAAAGAAAAAAGTAGTGTTAAACAGACTCACTTAACTGGGCATTATGATTTACTAGAGTTTTTCATTTTCAATGGGAAAAATTGGTCTAGCAAGCTGAAATATTTTTCCTTGATTTTGGAATTCCCAAGACAGGGAATATATGCCCATCTGACAATTAAAAGCATCATTCTTCCAGTGTGTTGTTGTTGTTTTAAACCACACTAAATAAACACATTTTCTCCACAGGATTATGATGCTCACATGTGAAATGCTCCATATTTGTCAGTGAAAACGTATGTGCATATAGGGCTGGGTCACAGGCAACCATCTTTGGTATGTCAGAAACAGAGCTCAGAAGATTTACTGGCAATGCTACCTGGGGGTTTTGTCTGCTGAGATAAATAAGTTTTCTCAAACTCAGGACAAGATAGGAAGCAGGCACAAAGAACAACTAAGGACATAGAAACAGAGCAAAGCCAGGAAGAGCACACAGCTCCTGTGAGCTGGAAAAAAAATTACTATATGCTTCTCTATCCAGAAGGTTCAAATGGTTGGCCTGGTTGGGGGGAGTTATTCCACTCTGGAAGGTTCTTGCAGTTCAACAGGTTACAACACGGGGCAGCTTGTAAATACAGTAGAATGGCAGTATCTGGGGGGTGGGGATTGGTCCAAAGCCCCCCTCCAGCTGATGCTGAAAAGCATGGAAGTAGTGAATGCTATAATAGCATGGTCTCTGGCTCCCTCTACTGGCTAGTTCTGTTAAATACACCATATTAATACCTATTTCTGGGTGTTTTTATTTAATATTTTCAGGCAGTGGATAAGTGAATCCATGGATATTGATCCTGCGGAGGGGGGGGGGGTCGTACTGTGTAGCAGCTTTTTTCTCTGTTTCCAGACCACAAACAGAACCCACAAGGCCCTAGGACTGGGACTTATACTTCCATGCTGCACAGATGACAGGCACTGGATAAAGAAAAGCCATCTCTAGTGCTATGTCATTTCTGTAGTTATAACCACACAGCTTTGATTCCTTTCCAGGCCTGCTTGGTATTTGTCTGTTACAAGCTATATCCAAGTTCACAACAAATTTGACACCATATATCTGCCATTGTAAAGTCTGTTATAATTGCTAAGCTTTGCTATATTTCAAAGCTTAGCAAAGTTGGTTTATGAAGCTGCCATTTCAGGAGCAAGCATTCTCATTGGGTTTGTTTGGACTCTAGTTAGAGTTCAGGCAGTCCAATTTTTGCCTGGCTGGAAGCCCCTAAGATAAGTCCTGTGGTTTTTACACAGCAGTCTCTTTCTCTTCATTATGAAGAAATGTTTTACTTGACAAGTGCTTTATTTTCCTGCCTAATTATGAACATCAATCCTGTTCTCTGGAGACAAATCCAAGAATCATGGACTGCTTTTAACTAGTGTGTTAGCAGAGATTAAAAGAAGTGAGGGAAGGAAAATGAGAGAGAGAGAGAGCTTTACAGCCATAATAATGTGGTTGAATCAAGAATTAACCTTCAGGTATTCTGTCAGTATTTTTGTGATCTCAGCCCCAACCTCTCCATACAAACACACACTTTTATTCTCATCCACCCCACATTTCATCATTCCATGATGCTGGTAATTATTACCAGGATAAAAAACTAAAAAGAAGAAGTCATGCCAAAGGCCTATCTAGAACAGAGTTCTGTTCACAAAAGGGTGAGCAGATTGCTCCTTGGACCACAAGTAGAACCACAAGCAAAGTTACATCTTCCTGCTAGCACAAAAGGGTACATTTGTCTCTGTTATTGCAGAAAACGTATCTCGCATCTAGACTATTATCCATTCATGCTCCCATTTCCATAAATTTGCTCACTGACCCCGACTTTAACCCTGTCTATGTTGGCAGCCAACCCTACATCTTGTGATACTTTAACTGCATGAACAAGTACTTTTTATCTATCCTGTCATTCAGCTTCAGCCAGTTTCTAATAGCGTGGCCATGGGAGAAAATCTTCTCCCTCTCCACTTTTTCCAAACCATATTTAATTTCATACACCTCTATCACCTTCCTTTATTCACCTTTTTTCCCTCTAGGATAAAAGCAAAGCAAAGTGAGCATAAGAACATAAGAAGAGCCCTGCTGGATCAGGCCAAGGGCCCATCTAGTCCAGCTTCCTGTATCTCACAGTGACCCCACCAGATGCCTCTGGGAGCACATGAGACAAGTAATTACCTGTCTCCTGATCCCCCTCCCCTGCATCTGGCATTTGGAGGTACCTTCCTTTTAAGCCTGGAGATTATACATCCCCATCATGGCTTGTAACCTGCGATGGACTTTTCCTCCAGGAATCTGTCCAATCCCCTTTTAAAGGCATATAGGCCAGATACCATCACCACATCCTGTGGCAAGGAGTTCCATAGACTAACAACACGCTGGGTCAAGAAATATTTTCTTTTGTCTGTTCTCAGTCTCCCAACACTCGATTTGAGTGGATGTCCCCTGGTTCTGGTATTGCGTGAGAGGGAAAAGAGCTTCCCTCTATCCACTTTATCCATCCCCTGCATAATTTTATACGTCTCAGTCATGTCCCCCCTCAGGCGTCTTTTCTTTAGACTAAAGAGCCCCAAACGCTGTAGCCTTTCCTCATAAGGGAGGTGCCTCAGCCCAGGCACCATTTTAGTCACTCTCTTCTCCACCTTTTCCAGTTCCACTATGCCTTTTTTGAGGTATGGCGACCAGAACTGTATGCAATACTCCAGGTGCGGCCTTACCATCGTTTTGTACAATGGCATTATAATGTTGGCTGTTTTATTTTCAATCCCCCTTTTAATGATACCTAGCATGGAATTGGCCTTCTTCACTGACACTTTCATCAAGCTGTCCACCAGCACACCAAGATCTCTTTCCTGATCCGTCACAGACAGCTCAGAACCCATTAGCTAATAAACAAAGTTTTGATTTTTTGCCCCAATGTGCATTACTTTACTTTTTCTTATATTGAAACACATTTGCCATTTTGCCGTCCATTCTCCCAGTTTGGAGAGATCCTTCTGGAGCTCTTCACAATCCCTTCTGGTCTTCACAACCCAGAAAAGTTTTGTGTCATCTACGAACCTGGCCACCTCACTGCTTATCCCTGTCTCCAGGTCATTTATGAACAGGTTGAAGGGACAAGTTGTATATTTTAGTTAAGAGATCAGCAACTTCATTCCTCAATTCCTTAATAACCCTTGGGTGGATGCCATCTGGGCCTGGTGACTTATTGATCTTCAATTTATCAATTAGGTCTAAAATATCCTCTCTTTTAACTTGTATCTGATTTAATTCATTAATCAAGAGGGGTTGTTCGGGTAGTGGAATCTGCCCAAGGTCTTCTGTCGTGAAGACAGATGCAAAGAACTCATTTAATTTCTCTGCAATCTCCAAGTCCCCCTTTCCCTCCCTGACCATCCAGAGGGCCAACTGCTTCTCTGGCAGGTTTCCTGCTTCTAACGTATTTAAAGAAGCTTTTATTATTCCCCTTTATGTTGCTGGCTATACATTCCTCAAAGTATTTCTTTGCCTTCCGTATCATCTTCTTACATTTCTTTTGCCAGAGTTTGTGTTCCTTTTCATTTTCCTCATTTGGGGAGGATTTCTGTTTACAGAAGGACCCCTTCTTGCCCTTTAAAGCCTCTCTAACTCCACTTGTTAATCATGTCAGCACCCTCTTGGACTTAGTTGAGCCCTTCTTTCTTTGCGGGATACACTTCTGCTGGGCCTCTACTACCATTGTTTTAAACAGGCTCCATGCACTCTGGAGAGATTGGATTCTTTTTACCTTCCCTTTCAACTTCTTTCTAACTAGTTTCCTCATCTGAGGGAAGTCCGCCCTTTGTAAATCAAGGGTTTTTGTATCAGATTTGCTTGACACTCTCCCGCCAACATGTATGGTGAAAGAGATTGCAGCATGGTCACTATTCCCTAGCGACTCAGTGACATTCACATTTTTAAATCCAGAGTCACCTGTTCTCTGGTGGGCTCCATGACAAGTTGCTCCAAGGCACAGTCATTTAGCATGTCAAGAAACCTGGTCTCTCTTTCTTGACCCAAGCACACATTGACCCAGTCGATGTGAGGATAATTGAAGTACAGTGGTGCCTCGACTTACGAACGTCCCTACTTACGACCATTTCGAGTTACGACCAGCTCTGGCCGCAAAATTTTGCTTCTACTTGCGACCGGAGCTTCCACTTACGAACAGAAAAAGGCAGAGGGAAAAGGCGGGAAATTCAAATTGCTAACTGTAGGTGGCAACAAGGGTGCTTCTTTGTAGCTCTTTCGCCCCAGCAGTTAGAGAGTGTGCAATCGGAGAAGGCTTGGGACTGCCTGGCTTCTGCTTCTGAGTGAGCGTGTGTGTGTTTGCAGGGAGGCTTGGGACTGCCTGGTAAGGTAAGGTGCTGCTTTCTGCTTTTTAAAAACTGTTCTGGGTATTTTTGCAGCATGGCTGGGGGGTTATGTTTCTGTGCTGTGATGGGTCTTGGGGGGTTTGTTTGTTTTTTGTTTGTTTTTTTCCCATTTCCGATGGGTCTTGGGGGGTTTGGTTGCTTTTTGGAGTGTTTTTTCCCATTTCCAATGGGTCTTGGGGGGTTTGTTTGTTTGTTGGTTTCCCCCCCATTTCTGATGGGTCTTGGGGGGTTTGGTTGCTTTTTTGGGGGGGTTCCCCATTTCCGATGGGTCTTGGGGAGGTTGTTTGTTTTTTGGCTTCCCCCCCCCCCCATTTCTGATGGGTCTTGGGGGGTTTGGTTGCTTTTTGGGGGTTTTTTTCCCCCGTTTCCGATGGTCTTGCATGCTTCCCTTGCTTTTTCCTTTGTTCTCTTTGCATTTCCAACCTGGTCCCTTTGTTTTCTGTGCATTTCCGACCTGGTCCCTTTGTTTTCTGTGCATTTCTGATCTGCTCCCTTTGTTCTCTGTGCATTTCTGATCTGCTCCGTTTGTTTTCCGTGCATTTCCAATGGGTCTTGCATGCTTGATTGCTTTTCTTTTCTTTTTTTCCCCTTCGGCCGGAAGGGATTAATGGCATTTCCAATGAGTCTTGCAGTGATTTTTTTGGGGGGGGGGGGGTGTGTGATTTTTTTCTTCGGCCGGAACGGATTAATTGCATTTCAATGCATTCCTATGGGAAATGGTGCTTCAACTTACGACCATTTCGAGTTACATCCATCTTCTGGAATGGATTATGGTCGTAAGTCGAGGCACCACTGTACCCCATGATTACAATCCTGTCCCTCTTGGACACCTCCCTGATTTGTCTACCCATTTCAAGGTTCCCCTCAAATTTTTTTTTTTATTTTTTTTTTGTTATTTAAATATTTATTTTGATAACTTGGGATAGGGTATGGGATACAAAAGGTAAAAGGGAAAAAGGATTGGGGTTATGAGGAGTAGGAGACACACAAATATATTAACATCCATTCTATTCACATTACCATATCAAAATTCAGTTTCCACTTTTCTACTCTTTTCTGCCTTCTAGATTTTAGTTCACATTTTGTTCTATGTTATTCAAACATTGTCTGGTGATTCTAAGGTTCCCCTCAAATTTTTGATCTGGAGGACAATAGCACCCCCCCCCCCCGCACTACCACATCGTTCCTTGGGCCTGGTAGTTTAATCCACAGTGATTCTATGATGGAGTCAGACCATCTCCATGGATTCTATCCCTTCTTTCACATAGAAGGAGCCATCCCACCTCCAACATGCCCCTCCCTATCCCTCCTATAGACTTTATAGCCTGGGATTGTGGTATCCCACTGGTTCTCCGAATTCCACCAGCTTTCCATTATGGCCACTATATCAATGTTATCTCTAGCCACCAAATGTTCCAGTTCTCCCATCTTTGCTCCGACGCTTCGGGCATTTGCATAAAAGCACCTGCGTACGGGATCCAAGAAGGGCTGCTTGTTTCTTTCTTTTTTTCCACAGCTTCTCATTCCAGTGGACTAACTATCACGTCCCATCATGTTCCCAGTCCCAATTCCTACACTGTCATCATTTTGTGGTTCTCTACCCTCTCCATCCTCATTTCACAGGGATGAAGAGTCCCGAACCGGATGCTGCTCAATTCCCGTCAGCTTTCTGCCAGGATTCAGTTTAAAAGCTGCTCTGCTGCCTTTTTAATGTTGCGCACCAGCAGTCTGGTTCAGTGTTAATTCAAGTGAAGCCCATCCCTTTTGTAGAGGCCTGGCTTGTCCCAAAAATTCCCCAGTGCCTAATGAATCTAAACCCCTCCTCCTGACACCACCGTCTCATCCATGTGTTGAGACTCCTGGCCCTCCATGTGGAACAGGTAGCACTTCTGAGAATGCTACCTTTGAGGTCCTGGCTTTGAGCTTCCTCCCTAACAACGTAAATTTGGCCTCCAGGACCTCATGGCTACTTTTCCCCATGTCGTTGGTGCCGACATGCACCACCACTACCTTGTCCCCAGCACTCTCTACCAGCCTATCAAGACAAGACATGATGTCTGCAACCTTTGCACCAGGAAGGCAAGTCACTGTGCAGTCCTCAGAACCATCACAGACCCTTTGTTCTATGTTCCTGACAATCAAATTGCCCGCTACCAGAAGCCCCCTTTCCCCTAGGAGTATCCTCAGTGCAACTGGTTATGGTCCTGTCACCTGTAGAAGGGGTCCGCTCTAGGGGATGGTTTCCCTCTTGTCCAGACTGGTATTCTCCAGCCCGGAGACTTCCAATCCCAGCAGCTGAGGAGATGCTTGTCTGTGGGTGGGACAATGCCTGAAGGCCTCTGGAAGTCTCACCGTGGTCCCTCTCTCCCTGTCTCTGCTTCTCCCAGTCCACAACCAAGACCTCACGGGAGAGAACCCATTCCCTGAGATCTTGGAGCTCCTTGCAATGAGGACACACCAATGACTTTTGCCCAAGAGGCATACAGTGATACATATGACACTCAGTGCAAAACACGGGATAGGCCCCAATGCACTGCTGGCTGACTGCATGCTGATAATTTTTTAGAGCTTGCCAAACCTCTTCTCAAGGGAAGTGACAGGCAGTATCTGGGGCCCTGGCTTCCTCGCCCTGCTCCTTTAACTCACACAGCTGCTAAACTCGCTGTGTCTTCTTCCCCTGCACTTTGTTGCAGGAGGCACTCACTCCCGAGCAAGGACACTTGCTAAGAGGCCTGGTTTTTATGCTCTTTCCTAGTTCCTCCTCTTGCCCTTCTGGCTGATTGCAAAGGGCTGGAGAGGCTCTACAAGGTCAGGAGGACAATGGAGCCCTGATTAGAGTGCTCCCTGGTGGCTGTAGCACCTCGTTAATCAAATTTGCGATTCCTGAAAGGGTTAGCTGAGGTAGTTCTCTGGGAAACTAAAGCCTACAGCCTTGACCTCTTAATTCCAACTGACCTTTGGACTGGTCTGTTTTTAAATCTGTGTTTAAAATCCAAGCTGCTCCCCCCCAATTTTAAACTTACTAGCTTTAGAGTTTTAGAACTTTGGCAGAGTTTAAATCTAGTTTAAAGTTTAAATCTAGGTTTTAAGTTTCAGTCTAGTTTAAGGTTTAGGCACTAAAGAGTTTTCCCCCTTCTTTTATATTGCTCCTGTTGTGCTAGGGCTCCTGCTCTTGAGGAGACTTTGGTCCTACTCAGAGTAGATCTGCTTAGACCTGAGCTGTAATTCTCTGCAGGAACAGCTCCCTGTCTATTTCCTGCCTTGCTCTCTTTCTAATATTTCTTATCTCCACCTGTCTTGAGCCCTGTGTTCTACTTACTGTCCCTTTAAAAACCCCTCTCAAGTTAGTTTAATCCCTACCTTTAAGGTAAGCCCTATCTTTAAGGAATACTGAATGTAAAACTGAAGGTTACAGCAGATTAAGAATAGACAATGAATACACTTACCCTCTTGCACAGCCCCTTCTCCCTCCCTCCTTTTCCTCCTTTTCCTCACACAGATCCTCCTTTCTCTCTCCTTTAACTCACACAGCTGCTAAACTCGCTGTGTCTTCTTACCTTCACTTTGTTGCAGTGCAGCACTTTGTTGCAGAGGCACTCGCGCTCGAGTGTGCTGCTTATATACTGCTCCATAGTGCTTAAAGATCTCTCTGGGCAGTTTAGTTTAATTATGCAGGCTACACATTCCCCCCACCCACTCCCATGAGTTGGGTACTCAGTTTACCAACTTCAGAAGGATGGAAGGCTGAGTCAACTTTGATCCAGCTACCTGAGCTCAGGATCATGAGCAAAGTCTCTACTGCAGTACACCACTTTAACCACTGTGCCACAAGGCTAAGTAGCTCCAAACATTGTACCCTTCCCTGATAAGGGACCTGCTCATTTTTGCTGCCTGCTTTTGTATTTTTCTGCAAGGGCTACCACAGTATGTTTATGAATAATAAATAGCATCCATCCTCCAACAGAAATGAAAACAGATAAAACAGTTCTGCTTGGAGAAATGCTATGATGTTTGCATGTATGAGTATGTCATACATCATGATGATAGCTAGGTTTGATTTATCAGGACTGAAGCAGGCTCTGGATGAGTGTTTCAAAATGGCAGGAGAGATGCTAATGGAGAGTAGACCAAAGGAGGAAAGAGTTGAAACTCTTCCTCTTCACTGGTTGCAATCCTTTTTTAAATGGATTTAAACACCACTCTCTCCCCACCAGCTACTGGCCAGTATCCAATGCTGCAGGGGAAATGGGCTGAAGGTTCCAGTACTGCCCTGAGCGTGACATTGGGTCTAGGCCATTCTTTTATGTTTTTAAGTCCCAACAGATTTTTTCTGAACACGACATCAGACACAACTGTTTCAAACCTCTAGTTGTGAATTAAAGCCAGAGCGAGGGAGTAACTTGCTTCCTAATGACTTACGTTTGGAACAAGTTGCAGTCGACAGTAACAAGCTTGAATGAAAGTACTTTCTTGTCTGCAATAAGAAGCAGAGTCTCCCTGTTACTTGTTACTGGTGTATGTGAAAGGACTGTGGTTTAAGTGACTCAGTAATTCCTCTCCCCACTCCCCTTCAGGAGGCCCAGTAGTCCTGGATGGAGGAGCATTGCCAGAGTCTCTGCTGCATGGGTGTGAGTCCATGGGCCCTTGGATCATTGCAGCCAATGGTCCGGTGGTTCCAATGAGGCAAAGATGAGTGCACCACCCCCACATCCTCATCCCCTAGTCAGGCATGCCTTTCAGGGCACACAACCCAGGAGGCAATTCTTCCCACCCACAAACCTCCTCATCTTCCTCCTTCCCCCTCTTATTTCTGGCTGTGCTCCTCCCATCCCACCTGGGTGCTCTCCATGGCTCAGGTGTTCTTCACCTCCACCTGTAGCTACTGCCGGCTCTGTTGTCATGACCAGCACACACTCCTCCTGAAGCCATGAAGATGGGGAAGGTAGGCCTGCCAGGGCTGGTGAGAGCATTCTCCACACACAGTTCAATAGGAAACAAAAAATAAGTGCAATGTCCCATAATGACACATACTTGTCCAAGTCTCTCTAATAGAGAGAGAAAGAAAGAAAGAAAGAAAGAAAGAAAGAAAGAAAGAAAGAAAGAAAGAAAGAAAGAAAGAAAGAAAGAAAGAAAGAAAGAAAGAAAGAAAGAAAGATGGAAAGCATGCAAGACAAGACAGAGAGTGCAGGTGCACAAGACAGAGAGCAAATATGTGAAATATAGCATGTGTACACTTGCATGAAAGAGAGAGAGAGAAATTCTGAGAAAGCAAAGAGGAGAGTGAGAGTGCATGTGGATGCAGGAAGAATGCAGACAAGGGAGACAGAACAGCCATAATGGCTGTGCAAAGTATCTGGCGTTCAGAGGCATCCTGCCTTTGAACATGGAAGGTTCATTTAGGAGGACTTCCTGTAATTCTTCCAGCCAACTGGGCACTCAACGAAACATGGATGTAATTTTGAAATCCTGATGTCCATCCCATTCAACACAGTAAGAAAAGTTGCCAGGTGGGTGTAGTTCTAGGAAGAGGCATTTTGTTGTGGCAAATCAACACACACACACACACAATGTAAGATTCTGAGTTATGGTTCTTGTTGTCTTCTCTCACTTGAGGATGTTGACCAACAGTGGCACAAGAAATGAGCAAGGGAACCTATGGAGAAGAGGTATTTTGTGAAATTATTAGTTCATCACATTTGAAACCATTTTGAAGACAAACAATAGGCCGAAGGCTGGCAACCTGTAAACCTCATGATGTACTTGGACTTCAAGTCCCATTTTTCTTAGCATAGCAAATGATAAGCCATCATGGAAGTTGCAGTCCAAAATCATCTGGATGGCCAGAAGTTGCCCATTTCTGCTATAGGCAATCATTCAACTGCATTCTCATATACCTAAACAAAATGCACCCTAGATAAAATGCAAATATAACTCATGAAAAAAACACATTAATGCATTTTAGTCCAGTCTTTGTTCCAGGTGAATGTCAGCAGGTGACTAATGTATCAGAAGGTTGGATTTTGTATACTTCCCTCTCTACTTTTAAAAAACAGAAAATTCCATTCATGTTTCATTTAATTTTCCTTAAACTTAAGAATCAGGAGAAAGGCTATTTTCCTAGGATGTCCCAATCACATACTGAGAGGCAACAGACTGTGTTCCAGATATTCAAATGCTAGGTAGAATCACCCAGGCTTAATCCAGAAACTTTTGAGAAGATTAAATGTTACCTTATTCCAACTCTGATTTTGTCTGTTGCTGCTTACCTTCAAGTCTTAGCCGTCTTTCAACAACAACAACAATATTTATTTTATCGCCACAGACCCAATAATAGCCTTCTTTCTTTAAGGCCACAAAAAGAAACCATAAAATGACAAAAACAAAGTGAAACTCATGAACTTTCTTGTTGCACAAGCTTTGGCAACAATGGTACAGACCCTGGAAGCTTTGCCCCCCCTTACCCCGGAATAATGACGCGAGACCAGAATTATGGATTAAACACGGGCCACACTTTATTGAAATAATCAATGCTGCCAATCCTTTGGCAAAGGGGGGTCCTGCCGTAGTGCGGAATCAGGTTTAAACCCAGAGGTCTGAACGGACCCTTTAACAAACAAATGGGCAAGTCCCTGGCCCAAGTTTTCGCAGCCGTGAAGACAGCGAGAAACCTGGCCGGCCCAAATTTGACCACCCCCGGGCCTCAAGCCAGCTTCTCCTTGTTGACTGTTGGTCTGGGTGTGTCCCTAGCGCATCTTCCCCCCCCCCAGCACTGTAATCGCACGATCCGCAGCGCTGGGAGTTCAGATGAGATATACCTTACCTGAAATTGCTATGGGACTCACCAAAAAAACAGTTTTTTTCCGCACTACCCGCCACAGCATTGGGACTAGCCATGCTAAGTCCCATGCCTGCCATTGAGCTCACCAAGCTCCAAAAGCTCCCTTGATGTCTTCAAAGAAAACATCCAAACCTCATTCGGATAGATGTACGCCATCTGACCGGAAAAATCAGGCCTATCCATGCGGATCCTTTGGTGACCACTCACTGATCCAAGGCCACTGCAATCAGCTCTGCAGACTACCCTGCTAACACTCCTTCATGCAGTGTTAGCGGGCCAAAAATGCCTCGTATCCCTCCATGCCAGCTGAGGGATGGTCGTCGGCCATACAATGTTCATAGCATGATATGGTGCCTTCACCGATCGGAAAACTCAGGCCTATCCGTGGATCCTCTGGTGACCAATCACCGATACAGGCCGCTGCAGACAGCTCTGCAGACCACCCTGCTAACACTCTTTCGTGCAGTGTTAGCAGGCCAAAATTGCCTCACATCCCTCTGTGCCGGCCAAGGGATGATCATTGATCATACAATGACCATAGCAGGTACGTAACCCTCAACCATGTGAGGTCACGAATCACATCAAGGATCAAGGCCTTTCCGCAGATCCTGGTCAGGTCGTTACCGCCCAAGTGTATTACCAACACATCTGGGGGATGTTGACCAAAGGCAGCCGCACGGCAAAGTTGGCCTCACAGCATCCCCTGGCGTCCTTTCCATTCGATATGGGCTCTAGCTCCAAGGCTGAGACTGCTCCCCCATGGGGACGTGGCAGCGTACTGAGTTGCCCCCAAAACATAGCTGCGGCCAACGATCATGATGTGCTTCCTCCTCCTCATCGTTATGGCATCTGCAAGATAAAACAAACCAGGCCCCTGCCTAGACGTTAGGGGGTGCCTCATTAATCGACCTTGGATTGGTGGATGTGAATCTGCACCATCCCGTTGACTACCCAACTTCCTGTCATTGTAAAGCTACTCCGGTTCTGTCTCCCTTTCCAGTAGCTACCACTTCTCTAATCCTGAGGGCACCGGAAAAAGTTATTAAGGACGCTGCCCTGAATAAAACACTTTTATAATCGTCTCTACAGATAACCTACCACTGCTTACAAATGCTTTCTAATAGTCCCAGTGATATACAGTAGGTACCCTCGAATCTTTATATCTGCCTCTTTCCTTAGACCAACCTTCAATCATTTTCCTAAAGCGGTAGTCTGAAGAATAATTCTGATACCATGAACCATAGCAAGCCTGCGCCAATAACCTACCCTATATAGGTCCTGGCCACGTAGGTTCTAAATCAACTAAGTTCCTAAGCTCCTGAATCTCTATACTCACTGCCGAGTACACTTATTGTGTCCTCGGTGCCAGGGCCAGTCTTATTGCCCTTTCCACATCATCATGCCAAATTGCCAAGCCCCCGGGGGAAGAGCCTCTGGGAACTCGTTAGCTCCTGGATCTAACTCCCTGAACCGCTCAATCTGTTGGCGTGATAATGCATCGGCTAAACTATTATCTACACCTGGTATGTGTCTAGCCTGCAACAGTGTCATGACATGGTCTGAATGCACGGGGGGGTTATAAATTATGTAGACCACCATCAGACTGTCGCACCAAAAACGTACGACAGTGTTAGCCCATTCGCCTGCCCAAAGCCACAAGGCACCAACTATTGGGAAAAAATTCCAAAAATGTCAAATCTCTGGTGATTCCCACGTGGTGCCACTCCTTCAGCCATTTGTATGTGCACCATCTGCCTCTAACGTAAATTTTTAAACCCAAAGGAGCCTGCAGCGGCTGACTGGACCTGAATTTCGGCTTTAAGCATCTTGTCTCCTCTCCAAAAGGAAATGTCATTGCACTCAGCTAAGAACTGACCCCAAACCTTCAAATCTTCTCTCATGCCATACGTAACTCTAGTCCTATGAAACGGGCGATGGAGCCCTTTCATTGCCTTGGAAAGTCACGCAGAAAGGCGCGACCAGGCGCCACGACTCTACAAGCAAAATTTAAATGTCCTACCATCTCCTGAAGCTCCCTCAGGGACACTTTTTCCTTTTGAACATCAAGGCTACCCTGACCTTAAGGGCAGCCAACTCGATGTCTGGCAGCCTAGATGTTTGCCGTACCGTGTCCACTTCAACGCCGAAGAGCATCGGGGACGTGGTTGGTCCCTCCGTTTTTTCCTCAACCAGAGGTAAACCTAACTCTACAGCCATTGAACGAAAGGTATCTAGTATAAATTTACACGTTCCCATGTTCCTTTCACCACAAAAAAAGAAGCATCCCAATAATGGGCCGTATTGTTACATCCCCATTCTACACCTAAGCTTCCACTCAAGAAACGAACTGAAAAGTCCGAATGCTGCACATGAAACGCAGCCCATAGACAAGGCTCTATCTATATAGAAAAAAACCTGGAAGTAAAATCCCAACAGATCACAATCCTGTGGGTGAACTGGCAAAATCCAGAATGCTGATTTTCTGTCACATTTTGCCAACTCCACCCCTGACCACACCTACGGACCATGCGAACAGCCTCATCAAAGGAGGTGTAGCGCATGGTACAAAGTTCCTGAGGGATGGTATCGTTAACCGACTCTCCCTCAGAGTAAGACAGATGATGGGTCAGTCTAAAGTCACATTGTGGCTTCTTTGGTACTATTCCCCAAGGTGAAAACCCGCAAAGTCTCCAGAGGAGCTGTTGCAAACGGTCCCAACACTCTCCCCTCCTGTACTTCTTTGGCAATCTCTTCTTGAACTACAACCTCCATGCCATATACCGATTTAAGATTTTGGGCAAAGAATGCTGTGCACTCCCTGACCGCTGGTGTCCTAAAGTCTTCCTTAAAACCTTCCAGTAAATAACTAACTTTGTCCCTACTAGGATAATCACACAACCATGCTTTTAAAACTGGAACCCTAATTGGGCTGGGGCCCTGTACCAGGGTTACCCCCGCCCCATTGGGCTTCTTCCCACCTCCAGGGCCCTTATTCTGTCTCGGGGCACTGGCCTGGAAGCATGTGGTACTGGGGTGCTGACCACTGCACACTGTACACTCGTGTCTGAACGGCAAGGTTTCTTAGTGCACACACCCCTGGAGTTGTACTCCCAGCAGAGCAGGCGGGGTTGAACCACCTGCCCCGTGCTTGCACGGGGAGTCAAATTCAAAGCAAGTCTTACTGATCAGGTGCCCACTATCAGTTCTGTTGCCTAGATTGGGCCTGGCAGGAGTCATTGACTGCAGCCAGACACCCAGCAATGGCTTGTCCCAACGTAAATTTGGGGTACGGCCAAATGCCTACACCAGCAGCCAGAGTTACCGGGGCTGGACATGAAAGTTGTGGGCATGGCGTGGCACAGCTGCCAAATTGGCTGCTCGTACAAGGCCCTGAAGAACTCGAAGCCCCAAAATTCTGAATATTATATGGTGGATAATATGGTGAAGTAAGTTGCCCACTGCCTGGCCAAGGCCACGTAGGCAACGATGAGGAGGTGCCGGGTGCGGTGGTTTGTCCACCGCCTGGCCAAGGCCAGGCCGGAAACGGTGGAGTGGTGTCAGATGTAGTGGTTTGTCCACTGCCTGGCCAAGGCCAGGCAGGGAACTGTGGAGAGGTGTCCGGTGCAACGGGTGACTCATCAGACAGAGGCGTCACAACAGGCTCCTCCCTGCCATACGTGGCGTCCGGGCCAACCTCATCCAGTGCCTCCTGCCTGCTCGATGCTGACGCACTAGTCGCTGCCATGATTGGAATTGATCTCCCTTCTTCGGTGCCCTGCTGCGATGCTGCTACCGTCGCCCCATCTGCCTCCTTTCTGGGTGTCCCTTCCTCCTGTTGCTCTGCTTCTGACAAAGGAGGCATCACAAATGGTTCCTCACTGCCATACAGGTAGTCTGGACTAGCCTCATCCATCGCCTTTTGCCTGCCCAGAGCCGCTGGCGCTGCACCAGTTGCTGCCGGAGTCAGGGTCACTCCTCCTTCTTCAGCACACTGCCGCCGTGGTGTTACTGCTGCCCAATCTGCTTCCCGTCCAGACGTCCCCGAAGTTTGTTCTGCCTCTGGCAAAAGCGGCGTCACAACTGAATCCTCCCATCCGTACTGGTGGTCTGGACTTGCCTTTTCCATCACCTCATGCCTGCTCACTGCCGTTGTCGCTGTGCCGGTTGCTGCCAGATGGGTCAAGACTCCTCTTCCGAGGAAGACTGAAGCGGTGACACTTGAGGGGCTAGTCGCTGCCCTCTCTGACACTCAGACCTTTTGGGGAAGACAAATTTTTACTCAAAGCTCCAATCCTGCTAAAACACTCAACAGGCTGTTGTAGCTCAGGCGGCAATCCACTTTACCGCCTTGAGTGGCGAAGGCTGGGAACACCCCAGTGTGAGCCACTGTACGAAAAACTGTAACAACCTTCCTTTGCTGTATGTATTTTATCATGTAAATATTGCTAATGTATATATTGTACATATATATTTGTATTATAGTTTATTATTAATAATAATAATAATAATTAAATCATTTATTTAAATATTTTTAATTAATCAATTATTACTAAATTACCTATTTATTTACTTACAATTTATTCTCAGATTACTGTCAAAACTATTAGGCAATGATAATCCTTATTGGATTCCATAATTAATTCATGAACAATTAATCCAGATTTTATTTATGTATTTATTTATGTGGGTAAAGAGCAACACTTAAATTGAACCAGGCTGCGGAACACGATTTAATACTAAATAAAATACATGCACACAACAGCAGCGTGTTTAGCACAACTACCGTGCACATGGTCCAACTGTAATCCAGTCACCTCCAAAATCTCTTTACTATTTTCCCCTGAGGCGGGGGGGTGGGCGGGAAGCAGAGTGCCGAACAGCTGATAAACTACAGTAGTATCCTCTGCTAACCCCGGGCCAATCGCCCATCAGAACAAATAATTACAGACCACAATAAAAACACAAAATATGTTACTAAAGTAAAGGTAGAGGCTCCTAGACTGAAGTGTGTTCAGCCTAACAGCCGATCACGTGGTTTAATTCAGACTCCGGCAGAGCCGATCCTGCTCTTTCCTCTCTCCTCTGGGGGGGGGAGGGGAGAGCTGAACAGCTGAGCCGAGCAGCAGCCAGATCCGCTCCTCAACCCCAATAGATCGGCCCGACCATGGTAGTGTGCCTTAATATATTACCAATATTCTCTCTTTCTCTGTTTTGTCCTCTCCTTTTAAATTTTTGCTTATGAACTCAACTTAAAAAGAAGCATAATCTAACTTTGTCGGAACTAACAGGGGGGGGGCGAGCTAAGGCACCGCCCTGCGGACCGCCCGGCCCGAGCAGCGCATTTGCACCACCCAGCCCCAAACCAAACTCTATCCTTTACTCAATCAAATTAATTAATTATAAACAGTATATCTTGCGAAACAGTCACACAAGCAGCACCCGGCAAACCACGGGAGGGAGCCGACGCTGCCCTCCCTACCCCAAGCGTTGATCTGTGCAGGCCTTGCTGCGCAGCAGAAACTATCTGAACAGTCAAGACTCCGTCCTCGTCTGTTGCCAGCGAAGGAAGAGGAAGAGGAGAGGGGGGAACAGCCTTTAAATAACCTAGCGTTCCCTCCTCTCCCACCTAGCTGCTCATGCGAGACTGAAGAGGTCTCGCCACCTCCGAGGAAGAGGGCAAAGGCAAGCCGCGCCGCTGAAGCATGGCTCAGCAGCGACTCGATCATTGTCTGTCCTGCATCTGTGACCTCACAAGTATACCCATCTCCTTGTCACTGAATTTGTGTTTAAAATCTCAAGGAATGGGATTTTGTTGAACTAGCTATAGGCCTACGGTGTTTCCATTACCAAGATCCACCTAACTGTCCATTTCTCCTCCTCTTCTTCCGCCATCCATCCATCCATCCTCCACCACCACCTCATCATCATATTTATTTTTAATACTACCTTTTATAGCTAAGAATATCTTACTGATGGAACTTGCTTTTTGAAAGCTCCCTCCTGCATGCTCTCATTTTGTGATATACGTATCTTCCACAGTGACACTTCTAATCTTGAGCATCTTGTAGTCAGGAGGGATTAACAGACTTGCATTGTGCTCTGTTCTGTCTGAATCAAATGACAGCCTTGTAGAATCAGCTTAATTGGATGTGCCTTTGCAATCTCTCTGTCTCTCTCAGTACACAACCAGTAGCTTAAACCACAACCTGAATTTGATGCTTGACTCTCTTTGCAGAAAGATAAACCGGGAGAGTGAATGAATAAATAATCAACTGCCTGGCTGGCTTTTGCCTGTAACAAATGGAGATTGCACTTATTTTGTTCTGTCTGCCGATTCCCTGGCATGGGATATGTTGTGCCTTCCATTCTGAGGTTTGCGAATGTTAAGTTTATTGTGTTGTTGTTGCAGTTGTTGTTTCAGCTTTGCAGCTCATGGCCTGGATGACTTCTGCCCTACTAAACTGGATTGCTATCATTTTTTGCTTGCTTGCTTTTTTCTGTTTTTGTTCTTGTTTTAAATTGCAAAAATTGAAAGACAGACAATGTGGAGAAAGGTGAAATTGAGTGGAAATGAAGAGAGAAAGAACGGAATATCTTATAAGAGCTATGGATATGAATTCCTACATTAAATTGTTGGTCTTAACTATAGTAGAACTTTTGAATAAATTGATGAATGGTAAGTCAGTATTTAATTGATATGAATCCTATTACCCTGCCTCAAACTTGCAATCCCAATTGGCAAAACTGCAGTAAGTGGGTCACAAGAAGTGAGTGAGAGAGAGAGAGAGAGAGAGAGAACAATACATGACAGAGGAAGAACCACAGCAAATCTTTTACATGCACGAAAGCATATGTGCAGTTTTTACACCAGATTATACACCTGGATTTTTCTATCCTACACTAGCATTTAAAGAGAGATGCATGCAAGAAATAGAGATACGACTCTTCCAGACTCTCACTCTCAGAGCTTGGTCACATTGGGAATAAGAACCACAGTTGAATCAGTTCTGGTGATATTTAAATCGATTCATAAATTCCTGGCTACATGATACATGGGTGAAACTGATTTTGGAGGGTTGCAAAATGAGATTTTTTGAACTGGCCAGCAGGGGCTTTTTAAAATACCTCAGTTCTTAAATTGATCCTTTATGAATCAGTTCAAGAAATGTGAACACCCCTGCTGTTTTAGGTACTGTCTTTGTGGGCGGCTGCAGATTTCAGACACTAGAGACACTGCTGTCCATCCAAAATAATTTTTACAAAAAACTATTTTTAACTTTATCATTGCATCACTGTAGTGATATACCACTTAAAATGTTTTGTTTTTTAAAAAAAGATAGAAATACAGACATGCCTGAAAAACAAAGCAATAATACAGAACATTGAAATCATGGTCTGCAAATATGTAGGTTAACGAAATAATTTAAAGTCTCACGTGTAGTTTCTTGAAGCACTTTTAAGCCCCTACTTTATGAGTAATAATTTTCGAAGTGAACGCACACAGCAATACTTAAACCATGTAAAGAGATTTTAAATACATCAGGGCTGAAATTGATACAAATCAACAGTGTGATCGAGCCCTCAGTGAGAAACCAATGGGGAAAAGGCCCACTTTTCTCCTCACAGCATGAGACCCTTCTGAGAAATCCCAAAGCATTTTTGTGTGGTCAGTATGTGCAGAATTATTATAATTCCTGTGTAAAGTCACATTTTTCCTGCACAAAACTCCCTGGAAGGGCCATGAAGCTGTGCAAAATTTGGTACTTTCTTATGCAAAGGATCAGGCAAAACGCAAGCATGGAAACAAACAAAGTAAATGCGAGAAACCAGAACAGGAGTCTCATTTTCCTCAGGAAAGCAAGACATTTTGCTGGTGTACGGGGACGTCTTGGTGAAAAGTCTTGGCACGGCAAGACTTGGAAAATAGTTGAGAATGAGAATTTTATTTTTTCATATTCTCCACGTCCCTTCTATGCAATATGAGCTGACTCCAACATTCCTCAGTTCCTCCCTCCATCACCCCAAAGACAGCAGGCCATTGAATTTGTTTTAAAATGTGAAAGGAAAGAGGTATCCTCTGGCACCAGATCAAATTAATTGTGTTGGGCAATCTGATGAGACAGCACATTCCTCTATGAGGAAATCAATATAGGAATAGTCTAAATGACCTTTGATGTTCCTTCAAGTTTAGAAGCAGTATGTTGCAATGGTCATGGTTTAGAATCAGGAATTGTGAGATCCTACCCCCTTCTACCCCAGTCTCTTCCACCGAGGGGCTGAGTATTTTAGAAGTTTCATCTCTCAACTGTTCTCCTTCCTTTCCCACATTTTATCTGTCTAGACAATTTATTTTGTATAAGATCTGTCAGGCAGCTGATGTCAGAACAAAATATAAACAACACAATGTGTTTGTTTCACACAATAGCCCTGGTATCCAGTGGGGTTCCTGCTCTCCTTCAGTATAAATAAAAGCATCCTGTTTCAGTCAGAAGTAATTCAGAAGCACTGCTCTCATTAATTCCTAATTTAGTTGTGCTGTTGTCACTAAATATTAAACTTAAGACAACAGAGTCATGTACTTCCATGGACTATGTAATAGTCCCCCAAGCTGGTTAATGAATTAGGAGTTTGGTACTTGTGTAGAGACTGGGTAGGGTCAGATGGATATTAGGGATGTGGATGTTAGACTCAGTACTGCAGAGAGGTTTGAGAATTTTACACACATATGCATGCACACACACACACACACACACACACACATTCCAAGCTTGTCACCATTGTTTACCTGCCCTCCCCACCTTCACTAAGTCATTCCTACAGTTCTTAAGGTACTGACACACTATGTTGGCATGGTTTTTAGAGTGTTTGTATAAACATTGTCCTCCAGAGGCTGACAGCCTCAGAAGAATGACTGGGAGCTCTTTCTGCTGTGCCCCATCATCTGCCCCCTGAGATGGTTGCCTCACTCTGACTAATCCATGCAATAAATAAATGGGTGGGTGGGTTAATTGATCAATGGATGACCCCAAATATGTTAAAACTTCTTAGAAATAGTGTGTAGGCAAGCAGCAATAGACTGTGACCTAGGGCAGTGGATAAAGATGAGCCGTGAAAACTTAGAATAAGAGAGATAATGCATATCTGGGCTGCCTAAAGAGTAGACCTTGGGTCTAGATGGGCGGGATAGGAATCTAATAAATAAATAAATAAATAAATAAATAAATAAATAAAACAATTCACTGCTTGAGGCAAAGAAGAAAATAACATCTCCCTCTATTCTACATGCAGAAGCTGATTCATTGATAGCCAGAGTTCAGTGGTGCTCCCTTGCTTGAAGCAGTGGCCATTGGTGAGCTGACTGGACTACTAACTGACTCTCTCTTCAGCAGTGGCAATGGGATGTGTCTTCTACCACACTTGAAGACAGCATGTTTAAGGGGAGCGGGGTTGCTTGTGTGGCACATATAGTTGTTTCCTCCAAAGGGGTCGCCTAAGGAAGAATAGCTTGGGAACTTTCACTGCTGCCTCCCTCTTTCCAGTTGCAGGACTGGTTCTGGTCCAGATGAGAAGACAATCTAGGGATAAATGTTAGCCAGGATCCTCCTTGTATTAACATAAAGTTACACCATTGCCTCCAGGCAATGAGGATTGTGCAGTTGGTTGCACAATTGCCGTTGTGATTGATTGTGCAATGCAGCTGTACAAGTGCTTTGAGAATTGCACTACGACTTTGGTGTGGTTATTTATTTATTTATTTATTTATTTATTGCATTTGTACCCCGCCCATCTAGTCAATTGACTACTCTGGGCGGCTTCCAACATATATAATAAAACAAAATGAAATATAATGGTTAGAGCTTCACCTTGCATAATGTTGAGTTGTACAAGCATAGCTACCCAATATGATTCTGGCCATTGTTTCATCCATAGGTTGCCTTGCCATGAGTGTTATGCTGTCAAGTAGCCATGAGTTCTGTATTCCATGCTATGTGGAATTTAATTATTCCTGCCTCCCTCTTTTCCTCTTCACCTACAGCTGTGCATCAAAGCCCTTGCACAATTTATAGCTAATGACCTTTCTTTTGAAAATGTTTACATTGTAAGAAACGATTAGCAGTGACAAGGGGAACTGCCTTGAAATACAGCAGAGTGTTGTGCACTGGCTAAATCCATGTATTGGGTCCCTTGCATTTGAACTTCAGGTCCGTCATCAATCTAGACTGATAGGGTTTATAGTTGTTTAGCCATCTATACACACTTCAGAAGAGTTAATTAAAGTTAAGAATGTTCTTCTCATCTTACAGACACACGATGTCAATTGGATTGAAAACAAGCCTGTAACATATCAGATGCTGCTTCTATTTCCCTGAACTTGGGGTTCCATGTCAAACAAGACATCCTAAACATATCACTGATCCTGTGCTTGTACTATTGTGTCTGGACAGAGATAGGTCAGCTTCAAAAATAGCTTCCTCGTACTGTTTGCAGCTGTGTGTGTGGTTTTTTTAAAAATCAACAGCTGACATTTTGCATCCTTTTCAGAACAAAATGGTACGTTTTCATATTTGAACTAGATGTGCCACTGATCTTTTACCCTAATCCAGCCTCGAAATGCTCATTCATTCTGTCCGTGCAGAGGTCTGTTCCTGCTGAGTTGCAGCCTGCGTTCCTGGCTCTCCCCTTAGAAGCCTTTACGAAGGGGTGCTGATAAGTATTGAGCCTTTCCCAGAAAAAATTGAGCTAGGAAGCTATAAATTGCTGGGTGTATTGGCCAATTTGTCTGTATTCAATGGTGGAAAAACGAACTACCTATGATTTTAACTTATCTTTCATTTTCAGCTCCAAAGTGAACATGGCAATACCTCCAGAAAAGTTCAATGTGGAAGAGCATAGGACCATAATCAAGTTCCTGTTTCTCCAAGGGAAAGGTGCAAAGCAGATCCATGATGAAATGTCACAAACTATGGGTGACAGTGGCCCTTCATATGCAACAGTTAAACGTTGGGTTGTCAATTTTAAAACTGGCCATTTCGGTGTTGATAGTGAGAAACCCAGTGGAAGGCCTGTTTCTGTCTCTGTGCCTGCAAATGTGAAAGCCATCCATGACATGATCATGGAGGACCGCCGGATATCAGCCAAAAGTATTGCTATATATCTGAGAATATCACGTGAGAGAGTTGGTGCCATTATCCACAACGACTTGGAAATGAGAAAGCTGGCAACAAAGTGGATCCCCAAACTTTTGACAACCGAACAAAAGAGGAAACGTGTGGAGTCATCAGTGGCTGTTCTGGAACATTTTGCAAGAAATGAGTCAGATTTCCTGGGCAAACTGGTAACTGGTGATGAGACATGGATCTACTGTTATGATCCTGAGACAAAGGAACAGTCTAAGGAATTGAGGCACAGTGGTTCCCCCAGGCCAAAGAAGTTCCGAGTGCAAAGGTCGGTGCAGAAGCAAATGGCAACAGTTTTTTGGGATAAGAAGGGAGTTCTGCTGGTGGGCTACCTCCAACAGGGTTCAACCATCAATGCAAAATATTACTGTGTTTATTGACAAAGTTGAGGCAAAACATCAAGGAAAAACGTCGAGGAAAGCTCTCCAAAGGTGTCATCCTGTTGCATGACAATGCCTCGTCACACACTGCAGGTGAAACAATGGCAAAACTGACGTCCTTAGGCTTTCAAGTGATGTCCCATCCACCCTATTCTCCCAACCTGGCTCCTTCTGACTATTATCTGTTCCCCAAACTCAAAAAACACCTAAAGGGACAACGATTTGGGAGTGTTCTGGAGGCAACTAATGCTGCAAATGAGTGGTTACACCAGCAGTCGGAAGAATTTTATTTGCAGGGACTTAAGAAGCTGTAGGACAGATGTCGCAAGTGCATTGACTTCCTGGGGGAATATGTAGAATACGTAGTGTGGCAGTTACAGCTTCCTAGCTCAATTTTTTCTGGGAAAGGCTCAATACTTATCAGCACCCCCTCGTAAAATCTAGCAGAGCTCCATTTCCTGATAGGATAGTCCTATCTCCTCTATTAGGAAAGACTTTTTTTCCCCCATTTGATTAACTATCAGAGAACAGCCCTTCTTGTGAAGGTGCGTCCTCTACTTGAAGGGCTGGCCAGCACAAGTCTGGTTAAAAGATAGTGAGCTACAAGGAAGAGAATAAAGAACCTTGAGGTTGCCCATCCGCCATGAGCACTGGGACATCAGGCACACCAAGCATACAGTTCACCTGTTCACAATCTTCCCCCATGGGATGAGACACATTATAAAAATAATTTCTAAGGTATCATCTAGAGATGGGGACGAATTGCCAAAATGGCAGTTCGTCCTGGTCCGTCAAAGTTCATGAACCACGAACCATGAATCGCTTCCCCATGAATTTGTGGTTCATCAGTTCATCGGAGTTTTGTAAAAAGCTGACCCCCCCCCAAAGCCTGCCCCCCTTCCCACTACCCCTGTTGCCTCCCTACCTTGGCTACTGCCACGGCAGCCTCTGCAGCCACCATCCATCGCTGCTTGCTGCGATTGCCTGCCTTAAGGGAATCCAGGCTGCCCTTTGCAAAGATGGCGGCTGCAGCTTCTCTTAAGCAGAGAAGCTGCAGCTGCCATCTTTGCAAAGGGAAGCCGGATTCCCTTAAGGCAGGCTAAGGGAATCCAGGCTGCCCTCTGCAAAGATGGCAGCTGCAGCTTCCCTGCCATAAAAGAAGCCGCAGCTGCCATCTTTGAAAGGGCAACCAGTGTCCCTTACAGCAGGCTCTGGCTCCGGAGGCCACTGCAGCAGGCGGTGTTGGATGGCGGCGGCAGCAGGTGGCGATGGATGGCGGCAGCAGTGGATGACAGCAGCGACTAAGGTAGGGAGGGGAAGGGGGTGGGGGACAGGCTGTAGAGGTGGCTCGCTATGGGGCTGGCTGCCTATGGTTCTGCTGATCAGCTGATCAGAGGGCCCATAGGCGGAGTGGGAAAGCCATAGGCAGAGAGGGAAGGGTAGCCTTCCTTCTCTTCCTATGGGGGATGAATAAAAATGGGGCAATATTCATCCCTTCATATTCGTTGGGGTCTCTGGAACTCACAAATACGAAGGGACAAATATTTAATGAATCAGCGATTTTTAATGCATATCACGATTCATTTTTTTTTTTTTTGGTCTCCATGTCTATTATCATCCATACACGCATGAGGTGTGAAAGCAAAAGAAAGGAAGGGTTCTCTCATCTCTCTCTGGCCTCAAGAAATTGCAATTCTGTCATGGAATTAATCAGGTTGCCCAATTCTCCCTCCCTCCCTCCCTCACACACAGACTTTCTATGTACTTCCCTATAAATTGCCACTTTTTTGCTAATCACAGTCCATCTGTTGCCTCACTGCAGTGGAGAACCAGCAAAGAACAAGAGTTAAAGACAGTTTCACGGTGTTATGAAAGTTTATATCATAAACCGCCCTGATAATTTCTCCTATAGAATGGTGCATAATTTTATTACATATAAATGAGTAAACAGTCAATAATTCCAATGCAAGGCCATCACAGACCTCACATCTATATCTAGGCAGAACTATATTTATTTGTAAATCAGGAACAAATTACGTTGTGTTATGTGTCATCAAGTTGGAAGCACTTATAGAGACCCTAATAGGGCTTTCAAAATGAGATATTTAAGGAATGGTTTTACCAGTTCTATGCAACCCAGCGAGCTTCAGAGATTCAAACCTAGGCCTCATTGTTCCTATTCCATCACTCTATCCACTACACCACACTGGGTATCCCCAGGGAATAAATACCACAGAATTAAAACAGATCCCACCATAATGGATAAGATTAGGACAAAACGGGCTGTGTGCCTTCTCTGTTTACCCTCTGGGCGCTAATTGCTGATAGCCAGCTTCAAGACTCTTAATTCTGAACAGTTTCAAAGAGGGTAAGACACATAGCCGTGCTACTAAAAGGCTTGCCACAAAGCCACGGCACAAACAAAAAAGAAAACGGTGTTGGATCTAGACAAGTTTCTCTGAAGAGGGCATGACACACTGAGCACGCCATGACCATTAGGACTCTTTCTTATATGTTGTTTCTATATACTCTCAAGACACCTCTGGCTTACAACAGCTCTGTGAATTAATGATCTTTGTAAGATCCTATCCTTAACTGCTGTGTTCTATCATTAACAGCCCTCAGGTTAGTCATTTCTGCATTTGGGAGGAGGTGTGACCAGATGCCAGATTACTTAAGGATTCAGAGGGAACGTGTTATTCGCCTTAGGAGTGGGACTGAAAGAAATACAACACAAAGCAGCCGCTTTCTTGTTTGGATTCTTTAGCTATTAAAAAAAAAAAGACTCTGAAATCGGAATCATTCAACTTACTGAAGGAGAGAAACCCAAACATTAACAAAGGAGAAGAACCAAAAAAGTTTGGATTGTACTTGGATTTTCTCATTTGGATTGGCTTCTTTTGACTCACATATATGTAAAGCTGCCTCACCCCTATTCTGAAAAGCATCTTATTTTGCACTCTCAATGTTATCCATGTGGTCTGAGAAGAACTTGGTGGTGGTGTAGGTGAAACCAGGCACTAGAAACAGCCTGCCATGATTACAGATGATGATGAAAAGGAATTAAAGATGGTGACAATGATGAAAAGTAGGATACATAGATCTGATGATGGTGACTGTGATGATGATTTCTCTTTCTTATCTGTAGTGTTTCATGCTGGTGAGGATGGTAATGTGATGATAATGTGAACTTCAAAGTATTGGTAGTGGCTGCACAGGTCGGACCGAGACCGATTTTCTCATGTTCTGTTGTTGTTGTTGACTGCTTTTGGAGTCGAAGATTGTCTGTTGCCTTGTCCCTGCTTTTTGGAGTAGTTTTGAGGCTTCACTGGAGCTTTATTTGGTCTAGAGCCCAGTACACAAATAAGGAAAAACAAAATGAAAGACCCTCAAATATCCCATCCCTTTTGCATTTAATGAAAGTACTGGTACCTCAATGAGCTGAAATAAAATGAGGCAGCCCCCCCCCCAAGAACTCAAAACAAATGAAACCAGAAAGTTTTCCCCATGCACAACCCAATTAATCATACTTCCTCCCATCTTTGGGCACAATGACGCTGGCCATACTTCTTACTGCCTAAAATGTTAGCATTTCATGCCGCTCTCGCTTTCCTGCTGGAAAGCCAAGGTAGCTGAGGAGAATAAAGAGGCAGAATATTACAAGATTAAGAAAGAAAATTATAAGGATTTTTTTCACAACATGAAAGCACAGGCAAGAAAAAGTACACAATGGGTATGGTACAGGTGTGTAGGATTTTTATGACTAAAGAGATGCTAACAGCATTGAGAAAGTATGTGAACACCCTAGAGTGCTTTCTTACGATTAGTGCTCTTAAGTATTTGTAAAGGCAATATTAACAACTGTAGCACCGTATCCTACGAACAAGTCTGGAATCAAAGTATAATTGCACTCATCTGCCTCAAATTTCCCAGCAGTGGTATGGCAACATATAATACCATAGGTACAGTTCTTTGCAGCTGGGATCCAAGTAGCTCCTATGTGTTCTCTCAAACAAAGCAACATTTCCTTCTTCTTTTTCATTAGGTATATTCTATGGACAATAATGCCTGCAGGAAGCAATTGAATTTTGAGGGTGAGATGGAATTGTACAGAGTTTTCTGCATCTCAGATTAAGCACACAATACAAGTGGTCATCTGCAGAGAGTAGAAAGGGAACTAAATGCTTTCTTCATTTAGTGCCTGTACGTTGCTATAGCACTGTTTTCATTTTTTTTAAAGTGAGGAACAGACAAAGCACGTACTAAAGAGTAGGCATTGCTTATTGAATGAATACATTGATTTTTCAGTAGCGTAACCTACACTGAAGATCTCTGCTAGCATTTAAAGGGCACTGCAGCACGTTTGTGCACAAACTATTTAATATGCTTAAAGAAAGCAACACCTTAATCCTTATTTGTTTAGAGTAGAGACTTCAAACCTCACCTCACAAGCCACATAAGGAAATCAAACATTTTTCATGCAGAGTTCTTATATCTATGACTTTTTTTTCTTTCTTTTTTTTGGTCACGGTCTCATTACACACTGAAACTGAAAACATAAAGGATCTGTAACTGGCTGTTGCATTTGAGCATTGAGTGTGGAAGCTATTGGAGATGTCATAAGAAACCAGATGAAGGGAACATGTGGGGAGCGTTCGTGGTTCAAATATTAGAAGCAAGAAGCTTTAGAGGGATGGAAGAAGACAGGTGGTCTTGCCATGCCAAGATTTGTCTTGAAAAGAAAAATTGGTGATCTTTTCCCCCTCATCCCTAAATGTATGTGGTGATTTCGTACACTACATTGCTCCACTTCCTTTCTCTCTATATAGAAAACTAATGTGTCACACAACAAACAAACTCATTTCCCTAACATCCTTCTTTTCTCTGCTCAGAGCCTGGCTTTCATGGAGGAGTACTCAGATATGCACTGCATACACAAACATACATCAACTAGACCGGCAGGTTGCAGTTCAAAGCTTTTTCTGCTTCATTCTGTTGATGGTTCAAAATGGCCATAAGTAGGATCAACAAGGAATAAATCAGGCCCTGCACTACATTACCCACCACCTCCATTTTAATGCCCACCCTTGAGGAAAGGTGTTGAAGTTCACGCTGGGCGTGAGCAGAGTTGCAGTTGCAGCTTCTCAACAGCTTACTGTCTCTCTCACCAGGGTAGCACATGGGGCACCTACCCATTTTTCAGGCGTTGGTGGGATTCTTACTGCAAAGTGCTCCATGGTTGTCATCAAAACCTTCATCATGCATTCAGTAAGCTATGGTTTTATTTTCCAATGACAGACAGTAGCTTTTCTCACAGAGCAAGTTAACTGTAAGATTGCCCAGTAGGCATCATATTACCATAATCAGGGATTTTTGTTCTGATGCTCTTAGTAATGCTGGCAATATTTTGGAAGAACTTTCAGGTCACATCACGTTAAAATGACCTAAAATAATAACATATGATTTAATTTCCTCCCTCAAAAGTCCTACTGGCTTAATCTTTCCAATCAAAATGACTAACAAACCTAATCCTAGTTTCTGGGTTTTGTTGTTGTTGTTTTTTGACACTTGGTTGCCTGTCCTGAGCTGAAAACGTATTTGGATTTTATAAGCCCCTTTCCCCACCTTTGCATCTGCAATAATTTCTCCTGGTACAGAATATTTAGCCCCTCAATTTCTAAACTTTTAATTCCTGCCTTTTTTAAAAAAAAGAAGCTGATGTTTTAGGTAGCATTTTCTTTGTAATACAATATTTACAATATTTAAAAAGAATTTAAAAAATATTATATTAAAGCTTATAAAAAAGAGCAATATTACAAACACCAGTAAAACAACAGAATAAAATAATCCCTTTAAAAAATCCCATTTGTCAAGCAGTCATTTAAAGGAAAGAAAGGGTGTACAACGTATCAGATAGATAGATAGATAGATAGATAGATAGATAGATAGATAGATAGATAGATAGATAGATAGATAGATAGATAGATAGGGGCCTGCCTATCTTGCTGGTGTTCTCTTACATTTTAGCCACAACTCCTGATTTGCCCTCTGGTTCTAAGATGTTCCTTGAACTTGACTCCTGACTTTTACCCTTCAGTCAGAAGATTACTGCTAGTTCCTTACTCATCTCAAAAACTGCTGCCAGCTGTCACCACTTATCGCAGTGTGTTTTTCCTTGTCACAAGTGTTCATGAGCTAGGAAAGACCTGATTTATCTGTGCCCCTGATTTATCATAGCAATGGACCACTGTTATTCTGCTTATCAGCGACACTATTATTTGATCTGATTTGTAGTCCACTTTACTCTCAGCAACTGGGATCCAAGGCAGCTTCTGGAATATATGTTTCTGGACTATGGTCCATATATGTTTTTATTCTGCTACAGCTGCATGGTCGTATCAGCCTGGCTATAGCTTGTGACAGAGTTACCAAGTGTTGACTAGCCTAGAGGCAGAAAGAGTTAAGGAAGACAAACATCAATAGAAAGAGAATGGAAACATTCTTCCTCTCTTTCCCCTGTGTCGGATTGTCCAGACAGGAAAGTTGTTTGGACCAAAATAAACAACATAATTTGTGCAGATGGGAATCAGTTTAGGGCACAGTAGTTTTGTGATCCATCAGGGCATATGCAAGTTGGTTTCAAGTGATATGGAAACACTGCATATATTAACACAGAAAAATGATCTATTATCTATTATTTACATGGCCACATTTATACAGTTATTCGGTTGTACAACCTAATAAAGCAAATAGGTAGGATCATCCTAAATACTTCATAGTCTGGGGAAAAAGAAGGTAGTCCCCCTCACCCGTCCGAACTAGAAGTTGGATCAAATGTCAATGCTGGCAATAAAAAAACCCCAAAGTGTGCTGCTTTTATACCACCCCATAGCGCTTCAAGCACTCTCTGGGCGGTTTACAAGTTAATTATGTAGATATTATTAGGATAATGATATCTCCTATGATACCATACATCTGTGAGCATGGAGACTTGGGACACTCTGTGTGGGAGGAACAGCTCTGTCCTTCGACAGGTAAAATGAACACAAGGATCAGGTGAGTGGCTGGGGTGGGGGCGGGGGGGGACAATGCAGCTCACTGGCTGAGATGGGTGGATCATTCTGCCAAATGGTAAGCCAGTCATGCTAAATCCACTGTTACATGAGTTGACTTCTGTTCATACATTCATTTTCATTTTCTTCCCTGAAGCCCATTTCCTATGTCTTTGTTGCTCTGGGAGTCCCTTCTCCTTCCAGGGCAGATTCAAAGTGTGACACTGTCAATTCATTCATTCATTCATTATGTGCCTTCAAGTTGGTTCTGACTTGTGGTGACTCTTATCATGTTTTTCTAGGTATAGAGTATACAGAAGTGGCTCACCATCCCCTTCTTCTGGGGGGTGCCTTGAGACTGTGCCATTTGCCTAAGGCTACACAGGATGGCTTTTCTCCCAGGAGACACATTGGGGAATCAAACTCCTGACTCCCGGCTCAGGTGCTCCAGCAAATTGCAGTGTCCAGCCTGCCGGGAGGCTGTAAGGTGAGGAGGAGTTCAGTCTTCCAGCTGTATCCATTCCTTATTTGAAGGTCACCACTGGATGCAACCCAATATTGATATTGAGAGAGAAAGGCTTCAGCTGTTATCCCCTGCACCAGAAGATATGTGGCTGTAATTGTTCTTATACAAGCTTGGCAAAGGAATCAGAAAAGCTAAGATTTGTTTAATCTAGATTTGTCGTCCAGTCAGTTAAAAAAGAATCACAAGATTTCTAGAGAAATATAAAGAACTGCTTGTTTTCTAATTATTTTTGTTGTTTCAAGTGTGTTCATATGTTTACCCAGAAGTAAGCTCCTATTAAGTTCAGTGGGGCTTAGTATCACATAAATGAATACAGGATTGTATCTCCTCCTTTCTCATCTGTAAGTCTCTCCATCTCTAAGGCTCTCTGTCTATGTTGGATGTGTTCTGTTGATTAAAAATGCATTGGCTTCTGAGCAGGATGGAATAAGACTAGATGGCCATGGCATTATTTCCAGCCCCACCATTCTGTTTGTTTGTTTGCTTGTTTGTTTATTGGATGAACTCTGATTCTATATATTACATAACCTCTGTTTGTAATTTTAGCCAGTTAAGCTAGCATATGAATGTTAGGACCTAGTGCTTCAGGAAGATTGATCTGAGAGCTGTGCTGATGTCATCCTGGGACCGATGTGCTTCTGTCCAAAGGTTTGTCACTTTTCTTTCTCTCAGAGGAATAAAATGATTCATTTGGAGTGTTAAAGAATCTTTTCATCTTCTTCTACCTTTGTTTAAAAAAAAAATCTCTGTGTGACAGCAGTCTGATGTGATGTGAGATACACAGAAGGGTCTGTCTGTACATCTATTCACTGGAAACAGCTGAATGGGGATGATATGGAAAAAGGCCTTGGGCTGTCAGTCAGCTAAAAGGAGAAGGTCACATAAAGTCAGAGCTCTAACTCTGTCATTGGATCTTAAACCCAGTATTCCACATTGACCGTTAGCGTTCACCAAGGGAATACTGAAGCGAGTGACACAGAGTGACATCTGTGTGATGAAATACAGCCAGGCCACACAGAGAGGAAAAATGAGATGCGTGCAGAGGAGCTCACAGTGGGCATTTGTAGCTAGCTCATTTATGTGGTGGGCATCAAACATGTTCTGGAAGAAGGGAGGATGCTCCAGAAGAGGTGGAGGCTACATCGCTGATTTTAAACTGAAGTGGTTTTTCTAAGTGTCTTCCACACCTCTTTCCACCACCACCCTTTCCCCTCAAAGTTAAGCAGCAGGTGGTGGTTTTTTTGTTCATATTTTAGTCTGTCTAATGATGACCTAACATCAGTTGAAGGGTAAAGGTTCATTGGCTCCTTTTCTTCAGGACATATGGTGAGCATTGCAGCATCTGAGCAAAAGGGGAGGGGTAGTTTACTCTCACCACTTCTTTGTCAACTTTGAGATACATATATATGTGTGTACATATGTAACTGTAAGCAGGACTTTGTAACTGAAACGAGAGCAAAATTAATGTGTTAAAGGAACAGAATTTTTGATTTGTAATAGAAATACTATATCTGGATTATGGGGCGTGGAGCAGCTGAATAGTTGATGTATGTATTTGCATCCTGCCATAAAGAAGCGCATTAGAAGGTTTGCATTTATGACTGAGATTTCTATCTTTCAATTTTACCTTTCAAACAGCAATGCACAATCACACACACCCCATGTACCACCTATCCCAAGTTTCAAATTGGCTTCCAAGGTGTGAAGCCCTGTTGCAGACACAAAACTCACCAAACACAGCTTAGATTTAGGCTCAAAAGATGATCCCATAGCAGATAGAACGATATTATTATTCTTACAACTATATACATCTTGAATGCATGTCTATTCATATACGTATTTTTGCATATTTAATATGCAAAATATTTAATATTTCCCTGATATGCATACTTTTGCATATTTTTTGCAAGTCTCATATTAAAGCGGAAAATTAACAAGGATAGGCTAAATGAAGACAGGGAGCAAGATAAAATAAATAAGGAAGATCAGCCCTCTCTTCCTTTTGTTTACGTGGGACATTACTCCTAAGTAACTGTTCAGAGCATTGCACCTTGACAACCAAATGCAAAATAAAGGGGAGCAAACAAAAAACAATGGAGTGACAGCTGGGAAAAGTTTAAAATATAATAAGGAGGCATAATTGTCTCAGAAAAGATAATTAAAAGGTACCAGAGAGGCATGACTTTTTTACTTGGGGTTTGAAACAAATTTATTCAGCAAGTAGTAAATTGTAAGAAATTATTAGACTGATAACAAACTGTTAGGGAAATTTGTTTTTAAATTGTTGCTTTACCAGATGGATTGCATCATTAACTTTATCCACTATAAGAGTTTTATACTTTGTTCGTATTCAAAGATTTTGCTAAACACTGCACCTTTACTCAGCATATCGAATCTTGTGTTTAGAACTATGAACCATATAATAGACCATATAATAAAACTTTTCAATTCCTTGTCATGATTGTTTAATAGTATTCTTAAAGAACTGAATACTAAAGTATTATTATTATTATTACTAGTCATACACACAAAACATATAGAACTGCAATAATAAGACCTAAAAAAAAATAACATAGATAATAAAAGACAACAAAACTAAGCATTCATGCTACATATATGGATCAGAGATTTCACCATTGTCTGGTCATCTAATATCATCAAAGGGTTATTGTGAACACTGATTCACCATAAACTATTTCTTCCCCTAAGTTCCTGTTTTTTCTGGGCCCAATTGTATATCAGCTTCCAGCTTTCCTTTACAAAATGTCTCGGTTGATCCTGTACTGCCTCTGAAAGCATATCTAGTTCTTCAATGTCCAGTAGCTTCTTTAATAGCTCCTCCATTGTTGGTACTTCTCCATTCTTCCATTTTTGGGCCCAGAGTAACCTGGCTGCTGTACAGTAGACTATATTTTATTTTTTAATCAATAATCTCAGGCATTATATTCAATAATAACATTCCAGGTTTAAAACTTAATTTTTGCTGAACAATTTCTTGTGACATTTCCCAAACCTGTAACCAATTTTTTTTTTTTTTTTTTTTTTTTTTTGCTTTTTTGTATGACCACCATTCATGATAATAAGTCCCTGGATTTTTTTTACATTTCCAACAAATATTGCTGATCCCTTCTGACATTTTTGCCAATTTTACCATGGTATTTTGTAAAATACCATATGTGAAACATTTTAAGGATGTTTTCTCTAAAATTGATTAGTTTAATCAGCTTATAATTATCTTTCCACATGTTTTCCATATTTATAGGTGTAGCATATGTGAAAATGCATGTTCTTCCCCCAGGAAGCAACTAAAATTTCAGTTTATGGAGATGATTGCCACATTTCTCTATCACTTTTCACTTTGCAATCTGCAAAATGCACAAAACTGTATACCAGAGAGAACTGAGAGAAACCTCATTGGCCTGAATCCTGTTAGTGATTTGTGACTGTGTAAGTTACATTGCACAAGTCATGGTGGCAAACTGCTGCTAACTAATGAGGTTCTGGTGCTCTTATGAGATGTGTGCCTCTTAATACAACCAGCATCTTGTTAATTAGTGGCAATTTGCCATGGTGAGTTTTGCAATTTAATTTATGCATGCATAAATCACCAATAGGTGACTGGTGATCTATCTTCTTGTCAAGATATAAAAGGAAACTATTTGGAAAAAACGTGTGCATTTAAACTGTCTAGAAACATATTTACAGAAAGAGAAATAAAGACAAAAACACATACGACTTTTAACATTTAGAGACTTTTTAAAAAGTTCACAAGACAATGTGGAAGTTTGATGGAGAGAATATTGGAAAAATAAGGAACTGATTGGAGTCAAAGTGGACAGATTTGTCAATCCCCAAATGAATGATTTAAAATACACCTATGCAAAACTGTATGTGATGGCCCTGGGAAAGGAAGTTCAGTAAGGTTTCTGTCAAATATCACATGGAACCATTCCAAGTTAATATATCTGATTTGCTCAACATGCAATGAGCAGTGTGTGATATTTCTTGATGTCTGATATTACCAACACTGGCCTTAAGTCTGAGCAAGCTAGACAGCCTTAGCAGAGACACCAAGTAAATTAAAGGGGTTGTGTGTGGTTTATTTTTTTTTTTTTTTGTTTCATGTCTGTCTGCAGTGAGGTGAGTGGTTAAAAGGAAGTGTTTCCAACCTTTTTTCTACGCTCTATAAGTTCTTTGAGCACTAACTGAAAAAATGTTCCTCCTTCAATTACTTTTAAAGTTTGTTTTTCAATTTCTACTTTGATATCATTTGCACCCGGTAAGAATCAGGAAACATCATTTTGTGTAGGCAAGAATGGGTCTTTGGAGGGGGCAGCGGCAGAGCCACCAGCACGACACCTTCTCCAGCCACCATGCCATGATTATAAAGGCTACTACTAGATAGCGTCTGAACTACTTCATCATACATCGACATCTTCTGCGGAAAAGAGGCAGCCGGGCTGTTCAGGACCAGACAGATAACACTACATTTAATAGATATTCATCATAATCATAAAGTTTCATGCATACCTGCAAGATATGACAGACTTCCCCAGGCAGCAGCTGTTAAGATATTTCTAACTGAGTGGAGAGATCATCCTTTCACCAGCTCCAGCTCCTTGCTTTGATCAAAACCATTTTTCGTCCTTTTGGGTCTCCATAAACCAAAGTATAGGGCCTATATTGCTCTTCAGCAGCTTATAATTAAATGCTCTATGCTCTCTCTTTCTCTCTCTGAAGGCTATGCACGTGTGTCTTAGTAAAGGAGGAAAACTGATATTTTATTTTCCATTATCTCTAAAATGTTTTGATAATTATATCAAAACATTGCCCTGATATTCCTTCAAAGCCTAGTGCTTAAGCGAACCATCTACAGACCTCTTCCTCCCCCACCCTCCACCCTCAGGATAAAATTTATACTTTTGTGCAGAGGGGAGGGAGTGATCTGTTGCCTGGCAGGAAAACGGAATGCCCACGAATTGACTAATTATAGAACTATATTAGAACAACCTGAAAGCAGAATGTTCCAGTTCCATCTTTCTACAGTTGCTCTCTTCTTCAAAATCCAGGGTAGTGTTTCCAAAAACAGATCCAATCAAGTCAGTTATTCATTTTTGCCTATAAGAAGAAACGTTCAGGTTTACTTAAGCCTACTTGGCACCCCTCCATTCTCACTGATCACTGTTCAATTTTATTATGTGGCTCCAGGCAAATCAATCGTAACCATTTGAATTAGCTGGCCCAACTAGAAGACAATGTTAGATTACCACCTCAGGTCACAGAGGGGGCAATCAAGATGTTGTCTACCTTACTTAGTTATGGCAGTTTAATTTTTGTTGTTTAGTCGTTAAGTCGTGTCCGACTCTTCATGACCCCATGGACCAGAGCACGCCAGGCCCTCCTGTCTTCCACTGCCTCCCGGAGTTTGGTCAAATTCATGTTGGTAGCTTCAATGACACTGTCCATCCATCTCATCCTCTGTCGTCCCCTTCTCCTCTTGCCCTCACACTTTCCCAGCATCAGGGTCTTTTCCAGGGAGTCTTCTCTTCTCATGAGATGGCCAAAGTATTGGAGCCTCAGCTTCAGGATCTGTCCTTCCAGTGAGCACTCAGGGTTGATTTCCTTCAAAATGGATAGGTTTGTTCTCTTTGCAGTCCAGGGGACTCTCAAGAGTCTCCTCCAGCACCACAATTCAAAAGCATCAATTCTTCGGTCGTCAGCCTTCTTTATGGTCCAGCTCTCACTTCCATACATCACTACTGGAAAAACCATAGCTTTGACTATGCAGACCTTTGTCGGCAAGGTGATGTCTCTGCTTTTTAAGATGCTGTCTAGGTTCATCATCGCTTTCCTCCCAAGAAGCAGGTGTCTTTTAATTTCGTGGCTGCTGTCCCCATCTGCAGTAATCATGTAGCCCAAGAAAGTAAAATCTGTCACTGCCTCCATATCTTCCCCTTCTATTTGCCAGGAGGTGATGGGACCAGTGGCCATGATCTTAGTTTTTTTTTATGTTGAGCTTCAGACCATTTTTTGCGCTCTCCTCTTTCACCCTCATTAAGAGGTTCTTTAATTCCTCCTCACTTTCTGCCATCAGAGTGGTATCATCTGCATATCTGAGGTTGTTGATATTTCTTCTGGCAATCTTAATTCCAGTTTGGGATTCATCCAGTTCAGCCTTTCGCATGATGTATTCTGCATATAAGTTGAATAAGCAGGGAGACAATATACAGCCTTGTCGTACTCCTTTCCCAATTTTGAACCAATCAGTTGTTCCATATCCAGTTCTAACTGTTGCTTCCTGTCCCACGTATAGATTTCTCAGGAGATGGATAAGGTGGTCAGGCACTCCCATTTCTTTAAGAACTTGCCATAGTTTGTTGTGGTCCACACAGTCAAAGGCTAAATTGCCATGACTGCATCTGATGGAATCTTGGGCTTCTTTGCTAGAGTGCTTTGATGTACTTGACAGAATTACAAAAGAGAAGTCTATATACCAAACTACCAGAATTCCTTAGGTTAAAGCTACAGTAGCAAAAGTGGTATCAAATTTCTGTAAATGTGTAGGCAGTGGTTGGCACTAAAATGGATGGCCTGAAAAAGTGGACCCACCCTATGTTGCAGGTAGGGTGGCCTCTGCTCTATCAGCAAGGAGGACATTGAGAACAAGGAACACCTTAAAAGAGGACATTCTTCACACCAAAAAGGAAGATATTTTTTGCATTGAATTGGCATATGCCAATTAAATTAATATATGCAAATATCATTTCAATTAGACATCATTACTACAATTTAAGTGGGGGAAAACACTACTGTTCACCATACTGGACAAGATTGTGACTAGGTAACCACTTGGGACACAGTACCAAGAGAAAGATCAAATTTAAAAAATTCAAATAAATAAACAAGGCATTGTGTTTAATAGCTCCTTGTAATGCCCTGTGCCCTGTATTTTCTACAGCTTATTGCAAAAGAATGTATAGAGAAAGAAAATAAACAGAGGTGAGTGCAGTTCTGTTGAAATATCTAGCTAGGGAACAATCAGTTATATCAGAGGAATTGTCTGAGCAGTACTTCCAGAATGTACACTCCTGGAACGGACCTCACATTGGAAGTTCATACAGAATTGACATGCCATGCGATGCACTTCCTGCCATTCATTAGTTCTATGTTAGTGTGTGTGCTTTGCATCTTTTTGTACAAAATGACCATTCTGCCTGGAAAGATTTCACTTTAAAAATGCCAGACTCCTCTTCAAGAATCCGAAAGTGTTTTTGCCCTTCCACTGGTGAAGAGTGTTTTCTCCTTTTGCTCCTAACTGTTACTCTTTTCCATGGTCCAATTTGAGCACACAAGAAGTTGTCTGATACTGACACTTGGTTCATTTAGTTTAGTACTGTCTGATTGGCAGCAGCTCTCCAGGGTTTCACACGTGACTCATCTAGCCCTACCAGGAGATGCTGGAGATTAATACTGGTTCTTCTCCATTCAAGGCACATGCTCGGTGAATGAGTTACTATAGCTGTGAGGAGCTGCTTAAGAAGGTGCCCTTAGGCAGTTGCCTGCCTCCATCCCATCCCCAGGGGCACAAAGCAGCTGAGGTTCCAGCTGTGATAGGGATCGAGGAGAGCAGGGCCCAGTATATACAGACCCAGACAGAAGATCAAGTACTAAAGGAAGAAGTGGGAGGAATGCAGCCCCTGGAAGGAGTTGGAGAAAAGGAGGAAGGATCCCTAGAGGAGAACAGTGAGGGGAAACAGACTTTAGACATGGGGACTGTAAAAGAGGACCTAGAGAAGGTAAAAGGAGAGACAAGACACGAGGATGACCATGTGAGAGAGACTGGAAGGAAGAAAGGACCTGGGTGATATGCAGGAGGAGCTAGAGGAGGCACACAATACCAGAGACACCCCCCCCCCCAAGTTAAAGGACAAGATCGCCAAATTAGAGGGCAACTATATAAACAAAGATAACCCTTTGGACAGGGGCCCTAGAACAGCTGAGGGTGCCCAAGAGAGAGGTTCCAGTGCTCCAGTGCCTCTTGCCACCTGACTACAAGCACCATTAGGTGCACCGTGTTCAACCTGAGTGCTGGGGAACCAACCCTGACTCAGCTGCGACATTGGACAAGGAAGCAGCAGCAGAAGCACCAGCAACTTCACCACCACCACCACCAGCAGGCCCAGACCAGGAGACAGGTATTGTTGAACACCACACCTTGCCCACCTTGCTCTGTCTCAAGGAAGGCACAATTATGGATGAGGTGAAAAATTAAGTTCCCGGTAGAGAGGAAAAACCAGGAAAACTGGGACCCAGAGCACCAATGTAGTGCCAATACACCACACAGTTTACAGCTAAAGGTTGTTCCATGAGGATGCACACACCAACACAAAAACCATGAGACATTAAATCGGTTTCTAAAAACCTGAACCAGTTCCATATTTAATTCCACAGTATAGTTGCACCCTTAGTTGCATCAGGCAGTAGTCCTTTCAATGAAGCTTTTTGGTTAGTGTATTGAGTGGAACTGGAATCCATAGTATCATTTTGCTTGTGGAGCTACTACTCTTTGTTACAGCAATGGGAAAAAGTATATATTTTATGGGGTTCCTGCTTTTTTATGACAAGCAGGGACAAGAATAGGTCATTATCATTGCAGGTGCACTGAACCTCGCTTCTCCGGGCCTCCGGTTTTGTCGCCTTTTGGCGGTCACAGTTAAGAAAAGCCAGTGATATTCCCACTCCACTGATGTTAACTAGGAGTGTGGAGTGAACAAAGACTGTGATGGGGCTAGTGAATATCACCCGCCCCTCAGTTGTCAGTTCAAATGAATTACCTACTACAGTTTGTTTTACCCCCTGCCCAAGTTGTAATAAACTCCTTTTCACTTAAACCACATGTGTTGTGTCCATGGAATGAAGAAGAAGCCACCCTTCCAGCTTGGCTAGGTCAGCGGAGCTCACAACAACTCTTCCCTCAAAATGGTTCATGCGGAAGTTTAGGTTTCAGACATTGCTTTCGGGTATTTTAGTGCTTTGTTCTTTTTGATTGAGGGGGTGGGTGTTAAAAGAGAAAATCTCGCATAATGCTTGGAAATAAATTAGGCTTTTAAGTATAGTACAAATAAACACTGTTTGGTGGAAGTGAAATATCTGTGCGGTAGTATAGACAAACGGTAAAAACTTTCAGTCCCGGTGCCTATTAGATCATCCACATGTAGGCAAGAGTTACAGAGATAGCTCAAACATCCACAAAAGCAGCTAGGCTAAAATAGCATTGATAGTTTTATTTGGTGCCAAGTCAAACTCCTAGTGCTCAGTTAATATTTGTTCAGTCCCTGAAGTGTTTTGATATGAAGGGAAGGAAGGTCCAAAGGGATGCCCCAGGGTGGTCAATGTGCCAAGAGGACAACATGAGCAACAGGGTTTCCGCCGCTGCTTGAGAAAGATGCCGGTGGATGTTCCCAATACATTTGGACGTGGGGGAAGGGGGGAATCGTGCTCGAGCAAAGGCACTGTGAGAAAACAGGCAGCTCTTATCTCAGGCAGCAGTAGTAGAACATTAAAGGTGCACTGAATTTTTTTTTTCTGAACTGAAAATGCAACTACCCACTTCAGATGACAAGGCAGAATAGCAAAGGTCCTATGTCTCTTCCCTGCCATCTCCAGCTAGGGCTATGGAAGTCTCCCACGTGAAATCCTGGAGTGCTGCTACCAGTCCATAGAGACACCACTATGCTGCGGGTTTCTTTAGGGTTTTGGGGTTTGCTAACACTGCAAATAGTATCAGCAGCAGCAGCTACAGTGGCTGTGATGTGAAACTAAAAATAATGTTTCATATGTATTTCGAAAAGGTGCGCCCTTAAGAGGTGAAGAACATCTGTCATAGCATATGATTTTCACCACCTTGGTTTCTTACATTCAGTTTTACTTTGTGATTAATAAGGGAAGGAAGGAAAGGTACAGGCTTAATTTGCAAGTCTAATCATGAAGGCATGTGCCTCTGAAAAAGTGAGTGAGTATATATATATATTCCCCTTAACCACTAATCTGACTTTGTGTTGGCAAGATGGCCACCATTTTGCATTCCATCCTACACAATGCCCAGAGGCTAATGTATCCTCAGTCTTACTCCAGGGTCTCTCTGAACCATGAAATGACCTGGCATTGCCTGAGGGTACTTTAAAACCTTGCTCAATCCCCTCCCCAACAGGGATTCTGAGTTTCCTTTGGAGTCTACAGGTTGAACAAACATGCATCTCATGAACAGCGAACGAGCGTCTGTGTATTTCTTCTACTTATATTGGAAAGTTATTTTTTCAGACGATACTTCCCAGAAAATAATAATCTTTGGTCGCTGTAATATTTTTTCCTAGGTAGCAACATCTTGCTTGCAGGCCTAAATGACAACCCCAGCCCGTAACAACAGCATATGCCCCAAGATGGATGTAATGAGATGAAATGATCTGAGAAGACTCTAAATGGCTGCGAGAAAGTGTTCTTGATGGTTTAGATATGATACTTATTTAGTCTTTTTAAAACTGTTGTTTTACCTGTTGCTAGCCACTTTGGATCCCCTCTGGGTAGAAAGGCGGAATTTAAATAATTTAAATAAATAAATAAATACTGTCATTCTAGGTTTTTGTGGAGATAAACAGACAACACCACAACTGTAGCTACCACACACACACACACACACACACACACAAACTGTGGAATATTCAGGAAAGAAATCTGCAAAATAGCTTTCTTACACTGATGGGTGAAGAGGGGAAAATGTCAGGAATTCCCTCAAAACTCTTAGAAATTTTATCTTAGATGTAGATGTAATACAGTGCAGCTCAACATGAGGGCAAAAGTCAGAATGAGAAAGAAATGCAGTAGATTGAATTTGATTGTTCAACACTGTTATGTTTGTTCAGCTATATTAAGGCTAATGGAACACCACTGTAAAAGACACGGAAATGAACTACCCTGTGCATTGGCTTAAAAAAACAAGATCCCATGCATAGCAATTCAGCATGCTTGTTCAGCCTGATACTTTATGGCTTTGTTTTATTTTTAAGTTAGAACTATGGCATGTTGGCCTTATTTATCATTCAGATCTTTCAGGTGTGCTTTAAATAAAAATAATCATAAATTATAAAGTGTATGTTCAGGTCCTGGGGGCTATAAAGCTCTTTTACCTTTGATTATGAATGGATTGGATGTGGTTGGATGTGGTCAAACAGGAGATGGCAAGAATAAACATTGACATCCTGGGCGTCAGTGAACTAAAATGGACGGGAATGGGCGAATTCAATTCAGATGAGTACCATATCTACTATTGTGGGCAAGAATCCCGTAGAAGAAATGAAGTAGCCCTCATAGTCAACAAAAGAGTGGGGAAAGCTGTACTGGGATACAATCTCAAAAACGATAGAATGATTTCAATACGAATCCAAGGCAGACCTCTCAACATCACAGTAATCCAAGTTTATGCACCAACCACCGATGCTGAAGAGGCTGAAATTGACCAATTCTATGAAGACCTACAACACCTTCTAGAACTGACACCAAAGAAAGATGTTCTTCTCATTATAGGGGACTGGAATGCTAAAGTAGGGAGTCAAGAGATAAAAGGAACAACAGGGAAGTTTGGCCTTGGAGTTCAGAACGAAGCAGGGCAAAGGCTAATAGAGTTCTGTCAAGAGAACAAGCTGGTCATCACAAACACTCTTTTCCAACAACACAAGAGGCGACTCTACACATGGACATCACCAAATGGGCAATACCGAAATCAGATTGACTATATTCTCTGCAGACAAAGATGGAGAAGCTCTATACAGTCAGCAAAAACAAGACCTGGAGCTGATTGTGGCTCTGACCATCAGCTTCTTATAGCAAAATTCAAGCTTAAACTGAAGAAAGTAGGAAAAACCACTGGGCTAGCCAGGTATAATCTAAACCAAATCCCTTATGAGTACACAGTGGAAGTGAAGAACAGATTTAAGGAACTAGATTTGGTGGACAGAGTGCCTGAAGAACTTTGGATGGAGGCTCGTAACATTGTACAGGAGGCAGCAACAAAAACCATCCCAAAGAAAAGGAAATGCAAGAAAGCAAAGTGGCTGTCCAACGAGGCCTTACTAATAGCAGAGAAGAGAAGGGAAACAAAATGCAAGGGAGATAGGGAAAGTTACAGAAAACTGAATGCGGACTTCCAAAGAATAGCAAGGAGAGACAAGAGGGCCTTCTTAAATGAACAATGCAAAGATATAGAGGAAAACAATAGAAAGGGAAAAACCAGAGATCTGTTCAAGAAAATTGGAGCCATTAAAGGAACATTTTGTGCAAAGATGGACAAAAATGGTAGGGACCTTACAGAAGCAGAAGACATCAAGAAGAGGTGGCAAGAATACACAGAGGAATTATACCAGAAAGATCTGGAGGTCCCGGACAACCCAGATAGTGTGGTTGGTGACCTTGAGCCAGACATCCTGGAGAGCGAAGTCAAGTGGGCCTTAGAAAGCATGGCTAACAACAAGGCCAGTGGAGGCGATGGCATTCCAGTGGAACTATTTAAAATCTTAAAAGATGATGCTGTTAAGATGCTACACTCAATATGCCAGCAAGTTTGGAAAACTCAGCAGTGGCCAGAGGATTGGAAAAGATCAGTCTACATCCCAATCCCAAAGAAGGGAAGTGCTAAAGAATGCTCCAGCTACCGTACAATTGCACTCATTTCACATGCTAGCAAGGTTATGCTCAAAATCCTCCAAGGCAGGCTTCAGCAATATGTGGACCGAGAACTCCCAGAAGTACAAGCTGGATTTCGAAGGGGCAGAGGAACTAGAGACCAAATTGCTAACATGCGCTGGATTATGGAGAAAGCCAGAGAGTTCCAGAAAAACATCTACTTCTGCTTCATTGACTACGCAAAAGCCTTTGACTGTGTGGACCACAGCAAACTATGGCAAGTTCTTAAAGAAATGGGAGTGCCTGACCACCTTATCCATCTCCTGAGAAATCTATATGTGGGACAGGAAGCAACAGTTAGAACTGGATATGGAACAACTGATTGGTTCAAAATTGGGAAAGGAGTACGACAAGGCTGTATATTGTCCCCCTGCTTATTTAACTTATATGCAGAATACATCATGCGGAAGGCTGGACTGGATGAATCCCAAACCGGAATTAAGATTGCCGGAAGAAATATCAACAACCTCAGATATGCAGATGATACCACTCTGATGGCAGAAAGTGAGGAGGAATTAAAGAACCTCTTAATGAGAGTGAAAGAGGAGAGCGCAAAAAATGGTCTGAAGCTCAACATCAAAAAAACTAAGATCATGGCCACGGGCCCCATCACCTCCTGGCAAATAGAAGGGGAAGATATGGAGGCAGTGACAGAGTTTACCTTCCTGGGCTCCATGATCACTGCAGATGGGGACAGCAGCCACGAAATTAAAAGACGCCTGCTTCTTGGGAGGAAAGTGATGACAAACCTAGACAGCATCTTAAAAAGCAGAGACATCACCTTGCCGACAAAGGTCCGCATTGTCAAAGCAATGGTTTTTCCAGTAGTGATGTATGGAAGTGAGAGCTGGACCATAAAGAAGGCTGACCGCCGAAGAATTGATGCTTTTGAATTGTGGTGCTGGAGGAGACTCTTGAGAGTCCCCTGGACTGCAAGGAGAACAAACCTATCCATTTTGAAGGAAATCAACCCTGAGTGTTCACTGGAAGGACAGATCCTGAAGCTGAGGCTCCAATACTTTGGCCATCTCATGAGAAGAGAAGACTCCCTGGAAAAGACCCTGATGTTGGGAAAGTGTGAAGGCAAGAGGAGAAGAGGACGACAGAGGATGAGATGGTTGGACAGTGTCATCGAAGCAACCAACATGAATTTGACCAAACTCCGGGAGGCAGTGGAAGACAGGAGGGCCTGGCGTGCTCTGGTCCATGGGGTCACGAAGAGTCAGACACGACTAAACGACTAAACAAACAAACATGAATGGATTTAAATGGCATACAGTAAAAGAGAACCTGTATCACATTGTGATTGACTCGCCGACCCTGCCTAGCAGCAGTTTCCCAACACCAGGATTTAGATACCACAATATTAAACTTCCAAGATACCAAATGCGAAGAGAGGACTTAAGTCACTTTGCACAATTATAGAGACTATGGAATTGGGGTGGGCAGGGAAGGAAAGGGGTTCATGGTAAATTCCATCTGTGAGTCCAACTCTTGGTCAGCATAAGAGAAATAATAATGACCCAGGTTAACATCTGGTAGAATAGCCGTGTCTATGCTGTTAACCTTCATCCTGCTTGGCTACTGTAGGCAGTGACCACTGAGGTTTACTATGTGGGCAAACCTGAAGCCTGGGAACAGAAGGGTCCAGACAAAAAGGGCCAAGGGCCCCATTTAAGGGAAGGTGGCAGTATTCTCCACCATAACTACCCATAAATGCATACAGTTTCAATCAAACCATAGAGAATCACATCTCCAGAACACCTGGGACAATTCTTAAAATGTAACTGCAATGAATGTTCTTAAAACGCACCCTTCCCCTTCCCTTCTCATTTTAAACTTGTATATGTGCAACAAAAGACCCTTGCTGCAAAACTTCTTTCACACCACAACACACAGAGAAAGAGAAGCAAAATGGCTGCTCTGCTGGTTAGGCACACTGCCTGCCTTCTCTTCACTATGTCGCACAAGCACTCCCCGTTTATCTTCCTTCATATTAAGTAGTCTCCAGAAGTGACCTCCTTTCCTTCAAATCTCCAGGGAATGGGCCTGCAAGCCAGCACAAACAGATGCCGGGTTCTTCCTTGTCTTTCCCTTCCCATAAGGCCAAAATGGGAGAGGGTGAGCCTACTGCCCTCTTTGCACCACCTAGCACTGTAGGGTGACAGTTAAGCTCTGTGGCCTCATCTTTCTTCCCAGGAATGAGGGATGATGGAGGGAGGAGACCAAGACCGCTTCTGAGAGGCCAGTTGTGGGAAACCTGAAAGCGCCTCTGGATTGACAGCCCAGTCACTTTTTCAGGGACTCCTTTGTGTGTAGGGACGTGGTGGCGCTGCAAGTTAAACCGCAGAAGCCTCCGTGCTGCAAGGTCAGAAGACCAGCAGTCGTAAGATCGAATCCACACGACGGAGTGAGCTCCCGTTGCTTGTCCCAGCTCCTGCCAACCTAGCAGTTCGAAAGCATGTAAAAATGCAAGTAGATAAATAGGTACCACCACGGTGGGAAGGTAACGGCGATCCGTGTCTAGTCGCGCTGGCCACGTGACCACGGAAACTGTCTACGGACAAACGCTGGCTCTACGGCTTGGAGACGGGGATGAGCACCGCCCCCTAGAGTCGGACACGACTGGACTAAATGTCAAGGGGAACCTTTAGCTTACCTTTGTGTGTGGGCATGGAGTGTAAAGCACCAGCATGCCTGTCATTGTTTAGTTCCCAGTAATGAAGCAAAATATCTGTCAAAGGATTTGCCCAGGGAAGGGCTTAAGTAGGGTAATCTGTCAGTTTCACTTTCTCCCACATTTTTTAAAAACCTCATTTCCTTCTGCCCTGAATATATGGCAGTTTGTGGGTTTTGGTGAATTCTTCTAAACCAAATGGAAATGAAATTCTGCCCCATATCCATTACCCAAGTTTAGTAGTGTTAGCTGTTCATAGCATAGAGAGGACTCGTTTTCTCTTTCTCTCTCTTCTTTTCCCCCCACCTCATTGCCATATTGGTGTTAAAGATCACGAGTCTCTTACAAAATAAGCAGTGGCAACCCTAGATGGTTCTGGCAACTGGTTTTTAAGAGTCAAACACTCCAAGCCCTGGGTTTCAGTGGACAAATCTGTCAGTTTGGGTTTCTCAGATTTTTGAACTCTCACATTCTTTCTGCCTCTGACATGATTGAAGACATTTGTGAGTCTTGGTATATTTGAATTCAAATACAAATACTTTATTGCTTCATAGCTAATCAGGCTGTACACATAATCAGAAATTAAAACACTCTTTGAAAATAGTATTTGGCACTTAATATAAGTACATACATATAATCAGAAAAGCATAAAGCTGGTAAATTTGTACTATAACCAATTGAAATGAAATTCTGTTCACCCATTCGTAGTCTCATCATGCATGAAGGACAAATTTTCCTCCCATTTTTGCCTATGCAAAAAATGTAATACTGTGTGGTTAGAGTGATTACTGTGTATGGTAGACAGTCGCAAACTGTTAAGCAATCATGAGGACAATTAACAGTGTTTTGTTGGTTTTCCAACCAAGGATTATGCTGTCATGGATGGTTAGATGTGAAGAAAGCCTTGTGGTAAAAATTAGTATAAAATAAACATTTTTAAAAAATATTCAGAAAAAAATCAGGAAATATCATGCACAAACACATTATGGATCATGAATTGTGTTCATTACGGTAGAAGTTCTAGGTAGCATCGCACCTGTACAGTTCTGTTATTCAAAATGTAGTTAGGAACAGGGTCCAGTGCCCCCAAATTACATAGGCCTATATGCCTAATGTACTAGAGCTGTGGCTTGCAGCTTAGCAAGCCAGAAAACAAATCCATGCAAGGAGATGCTGCTCGTGGAGTTTTTTCAGCCTGGCACTTAGCACACTGCCTTAAAGTGTGATATTTAATACTTTTGCTGATGAAGTAGGTAACTGAAGAACCAGAAAGTGTGGCCAAGAACTCCATGATCCCTGAAGGCCTAGCAGTTAGTTACCATTACTAAAGCGCCAGAACAGCAAGGTGTAGAAGGTATATTGAACAAAATGCTCCAAGCACTTTTCTGCTCCAGGCCTCATTGAAATAAACTGGAGGTATAGAAGGTTTTGCAGTCTTCTTCAGCTGGCATTGGAACACGGACAGCTGGAGAAGGTTTCAGTTTAGTACTCTACGGGTGGGGCACTCAGCTCCTCCGCTCAGCTCTCCTTTCCTTCTCTGGCACATAACCTGTGCTTTATAATCCTAGACAAATATTGCTTTTTCTTTGAACCACATCACACATGTCATGAGCAAGTGATGATTTCATTCATTTTCTTTAACTTCCTTTTAGGAGTTTTCAGCTGGTGGATAGAAAGGTCTGCAAAACGTTGGTGCATTCATTGAAGACAGAGCACATTAATCGGTAACCTCTCTTTAGAAGACATGTACGGTAGTGATATTAATTGCATTTGTTCCCTCTTCTAAGTGCAGAGTATCTTGTCTGCAGCTTGTATTTGATTTTGATGGGACTAAACGTAATGAATTTGGAGAATGTACTAAATTAGCAAGATAAATACAGTTTCTTAAGAACAGAAATCTTGTGAATCCAGACTTTGGATAACTTGTAATATTTAGTTATTGGGGTTAATGATTAATATAACTAGTAGTTACAAGGTTGCTTTTAGGCATAATAATACCTCAGTTCTTTTCAAAAGTTGGTTTTAAGAGAAATGCGTTTAAGAAGCAATTTGACAGGAAGTTTTTCAGATTTTATCACATTCAGTTATCAGTCCTAAGTGGGAAGGGAGATAGTCTCCAGATTCATCTTTCATATTTTATAAATATTTCCAATATCAGACCACTACTTTCCTATATTTTTATGAACTGTCAGTAATGATAACACAATGTGTTAATAATGCACAACAGAAGAAATTACTTGTGTGATCAGAGCAATGATAACAGTCAGGGCAATCTGCCAATGGAGAAATAATGAGTAAGATTTTAAAAAAATCCTTTAAAATGTAACATTATAAGCTCATACTGAAGGTCCATTGTGACCAGGACTACCTTTCCCTCATGGGAACTCTGCACCTCAGGCGGCAGATAAGTAAGGATGGTGAATGATGAAGGGCTGCAGAGTGCCTCTCCTCTGTGAGAAAAGAGGCAGTCAGGAAGGCCAGCTAATCCCTCCATTTCTGCCACCTCCTAGCCTCAGACTGATACCTCGTTTTTCGGGTTCCTAAGAGCGAGTGATCAGAATGAGTCAGCTCTCTGGAGAACATGTACAACAGGCCTAAGCCTCACCATTTGCTCATTTTTATGTATTTCTCAAGCAAGCTAATAGAAGAAGTGGTAGAACAACCACGCAGAGAAATTGTTTTATTATGTCAATACATAAATGGATGTCTGTGGGAAAGAGTGACCCCGCCCCCAAATCCTAAATTGATTGTTTAAATGTACATACACAGACCCATTGTGCTATTGTAGGGCATGCTATAAGTGTACAAATTATGCTAGCACACCACAGCGCAGCTCTGTTTCCTCACAATCTTGCAGCTGCTCTTGAATATACAGAGATTGAAGGGAATATAATTCCTCTTGAGGCATCCACAGAGCATGTAGCAGAAACACAGTGCAGGTCCTATTGACTGTCTGTATTACTGTTTCAAAGAGCACATAGGAAGGCTCTATATTTTGCACTTAATGTTTCCAGATCAAATGCTTTCACGGTACAGTTTATAGATTCTCTACAGTTTAGAGATCTAGTGATGTGAGCCTAGGAGAGGACCACATATGTGTGAGAAATGACTGGCCTTTTGCAGCAGAAGAGTTCTGTGTGAGGTTTTGTTTTCATCTTTAATTCTTTAAAAATGCTGCTTTGTTTTGTGGGCAACATTGGAAATGCTTTAAATGAAGGGTAATTGAGTTAATGTTATGATGTAATGATGGTTACTGTATTTATTTTAGTGAACCACTTGGAGTGCAATTAAGTTTGAAAAAATGGGATGCACCAATAAATTGGCTATGATTCTAAGCTGTTTTGGAAGCCTCTCCAGCTTTAAAGGAAGATTTAAATGCTGCTACTTACAAATGAGCTACCAAACTCCAAAGCCGGAAGCCAACCATGCTTGGGGAAGGAGGAACAGAGGAGGAGGAGGAGAAAGAACAAGAAGGGGTTATGTAAGTTGCTGAAGCATGGCAAGGGGGACAGCTTGACTCACCCAAATGTTTGCCATTGCTTAATATCCCTACCTTACATCTGAAGCAGCAAAACAGTGAAGCAACCAAGTGTGGCTCCCCCCCCCCCCCCACAGTCATTAGTCTCACTCAGGTCCAGACAACATTGCAGATAGCCCATGATTAGAAAGAGGTGTTGAAAACATCTGAAAACAACAGCAGGAGCTTTGGGTATCTCCCGTGGTTTACACATTAACCTGCTTTGTTTTGTGATTGGTCCTCAGGAGGTAAGCACAGTCTTCATTTGCCACTAGACCTGCTCATTTGCAAAGTTCTCCCAGAACACTAAGACACTTCAGTTTCTGGTGGCAGATAGTTTGGCCATTCATCTGGCTTTCTAGCAGCTAAGGTGCATACTAGATCAGGATCACAAACTGATGCCAGCTTCAGCACTGGATGGGGCATCCCCACTGTCCAGGCAGAAGCTTCTATACTCTGTCCCATGTTCAGATTCTCTGCATAAGGACATTCCCCACCCCCACCACCAAAATAATCCTTCTATTCTGAGGCTTGAAATGTAGCATTATATTTTATTATTTATTATTCTCAATGCTTGCAGCTGTCCTAGGAAATCCCCATGCCCACATGAGTTCAGAGGAGGCATGCTGCAGGTGGCCAAGTGCCCAGTGGACACAAGTGTCCGTCCCTGGCCATGGCTCACTTTATTCCAAATCTCCCTCAAGAAGGTCCAGCTGGCTGGGATAGGAATAGCTCCTCTAATCCCAACCGTGTTCCCTAGAAGCCTGATTGCATGACAACATTCTTTCCTTTTTTCCTAATGGGGAATATGCGGTTTACAGATGACGCAGTTTACAGTATGCCTTAGTGAAAGAGTATCACCTCGACAGTGCAAGCCACAAACCATATAATGGGGATGGAGACGAAGCCAATTTAACTGGTTTGTGGATTCCAGTTTAAGTTGTTTACTTCTAGTCATTCACACCAAGCCAAAACCAATGAATACGCATTTGCCTTTCCTTCTCCTTTTCAAGTTAAGCTGCCTGCAAACCAGAAGGAAAAAAGAGAGAGAGAGCTGGATATAAACATCGAGCACCACCACAACCCCACACTCCAGTTAATATTTGGTCCATTAGTCACTGCAGCAAGGGCTGTACTGCTTTATGAAGGGTAGCCCTACCTTTTTCTAGCACTGACTTACAGAAGTTGTTCGAAACCGCAGTAAACTGAGGCCTAGTCGTTCGTCTCATCCATGCGTGTCCTTTCCATAAATGCAGCTAGTGGGAGGCATGTGGCTCGTATGGATTTAAATAATGACCCCTTATATGAGGCTGCCTCCAGATTTAGGAGAGTGCAAATTGGACTGACTGAAGCAGGCATCCTCACTCAGCATCCTTCCAATAGTAGCCCCTCCTGCCCAACCTGGCTGTACAGACAGAATGGCTGCGTGCATCCTCTTTTAAGGAGGGCAGCTCTCCATTTGAAGGGCTGTCAGAGTGCAACCCTGCTCTTGCCGATCAGCTTCATTGGACAAGTGTGTCCAGTCAAAATCTGATTCAGCAATCACAAACTACAAGGAGGGGAATCAGGAGCGTTCAGGTTGCCCACCCACTGTTAGCCACACCTGGTCAGCAGGTTCAGGAGGCACACAAGCCACCAGGACACAGTCATCCACACACTACGGTGAGATACATTGTAGTTCTGTCTGTATTATAAAAACTATTCTTAATTTTGCATTTGCATATGTAAATTAGTATGTGCAATTTAACACAAATCAGTGTCCTCCTTTCTGGTGATGATGTGTAAATGGCCATCCTGTGCAGAGGATGAGGGTCTGTCTCATGAGCATTGCAGGTGATTGATATCTAGACCACGGATGAATGGACCTCCTGGGCCTTTTCCCAGTGCTAGACTTGTGTTGTAGAAGCAGGCCATGGTGACCTCTGGCATGGGGATGCATTGTTATGTTCTGGATTGAGGGTGTAGTGTTCAGGATATGCAATACTAAGTCTAGCACTAACTTCTTTGTGAATTCTTCTATTGTCTTAAAATATTGCACTTGGTGCATGCCGTGTCTTCTTCTGCCACAAACTGTTCTTTTAAGTAAACATGACAGGACTAGGCTCAAGTGTCCTTGTTTGTCTTGGAGCAAACAAACACACCTTTGTGAATATGTGGGGCACACACAGATATAGGGGGAGGGGAGGATGTTGGGCCCCTGCAGCATGTGCAGCAGGGAAGGAAAAGCAGCAGTGTTAAGGGAGGCAACTGGGAGGCTAGTGTTCATCTTGCTTCTAATATTTAATGATGAATAGTTTTTTGTTCAGAAACACAGTAAGCAGCAATTGGTGGGGGTTCTCTCCTTTAAAAAAATCCAAACCTTTTAAGTGTATTGAGTCTAAAAGAACATGCTGGGGATGCTGTAATGTGACTTATTAGAACAGACAGGATTGAGGAACTGGTAGAACTGCAGATGTTGTTGGAGACAGTTCTCATCATCCTCAGCCATTGTTCACACTGGCTAGGATTGCTGGGCATTGATGCCCAAGAGCTGGAGGCTTCCACACCAAGCACACATGACTGCTTTCCACCCACCAACAGACTTCCTCAAGATCCCCACTGTTATTGTCATAAATAAAACAATGCATTTATCCTATAGAACAGGCTTAGGATGTATAACCTGCTACATGCCCAAGATTCGGTATGTAAACTGAGCCACATCCAAGAAAAAGAGTGCAATTATGCATACTGCACTTGAACGACACTTGTGTGATCACCTGTTTCTTTGTTTGAAAAACATTGGACATAAAATGTGCAAGAATACTTTATATTTTATTTATTTAGAAATAATAAAATAAGACATAATATATATATATATATATATAAAAATCTGTACAGTCCATGATTTGTGCAGTACATTAGGAAGACTTAGATACAAAAGGCTGCAAACAGGAAAACAGTAAGGGAGAATGATTGTCGAATGCCTATTGGTTTGTTCATCTTAAAAACAGCTGCAGGACAGAAAACCCATTTAGGAGAAGAGAAAAGAGAGATCTTCCAGTTTGCCTGTGGGATGGCAACTGTGCAGCATCCTCCTATCTTGAAAATAGTCAGCAGCAGCCAATTTTTTTAAAGACATTACAGTACTTCTCAGTTTTACCTTGTAATCCCACACACACAAAGAAAAAAGGACGTAAAAAAAAAAAACCAAAAATATTGGATCCAGAAGCCTTTGTCTTTGCCCAAAGCATGTGCGACAGAATGAACAGCAAACAAACAAACAAACAAACAAGTTGACTGTGACTGAACTCCATATTGAGAGGATACAAACATGCAGTGATCTTATTCACTTTAAACCCTTGCACACCATACCAACAATGAGAAATACTCAAATGCATCACCTCCCTTGGATGTGCCTTGCATAGGACAGTTAATTCCACAGAAGAGACACCCCACCATTCAAGTATTTTTAGGGAAGAGGAAAATTACTATTTGTCCCTTAACTCATGTTGGTGCCTTGAGGATTTCACATGTGCCATCTGCATTTCAGTGAAGACAGTGGGGAATTTCCCATCAGGTTTAAGTAGTTGACCATTGCACCACAAAACTGTACTGCTCAAGACTTTGCACAATTGTCCTTATCAGCTACTTAAAGCAGTGTGTTTGTTGTACCTTCACAATGACTGTGGAACCTAGGCTGAGTCTCCTGAGGCATGCCCATTTTCTTTTTCTTTTCTTTTTCTTTTCTTTTTTAAGATAACAATTGGAAAAACAGCTAAGGGCTGTCAGGTACCATGATATTAACAAAAATGGAAGTTTCTTCCTAGCAGTTTCCACAGGTTGAAGTGAAGAGATAAAGACAAAGGTTTATCTGAAGAGGAGTCAAAAAAGAGTGCAATCCACTCTTACCAAGACTCCAGCAATCTGAAAGCAGGTTAAAAAAAAATGCCAACAGCAAGGGGGGGGGGGGACCACAATCAAGTTAAACATCCATGCCTAAATAAATAACAAAAACAAAACAAACAAACAAACAAAACTCATAGCATTAAAAAATCCTATAAGGCTTGCAAATATTTTCTAAAAACCATGCTAACCAGTAGCATCGTAGGTTCTAACTGATGCCATCTTGGCCTTTTCTCCGTCATTTTCTTTTTAAATGAACTTTCTATTTACATTTGGCTTTAAATATGAAAATACTTGATAAACTTTATAAAAGTATACATTTTTGTATTTTGCTTTTTTAAAATCTGAATACATAAAACCCTGTGTCATGGAAGAGAAAAATCAACTCTGCAAGAGAAAAAAAGGAGAAGAAATATTAGGTTTTTAGAAAAATCCCTTTCTCTATGTGTTTGTTTTTAAAACAAATATTTTCAACACTTTCTCAACCTACCCTTCCATTTAATAACTCAAGTCTTGCAAGTGGGAGCTTTGTGCACTTTGGAGTAGCTTCCTCCCTTCTTTGTTTAACATGTCACTAAATACTCTTTGGTTTGCACTTTTATTTTCCTTTGCGGAAAATGTATCATGATAGCAGCACGAGTCATGTTCATTTCTCTGACCCTAAGACTCATCAGGTTGCCATGAAAACCTAGCTTCCTCCACCCTGCTCCCCCCCCCCCCACAATTACCCTAAGTACATAATATATAAATATCTGCCTTAAGAAGAAAAAGCAAACCGGTCTACGTTTGCAATATCCAATTTTTGCAGCTTAAAACCCACTACTACTCTGCTTAAAGTAAATCGCACCCTATCTGGGAACAGCCACATTACTGTAATTTTGTCTGCTTCTGGCAGGGCAAAACCTCCACACTTGTTTACTAGCAAACAGCATTGGAACCATGGACAAGCTATTTTTAATGGCATGCAGTGAGATCCAATACTGTAAAAGAGTTTCGGCCTTGATTTCTTGGTGTCATCCTTACTTCTTGCTTGTTTGGAGGTCTTCCATGTCTATAACCTATGGTTGTAGCTAAAGTGGTACACTTGATCTTAAGAGGCACAGAGAATTTTTAAAGCATTCTTGGCAAGAGACCCCAAAATACCATTAAAGTCACAGTTCAGCAGAAGGTTGCAGTAGTTGTTAAAAGATTTTAGTACAAACTTTGTGCCCACTGATCATCCCACGGCAGCTTATTAAGTCATTAAAAAGCTACAGAGGGAACTCTTACAATATGTAAGCTGTCCCTTCAAACAAATGCCACCTCAGCAACCAATGTAGAAAATAGTAGCACACATGCACTTTCAGTCCTGGCAGAGAGAAATTATCCCACCAAAACAGAGTCACTGAGATCTTTGCACCAGGCTGTCCCGTATCAGCTTCTCTCTTGAAACCAAATTCCTGCTTTGTTCTGAGCAGCCTCTCTTGCATTTACATCACCCTCTTTGGCAAAATCAGTGGTTCTGAAAATGCCTTGCAACCTTAAGCTAAAACATGAGATGGATCATTCATAACCATGACCTCAGTTGCATTTCATAGCTCAGTGTCTCAACACTGAGGATTCTGAGTTACATTTGATTTTCTGCCATTATCTTGCTGGTGTTTAGCAAACAGGAAATAAGAGGTTTCTCTCATATATATATATATATCTATACACACACACATCTACATATAAACCACACATGTGTGTGTTTGTATGCCTGTACGTAGATAGACATATATATGAAATCAGAAGCTTATTTCCCCAAATTGGGGTGCTGGTGCAGAAAGGGGATTGAAAATGTATCCTAAGGTTTATTTTTCGAATAAGGTGCATTAGAAAATACTACACACATAAACAATCACTGGGGAGGAAACCTAGTCTGAAAGCAGCCAGCTCTATTTAAATAAAAAGTTCCCTGTGCAAAAGTGTGCATTTTTTCTTTGGTATCCATTTAGGTAGTTTTGAAAATTACAATGTTTTAGATGGGGGAAAAAAATCTCATTTGATTCAGAAACATAAATTTAAGAATGAAAAAAAATATCTTGCTGTAGGCTACTGCATGGACTTGTGTTACATAATACTCCTTATGTAACTGGATGGTACGGAGAAAAATTGATTCTAGCCACCAAGCTACTGGCCTCAATAAGCGTTCAGACTCCCCAGCATCGTCAATCACTTTGACTGATTGCCAGGCAGCTTTGAAACTAACAAGTTCAACACTGAACCTCTCCCCACTTTTTTTTGTTTTGTTTAAAAGGATATATAAAAAGAACACAAATTCTATACTGCAACAAAAGAATAATAATTACAATTTGTGTTTCTGTAGTTAGCAGCAACTTAAAAAAAATATTAAGGCAGTCTCTTGCCTTTGTTATGTCATTTAAAACATTCTTGTTCCCAAGAGACCTAGAAAGAAAGAGAGAGAGAGAGAAAGAGAGAGAGAGAGAGAGAGAGAGAGAGAGAACAAACAATACAACTCAACCAAAGCTTGCCTGCAAGTTCAAGTTTTGTAAAAAAATATATACATAATTTATTCTACAACATTTATGTGCCTTCTAGTCAAGCGCAGACATAGTGCTTCTTGTTCCAAGTTCACACGTTCGCTGTACCTCTTCTGAAGACAGCACCTAAAAACCAGCCCAGGTTGGCTCTTCCAGGGACCGTATGCCCTTTTCTTGAACAGTACCATCATTTGCAGCCACTACTTAACGCAGCTTGCCTGTTACTGATAGATTAGATTTTAACCATAGAAGAAAAATTATTTCCTTCAGTCATATTTCAGATTCTCGCCTTAAAGGCCTAGGCTCTAGGGGCACACTTGCTTGGCTGTGATGGTCCATGTCAGGATGGGTGTCCGTACTGGTGCTCTCAGGCACTCCATTGTCACTGTCCTCTTCCTCTTTGCCCGTGAGAGCTACTTCATTCTCATAGCAAAATGAGTTTGCGTTAGAGAGGATGTATTTCTTTTCTGCTAAGTCTCTGGCACTGCAGAGGGGTGTGTTCGGCACTTCGTATGTTTTGTGGAACCTAGAATAATCCACTTTGTAGTAGTTCTTCTCTTCAAATAGTACAGGCTCATAACGGTGGCCCCAAAGGATTTCATTTGCCAGATATGAGCTACGGCACTGTGTGGTCATGGCAGTGGCTTCCACCATGCCTTCTAATATGACTACAATTTCAAAGTCTGCATTGTCCATGTCCTGCTTACTTAAGTCATACAAAGGGCTCTCTTCATCTATTTCATGGACAATTGTAATGGGTGAGACCAAAAAGATGCGGTCAATTCCACTGTCAAACCCAACATTGATGTCTATTTGATCTAGAGGGATATATTCTCCTTCAGTGGTGATTCGAGATTTGAGGAGCTGGGCTCTCACATGTGCTTCCACCAGATGGCTCTTACGCAAATTCCCAACCCGCCACATCAAGCAGAGCTTCCCATCCCTCATGGCTATGACGGCATTATGGCTGAAGATGAGTGTTTCATTTCTCTTTTTCGGTTTTGCCATCTTAGCCATGACAGCACCAATGATGAAGGCATCAATGATGCAGCCCACGATCGATTGGAAAACCACCATGAAGACTGCAATGGGGCACTCATCCGTGACACACCTGAACCCGTAGCCAATTGTTGTCTGTGTTTCAATGGAGAAAAGGAAGGCTGCAGTGAAGCTGCGCACTTCAGAGACACAAGGTCTGTCCACATCCTCTAGGTCCCCATGTAATAAGGCAATCAACCAAAACACACAACCAAAAAACAGCCATGAGAGGATGAAAGCCAGGCAGAAGATAACCAACATCCACCTCCAGCGGATGTCCACACAGGTGGTAAAGATGTCTGCTAGGTAACGCTGGCCTTTTTCACCCACATTAATGAACTGAACATTGCAGTGGCCATCCTTCTTGACAAAGCGGCTCCTGCACTGCTGCCTGGTGTGAACCTTGCTCTTTCCATTTCCAAAGCCATTGGCAACCGCCATGGTTGCCAACTTCATGCCGTCTTCTTCTGAGGAAACGATGCTGTAGCGGTTGGTTCGCACGCTGCCCATCGCTTCCGCTGTGGACTGTGCTGCTTCTGCTTTAGAAAACAGTCTGAGTTTCTGCAGAACTCTTTGGAGAAACAGTTTTGAATGTTCTAGGGGAACACACTCAGAGAAGAAAAAGGGAGAAGCTGTTGCCTCTGTCCGTCCTTGACTGTGCCAAGGAGTCTTCTGAAATTCAGAGCTAGCTTAGCAACTAATCATCTGCCACAAGGAGACATGGCCTATAATAAGAAGGGAGAAAAAAAGTTTATTAGCAACTGATAGAAACACATCTCTGTTATTCTGACTCTCTTAGTGCAGGTTCACTCCTATCTGTGTAACTAACAAAATGTGGTTTTCATTTTTTCCTTCCCCCCTTTTCTTCTCATTCTAGGGTTAAAAAGTCGATTTAGTGGCAACTCAACATTGTAGGAGAGTTAGACTCCTCATCTTAAAATAAAATTGCACCAAAGATGTGGCTGCCCAATGTTATCTTCAGACAAAGATGTATAATGAAATTACTCTAAAAATGTAAACAAAACTTAGGGGGAGGGGAATGGGATCTCATCTAAACACTGGCTGAAATCCTGCTGCTTAGCATAAGAAAATTCATAATTTTCAGTCCATTCCTAACTGGCAAATAAAGAGTCCCCACCACATTTCTCATGGGCATGCACACACACATGTATGCCTTGATACATGATCATGCACTCTAGGAATCATGGTGAGATTCTTTATTTTCCACATAGGAACAGACAGAAAGTTACAAATTTTGCTATGCAGAGCAGGAGCTGAGAATATTTTCCAAAGTGTCCAGTAAGATGACTTTTCTGAGAGTACTTTGATCTCAGGGCTTACTTGTCAATGCTGGCTTTTGAGTGACAGAAACCTTTCTAGGGACATAAAGTAAAATGGCTATTTAAGTTATGTGTGGCCTTCCTATTGTCATTGCCCAACCCTGTCAGCATGATGGGAGCTGTGAGTTCAATATCTGAATATATATATCTATATCTATATATCTATATATATCTATATCTATCTATCGATTGATAGATAGATATAAAACAGAAATATGACTTTCCAAGGTATATTACCAAAACTGGTCACTAGAGGGAACCAGAGACTATGCTATACATATGATCTGTATATCTGTGGGCTTTTGGCATCTGGGGGGGAGGCTTGCCCCCACGGATACTGTGGTCCTATTGTAGTACTACATTGCCATTGGTATCAGTTGGCAAAAACCAAGTGCCACAGGGGTAGATCAGAGCACAGCAAGTTTGCTTAAAATCCTGAGAGTGACTGGTACCAGTTTTAATACTGTTCTATTCCATTAATATATTGGTACTCTTGTTAAATGCAAGTAAACAAATGATCATGCACTGGATATTGCTTTTGCTTTAGAACTGAATCCAAAAAGCTATGCAGGGATAGTAAATCTAAGACGGTTTGACAGTTGACATTTCACATGACAATGATTGCTGCAAAATGTATTAATTAGCAGTGGCTTAAATATGAATGTAGAAAAGTTCACAGACTCCTGAGTGAGATTTGTTTAGGGTCAAACTGAACAATGGCCTTCACTTTCTTCTTGTTATATGTTAAGTGCCATCAAGTCACATGCAACATACAGCAACCCTAATAGGTTTCAAGGTATGAGATATATTTAAGGAGTTCTTTTCCTAGTGCCACCCCTAGTGATTGTCCATGGCCAAGCAGGGATTTGAATCCAGGTCTCCTGAGTCCTAGTCCTACAACCTATTCATTGCACAACACTGGTTCTCAGTCTTCTTTACTTCCATGCAGTTAGCTGTTTGTAGCACCTAGAAGCCCCAGATCCAGGTTGGTCCAAAGACACATCCAGTCAGGCAGAGCCTATGCAATTAAAAATCTGGTTTCTCACCTAGATCTTTTTGCCAAATCAAGGCATAGACATTTATTGACTTCAAAGTCTATGAACTTGATTTTTAAAATGCCAGACCAGATGCAGTTAGTTTTTGAATTGCAAGGTTAAAGAACTGTGCATATTGTGTTGCCTTTAAAAACACCCTAATCAATAATGACATGCCAACCAGCCATAGGCATGTTTAGGTTTATTAAAGAATAACTCCCATTGCGTTCAAGGAAGTTTTCCACTATTAGAAATGTGCATAGGCTTGCAACTACACAACACAATCTTCTATATGCTTTCTTAGAAGTAAGCATGATTGAATTCTATGGGATACGCAGTGCAATTCTATGCATGGCTAGTCAGAAGTAAGACCCTGTGAGTTCAGTGGGAATTGCATCTAGCTGAGAGTGCATTGTATTTCCACTTTGCTCTTAACTTGGTATACAGAATCAAGCACACAGAGGTTTCAACTTCTTTTACTGAAATATAACCATCATTATCTAGTTTTCAATCTCTCCAAAAGAATCTAAATGGCCTAATTAAAAATGCAAGAAACAACACAAGCAGTAGTCATATAGATCAGATTTGTTATTTTTAATATATATGATGTGTCTTTGTACAGTACTCAAACGCCTCAAGCTGTCTTCTTAAAACTAAATTTTTAAATTAGGGGGCAAGACTAATCTTACATTCCATGATCATCGGTTCAAATGAAAAGCCACAGTCTATCCCAGAGTAAAAGTTCCCACTCAAGAAACACCCAATTATGCTACACCCAAAAGGCTAAAACAGAAATAAAAATAGAAGTGGATTTTCTTAGGTCACATGATCTCCAAAACAAAGCACCAGATAATGATGTACAAACTTTTGTATAGTTTTCTGGATCATATCTGTATAAAGCTCTATTAGGTGCTTTACCAGATAACAGAAGGCAGATCTTCTCAAATACTTAAGAGATGGAAATGACAGCCCAAATGTGTAAGAGTTGAACATTCTTATCTCTGGGTGCTGGAAATGTATTTAATAGGTAATGCCTTCCTGCAATTAGTCAGCTGTACACTTGCTATTGTGTCATGCTTTTTGGCAGTTTCCAACAATCTAGTGTTTATTCATATCTACATCACCATAACATTATTGGCCTAATTGCCTTATACCTGTAAGGGTGAGACAAGTTTTGTGAGTCTCACCTTCTGTTGTGACTACAACTAGACTTGTGACTTTTGATACATTCTTCCAAAAACAAACTGTGTGTCTGGGGACATAATTTTTTATCTTCAGCAACAAGTCATGTTTAAGAAGGGCAGTTCCTCTCCTAAAGAGGGGTTCTCTCTCTTTTTTTTGCCCATCTGCCTGATATCAAAGAAGATACTTTCAGAGAGGAAGAGGTGGCATCAGGAACCCCAATTTGGCCGTAATACAGGGCTTCATACCCACACTTTTAAGAGTTAATTCCTCAACGCTCTGGGCCTGGATAGATGAAGCTGTCAGACTTCGTTTATTCCATATTCATCTTTTAAAAAAAAAAAAAAAAAAGTCTCAAGTTCTTTCCCTTCTGAATATGAAGAAATTAACAATTTTGGTAAATTCTTATTAAAAGTGAAGCAAACCAAAATGTTTTGCTTGAAGGCAAAAGTTCTATTTTCCAACAACAAACAATTTAGTTTTTAGTTCATTCAGTACCTAATCCTCTAAGGCCCAGTTTTCAGTATGCACTATTTTACTGTTTATTTATAAACATGATTGCAATATCTACATAAGAGTGTATCAGAGTGCTATTGATATGTTCCAAACAAGCTAAAAAGTCAGCTGGAAAGTAGTGTTATGGGGGTTTGCATATTAATCCTCGTCAGAAACCACATCCTATAATTGCGATCATGTTGCACCACTATGTTCAAATTACATTTTATATGCATAATGTCTGGGGATAATTTTTCCTTGGATTTAAAAGAGGAAAACCAGCCAGTTATAACATCTGAAAGGATGTCTATATGAGATTTTCCAAAACCACCTTGACCTCTGGGCATTGGATCAAATTCCAAGCATCACTCAAACATAATACCAGCTTCCTATGAAATGCTTGCTCAATTTAGAACCCTTGAAATAGCACCAAGTACCTATTATTGGCAAATTTCCACTACCCGTAATAGTAATTGTTCCATATGTTGTACATTTGCATGGTATTATTAGCTAATAGAGTTTCACCACTGCAAGCAATATGTCTTTGAAAGCAAATCATGTGCACAGAACAGTTAAAATGATGCTTATAAAAGAGCCCATGGTACAAATCTTTCCAGTGTTTTATTGACTGCATCTAGCAGTTCATACAACAAAACTCCAGTAAACCACACAAACACACAACCACTTTTTACAGCCTTGGTTACAGGATAACTATCATCTCCATTTTAACAGCACACTTTGCTCATGTCTGCTTTAAGTAACTAGGATACAGACAGCTGGGAGTGGGGTGGTTGGCAGGTTCACACTGAATCTCCAGACCAGGTTGACAGCACCCCACAGCAAATGCAGGAACCAGTCCTCGAAAGTGGATAGCAGCATTTCTACTAATTATCATGGGCATGGAAACAAAAAGTGTGTGGCCTCTATTGAGAAATGAGATCTACAAGTCTCTTGTACATGCAGGCGGTTTGGAAAAAGATGCACATACAACAGAGGCGCTGCTGTGCCACACTGACAGGTTCATAAGTACAACAGTGATAGGAAATTTGGAGTCAGCCAGGGAAAGGCTCTATAAAATGTTTTACAAGCGTACATCTCTAGGAATAAAATTATAATATCTTAACCCCAGGAGATTCGGAACACAGGATGCAATTTATTCTAAGAGATTCAGAATTTCACTCCCTTTTTCATCCTCATCTTAATCTTCCTCCTCTCCTTTTCCTCCTGCATCAGTCTCTCTGTCTCTTCCTCTCCCTTTCACACAATGAATGAGAGAGAGAGAATGACTTACTTTGAAGTTTTAGAAGAGGGGTAGACAGCACATCAACCTCACTACCCAAAATGGATATAATATATAGCATCATACCCACTTGGGCATTTGGGCTCACCCAGCTGCGGGTGCTGCCCTACTGATGCACAACAAGTTCATGATCTTGAAAGGTGAGCGGAGCCTTCCAGCCAGCCTCCTACCTTGTTTCCACTGTTCCTGCCCACCATCATTCTTCCCACACTTTAATTCTCCAGAAAACAAACAAACAAACAAACTGAATGTGAACCCACATGCTAGAGGACAATAGTAGAAATCTGGCGCCTCCACACACCACACATAATTAGGTTCAGTGTGTTTGGGAACGAAGCTACCATTGCAGAGCCAACTTGTGGTCACTTCTTAAGACTCTTCCTGTATACTGGATTAAACTCATACCACTTGTATATGCCTTGTATGTTTGCTCAGGGCATTACCTTTAGCCCCATTGCCACTCTAGAAAAAGCAAATAGATTGTTTTTCTCTCTTAAAAATAATATGTAGATATTGCAAGTATGTTTTGGCAAATAAAGAAAAGGGGGGAGGGGTTTTTGAAAAACATTCAGCTGATGGGGTTTGGACCTAAGGAGACCCCGTGAAGCACAATCTGACTCCTGCTGTGAAACACATTCACCTTTAATGGCTGATAAGTGCAATGATGAAATAAGAGACAAGCATGCTAAACGCACACACAAGCTGATCAGAGATTTTAGATGTTTAAAGGACTGAGAGAAAGGTAGGGGAAGGGAGAGATTGTTAATGAGCACACAGCAGTTATTCCCTAGTTGATACCACACACCTCTGCTGAGGCTGTTCAAGGCACATGTTGCTAAGTGAACCTGCTACCTTCCTCTGCTCTGGGTAAACAGAGTGAATGTGAACCAGAGCTCAAATCAATGATCAGCGTATGCCCTCCTCTTCCATTATTTGCCATCTTTTTGCCCCCACTCCATTTTTTCTCTGCTGGTTTTGTTTATTAAGATCCAATGTATTAAAAGTCCTGAATTATCTTACTACAATTGGATCCAGTTTGTACCCTTCCAAAAGCAGACCAGGTGATTTTTAAACAAACAACAGAAAGCAATAATAATAATAATAATAATAATAATAATAATAATAATAATAATAATAATAATAATAATAATAATAATAATAATAATAATAATAATAATAAAGCTGGTGGAATGCATGTCCTGTGGGCAGCGAGGGGAGAGGAGAAATGGGAAGGATGAGTATCTTTGATCTCACATCCTGATTGCTTGAAGATGGTAAGATATTTCTAGATGATGACCAAGTAGCTACAAATGACAAGAGTCATCAACAGGGGGTGTCGCTGACAAACTGCTTGTGAGGATGGAAAAACAAGGAGTGTAAAGAAGAAGAAGAAAAGATAAGGGATCTGACTAACTAATAGCTAGAGATAGGGGGGAAATCTAAGAAGCTGAAATATGGGATGGAGGGAGAACTGACAGGGAGAAATAGATTGTTCTTTCTATTTCCCACAACAGTTGTTCAGCTGCAGCGCCTGCTCCTAGCGCTAAACATTCCAGCTACAGCATAAACTATTTTCAGATGGCCGTCTCGAATAAGCTCCAGCAAGCCAACATGATTTCTTCTTTATTTCTCTTCTTTAAGAAGGAGAAAAATCCGAGGATGATTCAAGCTAAAAGTGATGCAATATCTCCAAAACACACTCACAAACCCTTTCACTTCCTTTCAGTTGCTCTTGTCAAAACATAATAACGCACAGGAAGATCTACAAGTGGCTTTAGGTGCATTTTGAAAAGGAAAAAGAAAAGAAAAAGAACACTCAACATTTAGTATTTTAAGCTGCTGTGAAAGAGTATGATGAGGACCTACAGGTCTTGGTGCTGTGTGACCTTTTCCTGAGTCACAATGTATTTGCAATCAGTCAGAAAAAAAAGGCACAAAAACTAAAAAGGAAATGGCAAAAGTAATCCAGAGCTCCCTGCAGCTGGCAACATTCTTTGCTAACTTCCATCCAGAATATTTCCACTGCAAAGGCAGCCCCAACGCAGTGAGAGTTCAGAGCCCGGAATATCAATTTGCAATTCCAAACAAATCTACCTAAAACCAAGTTTAAAAAAAAAAAAGAAAGAAAGACGGGGTGGGGGTAAGTTTCCTCTTACTTCTAGCATGCAATCACATCCTTTTTTTAAAAAAAAAGCAGACGTTCAAAGATACTGATCTGTGGGACGATGGTTACAGTTTTGAATCGAAGGAGTCCTTCGATCGCTTTTTTTTTTTCTTTTCGCAAGAGAAAGTTACACGCTAGGCTGGCAAAAAAAAAAAAAGGCAGAAAGAAATCTTCCTTACCTGTCGGTGGATTTTTAAACTAAGGAATTAATATTGTTAAAAGAGGGTTAGATCCAGTGGTGGGACAGAACCATGCCCAAGCTCCCCTAGACGCTGGCCGCAGCACCCTTTCGCAAATGAAACAACTCAATAAGCTACTGCTTCTCTTTTGAGGGCGACCCATGTGATTTTTTTTTTAATACCGGCTCGCCTGTCTCCGCCCCCGGGGACAGCGCTACACCAATGAGAATCGGGGGGCCGTCCCTGGAACGTTTGGGGCTGCGCTGCCTGTCCTGCGCTCGGGGAGTCTCGGATAAGGAGGCGAGCGGGAAGGAGCTGGGCATCGTCGCTGTGTTGTCGGGGAAAGACGGGGAGGGAAGGGCAGGGAAGGGCGCTGGGGGGGGGGGGGGCTCGTCGCCGATCTCCTCCCTTGGTCCTGGAGACCTGTTGCAGCCCTGCAGCAAGCAAGGCGGAGAGAGGTGGGGCGATGTTGCATGGATCCTCAGGAAAGCTGCAGGGATCCGAGCCCTCTCCGCTGCATGGGTGGGTGCATTACAGCGGGCAAGGGAACTGACTTCCTGGTCCCCCTTTCTCCCCTCCGGCTCCTTCGTGGAGCCCGTGCGAGCTTTCTTGCCTCTCTCTCTCGGCCACCCGGGATCGCTTGCAGGCCAGCCGGTGGATTCGAGGCAAGGGAGGGGAGAGGGGACAGAGGAGTGGCGGGGGAGGGAATTTCTGCTCGCCCAGGACTGCCCTCGGGCTTGTGCTTAGGAGGCGCCGGTGCTGGTGGTCGTGGGAAGGCTGAGCTCTGGAGAGCGAGCGCGGCGGGGAAAGCGGCGCAAGCCACCGGCCACCGGAGGTGCAGGAGCAGCGAGTGGTGGTGGTGGTGGGGCGGGCGGGCTACGGAGCAGGCAGGGAGAGAGAGGCTTTCTCACGCCAGCAATGGCTGTCGGCGTTTCACCAAGGCGGGACCCGCCGGGACCTCCTCTGAGGGGGCCACGCGGGACTTGAGCACGGAACCGGGAACAAACGTGCCCCGAGGGGTCGCGGGTGGAAAAGGCGAAGGAAGGGGGAAGCCGGAGTTGGGGACGGCATGGATGGGGGGCGGGCGTGCAGGCTGGTTGGCGGGAATTGGCGATTGATTCTGCTGTGGGTGTCGATGTACAGCTGCTATGGGAAGCGCGGTGGGGACGGTCAAAGATTTTTTTTCCCCTTAAAAAAGAAAGCTAGTCTTGTCAGAAGCTTAACTGAAGTTCCTCCGCTGAAGCTTTCCTGTAATGGGAAAAAAGAGGTCGTGGTAGGGAAATAGCACCCCGTTGAAAGAGAAGGCGAAAAGCCCTTGCAGGGGGTGGTTTAAAATGGAGGGGAGGGGGCCGTGAGGAGACGTGAGGTGTGATGTCTCGTGGGCAAAAGAGCAGCTGTGGGGAGCCGGTGAAGAGTTGAGGCTGGCTGTTTAAGCAGGCAGTGGAGGAGGAGGAGGCGTGATGGGGGTGTCGTGTGGGTTGGGCAGAGAGGTGTAATGAGAGAAAGCTTGGTGGAGGAAAATGAGGGAAGTCGAAGGGAGACGCAGGAGTGCTCTGGTGTGGGCAGGGAGAGATTTGGTGAGGTCAGAACGAGATGGCATTGTGGAGGAGTGGGAAAAAAATGGGTGGTTTTCAGCAAGGAAGGGTGCTGTTCATGTTGCTGTGATGAGCATCTGGGCGCTTTGACATGAGGAAAAATGCTGGGCATTTACTAACTAAATTTGGGAAATTTACTGGCAGTTGACATCACAGTTCCTAATGTCACAAAATGTTCTTCAAGTTGGACCGTTGTTGACTAAGTTTTTTTTTTTTAAAGCATTTTCCTCCTGTCAAACACACCAGTTCATCTTCCCCTTGCAAAGCTTCTGTCCAGACCATTAGCAAGTTTGAAATAAATATACACTTTCTGAGGATAAGTACTGAAATCAGGAAACGGATTTCAATAAACTAGGACAGGGGTGGTCTGTGGGACAGTTTTCTTCAGTGCTGGACCATTCGCTAGCCATCTTCAGACAGAGGTGGAATTCACTTTATACAAGATAATATTAAATTTGGCGCCTGCTAATAAAAGATGCTGACATATGTAAGTATCCAAGGAGAAAGGAAATGTACACTTGTTGTTTCTTTTCTAGGAAATATTGTAATCATGTACTTGGAAACTTACCAAATGCTTTTGTCTACCTAATCTGATGTGTATATAGCTGCTTATTGTCACCTGTACATTTTGGTGCTGCTGTGTTAAGCAAGCATACAAAAAGATGTATTTTTAATTCTATGACTCATGATTGCTCTGAAACATGCCTGGAATCTGTGCCTGAGTTTGAAAATGCTGATGTAAACACAAAAGTGTATTTTCAAGAAACTCCACATACATATGAGATCTTATGGGTGGTAAGCAGCTCTGACATTCCATTGGGTATAGGATGGAATCTGACAGTGGTGTTGAGCACATTTTGTGTGATCTTGTCACTAGACATTCTATACAAAGATGGAATTAAGTCTAGACCTCACCCTGGCAATAGCTTTTGTTTCCAGATAGTGGGTTGGACTTGATGGCCTTATAGGCCCCTTCCAATACCATTATTCTATGGTTCTCTGGTCAAATTGGGTGTATAAAGTGAGGGAGCATCAGAAGTTGCAGATGCTGATACTACCTTGGGTTCCAGCCCAGGAAGAAAGGGAACATATACATTAAATAAATAAAGCATGGCATTTAGGACAGTTCTAGACAGACACAGCTGCTGTTACTGCCACTCAAAAGACATCTTTCAGCTATTCCATCTTTCCCTCCTTTCTATGGCAAGACAATAGGAGAAGCTGATGGAAAACATGGCAAGGTTATTAATAGGTCATCTAAGCCCCACACCTTGTAATATTCCATTAATGAAGCAGCATGATTACAGAATAAAAATATATCTGGAAGCATCTTGAGTCTGCAAATGATGTTCTGTGTTCTGACTGACTCCTATAATGACCACATTAGAAAAAAGAACGGGGGGGGGGGGGAGGGTTTGGGACGGGATGGTATGTAGCACAGAACACATTACTTATTTATTTTATTTATTTATTTATTAGATTTCTATCCCGCCCTTTTAGACAGAGTCTACTCCGGGCGGGTTCCATTAAACATTGTAATCTAAAACAGTTTAAAAAATTACCCTAAATTCAACAGTTATCCACTGGATAATGTACTGCGTGAACTTGCCCAAAACACTCTTCAAAGCACCTGACTAATTGTGCAAGACTAGTACATTGCTCAAAAAGAAAGCTAATGATATTTTAGAATCTCAGCTGTCTCACTTTTAATTTATTTTAGTTTGCTGCCCTTTTAATTATGACAAACACCTTTCATACACAATAGCAGCATATGGTTTATCTGATCAGCATGACATGGTTTTTGAAAGGAGCAGATTAACTACAGTTTCATATACTGTAGAGTCAAAATCACAGCTGTCATCTCAGAATGTAACAATAGCAGTCAATTTACCAAATACTGCCTCTGAGATTAAATATGAAGGTATTTTAATATTTTGGGAGAACTGATTGCAGTGAATCTAGGAAGTTTCTATTCAAGGCAGAAATAGCTTCTAACACACTCCAAATTCTAAAGTTTTTGTAGTCTAAAGTTTAGAATATATGACTTGTCTCGGAGGATTTCATCTCAAGTATTTGATAGTTCTGCTCATTATCTTTTGAAACAGGAGTTTAAGAGGACTTTTAAGTTCATTAACAGGATTGCTTCCCTTCCCTTTGGCACCTCATAAGGGAGCCGTATTAAGTGACTGTTCTCAGTCATGGGAAGTTGACAATGCTGGTATAGCACAACACAACGTAGGTAGAAAATTAGAAGTGTGGCAGTAGACAGGAGAATAAGATGCTGAAGTATTGGAAAGGTACAGAACTCCAGAATATATTATCCAGCAGTATCATACAGGGATGATGGCCGAGATAGTTGCCCTCTTCCCTTATGTGTGCAATGATTAGGTGGGATCATTTATATAGCATTTATATTACAAGTTTAAAAAAGCTGCAATCCTACTTCCTCTGGCTGGCTGAACCATGAAGTAGAGTCTCTGATAGTACAGCACAGAGGTTCTCAAGTTTTGGGAGTCTTGGAACCGCCAAACACGATTATTCAATATCCCACCAGCATAAACGAACAGGGCACTTTCTCTGAGATGGGTATTTATGTTCACAGGCACTATAGTTATCATTTACAGTAAGTTGGAATGTAGGGCAAATGGGGAATGGGAAGCCTGTGTCCAAAATTACTACTAGTATGACAGGTAAGTAGGAGATGGCATGCTACACTGGTAGGTGCACATGGATGTTAAAGAGCCTCCTGATGCAGTGGTTAAACTCCTGTACTGCAGCTAAAACTGTCCTCACGACCTGGGGTTCAATCCCAGGTAGCTGGCTCAAGGTTGATTCAGCCTTCTATCCTTCCGAGGTCGGTAAAATGAGTACCCAGCTCGCGAGGGGGGGGGCAATGTGTAGCCTGCATAATTAACTTGTAAACCGCCCAGAGAGTGCTTTAAGCACTATGGAGCGGTATATAAGCAGCACACTTTTTTAAAAGGAGATGAGAACCCTTTGGTCCATCTAGATGACTCCTGTTCCACAAGAGTACAGGTGCAAATCTGAATTGCCCCTTTCTTGAATAACTTCCACAATATAGGCTACCAGATTGCTTTGGCTCTCCTTCCCATCAACTGAAGCTGTTTCCCACATCCAGATAGCAGTGCAGGTTTCTGCAAGGCATGCTGTCATTCCCATATCTTTTGCTAAGGCCTACCAAAAGGTATGGGGATGACAGCATGCCTTGCAGAAACCTGCACTGCTGTCTGGATTCAGAGGTTGATGATAGTGATTAGGCTTTCCTCTTGCAGCTATTAAGTCACATCTTGCAATTCATCTGTCAGTGTTTCAAGGCAGATAGATGCATTTATACTCTATATGAATGCAATACTAGTCATGGCTTAGTGCTATAGAAATGAACTTCGCTTCATCCACCCGTGGACTTGCACACTTGTCTGTCTCACCGCTTTGAGGAATAGACAGGAAACTTCTGTTTTCATTTTGAATTAACCACAGTTTAGATTGCCCAAGCTCTAAAATGTGAATGCTAAGTAGATGGAGCCACGAAAATATACAGTGAACTTTAGGAGGAAGGAGAATTGATAGAGAACATGAGTACCTTGTGGTGCACAGTGAAAAGAAGGTTGTGTGAGTGCCGGGGTGTGTGTGTAGTGAACTCAATAAAGAAGGGGCTAAACACACACTTTTAAGAAAAGACATTTCCACTGTTAACAGCATTTTGGTTCTTTCATTTCTACATTCTGAGAGCTTTGTTTTGTATCCTACACCATTATTTGCAATCCCAGGTATGAGACTCTATGCGTGTCTATGTGTGTGTGTGTGTGTGTTTTCTGTGCAATACATGTTCTGAACATTAGTAACATGACACAGCCAAAGTGGACATCATGTTCCAAAGTTCACCAGGTGTCCATGCACATTGTAGTAACCAATTTTCATGTTGTTGATTTACATTTGATTTGATTTGCAGGGTGTTACTAGATTTCAGTAGTGCAATTGTAATTTTAAAGTGAACAAGTATTACATGTACTACAAAATATCCTTCCCTTCCCACTGCCTGGCCTAAAACATCTGATAAAGAAAACAATTATGTAGTTTTCTGCCAAAGGCTTTGAAGGAATGGGAAAAAGCTTGTGTTTGCTACATTCAGGATAAAGTTGGTATTTCATGACCACCAGTATTCAACTTCTGTTATTCTGCAAAGTTCCTGGTGGTGGCAAATGGAATTTTTTGTTTCTAGGCCTTCTATTTTGTGGTGGAAAATACAGGAAATGATGGCTTGTTAAGTGGGAAAGATCACAAATGAGAATCACATTATCATGGAGCTGGGAGATTATAATTGCAGATTCCACCAGTTGCTACATGCACACTGGACTGAAATGACAGCTCTTTTCACAGATAAGAATGTTAGACTGTAAATATGTTGACTGATTCAAAAAGAAGATAATGATAATCATAATAATAGTGTTAGGACTGCAGACTTGGAAAAGATCCTATGGATCATCAACTGTGCCCCTGTCTATGAGGCACAGTGGAGAATCGAAATCTCAACCTCTGGCTCCACAAAGTAATCTTAATCTTAAATTTTACAAGTCCATTAAAGTTATAAAATCCATTCAAATGTCGATAAAGTTCAAATATAATAAATAGCCAGGACTTTGTTATGGATTTAGAGCAGCATAAGTGTAATTGTATAAATTATAGTGACAAATATGCTGCTACTTAACAAATTGTCACACAGATTACTAGTTGTGTGCACAGTTTGGTGTGTGACTAGGAATTCAATCAGCAACTTAGAGGCAATTGACCAGCATAATTTATGCAATTACACTTACACTGGTGTAAACTCACTGTTTTAATGCATAAAAAATGCACAAAAATCCGCCAGAAAACTTGGAGCAATTTGGCACAGCAAACTCAAATAATCAAGGTAGAGTTTATAATCCAGTTGTGTCCAGTGGATTTCAGTGCAGTTAAGTAAATACTGCAGATCAAGCTTTTTGAAGTATTTCAGTTAAAGAACAGCTTGTGTGGCAATAGCTGACTGTAGCCAAAAACAGGACCTTAGCCAGCGACTGGAAGTAGGAAATACATAATTACAGTGAGCATATGAGTGCCACAGCAACATCTTCTCTGGATATCTGCAAATTAGCTTATTTGGTTTGGTGGTTGGTCTTTAGGACTTAAAGGTGAGATTTCTCTGAAATCTGATTTCACAGACTCGGACAAGACTACCTCAAGCACCTTTCTGCAACATGAATGGATTTTTAGATCTATAATGTCAGCTTCTGGCTTCTGTGCTCTGGTGGCTCATGGTGATCTCATATTTCTATTTTTATTATGTTGTGAACTTTTTAAAAAAAAATTGTTTTGGCTTTTGATTTAATTTAAAATATGATCCTTGGCCACAAGTCAGAGAAGGGTTAAACTCCTTCTGTTTCTTGCCTGTTAACCAGAATGGAAACTTAGAGCAAGTCCAACTTTCCATATGAGAGATCTCCCTTATCTGTGTCACATAATCAGCTCCAGCTGGAAGAAAAAAAACCCTCCTTTGAGGATGAGGGAATGTAGCTCATGTTTTGTGTGAAAAAAATTATCCCAGGTTCAGTCCTGCCTCTTTAGCTTTTTTCATTCTTTTGAAAGATTAGGTAGCTGGTGTTGGGGGGAAAATTGTCTTCTGCCTAAGAGAGATGCTGCCAGTCAATTAAGGTAATACTGAGCTAAACAGGCTGATCTGTTATATCCATTTTCATCTGTATGTATAGCCAGATGCTCTTTTCTATGCATATACAAAGGGCAATACCCCAAAATGCCAGCATATTCTAGAGTATCTGGGGCAGGTTGATTCAGAAGGGGGTGAGGTTGGTTTTTAGAAGAGAGGAAACAGATTTTTTTTTCATCTTAATGGTGTGTCTAACTGTCTCTCTGCTTGTCCTATATAATCAAAAGGTGGTCATCCATTCTGATGAAGAAAAGCAAAATGTTGCACTGTGGTAGCAATGTGAGCAATATTCTCCCTCTGCAACATGCAGAAAGACACCAAGAGCATGTTGGTTTTATTATTGCTTTTCTTTCTAAAGTCCATTTGAAAGTTGCCATGGGAAAAGACAACATGTTTCATATCTTTCCTTAAAATAAATTCATAAAAATAACATTTTTATCTAAAGGTCCTGTTAGTTGGAGCGGAGAGATGTGATCAGATGAAGTGAGGCAGGGCCAGGTTTTGTTTATGAAATGCTTAAGTACCAATGATTTGAAAAGAATAAATGCATATATCCTCAATTCTTTCTTATTTAAACAAGTGGGATATAGAAATATTTTATTTTGGCCAAACTGCCCTCAGTGACTGGCATTCAGTTCCACATATTTCAGTGGAATTTAAATACATATAAAGTGTGTAGTAGGCTGGATCTGGTGAATGGATATTCATAAAAGAAGTACCGTAGTTTTTTCTTTGTTTTAAATAGTTTACTCTGCTCTCCATCAAAGTCAATCTAAAATAAAATTATTCCACAATAAAACTATTCACACAAACATAACTATAAAGGCCACATTCTTATTACTAATTTAGTCTTGATGGCAAGTTCCTGCTAATTAATGAGGTGCCAGTTGTGTTCCTGGGTGTGTACCTGAATGTATAATATATTTTAATAATTTTTTGTTGTTGTTGTTTAGTTGTTAAGTCGTGTCCGACTCTTCGTGACCCCATGGACCAGAGCACACCAGGCTCTCCTGTCTTCCACTGCCTCCCGGAGTTGGGTCAAATTCATGTTGGTAGCTTCAATGACACTGTCCAACCATCTCGTCCTCTGTCGTCCCCTTCTCCTCTTGCCTTCACACTTTCCCAACATCAGGGTCTTTTCCAGGGAGTCTTCTCTTCTCATGAGATGGCCAAAGTATTGGAGCCTCAGCTTCAGGATCTGTCCTTCCAGTGAGCACTCAGGGTTGATTTCCTTCAAAATGGATAGGTTTGTTCTCTTTGCAGTCCAGGGGACTCTCAAGACTCTCCTCCAGCACCACAGTTCAAAAGCATCAATTCTTCGGCGGTCAGCCTTCTTTATGGTCCAGCTCTCACTTCCATACATCGCTACAGGAAAAACCATAGCTTTGACTATGCAGACCTTTGTCGGCAAGGTGATGTCTCTGCTTTTTAAGATGCTGTCTAGGTTCATCATCGCTTTCCTCCCAAGAAGCAGGCGTCTTTTAATTTTGTGGCTGCTGTCCCCATCTGCAGTGATCATGGAGCCCAAGAAAGTAAAATCTGTCACTGCCTCCATATCTTCCCCTTCTATTTGCCAGGAGGTGATGGGACCAGTGGCCATGATCTTAGGTTTTTTTTATGTTGAGCTTCAGACCATTTTTTGCGCTCTCCTCTTTCACCCTCATTAAGAGGTTCTTTAATTCCTCCTCACTTTCTGCCATCAGAGTGGTATCATCTGCATATCGGAGGTTGTTGATATTTCTTCCGGCAATCTTAATTCCAGTTTGGGATTCATCCAGTCCTGCCTTTCGCATGATGTATTCTGCATATAAGTTAAATAAGCAGGGAGACAATATACAGCCTTGTTGTACTCCTTTCCCAGTTTTGAACCAATCAGTTGTTCCATATCCAGTTCTAACTCTTGCTTCCTGTCCCACATATAGATTTCTGAGGAGACAGATAAGGTGGTCAGGCACTCCCATTTCTTGAAGAACTTGCCATAGTTTGTTGTGGTCCACACAGTCAAAGGCTTTTGCGTAGTCAATGAAGCAGAAGTAGATGTTTTTCTGGAACTCTCTGGCTTTCTCCATAATCCAGCGCATGTTAGCAATTTGGTCTCTAGTTCCTCTGCCCCTTCGAAATCCAGCTTGTACTTCTGGGAGTTCTCGGTCCACATACTGCTGAAGCCTACCTTGGAGGATTTTGAGCATAACCTTGCTAGTGTGTGAAATGAGTGCAATTGTACGGTAGTTGGAGCATTCTTTGGCACTGCCCTTCTTTGGGATTGGGATGTAGACTGATCTTTTCCAATCCCCTGGCCACTGCTGAGTTTTCCATACTTGCTGGAATATTGAGTGTAGCACCTTAACAGCGTCATCTTTTAAGATTTTAAACAGTTCAACTGGAATGCCGTCACCTCCACTGGCCTTGTTGTTAGCCGTGCTTTCTAAGGCCCACTTGACTTCATTCTCCAGGATATCTGGCTCAAGGTGAGCAACCACACTATCTGGGTTGTCCGGGACATCCAGATCTTTCTGGTATAATTCCTCTGTGTATTCTTGCCACCTCTTCTTGATGTCTTCTGCTTCTGTGAGGTCCCTACCATTTTTGTCCTTTATCATGTCCATCTTTGCACAAAATGTTCCTTTAATATCTCCAATTTTCTTGATCTCTGGTTTTTCCCTTTGTATTATTTTCCTCTATTTCTTTGCACTGTTCATTTAAGAAGACCCTCTTGTCTCTCCTTGCTATTCTTTGGAAGTCTGCATTCAATTTTCTGTAACTTTCCCTATCTCCCTTGCATTTAGGTTTCCCTTTTCTTCTCTGCTATTTGTAAGGCCTCGTTGGACAGCCACTTTGCTTTCTTGCATTTCTTTTTCTTTGGGATGGTTTTTGTTGCTGCCTCCTGTACAATGTTACGAGCCTCCATCCATAGTTTTTCAGGCACTTTGTCCACCAAATCTAGTTCCTTAAATCTGTTCTTCACTTCCACTGTGTATTCATAAGGGATTTGGTTTAGATTATACCTGACTAGCCCAGTGGTTTTTCCTACTTTCTTCAGTTTAAGCTTGAATTTTGCTATAAGAAGCTGATGATCAGAGCCACAATCAGCTCCAGGTCGTTTTTGCTGACTGTATAGAGCTTCTCCATCTTTGGTTGCAGAGAACATAATCAATCTGATTTCGGTATTGCCCATCTGGTGATGTCCATGTGTAGAGTCGCCTCTTGTGTTGTTGGAAAAGAGTGTTTGTGATGACCAGCTTGTTCTCTTGACAAAACTCTATTAGCCTTTGCCCTGCTTCATTTTGAACTCCAAGGCCAAATTTACCTGTTGTTCCTTTTATCTCTTGACTCCCTATTTTAGCATTCCAGTCCCCTATAATGAGAAGAACATCTTTCTTTGGTGTCAGTTCTAGAAGGTGTTGTAAGTCTTCATAGAATTGATCAATTTCAGCCTCTTCAGCATCGGTGGTTGGTGCATAAACTTGGATTACTGTGATGTTGAAAGGTCTGCCTTGGATTCGTATTGAAATCATTCTATCATTTTTGAGATTGTATCCCAGTACAGCTTTTCCCACTCTTTTGTTGACTATGAGGGCTACTCCATTTCTTCTATGGGATTGTTGCCCACAATAGTAGATATGATAATCGTCTGAATTGAATTTGCCCATTCCCGTCCATTTTAGTTCACTGACGCCCAGGATGTCAATGTTTATTCTTGCCATCTCTTGTTTGACCACATCCAGCTTACCAAGGTTCATAGATCTTACATTCCAGGTTCCTATGCAGTATTTTTCTTTGCAGCATCAGACTTTCCTTTCACTTCCAGGCACGTCCACAGCTGAGCGTCCTTTCGGCTTTGGCCCAACCACTTCATTAGCTCTGGAGCTACTTGTACTTGTCCTCTGCTCTTCCTCAGTAGCATTTTGGATGCCTTCCGACCTGAGGGGCTCATCTTCCGGTGTCATATCTTTTAGCCTTTTGTTTCTGTCCATGGAGTTTTCTTGGCAAAGATACTGGAGTGGCTTGCCAGTTCCTGCTCCAGGTGGATCGCGTTTAGTCAGATCTCTCCACTATGACCTGTCCGTCTTGGGTGTCCCTGCACGGCATAGCCCATAGCTTCTCTGAATTACTCAAGCCCCTTCGCCATGACCAGGCAGCAATCCATGAAGGGGTTTTTAAAAATAGCAATAGCCAAATAGAACAGCTAGTTATGTGGAATAAAGCAGACTAAGGCATAAAAAAATGCCTTCTGAGCAAATAGGATGGCCTTAATCTAGTGCTGAAAAGATTGTAATATTAGTGCTGGTCAATCCTCTTTGGGGAGAATAGTCTAGTGTCAGGGCACTACACATGAAGAAGAAGAATGAATTGGACTATTGTGATGAAATAGTGATGGAGCTCAAATAATATAGCATAGGACTATGGCTTACTTGGGAGCCTCTTCCGAGGAAAGATGTTAAATCGATCCTCTGAAATAGTATTTGCAGCATATACATCCATGCTTTCTGTGCCTTTTGCAGTATGAGCCAATAAAAATCAGACTGATTAAGTTTTAAAAAGAGCAGATTTTAGTCATTTTATAATAACATTTGTAAGATAAGGATGTTACAAAGCTATTATGCCTTCATATGCTGGGCTTTAAAAGGAAATCCTCTCTTAATTTTTCAAAGCCCATATTGCCTTTTATTTCTAGAATAAATGCAGCCATTACAAGATACTGGAGACAGACTAGTTATTCCTTTTGTGGTTTTAACATGTATTTAATTTTTCCCCATTTCTACCCAGCCCATCTCTGCCTCTGTTCAGGTCAGCTGAAATGATCAGGCTCCAGCAATAGACAGAAAGCAATGTAGTGCCCGATCCAATTCTAAACATTTCACCATTCTTAAAATTGTGAACTGTTCAGAAAAGGTTGGTGCCTGTAAAAACAAACCAAAAATGATGAAAACCTACAGAACGGGTTTTGGCTATAGGGTTTTACCATCATTTTACCTGTTCGCTGCCTCTGAAATGGCTCGCTCTGCTCATTTGCGTTGGGGCAGGAGGAGGCATTAGAGCAGAACAGGTGCTGTTTGTTCTCTGCCCTCACTGCTCAACAGGCAGCCTTGCTTATTGGTGTTACTTCCTTACTGGTGTTTTTGCACTTGGTTACCCACAGACTCTGATGTAAACTTATGGCGCCCCCTTTGGGTTGTAAGGTAATAGAAAAGCTTGGCTTCTAACCTCAATGGTCCAGAGTATCTTAGATAAACGTGTTCAGGTTATATGCAGGAATGGAGGTAGAAACCCTTGCTCAGCACATTGATGCGTCCTTGGGCAAGTTGCTGTCTTGTAGCCTAACCTGCCTGGCAGGGTTACTCTCAGGCTTCATTTGTTACCTCTGAATTTCTGGGAGGAAAGAGAAGATGAAAATGTGATCTCGAGTGCGTGGTGTGTTTGCCTATTTTTATTCCCAAGATTTACAAGCCCATGAGCAGCTTCAGGGCTGCAGATTCAGAGGCAAACTGTTGTTAAATGCTTAGCAAACCCATCTGTCTGAAGACAAATGTTTCCTTAATGACCAATACACGAGGGAGTTGGTGTTACATGAAAAATTTGTGTGTGTGGGGGGGGGGGGGGAAGAACGCTTTTTCTGTTGCATTGCTTGCCTAAGAAAGAAGAGTTAGATAGAGTCAAAAAGTTAACCCTTATGGAAAGGTGAAGGCTTGTTTTGCTCCTGTTACTTGTCTGATAGCTTTCTACCCAGACATTTATGTTCTTGATATTAGGAGAGAATGTAAAGTGCATAGTGCATGATATTTAAGACCTAGAGTATAGGAGGTGTGCACCTACTGTGTTTTTTTAAAAAGTGTAAACTGTTTTCTATTAATGTACTTCCATTATTTTCTTCGTCTGTGTTGTTCATCTTGAAACTTGTGCAGCAGCTGTTGATAGAACAGGGTGTTTTAACTTCAAGGTCAAGAATGGGCTGGGGCTTCATATATGACTTGGTGAAGGCAGAGTGGCTACCATTTTGTGTAACACCTCTACTGCTGCACTGCTAAGAAGAATCTGGCACACAGAAGTAGGTTGACTCTTCCTGGCATAGAGAAAGTTTCACCTGCATAATTTCTGCTTATCTGGTTCCTCTTAATGTCATAGGAGAAGATCCAGTAAAAATAAAAAATGGCATCTATCCTCAGCAAAGAATTGTTTGCTAATATAGTTCGATGAACAGCATGTCTGGCTGAACACAAAACCCCCTGTGTTCCAACTGCCTTGAAGGACCCAACGTATGACTGCTTATTGATCCAGATTTATTTTAAAGTCAATGAGAAGAATATTTTAATGAAATTATATGATTGGTAGCGTACACAAAAGGAAACTAAGTTAATCATTTTAAAAACTTGCTGGAGCAACAGTAACACCCCCCTCTCCTCTCCTTTAAGCTGACATAAGCTGCCTTGGGTCCTTTTAAGGAGAAAAGCAGGATAAAAATATTTTAAATTAAGTAAGTAAGAAAAAAAGAGGAAAAACATGAAATAGACTGTTTTTTTTTCTCATGTTCTTTCATTGATTCCCAAAAGAAAGTCTTGAAAACATTAATGATTCATATCAATGAAAGAAGGCTCCACAGACGTTTCATGCTCTTTTGTGTTTCCTTCTTTTGTTTAACCTGTCTTTCACACTTGAAAAAGTGTGAAAGTAGCTCAGGAATATTTTCCTCTAATAACATCATGAGGGCTGCTATCAGTAGCCAATGAGAACATCTGGGAAGAAAGGCAAGACTTTTGAATCTGTAAAAAGGCCCGGCTGGAATGCAGTAATGAAGAACTTATTCATCTATCCTTTTTCCTCTTCATTTTTGGTGGGATATTTTTCTGTGTTTCTTTGGATTATTTTTGCCGCTACCTGGCTGGCCTTATTTCTCAATTGAGAGAAATAAAGAGAAAGTACCAAGTGGTAGGGAGGAAAGAAATTTCCCAATATTCTACTAATTTTAGTTTTGAGTGGTTTTATTGTATTTTTCGCTTCTACTTGCTTGCTTTTCCTGGTGTCTGGGAGAGAGGGCTTTTCTTTCTTTCTTTCTTTCTTTAAGTTTTGAGGATGATGATGATATTGCTTTTTGTGTGTGCCCGAGTACTTTGCCTGCTTCCCTGCTTTTCTTGAATAGCTATTTGAGTAATTTACTGTGCGTTGGTTCAGATCTCTGGCTGAAGAGCCTTTTTCGTCAATTGTGGCTGCCCAGGCCCAGAGGATCTCTGCTGTGCTGGGTGTGTAGCACTGACCTCATACTGTTGTTTTCCATTCCGTAATCTTTGGGTTTTTTACTACTTTTTGAATTGGTTGGTGAGTAAGTAGGGTATTTTTGCTCTGTGTATATGACTGGTGGTGGTGGGAGAAGCACCTTGAAGAAACATCTTTGTGGGATCTCTGGTGGTGATGGATATCAGAGAGTGGTCACTGACAGAGAGTTTCTTTCTCCATAAACTAGTGTCTACATACTGTAGGTCTGATGATTTTTCTTTCTTGTGTGCTGTTGCTTGCTTTTGAAGTAGACTAATTCTGTCTTGCCCTGCCTCTTTGCTTTTTTGCAATATACCAGAGTTTTTAAGGGTTTTTTGAGTAACACAAATGGGAAGCTCAAAATCAATTAACCCCAAATAAACTTTTCCTTTTGTATTAAGCAAAAGGACAAATACTCAGAAAACACAACAAATGAGTCACTCATTAAAGAACTCACAAGGAAAGAAATTCTCTCTCTCTTTTTTTTTTTTTCTGTGCACATCTCCAGTATGATTTCCCCACCACCACCACCTTCATAACACCCAAAATCTGTTCCCTGCTGGGAACAAATAACCCTGTGTTTGCAAGCTTTTACTTCAGTACATTTGGGCTGAATTCAAATGGAGGAGGAACTCGGTGCCTAAGATGAAGCCGTACGTGGAGGGTTACAGTTCTCAGAAGCCAGTGGAAACAAAGCCCTTCCCTCACACAGCAAGTAGCTTACGGAGCAGAATGGACTATGAGCAACCAGGTACAACAGGAGCTGTCATTTTCACTTCTGCACTGCTGCTGGGAAGGAAGATTACCTGTTTGACTTTGGCGCAACAATAGCTTTTGTCTGTTAAGCGTTTCTCATCATGTTCTCACCTGAAATAGTCTGTGAACATCTCTCCTATAATCCCAGTATACTCAGAAAAACACTTGTTATTGTTGTTGTTGTTGTTGTTGTCCCTAGCATGTGAAAGCTTCCCCTTACAGTTTTTTTCTCTCCCCACTATGGGTTGGTATAATTGCTGCAGGGAGCCATGATTGCACCTGGTACCCTCTTCTGTGCGTTTTGGTGAAAACCCCACACTTGTCATTGTTCCATGTCACAGACATCTGTGTAGTTATAGCTAATTTTACAATGTGTGATGTGACTGTATAATATGCAGACTCCATGGTCTTTTCCATATGGTGAGCCAAAACATTTTGAATATTGCACAGTAGCTCTGCATTTCAGCAGCAATGGCAGAAAGCACTATCTGCTTGTAAGAGAGAGATGTGGTTTTTGTTATTCATTTTTACTCAGAGGCAAAGATGGGGTGTGTGAGAGACCCACAGCCTCCAAATAGATCAAAATTAAAAATCTCATGAATACTGTAACATAGCAACTATAGTTCAGACGTTTCCTAGCATGTGAGAGTTCAGCAGTTCTAAGATTATATTATATAGTATAATATATTCTACAGAAACTTTAGCTGTATTTAATGACACATTTTCACAAATACCCTAGCTAACATTCCAAGCAAACAAAACCATTCTCTCAAAGAGAAAGCTGCACAGGAATAAAAAAATTGTCCAGATATCAAAACAAATAAAAATTCTTCAGAAGAATCTAAAGCTTCCTTCAGCTAAATTCTCTCCTTACACTTCATAGTCTCAATAATTTAGCATGTATGTTTCTTTGTGCTGTTTTACAGAGGTTCAGAGAAGCCAACTACAAGACTTACTTACAAACCACATGCTTTTTTTTAAAAGAGAAAGAATACCAAGCCTCACATCAGTGTTATTTTGGTAGAATCACTAGGAATAGATAGTGGATGGGCCAAAAGAACGTAGGAAGCAGAATGCTGAGTCAGACCAAAGGCCAGTATTCTAGGTTGTTATCCAGATAATTGCTAACTGAAATCTCAATGTGATGTGAGCACAGTAGCACAATGGTGGTTGAATCAGTTGAATGCACTTCTGTGCAGTTCATCAGCTTTCCACTGTTCATTCTATTCCCTATCTGCATGTTTTGATTTCTGTTTTCTAAAAGTCAGCACAATTCTTGTATGCATTTTCCTGATATTCACATATTTCCCACTGTCTTTTAAAAATGCCAGTATCTCTCCTTCTGAAATGCTCTGTCTAGTATTCTGCTAGTTCTTCTCTTCGCCCTAGTGTCCCCATCATTCCCTGACAGGCCACAAAGATGTTTCCTGTGGAGTTTTCATTCATATTTACTCTTTCTTCCAACATCCACAGAGTCTTCTCTCTACTGAAGATCTAAATTCAGACATTTTCCTTCCTGAGGCAAAGGGCAAGAGGATAGCTTAGGTAAAGGGCAGGTTTTATAGCATGTATGGTTCTTCCTTCTAATGCATCACCATCATTATCTGACCACTATGCCTGCTGGCATTTACTTGCTTGAGCCTCACACAGACAAACAATGTAGGACAATAGCAGCAGCAGCCTTAGTGTTGCCTCACATGAATACTGTATCCCATCGCATGCATGTGACACATGCCTGCTGGAATGCATGGCCTCTGCTGGCTGCTTCTCTTGCTCAAATAGGTCAAGGGCCTTTCTTATTCCCAATGATGTAGTAGTAGAAGGCAACTTTGTGAACCAGACAGCCTAATCTGGCAACAAACAGATATTGCCACCACCAGGCACTGCTAGCTGAGGAGGACAGGGTTAGACCTGTCAAGACAAATAGCCAAGATGGGAAGGGCTCAGCCAATGCTACTTTACCACCTGGTGCTTGTGGTGGTCACTTCACTCTGCCTAAAAGTAGGACTGGTGCTATTTAAATTGACCAGACAAATGACTCTGGCCAATGCTAACTGCTTTATATACAGAGTTTAGCTGTCAGAAGCATTTAAAGTATGTCTACTCTATCCCCTTATCTCCACACTGTAAAGTATCTCAAATTGGTCCTACATGGTACATCTCTGAGACGGACTTCACATTTTGTGTATACATGGGCTACACTATAAGCAGACATCAGGACGGTCACTGGGTGGACATCTCAAAAGGAGTGGAAAAAGAGACATGCTTTGTTCTCATGGAGTGAGACGGAGAAGGGGACTTCTGCCTTGCATACGGACTGCATGCATCAAAGAGATGACGCTGCGTCTGAATATGACGTTTCCTCCTTAGACTTTGGCTAAAAGCTTGGTGAGAGATATATTTTTCTCTATGTTAATAACATGCTTAGAGCTAAATAATGCTTTTGTGCCTGCAGCTTTGTTCATAGCTGTAAGGATGATTTTTGCAAGAGAAAGCAATGCACCTGTGACTTCTCAAAAGTTACATGTTCGTAATACTCTTGGATTTAAGCATATGTGCCTACAGTTTTCCTCATAACTGTAGGACTGTCTTTGCTACTTTTAAGCATGGAACCTAGAAATGATGTAAATAAATAGAACTTGTATAGAAATAACAAGTTGGAGTGGCCTGGAATTATTGCAACAAATTATTGCAACAATTAAGGCACTTGTAATGAGATACCCAGAGGAGTTTTACAAACAGCTTGTTGCTGATTATTTGGTTTCATTCCGGTATTAACCCTCTACTGGGATAATGGCAGCTATGATGAATCATAGAATCTCTTCTCTTTGCCCAGGAGGTCTATAAATCCTTGTAGGACTCCTGGGGGAGTCACTTATCCAAATCAGGATCTAACAGATGATGGGGGCAATATTAAAAAAAAATTGCAATAGAACTGCCCTTTCCCCCAATTAAGCATTTTTGCTGCGATATAATATTTTATATTGATATTTCTAAGCTGCTTTTCTGCCCCCAAAGCTTCCAAAGTGAGGACTCTGGGTGCAAAATCATGAAAACAATAAAACATGTAACAACAATAAATAACAATAAAATGTAAGACAGGTTATAAACAACAATGGCTAAATGGGAAGGCCATTATGAAAACATCTGTACAACACCTGTATGACTTTTAAAAAATCACCCACAAAATGCAGTGATTTTAGAGATCAGGTGAAGAGCTGTAGCATAGGAACCATATGAACCCTCACCATAAACTGAGCACCACCACAAAGTACCACCACTGGATGGGCTCTGCTCCATGCCACCACCAATTACACTTTTCATAGGCAAAAGAGGTCTCAGTTGATGGCTGAATTCTTGCATAGGACACAGTCCTTAGGACTATGAACACCTAAAGGTAGTGTAGCTGTGACACTCTATACATGCTAATATTTCTGAATATGTTTTAGAGGCCACCTTACTTTAATCATCATCATCAATTCTTGGTTGCATCAATAGGAGTATAGTGTCTAGATCAAGGGAAGTGATAGTACCACTCTATTCTGCTTTGGTCAGACCTCACCTAGAGTATTGTATCCACCTCAATTCAAGAAGGATGTTGACAACCTAGAACGTGTCCAGAGGAGGGCGACCAAAATGGTCAAAGGTCTGGAAGCCAATGTCCTATGAGGAGCGGCTTAGGGAGCTGGGAATGTTTAGCCTTACAAAAAGAAGGTTAAGAGGGGACATGATAGCCATGTTTAAATATTTGAAGGGATGTCATGTCGAGGAAGGGACAGGTTTGTTTTCCACGGCTCCAGACACTAGGACAAGGAGCAATGGTTTCAAACTACAGGAAAAGAGATTCCACCTGAATCTCAGGAAGAACTTCCTGACAGTCAGAGCTGGTCGGCAGTGGAATATGCTGCCTCGGAGTGTGGTGGAGTCTCCTTCTTTGGAGGTTTTTAAGCAGAGGCTGGATGGCCATCTGTCGGGAGTGCTTTGATGGAGTTCCTGCATGGCAGGGGGTTGGACTCGAAGGCCCCTGTGGTCTCTTCCAACTCTATGATTCTATGATCCTAGAACTGCAGAGCTGGAAGGGACCTATAGCTCATTGAGTCCAGCCCCTGTCAAGGAAGCACAGGGAGGAATTGAACTCCCAACTATACCTAAACCACTGAGCTATCTAGCCGTTACATGTGTCATAGTAGTCTAGTCTGGATTTTGAAGTAGCCCTTCTCTTCTAGACATAAGTAAGCAGGTGGTCATACCATATTCCTTGCTCGTTCGATTAGTTTGCAAAGTTTACATACCTTTAGCTCTGTGTTAAGATATGAAAAATGACACTACCGTGGACATTTGAGAAAGCATGGTCAACACCAATATTGCCTATGGGTCAAAGTATGCGCAGGCATGTTATTGAGTGGGAGGTGAGGGAAAAACCTTGTAAAAATTATTGTGTGGCTTTGCTAAAATAATTGCTTAGACATGTTAAAACATCTTTCTTTTTGTCACAATGGGCAAATGTAAGCTGACTGGCAGCATTTGGTTTCTGATAATAGATATCCCCTTGGTGTAACTGTGTTGTACCACAAATAGACTCCTGCTGTCTTTGGGATGTTCCATGCAGAGTGCAACCAGAATTAACTTGTGTATATTCTTAGCCTTGCCAAACAACCCCACTCTCACGCCCAGCTTCCAAGCTTTTCCTTCTCTCTCTCTCTCCCCTCACTTAGGAACAGTATATACTATCAGACTTCAAGACTTGATATTCATAGCGTCATCTGTTTAGCTAAGTTTAATGTGCTAGGGGTTGACAGTGGACAAGTGCAAGGAATTGGTTTAAACTAGTTTTTAAAATCAATTTCTGCCTTTCAGATTTAATAACACTGCACAGTTGCAACTCGTTTAATATCAGAGGTCAGTAACTGTTGCTATGATGTAGACCTAGTATTAACATTGTTCGCCTCTTATACAAGACAAAATGCATCCGAAGCTGAATCCAGGCTCTGCCTTCTCTGGATGGAAGGTCTCCACTCTGCCTGAGTTTTGGGGATCTTCTCGGCCCTACTGCATCTCAGCTTACCCCTTTCATCAAAGTATCCTGATATCTGGATCACAACGTGAACAGGCTGGAGGAGGTGCTGGCAGGAAGACGGATGAGGAAATCCAGTTTTAACAGCCCAGTGGCACGCAGCTACAACTGGATCCAACCAATATACTGTTTTAGTGCAGTTTGTTATAACCTGGCAAACAAATGGTAGAACCCTGATCCTACCAATAGCATGTTCTGGAGACCAGAGAGAACGAAGTGCTATTTTGTCCATCTATCTATTTATCTGTCAGTCAATTAATTACTCAATCAATCGATTGATTGCTTAGCAAATTGTGCCCGTTGGTTCTTCTGGTTGCTACTTGTCAAGTGAAAAGCTCCTGAGCCTATTCAAAGTGTTCCTGGCTTTCAAATTCACCTTAGGTGAATTTCATGTTAGGTGAAACTGAATGACAACTTAGAGACAGATGTATGTGCTACCCATTCCTTAAGAAATATGGAAATGTAATCAAAATTCTTAAATCCCATTCTAAGATAATTTCTCCAGATCTTTTGCTGCAGCTGTACATGCCTGAAGAGCCTGGTGGCCTGGGTGCTGAAAATCTATCAGGGCCCCTCAAGAATCCCTTCTGAACACTTGAAGGGCCTGAGCCCCTTCTTCCTTCATACCCAAGTCCTCTTGGACCAAGGGGAAAAACTTAGGATGAGCAAAGTTACTTAGAAGAGAGCAGTGAAGCACTTTCAGCTTTGTTCTTGGTGGGTGAATGAGTCAGCTTTGGTTGCTCAAAAGGAAATATCAATCCCTTCCTTGAGATCTAGATGCCACGGCCTGTTTTCTGTCCCTCCTGATGGGAGTTTTCCACATTTATCAGAACAACTGTTTAAAATTACAAGAGCTACTGCTTTGCTGAATGGGCTTTTTTAAAAAATTAGGAGCCTTGGTCGCACTTTTTGCATCTTTTTGATCAGTCATTTCTGTCAGCTCCACAAAGGGAAAAGACACTAGTTTTGTACAGAGATGTTATTTGCAACATGCACAAAAACCCAAGGAAAAAAATTATTGTCTTGTCTGGAAGCAAGGAATCTCAAGGAGCCTGAAAGTTCCTCATCAAGGTGTTTCACGCTTTTGAGGCAGCTACAATCAACAAACTGTAGGAATTCAGTGAGCCTTTTTTCCATCCACTTATACATTTGATTTCTTGGTCTCAGGTGCCTCAAGTTATTTCTGCCCAAACTGAAGAAATTTGTGAATGAAAATAATTTACCAAAAAAAAAATAAATGAATTGAAAACGCTTAGACATTGGAAGAAGCCATGCCATCTGGGTTATTCTGAGATCTGTAGCACAGAAAAGTAACATTCCTCAAGAGTGAAAAGAAAGCCACTCTTTTCACTGGTAAGAGCTTATCAGAAGCGCTTCACTGAACGTCTGAAGGAGAAGCATGAATCAACAGTACTGGACACTTCCTTGACTGTTGTATCCTGTAATTTTTTTTATAGCCACATGGTGGCGGTGTGATGACCCAAAATATTTTACCATAGGTGGCCTCTTGTGGCCCAGGTATCTATCAAAAGGATTTTATTCTGTTTGTTTACTTGCATCATGTTATTTTCAGATTTTGTTTTCACGTAAAAGTGGGCAATTAATGGTAATGGAATCGACTTGAAAGCACATAATTAATTATCACACTATATATTTTTAAGAGTTATACACACTGCTTAACGTTCAAACATCACTATAGTATCTAGGCTGTTTGAGAAATGAAAGCTTTATTTTGGGGGCTAATTTGGGGTGGAGTGGGGCTAAAATCAGGCTGAATTGTACTTACCTTCAGCCTTATTTTGAAAGCTGTTGGCTTTCTTAAAACCTGGAGGAAGCCAAGAATTTCATTGTATGGTAACATCTTAAAGAGTTTTACTGAAGCTTGTGTTTTAGTGTGAGTGGTATGATGTAAGGATCAGCAGGGAACACACAAAAGGATTGTATTCACAAACCTGAAATAGTGTAGGTTGTAAATCAAAGTGCTCATATATTCTCGTATATTCTAAAGGCTGTGCAAGAATACTCCATGTTTGTTTTAAAAAGCAACTGGGCTCTTTGAGTATTCATGTTGAATACTCACAAACCTTAGTAGTGAGTTTCAGGCATTCAAAAGCTGTCTGCTTTCAGGGGTTTGCGACCCTACATGTAAGGCTGGATCAAAGCTAAAAAAAAAAAAAAAAAAAAAAAAAAGCAAAGCGTGCTGCGTATATACCGCCCCATAGCACTTCAAGCACTCTCTGGATGGTTTACAAGTTAATTACGCAGGCTACACATCCCCCCCCCCCCGGCCCCACGCAAGCTGGGTACTCATTTTACCAACCTTGGAAGGATAGAAGGCTGAGCCAACCTTGATTGAACCCCAGGTCATGCAGCAGTTTTGGTTGCAGTACAGCAGTTTAACCACTGCGCCACAGGGCTCTTGAGAAATGAAAGTTTTATTTTGGGTGCTAAAACTATCTGTTACATCAAGAGGCACTGCTGCCTCTAAAACTGACAAGCAGAGATTAAATCTTTCTCTGTAACATTGAGGACACTTTACCATCTCATAGTATCAGTGGTCTCTATTGTATTGCTCCCACCTGCACACATACACAAGTGTGAGAATACTCTGAGCAGAAAGTGAGATCTCTTCACTAGCAAAGTGTATAGTTTGGTTCAAAGTTCATTTTGAGGCAGAGTACAAAGGGTGAGAAAGAGAAGAGACAAAATTGCCTCTCTATTTTAAAACCTAAGCATAAAAAGCAAAATAACAGAAGACTCAAAACAGTGGGAAGGAAGATTATATATATGTGTATATATATTTAGTTTTTTTATATCACATGATTATTTAAGTGACAATTTTGTTTTCCAAATGATATGGAGTTAAAAAAAACATAATACCGTATACACAGAATGACCAGTGACCAAATGGGAACTCACAAACCATTTGGTATACTTGTTTTTATATTCTCAAATCAAATGAGAAACAATTAAATTATTCATTAACACAATTAAAGTGCAAGCAAATATGGTACCATGTATGGTGACTTTGGCAAAGTTAGCTACCTTTCTAAGCTCTGTGCAAATTTTTTTGCCACAATTTATAAAGAATTTTAAAAGTATTTTATTTGAAAATGCAAAGGAAAATACTATTTTTTTAAAAAAAATTGAACATCTTAATTTCCGGTTTAAAAGGAAATGTGTACCTCCCATAGAGATGTGTAACATTTTTGCAAGCATGGAAAACAAAACAAAACAAAAGTGAAACAAATTCAAGAATAAGAATTTAGTCTACTAGCTATTGAAAGGGTATGGCTGAGTAGAAAATATCTGCTTTCTGTGCAATAGGTTCAAAGTTCAATCCCTATTGTATGTAGGTAGGCTAGGAGACCAAAAAAAAAAAAAAATCCTGCCTGAAATCCTGGACAGGTGCTGCCAACTGGTGTTGACAGCACTGGGCTACATAGACTAATTCTGTGACACATCATGCAGTACTTGAATTCAATGCATTGCACCTCACCTTAAAAGAATTCCAAATTCCTGTCCCTAGATTATAGGTTTGTATAGGACTAAAAGTTTACGATGAGTTTAGTCTCCCTTTGTGGATTCAGTGGAGAGTCAGTCTTGAAAAGGTAGTCATGAGAATGGATCCAATTACCTTGGGAGGTGGTGAGCACTCCAACACTTTCAAGAGAAAATTGAACAGCCATCTGTCAGATATACTTTGATGTGTATTCCTGCATTGAGCAGAGGGTTGAACTCGATGGTTTGAGAAGCTCCTTTCATCTCCATTATTCTATGATTCTATGAAATTTCTATTGACAGATTCATCCAGAGTTGGCACTAAGCACTACTGAATGTTCTCTGAAGCATTGTTGGCATGCAGAATTTTATATTTACAAAAAGGCTAATTTTAAAGGAGATGAGTCACATTAATGTTATCAATTAAACATACCCATCCATTAGAATGATGTCTTAATGTGTCAGTAAATGGCCTTTTCAATTAATTATCTGAGAACCAGGTCCCCAAGTATTTAACTGAAACTTGTGCATTTGAGAACTGCAAAAAGTTTAACAGCCAGCTTTATAATTAATTGTTAAATCTGGGATTCCATTGAGATTCGGCTTAAAGCCACTAGAGCTCTCTCATAAGGCAGCTCCCTAGTACTGACTTGACTGGAAACTTTGGCTGACTCTTCAGTTGTTTCAGAATGGATGATTAAAGCTTCTGCGCTAAATGAACGGCCTCTGAACCGTGCTAGTGAGGATGATGTTCCAGGTTCTCCATCTGATGCCTTCTCAAAAGTTGTGTATTCTTGTTCTTTCCTGTCTAAATGCTTGGCACTACAAAAAGGAGCATATACCTCGGTGGTTTCTTCAAATTGGAGGCAATTGACTTTGTAATACTTCTTCTTCATTTGAAGAACGTCATTGAATCTATGGCCCCAAAGGATTTCTCGAGGCACATATGAACTTCTTGACTGATGTGACGTTCCTGTTGAATCTCCAGTGTAAACAAACGTAACCAGGATCTCAAAGTTGTCTTTTGCCAGAGCTTTCCTGTCCAGATAATACAACGGGCTATCATGGTTAATTTCATGTACAATGGTCACTGGGGTAGCAAGGATGATCTGGTCATTTACCAGTTTTAAGTCCTTGTATTCCATTGCCATCCTCCCCATTCTGTCTTCTACGTATCGTAAGAGTTGAGCTCTCACTGTGCCTTCTACCATATGGTTAGGCCGGAAGTCGCCTATACGCCACATCAGGCAGAGTTTGCCATCTCGTAAGCCTACTGTAGCATAATAGCTGAAGCGGATGGTTTGAGCTCGCTTTCGGGCCGTTGCCATTTTAGCCAAGGCGGCTCCAATGATGAATGTGTCAATGATGCAACCTAAGACTGATTGCAGGACCACTGTCAGGATTGCTGCAGAACACTCTTCTGTGACACAACGCGATCCATAGCCAATGGTGGTTTGAGTTTCAAGAGAAAACAAAAATGCCCCAGTGAAACTATGGACTTTATCGACACAAGGGGTTATTTCTTTGTCTGGGGATAAATCACCATGGTGGAGGGCAATCAGCCAAAAAACCAAGCCGAAGAACAACCAGGAAAGGATGTAGGACAATGAGAAGATCACAAACATATGGCGCCATTGGATGTCCACCAGTGTGGTGAAAATGTCAGTCACGTAGCTCTCCCACTCTCCAAATATGTGTTTGAAGTACACGTTGCAGCTCCCATCTTTCTGGAGAAACCGCTTTTGCATTCTTTTAAGCCCCACTGAGGTTGTGTCTTCATAACTCTGTGAATGTCTGAGTTTATTTGCCTCCATGCTTATAAGTTTATGGCTGTCACCAAGTTCAGCCATGGTTCTTGAATCTACACAGTGTAATCAGTATAGGAGACACGTTCAAAGACGCCAATCACTGGCTCCCTCTTTTCATTGGTAACCTATAAAAGAAAGCAAAAAAGAAAATACTTGATATTTTGGATTTCTGCCCCATAATAGATTTTAATGACCTCCATTTATATCAGCATTAGATTGGGAGAGAGCGAGCAAGGCAACAGTACCCCCCAATAATAGATTTTAATGACCCCCATGTAATATCAGTGTTCAATTAAATGGAAGGTAGAGCAAGGCAATGTCCCCACCACCACCACCACCATCTTACTAACTCCTGTATATAGCAGATAATTTTCAAGCTAGGAATCAGTTTTAACTGTAGTTTTAGAAGAGTTAATCTCTGCTGGCCTATCAAGCCAAAAACCAAAGAAAATAAAGAAGACAAAAACTAAGTGCTATATTTTAATGTGAGCTTTTGTGGATCAGTCGTCTTCCACTCAGTGTTTTAGTGTAGTCATTTTCAAGCTTCCTGGTTTTATCTTGACAGAGGCAGACACAAGGTCATACTGGTTATATACTGATTGCTGATAGCCTTGTACTTGACATGGCCAAGAAAGATCTCTGGAATGAGGAGTAAAAAAAATGTGCACAATGTCACTGAACATTCTATAAGGCATATAAAAAGCAAAAATAGTTGTATTGGTCTGGTTAAAACAACAACAACACCCACCCCACATGCTGAGAGTTCCCTCTACCCACTAGGCAGCACTGAGCAACTGGACTTCAATTGGCTTTTCACCTAATTTACTTCCCAAAATCAGTCTCCAACTTTCTTAATATACAGATACTCATTTTTCTCTTTACTTCTTCTCTTTACCTATCTATGAAAGGGCACTTGTTGCTAAAGGCTAGAAACAGTTTCGATAACAGCCAGACTTCATGTTTCAAGAATAGGGTTCAGCCATTGCTTCTCCATCCCAGAATACCTAGAATACAAAGCAGAAACTGATTCCATGATTTTTTCCCCAGAATCTCCATCTTGAGCCTGGATTGTCTTAAGACTTGATGATGATAAAAATCTGGTCATCTTTTATCTTTTTTTTAACTCCCTTTTTTCCCTAACCTCTGATTTTTGACCATCCAGTTTGATTGTAAGTTCTGGAGAAAATAAAGCTTGCATGTTATTTAGTAATATTCTCAGTGGGTCCTAGTTAACCTATTGCTAAAATTGGGCTTTTGAAGTGTCTGCTATACATGGATTTAACTTTCTCTTCTACCTTGGTTTAGCTGCAGGAATCTGTTCCTTCACTGTGGTGGTCAGAGACCAGTAAGCAGAAACTAAGATCGGATCTCTCTGTGTTGGTTTGAGTGTTCTTGGGAACCTTAGAGGGTCATTTCCAGTCACTCTTCTGGCCCTCAGGCCTTCAGCCTAAGTCTAACTGACCAAGGGAATGGAAGCACTTGTTTCAGAAGCCTCAACTCATGAAAGGCACGTCAGGCTGCAGCTTCTTCTTTGTTTGCATCAGAAGCAACCCAGTGGTGTTTCTGGAATGGATCAGCTGACAGGATGCTGTTGTTGCCCAGGGGACAACCGGATGTGTTTTTTGGCCTCCAGTTTCAAGGTATTAATAGTTTCCTTTCTTTCCAACAAAAAGAAGAAACAGAACTCATGTATGCTGGACCCAAGACTGTTTATGATTTACAAGTGCTGAAAGTGAGAAGTTCGGAAGGAAAGCAAAACAAGCAAACTGAAGAGCAGGAATTTTTAAAAAAATCATTGGAATTAAAAAAAACCCAGGATATTCCTCTTAATGACTGATATTTGAAGAATGACTAGCATCCTGGACTAGGACATGTGAGAGCACACAATATGTGAAGGAACAAAGCAACAACACTGAAGCCCTCCAATAACATACCAAAGCCCTGACTCAGCTGTGTTGTTAAACCTTGTTGGAAATCCATCACTAACCACTCGCCTTGGCTTTCTACCAGAGCTAAATGACATGTCTTCTCAGGTGTGGTCTACAGGTTATTCTGACTTCAGGGAAGATGCTGAGCAAAGTCTGCTTGGCTCTGCAATCTCTTGAACCAATGTTCATATGATTTGCCTAAACCAAACAGAGTTTCCATAACATGTGCCATCAGGAAGGTGTGCTAATGACACATAAACTCTTTATAACACACAGTTTGGGCAAAGAGTGACCTGATCTTCACATGCAACAGAATGTGCTGGTAAAATGGACTTCAGATTTCAGAGAAGACAGTCCATTACTTAGTGATTCCTTAAACTCCTCTACACATAAAACTAAGACGACAGACCAAAGAAGTCCTGAGCAAGAGCTGAGCAAAATTTTTCAGAATACAGTTTTTTCCCTCTCTCTCTCTCTCTCTGCCCTGACCCTAGAAAAGCAGCCACTGTGAAAAATCCTCTAAATCTTTCTTCCGTCTTTTGTGCATCTGCTGCCATTTTTTTGCTCCATAATGACCTGGAGGAAACACTCTGTCTGGGGCATTATTGGGGATGCCAGGAAAGTTGTGGTTGCCATTGGTACTTGTGGATACCCCAAAATGGTAGTAGAAATGGGGAAACCTGTGTTAACGCCACTGTGAATGATAAACCCCCGAAGGAAAATTGTTGGGGGAATTTCTCACGTCCATATTAGATGAAACAGTGCTTGCAATTTCTCTCTGCTGAACTGAGAAAAGAATTTTGAAAGGCGTCTTGCTCACAGTTTTAGTGACCCCATTTTCCTTAAGTTTTAGATTTCTGTTTGCAGAGAGGGCTGTTGATTAGAGATTTGCATGAACTGTGGTTCAACACTTCAGTCTAGTTTGGTGCACTGCCCGTGCAGGCATTCCATGGGCTTCCCTTCCTCGCCTCTTCAGCGCAATCACCCACTCATGGGCAACGCCATGGGTTCCCTGCCCCAACTCCTCATTTGAGGGGGTACCCTCTGGAGGAGGCAGAGGAGGGAAGCACATGCTGCTGGTGGTAAATGGGAGATCACTCGGTGGATGGGGTAGGGAAGAGTGCGATGCCTGCAGAACACCTGTACAGGTGCAGCACTGAACTGGGCTGAACTGTGGTTTGTGCCCATCTCTATTGTTGATTATTATTATCATCTAGCAGGGAGGCATTCAGAAGTCCATACATTACCTGTATGCCATTTTAGCACTGAAACACCTCTCTCTCTCTCTCTCTCTCTCTCTCTCTCTCTCTCTCTCTCTCACACACACACACACACACACACACACACACACACACACACACACACACACACACACACACACACACACACTTACTTTACATACACATATTTTAAACATAAAAGTTTCACGTTACGCATTTCTCTCTTCCTCCCACCAGTCCTGTGGCACACTGTGAGAGATTGAGTCTATGAAATGTAGTACATCCCATTTGTGATACGCTCGAAGACCAAAATCCCTCAGGCACACCAAGAATAATGTCAGCCGTGCAAAGACACTTTTCCAAAACACTTGAAAGCCTAGCATACTTTCCTTTTCTTTTTTGGGACAAGAATGAATGTGACATATGGTGTCGTATCCTCAGAATGTGGCCTTCATTAAAAAACACAACATTCATTCTTCCAAAAATACTTCTTGGAACACAGTTATTGGAAATATTCATATGACTTGCTGTAACTGTGGCTTTAAAAACACCCCTTGCTGTTTTCATCCATTGCTCTCTCATGAACCCACATTTTCACAAGCTGCCTTTGAAAAACAAAGAGCAATTGGAAACTGAAGTAATGTTTCAAGGAGCACCACAACAACAGGTATGGAAAGGAACTACTGCCAAAGGCTAGTGGTCTCTCTTGTAAAAGCATGGGGGAGAGGGTACTTGTTATTTTTGGTTTTTGTTGATTAGCCTATACAAGAGGTCATGTAAGAGCTACAGACAAATGTCATGCAGGTGTGAGTCACTGCTCGAAGAAGGAATTGTCTTAGGAGAGCTGAATTCCAGGATTAACCCTTAGCAGATAATTAAATGGAAACAACATCTCAGAACAGGTATTTACACTTGGCTTTAAAAGAAAGAGCTGGCTGGATAGCTCAGTGATTTGGATACCTGACCACAGAGCCAGAGACTGAGTGTTCTCCACTGTGTGTCCTGGGAGAAGGGCCAGTCTGGGTACCCTTGGGCAAGCTGCACAGTTCCAGGGTGCCGCCAGAAGAAGGGGTAAACCTTCTTCCTTTTCTGCCTCCTTTACTTGGGCTTTTGCATATCTCCAGTAAGTATTGAGATGGACCCTCCAAAGTGGAAGCAGCTACGTCCTGGTAAGTCTCCAGAAACTGGAAGGATATCTGGTGGTTCCTGGCTTTCACTACATATCAGCCAGATGTTCATAAACATTACTGCTCTTATGACAGACTTGCTGTGATCCCATCAACCTTTCTTCTAAAGGATAGCAGCCTAGAATAATTTCCGATGTCTCAAAACCTGTTTACATTCAAACTAATCTTTCAATACTCAGATCCTTGGACATCATATGTGGTTGAGGCCAACATGTGCAACATTGCTCTGGGGGCAGTCTTACTTCAACTAGGGGCTCTCAGGCCTTTTGCCTTCTAGTCTTACAAGATCAATCCCTCAGAAAAGAATTACACTACCTGCAGTAAGGATATTGTCCCCATCAAAGGGCCTTTGGAAATATAGAATTATCTGGGACAGTTCACCCAGTCCAGGATGTACTGACCATCAGGGCCCACATATTTAATCAATGGCAGATCTGGTAGTCCCTGACCGTTATTCTCCAATGTCATCTTCACCATTACCTAAGTTCCTTTCTCCCACAACCATGATGCACATGCCCTTTCTTATAAACTGGACTGTACCATATCTCGAGAATCAAAGCATCTGCCCATAGTTGTGTTGACCACAAATTTTGACCAGAACAAGAAAGCCAGAAGAAAGCCAGATGAAGCAGATTAAACAACAGCAAGCGCAAGCATCATTTACTCAGCCCTCGCTTCCAAGAGTTTCCTGACCACTGTCAAAACAGAGTGGAGGCCTCTTCTCGACTAGAGGTCTCCTAAAGAGGAGGGCACTCTTGGTGAGGCCTGAGAGTGGGAAGTCTGCAGCTGTGTGCAGGTTGGGGCATAGGCCCACTCAGCTCTAAGAGGCTCAGTTGAAGACTGAGGAAATATTGGGATAGCCCCCTGACATTTCTGTGTGGCATCTTGAAACTTCTGCCTGCTATGCCTCCTTGTGAACAGCGTAGTTTACACTTCTGTTTTTCTCTTTGGCTTCTTGGTTTCATGCTTGCTTGATCTCTTGGCAACATGACCTTGACGCTCATTCTGACTACTCTGTTCTCTAGTTGAACTGACACACTTGCAGGACTGGGATTTATGGCATAACCTGGCTCATACCTACGCCACTCATTTGCCTTCACCATTTAACAACTTGCTTCAGTCACCATTGTATAATGAACTCGTTTGGCTATTTGACTTCTCTTATTGATCACCCTTGATAGAATGTGTCTTTGTCTCATATGTTCCCCAATCACTTGGGCACTGAGAGCTAGAGACCAGGATGCTAGGTTCTAAGCAGATGGAGAGAATAATCACAGGGATCTTTCATATGTTTCACTTGATTTGCCAGCTGCACTCATATCTATAAAGGACAGACTCTGACAAAGTTATTTGTGCACTGATTCTATCTAAGCTGGACAATTATAACCCACTCTGTGTTGCCCTGCCTTAATAGATAGGGTTTCCAGTAATTCTGCACACAGTTGCCTAGTTATTTCGTGTTGTTTCGTTTTGTTTCATTTCATGTCACTTCTTTTAATTTAATTTAATTTAATTTAATTGCTGCCTTTCTCCCCATAGGGGACCAAAGGCAGTTCACAGTCAGTTAAAACAACACAATAGTGTCACAATTAAAAACACAATGTAAAATTAAAAATTAATTACTGCAAAAATTGAGTGTCATCTTATACATGGACGTACGCTGAAGAAGCAGCCGGAGGCGGAGGTGAAGGGCAGCCACACTCGGCCACCCCTCGCAGCTGCCCATTGACTGCAGCTGCGACTGCGAGATTGCCTCCTCCAGCACCACTCGCGGGGCTCACCTCAAGCTCATGCCACCACCTGCCTTGTCCCCTGCCTCAATGGCAGCCACGAGGGGCGGCCGAGCACGGCTGCTCCTTCGGCTCCACCTCCTGCTGCTGCTGCCTCCAGTGCCACTCGCGGGCTCCCTTTGGGCAGGGGACAAGGCAGCGTTGTGAGCTTGAGGTGAGCCCCACAAGTGGCGCTGGAGGAGGTGATCGGGTGGTGGCGGCAGCAGCAGCCAGAGGTGGAAGCGAAGGAGCAGCCACGCTCTGCCACCCCTTGCGGCTGCCCATTGACTGCAGCTGCGGCCACCCGATTGCCTCCTCCAGCACCACTCATGGGCTCCCTTCAGGCAAGGGACAAGGCGGCAGCGTGAGCTTGAGGTGAGCTCCGGCAGTGGCGCTGGAGGAGCCGATTGGGTGGCTGCAGCTGCAGTCAATGGGCAGCCGCGAGGGGCAGCCAAGCGCAGCTGTTCCTTCGCCTCCACCTCCGCCTCTGGCTGCTGCAAAGGTCAAAATTGGGGGTCATCTTATACATTGGGGGGTCTTATACACGGAAAAATACGGTAAATGCGTAACAGTGTTTAAAAACACCATAAAAACACTTTTAAAACCTTTTAAAACCTTAATTTGCATTATTTGTGTAATGTTGCTTAATTTGCACACATACACACAAAAGTCATTCTCAGCCTCCTGTTGAGAGTACCACAAAGAACCTTAAACTTTTACAAGGTGAGAAGAATAATTTTGCTGTTCTTGCTTAAGACTGGAGAGGTGGTGTGTGCATGTTTGTGTGTGTGTATTTAATAAATAAATACAAGGTGCTCAAGAATATATAATGAGACATCCTAGAAACAATAAGGAAATTGTGATCTGCAACACCAGCTCTCCAGCCAGTATGAAGTTTCTAGGAGTAGTTTTTTCAATCATTAAAAAACTGAATTTTCCCACTCAAATGCAAGTTGCATGTGCTGAGTGCATCTTGTGTGAGCAAAATTCTGCTTTGGAACAAGGAGAGCACTTCCCAACTGCTTTGTTTTTAACGAAGAATGATGGATTTCTGTACTGTCAACCTTTGAAGATTCATTATCAGATTTGGCATATAGCCCTTTGCTGTGTTGGATGGGTCCAGGATAGAGATGGGCACGAGCCAGACAAATGCTGAATAGGGGTGGTTCATGGTTCGTGGCTACCCACAAACCCGAAACTCTGGAAAAATGAACTGCAAACTGGTTCATTTCTCTGGTTCATGCCTCGGGGAAGGAGAACTGAATGCCACCCCACTGCCACTGTTGCCTCCCTACCTGGTCCTGCTACCACCTCCTCTTCTTCCTTCTCCACTGCCACCATTTTCAGGGAGAGTGGTCTGGCTTCCCTTTCGAGAGCCAGGCCAGCTGTCTCTGCACATGTGCATGCCTATCAGCTAAAGATGGCAGCAGGGGAGAAGGAAGAGAAGGAGGCAGCAGGAGCAGGTGTTATTTACTATGGTAAAGTAAGTTACAGTTAGAGTGGCTTTGTTTCAATCAATGGAACTTACAAAGGGGTTGACTTGCCAAATCCATACTGATTCAATTGGCCTACTCTAGTGCAATTTACTACACCAAGCAACAGTATTTGGGCCATTAATTGAAATCTCTTATTCTATAGAAAACCTGGCTTGCCATCCATTATCACTCTGATTTTGATTTAAATACAGTGGTGCCTCGACTTACGAACGTCCCGACTTACGACCAGCTCCAGCCGCAAAATTTTGCTTCGACTTGCGGCCGGAGCTTCGAGTTGCGACCGAAAAAAGGCAGGGGAAAAAGGCGGGGAATTCAAATTTGCTAACCGTTGGTAGGCGAAGAGGCTGCTTCTTTGTAGCTCTTTCGCCCCAACGGTTAGAGTGAGTGCGTCGGAGGAGGCTTGGGACTGCCTGGTAAGGTAAGGTGCTGCTTTCTGCTTTTTAAAAAACTGTTCTGGGTGGGTTTTGCAGGGTGGGTTTGGGCTGGGGGGGTTATGTTTCTGTGCTGTGTTGCTGTTTTGATTTTTGGTTATTTTTATTTATTTATTTATTTATTTTTGCAGCCCCAGCACCTTCTGATGGGGCTTGCTCCATTGTTTATTTTTGGTTTGGTTTTGTTTTTAAGTCCCAGCGCCTTTGAGGCTTGCTCTGTTGTTTATTTTTTGGGTTTTTTTGTTGTTGTTGTTTTGCAGCCCCAGCGCCTTCCGATGGGGCTTGCTCCATTGTTTATTTTTGGTTTTGTTTTGTTTTTAAGCCCCAGCGCCTTTGGGGCTTGCTCTGTTGTTTATTTTTTTATTATTATTATTATTTTGCAGCCCCAGTGCATTCCTATGGGGCTTGCAGTGTTTTATTTTTATTTTATTTTTTGGGGAATTTTTTTTCTTCTGGAACGGATTAATCGCGTTCCAATGCATTTCAATGGGAAATGGTGCTTCGACTTATGACCATTTCGAGTTACGTCCACCTTCTGGAACGGATTATGGTCGTAAGTCGAGGCACCACTGTACACTGGAAGGCATTGTAATTGCAATAGGATGTGACACCCAAACTCAGTTCTATGGTGAAAACCATGTTGGCTCTTACAGGATTATTTCAGGGCATACTGTGACATTACAGCCCAGTCACCATGGAAAATAGCAAAAATGAATTAGTCAAGAGTTTGGTCATAAAATATGATGAAAACAACACTAAAGCCCCATTTTCCAAAATAATTCATTTCTGAGAACCTGATTTTTTAAAAAAGAAAACATGAGAAATAAGGGCTTTCCCTCCATAATCTCCAAAGCATGCAATGAATTCCACTCAAGCTCTGGTTTAGTAGTCACATCACACTTTCCCATTACCCATCAGTGAAGGTTTGCAAAGAGCTTATTATTATTTATTTTTTAATGCTTTCCCGGTGAAGTTGTGTAACCTTGGAAGGCCCTCTGTTCCGAGATGGAGAAATGCAAAGTGCTGGAAAATTTTGGGCTGTGAAATGTTTTGGAATTACTTCCTCCACAAGTTACTCTATTGTTGTTCCTTTTGAAGAAAAAGGGTTTGTTTCAGCCAGCCAAATTCTAAAAGAAGGGTTCTCTTTGCTTGGCTATATGTGAATGTGATTTTCTCACTTGCTCTCTGAAACCAAAGGCTGCAGTCCAAAGGGGGCGCAGGTTAAAGGCATTTTTTTGTGGAGGGATTCCCTACACTGACCCCTCTTTGCTTGCATACGGGCTGCTCCTTTCCCATGGAGATCAGTGCCTATAGTACTTATGTTAAAATGGGGCTCCTGCTTCTCAAGATAGGCCCAGTGAATTCAGATGTCTGAAATTTTCTACCCAGTTCATTCAAACTGTGTGTTTTAAGAGAGGTGTAAAAGAGCCCAGGCTTTTATTGATATAACAGCAACCTTAAAGTAACTGGTTTCCAACTTCACCCTTTGAACAGGTGGTAAAATACCTCTTTCAAACAGGCATCTGGGATCATGGGTCTGGAAGATATGGCGCTTCATGCATTATGGATTAAACTGATTCTATATGCTTATGGTTCTTTATTTTTAATTAGGCTATCACTATATTTCACTGATTTCCAGTGTGGTGTATTAGATAGAGTGATGGACTAGGGCTCTGGAGAACAGGGTTTGAATCCCTGCTCAGCCATGGAAACTCGCTGGGGGAGTGGAATTGGTAAAACAATTCCTGGAATATCTCACTTACCTTGAAAGCCCTATTAAGGTTACTGTAAGTCGGTTCTGACATGACGGCACAGAACACACACACATTACTCTATACCACCTTGAGCTTACTAAGAGCTGAAGTGCACAGTTCTGAATAAATACAATGGGCTAATAAATTGCACAAGAAACTAGCTAGCTCTCTCTCCTTGTCTTGGTGAAATCAAAATAATAGGTCAGAAAACATCCTGAGAATCCAGAAGCCCTAGTGTGTGTTCTGTAGTGGAGATCTCTCCATAGCCGTGGTGATATACTACTGAGTTCACTCATGATTATCACTGCAAGCAGGCTGCACATTCAGTACATAACATCAGAAGGGCTCACAAGAGAACCACCATGAATAGACTTCTTCTTTTTTTTCAGGATCTAAACTCAGATCATCACAAAAATCTCTCCTGAGAAAATATGTTGGTTGATGACTAAAGAGCGGGGAGAGAGAGAGAGGGATCTGTGTGCATGATCTGGTCCTGCCATTATTGGCCAGGTGGACCCAAATACACAGTCTTTGTTTATTTCATTCTTGCAGCTGAGGACAAAAAATTTCAGATGCTTTCTCGACATTGGGGAAAATAGTCAGAGTTTCAAAATTCTTGCAGCTTCATTGTTTGGTACCGTATTCTTCCGTTTATAACACAGCCCCATTTATAAGACACCCCCCCACTTTTCTAACCCCAAAATTAAGAAAACTTAGCTTTGAGTATTCAGCCTCTTGGCTCAGAACGTCGGACATTAGGAATCCCTGTTGAATCTGAGCCTACAGGCTCCACCTCCAACGAGGTGTGTTCCAATTGGTTTGTACAGCATGATCTGACGTCAGTTCCATAAGGCTCATGATAGGAGGAAGCTAAGTCTCCTGACTGTAGGAAGCTAAGCCTCGTGATTGAAGGAAGCCTGTTTGCAGAGGCAAGGTATGGGCCATTTTGTTCTCTCCTCAGCTTACTTCCGTGTATAAGACAACCCTCAATTTTTGGTGTAATGATTTTAGGAAAAAGTAGTGTCTTATACACGGAAAAATACGGTACCTTTTGTGAAAAATGTGCAGAAATGTGCACAAGAAATTGTATTTTGCTCAAATACTTTGTTTTTCATACAAACTACACGGTTTTCTGAACCATGTGCTTGGGCAATTTTTAAAATTTTATTTTATTTTATTGTTTATTTGCTACTAACTTGTGCAAGAGTGAGAAATGTTGCAGTGGCTGAGCTTTTTTCCCCCAATGCAGTGCCTCAACATATTAAATATTAGAAGATTTAGGAATACCCTTGAAGGAATGCTTGAGAGAAAAATACTTGAGAGAATAAGCCCCATCCCCCAATCATCTTTGGAAGAGGATTACCCTTTGTCTTCCATGTCTACAACCTCTCTTTTTAACTTGTTGCTTTTCCCAAACTTTCTCATCAACCAAGTTTGTCTTCATAATTGATCTTAGATTTCCTCCCTCAAAGTCAACTGTTTCCACTAGAACTTGAAAATGTACTTTAAAAAATGAATTAGTTACAACATAGTTTCAGGGCCTCCAGGAAAGTCTGTCAAAACTACAGTTCTGAAGAAGTAGTAATGTTTTCCCAAAAAAGACTAAAATAATTAGCTGTTTAGCCCCTTTTAAGAAAAAGTCTGAACATTAAAAGCTGCTGGTTTATGTTTCAAAACAGACTCTCCTCCTATAGTCCTGCTGATAGCTCAGCATTTGTAACACTGAATGAAGGAACAGCAGACACCAGTATTTGAACCACAAGATATTCTTCCTCAATTACTCAGTGAGACCACAGCCTCCTGAAAATTATCTTTTAAAAGTTGTACCACATGAGGACTGAACTGAACTGAACTGCCTTCAGTTAGGTTAGCATTCCAGTTCATCCCAGTCCTTGCCTTGAGCATAGATGTCCATCTCTGAAGAAATTAGTGCCACTGTCGCCCACGAATAAAGTAACAATAACTTAGATGATCTGCCATTTATGCTGTGGAGACCATGGATGGAAACAATCTGCCATTAATAGCACTGTCACCACTTTAAAACATGGTGGCTCTAAGTATGTGGACAACCACAACCACATGGTTGTAAAAAACATTTCAACACCCCTTTTTTCTTTTTTGCAACAACCCTTCTTTCAGATGCCACTGGCGCCAACACTCAGCTTTGATCCAGTGGCCTGTGAATTTCACTGGATGACCTCAAATTCTGGCACCGTGCAGGAAAGAGAAGAGCGTCTCTCTACTCATTGTCTGCACGCCATTCCAAAAACTGAAAGACTTCTGACATGCCCACAACTTGCTGTCCTTTTTCTGAACTGAAGTCCCCAGTTTAGTGTCACTTTCACATAGGGAAGGAAATCTTTTCCTTTCCCAGGTTTTTGGTGTCTTATCTGACATTTCAAAAATGTTGAAATGGAGGCTATCCTACTTTGGGCACATCATGAGAAAACAAAATTCTCTGGAAAAGACAATCATGCCAGGAAAGGTAGAAGGCAGCAGGAAAAGAGGAAGACTGAGTGCAAGATGGATTGACTCCTTAAAGGAAGGAACAGACTTGAACTTGCAAGAGCTGAGCAGGGCTGTTGAGAACAAGAAGTTTTGGAGATTGCTTATTCATAGGGTTGCCATAAGTCAGGGGGTGACTTGATGGCACACAGCAGCAGCAACAACATGACAGAGTGTATGGAATTGCCCACAATAGATCATTGATGGTCACCCTATGTATTTAAACACTGATGTTACATCTGTGAGTTACAGCCCCTTTCCAGAACTATTTTCCATTTTTCACTGCTGAGGGGAAACCACAATGAGCAGATGAATTCTTAACCCAAAAGTCTTTTTCTCTCAGGCAATCATAGTCATTACCCAGTGTGGTTTAGTAGACAGAATGATGGACTAGGACTCAGGAGGAGGCTTGGTTTTGAATCCCTGCTCGGCCATGAAAACTGACAAGGTGTGTGGGTGGGTAGAACTGGTCAAACTGTTCCTTCTAATATCTCACTTGTGTTGATTACGGTTGCCATCAGTCAGTTTTGACTTGGCAGCCCATAACAACACAACATTTCAGTATGTCTTAGGAACCCTGTTTTTAATAGTTATATATTACCCGCATTGGCACAAGCACCACAGATAATGCAGAATCTGCTTCCTGTAGGTAGAATAGATCTCTCATTTTCCAAAGCTCCCACACAAAGTAACAGCAGGGTTCTAACAAATATCCCTAACCACCATACATTTCTCTAACTTCCTTTTATTAGGGGTGATTCAATCATAATCCTATAGATGGTAGCTTTGCTCTATTGGCTCCTTAGCCAAGGATACACAAAGCATGTAGATAAAATAGCATAAAACATGCTTTACACCATGTCCTTCAGATGATATGCCTTAATTCATATGCTTTCCCTTTCTTGAATATAGACCATCTTCATTGTTCTCCTCTCTCTATATCTGTGTAACCAGGGCAAAAAGACCACTGTTTTGAATGCATAACAATGACAGCCTCAATACCAGGTGGAAGATCTGGGGGGAAGGGATTAGAAAATGAAGTTTTCCCTCTATTTTTGAAAGCTTGCTTTATTCTCTGCTTTTAAAAGAGATCAAAGTGAAATACAGTAGTTTAAATTTGGAAATCTAAATTTGCCTGGAACGAGCAAGAATTCATATTTGGTGGGAGGAAAATACTACTTGGATCACTGTCTCAATAAAGAGAGATGGCTTAGTATGTCAATATAAAAGTGTTTATTAAACATTTGAAAGGCAGACATAAATAGCACAGAGCAGGAGGCTGTTATGCAGACTTGAATGTCATGCAACGGTTCTGTCATCCACACTGGAACAGCTTACAATGACATTTAATTCATCTAACTGAAAGCAGATCTTGCAATAAAAAAGAAAGGGAGGTACTTGGTCCCCGCGAGTTGACAGAAGGACAGAAGGAGTCCATAGACGTATTTGTCTGGAGCTAGTTCCTTTGGAGGAGGAGAGGTGCATGACTTCCAAAGTTGTAAGGGTTTAGTTACCCGATTTGACCTCCTCATTCAGATGGAAGATACAAATGGAGTTACTAAGACTGTCTGAAGAGCAGAATGCTGATTAGCAGTGCAACAAACATAAGAGCATTCACGCAAAAGTAGATTCCACTGAATAAAATCCAGCAAGGATGAGCAGCAACTTCGGTGGGTCCAACATGGGAATTTTCTGGCCTCAGGACTCTTCCAGGGCTGTGCATGCAGCCAAAACTGCCAGCAAACCAACCAAAGAAGCCAAAAGTGTCTGGATATCCACATCCATTTTTGGAGGGGAAAATGGGTATTTGGGAATGATATGTGATGCAAGAGGCATTGTGACCTATTTAAACACTGAATCCTGGAGGCTTCCAGGGGCCACAATTTACCTCCCTCCCAAAACATGCCCACCCTGATACAAAGGGACCTGAATCCCCAATAAGCAGGCCTAGAATTGTGGCCCAGTTTCATTTGAGAAGTACTGGTGTTATCTAAAATATGCATCCATTAAATATTTAGGGATCTCCTCAGTTTTAATTGGATATAGTAGATCAGCAAATCTTTCTGTATTGGAAGTTACCCTCATTAGAGTCTGTGTTGTTTCTTCCAAGTAGCTCAGGGAATATTGTTGGGTTTTTCAAAAATGTTTTCTTTCTCTCCACTCCTTTTTTTCTTCTTGGATCCATGTATGTAGCCTATTGTTAGAAGGCTCTACCCTGTTTCCCCGAAAATAAGACCTAACCTGAAAATAAGCCCTAGTATGATTTTTCAGGATGCTCATAATACGAGCTCGTATAACCCCAAAAATAAGCCCCAGTTAAGTGAAACCCCGCCCTCCACCATTGTGCAGCATTGTGCAGCCACCAGAAGATGACATGACTGTATTTGAACAAATGTAGATTGTTGTGCATCAAAAAAATTAAGCATCTCCTGAAAATAAGCCCTAATGCGTTTTTTGGAGCAAAAATTAATATAAGACCCTGTCTTATTTTCGGGAAAACACGGTAGCTTCCCTTTCAAGGGATTACAGGTGTGGTAGTGTCTTTCTGTACACAGAAAGCATCTACAACAACCAAACATGACCCATAATCCCTTGCAATTCTCACAGAGAGGAAAACGGCTGCCTGAGTCTAATTCTTTAGCTTAAGAAATTGGAAACACCTGTCAGGACACAGATTTCTTGATGAAAGCTTCCCAGATGTCTAGCTAGGAGAATTCCTTCAGACTACTGGGGCTGTACTCCACAAATTCCCAAAATGCCTTAAAAATTGCACAGTTGCTAACATCCATTATTCCTTGGAACAGAGTAGGAAAAAACTAGAAAACAATTACCATGGGAGCAAAGTCTTATCTGGGACGAGAGGAAAACTGACCCAGTTGACTTCAAGTCTCAATTTTCTCCATCAACTGCACAGATACTACCAGTCTTCTGTTAGGGAGAGAGATATTAATTCTTATTGGTAATCACTTATGCAGTACTTGGAGAAAGAAGAACTTCTCTCCCCTTCCCCCAAATATAGTTTTATCTCATCTATGTGACTTACATCCACCCAACATGCCAACCGTAGACCTCACCAACTCTTAGCCTAATGAAGGGCCCATGTGGATACTAGTAGTGACTACTACTATCACTTATGTCTCACTGTTTGAATTTCCTACTTTTTCATGTGAAATCTTCACCATAAATATTCAATTGTTTTAAAAATGTCCAGTTTATGAATGCGGGATATTGTGCTTCTGCATCCTCATGATCTGTAATATGGTTGCTGGGGAAGGGCAGAACTAAAAAAAGCTGGGATGTTGCTGCAGTCCCTCTGTGCCAAAATATTTTGAAGGGCTATTATAAACTTAATGAAATGGTGAAGCAAAAGTGTGAGTAAGTTCAACACATACAACACAGAAAAAAACTACACGCCCTTTAATCTCTCAGGTAAACTAATGTTGCCATGCCTGCTTTGCTTGAGCTGATTTTCTCTTTGAAAACTTATGTGAGGAGGCTGTTTGGTGTCAGAATTCCTGAGATAATGTTTACTGAAAAAATATGGCAAAATATCTCCGTTTCTGGAGGACTGTCTCTCAATTAATTTAAAGCAAACCTGGTTTTTAAAAACTTTTTAAAGAAAAGCTGTATTTTCAGTCTGTTTCTGTGACCTTTCTCTCTAAATATATATGCCTCACTCCAAATGTATACAGTGTTTCATTTCATTGAGCTCCTGCTGGCTAGCCCAGGGGTCGTCAACCTCCGGTCCGCGGCCCCGTGCCGGTCCGTGGGCTTGCTGGAACTGGGCCGCGGATACGGATCTCCGCCCCCCTGCACACCTGTGGGGGGCGTGTCGTGCCTGCGGGGTGCGTGTCCCCCCACGAGTGTGACACGCCCCCACGCGAGCGTGACACACCCACCACGCGAGCGCGGGGGTGCCCTCGCCCCGCGCATGGAGCTCGCTCCCCCCAGCCAGTCCATGGCCCCAAAAAGGTTGGTGACCACTGGGCTAGCCTGTACCACACATGCCCAGTCATGCAGCAAAGTGGCTGGTTTTCCCTTTTGAAAGAGCTTTTGTGAGGATTGGTATTTTAGCCCCTGCAGCCTGGATTCTTTTCAAATAAAAAAAGTTATCTTTCAAGATAAGTAAAATTGGTCTTTTCAATTTATGTCATCCGTTTTAAATCTGAGAACATTTAATTTATGTGATCTGTTTTAAATCAGAGGACAGTTAAAATTGCCTATTTCTGAATGGGGAGGGGACAGTTTTACATTCAAAAATTCCTAACTCAAAGACTTGTTGCCCAAACCCATCCAAATCTGGCAATGAGCAAGAGCAGATTGTCTTTTACAACTATGCCAAATGTGGTGCTGATGCAAAGTCCAGTTTCAAAGTTAAATATTTTTTGAATGGGCTGTCCCCATTTTTAGCATTGCCTTGTACAACATTGATTCACTCTGTGCAATTCCAGTTCATAGATTTCTAATTCATAAATTTATCTTCATAGATTTCCATCAATAAATTCACATTTTAATCTATTTATACTTTGATCCATTTACAAGCTTAGACAATTTGAACTTTCTTATCCCAAGGTACGTCATGGGTTACAAATCTGCTTCTGGAATACAGAAAACTCAAGTTCACACTTCCAGCCCTTGCTGGCAAAGAATAGTTGTGTCTTTAAATAAGACACGATGTAATCTAGAAGTATACTCAATAATAGGCAAGTGGTAGATCACCAACAATGGCAGGATCAGGTTAGGCTGCTTTCTGAAAATGCAGCCCAAGCCCATCAGTATTTTTAATTAACAGGGTGGTTTGTGTCTCTTTAGTCAACAATGCTTACTTATCAGTGGCAGATGGAAATAGTGGCTAAGGAGCATTTGTTTCATAACAGGATTGTATAACCGAAAGCCCCAATCTGCTGTACCAAGTTTTGCTTTATGGTACAAGTTAGATAATGCATACAATATAGATTATTTATCTAGAATGGTTATTTGGAATGGAGAACACAAAGAGAGCCTGTAAGAAAATGTCTTTCAAAGGGTGTGTGCTCTTGTTCAGAGCTTCCCCCTTGAACACACATCTTGGGAACAGATAAACATAATACGTTGCTTTATACTGGCAGAAATCTGGGTGCTGTAGGTGATGCTGTGTAAGGCTAATGACATCATCACTCTTAGCTCTTTTTCAGAAATAAAATGTTTCCAATCCTCCAATCCCTTTTGTCATCAGGACGCTGTTGGACACCATGGGACAGTGGTGGTGGGAAATCTTTAATCAGTGAAAATCACCACTTCCAGGATGACTTTACTCGCAGTGGTAATTGAAGCCTCTCTACCCATGTCATGCCCCCCTTCAACAATTTCCCAAAAAGGAAAGTGATTCCACAGGAGCCTCGGATATTCAGGGGAGAAATCAGAAATGTTTTATTTCCAAAATATTGTCATCAGTTTTTCAGAAATAAACGTCAGCAGCTTTACGCTAAGTGACTTAGAACAACAGGATTCCAGCCAGTGAGTGACCTCACTTGTCACTCTAGCCCAGGATTGTCAGCTCTTCTGTCTTTTCTGTTCGTACACAGATATCCCTGCTGTTCTCCCATCCAAGTATTAACCATGTCTGGCCTTATCTAGCAGCTGATACCAGTCACAATTACGATGTTCTGGGAGTTTGAGTTTGAGTCCTGTTCAAGGAGAGGGACAGCGGAACATATTTAGAGAGGTGAAGAAATTCTACATTTTAAAATATTGCAATCAAAATTTGAGATTCTGCCAAATGCTTCTAAATGTTCATTTTGGTTAAAGTAGTAAAGTTTTTGAAGTGGTGTTTTCTTTTTGAAGGAGTAGTTAATACTTAGTAGGCCAGACCTCTCCACTAGGAAATGAAGGATTCATGAGGCAACCAGATCGGGAATTCTGATACAGCTTTGAAACATTGGCCACCATGTAACACAGATGGGTCCAATGCGAGCAAAAGAGCACAGCCTCTGATGCTTTTAAAGGACCTCCATAGCCCACTTCTGCAGTTGCCAGATGAATCAGGACCACTATCACTTGATCAGCATTCCAGCACTGGCCATGTTTAATCTGCTTGGTCAGTTTGCAGCTGACACTCTCTCCCCCTATTACTGATATTTTAATCCTGATATACTGAGATAACATGAACACTTCTTATACATTTTTATCTGTATTTTTTTCAAAAACCTTTCCCACATAGCAAAATCGAGGATGTCTGCAGGTATTGGTATTTGCAAAAGAGTGTATCCTAAGGCTCTGAATGTCTCTACAAGTTCATATCAAGGCAGGAACCCAGGCCCCACGTAACTGAAATAAAACGTTTTATTGAGCATATATGTTGTGAATTGCAACCTTTTTCAACAGATGCATTTAACTTGTAGTCGGTGAAATTATTAGCCAACATCCTGTTGCTTAGTCTAGTAAATTGCACTAGAATAGGACCACAGAAGCAAAGGATTTTGTCTATTAATGTATGCATGTCTTTTGGTTTCTCATCATATGGTGGAAACTGTAAACTTCCAAAATGAAATTTAAAAAACCCAAATAGGCAATAAAATATTTTTAAGGCATTGGGGGGAGGGGATTGAGAAAACTAGTTGATTGTATATTCCTTATCCCTTCCTCCTTCTGAGTCCAGAAGTCGTATCATTAACCTTAACCTGTAGAGGCTGAAATGAGTTACATGATTTCCCCATAACTAGACTGTATGTATATAAGGATCACAGAATTTTGCCATGAAGGAAAGTTTTTCTTTTAAGGGGCAATCTTTCTCCTGTACAAAATACTTGTGAACAAAGGAAGGAAAGAGGTGATCAGATGACACACTGAAGGCATGCAAAACAAATATTGGCAGATTTTGAGAACTGAGAATTTTTAGTTTTGGCCTATCCCAGGTGCACATTCCTAACAATAATCTTCTACACCAGTGGTCCCCAACCTTGGGTAACCCAGGTGTTCTTGAACTGCAATTCCTAGAAGCCTTCACCACTAGCTGTGCTGGCTGGTGTTTCTGGGAGTTGCCGTCCAAGAACACCTGGACTACCCAAGGTTGGGAACCATTGCTCTACACAGATGAATTTATATCATCCAAACATTTGTGTGCTCCAAATAAAATGATGAAAGCCAACAAGGTTCCACCAAATATGTATCAGGAATCTGAGCTACTATTTCACAAAAACAAAACAATCAAATAAGCCAAGCCACAAGGTGCTCAGAAAGGCAGGAGAAACAGCCTCAGAAGAGCAAAATCATTCGAACAAAATGTGAACAATACTGTATTTAAATATATGGGGAGGTTGATAAAATTCTAAGAAATTGCAAGGAGAAAGAGGGAATTCAGAGATGGTTGACTTGGGGGAATGAAAAAGGAAAAGTACTCTTCAAAATAACTGGAAGTTATTCATTAATTCATTAATTGCCCATTTTTCCCAATTTTTACTTGAAATTTTTTTAGAAATCTAAAGTCTCCCTCTTCTTGAGTTTAGTTAATACCTAGTGGGCTGCTGAAGATAAGGTAGAAGCAAAACTGGGCAGATGACTGTCATGAAAATAAGGGCTATTTTAGACATATCTATGTTTACATATACCTCATCATTATTCATTCATTTTAGGTTTTAATCCCAGAAAACACTTCTTTAGAATTGTGTAAGGCATGGAATCTTTATCTCCCTTTTATTCCTTTTTTTAAAAAATTAACATGCAATACAATTGTGATATTTGGAACAGGTTAGAGCAGTGGGAAATTTTATACAATGTCTCTGAGACGCCTAAGAGAACAAATCCTAAAGCTGGAATTAATAGGGACCCATTTTCTTCTTACTAAAATGACAGTAGTCCTCATTTTTATCCTTTAGGCATTCCAACATCAACAAGTTCTTCCATGTTTGCACCAGAACCTTTCCTTTCCATGTCTGTTTTTCACCACCAGTATTGTGTAGCTAGGGACCTGAGCCACAGATTGGGGTATCCAGTAGAAGAATGTACAAGAGCATCTGCAGGCACCCTCAGCGGGGTGGAGGAGGAGATGGGAAGGGCAGAAAAAAAGGAAAAACAAATTCGCCCAAATGGCAATTAAACAATCATTAGGGGCATCCACGCATGTTTAATTCCTGTTTTGGGAAGTAGCAAAATGGTATAAAATAGCCTTGGGATAAACACTGTCGAAGCACACTTAACTATGCAAGCTATTTAATAGAACCAGTTTTGCAAAAATTAGCCAATAGACATATATCCTCAGCCTGGGAGCTAAAAAGGTCATCAGATCAAGAAATGAAATGTTGTGTAACTGTAGAGTAAAGAATGAAGCAGAGGTCTCTAGATCAAGAGAGTGAAATAAAGGACAAACAACAGCCTGGGGTCAGAAGGCAGTGAAGGGAGGCAGGTCAGGCAGCTACACTGAGAGGGAGAGGAGAGACTGGTGAAGCTGCTGAGAATTGGGAGACCAAGAGGATAGGATAAGACCCAGATGGTTGGTTTATTGATTAGCAAATGTTTCACAAGGCAAAGATGATACAGAACAGGAGTAAACCACAATGACTGTGTGAACCAAAGTAAGAAGAGTAGCCAAAATAAAAAATAAAAAAAAATCCAAGAGGGGTTGAAGAGCAGCAGGGGAGAAGCTCAAGGAACTAGGTTTGATCTCCACTCTCAGAAGACCAGATGTTTAGCTTGAGCCCCTTGATAAAACAATTCTTCCAATAGGTCTTCTTCCCAACTATCCTTCCCCAGCAGCATTCTCACAACACTCCTCTTCTCTTGCCTTCCTCAGATCCCTAGCCCAACATGAAGCCCATGTTTTGTGTTTCCATAGAGTTCAAGCTCTTAGCAGCAGCACTTTCTCTTCTGTAGTCCCTGTGGTCAGGAAATACCGTAATGTCTCTCCCTCGACATTTCTCTTTCAGCCCAAGTACCAGCCATTGAATCCTTCAGGAGCAACATATGCTTCCTAAGCCAAATTCAGCTGCCCTACTCTATAGGAAAATCCTGTAGTTGTTGGCATTTGGGGCATCTGATCTTTATCACATGCAAACTGAATTTGTCTTCCTTTGCACTTGAAGGGTATTCTTTCCTTCTTGAGGGTCTCTCATCACTTGCAGTGTATCAACTTTTCAAAAGAAACTCAGGATTCTGCAACAAGTGGATTCATTTCATTTTTTAAAAATCCTAATTTTATTTTCCATCAGCCTCTGGGAACTGCATTATGCCATGATAAAATGAGCAAAATTCAATTACATTTCAGTTACAAAGACCCCCTTTTCAACACAACCCACTGTGCCTTTGACTTTGGGGATCCCCAGTCCACTCACCCATTTGACGGTCCAAGGGGCAGCTGCACCACCAGTACCCAGGTTGCTCACTACCTAAGACCCACAACCATGACCGAAATGAAATTGGCGTTCTTCTACATTTTCTTATTTATGTCCACTGCCCACTCCAGAAAGCTACAGCTCAGCTAGCCTTTCAGCCTTGATGTCTTGGTTCTATGGGGTGCTAAGCAACCTTGGCTCACACACCTCGCTGAGCATTTAGGACAAACTAGCACATCACAATAGCGCTGGCAGCCATTCAGACTTGTGCTTCCGCATTAAGTGTTAGTAATTCCAAAAGATAAAGCAAAACGGGGGGGGGGGGAGAGAGAGAGAGAGAGAATGAGGGGGGGGGGAGTCTGTATTTAAAAAGTCAGTTTGACCCTAAATTGTTGTGGCTTTGCTGACTCTTCCTAATTATTTTTTCTTGAAAATTGGATCTTTTGTCTAAACTTTGTTCTATGTTTTGATTGTGTCTGTTTTAACTTTTGCCGGTAATTTAGGCATTACTTTTAAAATATTTTGTATGATTCTTTTTTTTTTTTTGTGGGAGGAGAAACATGGAATGGGTTTGTTGTGTATTTTGGGCCATACTTCAAGAGTCAGTTTTAGAGAGGACGTGACATACAAGTGTATGAAATAAATAAATAAATGTGGAACTCTAAAAATACACAGCATGCCAGCCTCTTAGGAGGCAGACAATTAAAATAATCTGTATGTGTTTTGTGTCAGGCTTGGCTTGTACATGTGACTCTCCCAGTAGAGAGTTTCAGCATTTCTACTGCATCTGATTAAAAGTGTCCTAGACTCCATGTAAAAGATTTTTTATTAAATTGTAAGAGATGGAATGGAACTAGATCACTGCCAAAAAAAAAAAAAAAGCAAGGGTGCAAAAGGCCATGTGAACAGATCTACCCCCTGGCCAGAATGCCAGCAACTTTTCCTCTTCCCTGAGTTGTCCAGGGAGCATATTGCAAGCACAGTGAGGGAAAAGTTCCCTGAAAGCTCTCTGCTTAGTAGCCTGTTGATGCTTAATCAGCCAAGACCCCTGGAAGAAAGATGCAAACCTTCATCAATGGGGTGTGTCATAGTGACCTTATTGCAAGTGGGAAAGAGCAGAATGTGTTTCTCCCTGCCTTAGTTGCCAGAGGTACACAATAAAGCTTTAGCTTGCATGGTTCAAACTGTTGTTTGTGCAGCAGTCACTGAAGCTAGAGCCAAGCTACATGTTCCATTTTCAAAACATTTATTTTTTTAAAAAAAAAAACAGTTATGGGATATCACTACAGGATATTTTCCCACTCTGAATGTCGGGGTGCATGCCAGTGTCCTGCTAAACACTGAATAAGACCTGCAAGTGACATGCTATGGACCATCTCTTGGGATTTGTTCCACGGTTTCTGCATCACAGCAACTGTGACTAGGAATCAATCATTCCTCTACGATGCATCCCCCTGCATGTTACTTAAAGATCAAACAGCTTCTTCCTGCCATGTTTGGTTTTTTTAATTTCATTTGTTGTTATTGGTTTTGGGTGTTTTGGTTTTTTTAGGTTATTGGTGTTGTTGGTTTGGTTACTAAAGCAAGGCACACAGCACCACATGTTTTGGGGAAATTCCATGCCCAGGAACCTCCAGCGTGCACAGTTCTAAAACAAGGTGCACACTTCTTGTATGTCTTGTTTTATCACAAAAATCCAGTTTGGAGAAACTGGGGAAATACAGGACTGCAACCAGAAAAGTTAGGTTACCTACCTGTAACCATGGTTCTTGTAGTGGTTCTCTGTGAATTCACACAAATGGGTTTATCCTGCACCTGCGCAGGACGTTCGGAACTTTCTAGAGCTTAGAAAAAAAGCCAGACAGTTAGTCTCCCCCCCGAGGGTATATAGGCTCCGCCTCCTCCACCTTCCTTAGTTCCCTATGTCCGCCGTTACTAGAGAGTAGGTATAATGACTTGGTATCGTGACGGACAGCGGGGAGGAAGGGAGGGATGTGTGAATTCACAGAGAACCACTACAAGAACCATGGTTACAGGTAGGTAACCTAACTTTCTTTGTAGTGGACTCTGTGAATGCACACAAATGGGTGATTAGCAAGCTGACTCACCGGATGGAGGGCCGTCACGGTAGCAGGGATGATAGTATCGCCCGTCCAAAGGTAGCATCATTTTTGGCTCTGACATCGAGGCGGTAGTGCTTCGCAAAAGTCAGAGGATTGGACCAAGTAGCCGCTTTACATATGTTTTGAATAGGAACACCGCGATGAAGAGCGGTGGACGTAGACATAGCTCTGGTGGAGTGAGCTTTAAGTTGGTCCGGTACCGGTTTGTTTGCAAGCTGGTAAGCCATTTGTATGGATTGAACGATCCATCTTGATATTGTCTGAGAGGATGCGGGAGCACCCTTGTTATGTCCGTGGTAGCACACAAAGAGACGGGAAGAGCGTCTAAAGTGCTTGGTTCTGTCCATGTAGAAGGCAATAGCTCGTCTGACGTCGAGGGTATGGAGCTTGCGCTCGACCGGAGTAGACGGAGATGGAAAAAATGTAGGAAGTATTAGCGGTTGATTCAAATGGAAGTCCGATACAACCTTGGGAAGAAAGGAGACATCCAAGTACAGAGTAACTTTATCGGGATGCATTTGTAGGTATGGAGGGTCAGACCTAAGAGCTGACAGTTCACTAGCCCTCTTGGCAGAGGTTATGGCTACTAAAAAGGAAGTCTTGAGAGAAAGCAACTTCTCGGTACAGGATGCCATGGGTTCAAATGGTGCCTTGGTAAGCGCATCAAGGACAAGTGGAAGCGACCATTGAGGTACAATGGGTAAAGAGGGCGGCCTGATGTTTTGCAGGCCCTTAAGGAATCTTTTGACCGTGAGGTGGGAGAACAGTCTGGCGGAGCTAGAGTGAGATGGCTGGTGAGCAACGATCGCGGAAATATATACTTTAATGGTGGAGTGCGCGAGCCCGAGATTGAACAGGTGCAGTATAAAGGTAAGTAACGTTGAGAGTGTAACTGGGACTGATTGGAGTCCTTTGGACTGAACAAATTTCGTAAAAGATTTCCATTTGTTACGGTATAGGCGGGAAGTCAATGGCTTCCGAGAGCGGTCTAAAATCGCACGGAATTTGGGGTTATCCTCCACGCTGTCAGGTGAAGAGACCGGACATCTGGATGGAGAAGGGCCCCGTCGTTCTGGGATAGCAAGGACGGTATTAGAGGTAAGTGGAATATTTCCTCCGTTATTCCTTGGAGGTGGGCAAACCAAGGTTGTCGTGGCCACCACGGAGCGATGAGTATTGCGTTCGCTTGGTATTGAATGATCCGGACTATTGTCCTGAGGAGCATCGGTATGGGAGGAAACAGGTAAGTGAGTTCTCCGGACCACGGTATGAGGAAAACGTCTCCGAGTGACACGGTGTCCCTGCCTGCTCGTGAGCAGAACTTGCGGCATTTGGCGTTGAGGTGAGATGCAAAGAGGTCTATGGTGGGTTGACCCCATCGACAGCATAGGACTTGAAAAACCGTCTCGCCGAGGGACCATTCATGCGTCCTGGTACGGAGCCGGCTGAGGTGGTCCGCTAGATAGTTGTCCTCTGAAGCGATATGAATCGCTTGTGGAAAAATATGATGGGTACGGCACCAGTCCCAAAATCGCATGGTGAGATGGAGAAGCGGTAGGGATCGAGTCCCACCTTGTCGGTTGATATAGTGCATAGCTGTGGTATTGTCCGTGACAAGCTGCACTGATTTTCCCTTTATACGCGGAAGAAAGGCTCGAAAAGCCTTCATGATGGCGAGCAATTCGAGCTGGTTTATATGGAGAGACCTTTCTCTCGGTGTCCATAAACCATGAATCCTGAGCTCTTGGCAGTGAGCGCCCCAACCAGAAGGGCTGGCATCGGTTGTGACCTGTATGGACAGGAAAGGAGGTTGGAAGGGTTTTCCTTCGGACAGATTGTGCGGAATCGTCCACCAGATGAGATGCTTTGCTACATCTGACAGGACCTGCAACTTTTTCCGTGGGGAGTCCGTTAAAGGGTCGAACTCGCCCAGGAACCAGGACTGGAGTGGACGCATTTCGAGTTTGGCATGAAGGACGACTGCCGTTGTGGACGACATGAGGCCCAGTAGATGCTGAGCGTCGAATGCGGTGACGGTAGCCAGGGGTGGAAACCGTTGTATTGCGTCTCGAATCTTTTGGATTCTTTGGTAGGGCAGGAATGCCCGTGCTCGGGTCACATCTAGCATTGCTCCTATGTAATTGACCAGCTGGGATGGTACCAGAAGGGATTTTTCTTGATTGATCACTAGACCTAGCTTGTTTAAGGTCATGAGAGTGGTAGTTGTAGCAGCGACAGCCTCGTGGTAGGATGCGGCTACCAGGAGCCAATCGTCGATATAAGGGAAGAGTTTTATTCCCTTGGTGTGAAGGTGAGCCACTACAGGGGCCATGCACTTGGTAAATGTCCGGGGGGCTGTGGAGAGCCCGAATGGAAGGGCAGCAAACTGGTAGGTTGTGCGGTGGAACCGGAACCGGAGATACTGTTGATGAGAAGGGTGAATGGAGACGTGAAAATAAGCGTCTTTGAGGTCGATGGTGACGAACCAACTCCCCTGTGAGAGAAGAGGAAGAATGGAATCGAGTGTTAGCATTCGAAACTTCCTGTAAATGATAAACTGATTGAGTTCTCTGAGGTCCATGATGGGCCTGATACCTCCATCTTTTTTAGGGACGGCGAAGTACCGAGAGAAGAAACCCCCGTGTAGTTCAGCATGTGGGGTCTTGACGATCGCCCCCTTGCTTAGGAGGGATGAAATTTCCTCCTGTAGAGCTACCGAAAAGGGGGTGGTCTTAGGGAGATTTGATGGAGGGAGCTGGAAGAATTCTATAGAATAACCCTTCTCAATAATGGTTAGGACCCATTTGTCAGTCGTAGTGCGTTTCCATTCAGAGAGAAATGGAAAGAGTCTAGTCCGGTAAGAGGGGTAGTTAGGTGTATTGCTTACCCCGGCGCTGAGGTTTACGAAAGGACTGCTTGTGCCCTTGGTATTGTTGCTGCTTGAAAGTCGAAGGGTTGGACTGAGAAGGTTGGAAGGTCCTGTCGTGTTGCTGCTGTCTACCATACCGAAATGGTTGGTACTGAGAAGACGCTTGGTAAGCAGGTTTTTTGTAAGTAGGTCTCTGATACTGATACGGTTGGTATGGTATGTAGGACTTTGCGGTCTTCCGCATTTTATGAATATTTTCCATAATATCATCAGTCTTGGAATTAAAGAGGCCATCCGCATCGAAGGGAAGATCCTCGATTTTGGTTTTTGTATCGTCCAGTATGTTCGCCGCTCCGAGCCAGGCATGGCGACGGACTGCTACTGCTGTAAGCATGGATTTGGACGCAATTTCAGCTGTATGCTTTGCTGCTACTCGTTGCTGTCTTGTAAGGGTATTGGCCTCCTCGTAGACGTTGAGGAGTTCGGTCTTGGACGGCTCAGGAAGACTTTGTAAAACAGGAACAATCTTATCCCATAGGTGCTTTTGATAAGCACCCATTGCGGCTTGATAGTTCGAAATCTTAATCAGTAGAGCCGCAAGGGAATAAAGTTTTTTACCCAGGGCGTCATTTTTTCTGCCGTCTTTATTGACAGGTGTAACAGAAGACCTGCTGCAGGATCTGTACTGGGTAGCCTCGACCACAATAGAATTAGGCATGGGATGCTTGGTTAGGAAATCCGAGTCGGAACCATGGGTCTTGTAATGGTGGTCAATTTTTCGAGGGATTTGGAGAGTCGCAGGCGACTTATCCCACGAAGCCTTTACCAACTCAAGGAGTGCTGGAATGAGGCTAAGACTAGGAGGAGATGACTTGTCCTGCTCCATATCGTGGAAGACAAGGTCTGTTTGTTGCTCAGGAACTTGCACATCTAGGTGTAAAATCTTAGCCATGCGCAGTATGAGTTGAGCATAGGACGAGTAGTCTTCTAATGGATATTGCGAAGAAGTACTCGGAGCACCACCATCAGGTACATCAGATTCCGAAGAAGCTGAAGAGTTGCCATGGAAAGATTCAGATACCAATGAGGAGGGACGGTGCGATATTGGTACCGTGTCTCTCGGTATTGGTTCAGCATCAGAGTGTACCGAAGGAGAGAAAGGCTCTGTATCATGGCCCTCTGGACCAGAGTACATCGTCGCAGTCTGTACCGTGGGTCGGCCTGCGGAATGTTTAGACCGTTTTAGAGGCGCAGAAGGTGCCATCGGTGTCTTCCTCTTACGGGAAGTAGCAATTTGGGGTGTAGGAACATGCCCCTGTTGCTGTTGTAGAGTCTCAGGAGTTGGAACCGAAGAAGGGTACCAAGCTGAGGAGGGGTAAGCCTGTCCCCTGAAGTTAGGCGGATAGCCGTATCCTTGATATGGGTAGGGTTGGTATGGACCGAAAAAAGGAGGACCATACTGTGCCGGCATTTGTGGACGGTATTGGTCCACAGGATGCTGAGGTTGGTATGGAGAGGTATGCTTACGTTTCTCCTTTCGCTTTCTAGGAGTGCGAGACGGCAGCTCCTGTTCTGATTGCGAGTCAGTATCAGCTTGCCTGGAAGATCTCGGGCTAGTAGGGGCAATGGCCACGCTGGGAAAAGCCTCAGCCGTAAAATGGCCTGACGACGGAGACATGCTCATGATATCGTGAGCAGTCTGGGCCGGAGGAATGATCCGCTCCTCCATATCAGATTGCCCAATGTCGTCTCTAGAAGATTCCTCGAGTAATATAGGAGGTGCAGGAAGAGGCAAAGGTGCCGATTTGGGTGGCTTTGCCAACTTCTGAGATTTTGCTTTGTCATTTTTCTTCTTTGAAGACACAGTCGACCTGGAAGCCTTGGTGGAAGCTGGCTTGGGCGGTCTAGAGGAGTCCTTCTGCTTGGAAGACGCAGAACTCAAGGTAGGCTGAGGAGAATCAAAGGCAGCGGCGCCTGCTTTAGGTGCCTCCGCACGTGGAGGGTTCGGGGAGGTGGTAACGGAAACCTCCATAGCAGGCTTGAGGGTTCTTTCGTAGAGAAAGGCCCGGAGGCGTTGAGACCGCAGTTTAAGAGCTTGTTTGGAAAAACTTCTACAAGCGGTACACGCCTGAATAAGGTGGGATTCCCCCAAACAAAATAAGCACTGATCATGCTGATCCGTTAGCGGAATTTTTCAAAGGCAAACGGAGCACTGTTTGAAGCCCCGCGAGGCCATAAAAAGGGGGGGAATCCGGGAGAGGGGGGGAAGCGGGAAAGACGCAGAACCAGAAAAAATTAAATGGGAAGGCAGTTCTGGCGTCCTAAAAGAAAAAGAGAAGCTATAAGGTAAATAGTGGAAGGAAATACTTTCCTTAGCTCGCTCTAGCGTTCCTACGTCCTACCCTAACGGCGGAAAAAGAGGAACTAAGGAAGGTGGAGGAGGCGGAGCCTATATACCCTCGGGGGGGGAGACTAACTGTCTGGCTTTTTTTCTAAGCTCTAGAAAGTTCCGAACGTCCTGCGCAGGCGCAGGATAAACCCATTTGTGTGCATTCACAGAGTCCACTACAAAGAACAGGATCTATGTGCATGTGTGTGAACTGTCTTCAAAGGGAGCTTCACATATAATGCACTGGCAGTAATCCAGTGAAGGACTTCGGTTCAACACTGGTCGCTAGCCTGTGGTGTCCCTCAGGATTCTGCTTCCCCCCCCCCCCCCCCCGCTATATAACATCTACGTGAAATCACTGGGAGAGGCTCTCCAGAGTTCTGGAACTGAGTGCCACCTGTATGTGGATGAAACACAATTCTCTCTCTCCTTTCTGCCTAAATCCAATGAAGCTGTTTCTGCTCTAAACCAGAGTTATAGGCACTAGACTGGGTGAGGGCAAACAGTTAGAAACTTAATTCAGACAAGATAAAAAGACCCCTGGTCAATTGAAACGCAGATCAGGGAATAGGGATTCAGCCTGGACTGGATGGGACTATGGTTGCTCAGTGGTGGCCAAGAGTGCATTTGCCAGGAGTGCATTTGTATTTAAATTGTTGTAAGCCACCCAGAGACCTTTGGGTAGTGTGGGCAGCATATAAGATAGATAGATAGATAGATAGATAGATAGATAGATAGAGAGAGAGAGAGAGAGAGAGAGAGAGAGAGAGAGATAGATTTGCACAGCTAAAGCTGGTGCACCAGCTGTGCCCATTCCTAGAGATGTCTGATTTGGCTATGTTGATGTGTGCCTTAGTTACATCTCACTTGGATTACTGTAATGTGTTCTACAGGGGGCTTCTTTTGACAAGTGTTTGTAAACTGGTTGAAAATGCTTCAGATAGGCTGGAGACAGAACCAGTTTCAGGGAGCATATGTTGTCTGTTACAGCAGCTTCACTGACTGCTGGTCCATTTCCGGGCCCAGTTCAAAGTGCTGGTTATGGTCTATAAAGCCCTATACAGCTTGGTTCGAGGTGATCTGGACCCTAAGAGGCTTCTTAGCTCCTAAGGTCTTCAATAAAGGTACTTCTCTCTATCCCACTGCCCTCCTGTGGGAAGATAAGAGAGAGGATCTTCTCTGTGACTGCTGCCAGGCAGTGGAATGCCCTCCAGCAGAAAGCTAGATTGGTCCTTCCAGTGACAAGCAAAGATCCTCCTTTTCAAACAGGCTTTTAAGAACTCACAGGGCAGTGAAGAGTTTTGATTTTAGGTGCTGCAATGTGTGTTTTAATGTATTTTAAAGTGTTTTTAACTGTTTTCTCTCATTGTTTTAATATTATTACATCTTTAATTGCTTTTAATTCAATAATTTATCATGTTTTTAGTCAGGCGTTTGTTCGTTTTTTAATAATGTGTGACCTCTTCACAGGGAGAAAGGCGCCATGGAAGGGTGAATGGCCACAAATGTTTTCTCCTCAGCCCTCATCAAAGAGGCTGAGGTATTCTGTGGTGCTATCAAAAAGAGGAGAGAACAAGGTTTTTTTTTCTTTTGAAGTAATTTGGCCAAACAATGCAATGTTTTAATGTGACTTAGAAACATTTTGCACGAATTATAGATACCTTGATAAGGAAATGTAATGCTCTTCGTCTCATTCTACCCTGGAGGGCAGAAATCTTTAAAATTTCTTGTTGAAGTAGCTGCTTAAGGCCACCAAAATCTATGAGAATGAATAATTTCACATATATTCTTGTCATCTGTATTCTGTGATCCTCCATTTTACACTACTCTTACAGTACGTGTGTGTTACTATAGAACTGCTGGATAGCTCAGTAGTTTAGGTCTCTGGCTGTGGAGCCAGAGGTTGGGAGTTCGATTCCCCACAGTGCCTCCCTGACAGGGGCTGGACTCGATTATCAATAGGGTCCCTTCCAGCTCTGCAGTTCTAAGATGGTGATGGTGATTAATATTATATACATTGCTCTGTCTGTGTGTCTGTGCATATATATGTGGGGGGTGGGAGAGAGGGAGAGAGAGCTGGTACAAGTGGGTTGGGGAATCTGGATGGAGTTAGGAATTCAAATCCTCATTATGGTCGGTGGGAGAAGTGCCAACCAAGATCACCCACAGCAATGATAACAATTATTTATTTTAAAGATTCACTAAATTTAAAATTTCTACAGTGGTTTAACAAGAGCACCTAAAAACGTGAAGTCATGGAGTTCCTATATGGTACTAAAACTATATTTTACCTAAGTTATTGTTATTGAACAGGTATCGGGGGAGGAGGAAATTATATCTCTCCATTCACTGATTTTTCCCTTGCACAGTTAGCATCTGGGTCATTTCATTCATCTAACATGCTGGAACATCTCGACATGAAGGTGTCCAACAACTCACCCCATCTGTATTCTAATGATTTGCTGCCTTCCATCCTACCCTTTTTGTTCTTCTGACATGTCTTCCTGAATGCCCTGGTGTCACTGTCCTCACCCAACATTGACACAATGAACACACTGTTCTACTTTGGTTCTCTTAACATTGTGCATGCAATGTGCATTCTTCTAAGCCATAGAGCTCAGCTTTTTCGCCCAGGAAACAAGTGAAAAATTAAAGGACAAGCTCCCATAAAAAAGAAAACTTCAACTTGTCCTGATCTAGTGATGAAACCACTTGTCCTTATCTGACTTTTCATGTATGATTCTAGTATTCCTTAACACATTTTCAATATTTTTCCTAGAACAGTGTGTGTTTAGCATGCAGTCTTTAGAGAAAGCATTTTAGAATCTAAAAACATACTGAACTGTTGCAATAACTTTTAGCTCCATTGTTTTCTCTTCTTCCTGGTACAAATATGTCGTTGTTGTTGTCATGTGCTATCAAGTTGCCTCTGACTTATGGCCATCCTATCGATGAGTGATCTCCAAAATGTCCTGTCCTCAATAGCCCAGTGGAGCTCCTATAAACCCAAGGCTGTGGTTCCTTTAGGGAGTTATTCTATCTCATATTTGTTCTTCTTTTTCTACTGCCTTCCACTTTTCCCAGCATTGTTTTCCAGAGAATCTTCTCATGATGTGCCCCAAGTGGGACAGACTCAGTGTCATCATTTTTGCTTCCAGAGATAGTTTAGTCTTGATTTGATCTAGGAAGTGCTTGTTCATTTTTCTGTCAGTCCAGCTTATCCACAAAATTCTCCCCCGCCACTGTATTTCAAACGAATCATTTTTTTTCCTTATCAACATTTGTTACTGTCCATCTTTCACACTTATGCATGGAGATCAGAATTACAAGAATGTGAATTATCTTGGTCTTGGTCTCCAGAGATATGCTTGATTATCTTTTCTAGTGCCTTCATTGCTGCCCTTCTGAGTCTCAGTTTTCTTCTAATTTCTTGGCTGCACTGAAGATTGAACAAAGGTATACAACTATTATATTATATTATATTATATTATATTATATTATATTGTATTGTATTGTATTAACTATTTCAGTTTTTTCATTGTCAAAATTAAAGTTGTGTTCTTCTGTAGTCATGACTTTTGTCTTCTTGATGTTCAACTGCAGTCCTGCTTTGACACTATTCTTTCACATTCACTAAAAGTCTTTTCAAGTCATTGCTTCTTTCTGCCAGTAAGATAGTGTAATCTGCATGTCTTAAATTATTATATACAAGAGCTATATACAGAGCCATGTGTTCTAGTGTTTCTTGTGTCAGCCAGTTGTATGCGAAGTTTAAATAACGTATTGTTCTGCATGGCTGGCACACAGTGCTATTTGTACATTTAATACATTTATACATTTAATAATAATTGTGTGCCATCAAGTCAATTCTGACTTCTGGTGACACTTTCCAGGATTATCTAGTTAGCGAATACTAAGAAGTAGTTTAAGATTCCCTTCTTGTGGGGAGGTATCCTGGGACTGTGCAGCTTGCCCAAAGCCACACAGACTGGCTCTTCTCTCAGGAGGCACAGTGGAGAATCAGACTCCCAAACTCTACCTAAACCAGTGAGCTATACATAAATAATAAGCCCCATACATATTTTTATAAGACTACAATCATTTTAGTATAAAAGCATGTGCCTATTTAAACACATGAGCAGCTACTTGAATCTTGCCTATAAAACAGACATATAGACAGTCCTATCTGTCTGCATCTATTTTTCCTTTATATAGTTCAGTGGGTTGGAGCACTGGCTGCAGAGTCAGGGGCCAGGTCTTGAATCCCTACTGTGATTCCTGGGAGATGGGCAAGGTGAGATCACTTGAAGTATATGTGTGTGTGTGTGGCTAGCACAGTTATGTGCTCTGCCACCTATGAGGGCTGATCAGGCTACATGGTCCCACAGCACCACAAGGAGGAGGGACTGGTAAACCACCTCTGAGTACATGATAGCTAGAAAAATGGGGAGAGAGGGTTGCCAGAAATTGAAATTGACTTGATGGGACATAAGAAATCCTAAAATAAAAGGCTCATATTGGGCAGAAGAGGACAAAGCATGCCCTGTGGGCCCCATGTAACCCCTGCCCCCCCCCCTCAGGTGGTTCCTTTCTGTTTCTTTCAGGGCTAAAATAGTCCCTGGGGAAAATAGTCTTCAAATGACCCATTCTGACTCATTCAGTAGGATGTGAATTGCTATTTTAATGCATTTTAGTTAGTATTTAAAGAAATGTTAGGGAGTGGGGCCTTCTGAAGTCCTCAGGGAGAAAAGGACCTCCAGGCCTTCCGAATTGCTGGCCCTCATTCAAATCAACCACAGAAGCATTGTGATGAACCACGGCAGACTGGATTTCTAGTCAATGGAAATGATCAGATCTTTACTTTGGTTCACAGGATTACATTTGAGGTAGAATTTTACTATGAAAATCATAAACGAAACTATAGAAGGATAATAGAAAAATGTCTCCTTTTTGGTAACAGAATTCAACAAAATGAAATTTATTGGAATAACAATAAATATGTGTCCAGGAGACATTGTTGACATGGAATTCTGAAAGGCCTTTTATAACAAAGTCCCTTATCAAAGATTCTGGAGTAAAGGTATAATAAATAAACACATGTTTTCTCATTACTAACACATTGAAGCACCCTAGATGAAAATATTGCTGATTGCTGTGAGATTTTGTTGTTGCACATAGTCAAAAAGGCCAGGACTTTTTTAAAAATAAGTGTCAGCAGTAACCAAAAGTATGTATTCACACACACACAGAGAGAGAGAGAGAGAGAGAGAGAGAGAGAGAGAGAGAGAGACCTCTTTCTATTTTGCATTTTAAATTTTATATTTTGTACTAAATACCAGTTTTGTTGCACAAAATACAAAGCTTTGCACAAACATTTTGGTTAATTTTTCAGTAAAATGTCTTGACATGTGAACGATGCACAAAATCTCTTGCAATCCCACCTGTGAGAATGAAATAAGGAAAGATCTACGTTCCTGCTTTGGAACAAACTTAGCAATGATAAGATAAGAGAAGTCTTCTTTTGGACTGAATACTGGTTTTCGTTTTGTTTTTTTAAAGGTAAGAAGATATTAGGAATCAATGGTCAACTCTCAGTGGAAGAATGTGAGCCTTTGGGTCCCTAAGGGATCTGTATAGGGTGGGTCTGGTGCTTTTTAGCTGTTATCAATGACCTAGAGAGTTAGTGATAAGGAGCAAGAGGCTACATTTGCTGATGACACTACATTATAATACAGTCATCATCTGTTGAAACTGAAAGTAGGAGTCAAGAAATTCAAGGCAGACAAAAGGAGTTTCTTCTGAGCACAAAGCATAGTTAAACTGTGGAATTCACTGCCACTATGTGTAGTGATGTCTGTCAGCTTGTACAGGTTTAAAGACACAGGATAAATTTATAGAGATTAGGACCATTAATGGCTAGCAGCCAATGAGTCTGGAATGTTATTTAAAAAAAAAAAAAAAGAACCAGTTGCATTATTTCTCAGCAACTGGGTTTTCCGTATCTATATTGTTGCTGTTATCATGCAATTAATTTATGAGCCCTGTGTTGTTAACACATTGTATTGTCATTATCAGCAGGCCAAAAAAATGCAGGGAAATAAATCTCTAGTTCCCTCTAATAGCCAATTCTGATATTGCTTGCAAATATTTACAAAGTACAAAAGCCAAAGAATATTGCTTTTGTTACTTCTGTTTAATAGAGTGGAATAAAACATGAAAAAACTCAGTCAAAATGTCTTTAAATATCTTAAATGCTCTTGAAAGTAACTAGAAAAGTTGCAATACCTAAAAAGTAACTGTAACTACTTATTACATTACTTTTACTGTAATGTTGCTACTACAAGCCATAGTACTCCTTACGTAAAAGGTAACTGATACAACTGGTTTCTTCCAAGTTCTAATTAGTGAAGATGGCTATACGTATCATCTCCAGTAGTGAAAGCAGCAAATCTTTGTATATCATATACCTTATGCATTAAACCCACATCTGGGGTTGAGGACTCTATTCCGTACAATCATTTCACAGTCTGCAATGCCATAAAAATTTGTCTCCTCAAACAAGGTGCAATTGAAAGTCGCTAAAAAATCTGAGGCTGTTTTCATTCTTTGTTTGCAAATCTGTGTGCCAAATGTTTTCAAGGTTCCATGTTTAAAGTTCAGGTTCTGTTCTCTTTTATTCTTGTTTCATGTGCTGCATGTGTTCGTAATATTTTCCACAGTGAGTGATGTCAGCGGTGTTATGTCTATAGCCAGGGCCATGTGACGCTAAAGGTGAGATGCTAGAGTTTTGTGGGGAACATTTCTTAAATACATGACAAAGTTCAATCATAACTAGCTCACATTCCATTCCAAAATAATACGTTTTCCTGAAAATGGTATATTAGACATACTAGGGAGTCATTCTTATGTCCTGCCTAAAGAATACGTTTAAGTACATGTAAACCTGAACTTGCAAACCTTGGTCTAAATGTTTACAAAGCCAAGATTAAAACAAAATAATTTGGTGCAGCTGTAATGGTTATGAAAGCAATCTTGAACTGAGACTTGCATGTCATTCTGTTGGCCCTATACATTCTCAGTGGATCTTACTTACATGAAGACATACATGGGATTGGGGTGTAAAGGAACTAACATACGATCCAAGAAACTTTTTGCTGGCTCAGGAAAATTCCACTTCTCTTAGATTGCAAAAGAGAAATCAGCAAAGATCACCACAATGATGGACACAATATATATTTTTTAATGGATCAGATGCAATGGAGGCACAAAGAGACAAAGAGAACTGTACGAGGTAATATAACAGAGCCAGGGCTCACAGGATTAAAGCATTAGCACTTTCTGATTAGCAAGGACTGTGATATCCTGAACCTGTCCACCCAGGCTTCTCCCTGTGCTCTGAGTATAGCTGCAATTCTCACAGTAACTGGAAAAGAAGTGGATTTTCCTTGGAACAGTACACCATTGTGTGCTAACCCTGTTGTAATGCAAAGTATCTGAGGGTGGTTTGTTTCTCATTTGAAAATTGAGAGCTATTAGTTTTATAAAAGACCAGCTCTGCAGTTGTAGATATGTATCAATCCAGTTTCCTTCATTTTTGGAGTCTCCTTACAGGCCAGGGTGGCTATGGGGACAGTTATAAAAAGCACCTGAAGTTCCAAATCTACTGTTATATCACTAACTATACATTAGAAATAGGCCCTTATTAGAAGCTGAAATCCATTTGCATTCCAGAGATTTTTTGTGATTGAGTACTCATACTAGCAAACAAAGTATGCACTTAACTCCCAATGACTGATCATGAAACAAAGCAAGTTAATTGGCAAACTTCAGGAGATGTGAGAAGCTCCTTCTCTGACAATTAGAAATTTTTTTTCAGCACTTAAGGAATTACATCCTCTAATGACAGGCTACCTGCAACATATAGTTTGGCCCATAGTTAGGATCAGAGGTGCATCTCCAGTGTTAGATTAAGACAACTGAGCAGGACGTCTGTGTTCACTGAGATTACAGGACTGATCTTTAATCACTTCAATGACAGAACGACCTTAGCTGATAACCATCTGGGCACTGTGTTTTGTAGGCTTTTCTTGCAGCAGTCACAATGTCCCTCTTCATCCATCCATCCATCCATCCATCATTCTTAGCCCCCAGTCCAGTATAATATTTGGTTCCTGACGTAGGAAGGCACAACTTCAAATTCCTGCTAAGCCATACAAATGTTACTAAATCACTGTTCATCTTTCAAGGCAAAATCTACTGACCTGGAAATAAGTCCCACTCAATTCATCAGACTCACGTTTTGGCAGACACTGATAGGACTTCCCTAACCTCACTGTGAAGAGTAGAAGAGCAGATATGTAGACCCTTCAGGTTCCTGCAGAAAAGACAAGATATGAAAGTAACAAATAATAATGTTGGCTAATTTCTAGAAACCAGTCATGTTCTCGGTGAGCCTTGTGGTGTTTTGTACTGAGCAAATAAGAGTAGTCTCTACATTTGTGGCCGAATCAGCTGCTCCATGCCCCATTAATTCTGGTCTGAAAGAGGTTTGCCTTACTGTGTTGTTATGCCAGTTAGAGAGGTTTGTTTTTTTTAAACTCCTGTTAAGGCAAACATGACAAAACAAGTGAACAGATCTTATCACAAAGTTGTTAACTGAGATATCTAAATAAAACATTAGAAATCACAACAGGCACAAGAAAAGTCAGCTTAAACTGGCCTTGAAGTGGTTTTATTGCCATTAAGCAACTCCTGAAGAATGTTTTGGGAAACAAAACTTTCTTGGCCTTTTTTATAGATACAATTGACCTTTGGGAAGTTAATGTATTACATTCTAACAGTTTACAGTCGCTACAGTTTATTACAGATTAACAGTTTTAACGGGTGAGAGGAATTTATGCCAGAGGAATACCTCGAAGCATTAAAGTTTAATGCTCCACTGTATGAGGTGAAAAAAAAAATCTTCAGCCTGTTAAATGACAGACCCTTGACATTATGCCTCATTTTCTTTCCGAAAGAAATATCTACTGGTAATGTCATACTGAGGTCATCACATTGTTCGCTCGTGGTGAATGGACTTGAAACGGAGGGTCCTGAAACGGAGGGTCGGTGTGGGCGCAGTCAGCCTCCAGCGCTACAGAGCTGGCCATGGCTGGGTTCCCTGGTACAAACTCGATGGGCTCCACTTCAGGGTTCAAACACGTGGGCACTTTATTCAGAGTTGCAATGCAGTCTTGCAAAATCCCTGCACCCTAGAGAGGTGCAGGTTGAGAGCCATTGACCAGTCCTTGGGGCCTCTCTCTCCCTCAGTGGGGTTCTCAGTGACCCTCATGAAGCGTCCTCGTAGTTCTGGTCTGCCTGATCAAGAGTTCACCCAGCTCAAAGAAGGTTTGTACTGCCCTTGATGGAGACTCTTGTATACCAGCCAGTCCCTTCCCCCTGGTCCTTGCTTGTCCAGGATGATGGCCGGGGAAGGCTCCACTGTCAGTTGGCAGTTGTCCCTCAGGCAGAGGGAGGTCATGCCACTCTCTCAGCAACCTCTGGCAGCAACAGTTCCTCTGGGCCATTGACCCATGCCACTTCTCCTTCTCCTTCCTCTTCTTCTGTCATCCAGCAGTCTCTTAAAGCCCTGTCTTCACTCCCTTTTATCTGGCTCTTGTCTGCTTCGGGCAGGTATTCCTCAATAAGCTGCTGTACCTTTCCCAGCTGTCTCCCCTCCCTTTTTCCTTGTGTCTTAGCCTTTACCCCTGGCTGAGCAATCTCAGGCATCTTAAAGGGGCCCGACGGCTTGCCATGAGCATGCTGGCTACCTGTCATGTTCATCCCATCACAGTCAGATCAACTGCAGCTTGCCCAAGGTCACACAGGCTGGTTCTTTTCTCTGGAGACACAGTGGGGAATTGAACTCTGCCTCTGCAACCAGATATGTACCTAAACCACTGAGCTATCCAGTGCTATAGCTCTGTGGTTGAGGTATCTGGCTGGCTATTATAATCCAACATGTAAATCCTGAGATTTCTGCCAACCAAATTAATGTTCTTTCATTTTCAGATGACCAGCCTCACAGGGTAATATTCTGAGACTTCTAAGGTAGAAGAGAGCCACTTTGTAAGTGACTGCCTGAGATCTGCTGGTGGAAGAAATTGCCACCTGAATAAAAACAAATCATAATGAGAAGATGCGACTTGATGTTTTATCTATTTTCTATGGTGATAGTAATGGGCTAAATCTAGAAAGACTGAATAAATAATTTTGGGTTTAAATACCATGATCTTACAAACAACTTAAAATTAAACTGAATGGTTTATTATGGTAATGGGTAGACATGAGGTTTGTTTGGTTGGTTTGCAATGAAGGCGAATAGGACACTACTGATATATTCTAAGACTTTTTTTAAAAAAATGTGTAATCTGTTAAATAGGGTGGCATCCAGATCCTGGTTTTGATATGTAAGCCGGTTGGGGGCTTCTAAATGTGTCAGTCTAGAGTGATTTGTGCCCCATATGATTCAATTTGCACCCTGGATGTGAATTGATTTCTAAATTTATTTAAGTCAATGCATTATGATAATAAAATGACTGTTGTTTTTGTGTGTCATTTTTCAGTTCATAATGCTTATTATTGATTTATAATGTTTAGTGCATGTCTATTCCTATATATTTGACGTTAGTTTAGTTTAGTTTATAGATGTTGATCATTGTCCTATTTTTCGCTGTGAACCACCCAAAGTGGCTTTGGTAGCCAGATGGGCTGCATAGAAATCAATTAAATAAATAAATAATAAATAAATAATTTAAATCGCTTATTTTTGTACTGATGTTCCTGAAATTTAGCACCATGATATGCCCTAAAAAGGGGAATAAACTTGCATCTGAACATGAGGGGTTTGTGTAGTAGTCATCTCTGAAGGTGCTTTTTCCCCCAAAACAAGAAGAAAGAAGAGAAAGACTGAAAGACTATTTGTTCCCCCATTCGATTCAATTGTGTTTGGGACCTGAATCAATGTGTATAATCGCTTCATTTCAGAAGTGAACCTGGGCATTCCACTGAGATCTGGACTGCACACTCCACTTAGAAGTGGCCTGAATGAGGACAGTTCCGTTTTGCAATTAGGACCTGTCCAAATAGAGTGTGCAGCTATACTGCCAAGGATATCCAGTGTCCGATCCCCATGGATGGAATAAGCAGAGAAGAGAAGTAGTCCTGTATCTCTTTATGGCAGAGGGCAACTGTTGTGTTTATTGTAGCTTACACAGGGCAGGAAGCAGAGATAACAGCAGGCTATTTGGAAGGGTGCCAGTAATGTTATAAGAAGTGGAAAACAAGCTGGGGTCAGTGACGTCACAAAGCATCCTGAGGAAAGCCAAAAAGAGGAATCTTCACTCCCAACAAATACTCTGCAGATGAAGTTATCTGGTAACTCATTGTTAGCAAGCATTCCTTGAAGAACACAGACCTCTCTATCCCTCTTTGCAGGACAACCTGAAGTGCCAGAGGACAAGAGTCAACAAGTGCAATCAAAGACTGTGACGTAACTGGTCCTCGGGAGCCAATGACAGACATGGAACTTGACCGTGTTTTTCACATCAGAAATTCAGATCTCTTTGTTCTTATCCACAGAACACGACTCTGAGGACATTCCTCCATAAGCACACCCTGAACTGTTTATGAAGTCTTCACTAGCCTCCGCCTCCCATTCAAGAACAACAACAAAAAAGGGAAAAAAAGAATTATTACTATTATTATTTTAAGAAGTCAGTCTGCATCTTCGTCTGGTCTAGTTGTTCTTTTTATTAAGAGTAAAATGGGTCTAAGGAAGCAGGACTGAAGCTTTATTACAAGGGAACCCTTTTGTCCACAAAGAAGTGGAGGGAGACTTAGAGGTCCATGGGATGGAGAAGAGAAGCATATTGGTTCTAACAAAACTCTTCTGTGTTCTCAGTGAGATTTGTTACAAGTTCAGACATGTATCTGGCAACTTGACTGTTGGTTTGTGTAGTAAGATATAAATGAATCCAATTAACTTCATTCCTTGTTCTGCAACTATCTGGTTTGGTCTTAATGATGAATTGTGATTTGCCATCAGCAACCATAGTGGTTTGGTCCAGGAGCTGGTTTTGCCCTCCCTCCAGCTGACCTTCCAAAATTCAGTGGCAAATCACATGGCCAAATTTCACTGGTAACTTGGGTGGGTGGGGGAGGATTAAAGTAGGTATTGTGCTTGCTTTACATAGCTAGTAGCTGTTTTCCACCAAAATGTCTTTTGTTTCATTTTCTAAACAAGCCAGAGTTAACTCTCCAGACCTCTTCTGATTTCAGTTGGAGCAAGGAATATTAGTATGGTTAACAGCAGAAGCTGGTTCTTCCGATCTGCTCCTTGCAGAAGGCAGAAAAAGGAGCAGGAGACTTAGTAATATTGCTTTTAAAAAGTAACTCACTGCAGTGGGGGTAGCTCTTAATGAATCATGCAGGATTATTACTGGCTGCCTGAAACCATTTTTAAAAGTTTATTATTTCGCTGGTATTGCCCCTCCAGAAGTACGTCAAGAGATGCTACCAAATAATGAACAAAAGAAAGTAACAATGCCAAACCCACCCAGTTCATAGACACCAACCCCCTAGACCAGTGACAGCGAACCTTTTTGGGCCTGAGTGCCCAAACTGAAAGGAAAAAAAGAAAAGAAACCAGTGGGTGGTGGGCGGCGGCAGCAGTGGAAGCGGAAGTGGCGGCAGAAGGGGGAATCCTGGGTACGGAGGTGCCTCGAGACCCCACTCCGGATCCACCACCAGCGCAGCTGCTCCAGATCCTGGCCCGCCGCCTATCGGGGCGCCAGCACCGCGGCTGCAGCTGCCTCCTCAGGTTTGGCTGCTGGGAGGGGGGGGAGCGATCTGGCAACTTATGGCTCGCGTGCCTGCAGAGAGGGCTCTGCGTGCCAGCTGTAGCACGCGTGCCATAGGTTCGCCATCGCTGCCCTAGACAATGGCTAAAATCGAAAAAGACTTTTCTGCACACGACTCAAGCTCTGAATATTAAACCAGAAGAGGCTAGGCTAAACTTACAGAGAACAAAACAACACAGCTTGCTGAATGTATGAAAGCTAAAGAGTGTCTCCCACTAGGACAGGACTCTAAACTGGACCATCTGGAAGTCACCTAATGGACTTTGGCATGAAGTAGGAAGATCAAAGAATAATCAAGTAAAGTGGGGCTACTTGGATACAGGGCAAATGTTTTGTGACTGTGGAGAAATTCAATCAATGCAGCACTTACGTGCATGCCATTTATGCTCCACAATGTGTACAAATGAAGATCTAGTAAATGGACGAGATAACATTGGCTATCTGGTCAAAAATAGTATAGTAAAAAGGACTAGGTGATTGGGTAGGAGAAGTGGTGAATGCCTCCTTGCAACATGGTAGGATCTCATCATGCTTAAAGGAGGCAACAGTAAAAACCATTGTTTAAAAAGCCCTCTTTGGACCCCACAATCCTGAATAATTACTGACCAGTATCTAATATCCCATTCTTGGGGAAGGTACTAGATCAGGTTGTGGCCTCTCAGCTCCAGAGGTTCCTGGATGAGACAGAGTATCTAGATCCTTTTCACCCAGCTTGGGTGTTGAGATTGTCAGGAGAGGCTTTTCTCTCAGTCCTGCCACCTTCATAGGTGCATTTGGTGGGGCCACAGGAGAAGGCCTTCTCTAATGCTGCACCCAGTCTTTCGAACTCCCTCCCACAGGAGGCCAGGCTGGCCCCATCTTTGCTGTCCTTCCACAGGCAGGCAAAGACCTTTCTCTTCAGGCAAGCCTTCCGTCAGTAACCAGCTACCTGTGTGTGAATTTTAGATAGGCTGTTATGCATTACTGCTCTGACTGGATTTTTAGTACTACTTGTGGTTTCCATTTTTGTTTTCCATTTCTCAGAGTGACATTTTATAAAATGTGTGAGTACTTATTCATCTTTGCCTTAATATTGCCTGTTAATGATGTACGATGCCTCTTTATTTATTGTTTGTAGTTGTAAATATTGTCTTTTAATGATGTTAACCACCCTTGTATACTCATTATTTTCAACTTTAAATATTGCCTTTCGTTGTTGTAAGCCGCCTTGGTTCCTTTTCAAGGAGAAAGGCAGGGTAAAAATATTTTAAACAAATTAAATAAATAAATAGTATATTTATATTTTAATTTGTTTTTAAATTCTACCTATATTTCGTATACGGCCATAATTTTAAATTATGAAATGGTCTGATATGAATAAAGACTGCGCTACTCATTGCTATGGGATTGGGTGTATGCAACAGAAAGTTGTTACTGTTACCATTGGTTTAGTTGCAGACGTACTATGTTGCCTAACCAATTTGTTATCATTTTAGGCCTGCTGGAAAAATACAGATAAATACTCTCTGGTTCCTCCCAGCGGCTAATTCTGATACTGCACCTTGAAAATACTTCAAAAAAATACATAAAGAAATATAAAATAAATATTTAGATCAAAAAAGCAAGAAAAATGACTGGGACTTTTCCTCACATATGCAATCCAATTAGAAACTTTGTTTCTAATTATCCATCTTGAAAACATCTGTTCAGTTTTTTTAAGATTGCCTAGATTTTGTTGCATGCTTTTTCTTTATAAAGATAGTAAGCACAAAGCTGAGGGAGAATCAGAACTACGACCATCTGGGCTGGCCCAAGACATTTTTCTACTTGAAGTGAAATAGCTAGAGCCTTTCCTGCACCTATCCATGTCAAGACGCAGGCAGAGCAGCGAAGCCAGGAAAATTATTATGACACAAGGCGTAACATTCCCTCCCCATTTGTACTACTAACAATAATTATTTCATGTGACCTGAATCCACTGCCTGAGGTAAGATGTGGAATGTCCACCTTGTCTAGCAATTCTTAACAGCCGAGTATACAGCATAAATAGCATTTCTTTTGTAACCATAATGTATTGGGGGAGGTCGTTGAATGGGGCGAACTCATGGAAAATTTCTTTTTTTCCCCTGCATGCATTACAGCCATTTATTGAATTTTATTTTACACCTCAGTTTATTTTACACCAGTCTTTTAGATCAGTCAGTTAACTGACACTGACAGAATCAGACTGTTGCTAAAGAAGTGATAACCTCACTGCTTTGAGAAATGCAACCATGGAAGGACCTCCTCACATGGTCAAAACCTCACCGTCACAAGGACACATCTATAGTGTTGCCTGCTGCATTAGAAAAAAATAATGCTTCGGCAATTTGTTCTGTTGCTACCAAAAAGGACTGGCATATATTGTGCTTACTAGGAGAAAAGTTGTGATGATGAACAGTAATAACTTTAAGCATTGCCTCCAAGCTGTGAGGAGCACACATAGTTAAACCATAGTTCAATGCTGCATCTGAACAGTGCTATCACCAGAGATGACTATAGGACAAGAAATTAAGGCTAGTTAGACCAACCTGTATTTTATTAGGTTGAAACAAGCCATTGCAGCAAAACGGAGATCTTGAAATTCTAACTAGCCTCAGTGAAAATATTCAGAAATTGAAGAGTCTAAAGAGCCTTCACCTCATATTTCAATGGAGAGTTATAATTCTTAAAAAGAGTAGTCTGGCAAACCTTCCATTCCCTTTTGTGGAATTTGTTCTATGTGAATATCTAAAACATGTGCTACGTTATCTTTCCTGCGGAACATATTGAATGATGGTACAAAAAATGTTTCAGATCTATAATAAATCTCTGTGCCGTATGTAGTAGCTTTATCAAAACTGACTCAGCTGCTCTGATGAATATCCTGCACCTCGCAGGAATGTCCACAGTGATTCTTCATCTATTGAAATCCTTCTTTGTGTAAGAACTGGCATAACACACAGACTTGAGAAGTATTATGTTGGGTTGGATCCATTATGGGTGGTGTTTTTTTTCTGAAAATGAAATAACTTATTTAGTGTGACTGTAACTTTTTAGCTTCACTGGATGGTGGAATAAGAATATGTTGGAGTTTATTACAACCTCACATGCTGCTTTCTAGCTTGTTTGACTGGGAGGCACCTTTCTAAGCTGGACTGGCTGTCAGTCTGTCCAGCATTAACTAGTAGTTCTCTCCTGTGTCTGAATTCTAAGAGAGTCCACCTCTCTGCTGAGAATTTTCTCAGAGAGTCTGTTAATGTCCGTTGATGGTGGCTGACAGAAAAAAAGTCTGTTCAAGCATACTGAAGTAGAGTTATTAAAAGCAGTCATGTTGTTAGTTTGTTGTCAATATATTCACAATTGTAGGTAAAAAGAATATTTTTATTCTTTCTTTTACTAATGTCTCAGTGTGAGTTGTTGAGACAGTGTCAGTTAATGAGAAAAGGGGTGGACTATCTGGAAACTAGTAGCTATATTATTCTGTCAGTACCTTCACTTGTGCTGCACAGCTGAGGAAAGGTAAACGAAATTTTCAAAACTCTGCAACAGAAAGTCACCCAGTTCAAATTCTGCCTCATGCTGTGTCTTTTCTTCTGAGTGTTGAGGTGATCATGTGGTAGATGGAAGGAGCTATTTTGTACCACAGATGATCAGCTTGTAGCTTTCATATATTTTAAAAATAAAAATGAATAAAAAAGTAACTGCTTTAGTTACTACAAAGGATCTTGTGGCACTTTAATGTGATATGCCCTGTAGTCCCTAAACGCTTATGCCCAGTAAAATTTATTAGCATTTAAGTTGCCACAATAGTCGGTTTTACTCCGACAAATATGGCTACACCATGGACATTTACATTACATTTGAAAAATCAGAAATTAAAGAATAACTTTAGCAATGATAGTCGCAATCACAGTTACTTTTCAGGCTTTGGAAATGCAATTGCAACTAATTACTTTTCAAAAGTAGCATTTCACGGTTTGGGAACAGAAGGACCAGACAAGGTTTGCCAATACCCCCTTTATCCTGTGTGATCCCATGCCGCCTTCCACCATCTCCTCCAGAGTCTCCCAAACCCCTGCAACTCTTTTGTGGAGGTGAGGGCATAAGGCTTTCAAAGGAAACAACCACCACCATTTGTAAACATCCCAACTGTGTATCGGCTTTCCTGAAAACAGCCAATAATTTCCGATAAAATATTCCACCACTTAATTGAACCCCCGTTAGGAATGGCCACCACTGCATAAGCAATATTGCCCAAGCAAAGAGAGAGACATGATAAAATAACAGGCAATGACAATGCCAAGGCCATTTTTCCTAGTAATGAAAATACTTTTGAGCTGTAGCAACACTGGTAGAGTCACATTCCACAGGTTGCTCACAGGGTCTGATCCTGTTTTGGATTATTGCTTTTGGCAAATACATAACAGCCACCACTGCCCCCGACACCCATAAATAAAAAGGAAGACAGCCTAACTGCTGCACTGAAAAGAACATTGATTTATGAGCTGTCTGGAAAGGGGGAAAATGAACAGAGAACAGTTGCCTAGTATCCTTTCACACATTGTTGAAAAAAAGTATTCAGCGATATTAAAATAAAGCAAGCCTAGAAGAAATAGATAGAATTTTGTTCTTATACACAAATTGATCTGTGAAATAACTTATCATGGACAAGGGGTGACCCATAAGATCACTGGTTTTATGACTGATCCCCGGGCAAATTCATGAAACAGCAGAAAGATAAACCTGAAATTCATTGAAAATGAAAGCCACAAGACGAGGCTTTAGTGTTGTACAGATGTAAAAGAAAGTGGAATAATTTACCCATTATTACTGATATTTTTACAGCTGTCACATCAATCACAAAATGATTTAATGCACGAAGCCTTCTAGCCATGGGAGGAATCATCAGATGTTCAAAATGAAGATATACTCTCCAAAAACTAGCGCAGGGTAGTGTAGTTGCAGGATCATGGTGCTGATTTTCTGATGTCAGAATGCACCATGGGACGAATTATGGGGATCTATATATTTATCATGTGTTCCTGTGTATTATATGGGTTGGATTTAAGCCACATTAGATCTGTTAGCCTTTAAGGGGACAATTATCCCCCAAGAATTTGCAAATGAAGAATGCTACCCTTCCTATTTATCTATGTATGCTTTGGATTTATTCATAAGAAATTACCCAGTAGATCGCTTCTCAAATAAGGATATTATAGTATAAGCCATATATCATAAGAGAGAAACTGAAAAGTAGGTGGGGAGGAGGGAAGACGTAAACGTTGAATGTATGGGAAGAGTCTGAACGCTGGCTCACTATTGCAGGTAACCAGTGGAAATAACTCTCTTTTTTTTACATCACCACTTTTTTACTACTTAGGTACAGAGGTAGACATAGGTTTTGGTGTAATATATAGGGAAACTGTTAACAGTGAGTAGATATTTTAAGGAAGTAAATATAAGGCCAGTTTTACAACTGACAGAGTGAGAAAGCTGTCTCAGGTGGCACATGCTGTGGAATACAGAACTATATGATATGGTGTCAGATGACAGAGCAGTGGGTACCAAGAGGTCTGCCTTGGACCCTAATAAAGTAGCCTGCTGCCCCTCAGGAACAGCAATGAAGTGAGATCCTGCTGGCAACCCAATCAGCTTCTCTCTGTGTGTGCTCTCTCTCACATAAACACACACCATCGTGTCCCTTGTCTCTTGACCTGACCCTGATCGCATTTTAACAACATTGGGTACAAAATATGCTTTAGGTCCTTCAGTAAACCAATTTAGGCTAAACATACATTCAGGAAAATGAAATCAGAAATCTCATTCTTCCACAATCTGTGATGTGGTGGTTGGGTAGTTTCACAGCAATTTTACTTCTAAGTTTATCAACCTCCCTCAGTAAAGTCTCTGGGTAAGTCTCTTCAGGAAATAAAGAGGCGATGTAGGGAGTACAATTACAGCCAAAACAATCTTTCATTAGTAAAGTATTTAACACCAACACAAACCCAAGTAATTGGAGATTCAACCCATTTGAAGCAGCAATCGCTTACAGAAAGAAGAAAAATGTTTCATAACAAAGAATTACCTGATGCAGCAAGTCTTCTTCTCTGATAAGACAGACACAGGTCCCCTTTTTTCTTGCATTTGACATTAAGGTACAATTCTGTGTTTTTTCCTAAACCATGCAGCAAAACCACATGTCCGAAAATACTCAGAAAGAATTCATGTACAAATTCTTCTTCTAAGTAGTGGGAGTTGAAGAGTACCAATGTACTTAGCAAGCTGACCTTACTTACACCTTGGTTCCACTCCTTGATTAATAATCAGTAAGTCAACCTAATTTTCTCTTTTGTACAACAGAAACCATGTAACAACAATCTCCAGTACGGCCCTGCAACAGCAAAAATGGCACAGAGGCCTATGCAGCCTTAAAGATAAAAAAGTTTATTGAAGAGTGAACTTTAACTACATCTTATTGTCTCAGGTTTTGTAGGATTTATATGCTTATGTTGTAACAAAAGTTCTCAGGGAACTTTTAAGAGCTGTGAAACTTCCAGTTACATGGCTTTATCTTCTGCTGATAGTTTTGTACTTAAATTTTATAATATTGTGTTCATATTTTTGTATGCAAAGCCCCACTGAACGCAGTGGTTACACACCACTGTTGATATACAATCCTCTATATGTTTTGGTGAAGCTAGCTCCCAGGATACATTGGTGTAAGTTCACAGCATTAGTCAACTACATAATGTAGGCACATTATTTGTGAAGCAGATGTTATTTATGTTATTTATCAATGACCATAGCTTGCTTGTTTGCTTGATTTATATATATTTGTGTGTGTGTGTGTGCTTGCCCCATTAGTGTGTTAACAAATGGGGAAATATAAAGCAAAACAACAGTAAAAATCATAAAATAAAGCAAAGCTGAATCAAATTGACTATTTATTTTATTTATTTATTTTATTGGACTTCTACCCCGCCCATCTAGACCAAAGGTCTACTCTGGGTGACTATCTTAAAGTGATTTTTAATCCAAACAGTAATAATAAAATGAGATGGCAAACTCCATCTTAAAAGAAGTATACATATATATTGTCTAAAAAGGGTACAATACACTTTGCTCCCCCATTCAAGGAACCACTATTTTACCCATACACAAACCTAATGGATGAAATCAATTTGTTAGGTAAATATTATTAATAATTCTGATTTGCCCAATAAGGCAAAAGATCCCAAAACATAATGTGGGCGATGGTGGGGGCTAAATTTTAGTGTAATTTTTTCCAGGCCCACTTTTTTGTTTCTGGATATTCCTTCTCCATCTCCATTTTAACTATTTTTAAAAGCAGCTTGATATGAAAGAATGCAGAGGCTTAGCCTTTTTCAAAAACAATTGTCTGGGAATGATACCACACATCTCAACTATTTACTCATCATAGTACAAAATCTCTGCTTGTAGCTTTCGTCTTTGTTCTTCCGTCCTTCTTGTGAAACCAGAATCAACTGTTTGCATAGCTTTTCATAAACTTCACCATAAACCCAGCAAATGGAACACATTGTCCATATAATCTCCTATAAAGATGAGATTCTCAAGGAATGCAACAAGAGGCACATTAAGTGGCAAGACTTAGCGACTTGTGAAGCAAACTGGTCTGTGCCAAGGGGTAGCAACAGGGAGGGAAGAAGGCTGCTAAGAAGGCTGAGAAACAGGGACGGAGGGAGGGAACTTTCTTTGTTCATTAAAAAGTGGAAGATGGCTATGAGGTGTGAGCAATCTGGAGCCAGCCTTCACCTCAAAAAGACTGGGAACAGGAGCATGCACTGGCTGCAACTATAGGTTCAGACCCCAGTTTGGTGATTCAGAAAACAGTGCAATTCAGGCACCCAGTCTGACACAGGTCTGAATTAATTGATTTGGGGAGCGACTAGACAGATAGTTAATCCACTGTTCATGCCATGTTTCTCATTGCTCCTTTCTATATTTATTCTATTTACTACATGATGTTAGCACTTATGGTGAGCACTCCGGTCTTTTGACATGAGTTTACAGTATATTTCATTCAGTTGTTAGGGCTTCAGTTTTTCTGTGGTGCTTCCACTTGCATTATTTTGTCTAGCTTTTGCCTTGTGTGATGGCCTATACTAGTCCTTTAGGGCTGTTGGGCACATCCAGATGACATCACTGATGATACACAAAAGGGCATCATATGGGACTGGTAAGGACTGCAGCCGATGTGGGAGTTACACTAAGAATTACAACCAGAATGCAATTTGTGAACTGTAAAATGATATAGCACTAAACTGGTACAGCACTAAGTCACTTGCTTACTATGTCTTCTCAGTTCAACATGTCACTTGCTAAATGTTTAAAAAAAGCAAGAAGGAATTTGAATACCTGCGAAAGGACACTGAACCATACTCTTTTTTCTGCTTCCTGCTTGCACCAGCTGCAACAGCAATGCAATTTGTAAACTGTATTTTTAAACTGATACAGCACTAAACTGATAAAACATAAACTCAAATGCTGAGTCTTATCAGTTCAGTGCTATTACACTTGCTAGATTTTTTTTTAAAAAAGAAGGTATTTGAATCTCTGCAGTTAGGTGGGTGATAATGGCATGGTGATAATGGCAGATGAGGGTGAAGGAGAAGGGGTTCTGTGTGCTATGTGGACACATACCTTCCTAGGACAAAATCTGCTGATTAGGAGGCCTATGAAAATTTTTAGATAAATATTTGCAGATGAAATTGTGTTAAACACTTTTACATTTAAAAATTTTTTTAAAGGGAACTGCAAATTCCCTTTTTAAAAACGACAATTTTTTAAAAAAAATTGAATTAAATAACATTTGCAAAGATCGTTTCCTCTTTGCAAACTTTCAGAAAAAAAATACATATAAGTTTCAGCAGTCTTTATAGTTCGGGTTTTACCAAAAAGGATATGCTTATCCCATGAGGCTTTTTCCCCCTGTGCAAATGTTATGAAAATGATAGGACACAGAGGTGGTTGTAATTTCCAAATATAGAAAACTTGAAAAAGATAAGTATTGAACTTTGGATAAAGGGTTATTATTTAGATAGGGGGTTATTTCCTTTTTCCTTACAACCACCCCTGTTCTGAAGGACTGAATCGCCCTATATGAACCTTCTTGGCACCTTAGATCCTCAGAGGATGCCCTTCTTTCAGTCCCATTGCCCTTACAAGTGTGTTTGATGGGGTTGCAAGGGAGGGCCTTCTCTGTGGTTCCTCTCAGGTTGTGGAATGTTGTCCCCCAGGAAGTTAGGTTGGTCCCCTCCCTGCTGTCCCTTTGGTGACACTGAATAACCTTCCTTGTAAATCAGGCTTTTCATAAATTGGGCAAAGCCAAGTCCCTTTTGGATGCTGGGCATATGTTAATTTTAAGCATGTTATTAAGGCTCTCAAATGTTTAGACTTTATGTTTAATTTTTCCTTTCAAACTTGCAGTTTAGTCTAACTTGTTTGAATTCATTTGTGAGGCACCTTGAGTCCTTCTCCATGGGAAAGGTGGTATTAAAAAAAACCCCACTAAAATAAAATAAGAAACAAATTGATGTGAAAATGGAAAATGTCATAGAAGTGTCCATAGGTAAGCAATGGATCTGAATTTCAGTGCCTAGAAAAAGAGATAGAGCATGATAAAGATTTGAGACATTTTGGAAATAAAGTTAGGCTCTTTCAAACCACTGAATCTGGATCTGAACACTTCTATAGTCTATTAGCTGTTTGGGTGTGAAGGATGCAAGACACTGGCCAGGCTGACAACATAGTTGTTACCATTACAGTGTCACTCTGAAACCTACAAATGTATTTATTTATTATTTTCTTTATTTCTATCTTGTCTTTCTCCCAAAAAGGTACCCAAGTTAAATGACTAAAAGACATATATAACTAGACTTTCCCTTAGTGACTGGCTATCTGAGAGGAGTTTGGAAATGGATTATTTTACCTTGTTGCTTTGTTTTTAGTTGTTTTTTTTAGTATAGATTTTATTTACCATTTTTAATATAATATTTGTTTAAATCTTTTTCAATATTTGTATACTTACTGTATTTAGCTTTTAAATATTGTCTATTATTGATGAAAGCTGCCTTGTGTCCTTCTTAAGGAGAGAGGTGGGGTAAAAATATTTTCAATCAATCAATCAATCAATCAATCCCAGTAAATTAAGGTATTAAAATATAATTAAACATACACAATATCTAAAACCATCCTGAAATCCTTTGTGTGTGTGTGTGTAGAACGAACCTGTGTTGTAAACTAATGCTGAGTACATGTCTAATAATTTCTTGAAAATTTTTTCTGTCCTCTGGAGATTTACCATATCATGAAACTTTTCCCTCCCCCCTTTTGCTTCTCAGAAGAAGGGTGGAAAATTTTGGAAGACCATTCATGTACTGCTATAATGAGGACTGTATGAGATTACACTGCTTCCCAGTGATAGTTCACAAGGGAGGAAATAAGCACCAAAAAAGAAAGGAGAGGGGAACAAAATGCAAGGTACAGCAGGGAGTGAGAAACTGTGGGCCAGAAGCAGTATGGTAGAGAACAGGAAGCTCAGCTGAGACACAAGGACTTAATATGTGGGCACACCAGCAACTTATTGCCTACTTGTGGTTGCCATGTCAGGTTATAGGCTAAGTAATCTTTTTTGCCACATTTCTACCCCATTTTCCCCAATGAACTACAGGTAGCATTTAAGATTCTCACTGTCCTCATTTCTTCTCACAAAAGTGAGAGACAGGTTAGACTAAGAGGTCCAAATTTTCATAGCTTAATGACAATTTGGACCAAGTTTCCATAAGGCCACTTAAATATAGCCATGGTTTAACAGCACCAAACACAGGGTCCAGGTCAAAGTATCTACATCTCCTCAATGTTTGAGAAGCCCATTCTGTGTGTATACTGTGACCACCATAGAGTGTGTTGTTGACATTCACCATAACATCTAATCTGCCAGGCATTAGGTCAAGGTGACATAGGTGTTGATCTCCATGTTGCACAAGCCATTTTGGCAGCCTGCTGGCTAGAACAAAGATTAACACTTGGAAGATTATGAAAAAATGAATAACTACATGAATATACCAGTATTATTAGTTCAGTTCAAAGAGAGGGTGGATGAAACTACAAAAGTATATGGCTAAGGTCTTAGGCGAACAGTATCAACAAATGGAATATCAAAATGGCATGAAGAGACTGGATGGAGCATTCAGCATGTTCAGTGACATGGAAGTAGTTTCCATTCAGCTTCCTAACAACCTATTTCTGTTCAATAGCATTTCAAAAGAAAAGGAGAATCAATATACATATATGGCCATTCTTTCAGTCTTCTGTACATATTAGCCTCAAACGTTTTAGATTATTTGTATTTCCATTATACATAAACTATTTTTAAGTCACATGCCAATTTGAGTTTATTTTACTGACATAGTCATTGTTGTGCTTTATCCATGATGACCTCTTTTTAAAATCTGCATTTGCAGTTATATATAAAAACATTATGTAGCCACATGCTTTCCTACCCCATATCAATCAATGAGGTTTAAACACTGATTAATTTTGAAAGAAGTAGTAGAGTCTGGCCCAATAGGGCAAGGGGCAGCAGCCAACAGCACCAACTCACTGCTGGTCACCTCCATATCAGAGTTGTGGCACCTTAAAGACTAACTGGTATATTTCGGAAGAGGTACCCATGTTAGTCTGTGCAAGCATATCAGGCCGAATCCAAAGAAACAAAGCAAAACAAAAGAGACAAAAACATGAGGCACCTTAAAGACTATTATATTTTATTGCGAGTTTTGTAGACAAGTCCACTTCCTCGGACTTAAGAGGAAGGCTCAGTCTCTTATGATTGAGGAACTGGACTTGTCCAGAAAGCTCACAATAAAATATAGCACTTAGTCTTTAAGGCACCACAACATTGCTGTCTTCTTTAACTTTTATTCTTCTTTTGCTTTTGCCTGATATGCTAGCACAGACTAACACAGCTGTCTCTTCTAAATCCATATTAGAAGTAGAGAGTCAAGGCTCCATCTGGGTTCCTGTGAATGCCTGACACATTGGTTGCCTTCATGTGCTCTGCCTTTTGCCCCACCAAACACAATGGGCACCAGCCACCACTGGAAAAACATATGCTCATAGTTTTAGTAGCAATGCAGATTGTAGATTACAGAATTTTTTTTAATCATCCTTTAGTTATTAATTAGGGCCCGGGAATACCCCTAAGACCACCACACAAAAGATAAAAACCTTTTTCAAAAAAATGAAAGATTAAAAGGATTTTTAAAAAATCAATGGTAGAAGTCAACATTCATTAAAAACACACTAACAAATCTAAAAGACAGCTCTGAAACCATTTTTACATATCTAAGGGCATATAAAACAATGGTCATGGAATGGATTAATTTGTTTCCACCTTATATTAGTTTCTTACTGGTGCACTCATTCCATTCTTTTTTCTGCACCAAAATTACATGCATTTTGTATAAGCAAAATCCCCTAAAATATGCATGGGTACATGGGTGTTGTTTTTTTTTAAAAAAAGAACTGTTTAGCAAAATCCAGAGAAGTGTGTAATCTGAAGGATAACTTGGTTCCAGTTCACTTATTAGTCTAAGAAGTGAGCATTAAAGATGTTTAACGAAGCAAAAAAAGTAGATCAAGCAAAATTCTCTAGCAGTTCAGGTAATAACCATTGCATGATCTCAAGCCAATTCCAATTTACGGCAATACCTTCCATGGTTTTCTAGGTATAAAATACTCAAAAGTGGTTTACCATCCCTTCTTTTGGAGGGCACTTTGGGACCGTGCAGTTTGCCCAGGACCACAAAGGCTGGCTCTTCTCATGGAAGTCACATGGAACTGCTGGCTCCACAGCCAGCTGCTCCAGCTCACTGAACTGTCACTACCATACACAAATAATACTTGCTGTGTAAAATGAACAACTGAACACCTTGCCTGGAGAAATCCAGCATGTCAGGGAGCTTTTGAGGTGGGGAACTATTCAAACTTATGATTCCGTCATCTGATCTTGAAATGGTACAGGCCCAAGAAAACTCTTACCATGTGTGTTTTTCTAAACGTATTGGTCTTTATAATCAAAGGACACCAAGGGAATGAGGTATCCATGGTAACATTGCACCTGGACCAAACAACTGTCACTAACATTTTAAATTTTAAAAACATGTTTTATTTATTATTTATTTTTATTTATTTTATTGGATTTCTACCCCGCCCATCTAGACCAAAGGTCTACTCTTTTACCACAGAAATAGGAGCTCAGAGTTTTTAATCTCTCAGAAAGCTGAAGCCATGTTCTCTACTAAAATATTGCCCTAGATTGATCAAGAGTGTGGCCTCTAAAAGCATCTTGGCATAAGAAACAGATAATGTTTATAAAGCCCCTCCCCAAAAAACATAGGGGGTTTTTTGGGGAGGGGCTTTACTTCAATAGATAAATAAGCTGAATGCTGAGGTAACTCCTGAGACTAATGGGGTTTTAAAAACAAGACAAAATAGAAATTGAGAGTCCCAACAGTTGTTTTTTTTCGAACAGGCGCTATCCATTCAGCACCACAAAAGAAAGTTATTAATAAAGATAAACAGAACACAGGAACATCCAGCGTAATGTGTAATTCTCTTTAGAACTCTGAAAACTAGGCAACCTTTGGAAAGGAAAAGCTGATCAAATGCTGAAAAACCAGGAAACAACCCTGAATCTCAAAATACCCCTTCATTCTTGGCAATGTTAATTTTAAACACACATCTGTGCAGGAGGAGTGTACATGGGTGTGGATGAAATGTTGCCGCAAAAGGAGCCTGATGCGATTATGCATTGGATCAGTACAAGATTGCTTTCCTAGGGTTTTATCAATACATACATAACTTCAGTAGTGTGGCAAGGTGGGAGGAGGGGCAAATAAGCGGAAAGCATTGAAAGCTATAACATTCGAAAACTAATTTTAGAAATTATGCGATATCCACCAGAATTCAGGAAGAAATAAAACGCTCTGCACACGAATCCTACAGATATAAAAACTGAGAGAAGTTGAGAAATTTTGCTCCTCCCTACTCTAAGTCTACACAGCACATCTATGCATGTAAATCAATTGCTCCCCATTCTGCCCTCTAGCTTGCTCCATTTCCCATGTGCCAGCCTTTCAAAAAAAGTCTTCAAAGGCAGCACGTCATACAACCCTTTAAAAAAAATCTACATAATTTTGAGATGCCTCAGGCAATGAAAAGCACTTCAAACATTAATGACAGGGCTGGATACGGATCTGCTGATTTTTATAGATATGGGTGGCTATGGAGTGGTGTTACTTAACTTTTGAAAAATGAGTGAATTCACACAGCCCTGACACCTAAATTTTCAATGGAAGAGCAACTCCATCCAGGAGAGGCTGGACACAATCTTTCAGCCCATTTGTAATCTTCTAGTTCATCTGGTCTTTACATAAAATCCACATACTATCAATGTTAGTCATTATGATCAATGTGTTATTCGTTACTCCTCTAGATTATGCTTAGCTGTAGAGCTGATGGACATCGGGGATTGCATACACATTGGAATTAAACACAAGAGATAAGCAGCAATGAAAAGAAGAATGGACCTTATTAAATTTTCATTTTTATGGAAAGGTAAATACATGTAGTCAATGACATTAAATTACACAAAGCAGTTAGATTGGATTAATCTGTGTTTGACTTTTCTGTTTCCCATGTGCCATTGCCTTGTTATGTGCTGTATGTGAAATCTGTTTCACAAACTCTACTCAAAGATGTTTTAGGGGAGATATAATTGGTTGCCCCATTTGCAATATTTGGGATAAAGAAAGGAATTTTCCACCAACAATGAGCTGGATAGTTCATTGTTGGATTGCCTGTGGGCTCAAGCAAGAGGTTATTTGTTTTCCATCTGTGGCACATGCTCTTTGTTTCATAAACTGATCTCTTGCGGAAAGCAGATAACCCTTTCTTTTTAGTTTTGTCCAGAAGGGCTTTGTACACACTGTAAATGTGCCTCTGTATTCTTAGTGAAATTCTTAGAGCTCCAGAGCTGTTTCTTAACAGTCACCCTACTACAAATACTTCCCCCCCTCCTATTCCAAAAAGACCGTGTGAAATATCTAGAAGGCACGTGTGAAATTTGCAAGTATGATTTCATTTTTAAATTCTCTTTCCCAGCTCCTAGGGACACCAATTAATGTAGAACAGAGCTCTGTGGAAAAAGAGTTTGTCTCTTTGAATTTTGGCTCATTCTCTTTGTGTTACCCTAAACATTGTCTACTCCAATATACTAGAGTTGGTTTCTCAAAAGGCATCAACAACTGCTGAATGTCTTAGAGTCCCATTTTCTGGAAAGAATAAGCTATTTATCAGGGCTTACACTCCAACCACGATCAATAGTGATGACGTGAAAGACAAATTATACAACGATCTTTGTTCCAACTTTGTTTTTGTGCCAAGATCAGTCAGGCTGATCATCCTTGCCTATTTTAATGCCTGAGATGGTTCAGATCATCAGATGTGGAATAGAGTCATTGGAAAGCATGGCATTGGAAACTGTAATAGCAATGGTCTGCTTCTCTTGGGAATTTGCAGCAAATATCATCTGCCAATCACAAACCGCAACAAAGCAACCTGGTTGCATCCACAGTCTCAACACTGGCATCTATTAGACAATGTCATTATTAGACATAGGCATAGATGGGCAAATCACTAAAGCACCGTGTGGAGCAGAATGTTGGATGGACCATTGGCTACTCATCTCCAAAATGAACATTCAGATGAAACTGCCACAAGGTCCACAAGGAAAACAAGCATCAAAGAAGCTAAATGTCTCCAAGCTCAGTCACAAGGGATCCAGCTTGATGCTGGAGAAAGAGCTTGCATGCAAATATATAAGCAAATTCCACTGAGAAACAGAAGCACTGACAATCAATAGAAAACTCTCCACAACACTATATCACCCATATCCATGAAAGTTCTTCAGCCTAAGAAACATGTCCATCAGGACTGGTTGGATGAGAATGATGAGGAAATTGCAAAACGTCTTGAACAAAAACATCAACTACATAAAATATATCAACAAATCAACTGCCAATAAGGCTGCTTTCAGCAAAATTCATCAAAAGTTGCAGTCCAAAGCAGCAAAACACATGGCTCAGAAGGAAGGCTGATGAGATGTAGGACTTTGCTAATCATAGAGAAACTAAGAAATTATTTGAAGCAGTCAAATCCATCTATGGTCACCAGTTTATGGGAATGCTGCCTCTCCTCAGCTCCGACTGCTCAGTACTCATCACAGAGAAGTCACAGATTTTGCAAATATGGGTTGGGCATTTTCAAAATGTGATGAACAGACCACCTAAATTTAGTGAGGAGGCAATTAGCAGACAGCCACAAGTGCTAATCAATAGTTTTATGGATCTCCCTAATCTCTGGAAGAAACACATGAGGCCATTAACCAATTGTCTAGTGGAAAAGCCGTGGGGGCAGACGCAATTCCAGAAGAGATCTAGTGAAAAAGGTGTTTGTAAAACTTGTTCAACAAATGACACACCTATTTCATGAATTGTGGACACACGGCAAAATCTCTCATGACTTCAAACAGTTATCCACTTTTATAAAAGTAAAGGCAACCATCAACTCTGTGGCAGCCACTGAGGCATCTCATGTCTAAATACTGCTGGGAAAATTCTGATAAGAAACCTTCTGAATTGCCTCATAGGACAGTTGGAGAGAGGCTTTGCACCAGAAATTCAATGTGGCCTCCAGAAAGAACAAAGGATCGTTGACATGATCTTTGCTGTTCAACAGCTGCAATCAAAATGTCAAGAGCAGCATGTCAACCTCTACATACCATTCACAGATTTGACTACTACTTTTGATCCAGTATGCAGAGAAGGTCTTTGGGAAATCATTTGAAAAATTGTATGTCCTGAGAAATGAACACATATTATTTGAGAAGTCCATGACAGTATGCAAGTGTGTGTCCTTGACAATGGTATGCTCCATGATCCCTTTTCCATTAAAAATGGTGTAAAACAAGGCTGTGTTCTTGCTCCAACTCTTTTCATTCTAATGTTTTCTGCAGTGCTCTGGAATGCTTACAGGGAAGGGAACACTGGTGTTGACTTTCAATATTGCACTGATGGGAAACTGTTTAGTCTGCAGTGTCTGCAGGTTGTAACTAAAATCTCATTTTGCACAGTGCATGAGCTTTTATTTACTGATGATTGCACTCTTACTGTAACCATGCTTATGGATACGCAGAGAAGTCTTGATCTGTTCTCATCCACTTGCCACAATTTGGGCCTGATAAGACAGTGGTGATGTACCAACCTGATTCAGGTGTACCTTATGAGGAACCAGTTCTGAAGCTATACTGTATGAACACCTCCTTACTGCCATCAATAGGTTTAAATATCTTGGCAGCACTGTCTCCTGCTGCATTCTCATTGACAATTAAGTGACCTCACAAATCTCTAAAGCCTTTGGAACACTCCAATTCTCTGTGTGGAATCAGTCTTTCTGCTAAGCTGAAGATGTACAAGGCTGTTGTTCTATCCTCCCTACTCTATGCAGCAAATACATGGACTGTCTATCAACACTATGCAAGAAAGCTCTATCATTTTCATCTTCTTTGAAGAATTCTCAACATCAAATGGCAAGATAAAGTCCCTGACCCTGAAGTCTTGGAGCAAACACAGATGGCAAGCATTTTTACAGCCTTGAAATAATGACAACTTCAGTGGGGCTGGCCATGTCATAGAACATTAGACAATCATCTGCCTAAACATATCTTCTATGAAGAACCTGTTGCAGGTGCTTGATTGCATGGTTGGCAAAAGAAAAAATTCAAGGATGCACTGAACACAACACTGAAAGATTTTAATATTGAGCATTTGTTTTGGAAAGCTCTTACTCAAAACCAAAATGCTTGGCAAAAGGATGTCAAACAAGGGTCTAAAGAATTCAAAACAAACAGAGCCAAGGATGCACAAAGGAAGACAGAAGTGAGAAAGAAAGGATGTAACTTCTCAACAGCCCAACAAAGCTACGATCAGCGAATCTTCCCCCACTGTTCCCATATCTTCCAGGCTCTATAGGACTACTTAGTCATGTCCATCAATGTGCTACTGCTCAATCTTAATCACTCACTTCGTCTCTTTCTTCCCTAAATGGTAAATATGATGGAGATGCTCATCTTCCCAAATGAAGGATGAGCTTCCATCAATATTGTTTATTAACTTTAAATTAAATCCTGACTGTTACTTTGGACATTGCTTTTGTTTGTGGCACAATGCAATGTAGATTTGTAATATAAAAACTGTAAATCACCAAACAGGAGATTCTACAACAGATCCTAGTAATTCTTAAGCAAGTTTTAAAAATGACAAAAGCAACAAGAAAAGAGAAAGGATAGTATGGTAGGAAAGGGTTAAACTATACAGTAAGAATGCAGTTAAACTATTCTGCTTTGGTCAGACCTCACTGGGCATGCTAGACACCAGTATTTAAGAAGGATATAGACAAACGGGAGTGTTTCCAGAGAAGGATGACCAGGATGCTAAAAGCAATGGAAATGAAGCCTATGAAAGAACAGTTGAGGAATCTAGGTATATTTACCCTGGAGAAGAGGAGAAAGAGAGGCAAAATGACAGCTGTCTTAAAATATCTGAAGAGGTGCCATGTGGAAGATTGACTAAGTTTGTCTTCTACAGCTCCAGAGGGTGGGACCCTAAGTAATCAATTCAGATTATGCAAAAGGTGATTTTACCTAAACATTAGGAAGAACATTTACAGTAACAGCTGTTCAACAATGACATGGACTACCCTAGAGGGTGCTGGGCCTGGCTTCTTTGGATGTATTTAAGCAGAAGATAGATGGTCCTTTGTCCATAATGCTTTAGCCAAGGATTTCTCATTTTACCGGGAACTGGACTTGAAGATCCTTGGTGTTCCTCTGACCATCATAATTCTATGACTCTGTGATTAGATGGCTATGTGGGGATTCACATGTAGATTTCCCATTACTCTCTGAACAGACTTGTTGTAAGTACAGTAAATTTATGAATGGCATCAGACTGCAAGTCTAAGAGCCCTTAGTAGAGAAAACACCCCTTTCTCAGCCCACAGAGCTTGAGGTAAAAGAGGGCACTGCTTCCCCCTTTGTTTTTGCAAAAACAGTCTTTCTGTTTTTGAACGTTTTTTTCTGCCTATTTTCAAGGAGAGGGTAAACAATGCTTGTTCCAGGAAAATGTCTGAATAAGGAGGGGTTGGAGTTTGCAGATCCAAAGCATCTCCCTGACCACCCATGATGCACCTATTTTTAGGCTCTACTGCTGTGGAAGCAAGCAACGGCGATGAGCTCACCACCACTGTCATGAGGATGCTGCCAGGAATGGGGATCCTCCTCCATCTATTGGCTTTTGTATGTGGAGAGGGAGCCCCACAGTTGGCATCCCCATGAGTTTAGGATTGCTCCCTTAAATGTCTGATCAAAATATTCTGATCAGTTCAGCTGACCCAGCCATAGGAATGAAGCTCTGATGATTGTGTTCTTGCCTAGGTACATAAATTCTAATGATAAAGGACAAGATTTTCCCATTCTAGGTTCCTTAACTAAAAGGGCCAAGACAAGAGATTATGTGATTCACAGCAAATAAAACCTTTCACCAAAAAAAATTCCTTTTCACTGGCCACAGCACAGACGGCAACTTACATGGATCTCACAGAGTTTCAATAGATCTGTGTTTGATTAGGCACTGTATGTCCTTCCTTAAGCAGATGGCTAGACTTGGAAAATTCTGCCTCCAAATTGATGATCTCGAGAAGCAGGGCAGAATGAAAATAAAAAAATTAAAGAATGAAAATCTCATTGTAACACAAATGGTTTCCATAAAGGTTATGGTTATGTGAGATCATAAATAATCATGCATAAAACACAAGTGTTCTAACAGACAAATAAACAAGGCAAAGAAACAACCCAGCAATCACTATAGCTCAATGGTCTACATTTATTTCAAGCCTCTTTCATTTCATTCCAGGCACTGCATGGGATTAATCTCTAGAACCTCCATGGAGAGTCAGCATTGTGAACCTCAACATGCCATGTCTATGGGTAAATTTAGAATCAGCAGCCACTCTAATTTCATTTCACTGACAGTTTCGTAATCTAATTTGCCTAGCAAAAAGACCTCCAAATGGTGACAGCCACTGAACTATCATTATTGCAAAATAAAATGAGTAAAGAACAATATATTAGGAGACAGGGGAAATTACATGCAGAATATTTCATTTTTAAAAAACGTTTTTGGCTGGGGAGATTGCATAACATTTTTTTTCTTTTGCTGGCAGCCAACAATTTCATTGGCAATTAGGGTTTTCTGCTGCTATCAAGGAATAAACAATGCTGCTCATAATTTTTCTGATGGAGCCCTTTTTTGTGAGATGATGAGAGAATGGGAAATGTTTTCCGTTGGGAGAAAAGGTGGTTGTGATTGTGTCAAGGAGAAGATTTTGTCCGGAAATGTTCCTTTGGCATACATTTAAAGCTAAACAGTTGAAAAATAAAACTGAAAGCATTTTGTTCCTTAATGTTCACTGGAGCATATGCTTGGGATCCACTCATCACTGGAAAAAGAAGCCATATTGCAAAGTCTTGTCCAAACCAAGGAAAGACAATTTACATCCAAAAACAGTATTCTGAATAATGGACTGGCTTCCACATCAGGATCAGAGAAACGATGTCAGATGGAATCCAAAAAGCATGTTTCTCTGATCCTCCACAGTCCTACTAGGAAGAGATAGGCAGATACATCTTGATCAAAGTATGATTTTTTAAAAATGACTCTAGTAAAAATCAAATGGGTGTGAATTTACATTCTGTACAAAATTTAGGAAGTTTTGACTCCATGGTCTTACAAATAAAAAAGAGCATTTCACAAGCACAGTTATTTATGTAGTTTTAGAAGAGGTAGCCAAATTAATCTGTGGAAGCATATCAGGCAAAAACAAAAGAAAAACAAAAGATTAACATTGTGGCACCTTAAAGACTAACTGCTCTTGTTAAAAACTAACAAAATCTGAAAGTTGCCATTCTGAAAAAAAGAAACTAAAGGCATGGAGAGAGAGAGAGAGAGAGAGAGAGAGAGAGAGAGAGAGAGAGAGAGAGACTCATTACTATGTTGTTCTTGCTGTCATCTATTACCTGGGGTAATTCACCTACCATTGTTGCTGTTTACAAAACCTCCTAGAAAGGAACTGAATATCAAACAGGGATCTTAAAAGTCATTTGCTGTTGTTTAGTCGTTAAGTCGTGTCCGACTCTTCGTGACCCCATGGACCAGAGCACGCCAGGCCCTCCTGTCTTCCACTGCCTCCCGGAGTTGGGTCAAATTCATGTTGGTAGCTTCGATGACACTGTCCAACCATCTTGTTCTCTGTCGTCCCCTTCTCCTCTTGCCTTCACACTTTCCCAACATCAGGGTCTTTTCCAGGGAGTCTTCTCTTCTCATGAGATGGCCAAAGTATTGGAGCCTCAGCTTCAGGATCTGTCCTTCCAGTGAGCACTCCGGGTTGATTTCCTTCAGAACGGATAGGTTTGATCTCCTTGCAGTCCAGGGGACTCTCAAGAGTCTCCTCCAGCACCACAATTCAAAAGCATCAATTCTTCGGCGGTCAGCCTTCTTTATGGTCCAGCTCTCACTTCCGTACATCGCTACTGGAAAAACCATAGCTTTGACTATGCGGACCTTTGTCGGCAAGGTGATGTCTCTGCTTTTTAAGATGCTGTCTAGGTTTGTCATCGCTTTCCTCCCAAGAAGCAGGCGTCTTTTAATTTTGTGGCTGCTGTCTCCATCTGCAGTGATCATGGAGCCCAAGAAAGTAAAATCTGTCACTGCCTCCATATCTTCCCCTTCTATTTGCCAGGAGGTGATGGGACCAGTGGCCATGATCTTAGTAGGTAAAAGTCATTACCAGCTGTAAAATGCCAGTCTCCTTAGTATAATTAACAATCATGTTGTTTCTGTTATTGTTATTCAATGCCAGGAGTTCTTACACCCTTTTACAGTACAAAGCTTCAATGGAAAATATCTGAATATCAAATATCACCTGCTGTGAAATACCACATTGACTCACACAGTTTGCAATTCACTAACCAACTGATAACTGTCTCTATGTTTTGATGCCATGTGAAAATGTATAAAAAATTGCCATGTGTCTCACTCTTATGTCTGAGGAAATGGATTTTAACCTTGAAAGTTCACATTAAAACATAACAGTCTTTAAGGTCCACAACATTTGTGTGTGTGTGTGTGTGTGTGTGTGTGTGTGTGTGTGTGTGTGTGTGTGTTTTGTTTTGCTTTTTAATTATTTTTCTTTTGTTTCCCCCTGATTCAGTTATTTATGTCACTGTTACTAATTGCGAGAAAGGACATTTGGAATTTGACCTTATATAGCCTTACTAGGCAGATCATTTTGTGAGCCATCTGTCATGTTTCAGAGCAACTGTTCATTGAATCATGAGCATTTTGAATATACTTTCAGCAAACAGGCTAATGTGAAATCCCATTTCCTAGGCTTTGATTGTGCTGCCTACAGCACATCTATTAAACCACACAAACTCATGGGGGTGGACAGGTTACAGTGCTAAACCACTGCTTGAACATCTCACATATCTCAAAGACCTCTTAGGGCCCCATAAGTTGAAAACAACTTGACAGCCTGTAACAACAACTTGATTCTATGCTACACTCTCCAACATCAACTGTTTGTGACACTAGAAAAGGGAAGGGTTAGATCTGAGTTGATCTCATGTGCTGTGATTGCTTGCCTGTGGAATTTTGCATAGTAACAGAATCATCCCTTTGCATATGATCAAAAAGGAAGACATCATTAGCGCAAGGGGCGTAATATTCACTTTATGTTACTCAAGTGGCTTGATGTTCATGGTGTGGAATACACTGAAATCAACTGTGGACAGGATTTATTTTAGCTTCTTTACCAAAATGCTATTAGTTCCAGGTCACTAAATCACCTGTTACCCTATATCCTAGTTTACAGAGACAATATATAATGATGCAATATACAACAAGCACTGAAGTAGCTCCTGATAGAGAGACTGTTCTGGATTAAATGGAACCTTAGTCAACTCCAGTGTGGCAATGATTATGCTTATCTTGTTGCTGCTGCTACATTTTCACAGGCATATTAACATCAGAAGTGTGCTAGACCCTGTAGAGATCACAAAAGTGAAACAAGCCATATTCAGGTGTTCAAAAGCATGCTTACGCAAGGATTCTGTGTTGGTGCAGAAAGCCTCCATGGATGGAAGAGATTCCTCATTTCAGAAATGGAGGGAAATGAGAAGAGCAACAGAAGGGGATGGAGCTGATATAGTTAATTCCTCTTTCCCTGTGAATATTTCTGAATGCCTGACTACCATCTCTGCCTAACATCCACCCAAATCATTTGCAGTCTGGCTCTGGTCTGGTCCACATATTTTGCAGTATGAAACACTAGACTGCTAAGCTGGCAGAGCAGATGGGGATCATTCCAGGATGCAGATGGGAAGATGACACCTTTGTTCTACACCTGTGTACCAAGGGGCAGCTCATGGTTCAAGGGGGGCAGGGTGCCTCACCCCAAAGTGGGGATGTGTGTATGGAACCCTTGTGCTCAGTTCACAGACTACTGATGCATGTTCCAAATGCCCTGTAAGGTTTTTTTAGAAAGCAAAAAAATACCCAAATACAAACAAAGCACAGGAAGGAGAAAAGATCTACCCAAGCCCACTCCCTTCTGCATTAGTTTTCCAATTACAGTGTTGTTCTCTCTCCCTTTTTAAATGTATCAGTGTTGTTAAAAATGTGGTTTTCCCCACCCACAGCCTGAAATTAGTCAACTCACTGTACCACTTCAAGATTCTAACTCTACTTAATTACTGTCTCATTCTGCTGCATGTCTGAATCAGATGACTGATCTTAAAAAGGGAGACAGAAGAGTTTAAGAAGACAGAAAACATTAACTTATGCAAGCTGCAACTCTATACTGATTAACCAGGCAGATGGAAAGAACTCAGTGGGTCTTAGCTCTGGGCACATGTACAAAATTACACCCTTAAGCTGTGATCCTACATCCACTTACCTGGGAGAAAGCACCATTTGACTCAGTGGGATCTACTTATGAGTAGACCAGTAGAACTTTGCTCTGACATTGGTACAAAATTGAGTGGTATAGCTAACACCCTCGAAGACAGAAACAAAATTCAGAGATCATGATAGGTCCAAGCATTAGGCTCAAAACAGAAAAAAAAATTATCAGAGGTAAGTGCAAAGCTCTACACCTAGGGGGAAAAAAAAGAAACTAAAGGCACAGTTACAAGATGAGGGTTGATTTTTGACTCAGCAACACTACATGGGAGAAGGATCTTGGAATAGTGGTAGATCACAAGCTGAAAATGAGCCATCAGTGTGATGTGGCTGCAAAAAATGAAATGCTATTTTAGGTTGCATAGTCTCCGAATCACTGAAGTATAAGCATTTCCATCAATGGTAACCTGTTGAAGATTTCAGCCACTGAGTCAATTCTACCACCTTTTAAATATTTAACACTTAATGTGTAATTGTTATTTTGTAATTGTTTAATTATTGTTTTATTTTGGTGCTTATATGTGGATTTTACTTTATATTTGTAGTATTGTTTTATTGTTTGATCATGCTGTGAACGACCCAGATGGCTAGATGGGCGGTATACAAATTAAATGAAATCATATCAAATACATGCATGCATGCGTGCGTACGTACGTACGTACGTACGTACGTACATACATACATACATACATACATACATACATACATACATGCTAGATCCCCTCTTTTTGGCACTGAGTACAACTTATCTTCCCTGGAAAAGACCCTGATGTTGGGAAAGTGTGAAGGCAAGAGGAGAAGGGGACGACAGAGGATGAGATGGTTGGACAGTGTCACTGAAGCTACCAACATGAATTTGACCCAACTCCGGGAGGCAGTGGAAGACAGGAGGGCCTGGCGTGCTCTGGTCCATGGGGGTCATGAAGAGTCGGACACGACTTAACGACTAAGCAACAACAAACAACTTATCTTGAGTAGTGTGCCCAATTCTGGACACTGCACTTTAAGAAGAATGCAGCTAAACCAGAACAAGTTCAGAGGAGGACAACAAGGATGATCAGGAGACTGGAAACCAAGCCTTGTGAGGAAAGACTGAAAGAACTGGGCATGTTTAGCCTTGAGAAAAGAAGTCTCAGGGGAGATATTATAGTACTTTTCAAATACTTGAAAGATTCATACATAGAAGGGACAGGATCTGTTCTTGTTCATCCCAAAATATAGGACATGTAATAATGAGTTACCGGGAGCCAGATTTCAGCTGGCTATCAAGGAAAAATTCCTAACTGGGAAAAACTTCCTATCAGGGGGGGAAAAAACCTCCTAACTGTTAGAGTAGTATGACAGTGGAATCAATCAGATATACTTCAATTTGGATTCCTGCATTGAACTGGGGGTTGGACTCAATGGCCTTATAGGCCCTTTCCAACTCCATTATTCTATGAAGTGATGTTGGGCTGTGAAGGTGCAGAAAATATACTGCCAATGAAGAAATAACTGGGGCTCAGAAGCCTACTGAAAAGTTACCCATTTAAAGACAAAAATGAGTAACAGGAAAATTGCACCACCTTTGCCTCACTCACATTCTGCCTCTGATCAAGGACACTGATGTTTGAGCTACATTAATCACCTATTCAAACTTCTGCAGAGCAAAAGAGAGCCTTTCTGTAACATCTGCTTGAATTCTGAAAGATCTTTGCAGAATGGTCCTCCTGTAGGTTTTATTAAATACTATTGTGCATCAAATAGCAGGCTTATCCAAATCCACCCTCAATTAAAACCATTGCCTAGGTTATCACAGCAGGCAAGCTCTTATCAGTAGCATTCAGATTCTGAGTCATTCTGTCCTGTAGAAAGAATGTATTTGGACAAATACACTTCTGCCCCTGTTTTCCCTCCAAATCGTGCTTGTTACTGCTCTAAGCTGAAGTTGTGCTTGATCCCCCCTCAGCCACGGTGAAGGTGAGGTAACAACCTACAAAGAACCCCTTTTCCCCCCCACAAGCGATAATGACTGTGGCGGGAACAAACCTTGATGGGGAGTGAAGAACCATCAAGAGCCTTCAATGTAACCAAAGGAAGTGGTGTTTCAAACTAAAAAAAAAAAACTGTTTCAGCCATTGCTTCAAATGTGCTGAGGGAAAGGTGTGTTTTTGGGTTGTTTTTGTTATTCTGAAAAGCCAGCAGTTTGATGTTCTATTTGGTTAATTTGTCATGTGGAGCAGCTTAAGAATAAAATACATTTCTCAGCTGAGGAACGAACCCATTTACATATCTTGGCCAAGGAACTATGCTGTACAAAACAATGTTCTGGAAAACACTGGGATTCCTCGGAAGTTCCTTATTAAGCTTCTTTTGCAATATGTAGTTCCAGGAGCATGTGTGTATACATGCAAGTGCACATATGCTGTGTGTGCTCACACAAGATGATAGTGAGGTCCAATAAACCAAGCATACACCCTAGAGCAGCCATTCTCAGAGAGGGTCATATTGGCCCCTGGGGGTGCCTGGCACATTTTAAGGGGGTATCAGATGGGAAGCAATTCTTCATACACCACCTTATAAGGTTCATTATGCAACTTATACAATCCTGATTTGGCCTGTATTTCTTTCATATTGTGCTTATAACTGTGGCCAAAACAAGCTTGAGAATGGTTGTCCTAGAATATATCCCAGAATATTTATGAATGCAGTGTGATACACATGCAGGAGTCCGTCTGTGACAAGAACATGAATGTGGAAATAATTCTGTGAAGACAGGAAGCTCAGAAAGTGAAGATATATGAGTGCTGCCTGCTTTTGCCCAGCCCTTAGATGCTATTATTACCACAAAAGTACTTTGTATATGGGCAAGCCCTTGCTCCAGACATGGTTTAGGCAGCTGATTGCCAGAAACAGATTTCAGAGCATTAGGAGAAGAATGTTTTCTCTCCCCCCCCTCCCAACCCCCGTTTTTGCCATGTGAGGGAATAGAGCAAAGCAACATAGCTACAAGCTCTAGAAGTGGAGAGAGATCCGAGCCATGAAGAGTACAGTTCCCTGCCTACTATTTTTCTCAAACTCCCGAAATGAAAACATGACATGAGGGAGAAGCCAAGGCCTAGCATCTCACCACTGTGCATGGGATGAGGAACACTTAATTGAGCAAATGTAAAGATTTCTTTCTAGTACCCACAGACAGTTCCAACCAACCAGCGCGCTGTATCCATACTCAGTGTATTTCACAGACTCTCACCCTTCACCAACAGCACAGGTCTGTTTCTGCTTTCTGGATCCTCACTAAGCTCCATCTTGATTTCATGAATCTACTTTTTAGGATCATTTCCCCTCAAGTAGCTGTCCCTGTATTCCTCCAGACAAGCTTTCCTCGTGGTGAAATTTCTCCCTTGAGCTTTGCCTGGGGCCCATTTATTGCCTGACGTCCAGCAACACATATGAAACAGGAAAGAAAGAGAGAGAAAAAAAAAAGAAACCCCTTACAACTTGATCGCAATGGAACATTTTTTCTCTACGGAAAAATACCTACAGAGGAACACATATGGAAAGTGTTATGCTGCCATTAGGATCTCTTTCGCATGGAGCCTTTGCTTTACCATCACATCAAATTCACTGTGATTGCCTTCCTTTCATTATATTAGATTTCCTGCTCACTCCTGATTATGAATCTCTCAAAACTCATGTGGATTTCATAATCTAACAGTTCTCAGATAAATTACACCAAGGATATCCATTTATAAGGGGGGAACATTCTGCCAGAATCAATCCTATATTTTGAAAGGCAATCCCTACCCACTCTTTCAGTGAAATGTGTTTTTATTTGTATTTTCCGTATAACATGGTGGAATTTTAACCCCTGAAAGAGGAAAACCAGCTTAACAAGAATCCTTCTAATAGCAAAATAAGTTGTTTCAGGAATGCTGATTATCTTGGGCAAGGGTGCAAACTACCTCATAGCCAAGGAAACCTGTTACTTTCCTCCTCACAAACTTTAGTGCCAACCACTATCCTATACCCTCCTTTTTATCTTCTCTAAGACACTTATCTTCTGTCCCTTAAGATAGTGTTGATGTCTTGATATTCACAGATACAGAAAATCAGCCAAGAAAACACCAGTGTTAACCTGTGATTAAAAGAAAACCTATAACAATACTGAATAGAAAGCTACTTACTGTTGTTCCTATGCCACCTCCATCCTTGCAGATATGAAACCATAATACAAAAAACAAAGGCTGGGTGAAGACTAAGTCAGACTCAAAGCCACAATTTCCAAAGATCTTGGTTAAACATTTACCCTAATTTTGAGCTGCAATCTAGCGATAGGAATCTGCTTAGGTAGCTGCTGGCATCTTGAGAATCAGGTGACAGGCATTAAGTTCACTCCCCCGCCGTATCAAAGGTGTGCTGAAACACTCAGAAAAGTCACTGGAGCACATCCCGGCTCGAATTTCAACAACACTAGAAATGAAGATTTCCTAGGTTGAAAAGTAATACTCTCATTCAGAACATAAATACATGCAATCAAGCCTCCTTGTTAATATGTATTAAAATATTGCTAAAATTAAATGAAATATTTTTAATGCACACACATTTTTTTAATCTTCTGTTCTCCTGTTTGGGTGGAAATTTCCAGAACAAGTAAGAGGAAGGTGCTAGGCTTTTGTCAAGAAGGGGAATTCTACCTTGGAGGGAGTGAAATATTAAATCAGTGCTAGTTATAGGGCGCAAGAGGAGCACACAATGCCCCTTCAGACACACAACTTCATTCTTGACATTTGGCCATTTTGAAATGCTTGTTACAGAGTATACATGACAGGTATCAAGCCACATAGATGAGCTAGAGCATCTTGATATTTTGAATAAATTATCTGAAGGCTAGCTGCTATACATTATATTAATTGTGTAGCAGGTGTGTGTCACTTTTTCCTTTATTTCCCAATAAGCATGTAGGGGGCTGACCTGGATTCCCTGTGTGTGGAAAGGGGAGAGCTAAACTTTTCCCCAGCTTAAGAAAAAATGGAGAAGCTACATTAGTGCTAGTGGAAGCTCTGTTAAGCCTCCTCACAAGGTGGGGGGGGGCATTTAGGGGGAGAAAGTTCCCCTTAAACTGTCACTTTCTAAGTGCAGCAACCCAGATCTCCATGGGTCCCCAAATGTTTACTTTCAATTTAAAAGAAAATGAGGATTTGCTGAATTATATGGCTAGTATGCTACGAGTATTCAATAATGGGCATTCATGTCAGCCCAGTGGGAGAAACTAGGGCAGGCTGTGCTGGAAAGGAAAGATCGGAAATTCTGGAGCATGGTCTCAGCTATGGATATAGGTCCCAATCCTGCACCAAATGCCTGCATCACGGCAAATGCCTGGTGCCACTACTTTCAAACTATTTTCAATAGTGATGCAGACACTGGGCCACAAAAAGTGAGAACCCTCCAGACTTTACTAAACTCTACACCCGAATGGCCCCCAGTTTCAGAACAGGAAGTGTATAAACCTATCGATGCCCTAGCAACAGATCAAGCACCTGGCGAGGACATGATCCCGCCAGAGGTGTATAAGAACAATCCGGAATGGTGGGCCCCAGTCCTAGCACAGCTCTTCTCTCACATTAATGCTACAGGAATTTTTCCCGATGGGTGGAGGCAGAGCATAATTTTCCCAATTTACAAAAAAGGCGATAAATCCATCCCCCAGAATTACCGCCCAATCAGCTTACTGGATATCAGCTCCAAGCTCTATACCCGCCTTCTTTCCCAGAAGCTGGCTAAATGGATGGAGGAAAATAATATCCTTCACCAGGAACAAGCAGGTTTTAGGAAGGGACATAGCACAGTAGATCAAATCTACGTGCTACATCATCTTGTGTGCAAATATACCACCAGGCCATTCAAGTGGCTGTTCACAGCTTTTATTGACTTCTCCTCTGCATTCGACACAATCACTAGAAACCGCCTGTGGGATAAGCTCACAGAGACCAACATCGATAAGAGACTCCTAACTCTAATACAAGAACTATACTCCAACACAACGTTGAGGGTAAGGATTAGCACAGATGGAAGGCTGACAGAGGAAATTCACACTAACAAAGGGGTAAAACAAGGATGCTTACTCGCACCCCTACTTTTTAACTTTTATATTAATAATATTGTAACAGCTTTAAACCATCCAGACCATTTCCCCCCTTCAATTGGGAACTATAAGATTGCAAGTCTCATGTATGCGGATGACATTATACTATTATCCATGAACAAAAAGGGACTGAAACGAAGCTTAAATAAGCTCCAAGAGTTTAGCCACCTAGAGCAACTAAAAATAAATTACACAAAATCTAAAGTGATGATTTTTGGAAAGCATCCCCCCAAGTTTAGCTGGACTATAGGCGAAAACAAAATAGAACAAGTCCAGACCTTCAAATACCTGGGAGTGCATTTCGATGAGAAAAACTGCTGGAAATCCCAGATACAGAGCATGAAAATATCGGTGCAGAAATCTAGCCATGCTCTGGTCAAATTTGTTCATTCTAAAGGTGGCAAACTAGTAACCCCAGCCTTAAAAGTATTTTCAGGGAGGGTCATCTCCCAAATGCTTTATGGAATTGAGATCTGGGGTATGAATCAGAACAACCTACATCATCTTGAAGTAGGACAGAATAAATTTCTGAGACACATCCTTGCGGTACCCCAGGGGACTCCAGCAGCTTATCTTAGAACAGAGACAGGCATGGTATCCATCAAAGCCAGGGCAACTCTAGCTATACTCTCTTACTATAAGAGGGTGATGGATATGCCCGACCACCGCCTACCCAAACGTTGTATGGTAGAGCAATGGAAGAGTGGCGGCTGGGCAACTTTAGTTCAAACCCTACTAAAATCTAAATCCCTCTCCACGGATATTTTTGTTTTTTCTGGGGTTAAAAGAATGTTGAGAGACTGGTTCTATAAATTGGATAACAACCAGGACCTGGCCTTAATTCACTCTTCAAATTTCTCTCAATGGTACCATCTGCTGAAAACAAACCACTCAATGGTGCAATACCTACATACACTTACTTTTGCCTCCTTGAGAACCGCATTCACAGAACTCCGCTTCCAAACCATGCCAACCACTGTCTTAGACGGCAGGTATATGAATGTCCCTAAACATTTAAGGCTATGTATCTGCGGAGCAGGTGAGATAGAGGATGTTCTCCACTGTTTACTCTATTGTCAGCTATATCAAAACCCCAGATAAAAGCTCCTGGGTAACATTTTGGCTGCTCTACAGGAGGAAAGCCCTCAGATAAAGGTCGTCAGGTTACTCTTGGACTGTGACCCTTACGTTACATATAGAACAGCGCTATTCGCAAAAGTGGCCAGAAATATTCGAGCTAATTTTCTGAAAGCCATTGCGATCAATTGTGTGGGAGATTCCCAGATTTAAAGGGTCTCTTATTATTTTATTTGTCTGTGATTTTACCATGGTTTTATTTGACCATATCTGTATTTTAAACAATTGTGATGGCTTTTAGCTAATACAATAAACTTGAACCTGAAAACCTGAGTATCCAATATTTACACCTGGCAGATCTCCAACTGTGGAAGATGCCACAGAAATCTGCCTACACACAACCAGATACATGAGTGGCACCTGATCAGATCTCCATGGCCACTTCCACAGATGGTGTTGTGTCTGCATAAATCCTGGCCTACCAACCTATTTAATATATCATATAGTTCAGTTTTTTCATTAGAGAATAGTGAAGAGCAGGGGTACTAACTTTTTTCTTGCTTTAAACATATTCTTATACACACTCTGTATGAATAAACTCTGGTTTCTTTGAGGAAAAAAGCCCCCAAAAAGTGGTGATTCATAGTGGAGCAGGGTATGCTTAATGGTTTCTTTTCTCTGCTCCAAATCTCTCTCACTCACTCACTCACTCACTCACTCACTCACTCACTCACTCACTCACTCACTCACCCAACCAACCAACCAACCAACCAACCAACCAACCAACCAACCAACCAACCAACCAACCAACCAACCAACCAACCAACCAACCAACCAACCAATCTCTGTGTCACACAATGGGGGGGGGAGAGAGCAGAGTCAACCGTGAGTTAGGTCTTCCTCTTGACTAGTCATGTGATATTCCAGCCTATTATCCGCTCACTGGAGGAAGTCTCATGTTGTTATCTTATTCTGAGAAACCAATATCACACAATGTCCTAAGAAAGAAGCTATCCAATATGTATGTATGAGTTTTGAAGAAAAATCTAAAGTGTTATTCGGTGGCAGAAAAACAGTCAAAAAATTGGGCAAGATTAGGAGAGGTTTTGTACATTTTTCATGTTTTGGGACTTCTTTGCAAATATTTATATATATATATTCTTTGCAAAAAAAAATTCTTTGCTTACATACATACATACACACACACACACACACACAGAGAGAGAGAGAGAGAGAGAGAGAGAGAGAGAGAGAGAGAGAGAGAGAGAACTGTTTTTGCTTTTTAAAAATAGTACTTGATACAAAATACAATGTTTTTAATGAAAAATACAAGCTAATGCTGCTGCTACTGACAAAAATTACTGGCCTTTTCACTCTCATGCAGGAGAGAAAAATTTCCCAGTGATCTTTTCCCCGCAGAGTATCTCAATGTGTGAATATTTTCTTCTTTTTGTAAAGGATGAGAATACTTGGAAATATTTACTACATCCTAAGGACTTCCCAAAAGGAATATTTGAGTTAGTCTGTTGTGGCAAAATAAAAAATGAGCAGGTTAAATACAACTGCTAGTTCCAATTATAGTTGAGTGACTGAATCAATGTTGTTGTTGTTGTTGTCCCATCAAGTTGATTCCAGTTTATAGTGACCCTATGAATTAGTGATCTCCAAACAGTCCTACTATCCACAGCCCTGCTCAGCTTTTATAAGCTCAAGGCCATAGTTTCCTTTATTGGGTTAATCCATCTTTTATTCAATTTTCCTATTTTCCCGCTGCCTTCAACTTTTCCCAGTCTTATTGTCTTTCACAATGATTCTTGTCTTCTCCTGATGTACCCAAAGTACGATAGCCTAGGTTTAGTCATTTTTGCTTCTAGGGAGAGTTCCAAGTTGATTGCAAGTTGATTTGATCTAGCAGCCACTTTTTTCTTATTATTTGTTGGTAAATAAAATCCAGTGAGAATCACTGAATCAATGAGACTTGCACTCAGTGTTAACTTAACAAGTCAGGTTCATTCATGGCTCTGTTTTAGCAACTGAATTTTAGCCCAGACTCTTGTGGCACATTTAAGAATAACAGATTTATTGTAGCATGATCTTTATTTTTTCAAATGCATGGATCTTACTCAAGGAAAAATGTTGACCTACTTGTGATTAGGCACTACTAGATTATAACCATAGAGTCACTTTTAAAAAATGGACCCCTGAGTCTATTGTGTTGGATAAGTCACTGTGTCCCTAGTGAGAGGAGAAGGGACTCATATCTCCTATTCAGACACATACACATTGTAATATGGGATACACCTCCTCAACACTTTAAGCAGCAAGAAAGGTTCACAGGGGCAAGGTCCACAGTGACAAGTACTTTGTTGTGTGTGTTGTCAATGCTGTGTGGACACATGTTGGTAAGCTAGTAGAAGGTGGTACAGGCAGGTGGGAAGCAAGTAAGAGCCAATAAGAAGGGCAAAAGTGGATGGCAAAAGGAGATGGAAAAGTAAAAGGCAAGATGGCAGGCCAAAACCACATTTCCAAAGCCACAACATAAAACCACCATTTAAATGAAGAAGCAGAAGCAAAAGAAGAAGCAAAAGCAGAGGCAGAAAAAGAAGAGGAGGAGGAGGAGGAGGAAGAAGAAGAAGAAGAAGAAGAAGAAGAAGAAGAAGAAGAAGAAAATTGCCTGCTTGAAGAAATAGGATATTAATTTCCTGCAGTATGGATCATCCATGTCCTTGAAGCCTTCATACCCTATGAAGGATTATCTTTCCCTCTGTATTCTTCTGATCCCAATCCCCATACTTCAGTCTATGACCTGTCACTGCTTTTGTGGATTAGTTCCCTTTCCTTCAGGTGTCCTGGGCAATATAGTCTGTATGCATCCTCATGTTGCTGCTAGCAAGACGTCTGCTGTGAAACAATCCCACAATAGTGCTGAAATAATGGTGTATTATGGTAGGTCCAGACTATAGGTTATGAATACCTTGCCACTAGAAGAGGAAATTGCTTAAGTGGTGATTATATATGAACTGTCTCAACAAGAGTTTTTCCTGCCTCCTATAATTGGCAAGTTAGTCTACTTTGTTTTGCAATTGGTCTTCAGGCCATAAGCATATTTTTTCCTTTTTAAAGCTGATTTCTCATATGCAAAAGACTGCCTCTAACACTGGGATGATTTTTTTCTGTCATAATAGTTTATCTGTAATGCATAATTTGACCCTTAGTCCATGGGGCTTCATTTGCAAGGGAAGCATAAAATAGCATGGAACAGGGACATTTCAGCTGTTCTTACTCCAGCATGCCTAGCTCCTGCCATTTCCAAAAAATTCCCCAAGTCAAGACCAGGGATACGTAGCCCATACAAAGACACACCCAACCACTCTCACACAAGTGAAGGCTCACATGCAGAGAGCGTGTGGTACTGGGTGAACAATAGGATGCTCCTGATAGACCCTGGTGCCTGCTGTAGGCTCTGACTGGCATTTATGTGAGATACAAGTAGGTGAGAAGAAAGAGAAAGAAATGGGAAAAGGTCTACATATCTGGTCTCCTCTTCCCCCACCAAAGCTGAAGAATGAGAAACATGATATTTCTTTTGGCAGCTGCAGCTTAGTTCCTCCTACCTTGGTCAGCATAACAACAATAGCAAGAGAGCAGGAAGCACAGGCCAGGAATTTTCCATTCCTGGAACTTTTCTTATTTTTTTTTCCATTTTTAAAAAAAATGTTTTTCTTTGATACATATTTCTTCTCTATCAGGTAATTTTCGAACAGACACTTTCCATCCTGTCTACACATCATGTTTTGTCTATGGCATGTCTGTATTATTTAACACCCTTTTTACGGAGTGAAAACTCAGCTGAACCAGGGCTTTTGCCTTTGTGCAGGTTGAAACTTGAGAATGTTCAAATCCCTGCAGGGAGCAGAGCTAAAAGTTGGAGGCCATGCTAGTGGAAAGTCAGTCCTCTTAACAAAGAGGTGGTGTACTCATGTTTGGTGCAAAGGATAAAACGATTGTTTTTATTCTTTCCCTCCCCCTTGTTGCAGCCCCTGTTTTGTGTCACTTAGGTTTAATGCTTTGGTTCAGCTTTCCAACATATGGAAGGTTATTCTTTTCCACTCAACCCAACCATTCACCCAAACCCCATTATATAGCTTGATTTATGCATGTTTGGAACAGACAAGACTGAAAAACGAGTGGATGTCTGTTTAATATTTGGGGCTCTTAAGGAATGCTTTGGCCGTCATTGCCGGCCCTCCTGGAATGTGTGGCTGTGTCTCATGTGGGCAGCCTGAGTCAATACTTTCAACATTAAAACAAGTCATAATTAAAATATGCCTGATCTACAAAGCCTTTAATTACCATGCAGTGCCGGGTGCCTTTCCCTGGCAACATCACGCCTGTAGGAAAGACGAGGCTGCACCACTACAAAGGCAGTGCTAATGACGACGCACGCAAGATATAAAAAGAAAATAAGATCGTATTGGAAAAGGGAAAATTGGGGCAAAAAAAATATTGCACAGATGAACAATTATTTTGCAAGCTGGAGCTTCACAGCATGTGCACAACACACTTTGGAAAACAGATTATTTGGGTGATTAGCTGTCAGTCTGATTTTCTACAATCTTTTTCCTTGCTCTGTTCTTTCTTTTCCTTCTCGACGGTGAATTGGTTGGAACTTTTTCCTCATCTTTATGGTGCTTCCAGGAACATGTTTCCTTAAAACAACCTGATTTCCATTTCCTGTATGAAGCATTCAGGAAAGAAGACACAAAGCTGCCATATTATTAGATTCATTCATTCATTCATTCATTCATTCATTCATTCAATCAATCAATCAATCAATCAATCAATCAATCAATCAATCAATCAATCAACCAGTTTATTATGATCATATGACCTGTTCAGATACACACTAAATTACACATATTAGGTTTATTATTATTAGACTAGGAAGAGGATTCATGATTACATGTTATGCCCTTGGAGATACTGTATTTGACCAGATCCTCCTCTGCTCTTTTTACAAATGTTCTCCCAGATGAGTTGTCGTGAAACCAAGTGAAAGGCAGACATGAGATTGATGTTCAAACATGTGAAAATTCATCATGAAAAAAATGGAAGAGCATTGTCTCTTCCCTCAGATAATGGTAATAGAACCAAAAACAGTGAAGAAAAATTTTTTGGCTAAGTTTTAGGGGAAAACATCTGAACAGTGACTTTAGCGGTTGAACAGGGTATCTCAAAAGATGGTATGTTTGTTTCCCTTCATTGTTGGTATTATAGCACCAGCAGGAGGACCGTCTGTTAGAAATAGGACAGCCTTTCTCCGTAGAAGCCTCCCTCAGCTTTAAGATCTTTGGAGATTTTATTTCAGGCTTCCCATCCTCACAAGCACAACTGGTAAGGACGCGAGAGATGGCCTTTTGCGTGGCTGTTTCCAGGGTGTGGAACTCTGTTCCAGTGGAGGCCAGGGCTTCCCTTCTCCCTGTTGTTCCTCAGCAAGCAGGCAAGCAGCCTTCTCTTTAGGCAGGCTGCTGAGAAACAGACTTTAAAAAGAGGGATGCTGTACGTCCTTCTTTTTCTTTTTTTACAGTTGGCTTTTAATTGTTTTAACACTCTTCCCTTCACATGTGGTCTTAATATGATCCTTGCATACAAATATTATGTTTACTTGATAGTGGCCAAAATTCTGTTGCTTGGTGTAGTAAACTACACTAGAGTTGGCCCATTGAATCAATGGGTATTTGGTGAGTCAACTCCTCCATAAGTTCCATTGATTCAAATAGGCATACCCTAAATGCAACTTACTATGCTAAAGTAATTTGCAACTAAACTAGGCCTATTTGAATCAACGGAACCTATGGGGGGGGGGGTTACTCACCAAATCTCCATTGATTCAATGGACCAACTCTAATGCACTTTACTATACTAAGCAACAGAATTTTGGCCAATATGTTCATAGCCATACCCATGTGTGTCATAAGCTATTTTGGGTCCCAGTGTTTGGATAAAAGCTGGATTTTTAGTTAAATAAAATGCTAAATATAAACAAAATACTGTACATGCATCCTGCATTACAGAACCTTCATAGGCCAAGCGGTTGGCCTAGATGGGGGTGAGGTACCACTCAGTGAAATATACTCAGTGCTGACATAAAAAATGCTACAGTTTTGTGGTAGAATAAGCATATTCATGTTCCTAGAAGCAGTATTCTCCCTATAACAAAGTGTCAGATCCCCAAGTACCTTGTTTTAATAGAAATCGGAAGGATCTCCAGGATCTGGTTCTCCATCCAGAAGCACACCCAAATTTCACACCTGATCCTTCAGGGTGTGTGTGGCCCCATCAAGATCAGGTAACAGGCCCCCTAACCGATCAGGATGCCCTCCCAACAACAGGATCTCTGTCTTGTCAGGATTCAATTTCAGCCTATTTGCCCTCGTCCAGTCCATAACCGTGGTGAGGCAACGTTCTAGGGTCTGTGCAGCTTCCCCTGCTGAAGAGGAAAAGGAGAGATAGAGTTGTGTATCATCAGCATACTGATGACAGTGAACTCCGAATCTCCGAATGACCTCTCCCAGCGGCCTCATGTAGATGTTAAACAGCAAGGGGGAGATGATCGACCCCTGTGGAACACCACATTGTAGTGTCCATGGGGACGAAACAGCTTCCCCAAGCTGAACTCTCTGGCATCGGCCATTGAGGAAAGAATGGAGCCAGCATAGTGCTAGACCTCCGATCCCCAATCTCGATAACCGATCCAGAAGGATACTGTGGTCGACAGTATCAAAGGCGGCTGAGAGGTCTAGGAGGACCAACAGGGTCACACTACCCGGTCAGCCTCCCGTAATACGTCATCTAAAGGTAAAGGTAAAGGTTCCCCTTGACATTTGGTCCAGTCATGTCCGACTCTAGGGGGCGGTGCTCATCCCCGTTTCCAAGCCATAGAGCCAGCATATGTCGTAGACAGTTTCCGTGGTCACGTGGCCAGCGCGACTAGACATGGAACGCCGTTACCTTCCCACCGTGGTGGTACCTATTTATCTACTCGCATTTACATGCTTTCGAACTGCTAGGTTGGCAGGAGCTGGGACAAGCGACGGGAGCTCACTCCGTTGCGTGGATTCGATCTTACGACTGCTGGTCTTCTGACCTTGCAGCACAGAAGCTTCTGCAGTTTAACCCACAGCGCCACCATGTCCCACAATAGGTCATCTAGCAGGTTTCTTTTCTGGAAGTCAGTCAGAAATAGGACTGAAATCAATATAAGTAATCTGCATTACTCAAGACCACTGGAAGCTATAATATGTTTTGGTGTTATGCTCAAAGTTGCCATACATGAAAGTGGACAATAATGATCCAGCACCAGCAGAACCAAGTTTGGCTTTGTTTTGTAGCCGTCTAGTCACTGCCTTTGCAATGGCAGTAGAGATTATGCTGTTCCCGATAGATATAGGAACAACATTTGAGGGCCACATGTTAAACCTAACCTGGCAGCTTTCATAGCTAGGAAAGCAATGGATTCAAAGAGGAAGTGATGGGTCTAAACCAGCGTCTCTTAATCTTGGGTCCCCACATGTTCTTGAACTAAAACTCCCAGATGCTTTCACCACTAGCTGTAGTGGCCAGGATTTCTGGGAGTTGTCATCCAAGAACATCTGGGGACCCAAGTTTAGGAAGCACTAGTCTAAACCCTCTAAGGATCTTATCCATATCCACAGGTTATCCTAATGGAAATTTCACAGGATGGTGTCCCTTCTATCTCCATCTCTGGTTCTTTAAAAACTATGGCATTCAAATTAAGCAAGCAATTAAAACAATTTAAAATATGTGTATGTTGTGGTTCTCCATTAGCAATACCTCTGAACATTTAAGGAAAAATCATCATGATTGTGGTGAAGCAGGGAGATATCATCTGCTACATGGGGGGGGGGGAGAAATGATTGCACTGAGCTTTTGTGCAATGTCATTTTTCTTCTTAGAGCCTTTTCTTTTGCACATGAATGTCAGAATGCATGTGCAAAATATCAGAAAGAATTATGGGGAAAAGATCTGGAAGTATTGCATCTAATTGGGACGTAGCATCCATACGTAAGTATCTGATATAAGCATCCATGTACTTTTAATAAAGTATTTTTTATGTTAGTCTGAACACTCCACTTTGATTAGGTTATGAAGTCTGTCTAATGGTACAACAGATCCTTCTGATCTGGATGAAGTGAAGCATTTTAAACAAAATAATATATTACCCTTGGAGAAGCATTTGTGTGCTTGATCTTGAACACAGAAACATAAGACTGACATCTAATAAGCAAACAAGAATGAATACTAATGGAAGATATTTTAAGAATTCTAGGCAAGTTTCCTCATTGTTCACTCAGATATTTATGATGTCTTTTAACAATGAAGTTATGTTAGCTGTCCTTTCTACCCTAGAAACCCACAGTAACGAAAGATCACCTTGATCTAATTTTAGCAGAGATTACTTGGAGTCTAATCCTAAAATCCAGTGAGTTCACAAGTAAAGAGTTTGTAGAATTTATAGAATTTACTGCTGTCATGGCATAGAATATGCCATTGTCGCATATGAGACTGGATGTTAACTATGGTCTGCCATTTTGGATGAATCAATGCTGCTATGCAAGATTCAGGTTCTGTGAAGAGATACTAGCTATGCATGAAGCTGAAATCCCAGACATGGGAAAAATCTGGGGCCAGGAAGCATGTTGTGCCACCAGGAATCAGCTACGCCTTCACAAAGGCCCCTTGCTCGTAGTTGTCTATAAATCTGCTAGGGAGGGATCGTTATCAGAGCTGTGCATCTGGTCTGGGCAAACTCAGATGATGAACAGAAGTGCCCACCTTGGAAACATTGGAGTCTTCTCTGACCTAAAGCAGATCTTTTCTGAAGCAATCTGAGATGAATTGGATTCCTCCCAAACACTTGCATGTAGCAAAGGGGGATATTGTTATGGATATGTCCTCTCTCTCTCTCTCTCTCTCTCTCTCTCTGTGTGTGTGTGTGTGTGTGTGTGTGTGTGTGTGTGTGTGTGTAAAACCATGCAAAGTAATGTTTAGATAGGCAAATACAGCTATCCTTTCATTTAACTGATATATTAATTTCACTCACATCAGTCGCTAATCTTTTATATTTTTCCTCCCCAGAATTTCTTTTTGCCAAGACTATTGTTGAACCACATTGCATCAGAATTAGGGGAGGAAGTCCCAAGGCTGGTGGTGTGAAACCAGAATGCCCTCCGACATTGGCTAGTAGTGTCCAACACTGCATCACCAACAGCTCTTTAAAAAACCTCTCTCTGGTAGGAGCTGGACTGAGGGCTTGATCACATGAGGCAAATGTGTCAAGATTTGTTCCTTTAAGTGAACAAGGGATTATATTTAATATTGTAGTGAGAATGCAAAGTCATGCCTGTAAATGTCAAGTCAATGAATCACTGATGGCATGCAGCTGGAACAAGCTTAGGTAATGCTTGTTAACCATGTTCAGCTGCTATGTCTGCAGTGATAGGCTGCTCTCACTATTTAAGCAAGAGAGTGAGAACAGCACTTTGCCACTCAGTTTTGAGTCTGGTGGTCATTACTTTACTTCTGTAAATGTTACGTTGCTCTGAGAGATCTATGCACAAGCCTATGTATATAATGCCATGTATATATGTCTGACCAATGCTAATATATCAAGTCTAATATATTATGCTATAAGTCTTATCAGAACTCTCTCTGTGTTTTTCCTTATACGTCTGCGTCTTTGCTCTGCTTATAAAGGGGAGGATTTGAAGCTACCAGATAAGAGACTCTATGTAACTTATTATCTTGGGCTCCAAGGTTTGTTTTCCCTAACAGAGTGCTCTTGGAAGTTTCATTATCCAAATCTGACTCCAAGCTTCTGGAGAGGCAAACGCCACATCCGCCTTTGGAGTTGGACCCAAGCCAACAAAATGTTCCCTAGTTATATCTTTATTAAATCATTGTAGACGTTTTGGGTCAAGTAGTGCACAGCCATTATCAAATCATTTACAATGCCAGCAGTGTAACTGCAATTTATTTCCCGCTCACTGAGAGGCTTTTATTATTTTATTCTGTTGGCATTTTGATATATTCCTTAGCGGTATGACTTGTGTGCCCAACCCTTTTGATTCTTTTCCAAAGCCAAGTCACCAGGGAAGGCAGCCACCATTACTGCTGCACGGCTGCCATGTTTTAATATTTTTTAAATTATTTCACGGCCGGTATGTGAAATAGGCAAACTTACATCAATAGCTAGGTATGTCGGGGCATTGGTAGACGTTGCATCACTCCACTTACCGTCTGGCAAGTGACACAGCTCTGGTTGGGGGTGTCAGGTCCACTGAGTGCAATGCAGTTCTTCCAGAGGCACCAGTGCAACAGAGGAAATTTTACTGAACAGAAAACCCTACCTGACATATCAAGGTATCATTAATTTTATATATACACCATGTGAACATGATTCAGTGCAACAGAGGTATGGGAAGTATCATTAGAACAGGGGAACATTTCCCTGGTGTAACCGCAGCCTTTGTTTCAGAGCAACTACAAATAAACTGGCTTTTAGAGTTGTATTGGACATAGGATAGTTCCCTTAACAGGTAAAATACTGTGTCTCTATTCTAACAGGAGCTTCCTCAATCCACATTTTGCAAATTAGCTTACTTTTGAGTTTTAATGGGATTCCAAGAGATAACATGGATTTTTCTTTGTGTTTCTGTGAAGAATTGGGAGGCCTGAAGGGAAAATATGGTAAGGAAAAGCAGAAAATATCCATATTCTATAACATGTAATCTGACTGTTAGGAATCAAGAAACTAAGTTATGAAAAACAATAATCCAATATGAGAGTTGCACTACTAATATTTTATAATATTAGCAATGCACAATATAATCTCATGAAGCTAACATATAAAGTCACATGCATACACTATATTATGAGTCCATGGCCTCCTCTGTCCAATTGGCTGTCAGCAAGCTAGGATGTATCGGTCAGTGAGTTAACTATGGTTGGGAGTGTGATTCCCGTTGTACATCCCAGGAGAAGAGCCAGTTTATGTAGCCTTCAGGAAGCTGCACATCCCCCGAGAGGCCTCAGAGGAAAGTAAACACTTCTGAGGAAGCTAGACTTGGCAAACCCTGGAAAGGGCCACCATAACTCAGAATTGACTTGACAGCATGTAATCATTTAGCTGGCTGGATAGCTTTTTTGAGTTAGGTTTTTGGCTGTGGAGTCAGACATTGGGAATTTGATTCCCCACTGTGCGTCCTAGGAGAAGAGCCAGCCTCCATCGCCTTGGGCAAGTTGCACAACTCCAGGGTGGCCCCCGAACAAGGGAATGGTAAACCACTTCTGAGTTGCAGAAAGTCAGGGAAAGGGCTGACATAAATCAGAACTGACTTGGCAGAACATTGTTATTGTTCTCCTTGCATTGCTCACTTCTTTGGGATACCCAAAAGAACAGAGTTTCCAATGGTCTTCCCTAAGAGCACACAAGAATATTATTAGAAAATGCATTTTTAATTTGTCCAAAGTGGCCATTTAAGACTGCACCGTCTGACTGAGTTGGGAAAATTAAATTACACAATCAAGGCAGATTATCCATTTCATTAAGCCTGTGTACTACAAAAGCCCTGTTTCCTCTGGCCAGTTATGTCAGCCTGGTGTTAGTGATACACAGTAAATAACACACACACTGCAAATGAGTTTCAGTTTCCGTTCCATAGCTGCCATATGGACACAGCAGGCCTTGTCTTTCAGTGAGGGTGATTACCCGTCCCAGAATGCATAAATTATTCACCTTTTGGCCTCATAACACCCAAGCCATGCTTTACTAATCCCCAGTACTGCCGTGCCTGTTGTGTTTCAGTCCCTTAAATAAAAAACACATTTTCCATTTAGGCTAATCTCCATTAAAGATCATTGGAATTGTACAAGCCCTTATGCTAAGTCTAATAAAAAGGAACATGTTTAGAAGTATATTAGTCTTGTAACTTTGGCACTTTCCTATAATTCCGGGCAAACCACCACTGGTAGTTGTGATTAGCTTTCCCAGCCCCCTCTGCCAGAGCTTTCTTTTGATTAAAATGAAGACAAGCTCATTCTCCTCAAGTGTAAAAGTAAAACGGATGTGTTTTGAGTTAGCTAATTATTTTACATAGTATCCTTAAACTGCGGTGGGGTGGGGTTTGCATAAAACTAAAGATTATGGTATCTGGTGTATAATATAATATCTTTGGAAGAGAGATTTTCTTTGTTTCCAACTCATGCACAGCTGATTCTGGAGTTTTCTTCCCCAGTGCTCTTGCTTTGCTCCATAGGGTTTGGTTTGGTTTTGTCTTTGCTTTCATTTTCATTTCTTCCCTGAAGCTAACTGTTCTTTACATCCCTTCTGTGCTGTTCAAGAAAAAAAAAAGTACCTTCATTCTGAAAAAAATAAAGGTAATGTCATGCCCTGCCATTCTCTTTAACTCTCATGCTTTTATGTTGGTTCTATCAATAGGTAATAATCAGTGTGATCCTCTACATATTCACTTGAAAACAAGGTCCATGGTGTTGCATGAAGCTTACGTCCAGGTATGGATTGCAGTAAAATCTTACATGTGTCTGCTTAGAAATAAGATGAATTAGGTTGAAATAGGCTGACTCCCTAAAAACGTATAGGATATGTATCCTTGCAGCACAATCCTGCCCTTTACACTTCTCCTTAAAGGTCCTATTGAATACTCACAGCTGCACAACTGGATATAGGATTACCTCCTTCTTTAAAGAAAAAACTGTGAAAAAAAACTCTCCACTGATCATACACTACTTTCCATACACACTTTATTTGAGAAAAACGATACTTCTGGTGAATACTTGATGGCAAGTTTAGAGAAATTAAAAGTATCTGCATCTGTGGCATCTTAGTTGTTCCTATTAAAATTAGTGTCAAATTGTGGGAGGTTTTCCTCTTAATTCAATAAAAAAAATTTTGATGGAGTAACTTGGACTTCAGTCTTGAAAAGTTCAGATTTATGTATCAGTAAGGACTAAGCAATAGTATTTGTCAGTTTTATTAACACTTTGTAAAATTGTCATGTTAATGAAACTTACACATTTGGAGATATAGCTGCTGATATATTGGAAAATTCTAGAATTTTATGTGCAATCATTTCATTTCTCCTGTATCTGGCAACGGTGAACCTGGCAATGGTGAACCTCTCCTTGAGTATCCCATGTATGTCCAAAACCCTATTAGGGTTGTCGTAAGTTGGATGTGGTTTGAAAGCACATAACAACAACAAAAGCAATATTACCAACTGTGGACAACACTTTGTTTCTTTGTTTTACTCATGGATCAGTGTGATCATCCAGCAGCAATGTTTGTCTTTAAATGGAAATGTATTGTATTACAAACTCTAGAACGTAATGTTTAAATGAACAAAATTAACAAGAACTCTGTCATGTGCTAATTATTCATGATTAACGACAGCACAAGGCATAAGACAGAAGTTCCTGTATTACCAGTTACTAAATAAACAATCCCTTGACCATATCTGGGTTCTGGTGAACTTCAGTGATCTCATATGCATTTAACCAATGGAAATGCCTGCTTGTTAATATCACATCTCCTTCAGGCAAAATGCCTTTGTTCATGTCATTTGTATTAAACTAGGGCTCAGTTTAGTTGTTCCAAAACAACCATTGAACAAATGTTACAGTCTGTCTTAGCAACAAGACTGGAGGCAGTAAATGCCAGCCATTTTCAGGAACACGTTTCACAGCCATCTGTGGAGGATTCTTTACCTCTGGCCATCCTGCACTGAAAAAAGAATTAGATCCAATGAGCCTGCAAGACTCCCTCTAACTCTACAATTCAGTGATTAAACCCTAACATTAACAGCCGATACCACCACAAACAAAGGAACAACTCAGACATCCTTGCATGATGCATGTGATTAGAAAAATTGACTTTGTTTGTGTTCTTGAAGGCTTTCATGGCCGGGATCCGATCGTTGTTGTGGGTTTTTCGGGCTGTTTGGCCGGGTTCCGGAGGTTTTTCTTCCTAATGTTTCGCCAGTCTCTGTGGCCAGCATCTTCAGAGGACAGGAGTTAGAACTCTGTCTGTGTTCTAGTGTAGTGTGGGATAGTTGAGTATTTGTATCTGTGGGATCAGGTTTTTTTCAGGAGATGGGGTGTTTGTGTGATCAGGGTGTGTGTGTTTTTTGTTATGGGTGTTTTGTTGTGATAAGGGGGGGAGATGATCTGTCACTGTGATTGATGGGTGTCATTAGCTAGTCTTTTGTGTGCAGTGATCACGTCCTTGTGACTGGGAAGAGTTTATTGACCTTTTTGCAGGCTGTATTTCTCAGTGCTGGGAGCCAGGCTTTGTTGATTTTTAGACTGGGTTGATTTTTAGATTTTTAGAAAGTCTAAAACACCCATAACAACAACAACAACAACAAAAACCCCGATCACAGAAAACACCCAATCTCCTGAAAAAAACCTGATCCCACAGCTACAAATACTCAACAATCCCACACACTACACTAGAACACAGACAGAGCTCTAGCTCCTGTCCTCTGAAGATGCTAGCCACAGAGACTGGCGAAACATTAGGAAGAAAAACCTCCAGAACACGGCCAAACAACCCAAAAAAACCCACAACAGCCATTGACTTCGTTTGTTTATTATGCACCATACCCACCATCAGCAGCACCACAAAAAAGAAAAAAGAAAAAAAGCTTTGCTTATCCTGTGAACAACTATTTGTGAACTGCTGCTTCTGATTTTTCAATTTCCTTGCTGGATATTATGTTACTTCCACCTAGCAGCAGGTATCACTGGATGTCTGGAAGATTAATTAAAGTATCAATCCAAGGGAAGATGTTTCTCGAAGCTCTTTCATAACTACCATTCCAGGAAATCCACATCCAGTTGCCATATATTCCAATATGGCTGTCAGTTTAGTCTTCTCTGTTAGCTTCTGGATTCCTTTTGTTCATTCTGCCCACTTCCTTTTCCATCCCTTCCCTTCCCAGTCTGCTACTTTGATCTCTAGCTTTGACTTGCTAGTGGTTTTGTACTTCTGTCCTGTTCTATACAATAATATAACTATGTGCCATCAAGTCAATCCGGACCTATGGCAACTGTTTCCAAGCTTTTCTAGGCATAAAATACTCAGACGTGGTTTACCTTTCCCTTCTTCTGGGACCATGTGGTTTGCTGATGGCTCGTCTCCTGGCAGTCACAGTGGGGAATTGAACATAGTTGGTCGCAGTTCCCCCTGCAGTGGATTGTGGCTTACCGGCATTTGTGTTCACAGAGCATAAGAAAAGCCATAGCTTCTCTAAGGGAGGGGGACCCTTATAAATAATTACATACAAATCTACTTCCTCAATGCAACTTTGTTCCTAGAAGTTTTGTTCTGGTCAATTTTTAAAGCTAATTAATGAAGTAATTAAAGGCTTACAGCTGGGAGCTTCTGACACAGAACTCTTCAGAAAAAGATTTCATTTCCACAGGCCGTATAAGTCTATTAAATCCCAAACAAAAAAAACCAGTGCAAAATAAAATTACTCTTCTAGGAAGATCAAAGACGCATGGGAAGTAGAAGAAGTGGCATGGTTCTCAGCAAATTCAGCTATGTGTCTAATCACACACACACACAAGGAACAGCATTCAAGCAGCTACATTTGCCTTGGTCTGATGAAGCACATAGTTACATTTTAAAAGTGACAAGAAGTTGCTCAATGGGAAACCTCCACAGCTGTTCATCATTCACAGATCTTTCCTGGGTTTTTTGTTTCCTACACCTTTCTTCAATTTCCTTCCCTTTGAGTTCTGGAAGGGATTCCTTCCCCCCCCCCCCATAAAAGAGCACGAGCTGGTACATATCGCTTCCAAATGGTTGGGCACAGGGTGGAGAATGGAGAGGGAAGGGAGAAGGAAAGAAGAGAAGAGAAGTTTTAGTGTGAAAATTCAACTTGGATTAGGTTCAAGGAAAAAACAGAACAGATATGGAAGCTTTATACTCATCACTTTATACTCTGTGAACATCTTTAGACAAGTAGTAGTGATTCAGATGACTGTATCATAGTCAATGGAGAGATGTTAAGCAACATCCAATAAGCAGATGATGGCACTACTAGCAGGCAATTTAGTAAAAGTTAGTCATTAAGGTCAATGAGGTAATGCAATCTAAAAACAAATATGAAGAAAACTGAATTCGCAGTAATCAACAAGAAGCAAGCAGCCCAGATAACACACTATTGTAGCTGTATTAACAAATTATTATAAGCGGAACCCAGGAGACACGATGTTAAACAAGCACGGATAGACTTTATAAATAATAATAATAATAATAATAAAACTTTGAATCAAAAAAAAGAAGCAAGCAGCCCAGATAACACACTTAAACACACAAAATGTGGAGCTTGCTGGCAAATATATGTACCTTGGAATTTAGTCAAATGAAGAATAAGACCATAGCCATTTATTTATTTATTTATTTATTTATTTATTTATTTAATTTCTATACCACCCATCAGGCGACCCAGGCCACTCTGGGTGGTTTACAAAATACCATAAAACAAAATATAAAGACAAGACAATACAAAGCAGACAATAAAATAAAATAATCTATACAAAATCAACAGATAAAAACAATATCAATACAACATTAAATTAAAATAAAGAAAGAATGGCTTTTAAAATTAAAATTGAGATAGCCTGGAGCAGCTTCCTTAAGATGAAGAATGTAATAGGCAACAAAATTATACACTTTGAGAATGCACATGTATAGTGCTATGTATTTTAGGTTCTACTGTATAGCAGAGGTAACTATTTAAAAACATAGTAGTATTTGCAATGAGGATTTATCACAGAATGCTAAGAATTTTGAGACAGGGACCAAAAAAATGTACTAAAGAGGGAGGGAGGGAGGGAGGGAGGGAGGGAGGAAGGAAGGAAGGAAGGAAGGAAGGAAGGAAGGAAGGAAGGAAGGAAGGAAGGAAGACATGTAAAACACAGAAACCTAGACTACTTCAGTCACATAACAAGAAATGGAAAGCACAGATTGTTACAGCTATTCAGTTAAGTACAATAAATGAGGGGAAAAACCTGCAGGAAAGAGAAAAATCTGTTGTCTGAAGAACTTGGAAGTCTGGTTTGAATGCAACAGAATTGTTTAGGGATGCCATGTGCAAAGTCAAATTATCCATGATAATATCCAGCATCTGGTAGGAGTGGAAAATGAAGAAGATAAAGGATATGGATCCAGTCATGAAGTGATAGTCTTCACTGTGGATAAATCCTTGGTTTTCTCATCTATGCAATTCTGGGTTGTTGTTTTTCCTCAAAAGAGAATTCCCCTTACAAGAAGCCAAGAGATTTCATGGTATCATCTTGATGTGTTTTTTTGGTGCAAAACTACAATAGTTGTGCAGTTATAGTTAGTACAGCTTAGCAAATATATTTCATGATGTAAACTAAGATGAGGAAAACTAAATCCACTTTTAGTAAATCCAAACTATATTCTCTTCACAGAAATTCAAGATGGTGCAGATCCCAATATAAATTTTCCAAAACAAAGTATTAATTTTATTGAAGTACCTGCTGGGTATATGAAAGGAAATTGCTCAAAGAGTATATATAATTCAAGGTATAATACTCATGTTAAGTGCATTTATCTTGCACTAAGGGACAAATTTAAAGATGCCCAAGGATATCTCCAAAGTCAATTTAGTTTGATTTAATGTCAAATTTCCTTGGGAATCTATATTTCAAGATAGGCAATAATAACTAGGAATCACTGGAATTGCCAATTAGAAAAAACACTCCGAGATAGATTGTTTCCTATCGGCAACTACTCAGATTTTCTTTTGTTAATTGAATAACCAATCACATCTCCAAACATATTAATTACTTTCATTCATTCTGGAATGGAAAATATAGGTTCAGAGATAAACAACAAAAGATCATCTGCATAAAGAATAATTTTAGATTTATGAGAATTGTAAACAAAGCCGTGGATATTACGATTTTGTCTAATGACAAAAGCAAGTGGTTCCAAACACAAATCGAATAATATAAGAGGTAAAAGAGGGCTGTTAACATGCACTGGATTATGGAGAAAGCCAGAGAGTTCCAGAAAAACATCTACTTCTGCTTCATTGACTACGCAAAAGCCTTTGACTGTGTGGACCACAGCAAACTATGGCAAGTTCTTAAAGAAATGGGAGTGCCTGATCACCTTATCTATCTCCTGAGAAATCTATATGTGGGACAGGAAGCAACAGTTAGAACTGGATATGGAACAACTGATTGGTTCAAAATTGGGAAAGGAGTACGACAAGGCTGTATATTGTCTCCCTGCTTATTTAACTTATATGCAGAATACATCATGCGAAAGGCTGGACTGGAGGAATTCCAAGCCAGAATTAAGATTGCCGGAAGAAATATCAATAACCTCAGATATGCAGACGATACCACTCTGATGGCAGAAAGTGAGGAGGAATGAAAGAACCTCTTAATGAGGGTGAAGAGGAGAGCGCCAAAAATGGTCTGAAGCTCAACATCAAAAACACGAAGATCATGGCCACTGGTCCCATCATCTCCTGGCAAATAGAAGGGGAAGATATGGAGGTAGTGACAGATTTTACTTTCCTGGGCTCCATGATCACTGCAGATGGTGACAGCAGCCACGAAATTAAAAGACGCCTGCTTCTTGGGAGGAAAGCGATGACAAACCTAGACAGCATCTTAAAAAGCAGAGACATCACCTTGCCAACAAAAGTCCGCATAGTCAAAGCTATGGTTTTTCCAGTAGCGATGTATGGAAGTGAGAGCTGGACCATAAAGAAGGCTGACCGCTGAAGAATTGATGCTTTTGAATTGTGGTGCTGGAGGAGACTCTTGAGAGTCCCCTGGACTGCAAGGAGATCAAACCTATCCGTTCTAAAGGAAATCAACCCTGAGTGCTCACTGGAAGGACAGATCCTGAAGCTGAGGCTCCAATACTTCGGCCATCTCACGAGAAGAGAAGTCTCCCTGGAGAAGTCCCTGATGTTGGGAAAGTGTGAGGGCAAGAGGAGAAAGGGACGACAGAGGACGAGATGGTTGGACAGTGTCACTGAAGCTACCAACATGAATTTGACCAAACTCCGGGAGGCAGTGGAAGACAGGAGGGCCTGGCGTGCTCTGGTCCATGGGGTCATGAAGAGTCGGACACGACTTAACAACTAAACAACAACAAAAAAGAGGGCAGCCTTGTCTGCTACCCCTTCCAGAGGAAATGGTGCAGAGAACATACAGTTAGTTAATACTCTAGATCTTGAAAATGAATAAAAGATTCAAATCCATTTCAGAAATTCAGAGGAAGACCAAATGTGATAAGTAGAGGAAAAATAAACTGTGGATATATTTTATCAAAGTTTTTTATGAAATAATAGCAGCTTGTTCAGATCTCTGATCATACAAAGCAATTAAATCCACTACTAGTATCCAGTTACTTCAGTAGCCTGCCAAACTTGTATGAACCCAACTTGGTCTGAATGTGCCAAGGTTGTAATTCCTTTTGAAATGTATTGACTAGTGCAGCAATTAATATTATAGCATCAACATTCATTAATGAAATAGTCAAGTTTGCACACTGAGTGTAGTCTTTGCCAGACTTGGGAAACACCATGATATAGATATTGAACAATGAGGATAAGTCCTCATTTTCATACATCTCAGCTTAGTGCAATCTAGGAATTAAAGGTCTGAAAAAGTTTTATACTGCTCAATAGGAAACTGGTCCTGGAGGTTTACCAGTATTCATAGTCATAATTACAGTCTTGATTTCATCTAAAGACAAAGGCAAAGCAAGAAATTGTTGTTGTAGCAAATTTAGGCAGGGTAGATCAAGATGAGAGGAAAAAGTTTATATTCAATTCTTCAAAAAAAGCCCTCCAGTTTATTTACCAGTTTAGGAATGTGGGATATTGTGCTTCCCTAGCCCTGATTCAAAAAGCCAGGAAGTGGCCCAATGTTGCTGCACAATACCATGCCCACGTTGTCAGCAGCAAAAAGGATGCCAAACTTTACCTAGCAAAGGGCAGCCTGAATGTTGACAACACCAATGGCAGCAGTCAAGATGGTATATACAGGATACCCTCTTCTGCTCACTACACTTCAAACCTGTTGAAAAACAGCCCTGACAACTGCTTTGTTTTTTGGTGAGTAGTGGTTAACTTATTAAAAAAGGAGTCAGCTTCTAGGATTTTCCCTTGTGTGGTGTCATTTTGTGAATGATAGTGATGCTGGGGGACTCCTGTTCAACACCATGGCCTGTGAAGTGTCTCAGGGTTCCATGATTCTCCATACTATTTCACATATACATGAAAAACCTGAAAGAGGCTGTCCAAAATTTTGTGGTCTGGTACCACCAGTGTGTTGATAACACCTAACTCCATCTGCTTTTAAATGTCTTCCAGGATGCTCTTCTCTCAGTCTCTCGGGCCCCAGTATGTAGTCACCCTGCTCCCCCTCCTGGAAAGCCACACTGCCACCACAGCACTACTGCCGTTGTGGTTTGGCTTTCTGGTTGGTTTGTGGTGCTTTGTGTTTTGTGCCCAAACATGAACCATGTACCACAATTTTCCATATTCGTGCCCATATCTAGTCGTGATGTGTTACTTGTGCTGTGGACAAGAAGCTACTGTTAGGACAAAATATGGAAAGATAGAATGGTTACCTATAGGGAAAGGTGTGAGACAAAGGTGCATTTTATCCCTTTATCTGTTCAATCTATACACAGAACATATCATACAGAAAGCCAGGCTAAATTCAGAGGAAGATAGAGGGAATATTTGGGGGGGGGGCATCAATAATTTGAGATATGCAGATAACACCATCTTACCAGAGACAAAAATAATGAAACTGAGGCTCTCATATTTTCAGCACATCATGAGAAGACAAGATTCTCTGGAAAAGCCAATAATGCTGGGAAAGGTTGAAGGCGGCAGCAAAAGAGGAAGACCAAATACAAAATGGATTGACTCTTCAAAGGAAGCCATGGGCTTGCATTTGCAGAAGCTGAGCAGGGCTATTGAGGACAGGACATTTTGCAGATCACTCATTCATAGGATGGCCATAAGTTGGAGGTGACTTGATAGGATGTAACAACAACATGGCTAATCACAGACTTTTCCATAAGACTTAGAGCATGGTAGAGATGGAGTCTGGGAGCCCCATCACCACACATCATACACAAAGCCCCCAGGGATGCACACACCCTTGTACACAAGCACAGACACACATCATTTCTCCTTGCTGCAAACACATGATCATTCCAGACACCATCCACATGACACCTAAACATGTTTTCCTGTCCTTCTTCCTTACCACTACTCATGCAGCACACCAACCCCTTCCCAAACCAGTAGCTTGCTCTCAGCTGCCTTTCAACACAGAATTATATGCTTCCACTTCTCTTCCTGGTGCCTTCTCTTCTTTACCCACTACCCTTGACCTTCCTAGCATCCCTGCTGCTCTTTTCCTCTCTTCCTAACTCTTAATAAGTAGACATTTCACAGGTATTTGACTGTTATCTCTTGTTTCTTCTTCCTTAGGAATTGTGTGGAGGTGTTGAACACTGATCTGCATTTATCCTTTATTCCTCCACTACAGGTCGTTACACAGATGTCGGAAACAATATGTTTGGGATGGACTTATCCCTCATGCTTCAGTGACTGTGGGTTTTGGTGAACTTCCTGCAGTGTTTAAACTGTATTTAAATACATTTATGAGATGTTTTGAGCCCATGTTTTTAGAATCTGCTGCAGTTTACAATTGTTTCAAAATTGTTTGATATTTTTACAATGTATTTTATACTCTGATACAAGTCTATAGTGATGATTACGTGCTGCAGTGCAGCCAAAAGAATTTAAGTGAGCACCTGAATACTTTCACAGAATCCTCCATCTGTTAATAGTCACCAAAACACACCTTCATGTTGATAAAATATTTCCCCCTCTAGAATCCCCCTTGAATTCAGTTTGGTGTGTTTGAGGTAAACCAGACGTACATGGAACTGTGATGTTCTTAAGAATTAAGAGCTGAAATCTTTCCCTAACCTCTCCCCCCAAAATCAGAAATGAGGCTGCATCTGTTAAGTTGCCTAATACCATTTTTTGTAAAAGATGTTAAAGGCAGAGCATGATGTGAGATGGTGGGCTTCACTTCTCAGTGTGAACTTACTGACTTCACAATTTCCAAGTTTTTGATAATTACATTTCTCTGAACTTTGTAGTGCAATTGTCCGGTCAAATAATATGTGCAGAAATGCATATTTGAGAGAGAGAAAGTGTACTCACAAATGCATATAATGTGAAAACAGCAAACAGGAACAAAGTTTGTAACATGTTTTGGTTTTTTGTTTGTTTGTTCATTCGTATGCTTTTTGGACTGGCTGAGAAATTCTAACAGCTTTAATCCAATTAAGTAATTTTCTTAAATCCTCTACAAATGGTTGCGGGAAAACCTTTTAGGCGGTTATCCTTGCAAAAATATGTGTGTAAAAAAAAAGCACTTATATTAAAAGAAGTGTCCATAGAAATGCATATTCATTTTCATTTTTTTTAAAATCACAAACTGATGAGCAAATAGTGCACCACACAAAAATGAAGAGTGGAGATATTAAGACAAATGGAAAGACAGTAGGTTGAAACAGCTCTGTGGAGCCCTCTCTCCGTTTTTGGTGTCTGGAAACCACCAATGAATTAAGTGAAGAAATTGCTTGAAGGCACTTGAGTAGCAGCACATTATTTGTCAAGTGCCTCTTCATCTCATATCTCTATGATTAGGAATGAATTCAGATTGGATGTACAGCTATTTCCCTTTATTTCCAAACCTGGCTGCAAAAAAGCATCACAGTCACAGCTGATGTATGTTGTCATAGCCACCCAGTAATAGACAGGGGTTTTCAATAGGATCTTTAAAATAAAAGCTTATACCATACACAATTTTGCTTGCTTGTCAATTACAAGGGGGAGGGGGGAAATCCCACTTTTAAAAATCCCACAGACTTTCATTTCACTAATTATGCATGTGGCTCCTGTAATATACATCAGCACGCAGTAAATCCATGTCTCACTGGCTTTTCCCCAGATTTCTCCATCTTGCGGAACACTAAGACTTAGGCTGCTGTGCACGTTCAAACATGTTTCCCTTCATTATACAGAACACCAAGAGCTAGGCTGCAATGTTCTATCTCTAGCTCTATGAGTGTAGTCTAAGTCTTAGTGTTCTGCATGATGAAGGCAAATGTGTATGTGTGCATGCATGCCTTTCCCTTATTCCTTATGCTTAGATCACTGTCTTTGTCAGAAATTACTCCATAATGTCCCACAACTAACAGAAAGAACTTCTCCATTCCGCTTCCTGCAGAACAGCTGGGAGCTGCAGCCTCACAGCAGCTGGGAGCTGTGGCTCAGCCCATTCAGTCATCCCATGCTTATCTGAAGCATGTGACTCCTGTGGTGTTAGAATGCTCACTATTAACAGTCCAGTCCTAACTGAGCCTGAGACATGGTGCTATGGGGAAGGTTGGGAAGAGGCAGGAGCTTCTCCTGCCCGCAGAAATTCCCTTATGCAGGAAGAAATGTCCCTATGCCAACAACAACAAAAACCCTTCTGCAGTCTGATCTTAGCCACCTGCTGGCAGAGGGATGTGCCAGCAGAAGAGCAAAAAATGGGCAAAGAGTGGAGCAAGGAAGGAGTCAAGTTATGGTAGATCCAAAACACCTTCAGCCCAACAACACAGCCATTATGCTGGTACAAAGTTGCTATGTTATATTATTTTATGATTTGATGTTCTGTTATTTTCATATGCTATTTTGGGCTGAAATCTTTGTTACGTGTTTTTTGATTAGCTGTTAAGAGTAGTGGTTCACTACTAGATGGGTGGGATATAAGTACAATCCATCCATCCATCCATCCATCCCAAAGTTAGGTCAAGATGTGGACAGTCCTAAGAAATTCCTGACGTTCCTCAGCTAGGATGGGTTTCCAACTGGCCTAGTGTCACTCAGCTAGCCATCAGCCATCTTGGTTACCGAGCTTTGCATTCCAAGACATTCTGTTTTGAAATTGGATCTGAAAGGGCTCCCCTCTAAGAGCATCATATAATATTTTGCAAAGGTTTCAGCCTTCGGAATGAACATAGAGAGCAAAATCTTTGAAGGAAGTAAGCAAGCATCAGCTTCAGAGCAAGACCCCATTTACTTGCTCCCCTGTGAGGCATGCTATGCCCCACTCATAATGTCAGGACACCCAGTGACCATGTTCCCTGATTTCTGGGCCTTTTGCTGAACGTATGAAAGATAGAATTAACTTTGTAAGCTTTTCTCTGCAAGGCTAGAATGGAAAGGATTTGGGCCACTTCAAATGATGAGGGGATTTGAACTTTTATAATACTGGATTTGAGCGTAAATAAGCTCAGCAAGGCAACAGTTCCATAAGAAGAATATGTATCAGTTATGCATCTGTGCAACCAAGCATTGAGATAAGTTCAGAAGGCAGCATTAGCAAACTCTAGGCTGACTTCCCATAACTGCACTAATATGTAGCTAACAAAAACAAGCAGTTCGATCACATAGGTGAAACAAGAATTTCTCAGACACCACACAATAAATAAAAATTTTATAATTCTAATGTGTAACTAAAGTGGGCCCATTCCATCAAAAGAACCTGCATAGGTATTGATACACCAAATCCCCACTGATTCAGTAGGGCTGCTCTGCTTGTGACTTACTACCAGATTTCATCCATTGTGACAGAATAATACACATTTTTATTTTTATCAACAGGAGTATTTATTCAGTTTGATTTTTTCTTGTTACATTGTAACAGAATACACAAACAAACAAACAAAACCCCGACATATAGGTGAAAACAGGCAAAAATGACATCAGCTAGAAAGATATACACCCTTCAAGACCCTTTTGGGTTGCCCATAGGAGGAACGCCAGATTCCTCCCTTAGGTGCACAGTCTCCTAACCTTTACTTCCCTGTTTTCCTGCTCATGAGAAAGAGGAATTCAGTGTACGTGTGTGGAGGGGGGGTGCCCCCTGAAGTCCTCCTATTCAAGAGACAAAGCCTGCAAGGAAATGTAATCCAACATTCTCATTGCATTGGTATGTAATTCAGCATTCTCCTTTTCGGTTGTAAATCCACACAGCATTTTGCACCTGGCCATCTTATCTCTTTTCTCTCAACCTGCTGTTATGCGTGATCTTTACCTCTTTACCTCTGTTTGACAGAACAGGCTTTTGATAGCAATGCCCCAACCTGCACACTTAGCTCCAGGTGGTCTATGTTACATGAAAGGACAGAATAGAGAATTGACAGGAAGCACTGCAGCACTTTTTTCTAATATGAATGGGCCTTATGCGTCTAAATTAAAGACCTGAACCATAACCAACATTCTATTTCATGTAATGCATCTATTTTCAGCAACTGCCAAAAGAGAGCTTTTAAACATGAATGATTTCATGTTTATGAAAAAGGAGTACATAAAAGTTTCATCTTTATTCCAGGCAACCTTTTGCTACCCTGTTTGATGCCCTTTTCGTACCATTTCACCTTTGTGGTCTATCATATCACCAGATATGTGTTTTATCCAATAGTGTCATGAGAATTACTGTCAGCAGCCAATCAGAATATCTGGTGAACAGAAATTTTGGATTTGTAAAAGGAACTGGAACGCAGTGAGGAGTGCTATTTCCTTCGGTTTTTTCTTGTGAGATTACTGTGTACTGATCTCCACCTTGGGCCGTCATGCCAGGCCAGCTGGCCTCTCAATCTGCCTCTGTGCCTCCATCTTGAATCATTTTTCTCTTTTTCTGCCTTTCCCCCCTTGATTTTGGGGGGATTTGTCCTCATTTATTTGGATCCTTTTTGCCTCCTTGGGATAATTTTTTTTATTCCGCCCCCCATTTGTTTGGTTTTTTTCCCCACTCTTTTTTTTCTTTGCTTTTTAAAGGTTTGTTTGTTGGTGTCCTTTTCTCTCTCTCTCTTTTCTTTTGTTTTGGTTTTTGTGTGTGTTTTGTTTCTGTGATTTCTTGGATAATTTTTGATGATGCCTGTCTGCTGCTATCTGCTGAACTCAGAAGAAGAAGAAAAGGCATCAAATAGTGGGGGGAGAGAAATCTTCCCATATTCTATTAAGTTTGATTTGTGGGGGCTTCTATTTTTGTATTTTTTGTACTTTTGATTTTTTTAAAATGCCTTCAGTCTTTATTTATTCAGTTAAAGCATATTTTAGTGAGTTGAGGGGGGATAGTTGCTTGCTTATGTGGGAGTTGTGAAATGGATGGGTAGACTCTGTGACTGTCCCAGTGTGCCAATGGGATGTGTGGGTGGTTCTTGTTCTTGGTTGGCCGAGGAGTGGGGCGTTTCTCTCTTGTTCTGAGAATGAATTTTCTTTCTCTTGTACTGTTGCCTGCTTTTGGAGTGGGCTGGTTCTCTGTTGTCTTGCCTCTGCTTTTTTGAAGTAGTTTTTAATGGTTCTTTAGGGTTTTTTGGAGTGCCACAAAACATATATAGAGAAATACAAATGGGAAACAAACACAAAAAGGCTTTCCCTTTTTTGTTAAGAAACAGTAAATGAAAAATGTGAAAAATGAAAGAGGCACCCCCTCCAAAGAACGTGAAATGAAAGAAATATGAAAAAAAATTCACTGTGCACATCCCTAATGAAGCAAAGGGATAAGCAATTGCAGGAATGGAGGAACTTGTTGTTCTTACTGTTGTTGTTTTGTTGAAGTTATTCAGAATCATCCATGGGGGCAAAAATCTTGTCCTTCACTGTCTCCCTAATTACCTTTTTATTCTCTCTACAACCAGGTTTTAGCAAATTATATTTGTCACTTCTAACAGTTTGATATTCTAATATATTGGGTCTACTTCCTAGAATTCTCAGATGATTGTTGATGTCTTGCTCGTAATTTATTTTTAGTGTATGAATGTTTAAATCACTGCTAAGATGTGTCTAAGACAAGAACAATAATGTAGGATTGCATTATTTAATTGGTCACTTCTGAAAATATTGGACACTGTTTCTTGGCTAGAAAACACTGAATAAAGTGGAAAACACATACAATATATACAACTGTATTGTGCAGTTCAATGACAATTTAAAAGGCAACTAATTTTGCTTTTCATCCCAACTTTTATTGCATCCTCTTTTTTAACTGTCAAGTTTCACTACAGCAAAAATAAAGTTTAAAATAATAAAGTGGTGGAGAGGTGAAGGGAGGAGGTTAGAATGAAAAATGTCAACACTGGAAAGATTTTTTTCTTAATGCATTTATAGACAACAGGGTGTTGTTGCTGTCCCATTGTAAATTTTATTTTGTGTGGTTTTTTGTGTGTATTTTTGTTTTGTTTTAAACTTTTCTATGTCCTGATTGCAAATTCACCCAAGCTTTAATGCCTGTTCACAAAACTAGCTGAGCCAGTTGTCAGGTCATATGTTTCACATTTTCATAATCCTTTTATTAAAATGTATTAAAAGTGCACTCATATGGTCCTGGGAAGGTATCCCAGGGAATACAGGATATTAGGACCTCCAGATCTATAGGTGAAGATGTGCTTGCTGAGAAGAACATTCAGTGTGGAGGAAGAAAAGACCTTTCCCATTGTTGTTTCATTGTCACTGATCCAGTCACAATGAGAGCAAAAGAGATCATAAAGGGTGGTATGTGTCAGCAATGAATCAGATAGCCTGAAGCCTCAACCTCCCTAAGAGGAAAAAACTATACTAGAGCATATGCAATTATAAAATTACATCTGCATACAGGAAAAATCTTACACACCCCACAGCAGAGTTTTCTCCCTCTAATGGAATTCTCCTGGTATTGTTTGCCCCTTGCCTCAGCTATAATTTCTGTCAATTATTTATGCCCTTACCATCCGTTATCAGTTAAAACAATTTTATCTGCAGGCTTGGAAATCTAAGAGCTTAGAAGTCCAGGAAAAATAATAATAGAAATCTCCATTGTTCCAGCAGAGTTTGCAACTTCAGAGATTTGTAACTTAATATCTGTTGCCATTTTACTTATAACATTATTGTTTTTGACTAGACCTTTTGCAAGGCCTGGAATTACAACAGTTCACAGCATCAAAGATTTGAAACCCTAAATTCTTAGACGACTCGAATCTTGTAATACAAAGGCATTGGAACTACAAAAAGTCCAGTCATCAGACATGCACATGTCATCTCCATTTGGACAAGTTGCAACCAACACGCCATTCAGCTGCCAGGAATGTTTATGATTCAGTGACCTTGTAAAGCTGGCTAATTGTTTTGGTACACCTAAAAACTGTTTTTATTGACTATAGTAAACTATTTCCAAGCAACACTTTTAAATGTATTTTCATGTTCAGGGTAACTTTTCCCCCTTAGCTGTATTTTAACATTCTGTACATACAAAATTTCAAATATTGACAAGTATAGGCTTTGGATTTATAGTAGACATGGGATATTCATATTTGTATCCAAGGGGAAATGAATATAAATATTGGCACCACAGCTGCCTGGAAATTCAGGTCCTCCCCCACCCCCCACCCCGAACCAGCAGGTCCAGTTACTGGTCACCACGTGGCACAAGCAGCCAGTGTTGTTCTCGTCTCACCAGTTGGGGAAGTAACCTAGCCGGCACTTCCCTGCCTCTCTGCGCAGCCAACCACTCTGGTTAGGAAGCAGGATGATGAGTCTCCCTGCTCAGCTGTTGAGCTGTTGGTATGACATTACTGTTGGTATAATTTTTTTCACATCACATGCACACAGGTTGGATAACAAAAAGTACCACAATGTTCTTATAAATTCAGGATTCTTTAAAGAGGATAAAGGACAAATTATGACATCTACTGTAGATCCTTTTATTTCCATATAAACCCTGGCCCCTGCTACAGATCATCCTTCATCTTATGAGTGCACATTCACTGTTCAGAATATTTATTCTGCAAAGTAGAATTGGGCATTTTGTTTCTCAACTTTCCCAAGGCAATGGGTGAATTTTGCTAAATTATACTGTGCATAATTTCCTAGATACTGCATAGAGAAATCCTACCTGATGCTTTTCAAGCAAAGAATGAATGTTAATTGGATTGTTCCTAAGCATTGCTCATTATGGGAAATTACTTGGTTATTAAGAGTAGAAAAAGCAAACAATGAAGACAATGATGACCCTCATTTTGCAGAGACAAACCCACCCAGGAAATCATCACCATTTTTTCTCTTCCTGTATTGTGAGATTTAATTTGTTCACATCTTATATTATTACATCACATAGTATTTTGAATATATGATGATATTACATGTCCAACCTGCCCTTCAAAACAGAAGCATTTTTGCCCTACTTGTCAAATTCCTTCAGAATTAAAGTTTAACAGTCCTGTACCACTTAGACCTCCACAGGATTTTTCTTCTAGTCTCTGTGCAGATCCCACAAAGATTCCCTGATGGGGCAAATGTCAAAAATTGCTAAGTACTGCTTACATAAGCACTTTCTAGGCATGGCTCATCAGCCACATACCCACCTACCAGTAGCATAATCCAGCCCACACTTTACAGCTTGAAAGCAAGTATATGTACTTGAACTTGGAAGGAAATTTGAAGTTCATTGGGGCAGTAGAAGTCAATCTAGACTCCCCACGCAAAGTACCTGGAATTGGAACAGAGGTGGAAAGAAGGTGGATCTACCAGGAAATCTCAAGGTGACAAGTGGTCGGTTGGCAAGGACTTGAAACAGCCAATTATTTAACAACAGCATTTCCTGCCAAGACCCAAAACAAATACTGCTAAAATTAGAGTAAATAGGAATGTATTTTTGTGCTGAAGGATTATGATAGCTGTTCAGAAAAAAAAAATAGGCTCAGATCTTCATCTGTAGCACTTTATTTCTACCAGTCTCCAGCTAATTGCTCTAAGGGTTCTTGCAAATTAAAAGTAGATCTTGCAAGTCTGTTGTTAGCCCAAAGAAGCAGAGAGAGAGAGAGAGAGAGAGAGAGAGAGAGAGAGAGAGAAATAAACATGCACAGAGGCCTTAATTAGTGGTTTATAATCTAAAAGCACACAACACATGCAATAGAAAGGGATGGGAGAGTGTTCTTGCAATGTCTTGAACTCTGATAAAAACATCAGATTTATTTATTTAATGAGAAATCCATTCTAAGTGCAGTTCTCATAAGAAAAAAGAAACTTTCACACAGACCATGGGTGCTTCTCACTTTGTAAGCAACCTAGAGAAATTAGTAACAGTAGCAAGAATTGTAAACTTTATACATGAACCTCGTGGTATTTACTTCACACATTCATGCTGTCTCTCTACACACACTTCCCCTCTAAACCTGTTGTGCATTGTTACTTCCTCTGCCCTAATATTCTGGGATGCTAGAGCAGCCTATAAATTCATAAAGTGAAAGTAGGGGGATGAAAGAAAAATAATTGCAGGCAATAACATTTAGTCTGTGGGCCGAGCAGAGGAACCAAGTGTCACTTACAGTTATTTTATTTATTTATTTTATTTATTTATTTGATTTATGTACTGCCCATCTGGCAGCCAAGGCCACTCTGGGCGGTTTACAACAAATAACAAAAAACAACAGAGTAACAAAATAGCAAATAGTGACATTAATACATAGGGGTGGAAATCAAAAATCATAAAGTGAAGTGAGGATAAAATTATAATTCAATAAATACAATTAAAAGCATAGAAGAAAATAAAAACATGGAGCATGGCGGTATGATAGAAATTAGATTATTGGACACTATTGTATCAGAGTGTAGTTTGTTCAGGAAAGGCCTGTCTAAATAGCCAGGTTTTTAGTAGCTTTTTGAATGTGCCCAGTGAAGGGGCCAGGCGGACTTCAGGCGGAAGAGAGTTCCATGATTGTGGGGTTACCGCCGAAAAGGCCTGATTTCTAGTGGTTGTTTTCCGAGCCTCTCTCGGGGTCAGAATTCTCAGCCGCCCTGCCTGAGACCATCTTATAGGATTTTATGGTACTGTAATGTCACTGTACTTTTATCCAGGATCCTGTATGCATCTCCAATTTAAAAAAAAACAAACAAAACTGAAGCAGAAATGGCATAAGAGAGAAAGGACGGGGGGAGAGAGAGCATAGCTACCATGGTAACCTTGGTGATTCCTACCAATCATTGAGCAGAATGCTGGCAATGCCACCCTTTCCCTTCACAACAGGCAAGTAAGGGACTGTGAGAGTCGAGGCGAGAGGGTGGAAGCTCTCGCCGGAGTGTCGTCCTCCCTCAAGAAAGAACAGGAGGTGCAGACAAACCCACCTACGCCACCCGTCGAGACTGTACAAAGGGGAGTGGATACCCGGGAGTTAGAAAGGAAACTGGCAAAGGTGTCAGTAGCCACTCAGACCGGGGGAGATTTGGCGGGAAAGGAGGAAAGGGGAAGGTCCCTGGTGGAGGTGGGAATGGGGGATATAAAAAGGCCGGATGATACAATACCGGGGGGTTGGGGAAATGATATGGGTAGAGGACTCGTGGACTGGACAATGCGAGAAGGTATGAGTCCCTAGAGAGGAGGCGGATTACCGGAGGAGAAGAGGTTTACCTCCGAGGCCGTCCTACTGGGGTGAGTCTGAAGCCCGGGAGTGGCGTAGACGACTCCGGGAAGAAAAAGAGACGGTAGAGAGGGAAGAACGAGAACGCCGGTTATGGCGTCTGGAGGAGGCACAGAGGAGGGGATACCTAATGGACCGTGGATCCCTTTCCGGGGAGAGGAGAATCTCCGGGGAACAGAGGGGGAGATGAGGAGACCACCCCGTTACTAGACCCAGAGATGGAACCAGCAGACCTGGAGAACAGTAACCCATTTTTGAAGGGTCCTTGGGACAATCTGGACTATAACCCCTTTGATAAGGATGTTTGGATGCCCTCGTGGGACCCGTTGGCGGCGAGAGAAGGAATGGACTTTGATGTTGAAGGAAGGGACCTGTTGTCCCGTGTTCAAATAAAACCTAGTTTTGATTTTCTACGAGAAACGACTCCCGAGTCTTTGTTAAAACCAGAGGAGGCCATACCCATACCCTCACAGGGACCCATGTGTAAACTGTCCTCCACCATACACAGCAAAACTCCACAGACACAATATAGATGTTGCAATGTCCTAGCCATGGTAGTTTGTGTGGCAAGGAAACACAAACTGCCTTAGACAGCCCAGCTTCCCGGGGCTGACTCACACTACTCCCACAAACACTGTTGAAAATGGTCTGAAAAACACAAACAACATATGAAAGCATGAATGGGCATCAAAAGAAAAAAAATATCAAAAATACTGCAACCATTTCAAATGTCCAAAGTATACAAATACTTGGAATTGTGACACTGGAAAAACCATGTAGAGAGGAAAAAAATAGGACAGCAGGCCATTCATTCAAAGAAAACTTTATCCATGAAACTCTGTAACTTGGGAAATCTTTTCCCTATTGATATTGTCAGCCACAGGTTACTACTACCTAAGAGAAATGATGGCAAGCTTCACGCCAATTTTTATCATGCATAAGAATGTGAGATAGAGAACAATTACAGCAAGCAACCATGTGGCAGAAAGCCAATCACAGAATAAGATAATAATTTATCTTCACTTGTCCTCACTAGATGTCTCTGCCCTCCTGAGTTATGGCAATCTGATGCCACTTTAACTTTCTTTGTTCTATTCTATGGAATTTTAAGTTTCCATTAAAAGAAAAAAGGTGGAATTTACTACTAATGAGGTTGAACAGAAAGAGACAAAACTCGGACTTTACAAAATTAAGCAAAAATCAAACTGTTCTTACTTTGACAAATGAATCTGTCAGCTTTGATTTTTCCCAGATTAGATTTTTTTAAAAAAAGTCTCAAGTTCTTTCCATCCCAAACACAAAGATATCTATAATTATTTTGGTAAATTCTTACAAAAAGGAAACTGAGAAAAAATTCTCACTCATTCCTATCCAAGAGTTCAGCTCTCAGCTTGCAGTGCAGCTAAAGAGTCTTTCTTCAGAAATCTCTTTCCAACATGCAAAGGCTGGGTGTGCTTGGGACTCACACTTGTGTAGAAGCTAGGTTTCCCTATCTATTGTCCCAAGAAGGGGGTCAAGAGCTTTGTGAGAGCGAATAAACCAAAATCCTTGTACATCTTTTCTGGCATTTTAGGAGAACCTAGCCGCTGTCATATATTTTTACTACCTCATCTGTATCTAAGGGTATGTCCACAAAGTAATGTTCTCCCTAGTCGTTCTAAGGTACCTCTGGGTTGGTCTGGATTTCTTTCTTTCTTTTCTTTTTTTGGTCACAGATTTGAACAGATAACCACAGCATTTGCATCCACATATGGGGATGCGAATCCGTACATTTGTTGCTAGATTTTCTGGGATGCACTGGGTTGTTTTAGTACAACCTATCCACTTATCCAGAATTATATCCTGGTGTCTCATTTCTAGTACAGATAGCCCTCTCCTTTTGCCTCTCTCTCTGCCTTCCCTCCACTCACTTCAATCTCTCCTCCCTTGCCTTCTTGTTTTATGCATCCATCAAGCATGACGGGGTGGAGACTGACCAGTAGAAAAATATCCATATAGAAATATAATCAAATTACACACACTGACAAAGTGTATTGACCACCATGGATTGGCAGTAGCACGAACAAATTTGAGCAAAGTAGAACAAAAATACACCACCGCCCCCAAGCATGCTGTGAAAAACAAACAAACAGACCTGGAAAGTAAGGTTTTTGTCCCACTTTGAGTGTTGGCACTATTTTCCACCCTGTGTTGTGTGGATACGAAGATGCAGTAATGATATGGGTGCAAGAAAACCACGTGGACAGGCTCTAAATCTAGCATGCACAGAGAGCTTTTAGTGTTGATAGGGTGGCATCTTGTTACATTATGTTTCAGCAGTGACGCATGTTAATAATCTCAAGTGTCTAATTTGGAGTTATGTCATCTCCCACCTTGAAGAATGTCACTTGATTTGATTAAAACTAGTACCCAAGGCAGCTTCACCCCCTCACCACAGTTTTATTCCCTTCGGTTTCAGAAACAATGCATTTAGGAGATGGTTATTAGTAAATTCCCTCTTGATCTTCTGCAAAATAATTTCCAAGTTGTTTTCGTAGAATAAAGATGGTGTGCAGACCTGATGCAGATCTGTTGTCCCTATGAGCTTTTGCCTGAAGTGAACAGCCATGATAAAATACTAATCAACAGTGATGTTTCTTAACAGCAGCATCTTCTTATGGAAGACATAAAGGAAAAGCCAAGCCGTGATGTTACCTGCAAGTCATCCGCTTTCTATTGTGGCTTTACTTCAGAAGAAAAAGTGAGAGCTCAAGCCTTTGCCGTAGCCATGTCATTTGACCTAAAAGACTTTGTTACTAACCCCGTATGTGTGGGGTTCAAGAATCTTGTGCTTACCTTACTTTTGGTGTAAGTATCTGAGAAAGTATCTAAACATTTTCTCTTATACTATACAATCGCTCCTGTGATGGCCAGCCATTTTCTTCAGTTTCCCACATTTCATTTAAAAGCCCAGGGTCAGATGCCACATAAAGTAACTCCTGCAACAGGACTTTTTCAAATCAAGAAGAGTGCCAGCGAGGGAAGCTGCAGAGTGATGAAGATGTAACAGAGAAATAGATGTAACAGAGAAATACAACTGAAGCACCCTCAGTTGCCATGTTATAAGCTCAAATAAAGGGCCATGAGAATGACGCGATGAGGTCAAAGCCTCTTTCACCGGTAGTCTTCTGTGAAATCTAAATACAAATTACAGTGTGCGGCAGCTTCACTTTTTCCTGCTGATGGACACAAAATTGCCTTCCTCCACACCTGCTGCAGGGCTTACAAGGAAGGATCTGTATTAGAAGCATCTTCAGCAGTCATGGCAAAATAGAGCTGGGGTGAGGGGCTTTTGATCCTGTCTTCCCACATCTGCCACTTCAGGTGAATGTGCAGAATCTGTGTGGCAATTCTCTTTCACTTCTGTAAACTTACTTGCTACAGTTTACTTCAGTTTTTAGCACAAAACCTTTAATTTGAGTTTAGTTGCAAAGTTTAGAAGGAACAGACTGGAATTTCTTAATCACAATCTCCTCTCACCTCAAGATGTCTGTGTGTCAGGAAAAATGTCTCGTCTATGAAAGTTTTTCCAAAAATGAAATCTTGATCAAGTGAGAGGCTGCATAGTACTTGTACAGAACTTTCCATTTTAATGGAATACATTTTTCTTCTTTAGCCAAACAGGAAAAAGAACACGTTTTTAGATGACAGGAATCGTTTTTCATCATCCTTTATAACAAAATCCTGCAATAAGGGAGTCTGGCACAGGTAGGTTCATCCAGATAAGAACAATGAGCCCAACCTGTCCTCTGTTGGATTGCCAAATGCTGACAGGGAAAAAAAAGATTTTTCTTCAATATCCTTCTCAAGATGGTTCCACACAGCTCAAAATTTCAATCTGTGAGTTTCCAGGAATGCAAGTCAGCTGTCTGGTGCATTTTCACTACAAGGACCCAGCCCTGGCACATAGCCAATATCAGCTTAAGATATTTTGTTGTCTGAAGCAGAGCTCAGTCATCATCCAAAGGAAAATATTTAAATGATTTTTTCACTATATATAACAATTTCCACCTGAATCCATCCCATCTCCAAGGAAGCCATCAAAAACAGTTCAATTCACCTCAACACACCTTGGAAATAACTCTTTTTTGTGGGTTTTTTTGTTGTTGTTTTTGCAATAAGTAAAGAGGCAATTTTGTCACATTATGGTTGTAATAAAATTAGTAGTAACTTCACTCCTTTTGTGGTGTGAGCATGTTTGTATTTTCTAGTTACAAGGACTCTTCTCTCACTGCTTTAGGTATGTTTTGTGCCAGATTCCAGTGTTTCATGAGATTCTAGATCTTTAAAGGAAACAGTCTTTATTTTAGTTACCTTTGAATACTTGAAAAGTATTTACTTAAAAAAAAAAAAGGACTTAAGATGGTAGCTAACCCCTTTTGGGGGCCTAGAATTGAAGCCACAGCTAAACTCTGCTGTGTCAAGGTCAGCCCTAGAAGCAATTTTCTTTCCTTCACATAGAGCACGGGTCCCAAACCTGACGGTTGCAACCCCCAAGGGGGTTGTGAGGTGTTTTCTGGAGGGTCGCCATGGTTATTTTTAGTTGCAATTATTTTTATATTTATTATATTAAATATAGTACACACAATGCTTTTTTTATTATAATTCTCTTAGCCCACAGATAGATAATTTTGATTTGAACCAGAATTGCAGGCAACCTAGAGTCCTTAGTTACTTCTGTACCCCTTTGGGAGGATTTTCATTTTATGCATGCACATCACTCCTACCCCCTTCGAAAGAGCTGCTCTTGCTTGTTTCTTTCTACTCCTCCGCATCCACCTTTGGAGGACTGATGTCAGCTCTTTGGACCCAAGCATTAGCCCGGCTTTACGAGACCTGAAAGTGGCGATCGTGTGATGCATATCAGAAACATTGACACCCAAGATGGTGGCAAGATTGAAAAGTTGTTGCTGCTACAGCAGTGGTGCCTTTCACTCCACCTAAGTCTTTGGCTCTTCTGGGTGCAGCAACTGCAGCACAATGAAGGGAGAGGGGACCTGTGCAGGGAGGTACCTCCAGGCCCTGCCTGAGCCATGGATGAGGAAGACAAGAGGGGCAAAAAGGTGAGGGGGGAGAACCAGAGAGGGAGTGGGACATGGGGTGAGGCCTACGGGAGGTGTTTATTTGGGCTTGAGGGGAGGGATTCTTCACTGAGGAGGCTTTCTGGGGGGGAGGAAGGGAGGGAAATTTCCACACCCAAAGAAGTAAATTAAACTCAAGTGTATTGACATTTTCCCTTCTCAGATTTCATCTGATAGAGGCAGATTTGCAGCCCCTCATAATTATGTATTATTATATTAATATATTAGGGTAGAATTATATTCTGAACAATATATTTTAATGTGCTCTCTTTATCCATTAAAATGCCTTTTTATGTAAATATGGCAGGGGAGTTGCAGGTTACTTGTTTATTATAAAAGGGGGTTATGACTCAAAAATGGTTGGGAACCACTGACATAGGACAAAGAAAACATTGGACTTAAAACCTACACTTATGACACGTAGAAAAAGAATGTATAACCAGGCCTAAGACTTCCTTAAATTGAGAAAAAGCAGTGAGACATTTTCTCCATTCTGTAGCCATTCTCTTTCCTCTCTTTTGAATGACATTATTATTATTATTATTATTATTATTATTATTATTATTATTATTATTATTATCATCATCATCATCATCATCATCATCATCATCATCATCCAAGAATCATCAGAGGTATATGGCCTGTGGGGTTACAAGCCATTATTGTTGCAGCACCCCTGCCATGTTTTCCAAAGTTTAATAAAGCCATCTTGTTCAGCAAAAAAACTTCCTTGTCTTCAATCGCCTCCATTTCATGAACTGATTAAATATCATAGCTGCACAAGAGTGCCATACTGTTATTGTGCAGCTGGGCAAATCCACACACTACAAGGCAATTCTAAAAATCGGGGAAGCCCAAACAAAAAATCGTAACTTTGAAACCGGACTTTGGATCACCCCAAATTTGGCACAGATGTAGCAGACACTCTGCTCTTGCTTGGTGTCAAATTTGGGGGAGTATAGACAAAGGGTTTTCGAGTAATGATTTTTTAAAAAAGTAAAACTGTTTTAAACACACCCCATACAGAAAGAAGCACCTATAAACACCTCTAGATTTAAAATAGCTCATACAAATTGAAAAGACCAGTCTTGCTTATCTTGAAAAAGAATGGTTGGCCACACTGGCCTTTTTTTTTTTTTTTAAGAATCCAGGCTGCATGAGCTAAAATATTGATCCTCAAAAATGGCCTTTCAAAAGGGAAAAACAGTGATTTTGTTATAAATTGAGCATGTGTGAAATAAGCTTACCAGCAAGAGCATTTCAAAGTAGATAAAATTCTTAAGCCTTGTGGGGTGAAGGCTGTAAGAGACAGAAACAGTCTGCATTCTGCAGAAGAGATGTGGAAACATTAGTTTACTGAGTGGTTGAAGGGTATGCATGGTTCTTCATTGTATGTGTTGCACTTACACCTTAAGATATTTAAAATATTTTTGCATGAAGGGACTTCAGCCTCTGGTTTATGAATGTGGGATATTGTGCTTCTGTAACCAAGATTCAAAAAGCCAGGAAGCGGCCCAATGTTGCTGCACAATATAGTGCCTGAATTGCCAGCAGGAAAAAGGATGCCAAGCTTTACATAGCAAAGGCAGCCTGAAAGTCAACAAGCAGCAGTCAAAATGGTCTACAAGACATCCTCTTCTGCTGACTACCATTCACACTTGGTGAAAAATAGCCCTGACAACTGCTTTGTGTGTGGGTAGAAAGGGGTTAACTGATGAAAAAAAAAAAAGGAATCAGCTTCTGGGATTTCCTGTTGTGTGGCATCACTTTGTGAATAGTACTGAGCAGAAGAGGGTATCCTATAGTGAGGATGCCATTGGTGTTGTTATGCTATGTAAAGCATCCTTTTTCCTGCTGGCATTGCAGGCACGATATTCCAAACACCAATTCTTAGTGTTTTGAATTATGGATTCAGAAGCAAGAGACCTAACTGTGTGCCAAAGTAATCCATGAACCTAGCAGAATGCATGGTTCAGGTGGACACTTAATCCCATTGTTACAAATTTTGCAAATACCAGGGTAGCAGAAGTGACCTGTTTTGCAGCTACTCAGCTGACCTGACTTTGTATTTGTTTGTTTGTCTCATGGAACTTACCAAATCACCAAATAACTTCCCATCTGGGATGGAAAGATCTTGAGATCAAAAGAATTCAAATGTGAGGAAAATCAACACTGACAAATCCATCCCTTTGGGCCAAGAGTTTTGAATGCTTCACTCTTTAAAATCTGGCCTTGGACGTCTATCTATTCATCTATTTACATCATTAGATTATTGCATTAGATTTGCCAACTATGGCCTTTTTTCCCCTCTGATAAACCTCTAATTTTTAACAGCTACATTATAGGCAGGTGAAACACAGTCCTCCCTATGCTGGAAATAGCTATATCTATTAAATGTGACCAATATAGAAGGAGGAGAATATCATTTCAATTTAGGAGAATTAGGAAGTGCATAGATTTTTAAAACTTCAAGAGAGAAAGAACCTGAGATTTAAACAACACATATATGGTAGAATGCAAAACGGATGGATTTTTCATCATTAATACACACACCCCTTTGAATCATGCCAAATCTAATAAAGGAGTAAGGGGGAACCCCTGTATCTCCCGCTAATTCTTACGTTCAAAGTTTGTACGGGACAAATATTGTGTGTTGCAAATGAGTGAATACTTGAAATATCACATTGTTCCTGCAGTATACAGCTCTGCCAGAAAAAGCTTGAGAATCTCATGCAGTCTCCTTCTGTGTCATAATCACATTTTTATTGCATGAGCACTGAGTTTCTATAGCACTGGGAAGTTATGGATGCATTTATGCGTAAGTGGATGTGCACACACACAGAGAGACACAGTGATAATGTATTACCAGATTTTAAAATCTGTTGGGACCAATAAATATAACACATGTACACTTGCAGCATATATGTATAAAATTAATTTCTGAAATCTGAAAAGATTATGAAAAATATGCTTTCAAAGTATCAACAGCAAAAGAATTATTTTTGACAATATTCCATATTTCAGCTGCTTTTTCAGCTTTTGCTATTCTGTTCTTCTCTACTCACTGGCTTCTGCTCTTTTTCATTGTTGTTCCACATATTAGCATGAAACATGTGTTTCATCTACTTATAAGATCTGTTTGTGGGAGTAAAGGTGGGTGGAATCTGTTGGCGGAGAATCATTTTCCAGTACTTTCACCACCAAGCAAGTCAAAGAAGCCACTGAAATAGAAACAAAAGGGAACTTGTGATATAAAGTAGAAATAGAGCAATAAGCCAGGCCTTGTAGGAGCAGATGTGCTGTATTTACTCTGTGAGATCCTGAGGGAGAGAAAGAACTAAATGTATATTAAGTTCAATTGAATTAAGTTTAACACTTTTACTGTTATGTAATAATGTTATTTATAAATGTTGAGTCTGCCACTGTTTTCTTACTTTTGGTCCAAATCACAGAACATCTGCTGTCTGACTTTATATCCTGAGATTTCAGATGCGGTTTCATTGGATCCTTGTAAATCAAGAGTGGTCAACCTCTGCCCTCCTCAGCGCCCAGTGTGATTGGACTGCAAATCCCATAATCCTCCACAACCAGTTCTCCTGGCTAGGGCGAGAGGAAGTTGCAACCCAACATATCTGGAGGGCCAGCAGTTGCCCACCCCTTTCCAAAATTAGCAACCTTTTATTTAAGCTAGCACTGAATCCCAGAATATACTAGTTACACATTCCTTTCTCTCACAGCTCACATCTGAATTTAGAATGAGCCACGACATTTGCTTCAACGAAGGGGCTGCCTCAGAGAGTAAATTTTTAGTGTCATGAAAAGGCAGTAATTCATTGATTTATCATTGATAAATGATAAATGATCATGATTTATCATTCAATGATAATTCATTTCCAGGATAAGGGTAAAAGAGAGTATAAGTACCTGTGCTCTGCCAAGTCAATTCTGACTTACGGTGACCTTTTTCAGAGTTTTCTAGGTAGCAAATACTCAGACGTGATTCACCCTTCCCTTCTTCTGGGGCACCCTGGGACTGTGCAGCTTGTCTAAGGCAACCCAGGCTGACTCTTCTAGGATGCACAGTGAGGAACTGAACTCCAAACCTCAGGCTTTGAAGCCAGATTATCTAATTCATTGAACTAGGTACCTGAGGGCTTTTCTACCACATGTGCCAAAATAATTTTATTCAACTTGAACAGAAAACAGAGGAGCCCTAGCTGGGCTTGGTCATGCTACACATTGACTTCATGGTCTGGGGTGCCATTTATTGCTCCCCTAGGGCACTATCTATCCATCAAGTGTGGGGACATCAAATATTTCACATAAAAAACCAGCACCACTCTGTTTTCAACACCTCTGTTTTCCTTCCAAGGTCTGCTGCCCTAACACTCACATTCCTCCTTCCTTCCTTCCTTCCTTGCTTGCTTCCTTCTTTCCTTCCTGAGCTTTCTAGTCTCTTCTCTGCCTGTTAGGCACATTATATGTCTGTTCAGAGGACTTAGGGAACGAATGTGTGCCTCCTTTCCCTACTGTGGGCCACAAGGAATCCCCAAATGGCTGGGGCTTTTTAATGTTCTGCATTTGTTCTAAAGACATGGAAAAAGCTGAACACCAAGACCAGCTACCTAACTCTACATATACGGTGCAAGGATTGATTTCTGTATTCTCCCCCAAAAGGCAAAGTAGAATTAATGATCTACTAGAAAATATGGACTGGACATATGGACCTGGGAAATAATGGGAGTTGAAGCATTAAAACATAGATATGAAGCTTGACACCCCCATTTCCCTTCCTGTGGGGTACAAGTAAACCATAAGTTGCTATGTATCTGTGTAATAGACATAACTAGATCCTCTCTGAAGCAAACCTGCAAACTTCTGTGGGATGAAAGTGACAAAATACACCAACATAGTACAAAGAAAAATGGCACATCTCTTTCATGTGCAGTGGTTAAGAGTGTTAAATAATTAGAATCCCAGTTCAATGTGTGTGTACGAGACTACTTTCTGTGAAATGTTCAGGCAGATACAAAAGCCGTCTCACAAGAACCAACCTGCAAATAGATACCTAAGTTTGTAATAGTGCTGCTGCTATACCTCCTTCTATTGGTCCTTGGTTCAGTTTTGTTTTCAGCATTTGGTGGTAGTGGTGGTTATTTTGCCAAAGTACGATTTAGGAACTTAGCCAGGTACCTATGCAGAAGTATGGAATGCCATATTGGAATGGTTGAAATCCAGTAATAAATTACAACAAAATTAGGCTCTCTGAACCAGTGGAGATTTGGTGAGTCAACTCCTCTGTAGGTTCTACTGATTCAGCAAACCTACTCTAGTTGCAATTTACGACTGGATTTTAGTCAGTGAGTTCTGTTATGCAATGCAGAAAAGTGAAGTTACATCTTCTTGCCATGATAAGTAATTCTTGATGGATAGCCAGCCAGAGTTTAATCAGGTCCCTCTCCACCAGGGTACAGCTGCGTCAGTTCAATTCAGTTGTCTTCCTCCAGTTTCTCTGGCACAGGTTTTCATCTTCAGTGGCTCTCTCTGCTGAAGAGAGAAAAGGTGCACATTCAGTGCCATTGGGTAAGATTCTTTCTAATAACAAGAAGACTCCATTGTCAGTGTCCCTGTAAAGGACAAATGTGGATTATTTGTGGGTAATGAACATTTTGGTGCATATCCTTTGCTACTGGTCCACCCTTGCTGTGAAAATGTATTCACTGTTAACTCCCTTTTTCCTAAGTCATGCTAGCCTCTCAGCTGATGGGTCTCTGTTTATCCAGATCAATGTAGGCTAAGCAGGATTATAAAATCAGATTTATCCAGGGTCCATCATTCTGGCATGCCAAGGAACACACTCCTGCGGGTGTGAGGTGCTTAATCTTACAGATTTACTAGGAGGATCTATGGCTTTAGAACTGCTGTTTTGCGTCATGTCCAAAAAGCTGCTTTATCAACTGGTTGGTACAGCAAAGAGACTGAAATTTAAAAAATGTTTCAGTGTGTAGGTTCTAAACAGAGAAGACCAAGGCAAGGGAAGTGACCTTTAGCTGTGTGCCTTAATTACAATCTACCCTTGTCCTGGTGGAGAGGGACCTGATTAAAAGACACGATTGAAATTGCATGTTCTCAGGAACACAGGACTAAAGATTTCCTGAAGGCTTTAAAAAAGAAGTTACAGAGGAAAGAGTTGCACATGGATAGTGAAGAAAGCAGGTTCTGTGATCATGTTCTTATGCTCTGAATTACAGTCGTCTTCCAGCCTTGCCCCTAGCACCCCAAGGCGCTATAGGTAGGGCTTATCCTCACAAAAAGTCCCGTGAGGTGGATTAAGCAAGTTACTGATCCAAGGTAACCCAGTCAGCTTTATTACTGAAGGAAAAAATGGAATCCAATAGCCTATTGGTTGTCAACAATGCAGCGGATGCTTATTAAATCCTATATTTTCATTGATTTGGGGTTTCCTTAATTGATGAGGCACCTGAATAAGGAATTTTCAGGGGCTGCAAGATTCCTCACCTCCAGATGGGAGCAAGACAAAAAGTGCTATTTTTTATTTTATTTTATATATATATAAGATCTCCTGGTTTGCACAAGTTAGCTCTGTGCAGAACTAGCAGCCCTTCCTTTAAAAAACAAAGCACTCACACTTCTGCACAGTATGACTGGTTGGCTGCTTAGAAAGATGCAAACAGCCCCTTCTAACCCCTAAACATTCATGCACGAAGGTTGCAGCCATGATTACGTTTGAATAATATGTGTGGAATTCATTAAAGCATTATATGTCTTTTTCTATACTATTTACACAATTTGGTTGAGTTATGCAAGAAAGAAAGAAAGAAAGAAAGAATGTTAGGCAGGAGGAGAGTGTGTTTTGTACCATAGGCCAGTAGTTTATACCAATCAGATCTTTTAAAAAAACAAACCCTAAAAGTAACCATTTTAATTATTTTGGGGAAATAGCAGAGATCTCTTCTAATCATGGCTACAACTCTACCAAACTGTTTTTGGAGCCTTGAGACAATAATTGTAACTAATTTATTTTCAAAAGTAAATGTTCAACCCCGTAGCACCTTCTCACTGGAGAATGCTAGCTCCCAATTCATTTCAAAAGGAACTAGTGAAAAACAAAACAGTGCTGTAAAATTATTTCTTAGAACGCTCTGTGTTCCTGAATCATTAGAGTTGAGGTTGGCTTTGGTCTCTTCCAAGTGATGTATTACCTACCTCACAAGATCATAGCTACAATGACCGATTACTTCACCTCTTCCTTCCCTTTCTTCCAGCCACTCTAGGCAGTGGATCATTGCTTTGAGACTCAGAATCAATTCAAAACTAACAATGGCCACAGTTTCTTACAGTCTGTCCACAACAGTGGCCAAGATCTGACTAAGTACACCCATCAGCAAATTCAGGAGAAGGTGCCCTGTTGGAATGGTCTGCCCACAAAAACTGATGGATCGAATTGCTTTCCAGAATGTCCCTGGGGGGGTTGCAACTGATCTGGTTGGCTGTCCTGTTGAAGCCCTGGTCACCCACTGGTATTCAGAGGTGACCTGGGCAATAGACACGATAATTCCTAAATGCCCTCTTCATTGCAGAGCCAGACTCTCACCATGGTCATACAAATGAGCTGACAGCGATGAAGCAATTAAGAAGACAACTAGAGAGCAGATGGAGGAAAGCTACCTTGGAATGCAACTAGACTGTAGTCAGGGAGATGTCTGTCAAATATTGTAATTTATTTTAGGAGGTAAAAAGAGGCTGTAATACCAAACTAATCAATGCAGCCTCTCTCATCATCAGGCAGAGCTCTTCTGAGTTGTTCATAGTCTCATATATTCCAGACAGAAGCAAACATTACAGCCAAGTATAGAGAATTGCAACTGACTGGCAGCCCATTTCAGCTACAAAATGGAATGCATCTGGTGGGACCTTGATTCCTTATTTATTCTAGTGGATCAGACAGTGATGTCCAATACAGCTTGGGGATGTTATCTCCACCCCTTGGGACCTCTTCTATGGGGGTTTTCCCCATATGCTTTTTAACATTTACATGAAGCTGCTAGGAGTAGTGATACAGAAATTTGGGGTTCACTGTCACCACTATGTTGATGATACGCAGCTCTGTCTCTCCTTTGCTTCATCTGCAAGTGATGCTGCCCTCGAGTACTGCCTAGCATGGAAAATGGACTGGACAAAGGCAGATAAGATGGAGGTAAGATTATCAAACTGGTTAGAGATAAACTTAGCTGGCCTTGATGGTGTTACACACACCTGAATGATCAGTGTGCAGCTTGGTGGTACTCTTGAACCTGGCAATCTCTATGGATGCTCAAGTATTGGCCATGGCCAACAGTACTTTTATCAACTCCAGTTGACTGCCCAGTTGTGTCCCTACTTGGATAAGAAATGCTTAGTAACAGTGGTTCATGCATTGGTAATTTCAGAAATAGATTAATATAATGCTCTATATATAGGGCTGTCCTTGAAAATAGTATGAAAACTTCAGCAGGTCCAAAATGTGGCAGCCAGACTGATTTCTGGGACTAGTTAATTCAATCATATGTCCCCAGTCTTGGTGCATCTTCATTGGCTCCCTGTCATTTACTATGCTCAATTCAAGGTGCTGGTTATGATCTATAAAGCTCTCAGAAATCAGCTACCCATTTTACCACCTCCTCTTAGTCTATGTTTTCACTGAGGGAGGCTAAAATGGCAATGACAAGGAATCAGGATTTTTTTGATGGTGGCTCCCAGTCTCTGGAATAAGTTACCAACTGAGATACACAAGGGTCCTTCCCACCTTATGTTCAGGAAATTGGTGAACACTGAATTATTCAAAGCTTCCTTCAACCATTCATTCTCCTGGATGCCATTAATTTTAATGTTGTTGTTTTTTCCCCCCATGAATCTCAGGCCTATACTTGTGTATGCCATATTGTTGAATGCATTTTTTAAATGTAGGATTTTAATGTCTAACCTGTAACCTGCTCAGAGTAGTGCTTGTTCTAACGGGGCAGTATATAAATCTTGCCCCAGAGAGCACCTGCATAACCACAACAAGACAAGTTACTTTCCCCCATCTTAAAAAAAAAAAAAAAAAAAACTTTGTTCCAGAAGTCTTTTCTTTAACTATCCATGGCCACAATTAGGATTTTCAAGACAAAGAGGTCTGAGAACATTACACAAAAAATTCAGATTATTGAGATCTTCTCCTGAAATTCAGAGGGTAAAAAGAAACATTCAAATGTTTGGGGGGGGGATAGAAAAGGGGCCTTCAATAAGGGAGAAGGGGCTTAATTGTGAAATCTCCCAGATGTTTTGATTAGTTGTAGGTCTCAACACACAACATTTTACTTTCTCTTCCTCCTCTGATATGTCACCTTTCAATCTCTTCTCCCCCACTTCTTGTTCTGTTCCCCCTCCAACCCCCATATATTTACCAGTACCATCTCTGAAATCAGCAGGGCAATGCCTTACAATTGTGGCCAACTCGGGATCCTCATTCCGTTCCTCAGACATTTCTCTATCTTGACTAGTATTCTTGAACGGAACCTCAAAAACACCACCTCTGCTCTCACTCCAGCCCCAAATCACTGAACTTCCCCATTTTACAGCCTAAAAATAATATTGCAAAATTAGGGTGGAGGCAGGGAGCCGCATCACCATGAGCTCTGTCCCATAAAGAGTTGTTTTAAAAACACCTAAGCCAAAAAAAAATCCCTAGAAATATCTATGGAAAGAAAACAGAGTTAAAATGGGCCAGGTCCAGTCCTCCATCTTCTAGGCTGCCCAGCTAAGATCACAGTTTTGAGCTCTAAAGGAAGTTGGTTCTCATCCTGTCACAGTGAGGATTTACGTGACACTATTGACAGTATACTACTCATTCCTTGGACATTTTAGGTTTTACTCAGTGGTAACTAGATCATAGGAGGAAAGCAAGATTTTTTAAAAAATAAGGAGCAATATAAAAGCTGTCTGACATTTAGCAGATGAATAACTAATGTGTCTTGACTTGTTTCTGTATCATGTCACCAGTTACTGAGTCAATATTTCTTTTCTTTTTCGTGAATTTCCATTTTTATTGCATTTTGTGGACAAGAGATACATACTGAGAAAACTGCCATATTTTCAAATAAAGCAGCTTTTGTACCAAATCAAAACTGAACATAGAAATGCAAATTATAGCTGATACAGATAGTCTTACATTTTAAATAATAATAATAGTCTTGGAACTACAGAGCTGGAAGGCACCCTATGGATCATCAAGTCCAGCCCCTGTCAAGGAGGCACAGTGGGGGAATTGAACTTCCATCCTCTGGGTCTGTAGCCAGAGACCTAAACCACTGAGCTACCCAGCAGTTCATTTCCATCCTATTTATTCCCATTCTAACAAATGGTTGTAAACTTCCTGATTTTGAAAAGATTTACTAGAAGTAGGGCTGGATCAAAATACTAAAACGGTCTAGAAGATATTGCTCATCTATTGGACAGAGAAATGCTCTGGCTCCCACTAGTGCTGGAGGCCTCTGCAGCACCTCACACCAGCATTAGTATAATCAGGATCCTATGCACTCACAATCAGCAAAACTGAAAGTAGAAATTTACACTAATTTTTAACAAATGATGATACAATAATAAGTGATGATGTGAGGATACTGCCAGCACTGAATCACACCACACATAAGCTATGCCTAGAAGAAGCTGATCCAAGCATAACAACAGAAGACCTCCACAATTCCAAACAACCCTTTTCCAAAATGCTCACCTCTATGCCCTCGTAGGTCTGACTACTGTGGGTTGACAATGCACAATGAGGCACAATGGGCTTTCACCTTTGTCACAATTTGGAAATGTTAAACTTTTACACTACAACTTCCCCAATCCCCCAAAAACTACTTTGGCTACTAGCTGAGCAGTCTATTTGCCATTGTAGCCACACTGAGGCTGCACTGGAAAAATAGCCCTTGACTTCTGGACGGGTAAGAACCATTGCCAACAAGGATGTCCAGCAAGATGATGTGGTAAAGGCCTAAGATCTCATTTATGGTGTCTATAAAGGAACATGGCACCACTCTGGTCCTGGGTAGAGATGGGCACAAACTAAAAAGCAAATCAAGAGGTTCATTAAAAATCACTAGTTCCTTGGGTCAAGTGGGTTCAGGTTCGTCAAAACCAACTAACATGAACCAACCTGAACCACAAACTTTTTTAACTATTTAGTGAGCTTCCTGGTTTGTTATCCCACCCCACCCCACAGCCTGGCCCCCCACCCCCTTCACACTGTCTACATAACCTCCCTACCTGGTCCTGTTGCTTCCTCCTCTTCATCTCCCACCACCACCACCATCTTGAGACACAGCAGGCTTGCTTCCCTTCCAGGAACTGGGCTTCCTGTCTCTGTGCATGCCCCTGCCTATCAACTGCTCAGAGACAGCAGGCCTAGCTTCTGGAAGGGAAGCTTGGCTGCTGCCTTTCTAGATGGTAGTGGCAGAAGAGGAGAAGGAGGAGGTGACAGAACTAGGTAGGGAGATGATGGGGCAGTGGGGGTGCTGTGGGGTTCCAAATGGGCAATCCAGGGCCGTGCAGTGCTAGATTGGGCCGCTGCAGTGCCAGACCATCCAAATTGCAATTGCATCATTTGCAATGATGGAGTAGAAGGAGAAGGAGGTGGCAGGACCAAGTAAGGTGGTGATGGGGGCAGTGGAAAGGAGCAGGTTGTAGGGGTGGGAGGGTTAGTTTCCCCTTCCCCCAGGCACAAACGTTTTTTAAAAAATGAACTGGTTCATGGTTCATTTTTTAAAAAAAGTTTGGATGGTTCTTGGTTCATGGTTCGTGGGTAGTCACGAACCACCATTTTTGTGGTTCGTGCTCATCTCTAGTCCTGGGTATGATCATCCATATGGTTCCCTTACTAGGGCAGGGGTAGGCAAAGGAGAGCCCCTGGGCTGCAGCCAGCCCCAAGCCTTTCCCCCCCTCTCTTCCAGGAGCTCCCAGTGCTTCCCAGAAGTATAAAATGATTTTAAAGTAATAATTGTCATATTTTGCCACAGAAATTCAATGGCAAACGAAATGTAAATAGGAACTTCAATAAGACAGTGAGCAATCATTTTTGTGAATGTTAATGTAAGCAGGAAATTTTCCATTACCACCTTCTTTCCAGTGGCTTTCCAAGAATATAGCAACCTTTACATATTTTTAGATGTCTTTAAAGTGTTGAAATATTGTGATCTGTTAAAGAAAAAATTAAAAACCAGGTGCTTCGCTTCTGGCTATGTCCCTTTTACTTTGGCTACATGCCCTCAGAGTACAGGCTCCAAGTCTTTGAAAATCAGCTCTTGACCCCACCAAAGGTGCCCAACACTGCACTAAGGATCATTCTGACTTAGGGTCATTTACTCAGACAAAAATGGTGGTGAATGTACAAAAAACATTCTGCAAAACTTTTTTCCTTTTCTGAGAGAGAGAAAAAATCACATACATTTTATCAAAGCAGATACAAAAATTAGCCATGTGATCCATTCATAACCGTAAACTTCTGGACTAGGCAGCCCCTGCTTGAGTCCCATGTTTTGTAACAAATTTTGCCTGGTGAAGATTTCTTAAGAGCTTCAGAGCTTGCCGTATTTGTAACTTTTAATATCCTCACAAAGACATTACCTAACCCAGAACTTTGAAATCATTGCTCAGAAAACTTTGTGCTGGTGTTTTGTTTTGTTTTACTTCGTTTTAGTTCTACTTCTCCAATTTTTAATTACATTCAGTGTATTTGGCCCACATAGAGTTTATGGTGAATCAGTAATTTATGTGCGGTGAAAGCGTAATACCAATAATAAGTTTTACCTAGGTTACTGGGACAAGATGAGGCATAACATCAAATGAATTCATTAATTAGCACTTTGTCCCTTGACTATTGAGCTGGTCTAACATATGATGCAAGGAAATGAACGATGGCTAGTCAATAACAATACGGCAGAATTTACATAATCACAGTTCAGAAAATGTCACTGCACTCCAGAGATCACAGGAAGCTTCAACTGAAGCTCCATAAAGAAATGAAATAGTGATTTTTATAGATATTCAAGTGTGCTTTCGGTTTTCTTGAAGATATCAAGCAGTCATACCTACCGAACGTATTATCTAATTCTGGATACTGTAGGATGTGCCCATACTTCTTAACCTACTTTCATAGCAAGTGTGTTCTTCAATAGTTGTAGGAGTTTTAAAAACAGTAAGAATAAATAGTTGCTGGTGTCTGATGAGGTGGACTTGTCCATGAAAGCTCATATTAAAAATATTTAGGTTAATCTTTAAGGTGGCACCACATTTTGTCTTTTTTTATTTCTTATTTTTATTTTGTTTTCACTTATATGGTAGCTGGTGTTGTCACTAATATTATTGCCAAGTCCTTTCCATCCAAAATATGATGAAATTTGTAAATTTTGGTAAGCTTGTATTGTTAAAGAACTAAAACAGAATCTCCATCCATCCCCAACATCAACAGGCAGGTTAGAGTTCCTCCTTCTGTTTTGGAGGAACCAAAGGAATAGCTATAGCCATGATAGCTACAATGATTTTGCTTCCATGTTTGAGGGGACCAGAAGCTGGAAAAGGAGCAAGGCTGGCTGTGAAAGACACAGCTAAGTTTGAAAGGGAGAAGTCTTCCAAGAAAGGGAGCAGGCTTTTATCACCCATCTTCATCTTCTTCATATAGACCATCCAGTCCAAGGAAGACGCCAAAGAACTGCCTCATCCAGCCATCATACATCAATAGAAAACACAGAACCTTCTTTGTAGTTGAATAGTCTAGTCAGATCGTTTGGCCTCAAGGCAAAAATCAGTTCAGAAAATGAATGATCAGCTGGATACCCACATGCCAAAATCCTAGTTGAACACCTATAGGCCAAAATCCTGTTGTATAGCTCTGCTTGTGCAATAGGAATGGTGTCACCATGAGCAGCAGATTGCTGCTCATGGAAGACTTCCTTTTTCAAACTTGGGATATGCATGATTGGCACACAATGATACAAAATCACCTGTCCTCCTCAATTGGAAGAGTATGTCTTTAATCAACAGCTAACTGCTTCTCGTGGTGATACTATTCTTGCTGCACATGCAGAATCTGCCTAACAGGATTTTGACCATAACTTTTAAGTTTTCTCAGCGTCAGGGAAACGAATGAAAAGAGAGAAAACTGATGCAGTGAAAAATCCAAGTCACCTTCTGAACTCCATTTGCAATTATGCACAATGATAAGAGCTGCTGCAGTTAACCCAATTTTAGAACATGGAAAGATTTTTATTTTAAGAATAAAGAGTTTCAGAAATTCAAAATACATTTCATTTTCAGGTAAATGTCATGTTTTTATCCAATATAACGCTGGTGGAAACTTAAACAAATATGGAAATGAATAGCTTTACTGACTAGTTTAAAAATAAATATTTCATTTATCCATCTGCACTTTTCCATGCTTACTTTTTTTGTGGAGTATAAATGTAATTTTATACTACTTTTAAATATTCATTTTTATAAAGAGATAAAAATCAGCGGTTAGCAGTTACGTCTTTCAAACCAATGTTTTCCATGAGATTTGTTTAGGAAAAAATGTAGAAAAATGCCAAAATGAGATAATGATAGGGTTTTGTTTGTATTTATCCAAGCATTTACCCTTTCTCTTTTCCCTAAACAGATAAAAGACCCACTGATGAGAGTAATGGAGTCCTCTCACGCATCTCCTCCTCTGAAGATGGTTCTTGGTGGAGGAGGAGCAGATAATTGCATCCACCATTCACGTTGTCATGGCAGGAGACAATTACAAATGAAAATGATAGTGGCTTGGATTTTCCATGCTTCCCGATGTGGTGTGTGGGTGTGGGTGTTTTGATATAGGATCAATATGTAAAGCACAAGATAGCTCACCTCTCCATTGAACATATGGACAGAGGCTGATTGGATAGGATGAGGAACTTTTCTTCAACACTGGCAGTAGGCCAGATTAAGAGAGAAGGAAAGGCCATTCAGGAGAAAATGCATAGGCTAAGGAGCCATGGCTCAATGACTCTTGATTGTCAAAGACTCAAGGTGCAACATGGTCCTCATCATACTGAAGCCCTGGTACCTATCAAATCTGGCCATTACAGATGTCTGAGAATTTTGTTTCATTTCTTTTGGGAAGAATTTAAGTACTTCACAAATTTGATGAGAGGAACTTGACATTTTGAAAATTCAGAGGCTAAAATCCTGTTGAGCATGGTCCGCCTGTGTAATGGGTGTGATGTCATCATCAGTGGTGGATTGCCAGTGATTCAGGGCATTCTTTTTTTTATTTCGCGATGGATGTGAATCTATCTCATTACATGCAACCTATGGACATCCCAAAATGAAACAAAGGAGGTGGAATTGTGCAAAAAACACTGAAACAAGTCTGTTCATTTTTAAACTGCCAAAGTATTTTCTGATTTCTCTCAGGTCGTGAAAGTCGTGGTTTAGTGACTAAACTACAGTACTGCAGTCAAGACTGCTCACAACCTGTGTTCAGTCTCAACGGATTCAGGTAGCCAGCTCAATGGTGACTTAATCTACCATCCTTCCAAGGATAGTAAAATGAGTACTCAGTTCACCGGGGGAGGGGCAGTGGGGGAGATGAGAAGAAAATTTCAAGTTCCTCTCATCTGTATGCCTGCATCATTAAATTGTAAACCACCCAGAAAGTGGTTTAAGCACTACAGGGCAGTATATAAGCAGCACTTATTTATTTCTCTCCACCACCATCCCTGCATCTAATTTTGACAATATGCTGAGACAAATTAACATGGCTGCCTCTGTGGAAATGGCTGCAGAGAAATTGACAGGCTTCTCAATGTTCCGATGCAACTGTGCTTGGTTCCATTGGGCTCCCAGGTTCAAATAAATATCTGTCATTGCAGTCATCTTCTTTGGCCCTCTCCATAGGTGCTTTGACTTGTGTTTTTACTTGTTAGTTTTATGATGATTTTACTATAAACCACCTTAATAATGATAATCATGTGCCATCAAGTCAGTTCTGACTCATGGCAACCCTTTTCAGGATTTTCCAGGGAAAGAATACTCTGAAATAGTTTACCACTCTCTTCTGGGGCATCCTGGGACTGTGCAGCTTGCCCAAGGCCACACAGGCTGGCTCTACTTACAGGAGGCACGGTGGGGGATCAAACTCCCAACCTCTGCCTCTGGAGCCAGATACTGAAACCACTGAGCAATCCAGCCATTTTAAGAGGGCAATATATCCCCAGAAGGCTGTACTGGAAAACCCGAATGAATGTATGAATGAATTATTCCTCCAGCTTCATCACATCCATCATTCAATTCACAACAGCATCTGCAAATCTAATCTGTTCAAGGCTGAGGATGGTGCTAAGCCACCTGGGATTTCAATCCATGATGCTCGCCAATTTTAATTTTTTTAAAAAAATTTTTACCACTGTCCAATAAACCTTAGTTTCAGAAGGAACAACCTTTCAGAAGAAAGGTGAAGAAAGAGGGAGGAAAATAGAATAAAAGAGAAACCAGGGCTTGTTTTTCAATGTGAGAATCACTTGGTTGTTTCGCAAAGATGTTGGAGCCACACACAGAGTGGCTTGTGCAATTAGTCGTATGGAAAATCAGCAACACATCTGAATGGAATTACCCCCTTTCACAGCTCCCTTCTATTTAGGTTTCCCCACTGCAGCAGAGGAAGTTATTAAATAGTGCTATGGAAAAATTATAATTAGCTGCAGGTAAAGTGTCCGTTCTTCTACTTTGGGATACAGCAGACTAAATGGCAGCATGTGTGCACTCAGCCCTACGACGGCTGGGCCTCAATGGTCTGTTCCTCAATGTGATGCAATGTAAGTGTGCATGGAAGGGTGGAGGTTGCCTCAGAAAGTAGACCATAGTACATGACAGCTCATGCTCTTTTTAATGCATTTCTCTTCCATTTGCCCCTGGGATTATCAAGCTAGACCATGCTGTTCCTCAAGCCAAAACCTGAGATCAGGGTTGCAGTCTCTTGGTCATAACAATATGGACAACGAAACAGTATAATCCAAAAATCAATCACAGAACATAGGTGAAAATCCTGTTGCTTAACATAGTAGGTTGCAACCACAGTATTCTCATTGAATCAGTGGGGTCAGATACTCTGTAACTTCCAATTCAAACAGACCTGCTCTACCCGTGGTTTATTACACTAAGCGACAGAATTTCAGCTATAATGTCACAATAAAATCAAAACACCCATGCTATTACTTAAAAGCCTGGGAGAATTTTACATTAATCATAGAAAACTAGATGTAATCAGCCAGTTCTCTAAACCCAGTTAAAAATATGCAAAGAAGGAGCTAATACAGTTCCTCATAAGGGATCAGGACAGGACACTCTTTCCTTTGACTTTAAGACTAGCTTACTCAGATACTGGGAATATACTGGCTACACATATCAAAAGAGGAAGCATCTAAACCAGGGGTCTCAAACATGCAGCCCGCGGACCATTTGCGGCCCGCCGGACGATAGTTTGTGGCCCCCGCCTTGCCTGCCCCCCCTGAAGCGCCCACGCATCCTCTGCTGTCAAGAGTCAAAAAAAGCCTCGCCTGGCTTGCCGGCTCTCTCCCAAGACAGCGCCTCTTGCACCCTCCATCCAGAACTGCCACCTGCCAGCCAGCCCGTCTGTCTGTCTGCCGGCTGGCAGGCTGCAGTTCCGGATGGAGGGTGCAAGAGGCGCTGTCTTGGGGGAGAGCCGGTGAGCGAGGCGCACTGCTGGGCCTTTTCCCCGAGCGCCCGAGCCGCCGCCGAGCGATGCCTGAGAGCGGAGCTCGCTCCCGGCCCGTCCTCGAAGAGTGCCTCCAACAGCGCCGCCAACAGCAGCTGCAGCCGCTGCCGCCTCTTCCAGGGAAACGGCTCTCTGGCTCTCTTTCTCTCTCGGCACCCCCAGCACCAGCCCGGCCAGTGGCCGCCTCAGCGCCCGGCGGTGCTTCCTCCTCCTCCTCTTCATCCTGCTTCAGCCGCCTCGGCTCTGGAGGCTGCCTGGGCTTGCCTCGCAAACTTTGCTCCCCTGTCGTGGTGGGGGTAGCTGCTGCTGCTGAGTGCGCCTTTTTTTTGAGGGGGGGCCCTCAGAGGAAGGTTGCCGGACCTCCGTGTGTGTGTGTGTGTGTTTGTGTGCGTGCGCGCGCACCTGTGTGGGCCCCCGCCCCGTTCTGTTTAATTTCGCGGGTACTGGTGGGGGCTTTTCTCCTTTGGCAAGGCAAATTCTGTGAGGGTTTTTTTTTAAAAAATTTATGTCGTGCCCTCCTCCACCACCACCACCACCCCCCGCTAGGCGGTCGCCGGCGCTCCCTCCCTTCTCCGCTTCTTCGTCCTTCTGCTGCTGGTGGTGGTGGTAGTGAAGAAGGAGCCAGAGGGGGTTGTGGCTGGCGACGAGGGCTCGCGCGCCCCTCCTCCTCCTCCTCGGAGCCCCAGCCGGGCTAAGGAAACTCCTGGGCGGCTTCCTTGGGCTCTTGCTCCGCTTGGCGGAAAATCTGATGCGGCCCAGCCTCACCCAGACTCTGCCTCCAGCGGCCCCCAGGTAAATTGAGTTTGAGACCCCTGATCTAAACTGTTCTGGACATCTCTTTCAATTGGCTTATTCATTCATTTACAATATTTATATGCCACTTTTCTCCTGAAGGATCCAAGGTGGCTTAGGGTAGATATCCACCAACGGAGGCATCTAAAAGACATAACTCTGCTTATTTCATTTTTGCATATGGGAATGAAAAAAAGAAGAAGTTTTCTCCCTGATGTGTGAATTTATGGGAGGTTTTGTACATTGTTCACATTTCAGGACTTTTCTCTGAAAACAAACCAAAAAAAATGCAGAAGTGAGTTCTGTGCTAAAAACTTGTACTTGCACAAAACCTCCATGTGTTTTGCACTAAAAACCCTGTAATTTTATGCAGAAACCCTTGGCCAAAATTCTAGTCGCATTTTACACTTGCTGAAGTGTGATTGCAGGCCATCGTTTCAATTCTTTCCACAACTGGTCATGTGCAGCTGGTAGCATGGCTGAGATTCTAATTAGTGCTTGCCCATTCATCGGCGAGAAAGCCTGGTGTGTGAAAGATATGTTTATGTCCTTATGTGATGACATAAGCAAGCAGGATTTGGTGCAAAACTTTGCACTTGGCACAAAATACAAGATTTCTGTTGCACAATATGAGGGTTTTTGGTAGAATCCCTCCTCCCTTTTTTCTTTTTTTTCTAATGTTGCTGATGACAAAAAGGGCTGAGTTTTTTTGCCTCTTCACTCACATGCAGAACAAAACAACCTTGCAGCAGCCAGCAGTTTGTTTGTTTGTTGACTGGGTATTACAATGTGCATAACCTTCTTCAGCATGATGAGAAAATTTACTTTCTCAAAAAACACGAGTTGTTGTTTGTTGTTCCTGTAACCAAAAACTGAACAAAACCCTCTTTTCATGCATGTCTCAATCTGCTGAAACATGAGTGAGGGATCTTTAGATGCTAAAAACAGAAACCAAGCAGCCGAGAAAGAATCAATCAGCTTGTCTTAATTTTTGTGTGTCCTGAACTCCGGAGTGGATTCCTGCTCTTTACTTCTGCTGCATTCTGATTTGGATTGTGGATGTGAATCATACAGACTAGTGGGCGGATACCCCTGCGTTTGAGGGAAGCCATCAGATGAGCTGCCCAGCAAGCCTTCCACTTTGATGACTCCATGCAGTGTACACCCATTTGAAGAGGGTTTCATGCTCCCAAATGAACTCCTTCGGTGACTGTATGGAAGCTGTGCTCCAGTCACAATGAACCCAGTCAAGCAGCATATTGTGGGACGCAAGAGACAGAAAGTGGCAAATTAAGCCCTGATAACTTCCAGAAGAAGCTGGAGTTGTGACATTACTCATCGTGTCTGAAGGCCTCGGCAAGCATTTACAGCAGAGAAAAAGAAAAAGCTCCATTTTTTTGGCAGAAAAGAGTGGCTCCACAAGAATTAACTTTCAGAACTGATATTTAAGGATTTTTTATTAGTCTGTAGGATGTCTCTCCAAGTCTCGCTGGAGTCAATGTGCTGAAAGGCTGTAGACTCAGTTATAATAAAAGGGACATTGTTTTTAATTGTTTCCTCTCGGCATTATCACATTGGAGTGCGGGTGAGTGGAAAAGAGAGGTTTCAGAGCTCCAGTCCGTCGCCTGTTGGACTGCTGAGTTGTTCCCATTCTGGACTGGTTAAGAGAGGTTGAGAAGGAGAGTTTGAAAACATTTGGCACGTGCAGTGGAAACCAACCAGCCTTCATTCCCCAGGTTCAATGAGTTTGAAGCATGGATGAAAGCAATGCAAATTCAGCATGCCTGTGAAGACAGTGGAAGAGAAACGTAGATGAGCACAGGAATGTCCAGGGCAAATGAAAGGACCTTCTCAATGACTAGCATGAAATTATTTGGATTGCCAGGCATCTCTCATGGACTGACTTCAGGAGTCTTTCTCCATCCTGTCTTTGCATATGGTGCTGATACAGGCACTCCTCACTTAACAACCTGCCTGTTCAATGGACCGCTGGGATTTATGACCCTTTAGGACCCTCGTAAATCCATGCTTGCTTCTTCGCCATGCCCCTTCTCAGCAGCACGTGATTTATTACTCCTTTATACACTATTATTGTTCCTTGCTTATCGACCAGTTAGCTTAACAACCTAGTCATAGGAACGGAACTTGGTCGTTAAGTGAGGAGTGCCTGTACTTACTATGGGCTCCAAGCAGCTCTACCTTTTGCCTTCTGCAGCTGATGCAGACACCAGACTACTGCTGAGAATGCCCAGGATTGTCTGTCACCATTGCTAGCTGAGCTGTAACCACAGAACTGAGCTCTCAAGGAGTGCTTGGAAAATTTACTTTTTTAACTGCAACTTCCAGAATCCTCAACCACGTGGGATTCTATGCTTATGATATTTAAAAGGAATGTTTCCAAGTTCTGTTCTCAATTTAGTCATCAGAGAAGGAGCAGTCTACCATGCCCTGGTCCTATCCTACTCATTGAACATAGTGGTGTGTGCATCACAATCCTGAGCTCCTATAGGAATACAGGTCCCATGTGCAGTTGTTATGGGCCATCAAGTCACCTTTGACTTAATCATGATTTTACAAACTAGTGACCTCCAAAATGTCCTATCATCAAAGCCCTGCTCACCTCTTGTTAGACCAAGGCCGTGTTTCCTTTGGAGAGTCAATCCATCTTGTACTTGGTCTTCCTCTTTTCTTGCTGCTTTCAACCTTTCCTATCCATTATGGTCTCTTCCAGCAAGTCGTCTCTTCTCATGATGTGCCCAAAGTAAGAACAGTCTCAGTTTCATCATCTCTGCCTCTAGACAGAGAGAGCAAGTTTGATTTCATCTAGGATGCATTTGTTTGTCCTTCCAGCAGACCAGGACATCTTCAAAGTTCTCCTCCAGCACCAAATTTTGAAAGGACCAAGTTTTTTCTTGTTAACTTTTTTTCACTGTCCAGCTTTTGCATCCATATAGGGCAACTGGAAATACAATCATGGGCTACACTAAAATGCACTATCACTGTCTCTGCATTTTAGAAGCCATCCTCTCATGATCCACAAACTTGCAAATAACTGGATGATGAAAGCTCTCCTGTGGCTGATCAGACTGGGAGCGACTGCAGGAGCCAATGCTGTAAGCCAAACACACCTGGGGATCAGAAGCACAGACGTCTGGAAAGTTGAGTAATGTGGGCAATAGCACACAGTCTGTACGCATTCTGGGTACAGACACTTATTTGCATTGTATGTGAGAAGGTGAGGTTTTTGGACTACACCTTCAGACAAGCCAGCACGGTGCCTGGCTATACTCAACAGAAGTAGCTTTTTCTTAGCTCTGCTTCTTGCTGTCTGCAATGGCAAAGGCTTCACTCCCTCCACTGCATCTGCCCCTGCAATTTCTCTCCAGCTATCAAAGGCTTTCCTAAGGTCAAGTCCCAGCAAAGGGATGTCCCCAGAGGTGAGGCATTCTTCTTCTCTCCAGCAGTGAGCACCAAGTTACTTCCTCTGCCTTATCCCCAAAATTTCAAGTCACCCTTAGAGCAGCAATATATAGGCCTACCTAATATCTCCCTATTTGACTTGTGAAAAGCATAGCTTTCCACCACAATATTAACAGTAAAGCAGAAGAAATCTCCTTAAGACCAATTGAAGAAGATGCTCTGATTGCTCACAAGCAATGGACACAAGTGTTTGTGCTTCCTTGGCTTGCTCTGTCATGAGACAAATCAATCATTACATCTGATCCAAGAAGGAAAATTGAATCACAGGCTCACCTGGATTTGAGGAGAGTGGGTGAAGGAAAGTAGTAGGATGGTAAAAAAAAACAAAGACCAATCAACATGGTCACTGTTCATCATCATCATCATCATCACAGAACTGCAGAGCTGTTGAGAGTTGTAGTCCTGAAAATCAACATTTCCAGTTTCTGGCCGTTCCACTTTCATCACCACATGGTTGTGTGGCATGGGTTCTGAAACGTCAGGGACAAGCATTTCAAGATTTTCTATTCCAAGCACTCACTTAGGCCAAACGATTAGATTAGCACGTTATTCGAAGCAGAGTGCCCTGAAGTGATATAAGATAACTGATTGTTCTAGCAGGAGCTTGCTTTTGTTTTGTGATTGGCCACTGGGGAGTAAACACAGGGCTCATTTGCAACAGAAATGCTCTGAAGAAGCTCCGTACTTGCAGACAACAGGTAATAGAAGGAAGTGCACATTTCCCTTGTCATCGACTTTACACTAGAACTGCAGCCAAAACCAACTTCTGAAGAAGTGAATTTTGATCCACAAATGGCCGTACTGAAATAAATCTGTTAGTCCTTAAAGTGCCACAATATTTCACCTCCCTTCTTCCCTCCCCCCTCCATTTCTTTTTCCCCTTTGGTTTTACCACGAGGCTGAGACAGACAAACCCAGCTGCTCCTTTGGAAATTAAAACCAGACGAGACACTCTCAGAGCACACTGACCTCAGTTCCCCTACCACAATGCCATGCATGTGTTTTACTCCCCCCCCCCCCGGCCGCCCACCAGTCTAATCAGGTCACAAACCACTTGAACTAGAGAGCATGGGAGCAGGGGGCAGAAGGTGTAAGTACTGAATTGAATCATATGTGAGAAAGTGCCTCTTTTCTTTTTTTTTTCTTTTGAGGATTCCCTTCTTCCCCACCACAGCTCCCCCGAGGTCAGCAGCCCCTGCGTCCAATCCTCTGTGTAGCATTTGCCTACGGAAGGACAAGGTAGGATGTCCCCTTTTACCAGCTACGTTGCCCGTGCCTCAGGTTAGATGTAGCCCTTGAGGTGAGCATGTTTTTAATATGAAATTTATTAACCTACAGAAGTGGACATGAAGGGTTTTCTTTTTAATTAGGAGCCCTCAAGTTCAGATTACAAAGGCAAAGTCAGCAAACATTAAATCTTTTGAATTGCAAATATTTTCATGGGGGTGCCATACTTCAGTCACTTGCTATGCATACCTTTTACGTTATACACACGGTATATAGATTCTTTAAAAATTGGTGGCTGGGAATCCTACAGTTCCCTGAGGAGCAAACGAGATATGTCTTCACACATTTCTTGTGTTTCCCAATCCTTACCTAGGTTCCTGAATATCAGGGGGGAAAACTTCTTAAGTGTTAGAGAAGTGTGACAATGGAACCAATTACCTTGGGAGGTGGTGAGCGCTCCAACGCTGGAGGCATTCAAGAAAAAATTAGGCAACCATCTTTCAGATCTGCTTTGATTTGGATTTCTGCATTGAGCAGAGTGTTGGACTTGATAGCCTTATAGGCCCCTTCCAACTCAATTATTCTATGATTCTGTGATTCCTTTCAAACTCAGACCAGAAACCACTCCCAGTCCATGGATCTCTCAAAAACCTTTCTAAGTTTTGGCATAGATGTCAGGCTGACCATGAAATAGCTTTATAAATTCCTTCTTCCCTACCAACAACAGGAAAGGAAAAGAACAGAAAGAAATTTCATGTTATAATATTTCCAGAACATTAAAAGGCCCTTTTAGTCATATTTGCGTTTTTAAAATTTTTCATACCATTATATCTGTTTAGGGGGAAAAAATACATCTGGGTTTAAAATGAAAACAAACTTGTTGAGGAAAAAGTTTATTAAAGGCATTGACATCATATCCAGTCTATTAAATAACATTCCTAAAAGAAAGTGATTTACAAATAACAAGAAAGGAAATAAGGGTTTGTCTGAGTTCCCAAGTCCATTGTGAAGCTGGAAAAAAAAAGTAAAAGGCTGAGGGCAAGGGAACGTCCACTGTCATTACGCCCTTTAAGTCAACCCCCTCAGAAACTAAAAATCAGGAGCAAGTAATCTGCTCCCAGCTAAGTTGATTTCTTCTGGTGTACCTGAAGCAAATAGAAAAGAACTGAAATGGACAGCAGGTTAATATTGAAAAATTAGCTGTGATGCTGCTTGGACAGGCTGAGCGGGTGTCGGCATGCAGCCTTACAAGGTGTATCTCAAAGCATTATGGGTTTACTCAGAGGCAGGACACTGCAGAGTTACTTCAGGTAGCTGCACCTCCCAGAATCACCTGGTCAGTGTGGCCAGAGAATCATGCTGAGGAACCCGACAACCGCTCCCCAGTTAGAAACTGCAGAGGAAAAGGTGAAGTTATGATGCAACCAGTGTAGGTAATGCAGCCTTTTTTCCTGCATACATCAAGACATCAATAAGATCTTTCTAGGACTATAAATCTCCAAATGTCCCATCCAATGGCCATGTGGGGATTGGGGATTCTGGGCATTGTAGTCCAAATAGTGCCCCCCCCCCCCGGTGAACCATGTTCTACCAAGATGTTAGGATGCATTTTCCTACATTGCAAGTAAAAGCCTGCATTGCCCCAAACACGTACAGGCATTATGCTACCATTGTCGACCAGGATGGGCAACTGGCTGGGGGAATCTGGATGTTGTATCCCCCAAAGTAAGGCTTCTTTCATGGTCAGCTAAAAACAAGAGCCACATCAGCCACTACAGCAAGTTGGTTCTGTGCCCCCACCCACCCACCAACCAATGCCTGGTGTCCTGATTTTAGTAAATAGGATTCTAGGCATCGGGAATATGTTCGTGGGAAAACAGTCAACAACATGATATAACATCACCATCACCACACACTCATTTTGCCACAGAGAGTTTATTCATTTATTTGTTTATTTATCTGTTTAATTTTTATGCCACCTTTCTCCCAGGAATGGGAGCTAAAGTGACTCACAATATAGTTAAAAACAAGAATATCTAAAATACAATAAATAAATATATTGAAATACAATTAACCTCCTCAAGCTATTAAATCATAAATAAAACTAACATTTTTTTCCAAAACTCCTCTGTTAAAAGACTAGATTTAATTTGTGTTAGAAATGTGACAAACTTAATGAACCCAGAGTTCATGCCATTAGCACCTGAAGGCCTGCCTAAGGAAAGGAAAGAAAAGGAGGAAAAAAAGGTCTCATCCTGTCAACAGAAAAACTAGGAGGAGTCCAGGCTCACCTCCCTTGGCTGGAGTTCTAAAGTCGGAGAGCAGCTACTGGAGAAGCCATGTCACACCAAACAAGCTTCTTTCTGATGGAGGGTAGGACAGAGAGAAGAGCCTCTCCCAGGCAGACTTATATGGGCAAATACAGTTGTTCATATGAGCTGGATCCAAGTTGTAAAAGGATTTCTTAATCATAACCAGCAGTTTACATTCAGTGTGTGTGCAGCTTTTCCAAAGTGTCGCCTACTGCTTTGGCACATCAAGGGTTAAAAAGGCAATAAATAATAATAATAATTTTAAAAGCACTTACTGCTAAAATGAAAGAAATGCTGTGACAAAAGAATCGGGACACCCAAAGCAGGAAGGACTCGACAACTCCAATGTCAATGAAAAGCTTGAGCTCTCTTGGAAACTCCAATCCTGGTTGTCCCTGGAAGAGAGTCTCCCATCCCAATGATTGGCAGCCATTTTGCAAGGGAGGCATGAAAGAGAGAATAGAGAGAGGTTGCTATTTGTAGAAGGTAAGATGAGTGTTCCTTGGGGACTTTTTCTACTTTGCAGCTGCAGGTCTCAAACCAATCAACTGGGTTCATCTGTGTGTGAAATTTTTGCCATCATGTGGAATTTGAGTGGAGTAAGTCACAGCAGCATTATGAACAGGGCCTATGCTTTCCATCCTGCACCCTGTTTTGTACTTTGCCTTTTAAAATGGCTGTTTCTGGCTTTTATTTTTGCAGCACTTGCCTGTTCATTTTTTCACCATGTGTGCCTGTTTTCCATGTGTGACAGCTGACAAATGTAACACACAAGGCAGCAATGAGGTAGTCTACCCACTTGGGCAGCTAGGACTATTTCTTTTTTTGCATAAATTTGAGTAAATTTGGGTGAATTGCACAATTGCCAATCGGGATGTGAAAAGAAAGGAAGAAGGGAAGGAATGAAATTGGTTCGAGCTTTTCCTGCACACTAGAGGTTGATCAATGGTCAATGGCTATTGAGTTTTCCTTCCCTTCCCAGGTAGAAGCCATTTATTTTCACCAATTTCAAGTGCTTTTTCCAACTAATTAGAAAAATACAAATGCATACAAAGACTTTGAAATATCTGGATACTAATTAAATTAGATTGGCTGTAGATCAGTTTGTAGTTAATTGCTTGTGAGTTGTAAGACAAATAGTTTGGACCAAATCAAAAATGGATGCTATTTGTACATCCCTGCTCAAGATCCTCCTACTGCTGAAGCAAGTCACCCTCACCCTTAATTTTCTGTAGAGCAGTGGTCCCCAACCTTTTCTGAACTTCGGACCGGTCGGGGGGCGGGGTCTGTGCGTGGGTGCCCCCCCGCTCGCGGGTGAGCATGGCGCGCATGCGCAGGTAAGCGGGGCCTGCTCACGGGTGGGCATGGCACGCTCACGCACATGTGCGGGTGAGCGGGGCACACTCATGGGTGGGCGTGGCACTCATGCGCGGATGGGCATGGTGCACTTGCGGGTGAGTGAGGCTCACTCGCACACATGCACGGGTGGACGTGGCGCGCTCACGGGTGAGAGGGGCACGCTCACGCACACGTGCGGATAGGCGGGGCAGCCGTGTGTGCGGGTGGGGGGGCCGTGCGTGCATGTGGGTATGCAGGGGGGAGTGCATGCGGGGGGGCGGGAGATCTGTCTCTGCGGCTCGGTCCTGTGAAGGCCACAGACCGGCAGCAGGCCGCGGACTGGGGCTTGGGGACCCCTTCTGTAAAGGACACCATGACACAGAATTTGAAGAGAGGTGGTAAGTTATAGAAAGCACCACCTTCCGAATATAATTCAAGATGTGAAGAAATGTTGCCGCTATCTTGATTTCAGTCCAGAAAGGCTATGTTGACTCAAGTCATGAAGTCACCAACCCCATGCAATATATCATCTCCATTGCAAGAAGACATCAAGAACATTCATGTCTTCAGATTTTCTACAAGTTGCAGATAAATGTTTCCAAGTAAAACTGGAATTTCTGTTCCATTTGTGTAACCTAGGCCACATGCATACATCCCTCCGTAAATACATACACACAGCTAGCATAGAAGGAAAGGCTAATTGATCAAAATGACACAAACATCCCATCCAGTGCTAATATTTTACTGGTCTGTGCAACAAGGGAACAGTTACTGCAGTTTTAAATTCTATCCATTTGGGGAGGGGGCACCCAGTGCAAAAAAGAGTTGTGAAAATGTGCATATTTGCTCTAGGACTGACAATAACATTCTGCCATCTCACATTACTGAGAAAAGTTTTTAAATTGTCTTGCTTACCAACCAAGTCAGGCTTTATACCACCACACAACCGTCCTATGTTTTCCCACCACTTCTTCCATCTTTTCTTATCACAAGATGGACTCAACATTCAGAAGGATCTAAACAGACTTGAACATTGGGCCTTATCAAATAAGAGGCAGTTCCGTGGTGGGAAAAGTAAGGTCCTGCACTTAGGCAGGAGAAAACAGATGCACAGGTACAGGATAGGTGGTACCTGGCTTGACAGTAGTACCTGTGAAAGGGATTTAGGTGTCCTGGTGGACCACTGCCTAAGGATGAGTCAGCAGTGTGCTGCAGTTGCCAAGGAAGCCAACACAGTCCTAGGCTGCATGAACAGGGGGATAGTATCAAGCTCACGGGAAGTGATAGTACCACTCTATACCGTGCTGGTCAGGCCGTACTTGGAGTGCTCTGTCCAGTTCTGGTCACCACAATACAAAAAAGACGCTGAGGCCCTGGAAGGGGTGCAGAGAAGAGCAACAAAGATGATAAGGGGACTGGAGGCTAAATCCTATGAGGAACAACTAAAAGAACTAGGTATGTTTAGCTTAACGAAGAGAAGACTGAGGGGAGACATGATAGCAGTCTTCCAATATCTGAAGGGTTGCCACAGGGAAGAAGGCATCAATTCATTCTCCATTGCGCCTGAGGGTAGGATAAGAAAAAATGGGTGGAAACTCATCAGAGGGAGATCCAACCTGGAAATAAGGAGGAATTTCCTGACGGTGAGAACCATTAAGCAGTGGAACAGCTTGCCTCCCGATGTTGTGGGGCCCCATCACTGGTGATTTTCAAGAAAAGATTGGATAGCCATCTGTCCGGGATGGTATGAGGTCTCCCACCTTGGGCAGGGGGTTGGACTAGACTAGAGGGCCTCCAAGGTCCCTTCCAACCCTACGACGATTCTATGATTCTATGATAAGAACAACACAGCCATTAAGGAAGGGGAAATAGCACAGCTGCACAATGCATTTTGCCTAGTACTTTTAAGGTGGTTCCATCCTGAAGCACACAGGATGTCTGGTTTCATATGGTTAACCCTTGGGATCTGTGTCATTACAATCTTGACTGCCAAATGGGATCAGCAAAGGCATCAGCAGCAACAATAAGACCTGTTGGCACAGTGGTTAAAATGCAGTACTGCAGCCAAAACTCTGCTCATGACTCAGGTTCAATCTCAGGTAGCTGTCTCGAGGTTGACTCAGCCTTCCATCCTTCTGAGGTTGGTAAACTGAGTACCCAGCTCTCTGGGAGGAGGGGGCAATGTATAGCTTTCATAATTAAATTGTAAACCACCCAGAGAGTGCTTTAATTGCTTTGGGGCAGTATATAAGCAGCACGCTTTTTGCTTTTTTGCCATATTCCTGTTCAAAAGTTTTAAATAGACACCGGCAGCAAATTTTTACAATAGGTTGTAAGGCCACACAGAATGTGGAGGTGTTGGCACACTGACTTTCTCTTATGTTCTGTAACTCTCTCAGAAAGGAGCCCTATTCACTTTAAATATTTCATCCCCTTTCTGTTCCTTTCTTCTCCCTTTTGCTTGTGGCTTTGTGTATCATTTTCCCTTCAGAAATGACAAATCACAACTGATAGCCAAAAGCCTCGAGATATTGCTCTGACCGAATGAAAACCTCAACAGGCAGAGATGTCGCGGAGCAGCATGAATAAACGAACCACTTCATTCTTATCTGGGCTTGGCTTACCTGATAAAATGGCTGGCACTGGTATCCATCTGGACTCCAGCACCCATAAATGTCCTTTCCTAAAGGAATTTTATCACTCCAGCTTCGAAAGCCTGTCTCTGATCTTTTGCCATAGAATGACCAAGCAGTCATGCTCAGTCAAGAGGCAGGAAAGGCCCATCCTAGAAAAATGGGTGCTGCACAAATTTGTAAAGTCTTACGTGTTGGCAGACAAGGTTTATCAAGAAGCAAACATGAGAGCAGCTGTCTGAAACTGCCAACTTATTTAAGACAACTAAAACCATCATAGCTGAAGTTACATCATTTACCACTTCAGTTCCACAATAAGGAACTGTGCATTGTTTTAGGATTTGTGGTGGTCCTTCCACCAGCAGGCAAAGATTTTTTTATTATTATTTTTATTTCAGTGGACTTTTTTACTGATTACTAAAGAAAGAGCTTCAAACAGGTAGGAGCTGTAGTTAAGCTACTGCTGTTGTTTTTTTGTTGCTTTTAAATCAGTAATACTTCAATATTGACAAGAAACCTCTTGCCTGGTTACACTAGCATTACGCAAATAGTGTAACTTTTGGAAGGTATTTGTCTCAAGTTAGAAAATCTCCATCAACATTATCTATTGCATACTGAGTTGTTTGACACAGAGTGTACCTCACAATGTCTATGGTGATTTCTTAACTTGGGGCGATTTGTTTCCAAAAGTTACACTGGCCATTATTTTGACTGTATAAGTGTGTTTTGGTGCCATATTTTGTGCTTTTCTCTCTGCCTTAGGAGCCCTCTGTACAGAAGGGCCAACAGTGTCAGGAAAGATACTTGCGTTCCAGGTCATCCACCATGCACCTAATCTTCCCCAGATAAAGCCAATGGTTGGTTATGTGACAAAGCACATGATTGGAAGCCCAGGAGAATGGGAAACCACTTGTGCAATCACCTTATGCACACACTTTTTTCTTTGATGAGAGTTTGGCCTTTCAGTCTCAGGCCAGAATCCTCTTGGTGGAGCTGCACCATGCAATTTGGATTATGTCATCCGCTGCAGCCATGCCATGGCTGTTTCGGCAGAAACAAAACGTTCCCATCCCTTTCTCAGGTGATTTTTCTGGTTTTAAATCATTTCCCAACCCATTCCATGGCTTCTGAAGGCTTTTCCGGGACAAAGGGGATCTCTAGGGATCCCGAAAACCTGGCAGTGGAGGGGTGTGTGAATAGGAAGTTTTTAATTCCCCCTAAAACAGTCATCTGGTGGGACGTGGTGGCGCTGTGGGTTAAACCGCAGAAGCCTCTGTGCTGCAAGGTCAGAAGACCAGCAGTCGTAAGATTGAATCCACGCGACGGAGTGAGCTCCCGTCGCTTGTCCCAGCTCCTGCCAACCTAGCAGTTCGAAAGCATGTAAATGCGAGTAGATAAATAGGTACCACCACGGTGGGAAGGTAACGGCATTCCGTGTCTAGTCGTGCTGGCCACGTGACCACGGAAACTGTCTTCGGACAAATGCTGGCTCTACGGCTTGGAAACAGGGATGAGCACCGCGCCCTAGAGTCGGACACGACTGGACTAAATGTCAAGGGGAACCTTTACCTTTTACCTTAAAACAGTCATCACTGCATGGCCAAAGCTGATGATGTCATCTGAGTTGTGCAGAGTAACTTGCACACCAGGATTCTGCCCTCTGTAGTGGGAGAAAAGCAGGATACAAATCAGATAGACAAATAAGATAGGACACCTGGGGATTTGCTTTATAGTAGATCCAATCCTTTATTCATCAATTGACCGCTTTGTTTGCTTCGACTTGGCAGTAGCTCTCCAGAGCCTCGTGTTGCAAGGAACCTCACTGATCACCCGTTACATGATCCCTTTAACTGGCAGTGCCAAGGACTTCGCATGCAGAGCTTGTACCCTACCAGCAATCTATGAGCTCCATTGCCCTTTACCTCTACAGATTCAGTGCTGATTTTGCAACTTCCTGCTAAAAACCAATTAGTATGACTATATGAAGCTGCTGTTAGCAGAACAATATCAAATGGTGTTAATTCCATAAGGGTCTCATGAGGAGAGCAAGTCCCCCTCCCCTCCTTGGCCCACATGCCAGCCCTGTGTGGTGTTGCCCAGAAGCTGTCTGACATCATTCTCTGCTCTGTCACTATAACTCCTTTATGTGGAGACTCCACAAATTGATCCTGGGGTCGTCTGCACGTAAAACTTGTGCTCTGTCAGTAAGTTATGGCTGCCGACACGAATATGTTAAGATTCTTCTTCTAATCTTTGCCTTGCATAAGAGAAAATCTTAGCTTATGCCTGGGTTGGCATCAGGAGTGGCTTATAAGTTTTCATGGTACAATGTCATCAAATGTGGGAGACCCAACGTGTGTAGAGGCTGGCCCTGGCATTGCTGCTGTTGCCAACCACCATCTCCCCCTTCAGGAGAAGCTTTTTTGTAATGAGCTAGGACCTACACAGGGCATTGTGGGAGGAAAACAACATGGTGGCCACTGGCATAGACCAAAGCTGATTAGCTGTTTGCTCAGGGCCCTTCACTGCTGCTCCCCCACAGGAGGAAAGGGCTAATCATAGCCATGGCTAGCACCTATACCCCAGAGGGTAGCGGTAGAGGACCAGAAGAGATGGCAACCCTGGTAGCTCTGCTGCAGTGTAGTTCCCCCAGCAGCTGCATAATGATACTGAGCTTCATTTGTATAAATACGTAACATTAACAATGGAAGCTGTGGGAAACTTCTGCTTAAAGATTGTAGCTGCATTCTGTTCCAGTGACGTGCATACACTCCTGGCAGGAAGCAGCAGCTGCCAGCAGGTGGGGTAACCCCTTATTCTGCCCTTTCGCTTAGAGGTAGAGCATAAGATCAAAGAGTTATTTCAGCCAATCCTAGTTACAATTAGATAACTAGTATCCTATCTGAATTCTAACAACATACTATGTAACTCATGCGAAGTGAATAAAAAGAGCTCTCAGGGCGTTACCTTTAGGCTCCGCTGGTTCGGACATCCGTGCTGTTGACTCCTTTGTTCTAAGGTAATTAGCCTTCCTTTGTTCCGTGATCACCTACAGAAGCCATATTTTCAACAAAACTTACTTTACATTTTAAAATATTGCCTGTAATTACGGGACTTCTTCAACATTCCAACTTCTATGACTATTAATTTTCTGTCTTTAAGGTATTGTATCACATAGGTGAGAAAGCACATGTGCAAATACAAGGCTTGTGCAGTGGTACACAAGCAGACTATGTTCCCAAGCCAAATTCTCTGTCTGAAGCTTATTTTGGCACTTCTACTGAGAAGAACCAGCTGCTTCAGCTACAGCTGAGAAAAGTAGGATAGACTAGAGGGTGCCCAACAGGCTCCACGGCCTCTGTAGCATTCACCTTCAAATCTTGCCTCTGCTCCCTCTCAGCATTTGCTACCTAATGATACGGCCAGTGCTACATGTCCTTTTTTATAGAAAAGTTCTCTATTTCAAGGTGTCCTCCATTTGACAGACTGTCCAGTTCAAGCAGGAGCTGAAGATCATAGAGAGAGAGAAATCAGGCACCTTGAAGTCACCCATCCACAGTGAACACCTGGACACCAGACTGATTGGATGACATAGGTCATATGACCACAGTTTCCCCCGCATGTGTTGTAATCCTGTTTGTTTTATTTAAAAAAATCATTTCTGTATCGTGTCTCTTTTCCCTTCCTTCCTTCCTCTTTGTGATGTTAATTGGCCATCTTTAAGAGGTGATGGTTAAGTCAACACCTCTGCCTACCAGCTCAGATCATGGACTGCCAATGCCTATGGTCCCAACAACAGACAGAGCTCCACGTTTCAAAGGTGACAAACTTCAACTCAGGGTTTTATAGGTAGAGGAAATGGTTCAACTCCCAGAATCCCCAGCCTGAGTGGCTAAAGGACCATGGGCATTGTAGTCCACAACATCTGGTGAGCCAAAGGTTCACTGCCCCTGAGTAGGGCAAGCAAAATTCATGAGAAGGCAGAAGAGCAGGAACCCAAGCTTGAGAACCTAGGCTTCCAGCTGCTGTTTATTTTGCTGGCTGTTTCTTGTGCTTTTAGTGGAGAAGTGACAGAACCATCAAATGAAATTAATTTAGAGAACATCCACCATCTTCATCAGCACAGCATCATCGTTACCGCAGGTCTTTTTATTGCCCAGTCTCAGTGTTAAATAAGATTGGGAGACTAAGGCTATCATCTCTCCTCCTGATTCATTATTTCCTGAAATCACTTTCAATTAACAGCAGAGAAAAGTAGCTCTCAGTCTTTACTCCTCCCCTTGACCCCCGGCTGCCGTAATTTTAATTGTGTACTTTTAATCAAATAATGTTCGTTATCCTTGATAAGCTACATGTGGAACCTAATAAATAAAGTATTATTACAAGAGACAATTACAGGGTTCAAAGCATTCTGAAGGCATTCTGCCCCTCCAGCTTCTGGTACTGATATAAGTAGAGGAATACTTGTGGTTTCCTACTTGCATGAAATGGAAGTGTTCCAAGAGTTGGTGGTAATTCTTTTTTTCCCAAAGAAATCCTAATGAATGTCTGCCTTCATCAGACACAACAAAGATCTCTCACGTCTTGGGAGGTTAACTGTTTATGTGGACACAGTGCCCAAATGACACAACGTTACTCTTCCAGAAACAACTCCGCATGACCACGTAAACTTACCCTTCCAGTGTGCTGGTCAAAAATAAAAATAGTAACAAGCAAAAAGAAAAAAATAAAATACCCTGAAGTTTGGTTGGGTTTGTTTTGCTCTGACATTCAAAATATTTAGTTCTCAAATCATTGTTTTGGCTACCCAAGTGTCTTAATGCTCGTGGTACCACAGCCTATATCCCATAGCGTTTAAATATATACAGACATGTGTGCAGTCGTTTTGTGAATTTCCAATGCTCCGTGTGTAAAGGATTCTTTTCCTACTTCACCTTCTGTTTGTCATTTATTTTTCCACTTTATAAATACTTATTGGAAACTCTTTCTTGGAAGGAAGAAACCTTGCAGATTGTAAACATCAAGGATTGTGAGATTGTTTAGGATACAGAAAGGGGTAGTCGGAATAAACCACAGAGGCGAGGGTGGGGGGAAGGTAGATGGAATAGAGGGGCACATTTCAAAACCTGAGACCATGGAACCTGAGATTATGGAAAATTCTTTCATGCTAAAAGTTGTTCGGAAAGGGCTGCCTCTCAAAATGATAAGGCAGTGGCCTTGCTCATCCATTATTATTCCTGCAAACAATAGCCACCGAAAGTGATATTAAGAATTTCATCAGCATATGAAGTTGCTGCCGGGATTCCGTGTGGGGTAGTGGAGAGACTGACAGGCTAGAACTGTGGAGAACAAGGTTCAAATCCCCACTTGGCCATGGAAACTCAAGGGGGAAATGGAACTGGTAAACCACTTCTTAAATATCTTCCTTACCTTGAAAGCCTTATTAAGATCTCTATAAATGGGTTCCAATTTAATGGCACAGAACACAAACACATTGAACTGCTGCAGAGCCAGAGGTTGAGAGTTTTATTCCCCACTTTGCCTCCTGTCAAGTAGAAGTCTGTGGGGCCTTGGGCAAGCTGCACAGTCCCAGAACCAACAAATAGCAGAAGGATAAAGAGAGACATGATTTCTGTGGGTGTAACTGAGTGCTTCTTTGGCTTCTTTGGATATTTCTTATAGGGAGGGTCCTTTGTTTTCCTAACAGCCATGATTGTGATGGTTAGATTTTGATTTAAATACAACGAGGAGTGCAAACGAGGACTGCAAGTGTTTGGCAAACTGCCATAACGTTGATTTGTGTTGACTCATTCACACTATGCCAACTCACTAAATGGTGGCGGAGGAGGAAGGAGAATAAAGGTGATGTTCAAATGCTGGCTCATGATCCTCTGTTCTTGACATTGTCCCATTCTGTCTCTATCCATGTAGGGGCAGATAGTGTGGGAGATAAGTGGTGCAGGTGCAAGAGAGACAGAGAAAGACAGAGAAACTCTGCTTCCAGTGAGCATGTCAGGATGGCATAGGTATGCCTGAGCAAGAGAGAAAGTAGGAGGCAAAGGGTTCTTGGAGGATAATGGGAAGAGGAAGAGGAGGAATAATTCCTATCAGGAAAAGAGATGGATGACGAAGATGAAAGGAGGAGAAAGCATGGAGCAGAGGGGCAGGGGGAGAAGATTGCTGTGTCACGGCTCTGAGCCAGAATCAGAGCAGAGCAAAGTCTGGCTTTGCAATAAGAAGCAGAGCTTCCTTATGCGTTAAAACATGTTTGTTTTTCTTACAGTTCCCCAAGCTACAAATTAGCTTGCCTTTGTGAATATCATCACAAATGACTTGTCATAAGGAGATAAGCGCAAGATTCACTTGCAATGAGGTGGCAGACATGGAAACTTTGAAAAGAAATGAATCTGTGGAGGGATAATATTTTATCACCTTCTGACTGTGAAACGGGTGTCTTATCTGCTTCTGCTCTCAAAGACCAACCAATTCTGCAGGCAGTCACGATTCGCTTACAAAGCCAAGTGGATTCACTGTGCGTGCTGCAATCCCCTTCCAAACACATCCTCTGCCCTGCTTTGCTTCTGCCATAAACAAACGTAACACAACTTTTGCCTAACTTCAGTTTTTAAGATGTGCAAATGCTTTAGATGCTTTAGAACAACACACATTTTTCTCCAGAAGTGCACTTCTTGTGTATCAATGCAGTTTTAAAAAGCGGGAAAATCCCTGCTCCCCACCTGTAGCCTAAATTATGCCAGTCCACGCTCCTAATGCCCCAGTATTTATCCAGTTCATACAGATACATATCTAGACCTTTGTTGTTGTTGTTTAGTCATTAAGTTGTGTCCGACTCTTCGTGACCCCATGGACCAGAGCACGCCAGCCCCTCCTGTCTTCCACTACCTCCCTGAGTTGGGTCAAATTCATGTTGGTAGCTTCGATGACACTGTCCAACCATCTCGTCCTCTGTCGTCCCCTTCTCCTCTTGCCTTCACACTTTCCCAACATCAGGGACTTTTCCAGGGAGACTTCTCTTCTCGTCAGATGGCTGAAGTATTGGAGCCTCAGCTTCAGGATTTGTCCTTCCAGTGAGCACTCAGGGTTGATTTCCTTCAGAACGGATAGGTTTGATCTCCTTGCAGTCCAGGGGACTCTCAAGAGTCTCCTCCAGCACCACAATTCAAAAGCATCAATTTTTCGGCGGTCAGCCTTCTTTATGGAAAAACCATAGCTTTGACTATGCGGACCTTTGTCGGCAAGGTGATGTCTCTGCTTTTTAAGATGCTGTCTAGGTTTGTCATCGCTTTCCTCCCAAGAAGCAGGTGTCTTTTAATTTCGGGGCTGCTGTCCCCATCTGCAGTGATCATGGAGCCCAAGAAGGTAAAATCTGTCACTGCCTCCATATCTTCCCCTTCTATTTGCCAGGAGGTGATGGGACCAGTGGCCATGATCTTCGTTTTTTTGATGTTGAGCTTCAGACCATTTTTGAACTCTCCTCTTTCACACTCATTAAGAGGTTCTTTAATTCCTCCTCACTTTCTGCCATCAGAGTGGTATCATCTGCATATCTGAGGTTGTTGATATTTCTTCCGGAAATCTTAATTCCGGCTTGGAATTCCTCCAGTCCAGCCTTTCGCATGATGTATTCTGCATATAAGTTAAATAAGCAGGGAGACAATATACAGCCTTGTCGTACTCCTTTCCCAATTTTGAACCAATCAGTTGTTCCATATCCAGTTCTAACTGTTGCTTCCTGTCCCACATATAGATTTCTCAGGAGACAGATAAGGTGGTCAGGCACTCCCATTTCTTTAAGAACTTGCCAGAGTTTGTTGTGGTCCACACAGTCAAAGGCTTTTGCGTAGTCAATGAAGCAGAAGTAGATGTTTTTCTGGAACTCTCTGGCTTTCTCCATAATCCAGCGCATGTTAGCAATTTGGTCTCTAGTTCCTCTGCCCCTTCGAAATCCAGCTTGTACTTCTGGGAGTTCTCGGTCCACATACTGCTGAAGCCTGCCTTGTAAGATTTTGAGCATAACCTTGCTAGCGTGTGAAATGAGTGCAATTGTACGGTAGTTGGAGCATTCTTTGGCACTGCCCTTCTTTGGGATTGGGATGTAGACTGATCTTTTCCAATCCTCTGGCCACTGCTGAGTTTTCCAAACTTGCTGGCATATTGTGTGTAGCACCTTAACAGTGTCATCTTTTAAGATTTTAAATAGTTCAACTGGAATGAACTATTTATTCATCACCTCCACTGGCCTTGTTGTTCGCCATGCTTTCTAAGGCCCACTTGACTTCACTCTCCAGGACGTCTGGCTCAAGGTCAGCTGTGGGAAGCTCCTGCCCAAGGCCATTAGCTGTTATCTGTTTTCAGTGATGAGCAAACTCTCCTGGCAGAGAGCAGCGGCCCCTGACGGGCAGGGTGACCTCTCATTCTGCCTTTTCCCTTAGAGTTAGGCCATAGGTTCAAAGACTTTCTCCAGCCAATCCTAGTGGCGATTAGGTAACCAGTATCCTATCTGAATTCTCACAACATACGACGCAACCCTTGCTAAGTTAATAAAAAAAGTTCTCAAGGCGTGGCTTTTAAGCTCCGCTGACTCGGACATCTGTGGTCAACTTCTTTGCAACCTCTCTAAAGCAATTGCCTTCCTATTGTTCTGTGATCCCCCCCATCATTAGTTTTCCTTTTGCTCCGTGATCACCTACATTTGGCGCCCAACGTGGGACCATCAAACAAGCCATAAAACAGAGGCTTCAAACAGACTTTTGAAAGGGAGATCAACATTGCCTGAGGTATAGGCAATCAACACTGCTCGCCACGCCCGGCACGGGTTTCAGACACGTCTTCTTCCATTATAGGATTCCAGTGAGTATTCAGTGAAAAAACAAACACAATCGGAAACTCCCTTTCACCACTTCAAAAAAGACATAAACAGGAATTGATTTATCTGCTTCGCAGAGAGGGTCATCATGACGTTTCTGATCTGGTAGAGGATTTATTAAAAGAAATAAATACTTATTGTCCATGGTATAAGGAGGAGGGAAGCTATAAGCTTTCAGATTAGGATAAAATTGGAGATAAACTTCACAAAGACCCTGTGAGTTTAGTAAAAATCCTTCACGCATAGCATCTTTGTCGGGATGCAATTTTAAAGATCGCAAACCCTCTGTTAAGTCAATCATTAGCTCATCTCCCAACAGGACCTCAGATTCTGCCATGCTCCAGGCCACCTGATCTCCATGAAAATAGAAGCAATCTCCCTTCCTACTCAGCTTCTGCCGCTTTTGCTACAGTCCTTTCTCCTCCGTCTTCCCTTTCTCTCCTTCCTCCCCTCGCTCAGCAGTACAGCAAATGCTATCTTATGTTATGGCTCAAGGAAGACCGGAAGACCTCGCAATTCCCACCCCACTGATGTCTGTTTGTCCTGTGGTTCTTAACGACCAAGGACACCGTGTTCATGAAAATTCAAGTGAGGGGAGCTCAGTGAATGCTACACCAGTTCAAGAAATCCAACCTGCTACTGTTAAAAGTGCCGGTCATGATTTAATCACAGCCGAAGAGGTCGACTATCAATTCCCTCTAGCTGTCTATGATTCTCTAGCTAACTGCTTAGAGAAAAAAGGCCTTCACATAGCTCCAGAAAATATACAAACAACACCTCCGTTTCTTTATCTAGGGCACAAACTGCTGCAAACTACATCTTCTCTGTTCTTACCAGAACTAAAAACTCCATCTCAATTTACATTAGTGCAGTTGCAACAGTTCCTCGTGCACTTAAATTGGGCTCGTCCATTTTTGTGCCTTCCTACTCATGAATTGCAACCTTTGTTTAATGCACTCCGGGGACATCAGTCTTCTGCTGACTCCATACCCATCACCAAGGCTATGAAACATGCCATACATCAAATTAATGCAGCCTTGTGACGTACCATGGTCGACCACATTCCTTCTTTTGGTCCCTTGCAGCTGGTTATCTTGAACACTCCCCAACTGCCTACTGGGTTGTTGTGTAGCCTGAAGTCTGACAAGGCCATTTCTGTAGCAGAATGGCTTTATTTATCTAACACTCCTCCCCAAAATGTTTACTCCACTCTAAGTGCGATTACAGACCTTGTAGTCAAGGGACGCCATCGTGCAAAACCACTCACAGGCTGTGATCTTCTGTGTTGTTGCTTACCTATCTCCAAACCTGACCATGATCATTTATTGTCCACCTCATTTACTTATCATTTTGCTTTTTCAGACTTTGTTGGTGACATACGTTTCAACCCTACTAAAGACGCTCGCTTAACTTTCATTCAGCAAGTACCCATTCGCTTTTCCTCTCTTTTTTCTGCTACTCCTCTCCATAATGCTCTAGCTGTTTTTACTGATGGTGCGCCTACTAGAGGCGTCGTTACTTTTCAGCAACCTCCAGGAACGTGGAAAACTTTTTTCACTAGTACTCAAATCTCCAGCCAACATGCAGAGCTGGCAGCAGTCGTTCTTACCTTTCAAATATTTCAAGACCTTTCTCCTGCTCTTGACTTCTCCTTACTTTCCCTGTTTCTGACTTTAAAAAACCTCCTTGCTGCTAGATCACAACCTTTTTTTGCAGCTCCCATTCAATCTGATACTGGATTCCAAGATGCTATCTCAGAGGGAAATCATCATGCAGACTCTGCTCTTCATTCCTTGTGTCCCCTTTTTTCTAATCCTATTGACAGTCATTCCTTTTTTCATCAGAGTGCTAAACAACTCCATAAACAATTTTCTATTCCTCTTTCTCAAGCTCGAGGAATCGTCTCCTCCTGCTCTTCCTGTTCTATGTCTCCCATTTCCTTTCCTTTTGATGCTGCTAACCCACGAGGAACAGATGCCAACTAGCTTTGGCAAATGGATGTCACTCATGTTCCTACCCTTTCTCCTCTTTCTTATGTCCATTTACAGGCTATTGTGGAAAGAGCACACCGCTCTTTTAAATTTCTCCTTGCAAAACAAACAAAAAACAGAGGGATCAAGCCCCAGGATGTTCCAGATATAGTGTCAATAGCATTGTTCACTTTAAATCATTTAACTGTATCTGCAGGTCAGCACAAGCTGTCGCCAATAGAGAAACACTTTCGTAAAGAAATCCCCATGGAACAGCCGCTGGTGACTTATAAGCAACCTCCTGACCCTCAGTAGGAGGGTCCAGCCCCTTTACTAACATGGGGTTGCGTCTATGCTGCTGTGCTTACTCCCACAGGTCCTTTGTGGATCCCAGCTCGGTGTGTGAGGCCATATTGTGGAAATAATGAGTTGGCATCGCAACCTGCAGGGCCCCATTCCGGAATTCAATCCAGCAATGGTTCTGGAGTGGGACCAGATGACTGTGCATCGTCGGAAGCATCCAACCAGAGCTGAGGGCACTCAGCGCAATGTTACCTGGGGAATGTTAAAGACGCTGAGTGCTGATGCAAAAAGAACTCTAAATCAGCAGCTGTGGCGTTCACCCTTATTATGCTGAATAGGTTATGCATTATTCATGTTCTATGCTGATGTGGTTGAGAGGTGGGGCCACCAGAGAGGTTAAAAAGGCAGAGCCTGAGAGGAGAGAAGTAGAGTTCAGTCAGAGTTAGAGAGAGAGAGAGATAGTTGAGAGATCTGAGGTGTGAGTAGTCTGAGGAGTGAATAGTAAGATTTAAATAGAAGATTGATGCTTGATGAACCTGAAGTAAATACTTATGAATTATTAAAGAAACATCTGTAATTAATAAACCTGTTTTAAGAAAAAGTGAAAACTGAATGGACCTTCATCTTTCCTAAGTGAAGTACATTGATTTAGTGATCAACTGGTGGCAGCGTGTGAAAAGGAGTTTTGTTTGCCTTCATGTGCTCTGTGTTTGGAAGAGAAACGGGCCACGAGGGTCAAACGTCACAGCAGCACATCCCAGAGACTCCTGAAACATTTCTAGCAGCTGTTAACTCTCAGCTGAATGCTAACTCCCTGATGCTGTTGTGCTGTATTTTCATTCTTGGAACTGTTCCAATAAGTGTCGTAGAGGCTCGAGAAGATTTACACGCCCGTCTGCAATTTAACTTATGGGAAAGGTTGGCGGAAATTGTGAACGTCTCTCACTTCTGCCTGCAGGAGGCATATGCTATGCATGGACTACTGGGAACTTGCTTAATTCCTGTCTGTAAAGAACCCTGCGACATTGCTAATGACACTTCGTTAGGTCAATGGTTTAATGCCACTGTCATTAAATACACTAATTCTCATGACTGGGGGCGAATAACAAAAATGCTACCCATTGATGCTTTTTCCCTTTACACCCCTTTTGTAGCAACTAACGAAAACACCTCATGTGCCAGAATAGTCAACTGTTCCTCTGACACATGCATTTCTACAACCAAAGCCACATGGAATTGTACATATGCTGTTAACATTTCTTATAATTGGGCACATATCATCTTACCTCCAGGGTGGTTTTTTACATGTGGTCAACATACCTTTAGCGACATTCCTGCGAATCTGTCAGAAACACAATGCTGCCTTAGTAGATTAGCAATCAACTTAATGCAACCTTTTGCTTTGCAGAACTTCTCAACTTGGCTGAGACGAGAAAGCTTGTCTCTTGGTAGTACTTGTAATGGTAAAGTTACTTTGTTATCCAAAGCAGAATATGTTTCACTGGCTGTGTCGCTTGTTGGCGTTCCTGGCCTTGCTGTTCATAATTCTCGCACTCTTGCCAACATTGCATGCACCTTAGCTAAAGCCATTAACCGCACTTCCACTGCTATTGCCCTGCTGAATCAGGAACAACGACAACTATGCGATGCTATTTTAGACAACCGCGCAGTATTGGATTATCTCATGTTGTGTAATCACATTGGTTGTGAGTCTTTTAATAATCTCTGTTGCTTTAATTTATCTGATAATAGTCATGCAGTGAACAATCAGCTTGCTCAGCTGAGACACCTCGCTAATAACATACGACAAGACATACTTCCTTCATGGTGGGACAGTTTATGGTCATGGCTGCCCCACTTTGGATGGCTTCGCACTGTATTAATGTATGCAAGTATGCTTTTCATACTCCTTATAATTTGCTGTTGTTTTATTCAATGTGTACCAACCTTCTTTTCCATAATAACTACCTGTTGCAAAGCTTTGCCTTCTGGCCTTTGCCGAAAAGATTTATATGTAGTTCGTAAATATATGCAAGAATATATGCCTTTGCTTCGAAGAAAAGAAAAAGGGGGAATGTGGGAAGCTCCTGCCCAAGGCCATTAGCTGTTATCTGTTTTCAGTGATGAGCAAACTCTCCTGGCAGAGAGCAGCGGCTCCTGACGGGCAGGGTGACCTCTCATTCTGCCTTTTCCCTTAGAATTAGGCCATAGGTTCAAAGACTTTCTCCGGCCAATTCTAGTGGCGATTAGGTAACCAGTATCCTATCTGAATTCTCACAACATACGACGCAACCCTTGCTAAGTTAATAAAAAGAGTTCTCAAGGCGTGGCTTTTAAGCTCCGCTGGCTCGGACATCTGTGGTCGACTTCTTTGCAACCTCTCTAAAGCAATTGCCTTCCTATTGTTCTGTGATCCCCCCCATCATTAGTTTTCCTTTTGCTCCGTGATCACCTACAGTCAGCAGCAACACTCTCTGGGTTGTCCAAATCTTTCTGGTATAATTCCTCTGTGTATTCTTGCCACCTCTTCTTGATGTCTTCTGCTTCTGTTAGGTCCCTACCAGTTTTGTCCTTTATCATGTCCATCTTTGCACAAAATGTTCCTTTAACATCTCCAATTTTCTTGAACAGATCTCTGTTTTTTCCCTTTCTATTCTTTTCCTCTATTTCTTTGCACTGTTCATTTAAGAAGGCCCTCTTGTCTCTCCTTGCTATTCTTTGGAAGTCTGCATTCCAGTTTCTGTAACTTTCCCTATCTCCCTTGCATTTTAGTTCCCTTCTCTTCTCTGCTATTTGTAAGGCCTCGTTGGACAGCCACTTTGCTTTCTTGCATTTCCTTTTCTTTGCGATGGTTTTTGTCGCTGCCTCCTGTACAATGTTACGAGCCTCCATCCATAGTTCTTCAGGCACTCAGTCCACCAAATCTAATTCCTTAAATCTGTTCTTCACTTCCACTGTGTATTCATAAGGGATTTGGTTTAGATTATACCTGACTAGCCCAGTGGTGTTTCCTACTTTCTTCAGTTTAAGCTTGAGTTTTGCTATAAGAAGCTGATGATCAGAGCCACAATCAGCTCCAGGTCTTGTTTTTGCTGACTGTATAGAGCTTCTCCATCTTTGGCTGCAGAGAACATAATCAATCTGATTTCGGTATTGCCCATCTGGTGATGTCCATGTGTAGAGTCGCCTCTTGTGTTGTTGGAAAAGAGTGTTTGTGATGACCAGCTTGTTCTCTTGACAAAACTCTATTAGCCTTTGCCCTGCTTCGTTTTGAACTCCAAGCCCAAACTTACCTGTTGTTCCTTTTATCTCTTGACTCCCTACTTTAGCATTCCAGTCCCCTATAATGACAAGAACATCTTTCTTTGGTGTCAGTTCTAGAAGGTGTTGTAATTCTTCATAGAATTGGTCAATTTCAGCCTCTTCAGCATCGGTGGTTGGTGCATAAACTTGGATGACTGTGATGTTGATAGGTCTGCCTTGGATTCGTATTGAAATCATTCTATCATTTTTGAGATTGTATCCCAGTACAGCTTTTCCCACTCTTTTGTTGACTATGAGGGTTACTCCATTTCTTCTACGGGATTCTTGCCCACAATAGTAGATATGATAATCGTCTGAATTGAATTTGCCCATTCCCATCCATTTTAGTTCACTGACGCCCAGGATGTCAATGTTTATTCTTGCCATCTCCTGTTTGACCACATCCAGCTTACCAAGATTCATAGATCTTACATTCCAGGTTCCTATGCAGTATTTTTCTTTGCAGCATCAGACTTTCCTTTCACTTCCAGGCACGTCCGCAGCTGAGCATCCTTTTGGCTTTGGCCCAACCACTTCATTAGCTCTGGAGCTACTTGTACTTGTCCTCCACTCTTCCTCAGTACCATGTTGGACGCCTTCCAACCTGAGGGGCTCATCTTCCAGCGTCATATCTTTTAGCCTTTTGTTTCTGTCCATGGAGTTTTCTTGGCAAAGATACTGGAGTGGCTTGCCAGTTCCTGCTCCAGGTGGATCACGTTTAGTCAGAACTCTCCACTATGACCTGTCCATCTTGGGTGTCCCTGCATGGCGTAGCCCATAGCTTCTCTGAATTACTCAAGCCCCTTCGCCACGACAAGGCAGCAATCCATGAAGGGGATCTAGACCTTAGTCAAGGCAAATGAAGTGAATCACAAGCTGTAGAAGTGATTCCAAGAATTGCTGCAAGATGTAAATAAAATGATCCAGAGTTTGGAAAACTCATTGCCACTTCTGCTGGAAAATTATGATTTTTCCATATCGAAAAAAGAGGACATGTCATCCACTAAATGTATATATTGTCAAAAACAAGACCCCTGATTCTCTGTCTTCTACTTTTGCTACAGGTGGCTTTTCTGGCCTAGAATTCTGTCTCTGACAACAGGCAATTTTTATAATAGTGAACAACAGAGGATTAGTATTGACAGGGGCATTTGTGAACCCTTTTTGGAAATAGCAGGCAAAAAAAATATATATGAAGAAGACAAAAATGCTACGGCACCTTAAAGACTAAGTGCTATGTTTCAATGTGAGTCTTCATGGACAAGTCTTCTTTTGTCTGAGGAAATGAAGTTGTCCATGGAGGCTCACATTAAAATATAGATTGTTGTTGTTGTTGTTGTTGTTGTTGTTGTTGTTGTTGTTGTCTGATACACTAGCACAGACTAACACAGCTACCTCTTCTAAAACTACAACTATTTGACAATGTACTTGTTCAGCAGGCTGAAGTAAGCAAACAAGTACTGGTGATTTTTAAAACAAGAGTGTTTGCTTATATCCTGTCAAGAACACTACAAACAGTTTGAGAATGTGTCATATTTCTTGTATACCGTATTTTTTGTTAGAATGACACATATGTTTGTAATGTGCCCAACAAAAATGACACATTACAACTCTCAATTGTTTTCTCTTGGCTGACACGGGAGCCAATGAGGCAGGGCAGGGCCACCAACGATCTATAACTGTTGCAGAAATAACTCAGCAACATAAGCCATGAGCAGACATTTACAGGTCAGTTACGTGTAGCTCTGCATAGAGAAGGCAGTGGGCAACATTCTTTTACTTCAGGCAGCAAAATCTTTTGGACCAGCCTCACGAGTACATCTACAAACAAAAATCTCCCTCCTACAGTCTTTCAAACCCAAACGTACATGGCTTAATAGGGTTCCACTGAAAATTCATTCAAACTATGTTAGGCCTTGGTCACATGAAGGAAATGTTCTCTAGTTATTCCCCCACTTAGTTTGTTGCTTTTTTTCCTGGTCACACGATGCACAGTCAAGATTGAGACATTTTCCTGGCCAGTGGTATAACTGCGGAACATTTCCCCATCGCCCACAGTGTTGAATTATTTTGTATCTTTTTTGTACTGGTGCATTCCATACCGGGATTCCCTGTGTGCACACCCTGCCCCGCTTCTTTTCAGAATTGAAGCCAGGAAAGTGACCACCATTACTGTGGCACACATTATTTTTAAAAAACGTTTGTGCCCAATACATCAATACATTGGTAAAAGTAAGTCACCGGGGGGGGGGGGGGGGCTCCACCATTACATTACTTCTGAGTAATATTTTTTATTATTATTATTCTATGGGAAGATACATTGAAATGTTGGAATGCCGATGTCACTGGGGTGTGGGGGTGATCGCCAGTACTGCTGTGCAGATAGTAAAGGTTCCCCTTAACATTTAGTCCAGTCGTGTCCAACTCTAGGGCGCGGTGCTCATCCCCGTTTCGAACTGCTAGGTTGGCAGGAGCTGGGACAAGCATGGATTCGATCTTACGACTGCTGGTCTTCTGACCTTGCAGCACAGAGGCTTCTGCGGTTTAACCCGCAGCGCCACCATGTCCCTATGTGCAGATATCCCAAGTCTATTGTGTGCAGTGCATTTCTGTAGGAGCAGCCAGTGCAACAGAGGACACTTTCCTAAACAGAACCCCCTTCCTGATCAATGTTCCCTCTAATTTCCCACACACACACACACACACACACACACACGTGCGAGTCCGCCTCCCCTGCATGGGGTTCTGTTGTGACTGGAATGAAAGGGGCTGGAAACAATCGCTGTGGGTACACAGGGAAGGAAGAAAGCTGTCTGGAGGGGGTGGTAGAGTCAAGCGTGGTTGCACAGACGCACCTTAGAGGGAGCCTTGTTTCTGATATATCCGTGTTTCGATAAATAATTTTTAAAGAAATACACATATATAAATCAAGGTGTTAAATTTCCCCTTGAAGAATGATGATGAGAAACTTGGTGGATCTTTTCAAACTACATTGAATTTTACTTGAGACAGACTGCCCAAGAAAGATCCTGGATGACACTGATTATCTGCCCCCCACCCCAATTTTAATCAGGTGTTCAGACAGGATCTGGGACTCAGTCTGCTTTGGTCACCTTGCTATAAAAGGGTTGTGCTGGGGAACAATCTTATTAGCTGTCCTGGACATTTCAGTGGCTTTTGATACTGTGGAACATGGGATCCTGTTGGATTGCCCAGCCAGGTTGAGTACTAAAGACACTGTGCTGCAGTGGTTCCAATACCTCCTGTCAAGGTGTACTCAACAGCTAATGTTGGGGAAGAACTGTTTGACACCATGGCTCTGTTTGTATTCCTCAGAGCTGTACATCATCCCCTGTATTACTGGATATCTACATGTTCAGCCATGAAGCTGCTGGGGGAGACCATTTTAGAATGAGGTGTCACTAATATGTTGGTGATACCCATACCTATTGCTCCTTGTCACCTAAAACCAACAAGTTTTAGAAAGGAGAAACCTATTTCCCCTTGTAAACTAAAATCAAGGGAGCAGTCAATACTCTTGAGTACTGCCTCAGCTTGGGGTAGGTGAGGGTGAACACAGTGACATTTAATTCTGGTAAGACGGAGATGCTTCTGATCAGTAGAAAGTCAGGGTTTGGGTCTGGAATTCAGAAGAGGTCATGCTCCCCCTGACATGTCAGGTTTATATTCTAGAATATTCTTTGATTCTGCAATGCCCCTGGATTTCCAGGTGGCAACAGTCACAAGGAGTAACCTCTGTTCATTGTGCTACTACACCATTTCCTGGGACAACTCGAATTGGCAACAGTCATTCAAGACCAAGTTTCATCATGACTTGATCACTGTAAGGCATTCTATGTGGGCTATCCTTGAAGAGGGTCCAGGATATTCAGTTTGTGCAACATGTGGCAGCTGGGCTGTTCACTGGTACAAAGTATTGATATCAGCTTACTGTGATTCTGAAAAACCTTCAATGGTTTGCCAGTTGCTTAGGAAGCCCAATTCAAGGGGCTGTTTTTAACCTTTAAAGCCCTAAGTAGCTTGAGGCTTGGCTATCAAAGGAACTGCTTGTCGCTTTAGGAACTTGTCCAGATGTTTAGATGTTCAGGAGTAGAGATGGGGATGACTCACCATTTTGACTCACCCAAAAGTTGACGACTCACGAAGCACAAAATTGCCCCCATGAAGTGACGAATAATGAAGTTATTCGTCGATTCATGGGGGGGGGGTTATAAACACACACACACACACACACACACACACACACACACACCTGCTGCTGAGAGGCGGGGAGAGGGGGGCAGCTGATCGGCGTGAGGCTTGCCTAGCAGGGAAAAAGCCTCTCAGACCCAGCGCCCATCAGCTGAGAGGCAGGGGGGCAGGAGCGGAGACGAACACAAAATGGCTGCCGGCTCCCTGCTGGTTGCTGACTCTCCGCTGTTTGGCACTCTTTTTCTGGCTGTTCTGGGGCTACAAAGGCACTGAGGAGCTGGGCTCAGTCTACTCTACCTGGTAAGTGACTTTTTGCTGACTTTTTTTTGGGTTTCTGACTTTTTTTCCCCATAGGAACACATTAATTAAATTTCAATGCATTCCTATGGGAAAACGCACTTCGCAAGACGAAATTTTCGCTAGACGGCATTAACCGTGGAACGGATTACTTTCGTCTTGCGAGGCACCACTGTACTGTATTTTAAATAAAGTTTTGTACCTTTCCTCCATTGTCCCTGAATCCAAAATAACTCCTTGCCAGCTTTGACAAGACGCATGGGGTAACTCTTTCATTCTGATTTTAGGAAAGATGTAAAGACAAAGAAGGCAACAATGCAAAGCTCAGTTTGTACTGGAACCATATCAGTCCTTATTGGTGGCTGAACGATGGAAGTCTTAGGGGTGTAAACCTTGTCTTGGTTCATCTTCACACAGGAAGTGAGAAAACTGAAAAGAAAAGAAAAAATATCCTTAAAATAAGATGATGAGGGGTTCTTTTTCTTTCTGGGAGAGAGTATGTGCATTTTTATTATAGGCTTTGCACATTTCTGTACAATGCACATTACTGGACAATACAATACCTACTGTTTTCTTCTATGAACTATTTACTTTATGTATGTATGTATGTATGGATGTATGTATGTATGTATGGATGGATGGATGGATGGATGGATGGATGGATGGATGGATGGATGGATGGATGGATGGATGGATGGATGGATGGATGGATGGATGGATGGATGGATGGATGGATTTGCCTCCTTTCTCCCTGTAGGGAAGAAAGGGAACTAATAAATGTAGAAGCACTGGATGGGTTGTCAGTGTCTTCCAGATAAATCAGTCTTACTTTTTGTGCTTGCTGGCACATGTGTTTCACTTGTTAAGGGAAAAGGCATCTGTTTTGCAGTGAAAGCATTTACCAAAAAAATGAAAAGACAATGTGAGGAAAGTGCTTCTCTTACTTTGGTACTGAAAGGAAGAATTATCGAGGGGTTGGAGAAAAGAGAATCCTCAACAGGCTGCGTTCTTATGTTAAAACAACCTGTCTCACCTAAAATTGAGATAATGACAAGAGGTATTTTTTCTTTCTTTCCACATTCTCTCTCTATCTCTCTGTCTTTTGGGGAGCATTAGTGGCCACCACAAGCATTATGCATCTTGACTGCAAAGATTTAGGAGCACTGGAAACAGCGCTCCTGGCCCTTAAAATGAGAGCCATCTGGATGTACCATTCATCTAATCGGTTTACTGGCAGAAAGTACAGAAGGAACTACTGTAACATGGGTTTTTTGTCCCACTTCTTTCCATCAATTCTGCCCCAGATTTTTTTTTCCTTTTCCCTTATGGTTCCTTGAGGGCCACAAGAATTTTCCATTTTCTTGGCCTAATGTTTTCACGCCGTACCACTTGTCTTGCTACTCAGGCTGTGCTATTGAGGTTACTCTGACTCAAGGCTCTGCCCTCCCCGCTTCCTTGTTTGAAAGATCAATCAATGCATCTTCCCACAAGGCACCCCCCCCCTTCATGGGGGAGGGACAACCCCATAAGTACAAAATGCCTAGTGGAAAGACCACAAGGACACATTTTCCATGGACAACGACACGACAACAGTATTTCCATTGAACATACCACAAGGCTAATGCTTTTGAGGTATCAGAATGCTGAGATGAACTCACAGTGTTCATCTTGGATTCATTATATTCAGAACTGTATTGTTTATTTTATTTTTGAAAAACTCGGATGAAGACAAATTTTTCATTCAGTATAGAGTGGGCCAGGGGGTGAGGGGAGAGAGGAGACATAGAGAATATATTTAAAAAAAGAGACTTCAGTGATGCCAAAGTAATTTTGCACTTGCTTTGTGAGTAAAATATAAATAGGTTTAGTGGGTTTTTTTAAAAAAAATTCCATTAAATTGCTCAAAAATGACTCAACAGCTGGAAAAGCAAATTTTTTGATAGTATTTAAAGCTGCTGAGCAGCTGGGGAAGAAATGGCTGTAAAAACACTTAACATTTACAGCCATTGAGTGGCTGGAAATGCAACTTATAATAAAAGGATTTTAACATTTCAGTGGCTGGAAACCACTATGTATGTACACTTACATAGATGTATATATAACATTAATGATGTCTTATTGACCCAGCTTTCAAATAAAAGTGCTGAGTTTCTAAAATGAGATGTGCCTGTGCTCAAGTGCACTTATACACTGAAGTCTGTGCTGACAATCATAGAATCATAGAATCATAGAAAAGGGAAGTTGGAAGGGGCCTACAAGGCCATCAAGTCCAACCCCCTGCTCAACGCAGGAATACAATCAAAGCATATCTGCCAGGTGATTATCTAAGTTTTTCTTGAATGCCTCCAGTGTTGGAGCACTCACCAACTCCTGAGGTAACTGGTTCCACTGTTGTACTGCTCTAACAGTTAGGAAGTTTTTCCTGATATTCAACCGAAATCTGGCTTCCTTTAACTTGAGCCCATTGTTGCGTGTCCTGCACTCTGGGATGATCGAAAACAGATCTTGCCCCTCCTCTGTATGACAGCCTTTCAAATATTGGAAAAGTGCTATCCTATCACCCCTCTGTCTTATTTTCTCAAGGCTAAACATGCCCAATTCTTTCAGCCTTTCCTCATAAGGCTTGGTTTCCAGCCCCCTGATCATCCTTGTCGCCCTCCTCTGAACTTGTTCCAATTTGTTAGCATCCTTCTTGAAGTGTGGTGTCCAGAACTGGACACAATACTCAAGGTGAGACCTAACCAGTGCTGAATAGAAGGGGACTAGCACCTCGTGGGATTTGGAAACTATACTTCTATTAATGCAGCCTAAAATAGCATTAGCCTTTTTTGTAGCCACATCACACTCTTGGCTCATATTTAGCTTGTGATCTATGACAATTACAAGATCCTTCTTGCTTGTAGTTTTGCTGAGCCAGGTCTCTCCCATCTTGTAACTGTGCAATTGGTTTCTTTTTCCGAGGTGCAGTACTTTGCACTTATCCCTGTTGAATTTCATTCTGTTGCTTTCGGCAGAGTGCTCCGTCCTATCAAGGTCATTTTGAATATTGTTTCTGTCTTCTAGGGTATTAGCTATTCTGCCCAATTTGGTATCATCTGCAAATTTGACAAGCATCCCCGGCACTCCCTCATCCAAGTCATTAATAAAAATATTGAAGAGCACCGGGCCCAGGACTGAGCCTTGGGGTACCCAACTTGTTACCTCCTCCCAGTTAGAGAAGGACCCATTAATCATCACCCTCTGAGTACGATTCTGTAGCCAGTTGTGTATCCACCTGACACTTGATCTATCCAGCCCACACCTAGTTAGCTTGCTAATCAGGAGATCATGGGGCACTTTGTCAAAAGCTTTGCTGAAGTCAAGATATACTACGTCTATAGCATTCCCTCTGTCTATCAGGGAGGTTACCTGATCAAAAAATGAGATCAAATTAGTTTGGCAGGATTTGTTCTTGACAAATCCGTGTTGGCTTCTAGTTATTACTGCATTGTTTTCTGGGTGCTTGCACAATGACCGCTTTACGATCTGTTCCAGAATTTTGCCTGGGATTGATGTCAGTCTGACTGGCGTGTAGTTCCCAGGTTCCTCTTTTTTGCCCTTTTTGAAGATAGGGACAACATTGGCCCTCCTCCAGTCTTCTGGCACCTCACCGGTTTCCCATGATTTCAAGAAAATAATTGATAGAGGTTCTGAGAGTTCTTCAGCCAGTTCCTTCAGTACTCTCGGATGCAGTTCATCCGGCCCTGGAGATTTGTGTGGCTACACTCTACTTTTGTTTCCTTTGAAATCAAGAATTCTAGAAGGACATGGTCACTCTCGCCTAGAGTTCCCCTTACTGCCACTTCCCCCACCAAGTCACCTCTGTTGGTCAGAATCAAGTCAACGATAGCAAATCCTCTAGTTTCTTTCTCCACTTTTTGTAGGAGAAAATTATCAGCCACACAAGCCAGGAATTTCTTGGAAGGGCCATACTTGGCAGAATTTGCCTCCCAACATATATCTGGATAATTGAAATCTCCCATCACTACTATGTCATGTCTTTTTGAAAACCCTGCAATTTGTTTTTCAAAAGTTTCATCCGCTTCCTTTCTTTGATTGGGTGGTCGGTAGTAGACTCCAACTACCAAGTTCCTTTTGTTTTTTGCCCCAACTAGATTGATCCAGATGCTCTCGATGGGACAGCGACTCTCCTCCTCCTGTATTTCTATGCAGGAATGTGTATTCCTCCCTTTCATTCTCTCTGTTCTTTTTGATCAGTTTATATCCCTCAATTGCTGTATTCCAGTCATGGGAGTCATCCCACCAAGTTTCAGTTATTCCTATCAAGTCATACTTACCCTCCTGAATTAAAATTTCCAGTTCTTCTTGTTGCCCACCCAAGCCCGGAATGAAGACGCAAGACCATAGTATTGGTATTAAAATACGGGCCACACTTTATTTTCAAGATTTCAAATTAATCATCAATTGTCTCAAGGAAAGGGGCCTGCAGTAGTGCAGAAATGGTAACAGGTAGGGGTAACCAATACCCCTTGCTTGTCAATTGGGCGAGTCCCTGGCCCCGGATTCCCGCTGTCTCACAGACAGCAAGAACCCGGCCTGCCACTAATAAACACCCCCAGACCCCAAGCCATCTTTATTTGATGACTGGTGGTCCGGAAGTGGCCCAGAGCATCCTTCCCGAACCGGCCCTGTAATCGCACGATCCGCAGAGCCGGGAGGTCGGATGCGCTGTTGGCTTACCTGAATTACACATGGGACACACCGAAACACCTGTTTTTCCGCACTACCCGCCAGTGTGACCAAGAAAGACCCAATTTGCCAACAACCCCGCTCTAGTGTGGGATAGGCAAAAAATCCCTTCATCCAACAGCCAATCAGGATGAAGGTCAAAAATTCCTATCCAGCCCCAAATTGGCGACCAAAGAATCACACTAGAATTAGGGCGGGCGGGTGGGGTGCCCGAAAAGGAAAGCGGGCGCACTGCGGGGAAGCGCTTCCTTAAATACCTGCGCTTCCCGCCCATTCCACAGAAAAAACTTTTAAACACCCACCTCGCGCCATCCGGTCTGGCGGGCAAAAAAACAGCGCGCCCATTCCAGGCCGTTTTTAACGGCCGTCAGGCGGCTGGAACCTTTGTTTCCCATACTCCTGGAATTCATATACAGACACCGGAGGGTGTGTGATTTGTACCCTGTTTGTCTTTGTACATTTTTATGAATATTATGGTTATTATTATTATTATTATGTTTTTGTTATGTTTATTATTGTTCATGTTATTATTGTTGCCCTTTTGATCAGTTTGGTCCATTCCTCTTATTGTGTGTAAGGCTTCATCTCCCCTTAACTCTGTGCTTGCGTCTCCCTCCCCCTTCCAATTCAGTTTAAAGCCCTCCTGATGAAGTTCTTCATACTGTGGGCAAACACATTCTTCCCAGTCCTTGTTAGATGCAAGCCGTCTCTTGCTAGCAGTCCTTCTTCCAGGAAGCTTAGCCCATGGTCCCAAAAACCAAATCCCTCTCATCAACACCACCTTCGTAGCCAGTCATTCACCCAGAGGATCTTCCTTTCTCTTTCAATTCCTCTTCCGAGCACTGGTAGGAGGAAGAAAAGACTATCTGGGCCCCAAAGTCCTTGAGTTTCCTTCCCAGAGCTTTGAAGTCTGACGTGATTTCTCGGTAGCTCCTCTTGGCTGTGTCATTTGTTCCCACGTGGACAAGAAGAAAGGGATATGTATCTGTAGGTTTTATGAGTAATGGCAATCACATCCCTTACCTGTCCTCCAGGGAGGCAGCATACCTGGAGAGTTCATGGATCCTCCGAGCAAATTTCAGTCTCAATTCCACGTAGCAGGGAGTCCCCTACTACAACTACTCTCCTCTTCTTCTTTTTGTAGGGTGTGGGTTCAGCAACTGTATTCTGCTGCGCTTCAGCCCTACTCATGTCCTCCTGCAGGGTCTCCTCTGCATCCTGTCTGACAGACTCTTCTTCAAGCAATTGAAAGCGGTTTTGTAGTTCCACCGGGAAAGAGTGTCTTCTCCTTCTTTTGCTCCTAACTGTGATTCTTTTCCATGGTGGTTCCTCCACTATGTTTGTAGCCTCTACAGCATTTTCCTCCACTGCAATGTTTTGGTTTTCTTCCATCAGCAGTGCCCCCTCTGACAGCTGCTGTTGCTCAAGAGTTCTATCAATGTAGGCTTCATCTTCCCTTATAGCCTTGAGTGTGGCTACTCGCTGCTCCAGGTCTCTGACTTTCTTTTCTAACAGTGCCACCAGTTTACACTTGTTACATGTATATAGCATTTTGCAGTCAGGAAGAAAGACAAACATAGCACAAACTTTGCAGGTAACCACAACTGAGTTGTCTCCACCCTCCATAATCCCTTCTAGCTTTTGTACTTTCAACTGTTTGTTTAGGATACCTGACCCTCCTGTTTTGTTAGTTTAAATGTAGTTGTACATATACCCAAGGAACCAAAAAAATTGTTAGGGGCCTCCCCCTTGGCCTCCCCCAGCGAACACCCGCAGCAAACTCCCTGTTTACTCTCCTGGTCGAGAGCTCCCTGGGTCTGCCTTGAGCTTTATTTGTCAGCTGTGCTCTGCCCGGAGTCAGGAATCAAAAGGCCCTCCCAGAACTCACAGCTGCTACTTATAGCCTTCAGCAGTAATCAGGACACTCCCCATTCTCTTAGGCCAATCACACGGCTCTTCCTGTTAAGGACACACCCCTTCATGTTCTACTGAGCACACGGCTCTTTAAGTAGAGTATGTGGTGCTTCTATCTGGGCAATTCCTAGGGGTTACTTCAGGCCCTTTCTTGGTGTTACTCTAGAGAAAAATCCACTTACCTCTCTGTCTTTGTCTCCTTGGTCTCCTTCCTATGTCTCCTGCAGCAAACTTCCTGTTTGCTCTCCTGTTCGCAAGCTCTTGTCGCGAGCTCCCTGGGTCTGCCTTGAGCTTTATTTGTCAGCTGTGCTCTGCCTGGAGTCAGGAATATTCTTCCTGTTCACCCTTCAGGCACTGCAGTTGTCCAATGACCAGATAAGACCATCTGCACAGACCTATCAGGTCACACATCTTAGAATAAGCAACAAGCTAGGTGTCTCCTGCAGTCACCAATGTGTCTGTGTGTGTGTGTGTTTGCAACAACTCTGCTTCAAGCTGAATCCAAATCTGAGACTAGTGCCCATAGGCCTGGGGATATGGAGACACTTCAGAATGGTGTGGTGGAGTTTTATTATTATTTTTCTGACCTATATGACCCAATTTTTGAACTCCCATGTGTATCTTCAGGCTCTCCTTCAATGGAAAACACCAGCACAAGCAGGGAGGCCAGAGAAACAGGAGCTGTAGCTTTCAGTGGAGGAACTCTACTAGTCTCTCCATGTTAGTTCCCATGACAGTGCTTTTTGGAGTGGTGCAGAAGGAACTTATCTGGCTGACATTTCAGGGTTCGTTGCTTTCAGCGACTGCACCTGTTGGTAGCTGTAAAAGCCTTCAGAAACAGGAAGTGCTTCCATGGTGTTTCCCTGTGACTTGTCCACTGGCCAGCAGGCACCAACTTCCTAATCAAGTATGCAGTGTTCCATCACATCCTCATAACCTAAGGCAGGTTTCTTCAGCATCTTCTCCATGGATGTCACTACTGGGAGTACTGCTAACTGTGGCCTCTGCCAGGCGGTGAATTATAATACAGAGCCACAAGGTCTACACTTCTCCAACCAAGCTTTTACATCCAGCACAAGCCATTTTCCAAATGTGTGTTTCCAAATGTGGTTGAACAACAAGTCCCAGAAGTCCTAACAACATGGCCCGCAGTCTGGGTTTCATGGAAACGTAGTCCAATGGTATGTGAGAGTGCAAATTTGGCAATCACTGCTCTCAATCAAAGAGTGAGAATTCTCCCTTGTGCCTCAAAGTATGGGGCAGATGCTGGGAGAATTTCCCAGAGCCAATCTGAAGTAGTGTGCAAACAAAAGAAGCAGTGTTCTGAGCAGTGGGTTACTGGCCTTCTCTAGAATAGCAAGAGTGAGCTTGTAGAGTTGAATTAGGCCATACAGTTGGTGAGGGAGACTTATGCTTCCCTGTGTGGCATGCTTTCTCAAAAACAATCAGTCCAGGAGTTCCATGTTCAGGCGCAGCAGAAAGATAATAGCTTTCAAACTTCATCCAGTCTTGATAACTTTCCCCAAGATGAGACTCTGAATGCCATATTAGTTCAAGCCAAGACAACCCACTCTTTGAAGCAATGAGGCCAGCCCTGAAACAACAGGGAAAGATGTTATTGTTTGGTTTTGAATTTCCCTAGACTTTGGAATCATACATTAGGCATTCAATATATCTCAGTATAACCATTAGGGATGTCCATGGGGAAAACTTTGGTGTTTCTTTTGTTTTGGGGTCTTTTGGAGGGCTCCTCTTTCCATATCAGTTACTTTCAGGTACTTTACAATGATAATGAAAAGAAAAACACAGAGACACAGGAAAGGCAATATTATCAAACTCTCCCAACCCACAACACCCAAATATGAGGAATTTCTCTTCCTTCTACCACTTTGATAGCTTCATTACAGCAGCCCAGGAAGTAGTCCACCAGGTGAAGTGTAGGCAGACAGGCAATCAAGGCAACAGTAAAGGAAATGGGGGGAAAATCCTTCCAACATTAATAAAATAAAGGGCCAAAAAAGCAGCATAATCAGAAATACAAAATACAAAAGAAATTTGTAATTTTTGTTAACCTTTCTTTTGAGATCCCTAACGTTTCATACTTTAGAGAGCTCTATGAAAGACTCCAAAAACAAAAGAAAGGGCATCTTTCATGTTTTTCCCACTTTGAGTCAACCTGACAGTCTCATCCCTAACAATAATCATCTTCATATCTGGCGTATATGGCTGAAAATACTGCCCTCACAAATCCCCACAAAAACTGTGAATCTCAAGTAGGAAGTTTCTGACTGCCAAGCTTTGGGGTTTTTTGGGGGGGTGGGGAGGGAGGGAGAAAACAGTCTTCAAAAGCAAAGCGGCCCTACCATTAGGCAGACTGAGGCCGCTCCATCCAGCAGCAGGTGCTGTGGCATGCAATGGAAGCAACTGCAAGACAGAGAAGGAGAAAATGGTGGGGTGCCTTACAACCTGCCCTGTGTCCTTTATGCTACTCTACTGCTATCTCATCACCACTGTGGAAGATTCTGCTGCTGCTCTTGTCAGCTTCTGTGGATGAAATGGGAGGGGCATAATTTTACCCTTCAAAATAAGCAACAAAATGTCATGGGTCATCCCTGTCCAGAAGCCTCGCCAGGTAGAGAAGTGATCCAAACTATAAACCTTCATTTTAAGCAGAAAGTCAGCACTGTCCAGGACCGAGATCAACTGGCCCACTTCCGTCAGGATTAAAGTTTCAAAATTTGTTCTTGCACACATCATTCTTACTGTCAGCAGACAATAAGTTCAGCACTTTGATTCTCCCCAAAGTCACCCCGAGCTGGACAATAAATAAATAAATCTGGGCTTCCCGTAACATTCTATGCCACAGATATCATCAACGTTCCTCCATGACCTTTAGCTGTTGGACACTCCTAAGACATACAGTAAAATTAGCAGCCAGCCCCAGAAGTAGAAAGGAAGATCGTCGAGCCAGCGTGAGATATGGAAAAATAAGAGGCGAACAGCAAGCATGAATAGAGGAGGGGGAAATCAGCGGGTTGGATGGGAAGGGGGTCCTGGAGGCAATTCTGCACTGGCACGTTCCATGGAAAATAAAAGGAGCGAATAGTAAACGTCTTTAAGAACACTCCCTGATCTCTGGCCAGAAGCACCAGATTGAACTTCAGAGGCTGTTGTGAGTGAGCACGCTCTTTGCTGTCTATGGGTGAGCAACGAGGCACCTTGCAACCCGTTTTCTATTCCTGGAAATGCGACAAATATTAAATCATGGGGAAACAGCTGAGATTGAAGCTGGAGAGGAAGAGCCGATAAGGATCATGGCATTTTACTAAGTTTGGGGGAAAGATGGATACTGCATGCTGGGATGTTTCAAGGAGCCAGGCAATCAAGTAGCTAGGGATCTTTGAGAATACTTTTTTTTTTTAAGCATCAAACTGCCTGGCTTTTTGTTCCCCCCCCCCTCCCCCAAATTTTAACCTTCATTTTGAAAAAGGTCTATCTAAAGCACAGGAGAGAAGGAAACATGAATACTTGTTACTCTTAGCAGAATTCAGGTGACGTTTTTACGATGAAAACATTACAATTTACAGCCCCATTAGGTTTTGTTTAAATGGGAGACAGGAGTCTTTGCCTAGAAGAACGTCAGGTGTAGTCCGTTTTCAGGCCTAGAGTTTGGAAAGTTCTGTTTGCTTTATCAACCCACAGAAACCCCGGCCACCGTGGCCGACAGGCCCTGCTGAGGGTGGCATTCTGGGAGGAGTAGTCCAAAGAGGTAACTTTCCCAAGTTCTGTTCAGGCCCTTTCCCAATGTCAGCTGACTTTTTAGAGATAGTTACCTTTGTTAATATGACAGCATGTATCTCCTGGGCCTGGTCATTCTTGAAATGGGGCTATTCCCCTCTTTCATGAATTTTTTTGCTTCTGGGTGTCTACTGGCAAACATGGGTGGACTTTCACCCATGAAGCCTTCAGCTACTTCCTCACCATGTTCTCCTGCCAGTCTCCCATGATATTTACACTTGCAGTCCTATAAGGACATTCTCATCCATGCTTAGCTCTTGTCTAAGCAAAGCTTTCCTTGTGAACTAGTTTCGTCCATAATCACCCCACTTCAGTACAACACTTCCTTGCCTACTTTTATATTTTTCCAATTCTCCTGTCACACTAGCTTCAGTTCACAACATCACACTCCTGTTGTTTCCCCCCCCCTCCCTGAGTTTGACTCTGTACATCTGATCTGCTGGGAAGTTATTTTTGTTACAGTTAAACCTCCAAGGTCCTCAAAAGTAGTTAGTTGTTGTTAGCTGTAGGCAGTTTTAAACATCTCTCATCTTAAAAAAAACCACAACTCTTAGAACAGTTACTTTTTAATTATTATATTTCAAATCCAATGTTACGAGGTGCTGGGCTGTGGCATAAAATGCATTATTTTCTCATCCAGCATGCCGTTGTTTCAACACTCACAGGAGAACACAAGTCAGAAGCACAAGCCAGCACTTGAACCAAGTGATATTCCTCCATATGAGAACATGCCATTATAATGGATAATAACTAAGCAGTCGTACTACAAAAAAGAGTTCAAATTGCAGCTGTAATGTAATGCAATTATATTTTTGTTATTGGAAAAATAAATTAATGGCAAGTCCCAATTTAGTTCAGAAACCAATCTGGTGGTTCAAACCAGGTCCCAATTTAGTCTGGCTTGATCCTGACTAGAGATGGGCACAAACCACCACTTTGGTGGTTCATGCCAGTTCATCATTTGGTCAAACAGGTGTTCAGCACTACCCAGCCCCACCTCCTCTGGTGGGTGCCCACTCAGTGGCAGTGCCCTGGCTCCCCTGCCCCACCTCCTCCTGGTGCTGCCTCTGAGTGGGTACCTGCCAGAGGAGGCATGGCTGGGAAGTGCCAAACGCTTGTTCATCCGTAGGACAAACCAGCATGAACCGCTGAACTGGTGTTCATGCCCATCTTTAATCCAGACTCTATCAGATTCAGCCTAGACCCCAAATCCAGATCAATCGAGAAATTCAGATTGCCAACCTTCCCACTGATAATGATTTTTGCTGCACAAGAACAAGCACTCCAAACCAACGTGATGAAAGCAAAGATCCAAGGAATTAGTGCTAACAGCAAATGTCGACTCTGCCAAGAAAAAGATGAAACTGTGTCACACCTCATCTGTGAATGTCCAAAGATTGCACAAACAAATTACAAAGTTAGACATGATAGAGTGGCAAAATTAGTGCACTGGTCATTATGCACAAATTATAACTTGCCAGCATCCAAAAACCCTCGGGAACATCAAGTAGAAAAGGTGTCAGAAAATGACAAAGTCAAGATCTTGTGGGATTTCCGGATCCAAACGGATAGACACCTTGAACATAACACACCAGACATAGTAATAATAGAACAAAGGAAGGTCTGGGTAATTTATATTGAAATTCCATGGGGTGCCAAAGTTGAAAATAAAGAACTGGAAAAACTAACAAAATACAGAGATCTGGCAATCGAAACATCTTGCATGTGGATGAAACACACTTCGGTGGTCCCTATTCTCATTGAGGGTTTGGGAACAATATCAAGAAATCTCACATAGTATTATAAGTGGTTGTAGAAACACCATCAGAGCTTCAAAACAAATGGCAATGTTAGGAACAGCATACATACTGCACCAGTAATTTACAGATACATAGGTTTTTGGTTAAAACTTCTATTTGTTATATAATACCAGGCAATGTTTTTATAATTTTGATTGACTGTGCCAGTTACGTTGGAATAATAATAATATCATTTCTAGTGGTTATAGTAATAATGATATCATCATCATCTCCACTAGTAGTTGTTGTTGTTTAGTTGTTAAGTCGTGTCCGACTCTTCGTGACCCCATGGACCAGAGCACGCCAGGCCCTCCTGTCTACCACTGCCTTCCGGAGTTTGGTCAAATTCATGTTGGTAGCTCTGATGATACTGTCCAACCATCTCGTCCTCTGTCGTCCCCTTCTCCTCTTGCCTTCACATTTTCCCAACATCAGGGTCTATTCCAGGGAGTCTCCTCTTCTCATGAGATGGCCAAAGTATTGGAGCCTCAGCTTCAGGATCTGTCCTTCCAGTGAGCACTCAGGGTTGATTTCCTTCAAAATGGATAGGTTTGTTCTCTTTGCAGTCCAGGGGACTCTCAAGAGTCTCCTCCAGCACCACAATTCAAAAGCATCAATTCTTTGGCGGTCAGCCTTCTTTATGGTCCAGCTCTCACTTCCATACATCACTACTGGAAAAACCATAGCTTTGACTATGCGGACCTTTGTCAGCAAGGTGATGTCTCTGCTTTTTAAGATGCTGTCAAGGTTTGCCATCGCTTTCCTCCCAAGAAGCAGGCGTCTTTTAATTTCATGGCTGCTCTACCTACTACTAATATCATCATCATTTGTCAAACAAGCCCTCAGGTATGTGCAGTCATCTCTTTTTTCAAGATAAACATGCCTAGTTTTTTTCCATATTTCCTTCAGGAGATAATTGTAAGTGGCCCACCAACTTAAGGAGACAGCAAGATGGGAAATTGTGTGCTTACAGCTTAGATAGTAAAGACCTGGCAGATATTAGCGGCATCTTCTCAACAACTCCAAATGTCATAGCTTCAGCTGATAGGCCAGTCAAAAATTTCCAATTCAGAATGTCCTATTACTTCTGTAGCTATGTTTACTCTGTTAGAAATGGTTTATCCAGCATAATTAGCTTGTTTCCATCTACAGAAAATTTATGGAGCAATTGATCTATCAGAAACTGAAAAGGGATGGGCATGAACTGGTAAGGCAACCCTGCAGCTCTATCAGCCTTGTATGAATATTCATATTGGCTGGTATTTCACAGCTTTTTTGGTAAAACGTATAACACCCAACATGTGCAGTGTAAAGGCTGCCATCCGTGGGAAACATTTCCACATCTTTCTGCGTACTTCCCTACACGGAAGATGCACTTTCTATGAGGCCATCCTTGGCGTGTCTTTTAAAGTTTCCTGGATTCCCAGGCTGTGGTTCTCCTCACCATACTTGGATGTCGGCTGAAACCCGCCCTTTAGTACTTCCATATTTCTAGATGAAAGAGATGGCAGATTGGCAGGTCTAATATTTTGTAAAATAAGTCTGAATAAATTCCAGCTGTTACAATATGATCAGTCTATTTTGGCAAAAATAGATATGCAGTGCTTCCTCTAGGGAATATTTGATTTCACTGTGAAAGTATGTAATTTATGAAATTAGGAGACACACCTATTGTTATTCCAAGATTGTTTAAATATACTGTAAGCTTTTAATTACCTTGCAGTATGTTATTTTAGTACCTCCTTTTCCACTGGCTTCAAGAACAGAGGGCCATAGAAGGTTGTACCTCAACAGAAAATTAGCACAGAAGACGGGATGCCCATCACCCAACAAAACAAAGGCCACAAGTTGCAGGCCATGCAACTGCTGTCATAATTCACTTGGATCTTTTTTATTTCTGCTGATGCTCTGGCTGGCTGGATTGCTTGGTGGGTTAAGCATCTGGCTGCAGAGCCAGAGGTTAGGAGTTCAATTCCCCACTGTTCCTCCTACAAGAAGACCCAGCCGAAGTACCCTTGCACAAATTGCACAGTCCCAGGGTGCCCCCCCCCCGAAGAAGGGAATGGTTCTCTAAGTTCTCGAACTTCTGAGTTCTCTAAGAACCCTGCAAAGAGTTGCTGTGTGTCAGAACTGACTTGACGGTACATAATGATTCTTAAGGATGTCCGATACAACATTTCCACCAGTAGCTTGACTGTGTTCTGCCTAGTATGACATGTTTGGTATAAGACAGTTCATGCCAAGATTACCAAAAAAATTCTAGATCATGGCACTTATGAAAGCAGGTAAAACATCTTACACAGTACAGTGCATGCAGGCCAATAGGAAAGATTTTCCATTTGTCATGGCAGTAGAGAAACACAGCCTGCATCCCATTCACTGCCAAATGCAGTGGTATTTAGTTTACCATCATTGAGGATACTAAACACTCAAAAGTGATCAGTTACTGAATGTTGAGACACCATCCTACACATTCCTAACTATCTACTTACGACAACGGTATCATCATGTTCAAGATGTGATCTCTGATGCAGAGGAGTAGAAGAAAATACCACCAGCACCAGAGAGTCAGGAAAGGGGAGGGGGGGAAACATTGCAACTGGAAAAAGCATCAGCATAAAATGTTACCTTTGAGAAATATCAGAAGCTATTTTACAAATACATCTGTATGAAGATCATTGAATCAGATTCCTTACATTTTGGGCATGCAGCTATGGATTCAAAGGATGCCCACCTTTCTCCAGAGGCTATAGCACGTAACTGCCAGCATCTATACAGCCTGAGCAGATCACATTGCCCCTTTTGACTCCAAGGACTCTGGGTTAAAAGCTCGAGTCTACAGTAGGGATGTAAATCATGAATAAGTTCATCCTCACTCAATAAACAAGACTATTGCTTTTTAAATACATCTCACAGAAAGACAGCAATAATGTTTGCTAGTTGTCAGTCTGAGAATCTGTGCTAGTTTCTGAGACTGGCTTCTGCACATTTCTGAGATAACTGCTTTTCCACATGTCTGCAATAGGTGAAAAAAAATGCAGTAACAGATCCCATTAATATAAGGAACAGCACTGGATGGGTTGATTGGGTCTTTCTGATCAATCAGCCTGTCTTTTGTACTTGCTATGTGTATTACGTGCTATAGCTTCACAATGAGAAGGAATTCTATACTTATACGAATTGTAGAAACCAAGCGTGGGACATCAATATTTTTGTTGACTACAACCCCCAAAGTCTGCAGGAATTACTCAGCTGGAAGGAGCTAAACTCTGTGGGAGCTGCAAGATATTAAGTGTCTGGTAGTTTCCTGAAATACATCCTCTACAGAGCATAATGGGCAGGGATATTGACGGTCTCCTAATGCCTTGCAGAACCCACACAGCTTACTTTCCCTTCTCCAGCCACTTCCTCCATCTTCATGTCTGAGACAGAACTTTTATTTCTTAGATCTAAGTGACTAAAAACACCTTAGAGAACTTTGACTTTTTGGCTAAAGCCCCCAGAATCCTGGCTGGGGAATTCCTATAGACTTCTGGGGTCTGTAGTCCAAACAATATGACAGTCCCATGCCTGTGATAAAACATGGGGGGGGGGATGGTAATATTGTGCTAGAGGAGAGATTTCACAAAGCGGTTGAAGGATCTTTTACATGTTATCTTGCTATGCCATAATGGCCAGTTTCACCTAGAGAATGGCCTTCACATCCCCAGTCTACACCCTACTACAGCCCACCACAGCCTCCCTTGCTCCATCAAAGCAGGCTACTAGATATAGAATCAACAACTTGTTTAGTGGGGACCCAGAGATTGCCTGCTGCCTAAGCAGCACTGGAGTCTTGCCCTGGAATGCTCCATCTCAAGCTTCTCATAGAACTGTCCAGGGTGCTATCTGTGTTCTGACCCCCTGCCTTCTTCTGCTCTACCAGAACCTGGGCTTTCTTTCACCTTGCTGTGCCGTCCTTCAGTGATGCCTGGACTTCACCCTGGTGACCTCTCCTAACTGCTTTACTGGACCCTGAATTCAGGCTGTGAACCCTTTGGTCCCTCATGCTGCAATGGTCATTGCTTGGCAAAGAACAGCATCCCAAACACTACCTCTCTGGTGAAACTTTCGTAACAATTACTCTGGCAGCTAGTACAAGATGCCTGGTGAGCCATGTGAGATGCCCTAGGACTTTTGTTTTTGGAAGTCTTTGAAGAAGAGGCAATTCATGTCTCATCTTTGTCAGACTTCTGTGGTATCTGCCTTATTAATTGTCAGAGAATGTATGCGGCCAATTCATGTTCAGCAAGCAACAGCAATTTAGTAGTATTGCCAAGTTGCAACCAGAAGCCTGGTGCTGATTTCATACCTTCTCCTGTATCATACAACTCCTCTCATGTGTAGCTCTTATGGAGTATCATACAGCAGGTGGACAAGGAGGAGAACAGAGAAGAAAGTATACAATAAGACTACACTCTGAGTGAACAACATAAGGACTGCACTGTAAAAACGTTGTATTCTGCACATGTCTGCATCATACCCATGTCAGCTCCCAAAATACACAGATTGCAGTTATATTAGCAAGAAACCACTAACACCTCAATTTGTCTTAACTTCATATTAGTGCTTTATCTGATCTTCAGGAGGTTCAAACAGCTGATGGTGTTTCCATTTTGCAGCTTTGTTGCCACAGATAAGTGTGGTTGCTGACAGAACTGCCCTTTGCTGAAGTGAGCGACTGCTTTGTAAGATGGTGTGCTCCTAGAAACAGGTACTTGAATACCAAATACATGAATATCAAAAGAAGTACCGTCAGAGCAGCACCTTGCCACACCGATATCTGAGCTGTCTCCCAAGACCGACAGAACTCCAGCCAGGGGGAATTGATCATCACTCAGATATTTAAAAACTAAAAAGTTACCCCAAGAAAACATTGGTGTGTATAAATAGGGTTTTTCCCCTCTTTATCTTTGTCTCTTAGTAGAGTCAACAAAAAATGTATAAACAGTTTTGGTTTACTTTGCTCAGCCTTCACTTCAGAACCACAAAGTAGAAAGCTCAGTTCAGAAGCCAGTACATACTGTAATTTCCTTCTGATCTGTGATCCAATACAAATAGAGAAACCAAGTAATATTTCCAGCTAGTCAATCCAGGTTCTCGGAGAAGTAAAGAAATGAGGAGAGCTTGGTTTTCCTAAGGCAGACCATTGCCAAGGAATTCACAAAACAATGCCTGAACCTTTGGGAAATGCCCACTCTGTTAAAGAAAAAAATGCTATGTTTCCAAAATTTGAAGCGCCATTCCATGGTCCAATTCCTAAAATATAGATCCATTTTAAAAAATGTATACTATAAAAAGAGCATGGGATGTGAATACGCAAACGTCATATTTTATGTCCTATTTTGTTACTCCATCCATTTCAGACTCTTCCTTTGGACAAGAATAGCCAGCTACAGCCAACGGCAGCCAGCCATTTCTATTGCCTTCCCTGTCTGCCTTTTTCAACATCCTTTGACGGAAAATCTTCCTAAGCGAAGCTTTCTAAATATGTGAATGAAATGGCCCGAAACAGATTGGAAGCTCTTTCTAGTGATGCTTGATGCTCTTGTAGCACCTTGAATGGCTGACGTTCATTGTGGTCAGTGGAGATGAAAGCACAGTGGCCATTGGTGGGTGGAACAGAATACAAAAATCAGTACCCATGCCCAAAAGCAAGCAAGCATTTGCATGTACACACACTGGGGCAGGCAAGAAAGATTAAACACATGTGAAGCTGGGAGTTGAGCTGGAGGGTAACACTGACTGGGCACCAGCTCTCCTCCTCTCAGACAAACAGGCTGGAAACTGTGGACTGGCAGAGGACCCCCCTGAGCCTGGGATGAAGTGGTGCCCCATTGGCCCTAATGGAGTATCCCCCACTGCTTCAAAGACCAACACCTTTGCTATAGGTATTTGTTCCAGCAAGCTTGGGGGAGCTTTTGCACAGTTCCCACCTAGGACGAGCATCTGTGGCTTAGTAGTGTGTTGTGTGGCGTGACCTGGCCTGCAGGTCTTGCTCACCAATTTTGTGTAAGTACACAATAACACCAAACCACCACTACTACACCCATGCCTCAGTTAATGTGTTTTATCAGTAAATGCTTGAATGTTTTTGTTTTGTTTCTGTTTTCTAACTGGTTTTAGTTCATTGCAAAATAAATAGTAAAGTTTTCTTACAGCCAAGAAATCTTGGCCTTTCTGTTTCAGGTGGTTTTTGTTTTGTTTTAGTTTGGTTTGGTTTTTTGCTATTGCTGTTTGGTTTTCATTTGTTTTGCTTTGCTTTGTTTTGATTTTTGTGCCCAAAGGAACATAGTGCTTTGCAACATACCTAAGGCCAACAGATTAACCAAGGCATGAGAGGGGTCTTTGGTGCTGAGTATGGACTACTTGATACCCAGTGTGGTGTAGTGGATAGAGTGATTGACTTGAGTTGGAATCACTGCTAAGACACAGAAACTCATGGGGAAAGCAGAACTGGTACACTCACTCCTTAAATATCTCCCTTACCTTGAAAGCCCTATTAGGGTCACTGTAAGTCAGGTCTGACTTGATGCCACAGCGTGCACACAAGGAGTACCTCATCACCCTACATGAAACTGCTGAATAAGATGTGGAGAATGGACCAATGGTGTGTTGCCATAGAAGCCAATCTTGGATAGAACAAGCCCTAGAAACCCAGTTAATGTGGTCCTGAGGTTATGGAACAGACTAGATATAGCAAAAGAGTATATATGTGACCTAGAGTCGCCATTCTATAGACAGAAGTGCACCTTCCATTTGTGGAAGGCCTCTTGTCATGCTTCCACCCAAGGCCTCCTTCAGCAGGGGCATGTTCAAGTCCCCTAAGCATGAGGAACCTTTGCAGTCCCAGTACTGTATCCAGGGTGCAGGGTGCTGCCCTCCTTGATACAGACCGCATAGCCCCGGAGTCAAATAAGGAGGTTGGGGATCTGCTTGTGTGCTGCAAGAATGGTACCAAGTGAAAGCACAATCTCAGCTCAAGGTTATCTGTAGTGCTCCATTCCAAGGGAGGTCTCTTTGGGAGCATGATCTCCTTGGAAGTAAGAGGAATCCGCAAGTGCAGGGTCTTCCACCCAGGGAGGCTTATCGCAGGCACCAGAGCTCTGGCCAGAGGTCAGGCAGCTTAGCTATAAAAATCCCAGTCAAGCTGTTGAGAACAATGTTTGTGGTTTGATCATTCCAGCATTCATCACGTGCTGTGACCCTTGCTGCTATAAATCTGACCTTGGGTTATGTTTTAATATGGGCCTTAGAATCCAATTTGCTTGGTTACTGCTTTGAACCTGACTGGTTTCAGACCTGGGATTGTGGCTTGGACCATGGCTTTGAAGTCCCCTCACCTGATGGACGTACACTTGCTCGTAGGATTTGGTTTGACCTCAGTGTTGTTCTTCTTGTGGTGACACTCTGAGGTCAGTCCTCTTGTGTGTTTGTTTCCAGTTAAATAGCAGACTTTCAAAAATGATTCTTTATACCGTGTTTCCCCGAAAATAAGACAGGGTCTTATATTAATTTTTGCTCCAAAAAACGCATTAGGGCTTATTTTGAGGGGATGTTTTATTTTGCTCACGTACAACAATCTACATTTATTCAGATACAGTAATGTAATCTTCTTCTGGTTGCTGCACAATGGTGGAGGGCGGGGTTTCACTTAACTAGGGCTTATTTTTGGGGTAGGGCTTATATTACGAGCATCCTGAAAAATCATACTAGGGCTTATTTTCAGGTTAGGTCTTATTTTCGGGGAAACAGGGTATTCCTATGCGGTGTTTCAGGTGGTGACAGAATCTATTCAGTTTCTTCTGTCTACAGCATATCTCGGCTTTTACTGTTACAGTATGCAGATTGCAAACAATATGCAGGGAAATCAATAGGAAAAAGATTAACAGTTTCTGAATAAGTTCTATATTTGTCTCCATGAGACTTCCTTAACAGTCAACTAAATGTGTTATTATTAATTCCTTTCTACTAAGAGTCGCACTTCTGACAAGCCAGCAGGGACTGGGAAATCAAATCTTTCCTGTTCCTCCTAGGAGATGAATCAGGATCACGCAGAGCACTTGTTGCAGTTGCATACAATGCTACCTTGTGAGGCCTCAGGAAAGCTGTGTGGTCCCAGACTGCCAGAAGAAGGAGGGACACGCAAGCCACTTCTGAGTTCTTTAAACCCTTGATGGCACATAATTCTTATTACCAGCTACTCCTACTGACATACTTAGATAGGGCTGGAAAGCACTCCTGTTTGAAATCCTGGAGAGCCACTGATTTCACATAAGGTTTTTTTTATTATTTTTATGTCTGCATATTTGTGCTTTGATTCCTATGTTGACAGAATTGATTGTTTCTTTGTATTGAAAACACAGAACCTGGGGGGGGGGGGGGAACCTCTGAGAAACTTCAAATTTCTCTTTTATGGAAATTCTTTTTGTGCAGCATGATCGGGTTCCCTTTCCACCCAGGGAGATTTGTTTCCTTTGAGATAGAAGTTTGCAAAAATAAAATCACCCATAAATTTAAACTATGAACCTAGATTAAAGTATAGGTAAAATACGGGACCTGTGGTAACTATATGAACAGGTTAAACCGGCACCCTGCCTTTGGGGTTTTTATTTCTAAACTTATCCTGTGGTTCTCGGTCTTGACAAATGATTATTTGTCTTGCTATACATTGTCACCATCACACTAATAAAAACGGAAGGTTAAAAAAAAATCTGGAACACTTTTTATTTCCACAGGGGGAGGGCAATAAAAACCAGGGAGACGGTACTTCCATTTGTAGGCCTTCTCTCTCCTAGCTCTATTCTTAGAGTTGGTGCTTTTCCAATGGACTGCTGTGTAGAATTCTGTTTTGAAGCTCAGCTACTGTCGATATATAATAATTTTGCAAAATAAATGCTAAACCAGCATTCAGCTCTAGTTTCCACACACATCGTCATTCAGGCTAAGACCGGGATCCAATAGAGTTGCTGTCTACAACCTGTTGTGAATCTTCCAAGCCCTGCTCAGGAAGGCTAAGACTTTCTGGAACACGACTGTGTAAAGTCCCAAGGGCTGGAGTGGGACCAGAAGGAGGGGGAAAATTATTTTGCACTAGTGGGTGGATGCTAGAGTGACACTGACACTGGAACTAGGAAATCTGAAGTGACTGATGTTTCCTTTTCTCAAAATCAGCAGCATTTTCCCTCACAAGCCCAAAGTATTATCACTTCAGTTAACAGAAAAGAGAGACAACTAGCTTTCATGGTACACAAGCTTGGCAACAGCAGCCAACAAAAATAACCATGTCCCTTCTCAGCACAGGGCTTGACTGACTTCTGTGAATGAAAGATAAATATTGCCCATGGTATTTTTAGAAATTCAAGAAAGTATTTACAAATGTTATCTTTTATATTACATGTGGCTAATTGGAAGACCTCCCTCCCTCCCTCCCTCCTTCCCTCTCAATCTCTTTCGCTCTCTTTTGTCAGACCAAGAAAACTTAATGTTTATAGCAGCTCAAGAGCTGGAAAACCAACTCAAGAAACACTTAATGTTTAGATCTACTTAGTGGTTGGAAAAAACAACTGCTTTAATGCTCCAGTAAGTGGAAACATCAACTCCTTGTAAACAAACCTTTAGCATGAAGATATTTCTCAGTAGTGGAAAACTCTCGGTTGGATGAAGGAGACGTTTCAGAGGCGATGCAGACTGATCAAGGGCTGTAGGGGTAACCGCGCTCTGCCACTGGATATGACACTAATGTAGCAAAATATTTTCCATACTAGATGTTTGCTTAGCGGTAAATGAACTCCACTCTCTATATATGCTGAAAGTTTAGAATGCTCATAGATTAGAAATGCATGCCAGGTTTAACTCCAAGAGTCTCCTGTCAGATAAAAAAAGAGATAATGGGAGTCTGTTTAATTTTTTTTTTAAAGCAATGTTGATCTCTTTCTGTTTCCAAAGTATTTTTCTTTCCTAATGTATGCTTTTCTGGAAGGCTATGCAGGCGTACTGCAATGTCCAGGGAAACAAAAAAGTCCACCATGAAATGGACCATGTGGCTTCAAATGCGTTTTCTCAACAGCTGCAGAAAATACTTAACTGCATTTCAAAACCCTTTAACATGTGTTAAAGGCCAGTATTGTATGACCTTGATAAGGATTTAAATGTGGAGGGAGAAAAAGAGACATCTGTGAAAAGAAGTATACATTCCTACCAGAAAATTGCTGATGTGAACATGATACAGTAAAGCCTATGGTGAGCAGCTTTATCTCAGGGTTCCCCTTCCATCACAGAAACCACAGTGGAGAAGAGGTTTGACGTATCTCATGTGGGTTCACTGATTATCTGGATCCATAGAGACTCAAGTCTCCTGAATAGCCTCACAAATGGTCTTAATACTTTCCCCGCATTAACAGGAGAGTTGCCATTTTCTGTTGTTTGAACAAGGGTCTATCTGAATAATACTATTTACACAAGAATACTGTTATGGCTCCCTGCTTTCTGCAATGCAGAAAAGGGGAGGACTATATATCAGTGTCAACCACCTTTTTTTTAATCTTGCATCCGAATTAGAGATGGGCATGAACTTCAGTTTGGACGTTCGTGCCAGACAGTCAGACTGGCACCACAGGTGCCACACTTTCCCTCCCCTCCCCACTCACCAGCTGGCATGGTCCGCTCTTCTCCTCCTCCTGTTCAGGTGTTCGACCAGTCCCAGCAAGAGCATGTGCTTCCCTCCTTCGCCTCCTCCGACAGCCGCCCACTCAGACGAAGAGACGGGCAGGGATTCCTGCAGTGCTGCCTTTGAGTAAGCAGCTGCTGGAGGAGGCAGAGGAGGGGACCATGTCTCCTGCTGGGACTGGTCAAATGCCTGAAGAGGAGAAGAGCAGCGTGGGCCAGCTTGTGAATGGGGGATCCAGCCAGGGGTGTGGGGGAAGGGAAAGCATGGCATACGTGGTGCTGGTCCAACAAACCAGCATGAACCTCCGAACCAAAGTTCATGCCCATCTCTAATCTGAATCATATCCTCTATACCCAGGCTGAGCATGGGAACTGGACTCTTCTTCATACAAACCTGGTCGGAGAGCTGAGCAAGGGCTCCAGACCAAACGGCAAGCTTCATTGCTAATCAGGGATTTAAACTAGAGCTGGGTTTTGGCTACGTTTACAGACATTCACTGGGGAAGGGCAAAAATATTTGTGTTGTTGCAGCACTTGCCAGATGACAATTATGTTTCATGCAGCAGTCATGAGATTCTTCCACCAGATTTCTTCTTCCTGTCTGTCTGATATCTCGTCACATCTATGGCATAGACTTGAAAATAAATCCTCATGGCAAAAGCTGGTAAGGTCCTAGCAGGTGGAAGCAAAGACTGGCAAGTGTGAAATAATAGAAAGAGAGGGGCTTGGCCACCATATCTTACATTCACTTGGTATTTGTAGAAATCCCAATCTTTGACCAAAATTTGTCCTATTTCCATGAAAGCAGATATAAACAACATTCTTACAGGGAGAGGAAAAATGGTCTTGAAAAATAATGAGCTGGAATACTGATCCACTGCTCCTTTGAACCTAGTTTTCTTATTCATTATCCACCAATCTACTAAACCACACAACAGACTTTGCAAATTTATGGGATAAGGACAAATGATAGGACTCATAATAACTGGAAGCAGTGAGAATCCAAAATTCAGAACAAAGAATCATAGAATAATTATGTTGGACGTTACCTATAAGGCTATCGAGTCCAACCCCCTGCTCAATGCAGGGATCCAAATCAATGCAGATCTGACAGATAGTTGTCTAATTTTCTCTTGAATGCCTCCAGCACTGGATTTGAAAAGTGCTATTATATCCCTCCCACCCCACCTCGTCTTCTCTTCTCAAGGCTAAACATACCCAGTTCTTTAGGTTTTTGCCCTCCCAACCCCGGAATAAAGACGCGAGACAGTAATATGGGTTAAATACGGGCCACACTTTATTAAAATAATTCATGTTCAAATTTTGCCATTCTTTGGCCAAAGGAGGGGGCCTGCTGTAGTGCGGAAACAGGTAAGTGGCAGGGGTATCCAAATACCCCTTGAACAACAAATGGGCGAGTCCCCGGCCCCAGGTTCCAGCGGTCTTAAAGACAGCAGGAACCCAGTCGGCCGCTAATAAACACCCCCAGACCTCAAGCCATCTTTAGTTGATGACTGTTGGTCCGGAAGTGGCCCAGCGCATCTTCCTGCCACAGGCACTGTAATCGCACGATCCGCAGTGCTGGGAGGTCGGATGCGCTGTTCCTATCCGGACCCTTAAAGGCAACCAGAAAAACTCACACTAGAAATAGGGAGGGCGGGTGGGTGCCCGAAAAAGAAGAGGGCGGTGTTAGGGTGGAAAGCCCCTTAAGTAACCTGGCTTTCCACCCCCTACTTGCAAGTCTCAAGATACTGATCTGTCTTGCGATATCCCGGGTGGAAGGCAAAGAGCCACCCTCGCTGTTCGAGGTCCGTGGACCCTCCAGCGGCTGCAGCATTCCTCATAGGGCTTGGTTTCCAGTTCCCTGATCATCCTTATTGCCCTCCCTTGAACTTGCTCCACTTTGTTGGCATCCTTCTTAAAGTGCAGTGCCCATGCTTTAGGACAGCTGTGCCAAGGCTCTGCTGCCATCCAACTGATCTGCCACATGTGCTATTTTGTTCTTGCAACTTCTGCATGATGTCTAATAAGAGGCCTTTGGACAGCATGCAGACTTGTCAAGCAGTTTGGAAGGATTCTTAGGTCAACAAAGGGCAACAACTTGCATTGGTCAGCAAAGCTCGAAAAACAAGTAAGCTTAGCACCCAGGGCACATGCACCATCTTCCACCCACTCCATGCAACGACACTGGTGCCATTTTCCCAACACTCACTAGATTCACCTCTAGATTTCAGTGCCCTGAAAATTTTCAGCCTCAATTGTCCTATCCTAATTATACCCCTATTGGTCAGTGATCCCACTTTCTAAAGCCAGAACTTCATGATGATTAATACAGGTTTTACATTTATTCACATAAAACAGACATTCATGAGAAAATCTGCTATACAAGTTATCTCAACCAATCAACCACACCCTATTTGTTTGGGGGTATTGCTGAGCGAGATTTATGAGTTGATTGCACAGAAAATTATGAATTTCATATGCCTCACAGCTGTTGTGGATCAGACCATTCAACCACATCCCCAAGAGTTTAATCAGAATTAGCCATCACACAGAGGGTAGACCTCAAAACCTGTTAAACTGTATATATATATGAGCACTAGTCAAAAATATATTAGCAGTCTAAGCAAACAGACTAGTGTGGATTTGCAGGGTGATATATATATGCTCCCAAACTGGAAACAGTAGCTTTTAAAAAAACAACTCTTGAGCAAGGATGATGAGTTCTGAGAGTGGTGGCTCATTCTTGGCTAAAGCTTTGTAAGTACCAGCGGCCATGTTGGCTAGAGGATTCTCTGGCAGATATCATCCAAAATCGGAAATCCTCTGTGCGTTGGATCTTTCTGACCAGAAATGCCAGAAGTTTGATGCAGGTCCTTCTACATACATAATAGGAGCTCTACCGCGCAGTGGCAGCATCTCCCCTGCCCGCCCCTTCCATTGTGACTCAGCTTCGTTTTTGTGGGCAAACCCTCTGTGAAACAGGGCAGGGAGGAAATCCACATACACCCATCTTCAAAGGTGAGCGGGATTAGGAAATGATGCACAACATGATATGAAAGGTGTGCTTCCTGTATGAGTCTTACAACTAACAATAACGTACACTCAAATTCAAATGGATTGCCCTTTTCTTTCTCAATTGTGTGTGTTGAACTGGCTAACTCCTTTCCCCCAGTATAATCCTTTCCTGTCAGGAGGAGCCTGGATTTGCCCTGTTAAGGATCTAGGCATGCTACGGTGTTCTGTCATCATTTCAGCTCTTCCCAAAGTCCTTGACACTCTGGTCCCATGCCTGTGCGACCAAGGAGCAGTTGTTGTTCTCACTGGATTTTTCTGAGTACATTTTACAACTCATAATAACGAAGTACGAGAAGTACAACCAGTGAGCTTACATTGCAAAGGGGAACCATTCATCCCTGCTTCTCTGACTAAGCTCCGGGAATAAAGTTAGGTAATTTCCTTGCATAAATCTCTTTTTTTATAGGGCTTTTTAAAAAAACAGGGTGTAGCAAACAATGAGACTGCTTGGGAAGCACGCCCTTCATTTCTCTGATTTGAATTTCAGTCTTGCCTCACTTTCTCCACCAAAGCCTTAGTCATTGTTTCACTCTTGAAAACAAAGGATCAAAGGCAATTTGTAGTGATCCTAAATAGGAAAGTGCCTCAGTTGGGGGGGGGGGGTTGCAGGGGGGGGTAATACAGAGAGGTTACTTGTTGGAAGGCCATCAGCTAGGATATTTCCAATGCTCTATTATTTCTCAGTATCCAAGATAATGCTCACAAATCAGGTACATGTAAGAATATACTCGTACGGGAAAGCACAGGCTGCCTTCTTGTGGTTCATCAAATATTGCAATCCTCTTTCAGGCAATTAGCCATCAAATGACAGAAGCTTTAAAAAACGGATCATGAAAATCAGATCATTTTGCCTAGTTTCAGTTCTAACTCAGACTTCTGCAACCTGGTCCCCTCCAGAAGAGACTGGACTGCAACACCCATCATTTCTAGCCAATTTGGCTGATGGGAGTGGTAGTCTAATATATCTGGAGAAGGTATGTGGTTGGGGAAGGTTAATCTAACTAGATAAAATGGTGGGGATTCGGACACTGCCCCATAATGCTTCAAAGTTCAAATAAAATATAGTGTGCTCACAAAGATGGGATGACACAGCACAGTTGGGTATATAGCATTTTTAGGGCTGTTAAATTTATAATGGACGTAGGAAGGAGCTTTACTGCCTCATCTGTAGAGCTGCCAATAGGGACACAGCTCCTGCAAGGGAGAGAGGGCAAGGGAAGTAAGCAATAATATAAAATAACCCTCCCACCCAAACTATTAAACCCAAATAAACATCACTCGTACCCCAAATCAACTGAAAGAAAACATAACAACACTGATGGCAGTCAGGTGACACAATGCCCATAATTAATGCAGGAGGAGAAGATCTCTGAAAGTTTCTTCAAAACGTTGGGGTTTTAACATCTTCTTAAAGGTTGGGACAGAGGGAGGCGACCTACTGGAACTCTACCAGAAGCCCATTCCAAAGAGATGAGGCCACTACCAAGAAGGCTTGAGTCCTTGTGAAAACCTGCTTCATCTCCCTTGGTGTAGCCACCAATAAGAGCTCAGCCTGAGAGGAGTGAGTGGCACAGGATGATGTTTTTGGGGGAAGGCACTCTAACAAATAGCAGGGTCCCAAACTGTGGGGGGTGTATTTATTAGTACCAGCACCTTCAACCTTGGCTCAGAAAGGCCTACAGGAAGTCAGTGCAGTCGAGCCAGCACTGGGGAAATATGATCAGAACTTAATAATACAATATCTGTAATGTATAGACTGGCACTTAGTCCCACTGCTTGACGATGCCTTCCGAGTCTTCCGGCAATCACTATCTCCCCTGCAATTTCTTCACTATTACAGTACCCATTTATTGCTTGAAAGTGGGAAGGTAGGTCATTTCCTACATCTTTTATCAGGGGGTCATCTGTGGTTGAACCCTGGCAGATTTATATCTTCTTGGCAGTGGCAGAAGGTTGTGACCACCGTTACAATTATAATTTCCAGCAATGTACACATATAACAATAATATAAGAAATTAACATGAAAACTCCTGTGCCCAATTGCCTGGCAATAATCTCAGCACTGTAATTTTTTCAAGGAGGGAGGGGGGCTAATGTAGTGATCCATGATGGAGGCCCGCAGCTTCCTCAAGGCTGACCTCAATCCTGACCCAAACACTGTGTGGGGCTGCCAATGGGAAGTGTCAGGAAACTTCAGCAAATCCAAATGCAGCAGCCAGATTGCTGACTGAGGCAGGTTACAGGGACCACACAACTCCCCTGACTGCCAATCCATTTCCGAGCACAATTCAAGTACAGTGGTGCCTTGAGTTACAAATTCAATTGGTTCCGGAAGATGGTCGTAACTCAAGTTGGTCGTAACTCAAAGCACCATTTCCCATAGGAATACATTGAAACGTGATTAATCCGTTCCGGCCGGGGGGAAAAAACCCACCACCCCCAATAAGTCCAAGTACAGGTCCAGACTGACTGATGATCATCTTCAAGCCATACTGAGGGTCTCAACTGCTTCCTCCCTCAAGCCAAATGTGGCTCGGCTATGCAAGAGGAAGCGCTGCCAGGTCTCTAGCAGCAAGGAGTAGGCAAGAGAAGCCATGTTCAGAAGAACAGTTCATGTTCTTCAATGTTCCATTCATATTCAGGACAATTCATGTTTAGAAGATTAAAGGTTAAAGAACTGTTAATGCAGACATTTGAATCTGAATACAGCAGATATAGAAGACTGAAGAAACCACATATAGTCGCTCACTAGAGAAATATTATTATTATTATTATTATTATTATTATTATTATTATTATTATTATTATTATTATTATTATTATTTATTACTGGTTGATTTATTTATTTTCTTATTAATTCTTAATTTGTTTATTTATTTTTTCATCTTATTTTGTGTTAAAAAATAAAGAGATTTGAGAAGATTGGAATTTTTTTAACAAAGCTTTTCTTGTGGAAAATCTGATGCGGCCCAGCCTCACCCAGACTCTGCCTCCAGTGGCCCCCAGGTAAATTGAGTTTGAGACCCCTGCCTTAAGGATTCAATTTCCTTAATTTGTTGTTGTTTAGTCGTTAAGTCGTGTCCGACTCTTTGTGACCCCCATGGACCAGAGCACGCCAGGCCCTCCTGTCTTCCACTGCCTCCCGGAGTTGGGTCAAATTCATGTTGGTAGCTTCGATGACACTGTCCAGCCATCTCGTCCTCTGTCATCCCCTTCTCCTCTTGCCTTCACATTTTCCCAACATCAGGGTCTTTTCCAGGGAGTCTTCTCTTCTCATGAGATGGCCAAAGTATTGGAGCCTCAGCTACAGGATCTGTCCTTCCAGTGAGCACTCAGGGTTGATTTCCTTCAGAACGGATAGGTTTGTTCTCCTTGCAGTCCAGGGGACTCTCAAGAGTCTCCTCCAGCACCACAATTCTAAAGCATCAATTCTTTGGCGGTCAGCCTTCTTTATGGTCCAGCTCTCACTTCCATACATCGCTACTGGAAAAACCATAGCTTTGACTATGCGGACCTTTGTCGGCAAGGTGATGTCTCTGCTTTTTAAGATGCTGTCTAGGTTTGTCATCGCTTTCCTCCCAAGAAGCAAGCGTCTTTTAATTTTGTAGCTGCTGTCACCATCTGCAGTGATCACGGAGCCCAAGAAAGTAATATCTGTCACTGCCTCCATATCTTCCCCTTCTATTTGCCAGGAGGTGATGGGACCAGTGGCCATGATCTTAGGTGTTTTGTTTTGTTTTTTGTGGTTTTTTTTTTATGTTGAGCTTCAGACCATTTTTGGCGCTCTCCTCTTTCACCCTCATTACGAGGTTCTTTAATTCCTCCTCACTTTCTGCCATCAGAGTGGTATCGTCTGCATATCTGAGGTTATTGATATTTCTTCCGGCAATCTTAATACCGGCTTGGGATTCATCCAGTCCAGCCTTTCGCATCATGTATTCTGCATATAAGTTAAGTAAGCAGGGAGACAATATACAGCCTTGTCGTACTCCTTTCCGAATTTTGAACCAATCAGTTGTTCCATATCCAGTTCTAACTGTTGCTTCCTGTCCCACATATAGATTTCTCAGGAGATAGATAAGGTGGTCAGGCACTCCCATTTCTTTAAGAACTTGCCATAGTATGCTGTGTTCCACACAGTCAAAGGCTTTTGCAAAGTCAATGAAGCAGAAGCAGATGTTTTTCTGGAACTCTCTGCCTTTCTCCATAATCCAGCGCATGTAAGCAATTTGGTCTCTAGTTCCTCTGCCCCTTCGAAATCCAGCTTGTACTTCTGGGAGTTCTCGGTCCACATACTGCTGAAGCCTGCCTTGGAGGATTTTGAGCATAACCTTGCTAGCGTGTGAAATGAGTGCAATTGTATGGTAGTTGGAGCATTCTTTGGCGCTGCCCTTCTTTGGGATTGGGATGTAGACTGATCTTTTCCAATCCTCTGGCCACTGCTGAGTTTTCCAAACTTGCTGGAATATTGAGTGTAGCACCTTAACAGCGTCATCTTTTAAGATTTTAAATAGTTCAACTGGAATGCCATCACCTCCACTGGCCTTGTTGTTAGCCATGCTTTCTAAGGCCCACTTGACTTCACTCTCCAGGATGTCTGGCTCAAGGTCAGCAACTACACTATCTGGGTTGTCCGGGACATCCAGATCTTTCTGGTATAATTCCTCTATGTATTCTTGCCACCTCTTCTTGGTGTCTTCTGCTTCTGTTAGGTCCCTACCATTGTTGTCCTTTATCATGTCCATCTTTGCACAAAATGTTCCTTTAACATCTCCAATTTTCTTGAACAGATCTCTGGTTTTTCCCTTTCTATTCTTTTCCTCTATTTCTTTGCACTGTTCATTTAAGAAGGCCCTCTTGTCTCTCCTTGCTATTCTTTGGAAGTCTGCATTCCATTTTCTGTAACTTTCCCTATCTCCCTTGCATTTTGTTTCCCTTCTCTTCTCTGCTATTTGTAAGGCCTCATTGGACAGCCACTTTGCTTTCTTGCATTTCCTTTTCTTTGGGATGGTTTTTGTTGCTGCCTCCTGTACAATGTTACGAGCCTCCATCCATAGTTCTTCAGGCACTCTGTCCACCAAATCGAGTTCCTTAAATCTGTTCTTCACTTTCACTGTGTATTCATAAGGGATTTGGTTTAGATTATACCTGACTAGCCCAGTGGTTTTTCCTACTTTCTTCAGTTTAAGCTTGAGTTTTGCCATAAGAAGCTGATGATCACAGCCACAATCAGCTCCAGGTCTTGTTTTTCCTGACTGTATAGAGCTTCACCATCTTTGGCTGCAGATAACATAATCAATCTGATTTCGGTATTGCCCATCTGGTGATGTCCATGTGTAGAGTCGCCTCTTGTGTTGTTGGAAAAGAGTGTTTGTGATGACCATCTTGTTCTCTTGACAAAACTCTATTAGCCTTTGCTCTGCTTCGTTTTGAACTCCAAGGCCAAACTTACCCGTTGTTCCTTTTATCTCTTGACTGCCTACTTTAGCATTCCAGTCCCCTATAACGAGAAGAACATCTTTTGTTGACTATGAGGGCTACTCCATTTCTTCTACAGATTTCTTGCCCACAATAATAGATATGATAATCGTCTGAATTGAATTTGTCCATTCCCGTCCATTTTAGTTCACTGACATCCAGGATGTCAATGTTTATTCTTGCCATCTCCTGTTTGACCACATCCAGCTTACCAAGGTTCATAGATCTTACATTCCAGGTTCCTATGCAGTATTTTTCTTTGCAGCATCGGACTTTCCTTTCACTTACAGGCACGTCCCAGCTGAGCGTCCTTTCGGCTTTGGCCCAACCACTTCATTGGCTCTGGAGCTACTTGTCCTTGTCCTCCGCTCTTCCTCAGTAGCATGTTGGATGCCTTCCGACCTGAGGAGCTCATCTTCCAGTGTCATATCTTTTAGCCTTTTGTTTCGGTCCATGGAGTTTTCTTGGCAAAGATACTGGAGTGGCTTGCCAGTTCCTGCTCCAGGTGGATCGCGTTTAGTCAGAACTCTCCACTATGACCTGCCCATCTTGGGTGTCCCTGCACGGCATAGCCCAGAATTACTCAAGCCCCTTCGCCACGACAAGGCAGCAATCCGTGAAAGGGGAAAATTGTGGTAGTTGTAGTCCAAAAAATTTCCTTAACAGCTGCTGGCAAATAGAGAGGTGCATTTGTCACAGCCCAGATCCCACAAACCAAAGCAGTTTGGGCCTAGCTGAGGAGAAGCAAAATTTCACTTCATCAGACTCATGCTACTCCTGAGGTCTTTCATATGCTTCAAAAGATGCAGAGGACATTGAGAGAAAGCAACCATTTCCTCTAATCTTAAAGTCTCCTTTTGCATAAATAAAAATTGGGGCTGAGAATTCATTTCTCCAGATGAAGCAATGGGGAGGGTGGAAAGTCTAAGATTTTAAAAAGCAAGATTCTCCTTTAGTCCTAAGGCAAAGCAAGTTCTACCCAATGTGCCCAACTTCAGTTCACTGATTTGTGAACCAGATTTTGCCCTTGTTGTACAGCCCTATCTGCTACTCTGTCATTAAAGCAGGGGTGGGCAGAGAAAACTTGGAAAAGTTCTTTTTTTGGACTACAACTCACACAATTTCTCAGCCAATGTCTTTTCACAAAGCTTTACTTCCTGTACAAAAAGGAAACTGCTCCAGTGCTTTCTAGGTCTTTGTGGGAGGTGTAGTTCTTTGGGAGCACTCCATAGAACCTAATGGGCAGCAAGATTACACCTCCCATAAAGATCTAGGCCTCCTAGGAAGCACTGGAACAGTTTCCTTTTTCCATAGGAAGCACGCTTGAGACAGGCTGGAAGACAGGCCCTGTTCCCGGTGTTGATCTATGGACAAGAATTTCCAGAATTCTGCCTGGAGAATTCTTGAAGAATTATGGGAGTTGGAATCAAGGGAGGGAAATCACAACACACATGAACAACAAATGGCACATCCTTAGTCATCATATGAAAGAGGATGTTTAAACTTTAAAACCATGCATAGAAATGATTAATGCTTTCTGAGCAGAAATGGTAACAGAACTGAACTGTGTTTTGCAAATAGGAACCCTATTGTACTGAACTCAGTTGCATTTTGCAGGTGTGAAAGCTGTTCCTGTGGTACTTACTCCTGAGTAGAACATTCATAGACTTCACTTACACTTTGCATTCTTGGCAGAAAGCGTACAAAAGTTTAAGGATGAAATCGGGCCCTGCCAATTTTGCTTTGCCCCCCCCCTATGGTTTCACTAGCCCCATTCACAGCTGGAATGACCCCCAAACTGGAATTAATCCTTGAGCCGACAAACATTCCTCACCATTGGTTGTTGTAGGTTTTTCAGGCTGTTTGGCCATGTTCTGGAGGTTTTTCTTCCTAACATTTTGCCAGTCTCTGTGGCCAGCATCTTCAGAGGACAGGAGCTAGGACTCTGTCTGTGTTCTGGTGTAGTGTGTGGGTTTGTTGAGTATTTGTAGCTGTGGGATCAGGTTTTTGTTCTTTTCAGGAAATTGGGTGATTCCTGTGATCAGGGTGTTTTTGTTATGGGTGGTTTTTGTTGTGATAAGGGGGAAGATGATCTGTCACTGTGATTGATGGGTGTCGTTAGCTAGTCTTTTGTGTGCAGTGATCACCGGTCCTTCTGGTTTGGTAGAGTTCATTGACCTTTTCGCAGGCTGTATTTTTCAGTGCTGGGAGCCAGGCTTTGTTGATTTTTAGACTTTCTTCTTTTTTGTTGAAGCTTCGCTGGTGTTTGTGGATTTCAATGGCTTCCCTGTGTAGTCTAACATAATGATAGCTGGTGTTGTCCAGTACTTCTGTGTTTTGAAATAGGATTTCATGTCCAGCTTGTTTCGGGGCATGTTCAGCTACTGCCGATTTTTCCGGTTGTTTTAGTCTGCAATGTCTTTCATGTTCTTTGATTCTAGTCTGGATGCTGCGTTTGGTGGTCCTGGCCACAACTGCAATGTTGTGGGAACACCCTGATCACAGGAATCACCCATGCTTGTAAAGTCTTAACTCTGCAAACAGTGAAAGGAAGGATACGAAGCCCAATTGGAAACATAGCATTCTCTTGCTACATAAGAAGAGTAGTGAATCTTGCAGCTTTTTAAAGCAATGTTTTCTATTTTTAGAAAATATAAGCGTTCATATCAGGAGATACTTAGATCAAACTAGGGACTAGAAAGGAGATCCCTCAGAATGTATGACTGCCTTTCATCAGGATTATAGTTTAGAAAAATAATGCTTAACAACAAAAGCAAGAACAACATAATTGCATTTGCTAGCCATTAACCTCAAGAAGTGAACATGATATTCCCAGTTTATAATCTGGCCTACAAAACTGAGGTTAAAGGAAGATTCATTCTACATCAATTCTTCAGCACGTTTTGGGTTTACATGTTAAGTTCCATGTCCTTACAGCTAATTTCAAAGTGTAACTGCACTGAGTGACTGCGTATGTCTTGGATTTTCCCAGTCTTTCAGGCACCTAGAAATTCACTTTTTAAATAAGAAAATCTTATTTAAGGGAGGAAGCATGGGATAGAAAACTCCACAGCCACATGGTTACCAAAATATTTCCATTCTTCTAAGCCATGGAATGGGAGGGGATCTTACTTGGTTTTGCATTAAATCATAGGTGTTTATAGGGATTTTAGTTTAGTAATAAGGACTGGGTACTGTGCCTCCCTTTCCTTTCTACTAAGCCCCAGAAACAGCTCATGATTGGGGCAAGGGGGCACCTTCATGCAAATTGTGGAGTGAGATACCACCTCCTGTCCATGAGCCATCCTTGCTAACCCCACATATCATCTTAAATATTTCTTCTCTCTCTCTCTCTCTCTCTCAATCTCTCTCTCTCTCTGACTCTTCTCTGCTTGCTCCCCTCTGTTTTGGACATCAGTACACAGCTCTAAAGTCTTGGACAGAGTATGTTTTTGGCACAGGAACAAAATTTCACGGTGTTCCTCCGAGTGAGAGAAATGTATTCACCTGGTTTTCCTGCAGTTGTTTTAGAACTTATCAGCTGGCCTGAGTTTACATCTGTTATGTATAAGGAGAAGGAGATTAAAGTTTCAAGGTTACTATTGTCTTCTGGAGACTGTTCACCGAGGCGGGGGTGGGATCACATGTCTTTGTTTCCATTATGTCATTGGCAAGATTTTAATAACTTCCAAAATAATGATAGTGATTTCCTCAGATAGTGCTTACCTAGTGTCTGGTTAGTTCTGAATCCCAACCTTTTACACTAGTCAAGGTATGTAGGAAAGGGAGATGGAAAAGATAGCTTCTTTAGGAACTTACTTATCCTTTGTTTCAGTACTTAGGTACATGCTTGCAATAAAATTGGAAAGCAAGTATAAGGTCATGGTTCAGATCCGAGCTGAATTTAATGTTTAATGTAATTTATTTTATTTATTTATTTAAAATATTTCTATCCCTCTTTCCAAATGGACCCAAGGCAGCTTATATTATTAAAACAGTATTTAAAAGCTAAAAACATTAAGCATACAAATATGGTGGTGGGACCAAGAGAAATACCTCCACTGATGATCTTAATGCCTGGGCAGGCTCATAGAGAGAGACGCGGTCTTTTAGGTAGCTTGAACCCAAGCCGTTTAGGGCTTTGTAGGTTAAAACCAGCACTTTGAATTGTGCTCGGAAAGGGATCAACAGCCAGTGGAGCTGCTGTAACAGGGGAGTTATATGTTCCCTGTAACCAGCCCCTGTTAACTATCTTGGCTGTGGCATTTTGGACCCTTTGGGTTTCTGAACACTTTCCAAAGGCAGCCCCACATAGAGTATGTTACAGTAATCCAACCAAGATGTAACTAGGGCATGTATCACTGTGGCCAGATCAAACCTCTCAAGAAACGAGCGCAACTGGCACACTAATTTTAACTGTGGAAAGACACTCCTGGCCACCACTGAAACCTGGGCATCCAGGCTCAAAGATGAATCCAGGAACACCCCTGATGCCTGTGTTTTCAGAGGGAGTGTAACCTCATCCAGCACAGGCTGCAACCCTATTCCCTGATCTGGTGTTCAACTGACTAGGAGCACCTCTGTTTTGTCTGGATTAAGTTTCATTTTATTCGCCCTCATCCAGTCCATTATTGACACCAGACACTGATTTAGAACTGAGACCCCTTCCTCAGATTTAGAAAGAAAGGAGAGACAGAGCTGAGTATCATCTGCATACTGGTGATACTGAATCCCAAAACTCTGGACAACCTCTCCCAGCGGTTTCACGTAGATGTTAAATAGCAATGATTCACTGGCTGCTCCAGATAATTAATATTGGTTTGCCAGTGTCTCGGCCTGGCAGCGCTCTTGTGCTTTCCCAAACTTTTTTTTCCAGGCCAGGAAAAGTTTCACTGTTTCATATGATTAAAAAATAAAAAATAAATGGAACTCACTGAACATTTCACCTGTTGAAGGTCTATCATGTTATTTCAGTAGTTAACACCAGGAGTATTTGCAGCAGAATTTAATAGCTAAAATCCTTTTGCTTAGCGTAGTCAATCACAACTAGAGTAGGCCCATTTGCTCAGTGGGAATTTGATGAGTCAACCCCTCTTTAAGTTGCATTGATTCCACCATATACATTATCATTTGCATACGGAGTTGTGTGACTTAGCATGCTACTGATAATGTCTATGATGATTTCTTAACTTGGGTCAAATTACTTCCAACAGTTGTGCCACTTGCATAGCTATGCAAGATTTAGCCCTTTGAGAGCAAATCTGCATGAAGCCCATCTCTTCATAAATCAAGAAAGCCACATGGAAGGTGCTGCTGGGTCTTTAGTGCTTCAGAGCAACAGACCTATAATTAGGACAGAGTGACTGAATCTTTAACCCAGGGCACCAAAATTTAGAGGGAACAAAAAAAAATTTCTGCTGGAAGGACATCAACCTGCCTGCTGGTGTTTTCTGCTAGAAGGGCACAAACCTGCCCACTCTGAGCATGAATCCCACCTCCAGCTCCTTCTTCCCAGACATAAGAAGCACAAAACAGATGGACTCAGCGCAGAAACAATATGGCCATTATGTACTCTGACCCAGACATTCCTCCCCATTCCTCTGCTCTCTTCCTGGATATGACCCAAACTCAAGCAGTAGGGCAGCGAAGCCCCAGGCACCAAAATTGCTGGATATGGCTCTGTTGAACAAATGTCCCTGTTTGACAAATGTCTCCCCTTTGCATCTGAGGGGTTGTGTGAAGAGTGGAGTTGTCTTCTACCTAGCTGGCAAAATTGTCTTATACAAAGTTTTCTGCAGATTGTACTCAATACATGCATTTACAGTCGTCGTAGGTCAATCTATAATATGTTGTGGAGCAGCTACCTTGCTATCCATCTTTAAGAAGGAAAATGCATATTCTTTACAGAAAAAAGTAATCAAGCTATTGCTAATGCAGCCAAGCTTGAGATCGCTACAAACTTGAGGTTACTACATTATGAAATGGCTTAAGGAGGTGTGGATGTTGACCCTTCCTGCAAAAAAATAACAAATAAGTTGCACATAGTTAAGGACTGTGCAAGGAGTGAAACACGGGTTGACTAGTCTTTTCTTGTATTTTCAAACAAGGGACTTTTCCCACATAGATTTCTCATTTCGTAGCTAGCGTTTCTGGAAAACACCTTATAAAAATTCACGGAATCAATTGGGATGGATGTAGTGATTTAAACTAGTGGTTTAAAAATATATTCCCATTTACTCATGAAGAATTTTGTACATTTTGGTAAATTCTTTTCTGTACTGGTCAAATTCAAATATATTCAATTCTCAAAAGAAAGAAAAGCGCATCAGGTCTATTAAGTCACAAGGTTGCTGAGATACTGCTTCTCCATCCACAATTTAAAACATCAGGAATTGGCCTAACTTTGTCTTGCCAGCAGGAACAAGAATGGCAAGCTTTACATAGCAAAAAGCTAACTTCTGTTTTGATGACAACAATGTAAGCACTCAAGATAGTCTATAGGATCCCCTTTTCTGCTTCTTACCATTCACAAAGAGACACCAAGCAAAATCTCAGAACCTGGCTGCTTTTTTCAGCAATTAAACACTAAACAATTTTCATTCCTCCTCTCTCACTGCCCCCACATGGCTCCTCTCTCTCTCTCTCTTTCTCCCTCTCTCTCTCTTTCAGTGGCTCCTCTCACTCTTTGGCTCTGTGACACTCCTTCCCCCTCCCCCACTGCCATGATTCTCTCTCTCTCTCTCTCTCTCTCTTTTGGGTTTCCTCAGGTACTGGCAAGAGTTTGAGCAATTGCTACAGAATATGTATGAGTATGTTCAGCCGGAGTTCATGAAATATTTCATAACTTTATAATTTTTTTAATTGGGACCACACCCTCTTATCAGTATTGGTTTATGGAATGCTTTATTGACTAGTCACGCATCATCATCATCATCATCTTAGAACCGCTGCTTTGGCAGTTTGTGCTGGTTCATCCATCAGACAAATGTTTGGTACTTCCCAGCCCTGCCTCCTCCAGTGTGCGGCCACTCAGAGGTAGCTCCTGGAGGAGCCAGAATAGGGAAGCCAGGGCACTGCCTCTGAGTGGGCACCCACTAGAGAAGGCATGGCTGGGAACCACCAAACACCTGCTCATCTGAAGAATGAACTGGCACAAACTGCCAAGCGGTGGTTTGTACCCATCTCTACTCCACAGCACTCAGAAGTGCACAGGACAAAAATATTCCCTGTAGAGATGATAACACCTGATGCCAGGCAAATAGATACAGCTTTTTCCCAAATGGGGAAGACTGACTGTCAAAGATGGGGAACCAGTCAGGGAAAAGAAGTGACAACTCAAATTCAGCAGCAAAGGTATGCAGGAATTCAAGCTCATATATTTAAGCACTCAAAAAACCTCTGCCTGGATGGATGAATTGTTCTGTTTTGATTTATCCCATGCTCATTATTATTATTATTTTTAAAAAAGTTATTTGCAATGCGTTTATGAAGAAATGTATTACTTTTGTAAAGTTCTTGTTCAAAAAAGCCAAACCACATGAAATTCTACCCAGCCCCAGTCCTCATCTCCCAAGTTGCACCTGTGCCTTTCTCTTCCATCCATGGTTTTTGTTCTGAGATATCCTTGATTAGTCTTAATATGAAATTGTTTAATTTTTAGATGTATGTTTGGGTTTTGGAAGAAGCCCTGTGCAATTCCCACATACTCAGTAAAAGCTACACCAAAGCTTTGGACAATTCATGATACATCCTCATGATCTAGGTTTTCTGTATGTTTGATAATGGACTGAAGAGCACTCACATATGTGCATAGCTAAAGTAACATGAGAATTGCAGCTTTTCTGCTCCCTGCATCCCTCCACAGGGAGACTGAGGTTTTAAAGCAACAAAGATCCATCACAATTAAATTATGCCCAAGGTATATAGACTTTAATTAAATTAGTCTTTAAAACTAAGAAGAGGGGAGATCAAGATCTCAAATTAGTCTGCTGGGATAACTGAAGTAAGATGATAGATTAGAAGCCCTGAAACAACCATCTGGGGAAAATCCAATGTGAAGGACTATAAAGTGGCTGCATGGCATTTATCCAAATATCTTCATCAGCTGAGAATTTAATCAGTGTTTTAGAACTGATTGGCCCATTGGTGAAGAGATTGTGTCATTCAAGGAAAGGTTAAAAAAAGTAGGCATTTCCATCATAGATAGATAGATAGATAGATAGATAGATAGATAGATAGATAGATAGATAGATAGATAGATAGATAGATAGATAGATAGATAGATAGATAGATAGATAGATAGATAGATAGATAGATAGATTCTTATTGCTTGTTTTGCAATATGCTTGTGTGATAGAGAAGAAGCATAAACTGTCCTCATGTATGAATGTGTTCTGTGCCATCAAGTTGGAAGAATTTTATGGCGACCTTAATAGGGCTTTAAAGGTAACTGAGATATTTAAAGAGCTGTTTTACCAGTTCCATTCCTCCAGTGAGTTTCCATGTCCAAGTGGGGATTTGAACCCTGCTCTCCAAAGTCCACTACACTACACTGAGGGTCCCAGACTGTTCTCATAGATAGGCAATATCACTGACTAGCTTACATATTAAATATAAAGATCCAGTCTTCCTCCTGGTCACTCATACAGATAAGTCTTTTTGAATCTGACAAAATTTCCATGTGTTATTGAAATCTCTTAAGCTTGCTTGCTTGCTTGCTTGCTTGCTTGCTTGCTTTATTTATTTATTTATTTATTTATTTATCCCTCCTTTCTTCCAGAGGAGGGACATAAGGCAGCATACAACAGCTACATATATTTAAAACCACACTGAATTAGGATATTAATATTAAAATACAATCAAATCTATGACAATATTAAAAATGTCAATCTTAAAACAAATTAAAAATGCATGATAATCTCACAACAGTTTGCTCAAGAATTAGGTATGTACAGTAAAGAACATGCAACAAAGCACTTCAATAGTGAGCTGTCAAGCGTTGCGAGACTCCTTGCCCCCAGATGAAAGGGAGGCAAGCAATGCTACTTTTTCCTCCTCATCTCAGTAATTTATGCTGTCTCTTTGTAAAACTAGCACCCTTTCTCTTTGAAAATTTGAAGTGCAGAAATATAGCAAGTACAGAATGATGGGCTGATCAATTTTAAAAATGCAAGCCATCCCTCTGATACTTTTAATCCTTATGAGTCCACATAACAAAAGCACAACCAATGCCATTTGGTGTAATTTGCATTATTTTCATTAAAAGGTTTATTTATTTATTTATTTATTTATTACATTTATACCCCGCCCATCTAGTCAATCGACTACTCTGGGAGGCTTCCAACATGTATCATAACAATTTAAAATATAGCAAGATTTTAAACATCAATAAACAAATTGTTCAAGATGGAAAAATAAGGAAAAAAGAGGAAGAAAAAAAATCAAGTGTTGACTGGAGGGAAGGCCTGCCTGAACATCCAAGTTTTCAGTTGGTTTTTAAAGATGCCCAGCGAAGGGGCCGCACGAATCTCCGGAGGAAGGTTATTCCAGAGGCGAGGAATAAAATAATAATAAAAGGTTATTATTTGCATATGTTTTAAAATGACACTAAAGAGCTGTTCTCATCCCCTCTCCCTTCTCTTCAACAGCACCACCAAATACCTTACCGGCTGAAATTCTTTTTCATGGAGCTCTGCCACACAGCAATTTTTTGGAGTTAAAACCTTTCCAATTCCCACCCTGAAGGGTCCAAGGCTCTTGTGGGATCCATTTTATAATGGGGAAGCAATTGGGGTCCATGGGATGGAGGGAGATATTTAATTTCCGAAAACCAATGCTGCTGGTAAAATCATTCCAGCCATGCTGATCTTCAGAAATTAAGGACTCCCACCCCTAATCCCGCAGCTGCCAAGGCTTCCCCACAACAAAATGGCTCCATGGAAACCTTGGACCCTTCAGGGTGGGAATGGTAATTTTTTAAAATTCAGAAACATCACTGCATAAGTTAGGGAACAGGATTTCAGCCACTGTCTCATGGTCCTTCCTAGAAGAATAATTATCTAGTTCGTCATCCATGTATGTGGAGATGAGACGGGCAAGGATCTACATGCTTCTTAGGAATGCCTGATCAAGATATCTGCATAATCTCTAGTTATTTCAGGAGAATCTGGGCATGGCTAACATTTTCTGAATATTATCTCTCAGTTGCAATCCTCAAATCTTTTGGTTCAGAGTTATCAGGTTAAATGTCATTTAGAATCATAGAATTTTAATGCTGGAAGGAATGCCAAGGATCATTGATACCATTTCCAAAGCAGTAAATCCATGGCAAAAACATCCCTGACAGATGGATATTCAACCTCTATTAAAAAACCTCCAGTGAAGAAAACTCTGCCTTCTTCTAAAATAGTCCATTCCATTGTTTAGCGACCGTTATTATGAGGAAGTTCCTCCTAACGTTTAGGCAAAATCTCCTTTTCCATAATTTGAATCTATTTCTTTGGGTCCAACCTATGGAGCCACGGAAAGCTCCATCTTCCATATGACAGCCCTTCACATATGAGAAGATGATAGTCTCCTTTTGTCCAAGCTAAAGGTCCCTCCTCCCTCCCTCCCTCCCTCAACTGTTCTTCATAGTGCTTTAATTCCACATCATTCACCATCTTGATCACCCAATTCTGTCTTCTGAACTGTTAGCAACCCCTCCCCATGCCTTCATCAAAGTCATTGATAAAGATGTTGGACAGTGCTAGGCCCAGGACAGAACTCTGCGCCAATCCACTTGTCACTTCCCTCCAGAATGATGAGGAACTGTTGGTAAGCTCTCTTTGGCTACAGCCCATTAGCCAACTACACATTCCCCTAACAGCGGAAGCATCTAGCCCAATTTTTGCCAGCTTGGGTGCAAGACTATCGTGAGAAACTTGTCAAAACCTTGTTAAAATCAAGATATGTGATAGTCACAATATTTCTCTACTACATTTATAATTCTATCAGAAAAAGAGAGAGATAAGAATAGCCTGACATGGCTTGTTTTTGGGAAACCTGTGCTGGGTGTTAATATTCACAGTGTTCTTTTCAACAGCACTCAGTTCAACAGAAATATTCCTGGGCCATATGTCTTCAGATCAACTGGTATGTGGTAGTATAATTTGTGAAGGATGCAAGATACACAAGCTAAAATGAAGGACATGGATTGCTTGATCAGAAATGCCAAGGCACATTGTCACTCCTTGCGGACCCAGGCCACCAGCTGTGGACAAAGTTAAAACCAAGTCGTTGAGTGACTTCTGAATGCATCAAGAATCTGGCAATTGCTTGACCTTTGGTGATGGCCATGCAATCCATCAAAATAGCTCACTGTATAGTTTAATTATAAACCTCTGGCTTACTTCAGCACAGGGCTATTGATAAAAGTTGTAAACATCAATGATGCTGATTAGAGATGGGCTATTCATATTCGTATCCCTAGGGATAGGAATACAAATAGCAGCACCACAGGTGCCACGGAGGCCCACTCCCTTCCCCCAGAACCAGACAGTCCCCTCACCACTCGGCGCATGGCGCTTGGCTCCATTGCCATCGCTGTCGCGCCAATCACAGAAGGAGCCCAGCTGGTTCTTCCCTGCCTCCCTGCACAGCCGACCACACAGAGGCTGGACAGGGAGCCTTCCTGCTCAGCTGATGAGTGGTCAGGTGTGCGGGGAGGTATGGAAGAGTCAACCAGCCTCTTTCCACAGTTGAGGTACCAATGACAATGATGGAGCCAAGTGCTGCGCGTCAAACGGTGAGAGGACTGGTTCTGGTGGGAGGGAATGGGCTTCTGTGGCACCTGTGATGCTGCTCTTTGTATTTGTATCACCAGGGATACGAATACAAATAGTCCATCTCTAATCCTGATACTTATTGCTTAGTTGAATTTATATCCTTCACTGATTTCAAGGAAGTATATGATGCTCATGATTTTATCCTCAAAGCAATAACTCTGTTGATAGGACAGGGTAAGAAGGAATAACTAACCCAAGGTCGTTCAATGAATTTCAAGACTCAGTAAGGACTGGAACCAGAATCTTCTCAGTGTGAATCTGCAGACATCCTAACTATAGTACCATGGTGGCTCTTTCAAAAGCATCATGAAGAAGAGGGTAATGCTGATACATGTCTGGGACATTAATTTTTTTAAAAAAAACATACATGAGCTTACCCAAATGAGTAATCCATCTGCATTTGTTGGACACTTTTAGCAATGATCCCCAACGGGGCACAGCACAATAAGAAGATTAGGGAAGACAAATAGCTATTGGATCAGGATGAAGTAATGTAGCAAATAGAGAGGAATGAAGCTTTCACCACCTTGGCACATGAGCAAGTTCCTTTGCTGACTAGGAATCCAACACTCTGTGCCATGGTGCTGTTTCATATCAAGATGTGAAAAAAAAAATCATTACAAGCTGCGTAGGTATTGGAGGTGCAACCAGATGAAGTTTTCTTTGTTGTGTTTAGCCCATGGAAAATGTTGCTAATGTCCTGTGTCGAGAAAGGCTTAACTGACCCCAGTTGGCCCAGCTTGTCTGGCAATGTTTTCACAAGCCTGACCCATTAAATACTCCCCTTTGTTATTTCACAACAAACCAGCTCTTTCTTTCTTCCTTTTTTAATTGAAACTTTATTTTTGACTGTGCGAAGCTCAGTCCAGGCGAAAGAGACGTTCCATGACATCATTTGCAGGTGGGCTGGGGGAAAGTATCTCTGCCTGTCAAGTTTTTACTTTACGGGAATTTACCAGAGAAGGAGAAAAAAAAATAGATCACCGATTCCTGCCCAGATGACTTTCTCCTGGACACCTACAATAGCAGATGAACAGATATTTGAATGAGAGTCAGAGAAACCAGTTCCTTGAAATGGATCATTCCTAACATTTTGAAATATGAATCTATGGCAACGTCTCCACTCATGATTTTTTTTTGGTCAGGGCAGAAGGATAATGAACTGGGAAACCACAAGTGCGATGAGATGAGCATCTCATCTCAAGTGCCACTGAACACTCTGCGTATGATCCAGTAATTAAGGACAGGGGGTGAAAGGTTTACAAGTGTGTGAACACTGATCATTGCATAGCCAACTGATCCAGAAGGGATGGGGAGAGAAATTAGATGTACAATGTAGAGCCCAAACCACAAGAAAACCACATTGGTTTTGCAGCGTGGCTCACCTTTTACCTAAGGAAAAGAAGAAGGGAAAGGTGTTAAGTACAAAGATTAATTTAAACAGTGGAGCTAGCCCTGCCACCTTACTTCCCATGTGTGGAAAGCTGTATCTGAAGAGTGGAACCATCCTACATCTCCCGAGAGAACTATGATTTTTCAGGGGTTCCAATTGCCTGGAACACCCTCCCTGATGCACACAGATAGCTCCCGTCTGAAGATGTAGGTCTCTGGTCTCCATATGTGGGGAACATGGACAAAAGGGGAAGTGGTAGCCCACTTATTTTCAACACACCCCTATCCTGAATGCCTGAATAGGGCTAGAATAGATGTTGAATTTGGGCATTCAATGAACAAAGAAACAAGCAAAAGAGGGGGCATTGGTTTCTGGACCATCGACCACTATGGGCCTGCTGTGCTGTGAGAACTCATAATGAAAGATACCAAAGATAGCACTGTGTCGAATATTCTTTACTTCAGAAAAGGGGGAAGGAGGGAACACATGACTCCATTCCTCCCAACCAAAATGTTGAGGTAGAAGAGTTCAAAGGGCAGAAAAGGAATAATCTTACATGGTTATCATGCTGTAGTTGCACTACTGGTCCACAGCTTGTAGTTTGGTGAGCTGGTGGTGCACATAAGGTATAATTTCAGGTTGATTGTATATCAAGGGAAGATGGCAGAAGGCTTATTGGCCCCCTATTGGCAACTCACATTGGCTTCTTTCTGGCAGTTTAATGAATCCCTGCTTGGATTTTCAGGTGCACGCCAATCTTGTGGTATATTGGCCATTAACAAATTCTTGAAAATGAGAAATGTTCAGGACTAGCAACTCAGCAACTGAGGTGGGCATCATGCATCATCCACTGAGGGTGATTTCCAAATAGAGGATGATTTCCAATCCCAAGAGCCTGCTTAGCTGTGATGCTCTTTTTTCTTCCCCAGCCTTCTTGTTGTCCAAGTGAATAAGCAGTGAAAAGACAACCAAACAAACCACCAGTAGCTTCCACATGGCTTACCCTCCCATCTCCCTCCCTCCCGTCCTCTCTCATTCTCTCTCTCTCTCTGAGATGGAGCCAGCTAAATTCAGAGTAAAGTCTAGCAACTGGGCAGAAGCAGCAGTGTGGTGGACAGAAGTTGAGCTCATTTGGGAAGGGTCTATACTAACACTTTCTTATCTACGTGTGTGTGTTCTGTGCCATCATGTTGGAACCAACTTATAGCAATCCTAATTGGGCTTTCAAAGCAAATTTCTTATATGTAGACCTCATAAAACTTGGAACCAGACATTGAAAAGAGTAAAGGATTTTAATTTACTGTGGAAAATCACTTGGACTTACTGAGAAACAGGTCTATAAATCCTGAACAAATGTAGTATTGTCTATACTGCAAATACTTCTTATATCTTCAGATTTCTTTTTTCTTTTTTTCTTTTTTCTTTTTATGTTTTTATTCAGTGTTGCCTCCCCACATTTAATTTCACTAACAGTTGCCTAGAGACTTTTTTCAGTAGGAAGTGAAAAATAATTTCAAAATCAAGCAGACTCAATATTTTCTCAAACATTTCTGGGGCTTCAGATCAATCAGATCTTTTGTTTCTGCTAGCTAGCTCTAAGACAAAGAGAGTGAAAATTGGAAAAGAAAGCAGTGCATGTGCAACAGTGATGGCATTGGCAGCAGAAGCAAATTGCCACTGATTAAAGTGTCCCTTTGAGGATTTGGGGAGCACATGACTTCATCACATTGTGTATAAGTTGGTTGGTTGGTTTGGTAGAAAAAAGTGGGAATGTCTCACTTAAAATTGGGGTTTTCTGTTTGCACTTTTTATATTTCTATCAATCGCTTAATCACATTTTAGCTCATTAAAGGTCTTTTTAAAAATGTATGCAACTGATTTCTCAGTTTATCCATTGCAGTCGAGTTATGTGATCTGCAATGAATTAGCCACGGCAAAATCCTTGATATAGACTTCCATGTTATGTCATTCACAAGGGCACCACAGACACATTTGCCTTGCATAGAAGAAAACACAATGCTCAGATGACACCATGCTGACTAATGCATTAAGAACGGGTTTGCTCTGAGCAGTATATTGTTTCTGTGGACCAGCATTGCCAGTATATTGTTTCTATCAACAGTATAGTGTTTCTATAGACTAACATGGCCCGTATATTATCTTATCAGTCATGATTATGATGACGGGAAAGGAAAACTGAAGTAAAACAAACAGAAAAGCGGAGGATAAAAGCCATTCAGTACTGTCACTTTACAGCACTTCCATTGTAGTGGAAAAGATTAGAATGGGGTGGAGGTGGGACATTTCTCCTTTTCCTATCAAGCTACATTCCCTTTCTGCTCACTTTCTCAGGCAGAGTGGCCACACTCAACTTAGGACAGGACTTTTCTTTTCAACATAGTGCAGATAGTATGATTTTGGCAGAGAGACTCATGTTTGGGGGGAAAAAACTGCCTCAAGCTTATTGAAAGTGTATCAGATGCCTCGCTGTGCCAGGTTTCTCGACAACAGAACAATGTGAAGCTCCATTTACCAAAATACCCTTTTGCTCCCAAAATTCACCAAACAAGAAAACTATCTATTTAAACAAACTGTAATTGCAAGAATATGAATCATAGTGTATTATTGTTGTTAATATGATCATTGTCATCACCATCACCACAAAAATATTGGTTGAGGAAAACATGAAGAAAACTATCCACAGGATTAATGAAATTACAATGAAAATTTGAAAGTCTGTAGAAAAAGAACAACAATCTGGAATTCCAGAATATGTAGAAATGAAACTACAGACTTGAATCCATTGTAGGAAGAAAGCATATTTACAGCATTCAGTTGCCTAATAATATTTCAAATTACGATGTTCAAGATCCCCAGGAAGACATTCTGATGACAGCACCAGTATTGTTTATTTTAAAAAAGCATACAAAATGGGATGTTATGTGAGATAGCTTAGGTCCTATTCCTAATGCTAATGCGGCATTCATCACTGAAATCCCACAAGACTTGAGGATGCAAAATTAGATCTACAGCTGCCTAAAAGTAAAGAAGAAACTATTCTACAATACTGAACATGAAGATGATGAGAATTGCAGTCTCAAAGGGATTAACATCCTTCCCTTGACTGCCAACATGTGAAATGGCTGTCAATCACACTTGTTACACCCACTTCATTTTGCTATCTGAATAAATTCTGCATCTGAAGCATATTCCTACAAGAAGACATGGGATAGCAACCATCCATGGTTAGACCTCATCTAGAGTACTCTGCCCAGTTTTGGATGCTGTATGTTCCAACAAACTGGAACAAGTTCAGAGGAGAGCAACAATGATGATCAAGGGACTGGAAAACAAGCCCTATGAAGGCATCCTGAAAGAATTATTCATGCTTTCCCTTGAGAGAAGTAGACTGAGGGGAGATATGATAGCACTTTTCAAATACTTGAAAGGCTGTCATACAGAAGAGAGTCAGAATCTGTTCTCAATCATTCCAGAGTGCAGAACACATAAAAATGGGTTCAAATTACAGGAAGCCAGATTTTGGTTGAATATCAGTAAAAACTTCCTAACTATTAGAGCAGTACGACAATGGAACCAGTTACCTCAGGAGGTGGTGAGTGCTCCAATACCAGAGGTATTCAGGATAAAATTAGACAGCCATCTATCAGACATACTTTAAATTAGATTCCTGCACTGAGAAGGGGATTGGACTCTATGGCCTTATAGGCCCTTTCAACTAAAATATTATATGATTCTATGTACGAAAGGCAAGATTTGGTTCAGATTCTACTTCATCCATTGGCCCCAAAGTCAGTTTGGCTTGGGCTACTTCAGAGGCCACCCACATTGTCTTGGCCTTGAATCAGAAACTTACCTGGAAAAAAAACAACAACCCTGAAGCTTCGTGTCTCTGCATTGACTATGGTGATGAACTGAAGAAATGACTATACATCTGTCCCTGATCAATAAAATTGAATGAAATTTGGTGGGGCAAAATAGATAACAACAACATATTATGGAGAAATAAGTCTGGGTGGTTGTACAAGTTGTTTTTATGGTTTGAGATATTTGAAAAAGAAGCTATTTATTTAGCAGCTCAACTGGAAAAAAATTGCAGGCATAATTGACCCTTTTGACCGAACAACGGGCTGCTTAATTTATCAAAAGTAAGTCCAAACTTCAAGGTAATAAGATACTTCAGTCCTAAACACTCACCATTCAGGTGGTTAAATAACTGAATAGTGTTTGAACTAGGAATGTGAGAGGATCCTGCCATTGCTGAGAAAACTCTCTGAGGATTTGCTAACCCCTTCAAGAAAACTCAGTGCCACTGCAAAACAAAGATCCCAATTTTCATTCTAGTGTGAAGGTTTTCACAATTTGTGTGCAATGTAATCCACATAAAACCCCTGTTTATATCCAAAACTAGTGTCTTTACCCTCTGTGAAGCTAAGGGTATGCATATAACAAGCACCAGTTGACTGTAAACAAAGCCATTGTTATAATTGCTATAATTTTTATTGCAACAAAAGGATTATTTTGATCTTGCAGGCTTTCTCCCTTCTGTGCAAAAATGGCCAGAATCTTGTAGATTTCTCAGAACTTTTGTTTTTAAAAATAAGGCATGGTTTTGTGTATGTGCCCTATCCCTTTCATTCTTCATGATCCAAAAATCATACAGCAGTTTATGATTTTTCCATGAGGTAATTCATTGTGCCCCTTCACGGATTGCTGCCTTGTCATGGCGAAGGGGCTTAAGTAATTCAGAGAAGCTATGGGCTATGCCGTGCAGGGACACCCAAGACGGACAGGTCATAGTGGAGAGTTCTGACTAAACGCGATCCACCTGGAGCAGGAACTGGCAAGCCACTCCAGTATCTTTGCCAAGAAAACTCCATGGACAGAAACAAAAGGCTAGAAGATATGACACTGGAAGATGAGCCCCTCAGGTCAGAAGGTGTCCAAAATGCTACTGAGGAAGAGCGGAGGACAAGTACAAGTAGCTCCAGGGCCAATGAAGTGGTTGGGCCAAAGCCGAAAGGACGCTCAGCTGCGGACGCGCCTGGAAGTGAAAGGAAAGTCCAATGCTGCAAAGAAAAATACTGCATAGGAACCTGGAATGTAAGATCTATGAACCTTGGTAAGCTGGATGTGGTCAAACAGGAGATGGCAAGAATAAACATTGACATCCTGGGCGTCAGTGAACTAAAATGGACGGGAATGGGCAAATTCAATTCAGACGATTATCTTATCTATTATTGTGGGCAAGAATCCCGTAGAAGAAATGGAGTAGCCCTCATAGCCAACAAAAGAGTGGGAAAAGCTGTACTGGGATACAATCTCAAAAATGATAGAATGATTTCAATACGAATCCAAGGCAGACCTTTCAAAATCACAGTGATTCAAGTTTATGCACCAACCACCAATGCTGAAGAGTCTGAAATTGACTAATTCTATGAAGACTTACAACACCTTCTAGAACTGACACCAAAGAAAGATGTTCTTCTCATTATAGGGGACTGGAATGCTGATTGTGGCTCTGACCATCAGCTTCTTACAGCAAAACTCAAGTTTAAACTGAAGAAAGTAGGAAAAACCACTGGGCTAGTCAGGTATAATCTAAACCAAATCCCTTACGAATACACAGTAGAAGTGAAGAACAGATTTAAGGAACTAGGTTTGGTGGACAGAGTGCCTGAAGAACTATGGATGGAGGCTTGTAACGTTGTACAGGAGGCAGCAACAAAAACCATCCCAAAGAAAAGGAAATGCAAGAAAGCAAAGTGGCTGTCCAACGAGGCCTTACAAATAGCAGAGAAGAGAAGGGAAACAAAATGCAAGGGAGATAGGGAAAGTTACAGAAAATTGAATGCAGACTTCCAAAGAATAGCAAGGAGAGACAAGAGGGCCTTCTTAAATGAACAGTGCAAAGAAATAGAGGAAAAGAATAGAAAGGGAAAAACCAGAGATCTGTTCAAGAATATTGGAGATGTTAAAGGAACATTTTGTGCAAAGATGGACATAATAAAGGACAAAAATGGTAGGGACCTAACAGAAGCAGAAGACATCAAGAAAAGGTGGCAAGAATACATAGAGGAATTATACCAGAAAGATCTGGATGTCCCGGACAACCCAGATAGTGTGATTGCTGACCTTGAGCCAGACATCCTGGAGAGAGAAGTCAAGTGGGCCTTAGAAAGCATGGCTAACAACAAGGCTAGTGGAGGTGATGGCATTCCAGTTGAAGTATTTAAAATCTTAAAAGATGATGCTGTTAAGGTGCTACACTCAATATGCCAGCAAGTTTGGAAAACTCAGCAGTGGTCAGAGGACTGGAAAAGATCAGTCTACATCCCAATCCCAAAGAAGGGCAGTGCCAAAGAATGCTCCAACTACCGTACAATTGCACTCATTTCACACACTAGCAAGGTTATGCTCAAAATCCTCCAAGGCAGGCTTCAGCAGTATGTGGACCGAGAACTCCCAGAAGTACAAGCTGGATTTCGAAGGGGCAGAGGAACTAGAGACCAAATTGCTTACATGCGCTGGATTATGGAGAAAGGCAGAGAGTTCCAGAAAAGCATCTATTTCTGCTTCATTGACTATGCAAAAGCCTTTGACTGTGTGGGCCACAGCAAACTATGGCAAGTTCTTAAAGAAATGGGAGTGCCTGACCACCTTATCTACCTCCTGAGAAATCTATAAGTGGGACAGGAAGCAACAGTTAGAACAGGATATGGAACAACTGATTGGTTCAAAATTGGGAAAGGAGTACGACAAGGCTGTATATTGTCTCCCTGCTTATTTAACTTATATGCAGAATACATCATGCGAAAGGCAGGACTGGATGAATCCCAAGCCGAAAATAAAATTGCCGGAAGAAATTTCAATAACCTCAGATATGCAAATGATAACACTCTGATGGCAGAAAGTGAGGAGGAATTAAAGAACCTCGTAATGAGGGTGAAAGAGGAGAGCGCAAAAAATGGTCTGAAGCTCAACATCAAAAAAACTAAGATCATGGCCACTGGTCCCATCACCTCCTGGCAAATAGAAGGGGAAGATATGGAGGTAGTGACAGATTTTGCTTTCCTGGGCTCTATGATCACTGCAGATGGTGATAGCAGCCACGAAATTAAAAGACGCCTGCTTCTTGGGAGGAAAGCGATGACAAACCTAGACAACATCTTAAAAAGCAGAGACATCACCTTGCCAACAAAGGTCCGCATAGTCAAAGCTATGGTTTTTCCAGTAGTGATGTATGGAAGTGAGAGCTGGACCATAAAGAAGGCTGACCGCCGAAGAATTGATGCTTTTGAATTGTGGTGCTGGAGGAGACTCTTGAGAGTCCCCTGGACTGCAAGGAAATCAAACCTCTGAAGGAAATCAACCCTGAGTGCTCACTGGAAGGACAGATCCTGAAGCTGAGGCTCCAATACTTTGGCCATCTCATGAGAAGAGAAGATTCCCTGGAAAAGCCGCCCAGAGTGGTAGAATATACCAGATGGGCGGGATATAAATCAAATAAATAAATAAATAAATAAAAGATCCTGATGTTGGGAAAGTGTGAAGGCAAGAGGAGAAGGGGACGACAGAGGATGAGATGGTTGGACAGTGTCATCGAAGCTACCAACATGAATTTGACCCAACTCCGGGAGGCAGTGGAAGAGAGGAGGGCCTGGCGTGCTCTGGTCCATGGGGTCACAAAGAATCAGACACGACTTAACGAGAGAACAACAACAATTCATTGTGGCAAAACACTTTTTCATCAAGGATGAGACAAATCAACTGAAATCATATTTTAAGCACCCAATATTTTACAGAACTATTTTACAGAAATGCTCACGAAAATGGGAATCTTCATTTAGACTGAGAAGAAAAAGTTCATGATATTACAGTGGCTCATGTAGGTTTGCTTATTTTTTTCACAAGAAAGAAGCAACCTAGGATTTTCATCCCTAATTTGAATTTAGATTTTTCTGTATCCAAACCCAGTAGCCATCCCTTTGAGCACTATAAATAGTATACACAACTCAAGTTAGGCTTGTGTTCCATGATACATTTCCATAAAAAACTTTCCTTTGTGGTACATTGAAAGAATGATCTGTGTAAACCTTGTTCAGGAAAAGTGTACATGGGAGCATTCACACTTTATTCAGCAAGCTCATTTGGAAAAGACGAAGCACTCTGAGCTGCAGATCAGATGCAAAGAAGTGGAACCCTCTGTCATTTCCCATATGTTCTGTGACAGATATATATATCTGAAAATGGAACAATCAGAAATCCCTTATTCTGCAATGCCTGTGCAGCTGCAAGCAGTCAGTCGAATAATCAGCAGGAAGACTGTTATACCTTTGGGCATTGAACTATCAATCAGCTGCGAGTGTGGATCTCTTTCATGGTGTAAGTTGCAGCTGTGAAATGTGTGCTGGAATCCACCAAAGGGGCACCGCTCCTGAAAGTGTTTCTGCCATGTGTTCAAGTGAATTAAATTTATGAAAACCAGTTCCCTTCCCCTCAAAAATCGATATTCCAGACCATGTCATCTGTTTTAACATTTTATTTCGCAAATCCTTCACAGGCACAGCAGGAACAAGGAAACACTGGGGTTGATACCTTTGTGGAGTTTTGCCACCTAAGCCTCACAAATGGATCAGGGTTTTTTTTTCTTTCCATGAAACAAAGGCGTCAAGTTCATTTTATTAGCATTGAACTTTTGGATTCCAGTTGTCCAGTCAATGATTTCCTATTTTCCTGTTCAAGCACTTTGATATACTACTGGTTCTTTAAAAAAAAAAATCCAAGCAAATGTGAAGACAAAGTTAAGATCCAGACACTGATTTCCCTTGTTTTTGCCCACCTCCAGTTAAATATCAGAACTTGTTAATAGGAACTAAATCTGCCAGAATCCTCCAGCAAGCATTCCTAGTAGTCACCTGATCTCAAGGATTTTGGGAGTTGTAGTTCAAAAAAGTATTTCTCCCATGTTCTGTTACAGGAGTGTACAGAGTGGCCTTATACAGAGTCAGACAATTGGTCCATCTTGCTTTGCACCATCTCTACTTACAGTCAGTAACCCTCAAGCATTTCAAATAGCAACTGTTCCTCGTCTTACCCAGAGATGCCAGGGATGGAAGCTGGGACCTTTCGTGAACCATGCACTCTACTGCTGAGTTACAGAGCTTCCCTATTTCAGAAAAGGAAGAAGCAGGAAAATGGGCTGAGTGCTGACTTGAATTAATGACATGACTTTAAATATACAACCACACAAAGTGCAGTCCCAGATTCGGTATGCCAGTCATTGTTTCCAGCCTGCCCAGAGCTTGCTTGTTGTGATGATTGTTCTTCTTGTGGTTGTTTTTGTTCTTGTTTCTCAGCATTGCTGGTGCTTTGGGGGTGAACTAAGGGGTCAAGCCTAAACATTAGGACTAAAGTCCTAAAAACCTGCAGGTGAGATGACATGTTTGCAAAAACGGTGATTTTTAGGTTTCAGGAAGCAAACTAGCAGCTGTTGCCAATTATTTTAAATTTGGAAATTGTAACCAAAGATTTTGCAATGGCTCCAATTGCTGAAATGTGTATGGGGAGGAGGAGGATTTGATCTTGCTGCTGTATTCTTTTAATTACTTATTATTTTTATTAATATTAGAATTCATTATTATTTGAAAATACAAGACACAGTCTTTGACTGGTATTATATGACAGATACAAGCTTTAACCAAAAACCTATGCATCGGTGTGATATATATGCTGTTCCTAGATCTTTGGCTGATTATATAATATTTCATAAAATTCTGCTGCATTGTTCCCAATGCCTCGATGCTTTTTTTACATAATTACCAGTGTATTAATTTTGCAACTTGATCTTGTCTAGCATTGTAATCTGTTTGTGCAATCTTTGGACTTTCACAGATGAGGTGTGACACAGTTTCATCTTTTTCTCGGCAGAGTTGACATTTGCTGTTTACCTTGAACTTTAGCTTTCATGGCATTAGTTTGGAGCGCTTGTTCTTCTGCCGCAAAGACCGAGCCTTCGATTCCTTTATTATTATTATTTATTGTATTTATATCCCACCCATCTGGTCAATTGACCACTCTGGGTGGCTAACAACACTTAAAAAACAATTAAAATGTAACAATAATATACAACATGATATGGATGTTTCTGGATGGTCCCCAGTTTTAGCCATACCCAAGTTAAATTATGGCCATGTTTTCCATCAATATTTCTCAGATATTGTCCATGCAGTAATTTATTTTTCCAGCTCTTTAATTTATCTTCAAATTATTGGGCGGATGTATAATCAACCTTCATTTCTGTTATTTTCAAGATGTTTTCTGTTTTCACTGCTTTGAGTAATTTTCCTCTACTTCTGTTAATATAATCATTTTGGCTTCTTTTTTTCTTCTTCTACTACCTGTTGTATTTGTAGTAATCCATGGCCTCCAGTTTTTTGCATTAAATATGACTTGGCCACATCGCTTTTGGGATGTAGTGTGTGATGCATGTTCATTAATCTCTGTGTTTTTTGATCCATTTCTTCTACATCACTTTGGGTCCAGTCTAGGCAGTAATAGTATCATCTGTGTAGCCAAAGCATCTGTATGAATGGGCATCCCCTCCACAAATGGAACATGCACACTGTGGGATATTTACACAGCCAGCATTCCAACCACAATGCATCCTTATGAATGTCAATCTGTTTCTCCGTAAGGATACATCAACGGCAGTGCCAGTCTCTTTTGGCTCATTTTGAACTTCCCTTTGGAAATGTGGTGGGGATGTCTGAAGGGCAACAGCTCTTGTGGGAATGAAAGCTTACTTTTGCAAACTCGGGCGGTTCAGCAGGTGGGAATCCTTTTCAGATCTGCATGTGCGGTTGGGTAAAAATAAGTGTAACCTCAGAGCTTTTGTTTAGAAGGTCTATCAATAATCCTGACCTCAAATGTGCATCCCCACTTCAAAGCACAGGCAAACTGCTGGCTTCCTATTAAACAAAACAAGGGAAAACATACTGTGGTGGTGTGTTGTTTATTTTAATATGTTTTTCCCATTTGATTGATTTTAATGGAATAAGCTTGAGGGAGAGACGGTTTGATGCTGTCAGGAAATAAGACTTAATAAATACATTGGCAAGTGGGATCTCAGCAAACAGTTGCCGTCTCAGTCAGACAATTGCTAGTGGCAACATCAGCCTTACTATAGGCAGAGCAAGGAAGCTGATGTAGACTATAGAATCATGAGAGGGGTGCAAATGATTTACTTTGTTGTTTTTGGCCAAAAATCTTGTTGAACAAATGATGCTTGAAGAAGAGCAATAAATGTCAGGGAAAGGCTTTAGGTAACTAAAGACTTCTTTCTTCTGTCACAGGGCTCCCAGGGCATGTGCGCAATGAAACTGAATATATGCAAGAAGAACAAGTAGAAACAGAAGTCTTTAATTACTGACATCATTATCCTTCCCCAGACTTCTGCAATGTGATTTGGACCATTGTATTTTTACTGCCGAGGATGGGAAGAAGGCTTTGTGGGGATTTCTGGCTCATGGGTAGAACTGCTTGGCTGGTTTGGGGAGTTATGTGCCTTGACTTGGATGGGTGGGCTCATCATTTTTTTGCTTTGGGCAGCTAAAAAATAACCCTGATCAATAGGTTTTCTTCATCTGTGTATATACTTAGTGATTATCACCCAGTTATCTCATTAGTATGTTGCTGCCCACATATATCTGTCTTTAGAAAGATAATATTCTGCAAATCTGTCCCCAAGAAACTCTCATGATGACGAACGCTCTTCCTGTTCTCAGAAAGAGTTGGATAGTCTGAAGGTTAGCCAGAGATCATGTTAAACATGGTTACCTCCTTCTGCTGGAGTCCCTCCACCTTGCCCAGCATTCATGAGACCAGGAAGGAAAGAGTGAATTACTCTAGTGTCTGGACCAGGGATATGTTTGCTTCTGTAGCCACCCCTTGTATTCCTGGGTCAGAGCTGCCTGTTAGCTTTGAGAGCTTTGAGGTGGCCAGCTCAGGAAAACACTATCACCCCTGATCTATCTGAGGACCATACATTCATCACACACACATGGAGACCTCAAATACTGCTGGTTGCTGCTTCTGTCTAATGTTTTTTAACTTGTTTTTATTGGTAGTCAAAGATTATATAGTCTAACACAACACTGTCCACCACATCAAGTTGCTTTGCAAAGGAAAACCAGGATATAAGGGTTTAGAACAAACAATTACTGTACACTATTATGAGAGAGAAAAATCAGGCAATGTCAGTTTTCTCTGCCTTTAATGGCAATCTGGACCCCTCCTCCATAGTCCTATTCTATATAATTGTTTAGAGTAGCCAACCCCGGTTACTCAGTGGCGCTTTTTCATTGTACCTGGATGACATCAGAGAGGTGGATCTTCTGTACCACAGGAAAGACTAGAGGCAAGTTGAGGAAAGGTCATGAGATCACATAAAAGGCAAACATGGTCAACATTGAGCTTCCTCGGCATTGACTCCCAGAGTTGTCCGTAGATAAGAGCACAACCATGAGTTTATAGAACAGAGCCAAATGATTACATCATAGCCTCATGTAATTATTCCCTTCACCCTCTTCTGCCCAATGAAGAAATGGCAGTGGCTCCGGAACCTTCCCTGGTGGGACTGTTGTAATATAAAGGCATTAAGGAAACTGAAATCTTTCCAGGGAATTCTATTCCCATGCCTCCATACCCTCATCGTTCTCAATTGTACAATAAACCAACTGAACCTGTCATTGTGTGAAAAATGAATAACAATTCCTGTGCTGAATGGCAGGGAGGGAGCAAAGCTGGCTCAGGCTCAGAAGTCCCTGGGAGTTGAGTTGGCAGGCAGAGATCTGCAGTGTGCCGTGGAACCGCCTGGGACGGAATAGTGCTAGCCACACAATCAGCAGAGCTTTCCCTCTCCTGTAGTGCCGCCTTCCTGATCACACCCTAAGTGACATCCAACTGTGATTTACATGCACACTCAGTCATGTTTCCTGTTACAGATTATTCAGCCTGGGTGTTCTAAAATGACAATATTGGTTATTTTCATGTTTGTATGCTCAGGAATGAGAAGCTGGTCTTGGCCCTGAACAGTGAGGTGGTGGCAGCTTCAGTGCAGAAGGAAAATATACCTCATAAGAGGGCCACCCTGTGGCTTATTACAGAAAGGGGCAGAGGCCAGACCTGGAAAGTGAGTAATGGTTCCTGATCTTGCTGCACACTTGCGCTTGCTTGGCTCTAAATGCAACATTGCATAGCTTTTTAGAGAAAAGCGAGTTGTCCAGTTAGGTCAGTGTGTTGCACCCCATCGCTGCCAAGCCAGGAAGTTTGCTTCCTCACCATGCCTCCCTGGGAGAAGAGCCAGCCTGTGTAGCCTTGAGCAAGCTGCACAATTCCACCAGAAACAGGGACTGGCAAACGATTTCTGAGTACTTTATTTCTAAAAAACACAGGGAGGGATCACCCTAAGTTGGAATCAGCTTGATGGCATGTGATTATTTTAGAAAGGCAAGTGGGCTTCTGCAAACAATATTTGGATGCCCCTCCTGCTGTTGTTGGAATTGTAGCTCCCAGCTGGTCACCATAAGCTCCTCTGGGAAGGGAAGTCAACCTGCTGTCTCTTTGCATGTGCCCGCCTATCAGCTGGGAGGTGGGCACATGTGCAGAGGCAGAAGACCCAGCTCCTGGAAAGGAAGCTGGCCCACTGTCTCTGACTATGGTGGTGGCAGTGGAGGACGTAGCAGTGGCAGGACCAGGTAGGGAGGCAATGGGGACAGTGGGAAGGGGGCAGGTGAGCATCCGTTTTGTAGAAGCAAAATGAAGCGCCAAGGGGGAAAAAGTTCAGCTTCAACAAAACAAGATCCCCAAACTGGGTTGTGAATTGAACCATGAACCAACCCAACTCATTGGTTTTTCTGGTTTATGGCTCAGTTTGTGCCCATCTCTATTTAACACAATTCAAGGTACTAAGTATCTGAGAAGAGTTCTGAGCTTCCCAAGTCTGCACAGAGATGTGGAAGCTATAGTTCTCCAAACATTTTTGACCAACCCTTGTATAGTCCCTTACGATTGGCCCTCATGGCTGGTGAGCCTGTGAGTTGAAGTCCAAAACAACTGCAGAGCTAAAGGTTCTCCATGCTTGTTTTGACTGTGCAGTACAGCCCCAGAACTACAAAAGATCTACCGGCTGCAATGACCTTTCATATATCCCTGTATGCAGGTACTTTCCCTCTTTAACAGATACAGGCGCAGTGACCTCAAGAAACTTGCTGGATGTCAATGAAAAAGCAAGGGAACCAAACTTGTTATTCCATTTCTGAGAAGTTCCAAGGCACTTGATCTCCAATTCCTTCTTCCTCCCTTCCCTGCACACAAGCGCTTGAAATTGTATCCACGTTGATAATTTGGTTGATTTGGTTGAGCTCAGGGCAATCTGCTGAGGTCTGACAGTAACAGGCTGGGTCAGGGGGAGCTTTCATTTCACCCTATTCAAAATGTCTCCTAGGTTTGCTCTGAATAATTGTTATCACAGCTCCCTTCCCGCCCCCTAGTAAGGGAGGCAGTCTTGCAAATGGCTTGTCTTTATTTTCTATGCCCCTGTGGGCTAGAATTAGATAAAGATCTCTGTTCTTGTTCTCAGTTATATTCTTAACAAGGAGGAGGTCAAAACCATTACAGAAAGCCTACCTCTTCCAAAACAGCACAAAACATTAGCTTTTTAAATAGGAGGTTAAAATGTGTTATTCCATCACAAGCTGGCTATTGCATCTTCATCCAACTGATGTACAATGTCCTGTAAATGTGCGGGTAATGTTCAGATGTATTGATACCTTTGTCCCTGAAACCTCAGGTATTAATGAGCTCAATGGGACATTGCATTCAAACCCATATAGAAGGATGCACATGAAAGACACATGGATCAAGCCCATTTCATCCAGTCAGCATACAGGGTATGGGTTGGGGTATACACAGCATTTTTCAGTCTTTTTCCTGAAAGAGCCATAAACACATGAAAGTCAGAAGCAGAGACAAGTAGACATGATCCACACTCTGCCCTTAGATATTATGTACCCCTCGATTTTGACTTTGTGATGGGCTTGCATGTCTTTTTGCATATCCCAGCCTTAGGTCCTTAAGCACTGTGAGCACCACTGATCCTACTCCGATAAGACTGGCAGTTGCCCCTAATTACATGGGCCACAGGTTGGGAGAATAACCAAGAACATTCTGAGGAACCAAAAGCAACAGGAACACTGTCCTTAACTCCTTCTGAGAGCTTCCTGGGGAGTTGAGTTCCCTGCACTAACTCCCCAAGGAATGTCCTTTCAAGAGGATTCTGTTAAGGCCACAGGGAATCCTGAGAGATCTGCTCTTGCCAAGTGAGAGGGGAGGAGTCCTGGCCCTGGTTAAAGGCTCTTCAAAGCTGGCTGGTAAAGCCAGGCAGGAGATATTGGTGCCTGCTCCTCTGCTCTTCCTGGAGTTTGTCTCTTGTGCTGGCACTGGGATGGAGTGGGTGCTGTTGCTCTTGTTGGGCGAGGTGGGCACCAAGGTCATGTCAGGGGAATGGTAGGCTCCTGGAGTCCTACCTCTAGGGTCCCTCATTTGCAACCCTAATAGTGGGGCTTGGGAACCTCAGCCCAGGGCTTCTCTTCTGAGACAGCCTCCATCTCAGCCAAGGCATAGAACTGAGGATCCCAAGCTTCAACACCCTCTCTCCACATCTCCTCCTCCTCTATCTCTCCTTCCGTTTCCTTGAAGGAAGCCTCTGAATCCTCCCGGTCTTCCTTTTTTATCCCAGCCTCCACCTTGCCCTTTCTCTCTCGCAAGTGGCCCTCATCAGTCAGCTCACTCACAGGCAGTTATCCCTCCCCCTTGCCTACGAGGGGCCTGGGGTCTAGGGCCCAGGGCACTGGCGCCGACCCCCTCACAAGAGCATCCTTTTTCCAGAAAGAGCCTGCTTTTGCTACAGTGACAAATTCAGCAGCTGGTGAGAGAGTGATCCTTGTGCAGGGATCCCAGTCCTCTTTCAGAGTATTTGGCTAATCAACTGCGACCAGATGATCCTATCCTTAGGCAGAATGAGGTGACCGGCTCAAACAGGTGCTTTTGGATTTCTTAAAAGGGTGTCAGGTTCTTTAATATTTAATTGATTATTGCCAGGAAGGAGGAAGGTTGCGTGTGGAATTTTGGGCAGGTGCCCCAAGAATTTGGCCAGTGATTCTCTCTGATACCCCTTGACAGACCTAAAATAAAGGCCCCAGGTGTGTTTTGTGGGCCTTTATTTTAGCAGCATTTCTCACCTTTACCCTCTAGTCTTTAGACACAATATATCCTGCATTCAATAGACTGCACAGATTTCTAGTTTCATTTATGCTGCATTCTTTGTACAGACTTAAACGATAATGACGAGGAAGGGGAGGAGGAGGAGGAGGAGGGGAAGAGGAATAGCACTGAGAACTTTCTCTTCCCTTAGAAATGCTGCTGTTCTCTTCAAGGAAATCACAGTATGCTCTTTTCCATTGATTACATGACAGACTGGCTAATAACAACAAACAAAATGCTAGGCAACCAATATCTCTTCTCAGAGGTGGGAGTACTCTGGGGCAAAATTGCTTAATCCATCAGCTACATAAATTAGGTCATATTCTCCTGATAAGATGAATGAACTGACTCCAGTTCATCACGACTTGCTCAGCATTTGCCTAACTTTCCACTTCATTAACCTCATGCATTTTGTATTTGATTAATGAGCATATTAATGAGTTCTGTTGCTCAGCTGGTATCACTCAGTAAGTTGGGGCACCTGCCAAGAGCCAAGAGACCAAATCCGCCGAGTGCCTGCCAAGAAAGGGACCAGAGCATCAGCTGGAGGATGTGTGGCTGCTGTGGTTATGTGTCCTGCCATCTGTGCAGTTTTGGCCAAACTGCATGGTCCCAGACCACCACCAGAAGGAGGGACTGGTAAGTCTCATATGAATGCTTTATATCTTTGTTTTTAAGAAAGCCCTGGGAGAGTTGCCATACGTCAGAACTGACTTGATGACACATGATAATTACTGAGTACAACTCAGATTGACAACTATTGTGATAATCCTAAAGCTAAGACTGAGCCTTTCCTAAAGTGGGAAGACGAACAGGTATCACAACTGAGACCCCACAAGAATGGCTTTCAGCTTGATCCCAGCAGCATGAGTGCAGAGAAAAGCAAGGCCTTAGAGGGGGAAAAAAACCCTCCAGTTGTACCACATCAGGGGAACATCCAATGCCAGGTCTGACAGATAGCACCTTGAAGAAAAGATCATAGACAGAAAGGTCTATTTTCTGGCACCTGAAGAACTCCCATGTCCAATTAGCCTGAAAAAGAGGTTGGGTTGTCCTGGAGATGAACACTTTCCAGGAGACCAGCATCCTATGTATCTCTGTAATCAATCAGTCCTCCCAATACTCTCTACCTTTTTTTTTCATTTCATGCATTTATTCTGCTTGGAGTACCTATTCTTTGCATCAAATTTGTTTCTTATTTCTTAAACAAATCTAGCTTTATGGATATCTAGTCCCCATGGGGAGTTCTTCCCCCATAAATTGCATTCCCACTCTCATTATTTATTTTTTATTTATTTAAAATATTTTATCCCACCATTCTCCTCAAAAGTCAAATGAGAGAATGAAACTAGCAAAATTTATCTCTTCCCCCCCCCCCCGCCAAATTTTATCCTTCTGAATTGGTTGTTCATTTTTCTATATTACACATGTGAGCTATTTTAAAGGTAGAGCGGCTTGTGGAAGACATTCGCAACAAGCCGCAAAGACCTAGCATACAGTAATGAGGTACATCTCCTATACTTAAAATTACATTTGATGATGGGTCATATGCTGGCTGGCAGTGAGTTAGGAAGCCAGAGGTTGCGAATTTGATTCCCCACTGTGCCTCCCTGCACTTTTCCTAGGCTGCTGCTTCTCAACCAGATGCAAACGGTAGGCAACTGTCTCTTTGTCTGCCTACAAAACAACTGCAAACTGCTCTTTCCAGCCTGCACCCGCGCAGTGAACCATCAAAAGCCACAAAGAGTCATACTGAACTATTTGCTGTACCAAGTCTTGGAGATGATCATGTATTTCACTGACATGATTCAATGGGATTCCTAGTTATTTATATTATTTAATATACGTTTCTCCAAAAAAAGGACTCGAAGTGGCTTTCATCGTGAAAAACACATGAAAAGCTATAAACAGTAAATGTTTCAAATATTAAAAAGAATTAAATTACACATCCTTAAAAGGCTCAGAGTGTCTGTGACAATGAAAAACATCAGCTTCTTTCAAAGCTTCGTTCCTCATGAGCAGGTAGCTATCACGCAAATACACATAAACACATACCAGAGTGGTTTAGGATGCAAACTTAAACTGGGTCTCAGGCTAGAATCCTCTGGAGCAAACTGGATTCTCTGGCAGACTCGTTTATATAAAAGCTACTTAACATATTTGATGTTGAAGAGGCTGAAGAGTGCTCACATGGCAGTTACTGGATATTTCCTCTAGGAAGTCAGATGCTGAATATAGCTGGGCAACTATGGCCGTAGATTAAACACTGAAATATTGTTGAGTATCACATAGAGCTACAAAATATTTTGAGAATATTCCATGTATCACTCAGGGATTATCCATGGAATAACACTGTAAACAACAAAAGTGAATAATGGGAAATATATTCATTTCAGGTTATCCATAAAGCACTTGCATTGTCATCTTCTCCATTTACATTCAGAACAGTCACGGCAACAATTCTTGGCAAGGTATGTTTAATGAAATGGTCCTAGCAGGTGCTATCACACAGATACCATTTTATACTTTAATATTCCATGTTACATTTTCAGTAAAATATTCAAATAGTTCCATCCCCCCCCCCCCCCCTGCCAACCGCTCAAGATATTGCCTCTAAATAATTAGAGGGCTTTGCTTTATAGAGAATTCTCAGCCTCAGACCAGGTTGACTGAACTGTGTGCATGGTTTCTCCTTAATGGTACATTAAAGGACTCCAACAGCTCCCCCTTTAGGCTATCATGCACAGATTTTCCATACTTTCAGAAAGCCTATGGATTTTAAATTCTTCTGAGCCTCAAATGTTGCAGACTTATATCTTATCTGGAATTGACAGCTTCCTAAGTAGAAGCTTCTGAATAGACAGTGGGACCCAAATATAAACTATTCTAAAGCTTTCCTTTTATTATTTAACATCAAGTCATAACCACCTTGGAAGAAACTGAGAGGGGTTTGATCATATTGCCAAAGCATGGATCACTGCTGCTGGGCAAGGCTCTTGTCCACATATGATCATACCAACTGGAAATAGATAGTCTTTTATTTATTTATTTATTTATTTATTTACAAGATTTTTTTAGCCGCGCCATTACCAGTGGTCTCTGAGCGGTGTACAACAATATTAAAACTTTAAAAACATTAAAACCATTAAAAATAGGCAATATTATAATAATATCCTATATTAAAAACAATCATTAAAACATTAATATTAATAAATCCTGCTGCTCATATGGCCAGCTAAATAATACTATTTAATTAAAATGCTGGCTAAACAGAAAGGTCTTTGCCTGGCGCCGAAAAGCCAAAAGTGTTGGAGCCAGGCGGATCTCTATAGGGAGGGCGTTCCAAAGTTGGGGGGCAACAGTCGATAAGGCCCTATTTCGACATGCCATCCCCCTCACCTCTTTCAGGGATGGCACCTTCAGAAGGGCCTCCTGGCCTGATCTTAGAGGACGGGCAGGCTCGTATGGAAGAAGGCGGTCCTTTAGGTAACCAGGTCCTAAGCCGTTTAGGGCTTTATATGTCAAAGTAAGCACTTTGAATTGGGCCCGAGCAGCAACCGGCAGCCAGTGTAAATTTTTCAGAACCGGCGTGATATGAGTCCGTGCGGCAGCACCACTTACCAGCCGCACAGCCTGGTTCTGTGCCAGTTGCAGTCGCCGGACCATCTTCAAAGGCTGCCCCACGTATAGCGCATTGCAGTAGTCCAGTCTGGTTGTTACCAGTGCATGTGTGACTGTTGCCAGGCTCCGCTCATCCAGGTAAGGGCGAAGTTGATATATTCTCCGCAGCTGTAAGAAGGCACCCCTGGACACCGAGTCCACCTGGGCTTCCAAGGTCAGACCCGGGTCAAGGAGCACCCCCAAGCTGTGGACCCTGTCCTTTAGGGGGAGTGTAACCCTGTCTAAGGCAGGGAAATGGCCCTTTAACCTATCTGGCGGAGCACCTACCAGCAGCACTTCCGACTTGTCTGGATTGAGCCTCAGTTTATTGACCCTCGTCCAGTCCATTATCGAGTCCAGTCACGAGTTCAGAACGGCGACTGCCACACCTGGATTAGTAGAGAATGAGAGGTAAAGCTGGGTGTCATCAGCATATTGCTGACTCCTCAGCCCAAACCTCTTAACGAGGAGTTGATGACCTCCAGGATCCAGGTGCGAACTCCCCTGGCAGATTCCTTTATTAGCCATGATGGGCAAGGGTCGAGTTGCGTAGTGGTGGCACGAACCGATCCAAGCACCCTGTCCACATCCTCGGGTTGTAACAACTGAAACTCATCCAATAAATTATGACATAAGTCCGGAGCACTGGACACAACCATAAGCTCTGCATCAACAGTGGAGTCCAACTCTTTGCGAATCTGAGCAATTTTTCCCTCAAAGTGTGTAACAAATTCATTACAGCGAGCCACTGAGCAGTCCGGGACCTCCACTAAACCATTAGGGTGAAGAAGGTCCCAGACCACTCGAAATAGCTCTGCTGGACGACATGCCAAGGAAGCAATACAACTGGAGAAATGCTGGCATTTCGCCAGCCGTATCGCCACAGAGTAGGCCCGATAATGGGCTCTAAGCTGTGTTTGGTCATAGTCGCAGTGATATTTCCTCCACCTGCGCTCAAGCCATCTCCCCAACCGTTTCATAGCCAGAAGCTCCTCTGTGTACCATGGAGCCATATAGGCTCTGCGGGCAGGGAGAGGGCGCCTAGGTGCGATCGTGTCAACCGCCCGAGCCATCTCCTTGTACCACAAAGCGACCTGGGCTTCAACAGGAGCGCCAACCATATCAGCTGGAAACCCCCCTAGAGCATTCAGGAATCCTTCAGGATCCATAAGTCTCCGGGGGTGGATCATTTTAAATGATCCCCCACCCCTGCAGAGGGTAGTAGTGGCAGAGAGTCTAAACTTTACCAGCAAATGGTCCGACCATGACAATGGGGTCAAAAATAAACCCACCACAAGTGGAAGGAATCCTTGTAGACTATCGCCACACCTCCTCCCCGACCCTCTGGGCGACCCTGGTGTTGGACCAAGTACCCAGGGGGACACAACTGAGATAGAGGAATTCATCCTTCTTCTCCCACCCAGGTCTCAGTAATGCATGCCAGGTTGGCCCCCTCATCCAAAATTAAATCATGGATGAGGGTGGTCTTATTTTTTGCCGACCTGGCATTTACCAACAGTACCATGTGGCCCGGGGGGTGGCTGATATGGTCACCTAGTACCGTTTGGCTGGGAGTAGAGCTAGAGAGGGGGATAGGTGTAAGGTATCTAACCTCCTTTCTCCTACGCAGGCATGCTCTACTCCCACCGCCATATCTTCCTCTGCCATATATCGTCTCTATTGGTCCCTCAAACCCCCCTGTTTCCCAGCTTATTCCCCAGCCAGCTCCCTCAGGGAATCTGGCAGCCGGCAGCAGCCCACCCACAGTCCCACTGTCTCTCACACAGTGACCTGTTGAAGGCAGATGTTATTCGGCTCCCCTGAGCGCAGGAATGCTGGTCCGGTAGGACCCTGAAAGCAGCTCCGGCTTAAAAGCCTCCTCTCCCCCTGAGCCAGGTGGCTGATGTTGGGAAGGGGGTGGGGCAGCCAGGAGTACCAGGAGTTTTGCCACTGTTGCCATTTCAGCCTCTACTAGTGAAGATTTTTTTAAAAATCAGAATAGGAATCTTCTTATTGAAGATGAATTCAGTAGCACAGTAGAATCTTTCTGTTGAAGATGAATCCAGCAGCAACTCTAGACTGTGCAGCTATTTCTGTAGAGCAGTGGTTCCCAACCCTGGGTCCTTAGATGTTCTTGGACTAGAACTCTCAGAAGCCTTCACCACTAGCTGTGCTGGCCAGGATTTCTGGGATTTATAGTCCAAGAACATCTGGGGACCGAAGGTTGGGAACCACTGCTTGCCTCAATCTAGACATCTATCCAGGTTGTCCATAGTCACACATAACTCAGCTGTAATGCAGAAACAGAATGGAATGTCATCTGCATAGGATGACACCTTGCCTCCAATGAATAATCGCAATAGTGTGGTATAGATATTAAAAAGCATTGGGGAAAAGACACTGTGGCAGTGTGCTGTGGCACCCAGCAACACATTCTATGAAGTAGCAAATTCATTCACATCTAGAACTTGAACTGATCCTGCATGCAGGAGTGGAACCATTGCAACACAAAGCTCCCTACACTAAACTCACAGTGCCAGTCTAGGAAGATAAAATAGCTGATGGTACTGAAAGCTGCTTGAGGGAGGACAGGGGAGCAACAAGAATACATCCCCTCTGTTCCTTTCCCACTGAGGTTCATCCATCAGGGCAGCGAAGGCCAATTCCATCCCAAAACCACTGAGGAGTCGACTGTGGAAATGAGCATCCCTGAAGAAAGCGAAACAAGGCCCAAGAAAGTGACAGGTGGCAGGAGATGAAAAGCAGGGAAAGAGAGAAAAGGGCAATTTCTGTCTTCCACCCCAACATCTAATCTGTGCTGTAAAAATGAAATGAGAGAATATACTATTTAATACATGGCAGTCTTCTATCAGATCATGCTGCAACAACCAAAAGCTGTTGACAGACTGTGCTTATTGGGCACCTAACAGATGTTAAGATGAATGATGTGTTGAAAAATGATGGTTAGACTGCATACAAAATATTCACAATTTCATTTTGTATTCAGTCATACTTGGGCACAGAAACCAATCAAAACAGAAATTCGTTGGTTTCATACTTTGCATTAGTTCATATCATGTGGTATGTGTTTTCTAGCAGAATTTTTGGAGAATTCAAAAATGCATATTATACAACAACAAAGCGACAGAGGTGGGGGAAACAAAGGAAGAGAAGAAAGGGAAAGCACAATATCAACAGAAAGGGGTATTTTACCCTTAATCTAAAAGGTCTTCTGTCTCCCCCTATTTACCTCAGTTCTGTAACATTTATTAGCCTCTCCACCATCCACAAGTATAAGGCTTTTTTAAAATGTGGAATGTGAGCGGTCCCTTGCTGTTGAGAGAACTTTCCTCAGTCATTCTAATGCTTTCGTGGTCATGACCCAAGAAAATGCACTGTACCTGGAGTGATGTTCCATTGTAGGCTTAGGCTTTTCTCTACTGCCTTTTAAGAATTCTAAAAACAATCCAGCTTGTTGCCCCTTTCCCCCTGCTTTTGGTCCATCACAAAAGTCACCGTTGAGAACCCTCTACAAAAACTTAGTCCATCATAGATATACCTTGTAGGCACTTGTGTGGTGCGCTGGTGTGTCTGCAAACAGGCTGGCAAGTCACTTGACGAGGTAACCTTTATTTACCCGTGAGTACTTATTTGAAGTTGCCTAAGTGGCTTTTTATTATTGTAGGGTCTGGTGTTTGGAGCATTGTGATTCAAAGAATAGACAGAAAACCCCTAAATTACTTGCTCCAGTGAATCACAATGTAGAACATGAAAGTGAATTATTATATGTTCTTGGTTCCAGAGAAACCAACACACTTCCTTCCTTGGTCATGTCTAGTCTTGCGGTTTTTAAAGTCCAGTTCTCTTTCCCTATTTATGAATCCATCTTATTCACAGAGATTTCCATTCACTGAGCACATTTCTTCAATGGCTGACCAAAGCTTGTGAGTTCTTTAAGTATGTTATTTGTAAGGAGAAGTAATTTAATATCCTCACAACCCAAACCCTCTGCAGAATGAATTACTTCCTACTCAAAGTGATCCTTGTCAGAAAAACAGAGTGGAAAATATGTGTGTTGCTGATTTCAAGAAAACTAAAGTATATTTTGTGCGTTCTCGTGTGTGTGTGTGTGTGTGTGTGTGTGTGTTCAAGCAACTTTTCCATTATGCTGTGTAGCACAAATTTTGATGTAAGAAGTTATAGAAAGTGTCATAGAAGTTTAATTTAAAAATTGAATGTTTACTTATAATACTTATCAGTTATTTTGATTTCATTTTTTTCCTTCCCTAAAATCCATCCTCTGGGAAAAAACAAACAAACCTGAAGTGTCTGTGGAAAGCAAGTGTGAAAGAGAAGCTGACAAATTTCAGGAAAACAAGCATAACAATCTTGAAAAATGAAACTACTGGGGATGTCAGAAATGTTCTGTGCTATGGTGCAAACCAAACTCAGCTATAGGATTTTAGTATATGTCAATGGTTGTTTCACAGTACTTCCTTCTCTAGAGGAGGGCACTTTTATACTAGATGACATTCAGTGTTTTTGCTTTAACAACAAAGAATCAGGACACTCATCTAAACTGACAGTGTGATACTAAGAACATATAAACAGACTTGCAGGATCTAACCAAAAGTCCATCTACACCAGCATCCTGCTGTTCAAACTGTCCCAAGAAGCACCCAAGAAATGCTAGTCTTCTATGGCAGTGATTCCCAACCTTGGGTAACCCAGGTGTTCTTGGACTGCAATTCCCAGAAACCCTGGGAAGCACAGCTGATAGTGAAGCCTTTTGTGAACTGCAGTCCAAGAACACCTGGGTTACCCAAGGCTGGGAAGTACTATTCTATGGAATAACACCCCAGCATTAGCAGCAGCTGTCACTAATAATTTCATTTCATTTGCACAGCTAGTCACTGTCCTAAAAAGTCCTAAAAATTCATAACACAGCAAAGAAGGCCACAATCCCAAAGTGAGCTTGGGGTCAGCTCCAGTGAACTCCCATAGTTTGGAGAAATTATTTATTCTGGATTATAACTTCCAGGATCCCAATTAGCTGAGGGATTCTGGGAATTTGTAGTCCAAAAATGTAACTTTCCCAAGCTCTGGCCATTCCACACCCAGGATATGATCATTTGAATAAGCCATAAGTGACAGACAGCACCGTCATTCACCCATCCTTGGGTTCAACCTATCACAGCCCTTGGAGTGCTGTGGGAGGTGGGTTAACAACTGGAATGGTCATCTGAGGAAGGATGTTGTTGAGAGATGGGAGAGAGAGGGAGAGAAGGAGGAATTGGGAGACCTCATGGAAAGAGTAGAAGGAATACAAATGTAACAGAAACTTAATGTTTAACAGTCAGCCAGCTTAGCACCACTTATGTCATGTTCGAAAGCCAGTGTGGTATAGTGCATAGAAAGTTGGGGACTCGGGAATAAAACTATTCCTTAAATACGCTACATACCTTGAAAACCGACAAGATGTGATGATGACCAACCATCTAGATAGCTTTCCTGGACCAATCGCTATGAGTCAGAATCAAGTTGATGGCACATGACATGTTCTGTCCAAGTTCTGTGTTCTACTTGCCACCTGAGTCTATTTGGCCAGAGGAGCTATTGAATTTCAGTCACGCACCAATAGAGCATAGAAAACACACAATGCTTATCATAGCATGAAACTCTCTTATTTCCATTAGGAGCCACCAGGTGGTTTCTGCAGAAAATAAATGAGATGGGGCATAGGAGCCATAGGCAATTAAGAAGAGGGTGCCAAAGGAGAGCACAATCTCACCACGCTCATGTGCCTTCAGTTTCTTAACAAGTTAGTTTGCTTCTAACCTTAACCAGGATACTGGACATGATTCATATGATGCCAAGCCAAGAGAGTAATTTGTTGTGCGATTTATGCCAGGAGTCCAAGACATCCCTTTCCTTAAACTCCATTCCAGAGTGCCAGTAAGAAGCTCTCGAGTTTGTCCAGGAGCCCGATCATGAGAGACGAGAGCTTAACAGAAGCGCCTCTTCAGCCCTATTGAATTACAGTCAGATTCCCAGTTCTCATGTCCTAAAACAGTCAGACTGCCTACACAGGCAATTGCATCCCATAAAGACTGACTAACCTTGGCCAGTATTCTCATCCAGAGAAAGACAGGTTGCCAAGTATGTACAAAAGTTATACTGAAAGGCATCCAAGGAGGGCCACCAAGCAGCAACCATAAATGGCGAAGTACATTTTGTTCACTTTCCTGTTCCCTGAATAATCAACGGTCTAGGGATCCAAAATCAGGATTGGGCGATACATTTATTGGGCCACTAAAATATCATAAACACGTGGGTTCTCCAGTTTTCCGAGACTCTTCATGACACTAGGCATTGCAGAGGGTATTGGTGGGGGGCAAACAGAAACATTGAAAAATCATCTGGACTACATGCTGAAATTACAGGATGCCAAAATGTCAGTATCTAGTGAGGATGATTTTGGAACTGTTCTGCTTCTGTCGTAATCCAAAACTCTGGATCCAATAAAGGTATCATAGTAAACTCATGATCCAGTAAAAGTATCATCTAACTCTAATTTTAGATTTTGCTCATGGACCATATGGCTATATTTATTTCTTGGTCCATAAAGCCTTTATATCAGTGGGTATCATGCACTGCCATGTAGGCAAGTAGTAACTGTAAAAGAGTGGGCCAATGCATAAACTAACAGTGTGATGGTACCCATCAGCAAAGAGCAAAGAGAATATGGGTATCTCATTTCAAGAGGGATACAAGGCCTACAGCTAATCAGTCAGCTATTCACATAATCAGTGGCAGCTTAATAGATGCTCTTTCCTAAGTGTCTGGAGGCATCACTTTATTGAGAGAATGACAGCTGTATGTTATGGATAAGAAGAAAGCTTGGGTAGAAAAAGCAGTTCTAAGGTTGCTTAAACCTCAGCTGAAGATGTAGGCAGATGTTTCAGCTTCTTCCTTTCTACTGAGCATCCTGCTACCCAGCTAGCATTATGAAAAGTACTCTGAAGAAAGGCAGGTATCTTATCTCGTGCAATGCTACAACAGCCACCACAAGGGTTTTTTTTTTTTGTTTTGTTTTGTTTTTTTGCTATGCAGGAAACTTTTGTGAGTTGCCAAATTGCAGTGTTTGGATTACAACCAAAGCTACTAAAAGATTTATCCCATTCAGCTCTCTAGATGCACCTTGCTAATTTGTTGAAGGGGTTTGGTAGAAGGATGCGTTCTGTACACCTATACTTATTGCAAAATTTTCAGTGTATTGTGAAACTTTCAGCTGTGGCTGTACAAACTCAAAATATGTCAAGGCAACAGCTGGTACAATCTGCTCTTCAACTTGTGTGGTCTCCTAGATGAGGATGCCGTATCGGGTTTGAGGGGAGCTGTATGTGGGGAAAGGCATTAGGACTTCACTAAAGGGGTAGCAATTTCTTGGCAATGTTCCACAAAGCTGGTCCAGTCATCATGAGCAATATTGTCACTGATAGCAGGCTGGAAGAGGGATAGATGAATCTGTCAAGCTCATTTTCTCTCAGTTTCTCATCTTTCCAATCTTTAGTTCATTCTGTCCCATGTCTGCATTCAGTGTATGATGTTTTAAAAGGTATTTGAATGCATTTTATGCTTTTCTCCTAAGATGGGGATTGTGTGACTAATTACACTTAATCTACATTAAGGAACCACCACCTTTAATCCTTTTATGGAGAAAGATGGGGTAAAAATATTTTAAATAAATACATGGTTTTGGAAAATGGTTTTCCCGTGCATTTTATCCATACATTTCCCACACTAAAATATGCATTGTTGTGTACACATTCCTCTAATATATACATTTATTTATCCATTTGTTGTTGTTCGGAAAACTGCACTGGAAAAGTGTGAGAAGGACTGGATAGCCAAGACTAACTACACGCTATGTCACTTATTGCTTCCAGAAGTGCAGATTTTGTAAGTTCTGATCAAAATGCCAACCAATTGAAAATGTGAACCCTTAACTTGTAAGGAAATCCATACTAAGCAGCAGGTGCTCACTCATGAGTAGATCCACTGATGGGAATGGGCTTCCTTCATCCTGGAACATACTGTTCCTAAAGAGAGGTTCAGTTTTCAATTTATGTAAAGCCAGAAAACAGAAGAAATAAATATAAAAATCATAGCTGCTGGTTGCAGATGTCTGTATTGGCCTCTTTCATTCATCAGGTTGAATAGTTAGTTGTAGGCTGAGTTTGCATGCGAGAAAACATTCAAACAGCCCTATTGCTAGGCTGTGCCATTCAAAATGTCCTGTAGGACATCAGAGACTCACGTCCCCGGAAATGGTAAACTACCTGAACTCTTGATGGTGCCAACAGAAAATCTTCACGGTATTAAAAAAGCAACAGATTTCACCTGGGTCTGATCTAATCCTTCTCATATAGCAAAAAGGTGTGCGTCTTTTCCTTAATTTCATAGCTGCAGATAGATTTCCAGATTGATATGACTTTAATTTCCTCACCCTTCAGCCAGAGCTCAAGCGAGGCAATATTACTGCTTACAATTCACATCGTTATTAGCGGGCATGCAAGTGCTCATTCAGTACAATCTGCCCAAAGGGTTTCCAATATGTGTGTCGAGGAGGGAAGAGAAAAAAACAGGACGACAGACAAGAACAGAACAAACACAGAGACCACGACTGCAGCCCACACATGGACGTGTACGTCATACCTTAACTGTGAAGTTCATCATCTGACTTAATCACCACTTGGGTAAAGGGACTGAAAAACGGGAGGCAGTGATCCACAGCCATGGATATGAACCATTAACAGCACACCTAACCCACACTCTGCTGGCTTTCTCATCTCCTAGTGATGCTGTTGATAGAATGCTAGACTGGCCCAGAGGGACCTGCTCTGCTCACCTGTGGTTTGGGCCTAGTCACCCACTCTGCACTGCACCTCAGTTTAGACTACTGCATGGAATTATTGTGAGGAAAGAATATTGCATTTAATTTGACTGAATAAGTGTTTGATTTTATTTTTAATTTATTAATACCCCACCAAGAAATGGCACTGAAACTAAGAGTAGTAAGGTGAGGTAAAAACAAATATGATTAATCGCAGAAAAGCATGGTTGAAAAGGAACCAATCAAGAAGACAGCACCACCCAATCAGGCCAAGCCCCTCTTAGCAACAGGGGGCAGTCCTGCTTAGATGGCAATGATTGGTCTGAACCCAAAGGCCCATGGTCAATGGGGGGAGCTACATTCACTTTGTCCAAGAAAGACTGAAAGACAAGAAAGTGGCTATCAAAGTATGAGTTTTGAATGTGCTCTGATTTGTCTGCAAAGACATACTGCCATGTTCAGATGGTTTGCGGAAAGAAAGAAAAATTGCATTCTGGTCTTCCAGAGCAGTGGTTCTCAGTCTTTTGTAACTTATGTCCCACCATCAAAGAATAGGGTTTGGTGGGACATTAGTGAACCCACTCCCACTTGATAGAAGCAAAAGGCCCACTTTTCTTTGGAATGACATGCATATTATTTATAGGCATTTTGTTATAGTCATCGTTTATGGTAAATTGCAAAGTTACTACCCACTGTCCCAAAAGTTACACAAATGGTTAATTTTTGACAGTGTTTATGATTTACAAGATGGCAAAGAGATTGGGGGAGAGGGGATTTTTAGACATTGCCACCAATGGCCTGCCACATTCCACTGGTTCAGAACCACTGATCTAAAGCATGGATGTACACCCTCACCTTTCTTGTACAGAATTATTCTCCTCACCATGGGAGAGGAGATCTTGTGCAGCTCTTGACAGGAGAAGAGAGAAAAACAAGAATTATGTTTTGTGGAAATCAGGTAAAATTCCACAAACAACACTTTAGCCCAAGAAAGACAAGTTTTGCAAAATTACAATGGTTGCATGGACCTTAAAATCTAAACTAATTGGGGAAGTTGTTTGTGCCCATCAACCCTATTAGTCTGTGCTTCCTCTGTGTGGGTGGAGGGAGGTTCTGCTTCTCAGAAGGAAAGGAGACTAATGTTGCACAGAAATAATTTGCTCAAAATGGCAGAAATGAGGGGAAAAATTAGCCCTCCACATTTCACAGTAACCTAGAGGTGAGAAATGTCTTTCAAGGCATCTCTTCAAGTCAATGTTGTCCAAAGAATAGAGAATGAAGACTTAAGCAAGACATCTTTATACCATAGCTCAGTGGTTCCCAACCTAAGGTCCCCAGATGTTCATAGACTAAAAATCTCAGAAGCCTTCACCACTAGCTGTGCAGGCCACGATTTCTGGGAGCTGTAGTTCAGGAACATCTGGAGACCCAAGGTTGAGAATCACTGCCATAGCTCACATTTGAATCTGTTGGTCTGGGATCACAGAAGACAGCAAAGCAACAACTTTATGAGAGGACATGGCAGGAAAATCTCTGACACTCTTTCTAAGAAAAATCAGTGCAAGGCTTCGGTCCCATGCCAAGAACAATGGTTTTGAGCCAAGGACATTAATAGTAGGATTCAAGTGCATGTCTCACTCTCTGTGCTTCCATGCTAGCTTGCCAAGGGTAGAAGGGGCTCCTGGCTTGCTCACTGTTTTACTTTCAAATTACCACTGTAGAGGGCCAGCACACAGGATTGCAACCATCATTTCAACCATGATCAGGTGATATATATAGCCAAGAGAATTGTACCTGATCTTTTGAAATTGTCTAGTTTAGCTAGGATCCTTTTGAAGCTGCCTATTTTGGCTGGAACCCTTAATCAGAATAACTTCTTACTGAGGCACAGATTGAGCTGTTCCCAGACTTCAGTCTTCACAGTTGCCAACCAATTTCCCAGTTCCTTTAACCTGCTGGCTTCCAGGGCCAGGCCATTCACTGTAACTCAGAAACAGCTGGGTTTCACTTAACACCAAGAGGGCTTTGAAGAAGCTTGATGATGAAAACATGAGAGAGCTGCACCATTGACATTTCTTAAGGAGTCAGAAGTGTAGACTCATGTGGTGGAGCTAGGTACAGACCGAATAAATGATCTGAAATAAAATCTATGGTATGTATAAAATACAATGGCTACATTTGTCAATTAAATGCAATAACAGACTGGATGATTATTATAATTGTGAACAATGTATAGAGTTTGAGATGGTTATATGTAATTTATTTTAAAAATTATTTTAAAATTTTTATCTCGCCTTTCTCCTTAAAAAGAACCCAAGGTGTCAGTGTAAAATGTTATATTGTAATGCAATGTAAAAAAATAGTAACATGTTGTCTCACTTTTTTGTTTCCCCCTCTTTAGCTTTCATTTTATTCACCCCCTGAAGAAGGCCATAAAATGTAGGCCAAATTGTGTTGGGTTTTTAAAATTGAAATAAAGGGATACATATATTTACATCCTGATACTGTGGTTTCTCCCACAGAATTGGATTCATTGGCTGTACCAGTTCCTCTTGTTCCTTCTCTATTACATGACAACTACTACTAAGATTATGTTAATCCTCCCCACCACTGCAGTTTAATCACTTAGTGTCCCACACTCCATTTACTCACATATAAGCCATTGTTGGAAGGTACAAATTTGTCTCCCCACCCCAATGACTACTGGTGGGATATTATTGGTTCTCTTGAGAAGGCTTTGGATATGGATGCAAATGGATCATGAAATTGCAAGGAGATTATTGATTTCACTCTTGTGTTTCAACTGGGATGATCTTCAGAACAATAAAACACACACACCTCCAAAACGTTGTGGTTTAGCATTTGAAGGCACAGGCATCAACTCCTGGCCTGGCCATTGAGTCTGCACCTAGAAACCTTCATTGCTGTTTAAAATGAAGACAGATTCACACCTGTCTTGGATCCTAAATTTGAGAACTATGTTTAAACCAAGTTTTTCTTTTGCAGTCTATTAATAGCTTTGTCAGTTAAGCACCTCCATTTGCCACTGTGCCTCTCTAAAACAACTAGCCTGTGTAGCCTTGGGCAAGCAGCATAGTCCCAGAACACCCCCAGAAGAGGAGAATCATCATCATCATCGTCTTACAACTGCAGAGCTGGAAGGGACCCTATGGATCACTGAATCCAGCCTTTGTCAAGAAGGCACAGTGGGGAATCAAACTCACAACCTCTGGCTCTGCAGCCAGATGCCTAGACCACTGAGCAATCCAGCAGTTACATAGTAATGGTGGAATGGGAAACCACTTCTGGATACTCTCTACCTAGAAAACCCTGAAAGGGTTGCTGCAAGTTAGAATTGACTCGGCAGCACGCAATTTATTATTAGTGTCTATAAATATCTAAATGTACTATCAATATATAACAGAGGGATAGTTCTCTTTTGCATCACTGGTTGCTGTGCATTAGACTTTGCATTCCAATGATTAAAACTGATGCCCTTTTCTCTGACAGTATCCCATCCCCGGTGAAACATACCCAGATGTCTTTGATAGACTGCAAATACAAATTAGGTCATACAAACCTCCGCCACTGCCGCCGCCACCGCCACCACCACCACCATCTCCCCTTCTCCTGCCCTTTGTAGCCACAATACTTCAATCAGCCAGCAATATAAAAGCTGGAATGGGGATCCTGTTACACATTTAGTTGCAATGTACAGGATAACCTGGCTGCCAAATAATAAAATATGTCCACGACTTTAATATGATTAGTAATAGCTCAGACTTCCAACGGTATTTTTACAAGGGCCTGGAATGAAAACATTCAAAACGAGGATGTTGAACTCTTTATACTTAGTAGTAATTTGGGGCCATAGACTTCCCCAATTAACTCCAATATTTTGGCAAGGAGTGGGAGTGGCAACTGGCTCGAAGGCAGAATGTCTGCCTTCAAAATATTGTTCCATCTCAGGAAACTTTAGCACACATTAAAAAGTCAACACTTCTGACCGTAGCAATTTCCTTGCACAATTCAGGGCATAATAAAAGCAGTCAATAAATAGCAATGATAATAATCATACCAGTTACACAGTTCCGATTTTACCTTCATTTCCTAATCCCTCAGTCAAAGTCCATAAAGCACTGTGTAGGGTCTAGCAGAGATCAACTGGTCAAGGCCTAGAATTATGGAAGCTGCAGCCAAGAAATCAGAAGAAGATTGAAACTTGGAAGCCAGCTATGAAAAGATCCTGAAAAGTACAGAAGTGTTGCTGGAGATCAAAAAAGTCCTTCATAATATAGTATTTCCAAGTCACTACGTACAGTTGTGGAAGCTGGGCAATAAGAAAAAAAATTCATTTGAAAGATGGTATTGGAGGAGAAGAGATTTGAAAGATGGTATTGGAGGGAGTCTTCTCTTCTCATGAGAAGAGAAGACTCCCTGGAAAAGACCCTGATGTTGGGAAAGTGTGAAGGCAAGAGGAGAAGGGGATGACAGAGGACGAGATGGATGAACAGTGTCATCGAAGCTACCAACATGAATTTGACCCAACTCCGGGAGGCAGTGGAAGACAGGAGGGCCTGACGTGCTCTGGTCCATGGGGTCACGAAGAGTCGGACACGACTTAATGACTAAACAACAACAACAATATTGGAGGAGAGCTTTATTGATATTGTGGTCCACCATAAGGACAAAGAAGTGGCTGCTAAGTCAAATTAAGCATATACTCTCACTAGAGGCTACCATGATTAAACTTTTTAAACCAAAACTATTCTACTTTGGACATGTTGTGAGAAGACAAGAATGTTGGGGAAAACTGAAGGTGGCAGAAAAAGAGGAAGACCAAACAGGAAATGGATGCTCTCTGTAAAAAAAAAAAAAAAAAAAAGCCAGAACCTTTAGCTTGCAAGATCTGAGCAGGGCCTTAATTCATAGGGCTGCCACACATTTGAAACAATGTAACTATGCATAACAATATAATGATGTGTTTTTTTGGTAGTCGTTGGTGGCAAATCAATTCGCATATACACGTTCTATTTGCCAAACACACAGAGGCAGGCAGGCAGCACAGCACCTCCTGAATTCTCCACTGGAATGTCAGCCATAAACAGTTTGCAGGCAGTTCTCTCAATGTCAGTATGCAATTTTTAAAAAATGAATACAAGGAAGGACACAGTGCTCAGTGGTACAGTACCTCCTCTGTGTTCACGTGGTCCCAGGTTCAAATCCTGGCCTCTCCAGATAGAGCTGAGAAGAAAAAGCCCTCCTTGAAGAGCTGAAAGTGTGCTTCCTGTCCATACGTAGATACCAGGGGAGAGCAAAGAACAGCCCTCCAGAAGTTGTTAGATTGCACCTGCCATCAGCCCTCCCAGTTGAAACACTGGAATGTTGGGAGTTGCAGTCCAATATCTACATCAATGATAAGCCAGGTGTTCTTGAACTACAACTCCCAGAAACCCCCGCTGGCACAGCTAGTGGTGAAGGATTCTGAGAGTTGCTGTCCAGAAACAGCTGGGTTACCCAAAGTTAGGAGCCACTGATCTAGAATGTCAGTGTGGTGTAGTGGATAAAGTGTTGGAATAGGATATAGGAGACTTGAGTTCAAATTCTCACTCAGCCATGAAAACTCATTGCGGATAGCATTGATAAACCACTCCTTGAATATCTCAATTAACTTTAAAACCCTATTACCGTGACCATAAATTGGAAGCAACATGACAGCACATAACAACAACATCATCTAGTGTTTCATACTTTACCACAGGTATAGACAATACTTCACTAGATGAACCAAACAAGCCTCTTATGTTCAAGGGCAGCTGCCAGGAAAACAAACCTCTAACAGTGATTAACGGAAAGCCTCAGGAAGGAAAACAAAAGACCTGCTCACATACTTTGTATTGCCAGCACAAGGTTGCCCTGGGGAGTATGTAGACAATTGCCTGGCTGAGGCTGTTTAGTCAACATGCCCTCTGTACAGAAAGCCTACGCCACTTCTGTGATGGTGTTTGCTGGAATTGGAGAATTGTGCTGACTGCATTTGCACTTGCACCTGTGCGGAGATATTGGGTCACAGAATCAGCTCCTCTGCATAGGCACCCTCGCGATATCTCCAAGGTGGTTGTTCCACTGCATCTTTAACATGTAAGCTAATCCCAAAAAGAGTATGGGACAAAACTCAGCATTTGGAGCACTGGGACATTATCAAGGAATGATACTGACACTCTTCCACTCAAGGTTTTGCAGATATTAACAGAGATGTTGGCGTTGCACCAAACACAACTAGAAATGGGCATGAACCAAACCACGAAACAAAACAAAAAAACCCAACAAACTGGACAGGTTCGTGGTTCATTTCCCAATGTCGAAGCAAAATGAAATACCAAATGTTTTCCCCTTGGTGTTTCGTTTGCTTTGGCAAAACGGGATCACCCGCCTACCCCCTTTCCGCTGCCCCCCCTTGCCTCAGCCTACCTTCTCATACTGTTGCTGCTGCCACCAGCACCCCAGATCCTGGGGTGTGATCCTCAGAGGCAGTTGGCTTCTCTGCCAACCAGCTGGTCAGCGGGTGCATGCTCAGAGGTTGTGACCTGGCTCTTCTGGTTGGCTTTTCCACCGCCACCATTTCCTTTCCGGGCAGTATAAAATTAGGTTATAGCCTGTATGGAAACACATATAGTGTACAAATTCATTTACAAAAATAAAATTGTAGAACTTAGATAAGTATATCAAATAATTTTCAATAATTATCAAATATCAATCAATAATGAGCAATATCAAGAGCATTTGGAGCAGCTAACATCAAATCTTCCATAGTGCATATTGAGGGGCATAAAGTGCACACAGGTATGGTGTTGCATGTTCTTTTCCTCATTCACAGAGAACTGTGTCTGAATGAAATCCTATTTTCTTAATACAACTGCAAGAGCAGGTGTTAGCTTTATCAGACCATTAAAAAACTGAACAAATAATGAGCTTTCAATGTTAATCCATCTTCTTCCTCCTTCCCCTGTGCCCTTTGCCTTCTTTGAAATTCAAAGTTCCTGTTTGCCTGGAATGCAGAAAAATGGCAAGCCTTGATCACAGAACTGGAATTAAGATTTAGTCTATCCACTACGAGAAGCCAACTGAAGCCAAATTAAAGCCAAATTAATATTGTTACCTAGTGGATGTAAGCAGATTTTTTTTTCAGTTTACAGTCCTGCTCAGCCATTTTCCTAAGGCCACTCTTCTTCTGCCAACTCTAGTTCATATTTGTTAAGTGGTCTCTAGGTATCTGAGTCCTCCATGTGAGCAGGGGATTAGACTTTTCTAGGGTCCCATCTATTTTAAAAGGTGGGTGGTTCTTTCTTTCTGCATTATAGTCTCGACAATGTGTGGTGATACGAACCAGTCCTCAGTGGCTAGGAGGCATACGCTTGGGATTCAGATGAATCCAGGACTAATTAGACTTGGATAGATTTGGGAGACATCTGAATCACAATGGGACTCCTTTAAAGCAGATCATATTGACAGCTGAACCAGACTGGCCCCATCTTTGCTGTCCTTCTGGAAGCCCTCAAAGACCTTTCTCTTCAGGCAAGCTTTCCCTCATTGACTGGCTGCCTGAGTGGGGTTTTTTAATGGATTTTTATGCCTTACTGCTTTGAATGTGTTTTTAGTATCACTTTCGTTTACCATTTCTCAGAGAGGTATTTGTTTGATCCTTTTTTGTATTTATATACTCATTGTTTTTAGCTTTAAATGTTGGCTTTTAATGAGGTAAGCCACCTTGGCTCCTTTCTAAGGAGAAAGGTAGGGTACAAATATTTTAAACAAACAAACAAACAAATAAATAAATAAATATTAGCTATCTGGATTTGAGAAGCCAAAGAGACATTTATAGTGAGTTTTTAAAAACTGATAGCATTTCTCTCCAAGCGCTAATTAAAAAGAAGACACTGAGGGAAGAAGATTGCATTTCTGTTAGTGTCAAGCTTCAAGTTATGTTGTTCCAGAGTTTCCAACTATAGTGCTTTGGGAAAGGGAAGTTGAAATAATGTATGGCAGGATGGTTACCTCAGTGCCACTTAAGCAGAAAACATAAATATATTTTTAATTCATCATAAATCCCTAATCCCTGCTACAAAAAAGGCAAATGCTATTTTAGGCTGCATTAACAGAATTATAGTCTCCAGATCCTGCAAGGTGCTAGTCCCCCCTCTATGTGGCATTGGTTAGGTCTTCTGGACACCGCACTTCAAGAAGGATGCCAACAAATTGGAACAAGTTCAGAGGAGGGCGACAGGATGTTCAGGAGATTAGAAACCAAGCCCTATGAGGAAAGACTAAAAGAATTGGGCATGTTTAGCCTTGAGAAAAGAAGACAGAGGGGAGATAGGATAGCACTTTTCAAATACTTGAAAGGCTGTCATACAGACTGGGGGGGGGGGATCTGTTCTCAATCATCCCAGAGTGCAGGACACACAACAATGAGCTGAAGTTACAGGAAGCCAGATTTCGATTGAATATCAGGAAAAATGTCCTAACTGTTAGAGCCGTACAGCAATGGAACCAACTACCTCGAGAGGTGGTGACTGTTCCAACACTGGAGGCATTAAAGAGAAACTTAGACAACCACCTTTGATCTGTATTCCTGCACTGAGCAGGGGGTTGGACTCAATGGCCTTATAGGCCCCGTCCAACTTCATGATTCTATGTGCTGAAAAAATTCAGAGGTGTCTTGCCTTAAAATACCTTTGCAGTGTATGCTTGTTTTCATACAATTTGCCCCCCAGCTCCACAAAGTGTGGGTAAGAGGGAGCAAATCACACACACACCCCTTTTACTCAAAACTTTGCACCCATCCTTCAGAATCTGTTCAGGTTGCTTAAGTAGGGCCACCTCTGTACAATATGTCATTTTCATAACAGTGGCTCACAAACAAACATACAAACAAAAGATCTGTAAGGTAAATACATCCTGCTTTGGGAAACACCAGATTATAAAGACTGTTCCTGTATTAAAGTCCCTGGGCCCATTCTTTCTAAAACTTGGCAGGCTAGATTCCCCCTCAGTAGGGCCAACTATCCCCACAAGTATCCTCTAAGTCTGCCAAGAAATAAATAAATAAAAAAGGTTAACCAACAGTGCCCTTTCACAAGATAAAATCAACATTTATAGGCATGTAGCAAAAAAAAACACCAGTCCTGTACTCATGTGTCTGAAATTGGATAAAAGCCTAGTTCCATCCAGCTGCTATTTCTTCACATTTTATCCCCTCATGACAAACAAGATAAAAGAGGCTGCTGGTTGTTGATTTCTAATGAGAACCAAAGGGAGGCAGATGATTTGGATATCTGACTCAAGATTTGGATTCAGACCCTAGTCAAATTGGGGTGGCCTTCAAATCACACTGGGCTATGTCTGAACCTCTAAATCAGGATTCAAGTCAAATCTTGTGGTTGGTGCCCAACTATAGTAGCCAGCAGAATCCAAAACGTTTGAGAACAGTTTATATTGCTAGGCAATATGCTACTTACATGCTATCCCCAGAAAGGCTTTGTTTGAGGTCCACATACTTGGATTTACAGAATTTGCCACATGACCTAATTACCCAATCCCCTGAGACTAACAACACAGAGTCAAGTATCTAGAAGAAAATGTGAGAAAGATGCTTAGTTGTACAGGAGAAAATGGCAGACCTCCATTTGTGAACCAGATGTATTGTTTCTCTCCAGCACCATTAGACCGAAGAGGTAAAGAAGACCTTGATAAAGCCAAGAAAAAGGTATGGACTGATTGCATTACATAGTAGGGTTGCACACATTGCATTTATGTGATGCGATTTACTGAGGTCTTGCCTCAAAATGTCTGTGACATGACAGAATGGAAAATGGAGAGTAATATTCCCAATCCACATGCTCTGAGAATAACAGCACTTGACAAATAATAATAATAATAGAACAAAGCATGATTCCATAAAAAGAAGTGCTACGTTTTTAATTAAAGCTTAGTTAATTTGAATGACGTGAGGAAATCACATCTGAATTCTTGGTGTTATGGAGCTCATTACCACAGCATGCACAGGGTTAGGTCAGAGATGCAGTTGTCAACTTTGTTTTTACTCACATTGACAGCCTCATGAACTAGGGTCTTGATGAAATCCTTTCTTTCCCTTCCCCCCACCCACAACCTTTCTGCAATGAAAGTCCAAAAAAAGAGCATAAAACTAAATGAATGACAAGGGAAACAACTACATTCCCTTTCCAAATGCACATTCTTTCTTAATACCAATAATCACGCTCTGGTTTTCGTGTGTTTGTTGTTTGATCATAGGTATCCACACACAGCTGTTCTCTCCTGTCACTTACAGTACAGCCTTGTCCATGTGAGACACAATGAGTCATCTGTCTTTTGTTTTGTTTTGCTTTGTAGTTGTGTTTAAATTACATTTTCTGAATGTCACCAAAACAACTCTGCCCACCTCTGTTGCAATCTCTACCTTAGAATCCCAGTGCATGGCCAATTGGCTACTCTAGGCCTGTACAGCTTTCAAAGATAATCCTCACTTGTATGTGCTCATTTTTGTAGCATTATGCAATGGCGGACTAAGAAGGGAGGGATGAATCATCCCAAAAAGGGGTGGGGGGAATCCCTGTCCTCTTTCCACAAGGCACCCATGACCATCATGACCATCATTCAGTGACTGCAAACAACAAAGAACAAACCACATGTGTGAAATAGCCCCAAACCAAAACTGATGAAAAGTCAAAAATGCTGAGAATGTTTGTTGAGATTTGCGGAGGCATGGTTAGCTGTTGCTGGTGTTTGACGGACCATTAAGAATATTATCTTATCATGTTCGTGAAGATCAGCAGCAGCAGTAACAATGCAGTTATTCATTTGGGAAATTACAGAATTTATAAGCCAGAGTAACAGCACATGCTTGACTGGGCCCCAGTTTGTGGCCCAGGCAGTAGGGGGCACTCCCAGCTGCCGCCATTACAGGTATCCTCATTCCAGATGCCCTTGCATTGTGCGAGGTTCTGGGGAAAGCTATGCCAGCTGTCCAATCCAAGGGTGGCCAGCATCACTTGGAGGAGGAGCCCCTGCCATGATTAAAACCCCCGTCTGCGATCCTCTCTGGCAGTCACTCACATGGAAGTGTGCCACCCAACTCTCTGTATGGTGTTACCTTACAATGCAAATAGTTTCTGATAACATTCTGCTTTATATTGCATGCCTTACGCAATTTGTCACTTGTTGGTTGGGTAACTGGATGCATAGGAGCAAATCTGCGGAAATGGAAAGGGAATTCAGCCCTATTCCAGTCAAATGGTTCCCCCCATCCTTGATTACAATGGGGGAGAGTGGTGGGTGGGGAATTGACTGGGGCAGGCAGGGCTCAGGTGGACTACTAGAGTTCCCCCACCAAGGGTGTCTCCCTCCAGTCTAATGGATTCACACCCAGGGGCTTCATATTGTTGGAAAACAGTTCTGTGGCCACCCACTAATGTGCTGAGATGGGACGGGGGAGATCCAATGACAGGCAGCTTGTCCAATCTGGGGATCTGCTCCTTATGCTGCACCAATACTGTGTTGCTGCACCCAATCCAAGCAGTGGCATTTAACCCACTACTTATTATTTACCCTTAGTAATAAACTGTTAGTTGTTATCAAAGTGTGCATGTCCATTTGAGGGAGATGGACAGGAGGTGCCCTGGTTATCTCACCTGAGATCACAATTGTATCTTGCTGATGTGTCATTTGAAAAGGAGGTGGTGCTAAATTGGAAAGAAAATATTGTTGTCTAGTAATACAATGGTTAGCATAATGTACTTCCTTGAGCCAAGAAATAATCCTCCCTAAGTAAATAAAGATGGCTTTCAGTGTCACTCACATTCACTCAAATGATACTGAGAATGCCTGATTAGGGTTCTCATATTTTCAAAATGAACTGTAGAAAAACTAAACATGAAGGGGGGAGTATTCTTAACTACCCTTCTGTTTTTGAAAATATAACAGAGGATCTTCATGTGGAGACCCCTCCCCACATATAAAAACTTCAGATCCTTTGTTCATCATGTCAGCTAATCAACAACATAGGGAGGCTAGGTAAGAATGGGCCCTTCTCACATGCTTAGTTACCTTACACTGAAAACACCTGAATAGAGCATAGATTTATTTATTTTGTGTCATTTGTAGGTCACTGAGGGGACCCAAGGTGGTTCACAGTGTTAAAACAAGTAATACCAAAAACACAATAAATGACAGATTAAACTACAATAATAATTAAAATCCCATTCAGTAATTAAAACATTAAAAACTTTAAAAGCAAACGCAGAATGCCAAAGCATTCAGGGAGTCAGTCATAGTCATTAAAAACCTGCCCGAAATTATGGGTCTTCAACTGTCAGCGGAAGGATAAAAGAGGAGGAGGCCAACCTAACTTACCTCCTGAGGGAGCACATTCCAGAGCTTAGAGAAGAAGGGGTGAGGGTAACATGCTGGGGTAGCGGTTGCCTTGATGAGCTCGCCCTTGTTGCTAGCACATAGCCAAGCAGAGGAGAGGAGAGGAGACTTTGAAACATTATGTGAGTTTTCTTCAAATCTTCTGTGGGATTAAATGGATTCTGAATTCTCTTCATATCAAGAACAGTCTACAAGCAAATCATGATAGTTCTTTTCATTCAATAATTCTTGAAGGGTCATTTGGCTAATTAAGATTTACTAATATAAACAACTGACGTTTCCAAAAACATGAAATCAGATCCACATTTTTATGCTTTAATTAGACCAACTCCAGGTCTAATGAAAACATAAAGATACGATGGAAGATAGCCACATTTGACTCTAAATGAAGATATTTTCCAAATCCTTGACTAGTGTCTTAATTCATAAAAGTACATTTATCTGTATGGAAATGCTGCACAATCAAGGATATTTTGGTAGAGTCTGGAAAAAGAAGTTAATAAAACTTAACTCATTTAGAATTGTGTAATTATTGCAAAACTTATTCATCCACCACAGGCTTTTGTGCCCTAATCCAACAGAGAGTCTGGCATATGCAAGCCAAATCAGTGGGCTAAAGCATGTCTAACGTCTGTTGAACTCTAGCCCAACTTGGTCTTTGTTAAAACTTTAAGGCCCCATATATCTCACCATGGAAAAATATAGAGATAATATAAATATGGGATAGAGTGGAAACATAGTAGAAAATTACAGGGCAAATTTTACCACTGGCTTTAATGTGACAGACCAAGATTATTCCAGTTTACCCACAGTGAATCTACATATACTGAATTCTAAACCAAGTATTTGCTAAGAGTCTCATGGAAGGGAAACCTATGAGATACAGTGCTTGGCACAAATCAGTTCAGTTAACCAAGAGCAAAACAAGTCAACAGGCATATACAAAAGTGTGTGTGTGTGTGTGTGTGTGTGTGTGTGTGTGTGTGTGTGTGTGTGTGTGTGTGTGTGTGTGTGTGTGTGAAAGAGAGAGACAGACAGACAGAATCCATATATCTACAAAAGTCTAAATCATACAATCCCCCTGCTTATATTTTGGCAGACATTTAGTTCTTAGGCACAACCCCTTGAGCATCATCCTAACAGACTATGACACTTCCTATGCCTCTTCTTCAAATACTACATGCAATTTGCACTTGCATTGTGTTGGGGTTCGAAAGGAAGACATGTGTTTATTTGTTCATTCATTCGTTCGTTCGTTCATTCATTCATTCAGGCTTCATGACTTCAGACTTCAGCAGTAGAGATGGGCACGAAACAAATGGCAAAGCAAAAAAAAAAAAAAACCACCACTTGGGTTGTTTATCTGAGCACTTCAGGATAACACACCTGCCCAGAGTGAAACAAAACACCAAATTATTCTGTCAGAATGAAACCTGACTACTTGTGTTTAACATAAGGACAGCACAGTAGCTTTTAAAACGAGTCCTAGAAGGAAGCCAGCAGATCCTGAAGAACAACAGACTCGGATTCATTTCTAGGGGAGGAAGCAGAAAACATTTCTGATAGACCAAAATGGGGAAGGTTGGAAATAGTCATGAGTTTGGGGGGGGGGGGGGATTTCTATGACATGACATATTTTTTCTGCAACCTACGTTTGAGTTTATGGGTGGGTTTGAACATGTTTATGAGTAATCTAATGAGAAAGGCCAGATTACTCATAAACATGTTTGAACTTGCTCATTGGTTCAAATGTAGGTTGCAGAGAAAATGTGAAATGTCATAGAAATCCTTCCCCTAGTCACAAGCATATGATAAACCATGACAGCTGGTCAACAAAGTCAAAGGGCAGTGGGGGAAAGTCCAGTCCAGTCCAAACCAGAGCCTCTATTCTAAGATGTTAGATTTGGAAAGCTTGGTTTTAAGGGGGAATGATGTTACAATGTGTGTAATTGAAACCAGGTGGAATGGAAAAAAGTTAAGTGGGATAAAATGATCTCTGAATAGAGATGGGCACAAATTAAAAAACAAATCACCAAATTCATTCAAAATTGTGAATTCATCAATTCATATTCGTATGAATCAATGCACCCAACAAATCACGAATCAATGAATTTTTAATTATTTTTATTCATTGATTCATTTGGCTATAAAAGAGCCCCCAAGGCATCTAGAGATATCAACATTTTAGGGATGCTTCCTCTGACTCTACTATGCAATTTCTCCAAGTTTAGTGAAGATTGGGTCTCAGACATTCAGGTTACACACCCACAAAGAGGGCCTCCCAAAAAAGTTCCCCTCAGGCACCTAAAGACACCAAAATCACAGAGACATTTCTACTGACTCTCCTCTACAATCCTTCCAAGTTTGGAAGAGTGGGTTTCCCTAAGCCAACTGCTAAAGGGCACTTTCCTGGGGGCCCACTTTGTGAGTGTATAACTTGGATATCTAAAACCCAATCTTCACCAACCTTGGAGGGTTTGTAGAAGAGAGTGAAGAGAGGCTTCCCTGTGAATTTGGCATCTTTAGCTGCTGGGGGGGACATTTTATAGTGTTGTAAAGTAGAAAATGAATTGACAAATTGATTTGTCCATTTGTCGGGGGATCATACATTTGTAATTTGTGATTCGTTGACCTTGATAAATCACGAATACAAATAAATAACAAATACAAATAAATAACGAATACAAATAAATCACAATTTTTCTGATTCGTGCCCATCTATGTCTCTGAATATAAACTCTGTAGAAAGCACATGGAAAGTGCTATTGGTGCCATGTTACTCTGTGCATGAAAGAGATCATACACCAGCAATAGGATAATGGCTATGTTGTAACAAACTAGAAACTTACCAATGGTCAGAATTCTTCACAGAATTCCTGGATGTGACAATAGGGTGCCCCTGAAGGAATTTCGTGGAAGGCCATGTTATCATCTCCCTGATGAAAAATTCTCATTTTGCTTATCTTTGAGTGAAGAATTAAATTAGGGAGGCATCCAAGAAAGATAACATGGTAACAGATGACTTCAATGAACATCATTTTTAAAATGGGAAAATAAGTGTTCTAGTCATGTAGAGAGGTCAAATGAATGGAGGTGACAGTTGTATTGGCTACGGAAGTCTCTCTGTGCATATTATGATTGTTATTATTAATAATATTAATACCTTTGTAGCCTGCCTCCCTTATTTCCATTGGGGCACTCAAGCTGTCATACCCTAAGAAAGCCAGATCTGCAGCATCATGTGGCTTCATAACATGGTCCAAGGCTACAGAAGAATCTGCTATGTCAGATACATGGGGAGCTTAAGTATCCCAATGAACTATTGATAAGTCAGTCTGAAATCAGTCAGGCTCCAGATCAAGCCATAGCTGTTCCAAAGTGCACACTCAACCCCCATTGTACAATCTGATATTGCTTTCATGAACAGCTGGGTCCTTTAAGCTTTCCCCTAACTTTTATTTAGATGCTGGCCACATCTCATTTCTCTTTCTCACTTTCATCAAAGAACTGCCAGGGTCACCCTGAGGTCTGACCTTCAGCCCCTGGAAACAGTCTTCTAGAAAATAAATAGGTCAGGGTGGGGGAGAGAAGAGATTCAGACTAACCTTTAGAAAGCACACGCCATCCCTGTGTTTTAATAATAGCACCAAAACATGTCCACATTTTTTTAATATTGCAAAATATAGTGCTCCAGAGCCGGTGATACAACAATTCAGACTTTTTGGCAACCGTGGCCTAGTTTCCATTTCTCTCAGGATAGGATTTAGGGTGTGGAAACTTTCTGCTTCCTTGGAAACTCTTCTAAAAAGGGGGTTTTCACTCAGTTCAGACTCTAAGTGTTTAAGAGGTGACTGAAATGCTGAAGGTGGGCTGGCTGCTCCCACACCGCTGGCAGAGCTCACAAGTTTCTCACTATGTGAGGAGGAACTCGGGAAAAAGGATAGGAAGCCATGTTATTACAAATAGAATTCTGGGCTGACTTTTCTTCCTCCTTTCTCTTTCTCTTTGTTGCCTTTGAAAATCAGGAAGTGAAAATAGTGGGTGTGTTTTTTTAAAAAAAAATTAAAGAGAAATATTATTCTGTCTGTATTCCTCAGATATTTTATGCATGCGGCCGTCTCTTTTCTTGGTGCAAGCAGCTGATGAGATGTGGTTGACTAATTGTTCCATTCCCGTTTTTCACAGACAGACACCGGCATGCCAGTGAAATGGGTCTGAGGCCTGAGGCCAGGGCCTGTGCTGTCTGAAAGGATATTTCAGTCAAGAATGCCTTTGACTGACCCTGAAACGAGCTGGCACTTCACGCTCCATCTTCTACCTTTAATCTCCAGCCAAGGACAGGTTGATTTTGAGGTCCTGCGCAAACCAAGGGTGGAAGACAAATGAGTATGACACTGGTTGGTCTTGCAGTGTAATGATTACCAGCATTGATGATGGTCATCTAAAGCCAAGATGGGCTTCCTATTACCCTCCAGGTGATAGGAAGATGTCACATACTGGCACCATGCAAAACACCAGATGGGTAACTGCAACATTTAAACGGGGGTAAGAGAAAAACAAATTGTAGCTTTCTGAAAAATTGAGTCAAGGGGGAAATAGAAATAGCATAGATGTGTTATGCTACTACCGGCTGGCTCATGGGCTATATAATTTGCCTCTTAAAGAGGTATCTCACAGAACAGGGATGGGCAACTGTAATGCTAAATAAATCGCTAGTCTCCAACACCCATAATCTTTCACTATCAGTTGTGCTGGCTCGTGGAAGTTATAGTGGAGCGGGAAGGTAGAAAGAAGCCTCTGTCAGATCTAATGACTGCCAAACTGCAGAGGAGCTGTAGTCAGGCAACCATGTTTTGAGCCACTACCACTTCTCCTTCTTTATCTTCTTCACACGAAAATTGAGCCAGCTTAGGAATTGCCCTAATAACACGGCTTAGTGTCTATAACTTGCACAAGGATCTTCCTGTGCAGCCATGTTGTAGCAAAAATAACAACGAGATTAGCTTGCTCCTAATCGCAACCCATTAGAGTTGGTATGATGATTTTTCATATTATTACATTTGAATGAATAAACAAATCATGACACCTTTGTGAAGAACATCTCTCCCTCTTTACTTCATGTGCAGTTCCATGCCCGAAAGATACCCCTTGCCTCCTATATCTTAAAGTACTTGTCAAAGTCAGTTTTGAAAAACATGCTTCCAGAAATAAACAAGTCACCATTCAAAATTTGCCCTAAATCAAAGGCATGAATTTTTTTTCTAGTTGTAGATTCATTTCCACTTACGCACAACTATATTTTCCACATTAGCATTTTAAACCAACTGTAACAGTTTTGTTGAGAAGATCAGTGCCCTTAATTAACTTCACATCATCCTTAGACCTACTTTTAAAGACTTCAGTGCTGCACACGTTCCTGCCATCACACTCCTATTGTGCCCATTTTATACACTGCATGTTTGTAATCAATTTTGGTCGTGCAATGAAAAGGAATTGCCACTGTTAATGCAGAAAAGAGCCTTGTCTCAAGGCATCTTCTCTGGGCCAGGGATGGACACACTTTGACCCTCTAGATGTTGCTGGACAGCAGCTCTCATCAGCCTTAGCCAATATAGCCAATGGTGAGGGATGATGGGAATGACAGTCCACCAGAGTGGGAAGGATGAGCTTTGCCTACCCTGGCTAGAGACCATAATCATAAATAAGAGATATACATGTCTTCTAACTGGACGGAGTACTTGTGTAGCTGGATTCCCAATTCATTAGTCACTGATCACTTAATTAAATATGGCAGTAACTTTATCTGGACTGGAAACAAAGAGAGCTTTCTGCTACAGTTAAAGAGTCCACAAGCTTTCTGTATTCCAGGGATGGGGACTCACAGCTTGTGAATCACTGTCAAGTCGGACCAAATTCACACCCATGTCTTGACTCAGACTTGACTTGGGGGTTTCTGCGGCGACTCATGACTCAACTCACGACTCTGGCCCATTTGTCGGAGTTGCATTGCCAAGTCCCTATAGCCCCCTTCGGCCTACTTGCTGCCACCACTACCATCTTCAAAGGAAGTGTGTCAGAGGGCCTTTCATTGTGACACTCTAGCCTGCCACAGTCTGAGGGCAGGCCCTCCGACCCACCTCTTCCTTAAGCCACCCTGGTGATGATGCTCTAGCCTGCCATAGAGTTTCACCAGGGCAACGTACAAGAAAAGGCGGGCCGGAGGACCTGCCCTCAGACGACAGCAGGCTAGAGTGTCACAGTGGAAGACCGTTTGCTTGTCAGAGTGTCCCTCCTGTTTCAGAAGGCCTGCCTGTGCCAGCCTATCAGCTGGCTGGCGTATGCGTGGGAGGAGGCAACAGCCTGGCTCCAGAACAGAAGCCAAGCCTACTACCTTTGAAGATGGTGGTGTTGGCGGCAGTGACAGCAGATAGGCTGATGGTGGCAGAGGTGTGGTTAAGGGTAGGCAGTGAGAGGCCCAAGCCTTTAGTACCAAGTCCTGAGTTCCAAGCCTTGGGAGGAGCAAGCAACTCACAACTCGGACTCAAGGCTTGGGACTTAGTACCAAAGACTTGCACTCAGACTTGGGACGTGAGTCCTAAGACTTGCTAACATCCCTGCTATGCTGTATGTTAGCCATAAATGCATAAGAACCCATGACGTTTTCGGGTTTCCTTACCTCTTCTATACCTTTGTATGCCTTACCTTTGGGTAACCTTCATTATGTAACAAATGCAATACTGAACAAACACTGAGAAGGTTAAAGAAATAACTCTTTTCCAAATGGAAATATTTCAGATTCTTTAGCAAAACCATAAGAAACTAATCTTAAATTTAATCTGATTTTCATAACAGATTTTAAGTGATGATTCATGCTTTCCTGGTCAAGTTAAGTAAACTTGTCCATAACAGTTTAGGTATCCCATCTTTTAAAATAAAGTACTATTTGTTTTATTCCTTTGTTTTTCAGCCTGTGCATGTGTGTGTGTACATGTCCGTGTGTCTTCCTGGAAGCCAATCAATTGTGAATATTAATAGATGTCTTTGAACAAAAAAAGAGACATAATTAGCGTGCTGAATTTTCATATGAAGGCTTAACGTTAATATGTTCCATGCACCTACAAAAATAGGCAGCATTTTGTTATTTATTTTATGTAGCATCTGCTTATAATTGTTCGTGATCAGGATGGAAATGGCTTTCCAAGTCCTTAAGTTGGAAAATTTAGTGATATGGCAAGACCATTTAATCTTTTAACCTCCTTATCTTGATTTTTTTTTTAATGGAATGAGAACACATCTGCTCCATTCAGGGAACTTAATGATGAAACCAGTTGCAAAACTGCTTCTTCTTGCACTGTGCCTATTGACCTTCTTGCAAGGGCAAGAAAAAAACAAAACAAAAATTCCACTGGATCCCATATTGTATTTCCAGATGATTACTGTCCATGGTTTTATGAGGGTTTTCTTATGGGTGGTTTTAATATTTCAGAACCTGCCTCAAGTGTTGTCCTTTATGGGATGCCACTATACAAATGTTTTAAACAAAGAAAATAGAAATCTCAGTTCAGGTAAGCTCTCTGTTTAAACACTCTTACACAGCAAATCAGAAAAGACAGAGTATGCAGGATATTACAATATTACTTGCTCCACTTTCTTTTTTCGGCTCACCAAACATCCAACATTCATACTTTGATACAAGCATTATTGGGATCAGAGTGTCTAAAGGAGTACCTTCTGTCTTAAAAACATCTCTGCTTATTGAAGGGATCACCTGAGATAGAACGTATACTCTAGTAAAACAAGCCTTTCGAGCAATGCTACCTTTGCAAACAAGAGGGAAAGTGAAGGCTGAACAGGACTCACTTGCTGTAGACAGCAGAAAACTTGTAGTCCTCATTCAGACAACCCGGATGCTCCTGAAGGACATTTATTACTGAGTTGCAACAACTTTGTGTTGTCTTCAGCTGTCTCCTACCTTGGTATTTTCCACCTTCACGTCACTATTAATGCCCTACATTTCATTATGAACAGTGATCACTTATCAGGAAAGTCGCTTCATTCCATTATTTACAGTATTTTTTAGCCATGATTGGTCTGCATCTAACAGCATGTGCAAAAGCACTACTCTGGGTGGTTTACAATCAACTAAAACAATTAATGTAAATAAAAATGACGGAATAACAATCAACACATCAAGTGGCAGAAATATATAATGAAAAACGGCATGGGAATATAGCCATATAGAGCAGCAAGGAACAGGTCATGCAGGGTTGCCCAAAATGACCTCTCTGTAAAGCAGTGCTTTCAATTATCTTTCAAAGGAGGGGAGGGAGGGGTCCAGGTGCGGTTCCACCGGCAGTTGGTTCCATAGCATTGGAGCCACACAAAGAAGGCCCTACTTGTAGTAGAGGATTTCTTGGCCTCCCTTAGAGTGGCTCTCCAGAGGATCATAGCCTGGGAAGACCTAGTGGGTCAGGTGGATGACCTTAGGAATAGGTGCTCCAACAGGTAATGTGGTCCCAAACTGTGAAGGGCTTTATAGGTGATCATCAAAACCTTGAATCTGATCCAGGAGTCACTTATTTAAAATAAAATTTCCTCACCATCTGTTGCATCCTGACATTTCTTGACAATTTTAGATATGATCCCAAACAAGATGACTGGTTTTGTGCTTCAGGCTTCCTAAATTTCACACATTTGCAATTAAAATTATTATAGGATATGGTTGATTTCAATGGCAGGAGGTGGCAAGTTTTGTTTCATCTGTTTATAAGACTATGGGAAATCTTTCAGTTCCTTGACAAGCTGCTTCATTATTTTACATTCCTTTCCTCACACCCTCTTGTAAGATTCTGTACTTCTAAAATGGGATCTGGAAGACAAATGGAGATATGTTAGAAAAATTGTAACCTGTTAGTACTACTTAACCGAATGCTGTTCAATCTGGTGTTAGTCTTTGGCTCCAACATTGTAAATTCAACTATACTGTAGACTACCTCACAAAGAGGTATTAATTGTTCATTGATAGTGTCACCAAGCAATGTGTTATGTACATAAATGAACTATCAAAAGTAAATCAACATAAATTGAATTTATCTATTACCTAGTGCCATGTCTCAGACATCCATTCAATACAGGGTCATCGAGTTACATAAGACACCAAATATAGGTGCAAATTATTCCCTGGTCTTTTGAGCACACAGCACACAGTCCCTCTCCCCCAGCCAACACGATATTGGGACCTGAATTATGAATTATTCTGGGACCTAGGAGTTCTTTATGGCTTCCCAGCCTCATTACAAAGTGGAGGTGAAGTACCAAAATAAGAATATGGGAAGTTCCAGAATAGAGATATGCAAAGACTTCCCACTCACCAAAATGGCCCTCTGATATATGCACACAGAGAAAGAATGGGAGCAACTTTTGAGTATTCTGAAACTCTCTCCATATGTGGACATTCCATCCTGATGGATCGTGTGATTTTTGGGCCGTGTATTTCTATAGAACAGTCTGAAAAATGTTTGCTACATTTTGTAAAATTCTTCATAAATACCAAATGTCTCCCCAGCAAGGATATCCCTGCTTAAGGAAGATGCTTGGCCAGACCCGGTGGCAGGACACAGAGAGGAGAGTCCCAAGGCACGGGACCTAGCAGAGCTGAAATGCCTAGGTAAAAGAGAAGCAGGAACAACTGAAAAAAAGTGTGTGCTGCTTATATACCACCCTATAGTGCTTAATGCACTCTCTGGGCAGTTTATAATTTAATTATGCATTTGGAGTGGAATGTAGAGAACGAACTTGGTAAATTCTGAACCTTGGGCTCTATAGTGGAATTTGGATTGGCTCAGAGACAAGCCAAGTTGCTTCCCAATTTTAAAAAGCAGTATGGTTTATTTGTGAGCGAATCCACACTTATTATCATGTAGCATACACACGCACCTCAATCACTATTGAAGGCACAACTGCAAAGATCTGTGGAGAAGCTGGCAACCCTCAGAACTGATCTGAAGAATTCTTCCACTGTAAAATGATGCGCAACATGAGGGGAGCTACCCTAGGGATTAATATTTGCGGGAAATTTTATTCCAAAAGGGAGGTGTGAGAGATCCCGTGGCTCGCAACAAGTTACAGCTGGCATGAATGAGAAAGAGAAAACAAATGCACTGTAAAATAATAAAACTCTTACAGGGTTTGGAACTGAATACTCCCTCAGAAACCCTTTGCTTTCAGAGACCTCGATAACTCTGAATATATATTTAACCTGGGGTCATTCATGGATACCCAAGTGATGTAGAAAGAAACATAATCTACATCAATCAGTGTTCACTTCTGTGAAAGCTGCTGAGGCATCTGGGGTAACAGAAGATGTTTAACTTACATTTATTTTACATCAAGGAAATTTAAGACATTAAAAGAGCATATTTTGGCTAGCTATAATCCCTAGCAATCTTCTAATGATTTACACAGCTGCTCATTTCCGAAAAGTACAAATGCATTTGATTGAGTCTATGCTAATAGCTTGGGAGAGAAACGGTTTCTTCACACTTCTTGGCATTTTTGTGAATCTTTAATTCAATATCAATACATTCCCCGAGACCCTAAAGAGGCTGCTGCCAACTTTTAACCAGGCAGCCTCTGGAAACCCCACTGATTCACTCATCACAGAAGGAAAACCTAGTTTAAGGACCAAGGGGAGATTAGTGTAATCACTGTGTGATGATGACCCAGATCATTTTGATTAAAAATACAGTTGGAAAAGCAAAAGGATCATCCTGGTTTTTTTAGAGGAGGCATGGTAAAAGGGTATATTGCTATCCTGTACATTTCTGCAACATGCCTCAACAGAAACTATGATGCCCAGCCCCAAACATTTGTCATTCTGTAGCCATGAGCATTTGTATTGGGGGGGGGGGGGGCACAGTGTTCAGAATTCTCAAGGCTGGGAAATTCTGGAGTTGTCCAGGAAGCACATATCATTCGAAAATGGTGTTACTAACTGACCACAAAACAAATGGGTCTGTTCTGTTCTTGTTCTTTTAGCCCCCATTATATTCTGCTGTTGTGAGCCCCATCAGCCCCAGCTGGCTCAGTTGAGTTCCCTTCTTCCATGCTGTGTTGCATGAACTCTGCAACAAAACAGGGTTTATTAGAACAGAGGAAGGATTAATGTACAATAACCTCCATCTGCCCAGGTCCCTTCACTGGAGCTGAATCACTATATATAATCTTTGATCCCTTGGTGCTCTTCAGCAAGAAAGGAGTAATGTCTCTCTCAACCCCAATTCTATTCACAGAAGTCAAAATAGATATTAGAGATGAGGCCTCTTGTCTACATGGGCTAGACCAGTGGTTCCCCACCTTGAGTAACGCATGTGTGGAACTAGCCCCAATCCCCCTGCTGGCGAGAGTAGGCTCTCCCTCTTCCCTAGAGTCAGGGTGAGATCCCCATCCCACAGTTCACCTGTGGACTGGGGTGTTGGTGGCACAGACATGGACAACTCCTTGGAGGCCACACACGTAGCCATGGTGGGCTGGGGATTTAAGGAAGAGAGTGAGGGGGGAGAGAAAGACTGTTGGGATGCCATCGACTGGGAAGTGTTTGAGGCCCAGGAGACACTGACACTGCCAGAGTGTTCAACGGCCAGCTAGAAGATGACCTGTCGCTGGGACCCCAACACGGGACACTGAGAGGAGTTCCTGGCACTGCCAGAGGGGGCTGCCTGAGTCCGTCTCCTCCGTTTGGCAAGCCTGCTCCTTACAGATTCTCTCTGGCATGGTCTCCCTTGTCTTGACAAGGGAGACCCACCCTCCATTGATACACCTGGGCCGTCCTTTTCCCTAGAGGCTACCCACCTGCCCCTAAGACTTCCAGGGACAGGAGTTCCTTGGGCAGGTTAGAACCAGAACATTCTTCTTCCATCATTTAGAGAAGCGACACCACTGTAAGAATAAAAGTCGTTGAAAGTTACAGTTACACAGCACAGGGAGTATAAGGTAATACAGATATTGGAGAATGACTCAGTTATATGAAGCTATTTATTTGTATTTTATTACATTCAAGTTCTGCCTTCAGGAGATCATGAAGCTATAGCTATAACTAATTACTCTTATTCAAAAGTAATGTTCCAAGTTCTGTGTAATTCATGAAATTAATGCTCCTTCTAATCTACCCTTACTTAGGTATTAACCAAGCTGCATCACTTCCATTTCAGTTGTGACAACTTATGACAAAAGAGTAGCATGCTTCATAGTAGCATGGATGAACAAATGAATACATCAATAAATATTCACAAACATACCAATTCAGATATCAGGGTTCAAAACAGGGTAGTTTTCTCAATAAAATATTTCCCCCTCTTTGACATGGCATTCCAGAAGTACTTATTTTGTACCAGTGCAGCCCAGAAACAGGTTTACCACCTCAGTGTGAACTAGGAAAAGGACAGAATTTCACATACAATTAGAACAATTGGGAACAACTGATTGATATAGCACATGAAGAGATACACATCAAACTATAAAGGTCTAGAAAGACAATTCAGAAAGCAGGCAAGATTCTACTCAAAAACTAACTAACCCTAAAAATGACCTCCTCCACCCATTCTTTTAAAATTCTGACTTGTTTGCGGCTACGAACACTGCCAGCCACTTAACTTTTGTCAGATTCATGTAGATTTGGATTTGGATATATATGATTTTACAATCTTTCAGCATTATATATAGTATTTATATGTGTGTGTGTGTGTATGTGTGTGTACAGTATATATACTGTGTGTGTGTTTGTATACTATATATATACTGTACCGTGTTTCCCCGAAAATAAGACAGGGTCTTATATTAATTTTTGCTCCAAAAAACACATTAGGGCTTTTTTTCAGGGGATGTTTTATTTTTTTCATATACAACAATCTACATTTATTCAAATACAGTCACGTCATCTTCTTCTGGTGGCTGCACAAGGGTGGAGGGCGGGGTTTCACTTAACTGGGGCTTATTTTTGGGGTAGGGCTTATATTACGAGCATCCTGAAAAATCATACTAGGGCTTATTTTCAGGGAAACAGGGTATATGTATGTATATATATGTATGTATATATGTGTGTGTATAAAAACTGTATATAATGGTGAAAGATTGTAAAACTTAATAGCAAACAGATTACGTACTTAGCAATAGACTAAGCACAATTAGGCCTCACATTCCACCCACTCCTATAAATAACTTTTCGTTTCCTCTCTATGTCTGCAAACTTCATTAGTATGGTGGAAAGATATGGAAAATTTTAAAAAAAATCCTGTTCTCTTTCTGCATAAATCCAATCACTCAATCAAGCATTTTGTACAGTGCATGGAAGGAAAGTTAAAATAACTTTTTCTTACCTACCTCCCCAGCATGTGTTTTTGGTCATGAGGAAAAATGTTCTACAGATGGCGCAGAAATTCACCTGTTTAAAATAAGCAATACAAGTTTATGCTATAGTCTTTCTGGCAAAGAAAACAGACTATTTCCATCATATTGCTATGTGTTAATTCATTCTAGTGTCTTAGGTAAAGGTAAAGGTTCCCCTTGACAATTTGTCCAGTCGTGTGTGACTCTAGGCGGCGGTGCTCATCTCCGTTTCCAACCCATAGAGCTAGCGTTTGTCCGCAGACAATCCTCCGTGGTCACGTGGCCAGCGTGACTAGACACGGAATGCCGTTTACCTTCCCACCGAGGTGGTACCTATTTATCTACTCGCATTTTTGCATTTTGCTTGCTTTCGAACCGCTAGGTTGGCGGGAGCTGGGACAAGCGAGGGGGGCTCACTCCGTCGCGTGGATTCGATCTTAGGACTGCAGGTCTTCTGACCTTGCAGCACAGAGGCTTCTGCGGTTTAACCCGCAGCTCCACCACGTCCCGTCTAGTGTCTTAGGCCCATGCAATTTGTTTTTGACCCTTCACATTGGATCTACCATTCCCTATATCTGAGGTCTCCAGAAGGCAACAAAGCCAGATTTGTTGAATCCCTGGTAGACCAAATGAGTGGGCTATAATTAACATGTTTGTGTGTTCTGTGCCATCAAGTCAGAACTGACTTATAGCAACTCTAAAAGGGTTTTCAAAGTAAGTGAGACATTTAAAGGGTGGTTTTACCAAAACCACTCCCCCGTGAGCTTCCATGGCTGAGTGCGGAATCGAACCCTACTCTCCAGAGTCCTAGTCCATCACTCTGTCCACTACACCATACTGGGAATCCTGTAATTAGCACAGTCAGTAACAAATTCTATGGGGCCACAATAGAGATGCACAGGTTAAAATATTCATAGTAGATCACAAATTCTGAACCAATCAGGCCTGATTTGGAGCAGTTTGTACAAGGCTCTGAGAGATGTAGAATGGCCAGATTTGGTTCCATGGCAAATCAGTGAGAATTTATAAATTCATTCAGATCCAGGGCATAAGTAGAACTGGATTAGACACAAACTGCTGCTACCTGTTAGGTTGAAATGCCTGATAAGCCAACTCCTGGCAATGGGCAGGTTTACTGTCTGCCTTGGGTCAATGAGGTCTCCACATTACATACACAATAGTGCAAAAACCACTGTGCTGGCTTTGCAAATTTACAAATCTATTACTATCTGGAGCACAAATCAAATCAGATGGGGCATAAATCACTGTAGACTGAATCACAATACTTCCTGGGACCATGAAATGGTCTCCAAACAAATCAAACTGGATACCTGAGTGCAGTCCTAATTCTTCCTGGAAGCTGAAGCAGGGGAGTGGGAGTGAGCAAAGTTCTCTTTGCTTAAAAAGAGTGAATTTTTATTTTGAAGATAGTAGTGGGCTTTCTGCTCATTGTTATGAATGTAAATCGCCTCTTATTTTATTCTTGCTGGTGGGAAAAGGAAAATTATCTGCTGGATGAGATTATGAGAGTTTTTGTGCACGCCTCATATTTTAGGATTGATTGTGATTCTGCTCAGAATTAAGAGTGATTCTGTTCAGTTCTGTGATTCTTCAGCTACATTTTCTAAGATGACAATAATCTCTTATTAAAGGAAAGATAAGAGGCAGCTTAAGAGAATGACTCCACAAGATCCATCCATTGATTTTGTTGTTGTTTAGTCGTTAAGTCGTGTCCGACTCTTCATGACCCCATGGACCAGAGCACGCCAGGCCCTCCTGTCTTCCACTGCCTCCTGGAGTTCGGTCAAATTCATGTTGGTAGCTTCAATGACACTATCCAACCATCTCATCCTCTGTCGTCCCCTTCTCCTCTTGCCTTCACACTTTCCCAACATCAGGGTCTTTTCCAGGGAGTCTTCTCTTCTCATGAGATGGCCAAAGTATTGGAGCCTCAGCTTCAGGATCTGTCCTTCCAGTGAGCACTCAGGGTTGATTTCCTTCTCCTTTAACTAAAATGTGTAACCCATTCGTCATTAGGCAGCCAGACAGCACAATGAAGCAGTTGACTCAGCCAACTCAGGTTGCGGGAATTAGGAAAGAGCAGCAGATTGTTATGTATTGTTCTAACCTTAGGATATGTTCAACAAACCTCTCTGAAGAAAGATTAAAGTCAAATATTTCTTTCAACACAGCCTTGTATATACTTTCATAAGTTCATAAATGTATACGTAAAGCAAGTCAAAACAACTGTGTTACACATTTCTGCAACCCAAATCACAAGAAAGAGGGCGAACTACAAGAAACAGAATTCAGAGAGGTAGATTTGCCACTCTACATGATTCAGCACTAACACAAACAAAGTCAAAATAAAAACAGAAGGTTTGTGACTCCTTTACAAATGACGAATGTGGGCGTTTTTGTGGATTGCAGTCCGCTTCTTCAGAAATTGAATTTATGCATAAGGAAGCTTGGGCCACAAATAAAAAGTAAGAGGAACTGATGTATCAAGGGCAGAGGGGGAGGATATTTGGGGCAAGCAAGAGTAGTGAGCAGAATGACAGAGGAAGGAAGACCAATAAAAATTTTGAGGAGTTGGTGGGGTAGTTGATTTAGACTTAGGTATGTCAAGGTAGATAGCCAGTGTGATGTAGTGGAAAGAATGACAGACCAGGGCTCAGGAGACCAAGGTTTGAATCTCCACTTGGCCATGGAAGTTCACTGAGGGTGTGGAACTGGTAAATCCATTCCTTAAATACATTGGTTACCTTGAAAGCCCTATTAGGGTCATTATAATTTCATTCCAACTTGATGGCACATAACAACAACAATGTCAAGGTAGGAATATGTAATGGAGAAAATAATATTTGTTTTTGATGTTAATTGTAGTTTGCCACCATCCAGACAACACAAGGCTCATTTTGATTCATCCAGTGCTTTTCCCAGGACTTCTCCACTTTTTTCTTCGCTCCATAAAACTGAGTTTCAGTCTTACATTGTTCTAGGGGAGTGGCGTTTATTGCTATGGTGTTCTGAGTTGATGTCCCTGTCCCATCAAAAGCTTCTCAGTTGGAAGCTTTAACTTAGCAGCTATTACTCAAGAAACTAAAACTAAAACCAAAACAACTGCGGCAGAGAAGTTCTAGCAAAGAAGTGGGCTCCTTTTTAAATTATTTTTTTCTCTTTTAAATTTTTTTGTTAAAAGAGTTCATGAACCTCTTTTTTTAAAGGTTATTTCTGAAAGAGACGAGAGATGGGTTTATTTGGACATTGATATCAGTAGAGTGTAGTAAACTATGAGCCTGTCCAGTTGGGTATATAGCTCGCTATTTGGATCACCTTTGGTGTGTGTGGTTTGGTTCCAATCAAATTACAGCGTCCACATGTCTTTTGACTTAGAGCACTCCATCCCACTCCTCTTTAGAGCTGTCCCTCTTCTTTCTGCACAGCACGAGGGTTTCCATTTTTTTGGCATGATTCAGGACATTCCTGATAATTCCTAATTATCCTGTTGTGTGGCTTATGTGGATGGAGCCTTCATACCCAAACGGAAGTGTGGGCAGTGTTATCTGAAGTGACACCCTGTAACATATCAGGTGGGTTGTGGCATTTTAATAGATGATGGGAAACCCTCCTCTTTATTTTCATTTTCTCTACCACTTCATTTTATTTTATTTTTTTACAATATTTCCCTGTTGATGAAGCACTATTCTAAATAAGCAGGATACATTGACAGTATTATGTGTACCATCCTAGGTTGTTGCACTGCTGTTTTCCTATGTCACTTACTTTATTTAACAACAAGAACAAAAAAAAAGCCTGCTGAATGATGGTTATGGAGAAAGTCCATAGTATCACACACACACACACACACACACTCCCAAAGAATAAAGCACCTGTCTTTGGGTCACCTGTTCTGGCTTTTAAAGCCCACCACTGCTTCCTTGGACATCACACTTTTAGTACGATGCCAACAAACTGGAGGAAATTCAGAGGAGGGCAACAAGGATGATCAGAGAACTGGAAACTAAGTCCCATGAAGAAAGACTGAAAAAACTGGGCATGTTAGCCTTGAGAAAAGAAGACAGAGGGATGATATGATAGCACTTTTCAAATATTTGAAAAGTAGTACACAGGAGGGCCAGAATCTGTTCTCGATCATCCAAGAGTGCAGGACAAGAAACAATGGGCTCAAGCTACGGGAAGCCAAATATAGGCTGAATATCAGGGGGGGAAATTCTTAACTCTTAGAGCAGTATGACAATGGAACCAATTACCTTGGGAGGTGGTAAGTGCTCCCACGCTGGAGGCATTCAAGAGAAAATTGGATAACCATCTGTCAGATCTGCTTTGATTTGGATTCCTGCTGGGGGTTGGACTCAATGGTGTTATTGACTCCTACCAACTCAATTATTCTATGATTCTATGATTCACCCCCACAAAGCAGTACCACCCCAGCAGAACCCCATCTGAGGACAAAGGCAGGGGAAAGGGGTGTTACCTTCCTTCCATCTCCCCAACCTCCACCACAACTTTTTCCTCTTGCACCAGTTCTACCAGTACCACTGTCTCAAGCTTGCCACGCCATCACCACCCCTCTACTGCTGCCTCCCTATGCATGAGTAAATTGGATGAACCTCACTCGCAAGCAAACCGGCAATTCAAAGAACTGTCTGGACCCTTCTCACAGAAGAAGAAACATCTCCAGTGTGAATGGAAAGAGTTAAGACAGATCACATTGAAGATGAGAGCATTTTAAGTGCAAAACCAAACCACTCCAGGTTCCACCATCTGGACGGGCCCTTTGTGTTCCTTTAGCACCAAGTGGTAAAAGTGGGAAAGGTATTCATAAGAGCCCTCAGTGTCAGATCAGCTAGTAGTTTAGCTCAAGAGGTGTTTTAACCCACTTACCTTTAGTGAAAGATGTAAAAACTTTAATTAAAAAATTAGGGATTTAGAACTCAATGGGAAGTTAGGAACCAAATTCAGAGAATCCAATCCTTTGGCAGCTGAAACAGAAACATACAACCAACATTTGCCATTTAAAAACAACAACAACAACCATGAAAATCCACTAGTGGGGACAAGTTGGATTGTAGAAAGGGAGGAAGCTCTTCCACTGCTTCTGATCCCGTGGAGTGCTGATAAGAGACACGCTCAGAAATCCTCTCCCTATTGGGCTAAATATCAACAGGGGTCCTAACTGCAAGGAACCCCCAATGTGCATTTGATATAAACCTGCAAAGAGAGGACACTTCACATATGTTAGAGAATTTCTGGATAGTGTTTCAGTTGATGTGAAATGTCACAGTAAATGGAAAAAAAGGAGAGCACAAAATAACTTTGTGATGGCTTTTGCATAGATCCCTTCTAAGCAAACCCTCTGCCTTAATGAGTTTCATCTCATTTAAACAGGAAAGACGGTTTCTAAGATTGCTTATATGACTCTTAGGAATTGAATATCATGAAAGGAAGAGCCTTCCAAGTTCCGTTAGAATAGGTATTAGAATACTTATTAGAATCAAATAAATTTTTTAATACAAATCAACGCTAACTGGGAAACTACACATTTACAGTGAGAGTGACTTTTCTGTTGTAGTGATAAAGCCAAAATGAATAATAATGTCCTTTCTTTGAAGTCTCAGTTAAGAATTTCCATTTTCAGTGGACAGAAGTAAGTTGCAAGATGTCACTCAGCACTTGAAGCAACGGGACTCCCTTTTCGACATGCCAGTACACAGAGACAGCCCATATCATGGCCACATGTATTAAGTTACATGTTTTCCAGAGCACTTCCACTCTCAGAGTACCTGAGAACTGAGAAGAGACACTCAAGGACTAGGAAAGTTCTGTTTAATGTCTTTCACCACTTCATTTCCAAAGATTTTCTTTCCATGGAACATGTTAAACAAAAGGCCCTTTCTCTGTATCTATTTTGATCATTTTAACCAAGTAGGGATGTGAAGGAATCTCACCAATGTTGAATTTCTGGTCAAGACCACTTGTCTCTACTTGTTGTGGATTCTCCAGCCACTGTGACTATCTTACCTTCAGCACAAAAACTAGATATGGCATGCTTTTTTTTTGTATACAATGTCCCTAGTGTCTTTTCTGATTTTCAAGCGAAGCATACATGCAGTGTATAAGAGCACTTGCACATGCACGCACACACACGCGCACACACACACACACACACACACACACACACACACACACACACCAAGCACAGACAGGCTGTTAGTTCACAAAAAGGCAAGCAACCCCTCTGTTGCCAAGCAACACTTGGCAGTCCCATGTGACTACAAGGTAGCAGGTTTTCAAGTATGACACAATCATACAATTGTGCAAAAACAAGTTTTGCACATTTGCCAATTCTCAGTTTTTTAAAAAAAACATGCTGTCTTTCATGGCAAAGGGAAGAAATACTGCTTTGCCTTCTCATTCAGTGCATGGGCCAATTAAAATTCTGGGAGCAAATTCTCTTTCCCTTCTAATGTCTTGCCATTGTATTCCCTAAGCTCAGGTTTGGACTTAGTTGGGGAAGCAGCCAGCAGCGGCCAGTCTGTAACTGCACTCAAAGTCCCCGGGAGCTTATGACCAGAAGCTGATGGGCAAGGAGAGTAAACAGGGGCATTTAGTGGGTGAGTTTGAGGGGGAGGTCAGGAGTCCTGTTTCTGGCCTGAGGCATATTTGTCTTCCTGCCTGAGAATATAGGAGTTGAAGCTGGCAAGTTAAAGCTGGCAGCCAGAAGGGAGAGGAGGGCAGGGGAAGGGAGGCAGATATGTGGGGCAAAAGTGTCAGTGATGTATCAAAAGCTGTAGGGACGGTACAGGGATCTGCCACTGGAGGAGAATAAACAACAGTGAAGCCGCTGAAGGGAAAGACCCATGGTTTCAAATAGCAATGCATCATGACATGCAATACACGCAGTGCATGGTGTGTGTGTGTGGGGGGGGACAAGATGTGATTGAGTTTTTAGCACAGGAAGGCAAAGATGATTTAATAGGTATTACCAAAACCTGATGGGATGAGCTGGCAGTGAATGAAGGACATAACATATTCAAAAGGAACAAACTAAATGGCGGGGAGGAGCACAGTATGGAAAGGACATATACCACTGTGAGGAGATCCATGAACATTAGTGGGGAGTCTTTGGCGGAAAACAAATGAGAGAAAAACAACAGTGACATCACTGTGGGGTTCTGCTGCGTTCCTCTGAACCAAACAGAGCATCTAAATAATGCCCTTCTAGAGTGCAGATACTATGGTCTGAAGTACCTGGAGGATCAACATTGCCCCACCTTTATGCTGCTCCACTGCTGTCCTCAAGATTACAGACGGACGTGATGGTTGGCCTTTATTTATGATAGAGTGCAAACACATGTGAGTAAAAAGAAGAGTCCTTTCTCCATCCCTCCCAGCTAGGATGTGGAAGTTCTTCCATGGATTTTGATGAACTGTAGCGCAGTTCCTCAAACAGAGGATGAGCCTGACCCTCTGGCTCTAGAAAGGCAGCAGGCATGAGCAAGGTAGTCTGAGCCTAAGGCGGGACAGCACCCCACATGCCCTAACGGATCAACTTCCTCTGGACTATACTTTCACTGTGGACTGTGTAGTCTATGACTGTTGAAATTGTGAAGGCTTGTGCTTGGGAGAAGCTCAAATGTTTCCTTGATTTGAGTACATATTAGAATAACATTTGAGAACAGGACTTCGTGTGAGTTCATCTGGTGTATTAATTTTTTCAGCTAATGTTTGGCTGAGGCATTGTGGAATATGAACATGTGTGTGGTGGGTCAGGATCAAGTCTTTATCCATTCTATCACAGAGCTAATCAGTAACTAAAACCCCTGCTCAGAATGATCTCCCTCAGGCTACAAGGGCAATTATGCTATTTATCAAGTACACAGAACGCCAGTAAGTCGCAACCTGAGGGACCACAGTCTTTGGCTGGGATGTGGAAGTTTGGAAGCTCATTGTTATAATCTGTGGTTATAATTTCCAGCTCTAACAGCAATGCCAGGAACCAAACCAGAGCCTCCAGAGAGCAAGAGAGCCTTTATTGTGTAATCTGATAATACCTTAACAGCTAGCCATCTTCTATCCATGCTAAATTAAGGGCTTCATTTGCTTTGAAGCAGCTTGCTTGCTCTTTTTGTCTAATGCTACAGCAGGATGAGGCTGGAGAACTGCAGGCTGGGGTGGGGTGGGGGCAAAGGGAAGAGGAAGAGGTTCCTGGTTTTCTCCACCTTGCCTTTGTGGGTTTCAAAGAATGCAAATAAAATCCCATATTTTCATGCTATCAGACTTTATGCCTGTTTTCCAAAGGGCAAGTCATGGCATTATGAAAAACACTATGAAATGACAAAAAGGATCTTCAGCTGAGGTTATGAAATATGAACACTTCTTTGTATCATGTCAGCCATGTTATTATGGGTTGTTATTGTTGTTTTCCCTCTCCCATCTCTTTATTCATGAGACCCATTTAGAACAGTTGATTTTGGTTTATTCCCTAATAATAATATCAGGATTTGGTTCGGTTTTTACAGTACTTGTCTACACATTAACAGGCCATTTATATCTGCAGATATCACTGGGGCTTTGTGTCTTGATTAGGTCATGATATTATCATGCCAAGGGCAAAACTGAACTGTCTCCCAGGACTTGGACTTGTTTTGTCAAGAGCATCAAGTGAAATATCTGTTTATATGAGTGGTGTCACTGGCAGATATGACAAATTGAGAAAGTACCAATGTTTGTCATGAAGGCTGTAAAGTTGTGAATCATCCCAGACAGAACATTCAAGTCCCCCAGAAGGAAGTATCTGGAGAACCTCAACATCAGTGGTGAGACCACCTCCATCAGCTTCATCAAGGAGATACCTGGGCAGACAACACAACAGTAGAATCCCTGGTTTCCCCCATAGATCCAAAGACTAGAACCAGACATTTATAGCTCCTAGACTCAGAAACATGGTACTAAGAGTGATCAGAAGAATGTGTAAAATGACTTTTAACACTTGAAGATTTGCTGCTTCTAACAATGAGCTCTTTATAGCATCCAGTTTAACTGCAAGCCTTGATTTTCAGCCAACATGAATCACCCATGAAAACCATTTAAAGAGTTTTGCTGTAGATCCCAATATGAAGTGCCATGGTCTTGAAGGTTACACAGATAAAAAAAGGGGGGGTAGGTATGGAAGAAACTGCACTATGTAGTTTCAAACTGTCAAAAGTTTTCATTTTTATGTTAGCTTTTCTGAATTATTTTTTACTTTCATTTCAATACAGTCTCCAATCCAGGCTATTTTCAGAGTTAAATATGCTTGGTTTCAATCTGCTTAAGACCAAGAAAGTGTCTTCAAACCATTATATGCCTATGAATATATGTCACAGACTTCACAGTGTTGATACAGTGTACACCTTACTAACCTTATACCAGTAATGCTCCGTTATCTGCTAATAGAATGGCTTCATTGACTATCTCCTTTTCAGCAATTCTCTTGCAGTCTCTTTGGGCAATTGCTTTGTATGTTTTGATATATATCCAGAACACCATTCATAGTATGGTTGTCATTTTTCAACTTGCATAAAAATTGCGTCAAAACAATAAAAACTAACTTGTTGACATGTGGTTGGGCTGGGCTTCAAAAGCAGTTATGCTGATTTGCACCACTGGGTAAGCAGCCCCTTCAATCTCAAGAGATGCTTACAATTCCACAATCAAATTCTCTCAAGCATAGCCCCATTATTCCCATGCAGTGACAGCAATGAATTTGTATTCTGAATGCAAAAGTTTCATGCTCCAACCCACAAAACAGCTGCAGATGCAGAAATTCTTTCAATTGTTGATCAAGTGGTCCATCTCTGGACAATTCATTAACTTCTGTGCTCCAACTGTGTCTGTGGCAGATGACCAAAAAGTTGCCAGATCAAAACTGCAAAATACAGGAGACTGTGAGCTAAGTCAGATTGGATCTGCCCACTTCCTAGGCAATAAGCTAACGTTAGACTGGCTGCTTTGCTTACACGCTGTGAGACAAGATTCCCAGATACTTGAACAATTTCAGATTTAAATTTCACAATTGTGCTACTTTGAATATTAGTGAAGCTTAAAGCCTGAATACTCCAGGTTGTATGTGTAAGACTCTTCCAGGGACTGAAACAAAAATTGACAACCGACTCAGCACAATTTTGAAGTTTCATTAATTCGTATTTGGCATTTGGTTGTGGATTATGCTAATCCTAAATTTGTGGATTATGCTAATTCCTTTCAGGACAGTATTTGCACCCTGTGCAGGGACAAAGGAGAAGGGAGAAGCTTTTCCCCTCCCCAATGTAGAACAACTGGGAGCTTGGTGTGCCGTTCACCCCCACAGTAAAATGGGGTGATCCTGATATCAGTCAGATATAGCAGGGTGTTGTTGTTGTTTTTTCCTGCAGGAGGGCCCAGAGGAGACAGACCTAGCAAATTCTGTCTCTGATTGCCTCTGAAGCACTGAACAGGGCCCTCCATGTACCTTTGGACGCAGTTATATTATAGCCAGTTCCCCAAGCCACCCTCCCAATGTGTATTGTGCTCAGCCAATGTTCTGGACCTCGTATGGCTACAAATTGGTGGGTCATTGTTCATTTATTTACTCATAATCTCTGATGTGACTGACATTACCCCTGATTCTACTCAAAGCATCTTGTCTCCCACTCCCCTTGTCCTGGCTTCAGCTCTTCATCATGGCCAACTAGAGCACAAGCATCCAAAAGAGAACAAAGAAAGCTCTTGCTGGATATTTAGAAATCCTCCCATCAGCCTAATTGGCTGACACCTTTGACTCATGGCCAGCATCACCATAGATCTTGCAAACTACCTTTCTTTGGGTGTTAACCCTTTCCAGCTTTTCCAGGTATGCATGTTGTAAGCATGGAACATATGAGGAGATTCCTCTCCATTGTAACTCTGAGATATAACCATCCTCCTCTAGCAAATGGCATCATAAAACAAAAAAGAATAAAATTTAGGTTCGCTCCTGATTTCCTGAAGGGAAATGTAATATATCACTTAGGAAGACATGCAGATACCAAAGGAATGTTGGATATATCCTGGGAAAAGACTTTCAAATAAATATATATTTAAATGAGCTTTTATGGCCCCTTGCATGCATTTTCTATATATCTGCTTCTGCATCCTTTGTTTCTTCTGACTCGCCTTTGTACACGTTGCTGAGTGTACGTGCATATTGATGGTCTCTGCCAGCTAGCATGAATAAACTTTTTTTTTCCTGAAGCCTCTTGGTTAGAAGAAAAGTTTCCACACGGTAGGGCTCTTTGACGTGTCATGACAGAAGCTGATGTTCCACTCTCAGCCTTGTTCCAAACAGCCTAATAGCCCAAGCATATGCAGCCACTGGCTCTCCTCCCAGCCGCATCCTCTTGCTCCTAACATTTTGGTGTGGCAACATTGTACAAATGCAACACACGTACAAACACCTAGTTGTTGCCTTGGCGCCAGCTGGGAATAGATAGTGATGGGTGTTCAGGCTTCAAAACCACCTGACATAAAAAAAACCAAAACTTCCTCCTTCAATGGTAGTCCCCTCAAAATATATCTCGCTGCATTGAGAATTAGAGAAAACAGCATTTTCCTGAGACTCCAGCCAGCACCCTGAGACCTGGCAACTCCAATAGAAGATTGTAGTCAATTTTATCTCTCAGACCCAATTACACGTGCTCTCTACTCCCTCTGTCACCACCACCATAAAGGTGACATAAGCACAAGTGTTAATGTGCTGAATGTAGTATTCATACGTTGTTGTAACTACTGTTCTTTCCTTACAAATCTTAAACTCAAAAGCATTACTGGAAAACTAGGCGTGGTGTAAAAAATAAATCTGAAAAATCTTCGCTCATATTTTTATAAGCACATTCAAATTCCCTCGTCTACCTAACTTGCAGCTCTCTCAAAAAAATAAAAACAATAAAAGAACAGATTCCTCTGACAGACCCAAAACTCATTATATAGGTAGCAGGCCTGTGTACAGTTGGGAAAAACCTTCTCTGTGTTGATTGTTTTGCCTACATGCAGGACAGCTTCCTGTTGGACGGTAGCCTGTGTATTTTTACACATTTCTAATATAAGATTCATCCATTCATCTGGATATAGGAAAAGGTAGATTTATTGTTTGTTGGGATTTTTAATTACCTGTGGTACCTGGGAAGACATATTTTGGATCCCTGCCCACCAAGAGCATTGAGCAGGGCCCCGACCTCACACATCCTGAGCCTGAGTCACCATAGAAATTTCCACAGAATGTCCACATAAGTTCTCTGTGTGACATCAGATCTCCACCACTGGGTGAAACACAGGGGTGGTGGTGGTTCTTCCTTCAACAAGACCCTGGGACTGAGGGAAATGTATAACAGCCTTATTCTTGCCCTCCTGCTGCAAAAAATGAGGAGGAAATTTTAATTTTTAACAACGTTTTTATTAATCTACTACAATATATAAACATGACATAAGAAAAAACTTACAAAGAAAAAACACACACATCTTAACACACCTGAAAAAAAACCACACCTAAAAATAGCACCCCCATCAATGCATCCAGTAGAGATGTGCTTCCTCCAAATTTTTGATTATGGTGCCCCATAACCCTTCCAAAATAACATTATCTCTTTAGACTCCTAATCTAGCACATATACAGCTGAGCTGCAATATGGTGCTGTACCTATTAAATCTGGCTAGTGCAAATGAGCGAAATTTTCCAATTTACCAAAATTGTCAAATCACATATTTGGGATGGAAAGAACGTGTGGTTTTCAAGAGCTGAATGCAGGAGAAAGAGAAACAGAAGGATTTTCCCCTCTCGAATCCTCAGACACTTATATCATTCCCTATAAGGCTAAGCAGCTCTGAGAAACATTGTCGGGGTAAGTCAGGAAAGGGAGGGGGGAGTGTTAATAATAATATTATTATATTGTGGTCAACTCATATTATTTTTGCTGGATACTATATGGTTTTGTTGCCTGCCCCAAGCTTTTGGTCTGAAGCAGGCTATAAAATTGTGATGAATGAACGGATGAGTGAACAAACAAATGAATGTGTGAGTGTCTAAGCTCAACACCAAGCATCCTTCGGGGCTGTTCTTCATTAAAGTTTTATAATTACTTGGCAAGATGTCGAGATGATGATCTAGTTTGATGTCACACATAGGATTTTAATTAAGGGACAGTGATTAGTTATGGTGGTGCATGGGTCTCTCAGTAGAAAACCATAGCCTTTGGGAATTATCAATGTGCAGAAAGAATGAACCTAAAATCATCCATTTGCCACCCAAGTTTTTACTTTTCCCCTTACTGACTGGGTTCTTCCCCACCAACACACGCACACACATTGCAGAAATGGCACTGTATGGAACCTACTAAGGGCTAATATAGCATGGTTTCTCTGTTTAAAGTATTTATAAACTGACTTTTGCAAGCAAGTAATCTCAAGGAAGAGAATAAAAACTAGCTGTGCTGAATCTCTGGTTGTCCTTACTTATGAACTTCCCCTCTTGATAAAAGAGGCTCTTCAAACTCTTGCTATTGTTTCTGCCCCCCTTTCTGCCCCCCCCCCGGCAGCCTTTCTCTCTCTTTCTCTCCCTCCCTCCATGTCTTGCATGTGCATTGCAAAACCTTTTTTTGAAGCACTAGAGCAGGGGTCTCCAAACTTTTCAGTATGAGGGCCATATCATATATTTTACACATTTTCAAAGGCCGAAGGAGGGAAGGAGGACCCAATCAATCCCCCACCTCCACTGTTTTTGCTTAGATCAGGCTTCGCTCCTCTTCCTATGCCCAGGCTGGATAAAAAGGCAAGGTGGGCTGGATGTGGCCCGTGGGCCGTAGTTTGGAGAACCCTGCACTAGAGGCTTCAGTGCTTAACAAAATGTAACAACATGCCCAAGAAATGTGCACATTTTTATTGTACGTGTTAGAAACTGTACACCTCATACAGTTTCAAAGAGAAATTTAAGCCTAAATTAAAAATCCTGAAAAACTAATAGGGAAGCACACTATATGACCAAGAGAAAATAAAGAGAAGGTGGAAACAGTATACTGGAAACCTATACAGAAGAGATAAAAGGATGACAGACTCCTTTGAAGAGGAATCCTATGATTCAGAACCTGCAATTCTAGAAAGTGAAGTGAAAGCTGCTCGGAAAGCACTGTATTTAACAAATCAAAGCTGTTGTTTGTCTTTTATCTACAAAACTGTTCAAGAAAGCTTTAAGAAGTTAATTTGCTGTGTTTTAATGTATTCTTGAAGGCTTTCACAGCCGGGATCTGATGGTTGTTGTTGGTTTTTCGGGCTGTTTGGCTGTGTTCTGAAGGTTTTTTTTCCTAACGTTTCGCCAGTCTCTGTGGCTGGCATCTTCAGAGAACAGGAGTTAGAACTCTGTCTGTGTTCTGGTGTAGTGTGTGGGATAGTTGAGTATTTGTAGCTGTGGGATCAGCTTTTCAGGAGATTGGGTGACACAAAAGACTAGCTAACAACACCCATCAATCACAGTGACAGACCATCTTCCCCCCCTTATCACAACAATACACCCATGACAAAAAACACCCTGATCACCATAATCACCCAATCTCCTGAAAAGGAGAAAAAGCTGATCCCACAGCTACAAATACTCAACTATCCCACACACTACACCAGAACACAGACAGAGTTCTGACTCCTGTCTTCTGAAGATGCTGGCCACAGAGACTGGCGAAACGTTAGGGAAAAAAACCTTTGGAACATGGCCAAACCGCCCAAAAAACCTACAACAACCATTGGTGTGTTTTGTTGGAGGGCGTTACGGGTCCTCTCCCATGGATCCGCAATATGCACACATAGCGTTTACCACTGTACTTCTATTTGTGTATGTTAAAACAATAAATACATTTAGGATTTGAAAAGGCAAGTATTCCTTTTTTACTCCAACCAAGCCCCCATGCATAAGTTTGTATTTACCACCATTATTCATATTACACCTACTGTTGAACCATGTTTTGATGCACATTTACAGTTTTTAGCAGATGAAACTAGGGATGCACTGAAGTTTCACCAGTGTTACTGCTTCTGTTCCTCCTTCTTTCTCCAATCTGCAGTATCAGTGCCATTTTTAAAGAAGAACAAGAGCAAGAGATTCTTTGGGAGATTATTCTAATTAATTAAGGATAATGTAATATGAGCAGAGAATGTCATGTTGTCTTGTAGTCAGTATGACCTGGCTATGTGTCAATGTCTCACAGTGAAATCAGAGAGAGGATAGTGCTTTCTACCTTCACTCTGAATAGATTATTTTTTGGTTGTTTCCAGTCCTTCAGCTGATTCCAGTCTATCCCCCTTTGCTGTCATTTCCCCCTGGAATATCGTCTGAAACACGCAGGCAGTGTTAAGTCTCTTTCAATTTCAAAATTCCATTTTGAACTCACTTTTCTTTAAAAAAAATTCTCCTGTTAGTTTACTGCAGCAAAGCTAGATTAGTGCAGGAACAACTACATTCCTTTTCAGTACCCATCTGGGAACACTGTGTGGTAATAATATTTTTTCCATAAGTTCAGGAACCCCTGAGGCAAGACAGATAAGAAGGGTGGCCTCACTATAGCTACAATACACAATTGTATGCAAAAGCATACGTTTTTTCCAGAAACATTATTTTTGTTCATGCTTCACACAAAAAGTCCCCAAATATGAGCAAAATGTGTGTGAAAAATCCATCAAAACTCTCACAATCTTTACCCAACAGAGAGGAAACGTCTGAATTTTTTCATGGAGGACAAAAGCAATGATTTACACCTCTACTGAAATATGGATTTGGAGGGTCACTCAAGTACAGCCACTTTCAATTCTGCATGGCTTCAACAAATCTTTCCACAGTTCTTGCAATGAGTTTTCCACCTCTAGCACCAAAAGTGAACAGCAGTAACAATAAGATTATTTTACAAGGCAACTGTCTTGCTGCAAAGAGATGTGGGGGTGGGGGAAGAGAAAGAAGCCAAGATCTTTAGAAAGTTTGCAGTACATCTGTTCATTGGGGGGAATGAAGAGACAACAGGATTTCATGGATAAGGGAGGGCTTGGAGGAGTAATAACACAGCTTTATCCATTATCCTTGTGAAGTATTTTAATTCCATGAAGAGTGATCATGTTTTGCCTCTACAAAGTGGAACAAATGAGTAATTTCTTGGATCAACTGGTAGCTGTAATCCATAACAAAATTTGAAAAGGTTTGACAAAATTTGCTTTCCAAAAGATTAGGGCAATGAATTGACACCAGCAGAATTCATGTCAAGGCTATTCTAGATGAGAAGAGGGATCTCCCCACCTCCTGTTTGCTTCACCTCCCTATGCTGTGTTGCTTCCGGCATTTTTCTTCCCTACCTGGATTACCTCCATCATTTGGGTAAAGTTGGGATTGAAATCCCTACAGCAGTGGCCCTGAAGGAAGTAAAAAGAAGCAATATTTCTTAGGAGCACATATCCTGCTGGATATTTTGAGATATGAAATGTAACCACAACAAATGCTTTGAAAATACTGCAGGGGGTTTTGTGTTCATGTATGTTGAGGGGACAGGATTTAGTATCAGGTATGTCTACAACATTGCTGTGAATTTTGCCAACACTTCTTAAATCAGTTCTCCAAGCACAGCAAATGTCAACTTCCTTTCCTTCCTTTCTTTTACATCTTGCATTTCTACCTCAGGCAGCTTACGATATGAATTTTAAAATGGACAGACACACACAGCTAAAAACACAGCAATGACAGCATTAAAATACTACCAAGTAAACTGTTGCACATTAGAACAAGCACTGAATTAACATGATTTAAAAACCACACCAAAAAGGTAAAGCATGTTGCTTATATACCACCCCATGGCGCTTAAAGCACTCTTGGGGGGTTTGCAATTTAATTATGCAGGCTATACATTGCCCCCACCCGCCGTGAGCTGGGTACTCAGTTTCCCAACTTTGGAAGGTTGGAAGGCTGAGTCAACTTCAAGCCAGCTGTCTGGGATTGAACCCAGGTCATGTGTTTTGACTGCAGTATTGCAGTTTAATCACTGAGCCCTGAGGCTCTTTAATCAATACAGTTCAACAATCGGATATTGAGGTACAATATCCAATATTAAAAGGTCTTTGTCATCAATGAATCCATGACCAAAGGCCTGTCTAAATAAAAATATATGTGCTTGCCTCTAAACAGAGTGCAAGAGAAGGTCAGCCCTGCTTCCCTCAGGATGGAAATCTACAGCCAAACAGCTGCCACTGAGAAGGCCTTCTTTACATCGCCTCACCAAACATGCCTGTGAGGGTGGTGGAGCAAAGGGAAAGGCAGAAACTGAAAAATTTATGCCCTGGGCAGGCTCTGGGCATTAGCAAGAGTCAGAGAAAAATAGATAATAAGAGGTAATGTGAAACTTTGATTGAACACTCACTTGGGAAAGTAATTTGTTTGTTGGGTTATTTGTATGTTGTATTATTTAACTGGCCAGATTCCCAGTCAAATAGCATTCAATATCACATCACCAAGACAGGACCTGTAACTCTCTTACTTTTTCTGTGAGAGCTTTATTGTCACAATGTTACAGCTTTCTAAAGTAATTTCTTTCTAAATACTCAGATTGTGATTGATTTCTCATTTATGATTTTGCTCCAGTTGTTTTGTGCAATGGTGTCTGTACAGTTTCATCTCTCTGCCTCAACAATGCTTTTCTTCAGTTTCTCATCATTATTTATATGGAACCATTTTCCATGATGCACTAGTCTCTGTGCTGAGAAGAACATAATAAAATCTGGGGATGGAGACAGCAGAGACGTTCAGAAATCTAGCTTTCTCCTTCTCCATGAAGTTGGTAAATATTTGATGGGTCCCACAGATCCTGGACCCACAGGATCTCTGCTACCCTCCCTCCCTGGACGTCCTGTTGCTGTATTATATACTTCTCCATGTACTGACAGTAGGCATGGATTATGTGCTGTCAGGTTGCTTCAGACTTATGGTGATCATGTGAAGTCACAGCCTTTTTTATTGAGTCATATTAGCTCTTTCAACTTTCTTCTACTTTCAACTTTTCCTAATGCTCATGTCTACTCCCATGAGTCTTGTCTTCTCATTATATGCTTATAGTACATTCACCTCAATTTAATTGCTTTACTTCTATTGAAAATTCAAGCTTGATCGGGTTTAGAACCCACTTCTTTCTCTTTTTGAAGGCTCATGCTATCCATAAAGCTTTCCTGAAACATCACATTTTCCTTCCTGCAATTTCCCTACATAGTCTAGCTTACACATCCATACGTAGTAGTCAGGAGTACCATCATCTGAATTGGTCTTGACCTTAGTCTCCAGTGACAAATTCTTTAAAGGGTATTTTCTAGTTTTTTCATCATTGCCCACCCTTACAAGCCTCAATATCTTTCACATTTCTGGGTTGCAGTTTCTCCATTCTGTCAAATGATTGAACCAAGGCATAGAATTCTTTAACAATTATGGTGTCAACAGTAAAGTTGTTTAATTCCTCTGTAGTTATTACTTTTATCTTCTTATCAACTGTAATCCTGCTTTTAAACCTTTTTCATTTACCTTCTATGGAAGACATTTCAAATCATTAGTATTTTCTGCCAATAACGCCCTTCCTACAGATTTCACACTTCTTTCATCTGATTCTAATCTTGCTTTTCATATAAGATGCTTTGCATATAAATTGAACAGATAGGGAAATAAACACATCCTTGTTTAGAATGTTTGCTAGTTGGAAATAATTCAGTTTCTCCATATTCTGCCTTAGAGTAGCCTCTTGTGCAGAGTAGATTGTAACACACCATCTTTCCCAAATGAGTTTTCCTGATCTACACTGTTGAAGATTCTACTTTAATTGATAAAGTACAGACTGGTTTTCTTCAGCAATGTTTTGGTATGCTCCAGTAATAAATGTATATTTGCAATATTATCTCTAGTGCTTCTTTCTTTCCTGAATCTAGGCTGAATATCTGGCATTTTTCCTAGGTCATTGGCCATAGCATTTATATCTCCTGAGAGTGACAATGAACCAATGATAGCTCTTGGGCTTTAAGTTTAGGAATAGCTGGAAAGTTTAGTTTTCTTTATTGACTGGTGGCAACTAGAAACGACCTTTCAAACCAACTATAACTGTTGCAATATTTTGTTTTTTTATGTAGGGTGAGTAAAAGACCCACTCTCTTTGAAGTTTATTAATAGTGAACATTTCTGGAATCGATTTCAATATGATGCAAGGTCTCCTTTACAAATCAGATATGTATGCACTGACATCTCTAATCTAATGGAATACACCGACTGGAAACACACAAATGAGAACAATATGGGACTTTTTGACTGCTCTGAGGAATTAAAAGGACATATAAATAGTTTGCAGATTTAGAACTCAGAAGGCAAGGTTTCTTAGCCATCTGAGCTTCTGAGGCCCTTTGCTGATATAGAAAAGCTGTTGTTAACATTCAGCCCAGACAGTGATAATTATTGACTGCAACACCCAACATAGCTAATAATACACACATTCATGCACTCCTCGCATCCATGCATCCCAATATAAGAATATTCATGGTATGTATGTGTATATACATACACACACACACACATATACAATTGGCTAGCAAATATATAGGGAAGAATTACAGCTCATAGACTGTCAACACTGGCTTATATATATGATATATGGATTGTGGAAAGCATGGTTTGGATTTTAAGAAAAGACCTTGTCTACAAGTGTTTCTACTTAGAATGATCCATTCTTCCTCTTTAAGAGCTGTCATACACCTTTCTGGCCCTGCAGTAGGGCATGCATTCTTTTTGGCATGCTCAGTTGAGCTGGGAGATAGCAGCCTCAAGCAGCTGCAGATTCTGACGGAGAGTTTGAAAAGAGAAAGTGGGGGGCAAAGGAGGGAAGGGAAGCAGGGAGAAGGAAAGAAAGAAAATGGAATGGCACTGAAAGAGGGAGAGAAGAGCAATGTAAAACAAAATAATTTAACTTTCCCCGACCCTTCACAAATAGCCCTGAATCTGAAAGCCTTGTCCTCTCCTTCAGGCCAGAATATTGAATATTCTTTACTCCTTCCCTTAAGACCTACTTTTAAAAATGTAATTCATGAGAGATCAGCTTTGGAGCAGATGCCTCCAGGAACCATAGGAAGCAGTCTATACTTTAAAATAAATAAATAAATAAAAAGGAATTATGGCTGCTTATACTGAAGATCACGGCCTGGCTCTACCATTACACAATGTGAGCAGACAGTTTCAGGTAGCAAATTTGGAGAATGGTTGGTTGGTTGGTTGGTTGGTTGGTTGGTTGGTTGGTTGGTTGGTTGGTTGGTTGGTTGGTTGGTTGGTTGGTTGGTTCATTCGTTCGTTCGTTCGTTCTCAAGCACAGGGAAAGGTTCTTATCAGATTTCCTGACCTACGCACCAACTCATGCACGTAGCTTTGAATAGTATGCACTTTAACTTCCATGCATTTTAACACTTTGTGTGTGTATAAACATACACATACACATATTCTCTGTGGGTGTGTAGGTGTGTTTATACTGCTCTCTGAGCAGAACAATCCTATTATGAATATGTGGAGGTTTATAGCAACTAGTTCCTAAGCTGTGTGTTGAGAGTAGGGCATATGAGGGCAGCACTTTGCCTCTTTCCCCTTCCCATTGCTACTAGTGGTAGAGAATTTTCTACACCATCTGTTGAGACTGGCATTGTTTCCATTTCTGCTTGGGAGCATGTCAGGAGAAAGCAGGTCTTGTTGCAGCCTTGTCTCTGCTGGCATCGAACTTGCTTGTTCCCAGCTCCTTGCTACCTTTCTTTGTGGAGCAAGGGCCTCCCAAGCCTTCCTGACCTGTTCTGTTCTGCTTCGGTGGCTGGTCCCACAGATGTCCTTCATTGTCCTCATGCTTTATTAGAGGACATCACTCCAGAAACAAAACACAACGATTATTGTCCCTGAAAAATTTAACTATGTACTCAAAATAAGCCCATCATTTTATCATCCTTATGGACAGCAAGAGTTGAGACAGACTGGAGAGAAGTGGGAGGGCAATAATCCAAGGAGCTATCTGGCCCTTAATACTGTATATACTTAATTCTACTTAATACTACCTACTTAATACTATCTGGCCATTAATACATAGTGACTCAGGTCTTTTCTTGCAATCTCGTGCTTGTTAAACAAGTGTGGGTTTGCCACTGCCTCTGGTCGCCTTGCTGCTCCTCTCCCTCACTGCCACTCCCCAGCACTGCTCTAACATCTGTGCCAGCCTTCACACTGCCATTGCCTTCTCTTGTTGCCACCTCTGCTGCAGCTGCTCTCCTGCAGCTGTGTTGTCGCTGATCTGCAGCAAGTCCTCATACCTCATCACCAAGGCGGAGGCTGTTTGGAGCACGCCTGGCCTCATTGAAACACAAACTCGATTCCCAGGTAGGTTTGGACTGAGGGACCCAGCTTATCCTAGCACACCACTATGCAGCTTGGCATCCCTGACTAGAAATATTCCTGTAGACATTCTTCATCCTGTGGACACTCAGATATCCTAATGAGTTTAATGTGATTTAACACCTTGATAATTGAGTATGGCATTGCATCCTAATTCATTTCTTCATACGCTTAGTATAATACTCATATGTGTTTGTTTTCACACAAACTACAGTCCTAAGCACATTTACAAGAGTAAAACTCACTCATCGCATAGGATTTATTTTCTAGTAAACATGATTAGGACTGCACTCAATTTCTTTAAAGTTTTATTAATTTTCAGGGGACGGGGAAGGAGCTGGGCTTTTTTTTTCCAAATAGTATACGCTGACATTCTTCTCCTTGACCTGGGAGGTCAATACTGCAGAAGTGTTTCTTCTAGTTGCACCATAAAATATGTCAGGAGAGTTATTTAAAAAAACCAAAAAACCCACAAATGCCAACAGTTGGGTTGTGCCAACATTTACAAATGGACAAACAGAAAGCCATAACGTTTGCTGCTTCCTCAAGAAACAGGGGCTTTCAGGTAGAAATCAAATGAAGCATACACCATGAGTCATCTGTTCCAAAAAGCAATAGGAAAGTACTTGCTTTTCTTTTCCCCATAAGCCATACGGTAAGAATGACCATCTGGAAAAATGCCAAGTATTCCCATGAAACAAAACAGCTTGACTTCCAACACCAAAAGCTGTGAGGATTCTTCAGACTCAGCCCAAATCATTTTGCTGCCTGAGGCAAAGATGGCATGCAAATGGAAGCCAAATGGAAGCTGCACTTGAATGTTATTCCAGCATTCTCTGGCTAAAATCCTGTTGATTAGTGTGGTAAGCCACATTAGAGCAGACACACTGAATTAGTGGGGACTGGGTGAGTCAGCTCCTCTGCACTGTCTATTGATTCAGATGGGCCTAATCCAGTTGTGACTTACCATGCTAAGCAGTTGGATAGCGTTTCTTACCACACCTGATATAGCAAGCTGGTTTAGAGACCCCCAAGACATGACATGTAGTCTATATAGCTCTGTTCTTAAAGAGGGGGAAACAGGTGGATAATTTTAGGGAAAACAGCAAGGGGGTTGTCACTTCTTCCCCCCAGCACCTGCCTCTTGCCTTGGAGGCAAACTCAACTCTGAAATTCCTAGTTTCTTAAGAAACAAAGATTTTGAGAGAAGTACTGAGGGTAACTGATGCTCTGAGTGATCTGTTCCAGAAAGCAATCTAGAAGTAATTGGGTTCTTTTCCTACCATCCCCTGTTGAACAATGGTTGTTTGGAAAGTCCCTCACAAAAGGCTTCTGAGAAAATTTAACAATTGTCAGTTAAAAGAAGGGAGATTTTTCATGATCAGTAACTGGGTAAAAACCAGGAAAGAATATATAGACATTTCTCTGAACTGAGAGATGTGGCAGTAGGGTATTGGGATTGGTGCTTTTTCTCTCATTTCTTAATGATCTAAGGTTACAGGTGAGCAGTGAGCTAGTAAAGTTTGTATAGGACATAAAATCATTCAGAATGCATACAGGGACTGTGAGGAGCTCCATGAGGTTATCACCAGGCTAATTGGAATAACATTAAAATGTTGAGTATAGTTCACAATTGAAACAAAGAGTAGACCCCCCCCCCCAAAAAAAAGTTATGCCAGAGTTAGTCTGTTGCATATAAGGTGCCACAGGATGCTGGACTCTGGGTCTGACCTGAGTGTAATTGACTAAGAAAAGGGTTTTGTAGTTGTGGATAGTCCAATAAAAATGTTGTACCCATTGATCAGCAGCTGTGAAGAATGTGAATTTTAGGTTAGAATAATTAGGAAATGGACTGGAAATAAAGCTACCAAGGTCGTAGTCACCTTGTACAAACCTACAGTGCTACTGCACTTGGAATGCTACACACAGTTCTAGTCACACTGCAGTTCAAAAAGGGATAATAGCCCTAAGTGATTGGAGCCCACATGTGTTGACAGTAAGTATACTCCTCTGTTGTCACTTTTGTGACAGTCTAAAGACAAAGAGACTGCCCTATCTGTGCAATTCCTCTGTATGAGCTAGAGTCTCCCAAGAGTGTAATCACAGGAGGGTGTGGCTAGCTTGCAGCTCTTGCTGTGGGTGGACTCCACATGTTCAGATAGCAACCAGAAATTTCTGGGGCGGAGTTGGGCCTGAAAAGGGCAACCAAAATGATATGGGGACTGGAGCAACTCCCATAAGGAAAGGCACAGGGGAGGGAGAGGAATAAAGGGAAAGACAGCCAAGACATATAAAAGTATGCATGATATGGAGAAGATGAATTGTAAGGTACTAGTACCCAGTTTCATCAGGTGAAGCTGCACAATGGGACATTCAGGACAAAAGCCAGTCCTACTTCACACAGCACATGATTAAACTATGGAGGTCCCTGCCAATGGATATGGACCCAGAGCTTTAAAAGGAGATCCCTCTCAATTCATGGTGGATAAGGCTATCAGTGGTTCCAAGACATGTTGGCTATATGCTACCCTCACTATCAGAGACAGTGCATCTTTGAACACTAGCTGCTGAGAGCGGGCTGTTGCCCTTGTGTCCTTGCCACTTGTAGACTTTTCTGGCTGGCCTAACTGGACACTGAAATGCTAGGTTAGGACCTTGTACGATCAGGCAGGGTTCTTCTTACTCCAGGTGGACTTGAGAAATAAATGGAGCCTCCCATGTAACACAAAGCTATGGAGAATCAAGGAAAAGAGATGCTGAGATGGGAAACCAAAGAAACGTAGGCTGTGAACAATCTGTTTCAAAAACCAATATAAATTCAATTCATTTCTCTTCCTTTGTGGTACAACGGGGTAAAAATGACCATCTGGAAGTTGCCAGGTGGCTCCATGAAACAGAAAAGGCCTGACTTTTAACAGGAAAACTCAAAATTTAATCACTCTGGGAACATTACTGATGCGGTGTTCCACCTTAGTGCATACCTATAAGATTTAGGTATAAAGTATGTTTGTGTGTGTTTTAAATACATTTGTGAAAAGGATCACATAGCTTTTTTTATTAGTTCTCCAGACTTTTACCATGAGAAAAACGGTCCAGTTTCAAACAAAAGAGACAAGAGTTCTCTTGGGTTTTGCCACCTCAGATTGCAGACAGCACATCAAACCATATGTTCTTTCCTTCAAGATGGCTTCCAGGTGGTCAGATTCCACAGAGCTCGTGTTCTTAAATGAGGGGAGATGTAAGCTTTTACAGATTCCTTGGAATGCAGGCTGGTCCGTTGGTGCTTTGGTGCCTGGTCCGTTGAGCTCTTCAGGGGTAAAACTAATGGAAATGGTTAACTTCAAGTCAGAAAGAATTATTTGTTTAGAGGGAACCTGGTTAGCATCCTATGGTTTGATATCAGCAGCGGATCAAGATGGGAGCTGGTATTTGGTTTCCACTTTTTCAGACCTGGTCTGAGCCTGTTGACTGAGAACTAAAAATGGGAAATATTATTCCCAAGATTTTTCATGAAGCAGAAAGCAGTACTTTCTTCTTCTGTGATGCCCTAAGTTCTAAAGGAGTGAATAAAACTAATTCTTTAAAGCAGCCTTGCCTAATCTGAGTCCTTTTGAAGTTTTTAGGCTATAGCTGCCATTGTCCCTAACAATGGGCCATGTTGGTTGATATTATCACAGTTGTGGGTCAAAACATCTGAAGATCAGCAGGTTGAGGATGGCTAATGCCCTGCCCCTCCAATTAGCTGGGGACTAACTGTCTGGATTTGCACATAATGGTAAACCAGGTTTGTTGAATTGTGTCTGAATCTGCCCCTGAAAAGAAACCATAATTTATATAATATAATAATAACAGAACTACAAAGCGGAAGGGACCCTATGCATCATCGCTTCTAGCCCCTGTCCAGGAGGCACAGTGGAGAATCAAACTCCCAACCTCTGACTCTGCAGCCAGATTAACCAACTGCAGAATCAGAAGCGACCATGATTGTTGATGGTTGATGGACATTTGTTTGTTTAAAGAAACAATGTCTTACTCTTACGCCTAAACCCTGAACTGTGGTTTGTCCCCAGCTTATTTCCCCAGCTCCCTATCTTGAACAGGGGCTGTCAAAAGAGATGGAAAGAAAAGCAGACTAGAAATTAGGAAATCAAACATTTGTTTCTGTCATTGACTATGAGAACATGCATGCAAGAAAACCTGTCTCACATACATGATGACTTAGGGTGAGGAAGTACAAATGCAGTCACCATTCCACTGTGGCCCCCAAAGGAAACCAACATACAAAGGATGCCAACTCTGGAAGTCCTTGATGATTTGTTTATCTGAAAATGGCTTGGCTGCCTGGAAATTCCATGTTTGAGCCTTTGCACACAGACCAGGTGTGTAGCATATTTAATGATGAGTTAATATACTTTTGTTAGCTTGGAATTACAAGTTAATAAAGGGAAGTGTGTTTAAAATAGTCAGTTAAAATAGTCAGCTTTCTCCTTCATCTCTATTTTGTATCTAGTAGTCACAGAAGTGTCCTATTAAGCATTCATGATTTTTCAAACCAATAATTCTCTGGGATGGGGGAGACATGTTTTAAGTTGCAACATAAGATTGAGATATGGAGTGATCACACACATAGTAAGACTCGCCCAGAACCATTAATACCAGCCTTGAATCTCCTCATTCCAAATTAATGAAACCATTGATGGCACATGGCATAGGAGAATACATGAGATGATTACTCTTTGTCATTAATATTGTGCTGTAATAAGCTTACAGCTAATTTCCCATTGGAGAAGTCCTGTGCCACATTATTTATTTATTTATTTATTTATTTATTTATTTATTTATTTATTTATTTATTTATTTATTTATATTGCCCATCTGACTGAAGGCCATTCTGGGAGGTTTACAACATACATAAACAGCATAATTAAAATACAATAAAATAAAATACAATTTAACAGAACGGAAAATAAAAGTAACAAACAAAAAAAGTATGTTCATGTAAATTAGGGTCATCAAATGGCTACTAGTCGAGATGGCTACATATCACCTTCAGTATCAGAGGTAGTATGCATCTGTATACCAGTTGCTGGAGAAAGTGAGACAGGAGGTGGAGTTCCACTCACACTCAGCGAGAGGGCTTCCTAGAGTTATCTCGTTGACCTCTTTTTGAATAAAGCGTTGGACTAGATAGGCCTTTGTTTCGATCCAACATTCTTCTTATGTTCTTATGCCATATTCTGCAGCATCCCAGTGAGCTTCTGCATCGCATTCTGGGTCTTGATCTAGGAGGCAATTCAGAGAGTTCCTAGTGACTCAAAGCCTAGTGGAAATGATTAAAGTGAAGCACCCCTAATTTCTTCTGGTTGCCCTTAATCTTAGGGAGCTTTTTCACCACTGACATTACAAGATCAAGTAGGCGTGATCTAAGAACTCTACAGAAAGGAAGTCTTTTTAATGTTAATTGCTGCTCTAGAAGGGGATCAAGGACCTTGGAGGTTGGCTGGAAGGTTTTCTCTATTCTTTTGCATCATTATCCCAGCCATCCCACCTGATCACTGTCTGCCATGCCACCTCTTGAAAAGCTTCTGCTTGGGTACGTTGCACCTCCTTCAAGAAAGAAAGATGGCACAAAAGCAACTCAGAGAGAATGATTTGGGAGTGTAATTATTGTATTGGTTCATTCAGAAGGCATAGCAAACGCACTCCTGCAGCCCCTCTCTTTTTCTTTTTCTTCCAAATGGCTTCCGGATGATATTTTGCCTCTCTGCAACCACATACTTGATTGGTACCATATACTTGTTCTTTAGTCTGCTCATCTATCATTGTCTCAAATTCAACAAACAAGAGTTTGGGCTCCTTTGAAATGCATCCCAGCTGTGAAGTCTTGTGGAGGGCATGCCCTGACATGCAACTCATACAAAGACTTGAACTTGAACTAACTGGCGCCATCTACCTCCAATGCCTCTACATACATTTTGTTCTTTGCTATCTGAACATTTGTAAACCAGCCTTCTCCAGCCTAATGTGTTAGGCTACAGGGTCAGCCCAACCAGGAGGCAAAGGGAGGAGGCAGGCTGAAGATTTAAGGGTTCATGAACCAACAGCTTGTTTAATAATATGTTTATTTGTTTCATGTCTAGGCTGCCTTTCTCCTGGCATGTTATTTGCTACTAGTGCATTTTGACTGCCAGAGGTACTTGAGGGAGTTTTCTGCCTCATTTGCCAATCCGCCTGGATTTAGGCACTATGTACCCTGACTTTAGTAAATGTGGGTATTATTTGCGGTTCTCTCTCAGACAACTGCATGTCCTGGTCACTCCTGCACAACTAATCTTCCACGGGGCAAACTTTCCTTCAGTATCTCCTGGAAAGTGACCAAATAATCCAAGAAAATATGGACAGCATTAGGAAATAACCTTTGTAATGCTTTGAACTGAGAGAACATTTAACAAGTAGAGGAGAGTTCCCCTTGGAAAGACCCTGAGGAAATTCTGTTGTCATTACTGAGAATGGATCATTTCCATTAGCATTCATGTACTCAACTATCATAATTTTGGCTTAACAGCAATAACTATATTCATTTCTCACACACAGCTGAACACCCACAGGCAACTAATACCACCACTTTGTGGACAATTCTGGGAGACAGTCCTTCCCCAATTTACCTTTTTAAAAATGCAGAGACCTCCCCACCCCCATATTAGCTGCTTAACATAGACCCTCTTCAGGTGTTCAGCTAAGCATGTGGTGCCGCCACACAACGAGGGAGCACAAGCTCCGCCCCCTTTGCCTTCCCTACTTGCAATCAATAGCCAGAATAAGGGGATGCTCTTCTACCTCCCCACTTGAGGCAGATGCTGGGGCCAAAAATTCCCTAACCTTATATCACAGAGATGTTGGGTCCAAGTCCCAAGTCCAAGTCTTTGGTACCAAGTCCCAAATCCCAAGCCCGAGTCTCTATTAAAAACAAGCTCTTTTCCCACAGAAAAAAAGGGAGGGGTGGGCGGGTTCCAAGTCATGGATTGAGTCCAAGCCATTGGGGAAAAACCCAAGTCGAGTCACCGGTGCAACTTAAGCCCGATTTGACAGTGAGTTGCACGACTTAAATCCCCATCCCCCAACCCTGCTATATCATTTGCTCTGGTGCAAGACATAGGTCAAAATCTTTGGGCAGGTAAAAGATCCTTCCCCCAACTTTCAGGACAGATTTTAGAACATGCATTAATGATATTATCCTGCATACATTTTCTTTTAGTTTTATTCACTCATGGCTTGAACTAGTAATTATTTTTGCTGTTTTGTTCACTAAAAACACCCCAAGCACAAGAATATGTGAATAATGTTACAGTCTGCCCTTAAAATGTGTAGGCAACGGTCTTAAGGACAGTCTTCTTCTTCCAAACCCTTTGAGCTTCCTCCTTCACACCGGACCACAAAATATATGACAGATTTGCACATGTTTAAAATAAGCTTTCATGCAAATGTTATCATAATCAAAATATTAGAAATATAATTTTCAAATCCATACTATGTTTCAAAACAATGGCTACAGTCCTGTTCCTTGACATAGTAAATCACAACTAGACTAGGTGCATTGAATCAGTGGGGATTTGGTAAGTCAGCTCCTATGTAAGTTCTGTTGATTCAGTGGGCCTACTCTAGTTGCAACTTATGGCACTAAACAACAGGATATTAGCCAGTTTTGAACTAAGGCAAGCTGAGACAGTTAAAATGCAGAAAATAATGGAGGAGGGAAAATTAATCCAACACTATTTGTTTGCAAATAGTATGGAATTTGGATCTGAAATGAACTATCAGAAACAGATAGTTTCAAATATTACCCTACCACAGATCCTTGCAAAACCTTCCTGATTGATCTTGGTGGCTGGATGGCTCTATATATTCATTCCTTTATGCATGAAAAGCTTTCTATGGCATCATAGTGCATAACAATAATGGGCTGGTGTGATGCTATAAGAATTTGGAGGGTAGGGGATATGCTAGTAAAGGGTTAAGGATGTGACACAGCTAAGATATATCATCTGGAAGAGTGAAGAGAGGAATGCTGTGTCCAAGGATACAAGCCATCCCCCCCAAAAAAAAATCAACTAGCTGAAGACATCTGAAGGGTGGGAGGGGAAACATAAGAGGAAAACTCTCACCTAGACCAGGGGTCCCCAACCCCCAGTCCGTGGCCCAGTGCCGGTCCGTGGGCCTCCTTGAACTGGGCCGTGGACACAGATCTCCGCCCCCCCGCCCGCTGGTGGGCGTGTCGCACAAAGTAAAAAATTTAAATAGAAGGGCGGTTAAGAGGAAGGTTCTGTTGACGGGGATTGTGAGCAAGCGCCGGGGGTTCATCTCTAAACTGTGGGAAAGGGAGGCGGCTAAGGGATGTTGCCTGGAGACCCAGGCCGGCCTAAGCAAGGTAGGGCGACTCTTTTTTCTCTGTGCCTTCCGGCTGCCCCCCCCCCCGAGCCTCTCCTTCCCTAAACCGCCTCCTCACCCTACCGCCACCACCGCTGCTGGCATAGGGGACGAGGAGCAGAAGCGGCGGCAGCCCTTGGCCCGGAGCCCTGCAGGCCTGGAACCCAAGGGCAGCATCCCCTACGAGGCGACCCCGGCAAGCCCTCCTTCCAGCCTCGCCTCGCGGTCCCTCTCTCTCTCTCTCTCTCTGTTTCTCGGCTTCCAGCTCCATTCCCCCTTGGGCCTCGGTGCTTTTTGCCGCCCTCCGCCATTTGAATTTCCCACCATGGGCCCGCGGAGGGCAGCGGGGAGCACCGAGGACCGAGGGGGAAAGAGATAAAAGTGATTCCCCAGGTGCACTGCCTTTGCAAAGGCAGTGGGTCTTTGCAATGTCTTGGATCCGGCTTTGCCCCTCTTTCTCTCCCCAGCGGCATAGAAAGAGGGCGAAAGAGAGAGCTCAAAGTGATCGTAGCAAGGGGACTGCTTTGATCCCTTTCGCCCTCTTTCTATGCCGCTGGGGAGAGAAAGAGGGGCAAAGCCGGATCCAAGACATTGTAAAGACCCACTGCCTTTGCAAAGGTAGTGCAGCTGGGGAATCACTTTGATCCCATTCTCCCTCGGTCTTCTGCACTCTTCGCCGCCCTTCGCCTTTTGAATTTCCCACCATGGGCATGGGGAGCCCCAAGGAGGAAAGAGATAAAAGTGATTCCCCAGGTGCACTGCCTTTGCAAAGGCAGTGGGTCTTTGCAATGTCTTGGATCCGGCTTTGCCCCTCTTTCTCTCCCCAGCGGCATAGAAAGAGGGCGAAAGAGAGAGCTCAAAGTGATCGGAGCAAGGGGACTGCTTTGATCCCTTTCGCCCTCTTTCTATGCCGCTGGGGAGAGAAAGAGGGGCAAAGCCGGATCCAAGACATTGTAAAGACCCACTGCCTTTGCAAAGGTAGTGCAGCTGGGGAATCACTTTGATCCCATTCTCCCTCGGTCTTCTGCACTCTTCGCCGCCCTTCGCCTTTTGAATTTCCCACCATGGGCATGGGGAGCCCCAAGGAGGAAAGAGATAAAAGTGATTCCCCAGGTGCACTGCCTTTGCAAAGGCAGTGGGTCTTTGCAATGTCTTGGATCCGGCTTTGCCCCTCTTTCTCTCCCCAGCGGCATAGAAAGAGGGCGAAAGAGAGAGCTCAAAGTGATCGGAGCAAGGGGACTGCTTTGATCCCTTTCGCCCTCTTTCTATGCCGCTGGGGAGAGAAAGAGGGGCAAAGCCGGATCCAAGACATTGCAAAGACCCACTGCCTTTGCAAAGGTAGTGCAGCTGGGGAATCACTTTGATCCCATTCTCCCTCGGTCTTCTGCACTCTTCGCCGCCCTTCACCTTTTGAATTTCCCGCCATGGGCGCGGGGAGCCCCGAGGAGGAAAGAGATAAAAGTGATTCCCCAGCTGCCCTGCCTTTTAGCCTCCAAACTCCCCCCCCCACTGTCTTCTCTTTCTCTGTCTTCTCTCTTTTTGTGCTTAACAGCACAAACCTTTGTCTGAGGGGTCTGTGTGCCCCAGTGATGACCTTCTTTCTTTCTTTCCTCTTTTCCCCATTGTTCCTTCCCTCCCCCCTCCCTCCTTTCCTGCCCTTTTTTTTAACCTGTCATCTTAGGTTAAAAAAAAAATTCTCCCCCTAGTGGTACCCCCACACATGGACGCCCCCCCATGCCCCCCCACGCCCCCCCCCATTCACGGACGCCGGTCCTTGGAAGAATGGTCTTCAACAAAACTGGTCCCTGGCATTAAAAAGGTTGGGGACCACTGACCTAGACAGTTCTAAGTTTGTAACCACGTGATTGGTAGCTGTTAATTGGGGATGGTGGGATATAAAGACATCAAGAGGTTAGCAGAGGGAGATTCATTCATGCATTCTTGCGGCACAGTGGTTAAACTGCTGTACTGCAGCCAAAACTGCTCACGATCCAGGATTCAATCCCAGGTAGCTGGGGTTCAATCAAGGTTGGCTCAACCTTCTATCCTTCTGAGGTCAGTAAAATGAGTACCCAGCTTGCTGGGGGGGGCTATGTGTAGCCCCCCCAACCCCCCCCCCCACGCTGCACAAAATCAGACACAAAAGCAAAGCAAAGCTTATCCCCTGGTGACCTGTCACAAAACAAAAACAGGCTAATTTGCCAAATGCTGACTGAGTCAAGCTCATGTTAGGACAAAGAATATTTTTCTCTTAGGGGTGCTTTCTTTCTCATGGTGAGCATCACCAAGTCTGGCCCCATGTATCATTGTGCCCTTTAATGGGGTGTGAAATAAGTAATTTCAAAAGAAACTACACTGAGCCTCATGGCGCAGTGGTTAAACTGCTGTACTACAGCCAAAACTGTGCTCACGACCCGGGGTTCAATCCCAGGTAGCCGGCTCAAGGTTGACTCAGCCTTCTATCCTTCCAAGGTCGGTAAAATGAGTACCCAGCTCGCTGGGGGGGGGGGCAATGTGTAGCCTGCATAATTAACTTGTAAACCACCCAGAGAGTGCTTGAAGTGCTATGGGGCAGTATATAAGCAGCACGCTTTGTGTTTTTTTACCAAAGAATTTCAGAAGAAGATCCGCCTGTGCTTTATAGACTACAGCGAAGCCTTTGACTCGTGTGTCAATCATGAGAAACTATAGGTAGTTCTGAAAGAAATGGGTGTGTCTCAGCACTTGATTGCCCTGATGTGTAACCTCTATTGTGGGCAACAAGCTAACGTTAGAACAGGATATGGAGAGAGAGAATGGTTTCCTATAGGCAAAGATGCACACTTGTCTGACAAGGAAGCTTGCAGATACCCTGGACTGGACTGCCAGAAAGATAAACAAGTGGGTCCTAGATCAAATCAAGCCTGAACTATCTGTGGAGGCAAAAATGTTGAAATTAACGCTGTTGTATTTTGAGCACATAATGAGAAGGCAGGTTTCTCTGGAAAATACAATGCGGGGAAAGGTGGGAGGCAGCAAGAAAAGAGGAGACTGATCCAAATACAAAATAGACTGCCTCCCTAAAGGAAGCATACAAGAGATGAGCCCGGCAGTTGAGGACAGGACATTTTGGAGAGCACTCATTCATAAGGTTGCCATAGGTCAGAAGCCACTTGACGGCACAGAAGAAGAAGAAGAAGGAGGAGGAGAAGAAGAAGGAGAAGAAGGAGAAGAAGGAGAAGGAGAAAGTAATAGTTCTTGCTTCTGAAGTTTTCTAGGAGTTAATGACTCTCTTCCCAGTTACTGCAGCACTTTCCAATTACTCCTGGCAGGGTCTGGGTTCCTAGTACTGCAGTAATAATTCCTTGTCTGTATAACGTTATGCAGCATTTGGGCAGAATTTAATTTAACTCTAAATATTAGCTGTCATATTGATTTTGTTAAACTTGCTATGTAACTTGTTCATTTATTCCAGCATATCCATTGAAACAATCAAAATGACATTTCAGAGCAGGGCTCCTTGCCTTTTCTATCACACTAAGGTAAATTAGTCATTAGTCATACACAAACCTATTCCGGCAAAAGCCAGAAGCCATGTAGTCTTCCTTCCTGCTCTACATCTTGCTTTGATGTCCAAACTGCTTGGAAAAGATGACAGGTTGATCACGTCAGGTTGATGAAGGCAAGGCTGCCAAGTTATTACCCCTTTTTTTAAAATCACAAGTTCATAGGAAGCATCCTAGACAGTTTAATAGGAGATGAGTCCCTAGAGGCTGTTTGTTGTCATCTTACACACTATTTCTCAGATTGTGTGACTCAACATTTTATTGATGATGAGCTTCCTAAAATAGAGTTGTGAACAACAGCAGCTGTTGCAAATAAGACTGATGAGTAGTCACCTGACCTGTGAGCCTAATGAGATGACAGTGAATGGATCTGTGAAGCAATCAGCAAGCTACATTCTCCTTACCATTTAGCTAATTTTATAGTAAATGAGACTCAAACTACATATTAGAAATAGCATGTTATCATAAGGGATGAGTCCTTGAGACATTAGTTGTCCCAACAAGTCCCTCCCATGCCCTCTAGTTTGCAAAGTAGCCAACATTGTTTCGTTACAATCACATCTCTGGAACACTCAGGTGATTCTAACTTTTGAGTACATGCTATCTGCAATGTATCCTTTGAGCCTTAGTGAGGGGGATCCAGGGCCCCCAAGGTTATCTGAAGCAATCCAAGTTGCAAGGGACTGAGCAAGCCACATCTTTGCAACTGATTCAAGTCATGGTGGCACAAAGTTCTTCCCAGGGCACTTTCTGGATCAAAACATCATTAAAGTTTCAATACCAACCCTCAATACAGCAGGTACGGAAAATGTACTTAATGTATGGTTGTGTTTTCATTATCCTTGTGCATCATGGAGCAGAATATTAAATTACCATCTAAGCAAGGAACCCTGGCATTGCTAGATCATGTAAGTAGGAAAAGCTAAAAGCCAATGCAATTCAGGTTGGAAATTATGATTATCATAGTCTGTTCTAAGTAATTGCATTGCCATCTGTGGCTTATCACAAAGATTAAATCATTTGAAACAGCAGTCCCCATTTGCTCTACAGAGTTCTCTGTGGGTGCTGTGAAATATTTCGGAAAGTTTTAGCATTTCGTAAAGCATGACAGTTTTGAAGAGAGTGTGCATAATGGAAGCAATCGACCCTGTGGTGTAGAGAGCCATGGTCAATGGATATGATGATGTTGCTTCAGTTCTTCTCTCAGAAGAACACTGCAAGGGCCATTGCGTGAATGGGAGCAGTCGGCATCCTTCATGAAGAGTGAGCCTGGACGATGAAACATTTCCGAAACTCCTTGTGGAGCCCAGATGAGGTTGGAAACCAGTTTGAGAGCTGTGTTTGCTGCCAGTAAAAAACTAATGAAAGCCATGTATGTGCAACAAAGAAGACTACGTGCTAATTGGCATTTTATGTAACGGCAAAGCATGCCATAAGATTTCAATTGAGCTTAGCAGTATTAATTGCTACACAGATTACACACTCAGCTAGAGGAGAATGTTTTGCTGTGAGCTGAATCTGCAGAGGAAGAACTATCTTTCCCCCTCTTCTAACTATCCCACCTTGCAAGGGCTAAAGGAAACATCACACTAAATGCTCAACTGCCAGGACAAGGGGTTTCTTGCATGTGTTGCCCACCCCTGTTCTGCAGCCTTGGCTGCCTCCGGCAGGGAAATGAGAAATTAATTACCGTAAGTATGTGAGTTCTCTACTGTTCTCTGTGAAAAAGATAGGGATCTTAATTAGTTGCTGCTGTTTGCAGGAGCAGCTGACTTGCTGAGTGGAGTGTCTAGCAGGGATGGGGACTTGAGTCGCACCCACGACTTGACTTGGGTTTTATTTCCCAAAGACTAGAACCCAACTCATGACTTTTTCTAGGGAATAAAAGCTTGTTTTAATAGGGACTCAGACTCAGGGCTTAGGGCTCGGAACTTGGTCCTAAAAACTCAGACTTGGAGCTTGGACCCAAAGATCTGCCAACATCCCTGATGTCTAGGCTAGCCCCTAGATTTAAAGGATTAGATGTGCTGAACACCTAAAATAGCAACAACTCCGCTTTTTCCTTCGTTCAGTTTTCTTAAAACCCAGAGGTGTATGCATTCCAAATATGGAAAACAATGTGAATTTTGATAATTCAACAGGAACAAGCTAAGGCAAAAATTCTGCCTCGTTTGTATGAGCCAGATTCTGTAGGTAGAACTGGCCAACATGGGTGAGTCCTATGATGTGCTTGCCTGCCATATATGTGTTGAAGCCAACGAGATCCTTTACTTTTTTCTGACAGCCTCATCTGTTTTGACATAATAAACTTTAATGCACCTTTACACGACACCACTGATTCACCAAAAAACTGGGGTCTAGGTGGATGTATCTCCTATTTGAATGTTGTTGCTTTTTAAATCTCATCTCCTTTCCATCTTGTATATGAAAAAAATCAGCAAATGTTTAAATGGACTGTTGTGCTGTTACTTTAAAAGTGTTCTAATATTGATTTTATTTACCGTTTTTAATATAATGCTTGTTTAATTCTTTTTTAATGTTTGTATAATTACTGTTTTTAGCTTTTGAATATTTAGTAGCAGTTCTTTATTGTTGTTTTGACCACTTTGGTCATTTAACTTCCACCAATTAAAACAAAAGTGCAGATAGTAATATATACATGACCAAGGTGCCAGTTTAACAAACACAATGATAAGAGATTAAAAAGTACAAATATAAATATGCACATTCATCAAAATGCTGGGTTAACGACAGAATATAAAAAGATTAAAATGCATATACAATTTCAATAAAAATAAGTAATTTCAATTAATCGTGTGGGTCTTCAGATACTCTTCCCTTAAACTTCTGGGCAGCCACTGTGAATCTTGCCACTCTCTCTGTTACTGCCTTGTTAACATGAGAATGAACGAACGAACAAACGAACCAACCAACCAACCAACCAACCAACCAACCAACCAACCAACCAACCAATCTTTATTATAAAAAAATAAGCAGATACCTCTGCAAGACTTTGAATCATCCCACTTCCCCTGCCACAGTTCCTAAATTGAGGAGGGTCTCTTCATCCTTAATTGTCCAGGTGAGAAAATGAAGTGACCTTTTTCTTCCAACGGGTGCTTTGTTCTGCTATCTTCAGGATCCCAGCCAGGCCATGGTGATGCTGTTTGTAGGCTATAACTCCCAGAATTTCCAGAATGCTGTGGCCATGCTGGCTAAGGAATCCTGGGAGTCTAAAGAATACGTGTGTCTATTTAAGACTGAACCATCCTTTAAGATCTGTCCTGCTCCATTCCGGCACATCACTAGGACTTCCACGGTTTTTTAAAAATATGATTTGGTGCACTCCTAATTATCCCATTTAGCCTATGTGAATGGCCCATTTTGCACCCAAATGGACCTGTTATATATAATTTTTTCCAGCTTTGCTACAGCTTTGCTGATTTTTACTTTGCTTTCTGTTTCCTTGGACTGTTTCTCATTTGATCTGATGCTACTTTAATTGTTTCTTTTTATTGCATTTGTTTTGTCGTTGCCTATTTTTGTTGATATTTTTGTTGAGCCACTCAGAAATGTTATTTATGGGCAGCCAAAACAAACAAACAAGCCTGATAGGTTTTGAAGCGCAGTGTGCTGGCTTTGAATCCAGCTCTCTGTGATACCATCTGATAACAACCAGCGGTGCCAGGCTTTTGATCTCTTGCTTTTGCAACTTTGAACAAGAGTGGAGAAAATGTGCCCTCCAGATTGACTGAAGTATTACAGGAGCTGCCGTCTGACAACATCTGGAGGGCCATACATTCTCCATCCCTGTTATAAAAGACAATGTATTAGCGAGTGACCAGTACCAACATTATGAGGAATGATGAATTTCAGAAGATATGGCTAGTCTCACTGCAAGCAACAAGTTGTGTCATTTATCAAACATTAATATTTGTACCTTAGTCACCCTCTAGAATCTAAAGCAAAGTAGAAGAGTCACCAACCTGTGAGACTAACCTGGTCCTGTTGATGCCCAAGGACATCCCACTGCTTCTTAGTTCCACCCACCCTGCTCACTTGCCCAATCAGGAAAACAGCAGGAAGGAAGGAATCCCACTGCTAGCTTTGGTCAAATATCAGAGATAAGATGAGGGACATTATTTCCACGCTGCTTATTCTCCCAGCTGGGAAAGCTAGCTGTGCATGAGGACTGTCTAACTGGACACAACAATTTTTACCTGTTCTGTGTTCTTTCCTGTGAGGGGAGAGCATGAGGGGTATGGAGCTTCTCAGATTCAGGTGTCTGCTAGAGCAGTAGTTCCTAACCTTGGGTCATCCAAGCATTCTTGAACTACAACTCCCAGAAACCCTAGCCAGCACAGCTGGTGGTGAAGGCTTCTGGGAATTGCAGTCCAAGAACACCTGGGTTACCCAAGGCTGGGAACCGCTGTGCTGGAGGAACATTTTAGCAACCATCCTTTGGAGTTTAGAGCTGACTTTGCCCACATTTGAATTGTCTGTGTCATAGAACAGGAGATTTCCAACTCCAGTTCCTTGGTGCAGGTATACTTCTGCAGCCAGAGTTTGGGTTAGCATGCAGCTTTGCGCTCTCTCCTCACCTTTCCCACATTTGTCAAGCAAAATGAAGCACTGGGGGGGGGGAGTTTGGCATTTTGTTTTGCTTCAGCAAAATGGAATCCCCAAACTGGATTACGAACCGAACTGCAAAACAATACGGTACATCTGGGGGTGTTTTTTGGTTTGTGGTTCGGTTTGTGCCCATCTCTAACCTGGACCCTTTTCCACAGCAGCCCCATGCAGTCCATTTCAGTCATTCAAACTCAACATTAATTGGCTTGAATGATGATTGCCAAATCAGAGGAGCACAGCAAAGGTATACCAAGTGAAGCTGTGCAAAAACATTCCTTACCATCATTGCCACTTAAGAATCCAGGAAGAGCACGAAATCAGGGAGCATTCCCAGACATTGACTTGAAAATTAATTCAATACTGCTGTTTTGATGAAAACAATCGTATTATGTTATTTGCAAGATGCTGTTTTACATTTAAAAATATTTTTAAAGGCCCCCAAATGTATACTTCCAAAACAACGTTATCCATTAATGTTAATTTAATGATTAAAATCATGATTTTTAAAATCATTGTTCAAAAATTAATTCAGGGCGATAAATTAATATTTAATACATTATTTCCAAGCAATGGATTAGATTAGCAACACTTAACCAACAGGATGGCTAAAGAGCAGGATAAAGGTATGTTTCCCACACTCTTCCAGCATGTATTGATGAATAAAGTGGAGATCCCAGTTGGCTTTGATGATGATGAGTAAGGAGATCCACGCGCTGATGGTTACGTGAAATTATCTCACATTATATACAAGGATGTGATTTTGTGTGTGAGGCACAGGTCCTACTAGAAGCTGTAGCATTATACGCATCAGTCCCTGGAAAGTTCAAGATAATGAAAGTGTAAAAATAAATGCTTGTACCAAAAAAACCTGAATGAAGCTGAGGTTTCATCATTTCCCTTCCCCCACCCCCGGTGTTGTTTTCTCGCTTGTTGGTTAAACAGGAAGTTTTCTGCAGGATGTGCCAGTATCCTCTGTTCGTGTTAATAACTTTAACACTTCGCTTTCCTTTTCTCCCACGATAGACTCAATGTTTCCTCTCAAGAGCTCTGACTTCGGTTACAGATTTCTTTCAGCAGGCACTGGCGCTTTGTTTGGTTAACTGTTTAAAGACACAGTGTAGATCTTCATGCTGGTTAAGGAGGTATCTGGCATTTGTACCCGCTCTTCTCCGAATAAGAGCAGCAGCCTCTCCCAGTTCACAAGGCCTTGGTTGGATTAGGCACTGATATTTCCATTTGATGGGATGAGCATGAAACCTCATAATTCTGATTTGGACTGGTGACTAAAAAAAAAACAGGATATGTTATAATGGGAATCAGGTACGGCTTATACATTGTTAATCATCCCATTCTCGGACGGGGTTGCACTCCATCCAACATCATGCTAGCACCCAACCACCAGTGCAATGGAATGTCTGCTTCCTTCCTCTATGCTTCCTGCAATTTAGCTCCTCAGCCCTCCAAATATGGCTTGGGGTGCCCAGGACCTGCAAGAAAAATTTGTTCACTTCCCAGTCCTGCTGATGGAGAGAAGACCATCGGGAGAGCCACACTGTTAGACACTGGACAATTTTTATGAGCGGTTTCTATCTCTTTCTTGCACACGCACACACACACACATGGAGAGAGAGAGAGAGAGAGCAAGTTTGGACTGGTTCATAGTTACGGCAGATCCCACATGAATACCTTGAGTATGGAGGAAAGATGCTGGTGTACTCTAGTCAGGGAGCGAGCAAGCAGAGATTGTGTCTGCGAGAACCAATATCTCCATGTGGAATTCAAATATATTGTTGCTCCAATGGGGGTGGGGTGAGGATGACAATGCTGCCACTGGCCATAGGAACACATTGCAACATGGGTTTTCAGAAATGGCATTCCGTTGAGTGCTTCCTAGCCCAGGCTAGTTGTGTGGAGGCAAATGTAGGTGTTGATGAGTGTTCATACCCAGGATAAGTCCTCATTGGGGACAATGGCAGCGTTTGATTGGCATTTTAATGGGAACCGGCTTGATTTGTAGTTCTCAAAATAACATACAAACTGGTATCTAATTATTCCTCAGTTTTTGCCCCCTTTTTTGGATTTTATGACACACCAATCAAAGAAGAGTCTACAAAAGTATGCACATCTTAGAAAATGTTGTACATGTGTCAGGACACCAAAAAATTGTATTAGGGGAAAGTGCATAGAAAGATCTGTATAGTTCCAGCCAATAGACAAATATTGTGTGTGTGTGTGCCTGTGCCTGTGCCTGTTCCTGTGCCTGTGTTCTGTGCTATCAAGTGGGAACCGACTTATAGTAACCCTAACAGGGCTTTCAATGTAACTGAGATATTCTAAGCATATTTTAAGGAGCAGTTCCACTCCTCCAGTGAATTTCCATGGCCAAGTGGGGATTCAAACCCTGTTCTCCAGAGTCCTAGTCCATCACCCTATCCACTACACCATGCTGGGAATCAATGGGAAACTACATTCATGTAATCATTCCTTGTCTCCTCCAGAATTTAAGGTTGCTTATTAAATGGAGAGTGTTTGCGGATGGTTGACTAGGAGTCTATAGATCTGTGGTCTGCTCTACAACCAGCATGATATAGTGGTTAAAGTGCTGGACTCAGAAGAACTGGGTCCAAATCCCTTTTTGGTGATGAAACTCACTGGGTAGTCTTTCGCTAGCCAGACCTACTTAGGTGTCTTACCTGAGGTGTCTTACAGCATTGTTGTAAAGCTAAAGCCGAGATGAAAACAGCTATGTGTGCCACCTTGAGCTCATTGGAGAAAAGATGAGATATCTATTAAAAAATAAATAGTAATATAAATAAATGGATTTCAGACCTCCGATTGGGCAGACTGTTGCTTTTCAAAAGAGTTGCCTTATCAGCTTTAGGGTATAGGAAGAAAAGAATGCTTTTCCTATAAACATTTTTTGTCAGGAGCAGCAAGTACTGGGGTCCAATTCATGGCATCCAGAACTAAAAGTGGAAAGATGGGGTGGTCAGATGCTGCTTATACCCCGATTTCAAAGAATCACACACAAAGTACAATGGCTGAAATCCTGTTGCTTTGTTATAGAGGTGGAAGATAAAAGGTGTAGTATGTGCTTGCTTCTAGCCAACAATCAGAGAATCATAAAATCATTGAGTTGGAAGGGGCGTATAAGGCTATCGAGTCCAACTACCTGCTCAAAGCAGGAATCCAAATCAAAGCAGATCTGACAGAAGGTTGTCCAATTTTCTCTTGAATGCCTCCAGTGCTGGAGGGCTCACCATCTCCTGAGGTAATTGGCTCCATTGCCGTACTAACAGTTTTTCCTGATATTCAGCCTAAATCTGACTTCCTGTAGCTTGAGCCCATCATTATGTGTCCTACACTCTGGGATAATCGGCATCAAATCCTGCCCCTCCTCTGTATGACTACCTTTCAAGTATTTGAAGAGTACTATTGTATATGCACTCAGTCTTCTTTTCTGAAGGCTAAACATGCCCAGTTCTAACAGTCTTTCCTCATAGGGCTTCTTCAGCAGGCATAAGCAAATAGGAGTCTGGCGCTTGTTTTTAAGTCAAAATAACAGTTCTAAAAGAGAAGATGTGGGGTTTTCCCCACCATTGCTCTACTCAAATCTGGAAACAGCAGAAGGTGGTCCTTGGCAGGGTTTGGGGAATGCAAAACTGGACAAAGGCATCTGTTTAAGGGTTGCCTACTTGTGAGCGAAAATGTTAGCATATCAAGACCCTTGTAGGTGTTCTCTGGAAAGTCAATTTCTAATAAACAACTGCAAGAAATAAACATGTTCACTATCAGCTCTCAGGTTGTGACCAGAGATAATCAATCAGTGATCATTCCCCACTCATTGGGACATTACCAGGCATTTAAAAGAGTGGCATGCATCATTACCATTATCACAAGCTTCTCTACTTCTCCTGGTTTTTCCATAGCAACAAAGGCAGAAGGTTGCCACCATCATCTTGAATTCAAGCGATGAGTTTCTGAACCTCCTTGAGCCCTGAGTCATCCCTTACCGTCCCCTTGATTCAGTCAAGTTTCTCACCAGGGATGTGAGGGAGGGCCAACCCTTGTAATAATAGCTCAAAAACAAACTCTGGAAACAGCGACTCATGAACTAGTTCAGGGAGGATGTTGTTTATATGTTAGATCCTGTTTTCTTCCTCAAGCAAAATGCTTCTCCTACCAGGTGCTTCTCCCCAAGAAGCTGCCCCTCCCTTTGCATGCGGAGAGCCTGGGGCAGCTTCCTGTCACTTGTGTGTGAAAACTGTACCGGCCCGGGAGGCAAGGGAGAATGTGGTATGTTTGGCAAAAGGTTATCTTCCCACCTGCTTTGCAACCCACAGACGTAAGAAGGGTCACGGCTGTCTCTTTGAGGTCACTGGCATTATGTGACTCAAGCAGCATACTCTTCTGCTGGCCCAGTGGTAGAGTTTGAAGGGGGAGTTGGGAACAGTGAGGGCTTTCAGTTAAAAGGTTATGGGGCCCTTGCACTGAAGCATATTTGGGAATATTCTCTTGTACCTGCTTCATCGTTTTGGCCCACAGTGTTTGTGCATGTCCCCTGTGCTATAGGCCAGAAGTAGAAAGCAGCCAAGCCTGCAAGCCTGCTAGAAGCTTTCTACCCAACAAACATTCATAGCAGCATCACCCAGCCTTTCCAAATGCCACCAATTTTCAAATGTCCTAGTTCAGATATGCATGGCCAACCTGGCCATGAAAATTCAACACACGTTTTGGAAATGAAGGTTGCCATCATCAAAACCTTCTGAATTGGCTAAAGCAAGGTGGGCCACTTGTGGTCCTCAACCTGGTCTCATGCAGCCCCCTGCTTCCTTTTCAGAAGCCCTCTGGAAGTGATAGACCCAGACCTGGACAAGAGTTAACTGACCAGCATCACCAGCTGGTACTGCCAGGTCTCAGGCATTGGCTCCAAAATTGGGTCTTGAGGTCCTGCTTCCAAGCTTCTGGCTTTGGACCTGAAATCTAAGAGAATGGGATGCTGCCAGCCTCACAATCCTAATTTGGGAGTTCATACCTTCAGGATATGCCATTCAGGCATGCTCAGATGCCCCCTTGGCTTTTTCATCTTGCTGAATGCTCTGGAGCAGCCTTTCTCAACCTTTTTTTGGCCACAGCCATAACCACTATATGAAAGAAATATCGGCCAGATCAGAATTGTATAAGTCGCATAACAAACCTTATAAGATGGTGCGTGAAGAATGGTTTCCAGTCTGTGGCCCCCTTCCAATGTGCCAGAGCTTCCCCAAGGGGTCATGTGGCCTCCGTTGAGAACGGCTGCCCCTGCTGCTGAAATCCACTCATCAGCCTTTAAATTCATGCTAGAGTCTCTATGTTATCCATCTGTTGCACAAGAACCACTTTGCAATGGCTGCTCAAGTACCCTCACCTCGTGCCCTCACAAGGGCCTGCCTCTGGCTCTCAGGCTTTAGGGCCTGACATATCAGGGAATGAGCTGCTGCTGACCCGGCAACTGTAGCACCTCCTCAAGTGAAGAAAGGGAGGGAGGGAGAGAAGGGGTAAGTGCTCCTGCCTCTGGCTCTAGTCCTGCCCACCACTGACCTCAGCCACATTCATCATTAGCATACCTATCACCTCTAGACAATACAGCCATTGGCATTTTTAACAAGTCTGGCAACCCTGGATTAAATGAATCAAGTTAATTTGGTTAAAAATTATTAAATTTGATTCTAAGATATTGACTAGAAGTTGTCCGAATCCTGCTATCGTTGCTGCATTGTGCTGCAAGATTATCTCCTTCTACATAGGATGGTTATGCTAATGGACACATGTAGTTTGATTTCTGAAGTACAGAGAACTTTTTTTAAAAATGTTCTATTTTTTTTTAATGCCACTTTTCAGCATAGGCTGAAACACATGCATCTATGCAGCAGCTCAGCCACTTACACACCCTAATTCCAATTTTATTTTATTTTTTTAACCATGACATCAGATTAACTGCTGAAGCACCTGTGAAACAGAGGGCTCCAAGCAGGGTCAAAATTAACCTTGTGTCCTCATGTCGTCTGTAAACCAGACAACATACTCATCCAAAGATCCTGAACTAAAAATAAAAATCAAATATAAATCAGATATTGTGAAATTTTAACACATGGTGGCAGCATGGCCGGGGGTGGGAGGGAAGCTCACTTTGAGAGTTCAAAAATGAAATAATTACAGTATCTGGGGTGGGGAAATGAGCAATGGGAGCATCAGACCTCCCCTCACCACGTGACTCTGTTTCAGAGATACTTGGAAATACGGTGGCTCCCTGCCAAATTCAGCCATCTGGCAGCCTAAGAAAGTCGAATAAGGACAGGATTATCCTTGTGAAATATAAATAAATAAACCCAACATCCTCTTGTTACAGGTTTGTGACAATAAAAAAACATAGTATCTGCCTTGGGAGGGGGAAAGATGGCTAGCGGAAAATACATTGTGTCTTTCTAAACGTCTCCCGTTTCCTCCTTACCCATCGCAAAAATTTCCTGCCAGCCTTTTGTTTCCTTTACACGTTTGAAAAGCCGATCAGGAATCTGATTTAGATTGTCTTCTGGGTGGAGCAGCCCCAGCCAAACCTATGAAGCAGAATCTTCAAACATATTTATTGTTGTTTTCAATTGCATGGCGTAATCCTCACTCTTAGTTCCTTGGTATTACACAGCAGCCTTACGTATTTAGTTATAGTACTTAGGCAAGGGACACAGTACACTGTTGTTGTTGTTGCTATTATTATTGATGGTTATTTATGTAGGATCGTCAGCACATAGGGCTATCAAGGAAAGGCACTCTCATATAAACAGCTTCCTGACTGACTATTTAATAGAAGGCCTCCTCTAAAGGAAAGGGCATGATCCAAACACTCTGAAGGCCCTCTCTCCATAAGTTCTTGTTGATTTCCATCTCTCTGCCACTTCGAAAATCTTCCCAAAGTCTGTGCAGACATTTCTTCAGTTACTACAGCTATTCTGGCAGTAGAATTCTGGCTTTGGAAAGGGCAAAAAGGTAGTGGGCCAAAGCAGGGGAAGACTTAACCCGTAGATCAAAAGCTTTCCTTTTCACCCGAAGTGGCTTATCAGCCTTAGAACCCTCCCTGTCTTGAACCATACTCTTTAAATCTATTTAGATTACTCTTTAGATCTTACCCACTAAAACTGCTTAACCATGGTAGGTCATGTCCCATCTTCATTATAAATACGGAAGAGAAGGAGTCACTCCCCCTTCATCCCCCAACAGTTTCAAAACATGCTAGGTAGAGGTTTATAGCAAAACCATAAGAGAAGTGAAACCATGTGTATTTTGAACACCATGCTGTTCTGCCTGGTCAGAAGGAGGTAACCAGCATAGTAGCATGGATGTGCCTTACTGGTTTAAGTGGCTATGACTGAACAAGCTATCCTGTGCATCTTAACCACATTTGTGGGAACCAGGAACAGTTTGTTTCATTCTGCAGCCAGATTATACAGAAAACTGGCTGCAACGTGGTTTAAGTCACCACATGGCATGTGCTTTCAAGCAGGGAACATCATGTAATCAGGGAATTCTGAGCTGAATTCTCTAAGATTTGAAGGCTAATCACCTCTCTGAGAGTTTCAACAGCTTATTGGCCTAAACCCATGTAGCTGTAGTGCCCAACCACAAAGCACAGCATGATGCTCTTTTCTCCTGTCTTTCCCATAGCAACCCGCACTACATAAAAAACCAACATCCAGAGAAGATGTTGAAGGCGCACAGAGGACTTCAGGGGGAAAGAGAATGGTCGCCTTCTTCTAAGGGTGGGATCCTGGCCTTTGTTTGGACAATGATTTCTGCAGCACCAGCCATTTTGGTCTACATTTTAATTTGGGTCCTAAAAAATAATTTTATAAAACGGGCCTCTAAATATAAAAAGAAAAACAGGAACCAGAGAATGTACTGGTAGTAATAGAGGAGAAGGTGGGATGGAGGGGGTGGGAATGGACCTCTGAGGAAGAGAAGGCTTCCAAAAAATTTTTGGGTGTGTGTGTCTTTCTGAAGTGTCAAAAGGAAGCAATCTGACGTCTAAGGACCGGAAAGAGAAACAGTTCCTCGGTTAATGGAGCTCATTCATGCTGGGGTCACTTAGAAACTTAGCATCAAAATACATGAAATATAAAGGCTACATTTAAATGACATCCTGTATTGAAAACCCAGCAAGCGACACAAACAGGAAGCGCTGGGCATGAAACTTCCCATCAGACACAAGATCCACGGCACGTTTTGAGACAGAAGGGATTTTATGGAGCTTTTCTGCATTCAAGGAGTTGCCAAAACTGGAGGAGCTCAGATTCAATTTTTGGTTGTTTTTATTTAAGGGGGAAAAAATCAACTTGGCCTTAGGATTAGACAAAGGGGGGGGGGGAGTTCCTCATCCACCTTCAGATCTTCACTCTGCTGACAACAGAATATATACTTACAATTCCATATAACATCATCTTCTCCCGGGTTCTGGTTTTCCAACCTTTCAGACGTAGTCTTGGGCCCTGGGTGGATATATGCATCATTATTAGAGATGGGGGTATTCGTATGCGAATACCCCCGCACAGGTAGACATAACGAGGGTCCGCCCCCCTGGGGCCAGACTGTCCACTCACCTTCTGCCATGGGCTCCGTGCTCCCTTCCTATTGCTCCAGAGCGCCTGGTCAGCGAGCCACTCTTCAACCTGGCAGCAAGTTCTGCCTCCTGCCAGAAGTGGCTAGTCGACCGTGAGCTCCAGAGCGATAGGAAGGGAGCGCGGAGCCCACGGCAGCAGCAGAAGGTGAGTAAAATACAAATACCCCCGTGTCTAATCATTATTAATGTCCAGTGAACCTATTATCATAATTATGTGCCATCAGGTTAGTTCCAACTCATGGTGATCCCTGCCTAGATTTCCAAGGTATAAGTAAGTACACAATAGTAGTTTACACATCTCTTCATTGTGTGGTGTTCTAGGATAGTGCAGCTTGCCCAAGACTACACAGGCTGGCGCTTCTCCCAAGAAGCACAGCAGGGAATCAAGATACCGTTCCTTGGCTGTGCAGCCAGATACTCCAACTCACTGATCTATCCAGCCAGAAAGAGTATCCATTACTTCAACAGAAGAGTGTCACAATGTACAGTATATCTGAATCAGGGTGAGCAAGAGGACTTCCAGATGTTCTTAGACTGCAGCTCCCATAACTCTCACTACATCAGCTATGGCTGATGAGATTTGGAGCCCAGCAAGACTTGGACACTTATGGTTGCCCTCCCCTCAGTCTATACATACAGTTATATTCTCATCATTCTGAGTGAATCATCATGCATTTGTGTACATGGTGAATTATTTATTTGCTTACTTTTTACCTCTCACCTTTCTCCCGAGGACGGGCCATAAGGCAGCTGGAATGTGAGTCAGTGGCAGTCATGCCAATGAAGGAGCGGTATGGCTTTGAAATCCAAGAGAGGAGTCTTATGTTTTGCTTGGCTGCCATTTTTGACAGCATTCCAAACTCCCCCACTTTGGATGGACTTATTTTTGCTGTCCATTGAGAAACCCAAACTAGCCGTGATATGTCAAACCAGTGAAGAACCAGTTAACAGACAGGGTTAGATATGTATACCCAGAGCTCTCCGATTCATCTTAATGTGTGTGATCTTTCCGGCAACTTTGCCTCCTTTGAAAATCTCAAGAGCAGTTAGTTATGTGACATTTGCTAACCAGCATTATTGGGAACCTTGAACAGTATGATTGATAGTGGCAGAAAATTGGAGTGATACAAACCCTTGGAAAGGCCACAGAAAGGCATTGTATGTTTCTCTCTTTTTCCTGCTAGCATGGCTACATCCAGGGCTCTTCAACAAAGTTGGCAGGATTAAGAAAAGGCTAGTTTCTCTCCAGTAATCAAGAAATGTGAAGAAGGAGCCAGCCAAGAAGAGAAAGCAAAAGATCTTCCTTCAAACCATCAACAAGTAGAAGGTCATGTATGAAACTGAACCTCCAGTTGGTCTGTGGGAAACGGTAAGTGCCAAAACATGGTCACAAATACTGTGTGTGTGTGTGTATGCGTGCATGTGGGTGGGTGTTACTCGTATCACAATTACAGCAGAAGCACAATATGCTGCATAGGGAATTAAATATTGGGAAAACGCACAGGAAAATTAGATAATTGTAAGCGCAACAGGATACAGGGCAAAGGAGAACTGGAGTGATGATTTTGCAAGATTTGGAAAGTCCCAAAGCTTTAAAGAACCTTGTCAAGGCTCTGGAGAAGAACTCTTTAATTTTATCAGCTGTGGTTTATGTCTTGGTCACACTGCCAAAGGGCCATGCCTCTCTTCAGTGATGTAATGGTAGTGCAGGTGTTCGTTGTGACTGTTCCTATAGCCAGCACCCTCCCACAGATCAGGAGGGTCTAAAAATGCAAATACCTGGAACGGTCTGTATCTGCAAATGAGGAGCAGGTCTTTTGTGAAATGAATCGCTCTTAATTACCCATTCAGGACCAAGCCTGCCTCAAATATATTGTTTTACAACAAGGATATCTGGCAAACAATATATTGTTTCCGGGGCATTTCAGTCCCATCTATTATTAGGATTACAACTAAGTTCTGATGGAACAGGAAAGTCTGAGGGGAGATAGCAAGTGATGTCATAGTCCTCACTAAGTAGAAAGTCCTAGGGCCGCACCCCTTGCCTTGGCTGCAGTGCACCACTGTACAAATTGCCTCTGGCCTTGTTCCCTTCTCTACTTTTGAATGGGGTCTGGGAGAGGGAGAAGGGTGCTTCTAAGAAAGGCAGCTGCAGCCTGAAGAGCCATATAGTACAGGTAGCACTGAGTGAGTCTGTTGCTTTGTTCGAGGGCAGAGACTCCATGAAGAAGCAGTCTCGGCAGGGACCTGGAACAGTTTCATTCAACAAGCTTGTGAGCTGCCTTGAGGGCCTAAATGATGGAAAGGAGGCGTGTGGATCAATCAAATAAATAAACATCTAGTCACAACACTACTTATCACAAAATGATCCAACTTCTGTATTGCCTTGAATGTTATAAAATGAAAGAGTCAGGCATTGAATCCCAACAGTATGTGAATGCAAAGAAAAGGACATTTGTGGAGCTGAAATGGTCTGGTTCCCAAACATCTGGATTGGAGCTAAGCTTTCCTCCAGGGAGGCTTTGAATAAAAACGGAACAAATGCATGAACCCAAAGAAGAAAAGACTGTTCTGTCCACATCAGCTCCATATATGAGCCATAATAACATGTGTGAGCCAACAATGAAGGTTTCTGGCTTACCTGTAGAACGTACTACGATCCCCTCTTGAGATGATCACATTCTTATGTTCAAAGTGACAATGGAGGGGAGCAGGGCAAATACACACTTTAAGAGCACCTGGGGTGGAGGTGGTTTACATGATGGCTTTCTAGATCAGATCGCCAAGCATTCCAAAAGAAGAGACTTCACAGTAATGGAGACTTTAGCTATCCTGACATCTGTTGGAAATCAAACTCTTCCAAGGATGTAAGGTCCAGCAAACTCCTCCTCTTGCCTTGTTGTCTATTTTATTTTCCAGAAGGCGGAAGAAACTACAAGACGATCAATTCCCTATCATTTGGGGGGAAGTGACTACTGGGATGATACAGGGTTCTGTTCAGGACCTGATGTTGTTCAACTTCTTTATAAATGGGTGGAGGAGTAGACAGGATGCTCATTACATTTGGGGGATAACTCTAACCTGGGAGGGGGCAACTACTACAGATGATAGATTCAGGGTTCAATATGGCCTTGAGAGAACTGGGCCATAGCAAATGAAATGCAAAGAAAGCAAACAACTTGCATCTATCAGGAAGAATGAATATAAAGCTCTATATTTAGGCAGAAAACATCAGATACATGAATAGAAGATGAGTGACATCTGGGTTGCCCATCTTATGTGTGAAAAGAAGAAGTTAGGGGCTTTAGGAGACCATGTTGTGAGTCAAGAATGCACACGTACTTACATATATACAGGCAATTCCAGGCTGCATCAACAGACCTGTAGTGTCCAACACAAGAGAAGTAATACAAAAATACTACATCCAATTCCAGACACCATAGTTTAGAAGGATATTGATAACCTGAAATATATCCAGAGGAGAGAAACCAAGATGATGGAAGGTCTGGAAATTAAACACTACATGCAATGGATGAAGGATCAGGTATGTTAGCCAGAAGAAGAGAAAACGAAGAAGTGAAATCATAGCCATTGTCTAGAGGGCCGTCAAACTTGCTTTCTGCTGCTCCTTTGGACCCAAACCAATGGATTCAAATTCTATGAAAGGAGATACTATACTCAGATACTTCTGAGGTAGCACTTGTTTGACAGTGGAACAGATTACCTCAGAAGGTGATGGACTCTTCTTCATTGAAGGTTCTGAATTGTCACCTACCAGGAATCCTTTAGCTGTGGATTACCTGGACTTACCTGGGTCCCCTTCACGGATTGCTGCCTTGTCGTGGCGAAGGGGCTTGAGTAATTCAGAGAAGCTATGGGCTATGCCGTGCAGGGACACCCAAGACGGACAGGTCATAGTGGAGAGTTCAGACTAAACGCGATCCACCTGGAGCAGGAACTGGCAAGCCACTCCAGTATCTTTGCCAAGAAAACTCCATGGACAGAAACAAAAGGCTAAAAGATATGACACTGGAAGATGAGCCCCTCAGGTTGGAAGGCGTCCAACATGCTACTGAGGAAGAGCGGAGGACAAGTACAAGTAGCTCCAGAGCTAATGAAGTGGTTGGGCCAAAGCCGAAAGGACGCTCAGCTGCGGACGTGCCTGGAAGTGAAAGGGAAGTCCGATCCTGCAAAGAAAAATACTGCATAGGAACCTGGAATGTAAGATATATGAACCTTGGTAAGCTGGATGTGGTCAAACAGGAGATGACAAGAATAAACATTGACATCCTGGGCGTCAGTGAACTAAAATGGACAGGAATGGGCGAATTCAATTCAGACGATTATCATATCTACTATTGTGGGCAAGAATCCCGTAGAAGAAATGGAGTAGCCCTCATAGTCAATGAAAGAGTGGGAAAAGCTGTACTGGGATACAATCTCAAAAATGAATAGCAAGGAAAGACAAGAGGGCCTTCTTAAATGAACAGTGCAAAGAAATAGAGGAAAAGAATAGAAAGGGAAAAACCAGAGATCTGTTCAAGAAAATTGGAGATATTAAAGGAACCTTTTGTGCAAAGATGGACATGATAAAGGACAAAACTGGTAGGGACCTAACAGAAGCAGAAGACATCAAGAAGAGGTGGCAAGAATACACAGAGGAATTATACCAGAAAGATCTGGATGTCCCGGACAACCCAGATAGTGTGGTTGCTCACCTTGAGCCAGACATCCTGGAGAGGGAAGTCAAGTGGGCCTTAGAAAGCATGGCTAATAACAAGGACAGTGGAGGTGATGGCATTCCAGTTGAACTATTTAAAATCTTAAAAGATGACGCTGTTAATGTGCTACACTCAATATGCCAGCAAGTTTGGAAAACTCAGCAGTGGCCAGAGGATTGGAAAAGATCAGTCTAAATCCCAATCCCAAAGAAGGGCAGTGCCAAAGAATGCTCCAACTACCATACAATTGCACTCATTTCACACACTAGCAAGGTTATGCTCAAAATCCTCCAAGGCAGGCTTCAGCAGTATGTGGACCGAGAACTCCCAGAAGTACAAGCTGGATTTCGAAGGGGCAGAGAAACTAGAGATCAAATTGCTAACATGCGCTGGATTATGGAGAAAGCCAGAGAGTTCCAGAAAAACATCTACTTCTGCTTCATTGACTACGCAAAAGCCTTTGACTGTGTGGACCAAATTATGGCAAGTCCTTAAAGAAACGGGAGTGCCTGACCACCTTATCTATCTCCTGAGAAATCTATATGTGGGACAGGAAGCAACAGTTAGAACTGGATATGGAACAACTGATTGGTTCAAAATTGGGAAAGGAGTATGACGAGGCTGTATATTGTCCCCCTGTTTATTTAACTTATATGCAGAATACATCATGCGAAAGGCTGGACTGGAGGAATCCCAAACCGGAATTAAGATTGCCGGAAGAAATATCAACAACCTCAGATATGCAGATGATACCACTCTGATGGCAGAAAGTGAGGAGGAATTAAAGAACCTCTTAATGAGGGTGAAAGAGGAGAGCGCAAAAAAAAAATGGCCTGAAGCTCAACATCAAAAAAACTAAGATCATGGCCACTGGCCCCATCACCTCCTGGCAAATAGAAGGGGAAGATATGGAGGCAGTGACAGATTTTACTTCCTTGGGCTCCATGATCACTGCAGATAGTGACAGCAGCCACGAAATTAAAAGACTCCTGCTTCTTGGGAGGAAAGCGATGACAAACCTAGACAGCATCTTAAAAAGCAGAGACATCACCTTGCCGACAAAGGTCTGCATACTCAAAGCTATGGTTTTTCCAGTAGCGATGTATGGAAGTGAGAGCTGGACCATAAAGAAGGCTGACCGCCAAAGAATTGATGCTTTTGAATTGTGGTGCTGGAGGAGACTCTTGAGAGTCCCCTGGACTGCAAGGAGAACAAACCTATCCGTTCTGAAGGAAATCAACCCTGAGTGCTCACTGGAAGGACAGATCCTGAAGCTGAGGCTCCAATACTTTGGCCATCTCATGAAAAGAGAAGACTCCCTGGAAAAGACCCTGATGTTGGGAAAGTGTGAGGGCAAGAGGAGAAGGGGACGACAGAGGACGAGATGGATGAACAGTGTCATCGAAGCTACCAACATGAATTTGACCCAACTCAGGGAGGTAGTGGAAGACAGGAGGGCCTGGCGTGCTCTGGTTCATGGGGTCACCAAGAGTCGGACACGACTTAATGACTAAACAACAACGAACCTGGACTTGACTTGGGGCCCTCTTCCAAAGTTCCAGATCAGTTCTTCAGTTATTTTATCTCAATCACTTCCAGTGGACAGTAATATCAGTTTGTATGAAATGTCTGTTCAGGTTCATTACCACATGATGAAAGGCTGACCCAAGATACTTTCCTGCTTGGGGAACATCAGACACCCAAGTTCATGCGCTTAGTATCTGAATTTAGTCAAGTTAGTTTGGGACGTAAGCCAGAAAATCTCACAGACAATATTTCCCCATCCCTGATATTAAAAATATCACAAACACAATTTAAATAACAGTTTCCTGTCCTTTCGTGACATCCAAAATCTGCTACTTGCAAGTGGCTACCTAACCCTTCCTAATGACGGTGACAGTTCTGGTAAAGGCTGTAAAGTATCACAAACATCTCAATGGGGAACAAGGCCTCCTTTCCACGAGAAATGCTCATTGCCTGGAAACCTCCAGGCTATGAAAAGAGGGAGGTGGTAGACAAGCAGAGATGTTTCCTCCATTCAGAAGCCAAGATCAAAAGCCCAAGTGCTGCTGAAAATTATTCTTCAGTCAGGTCAATGCTTTTCACGGAGGCAGGAAGGAAGGAAGATGCAACTTTCTCAGCTTTATGGAAGTCAGAGCTTATTTCCAGCTTTCCCAGGTCAAGAGGTGGTGGGAAAAAAAACAAGGTGATCCACGTCTAAAAATATGCCTCCCTTTGGTGGAAGGAGGGGGCTTCGACAACACAAACAGAGGTTGAAGAAGTCAAAAATAAGACCAGAATGTCTGTAGGGGGCCCATGCGGTTGCATCTTGAACAGGTGTCTCTGACTGCACTAACTCCAAAAGAGGAAATGAGATCTGGAAGCAGGTGCTTGGCCATGAACAAAGAGAAGCTTCAGCAAGGCCAGCTCTAATTAGGGGGTCATGGTGAAGGAGACGGCCTCTCCTGAACTGGATTCTAGCGTGCTCTGGTCCATGGGATCACAAAGAGTCGGACACGACTTAACAACTCAACACATTTATTTCTAAATCTAAATCTATAGGTAAGTTGAATTGTGTACAATTTGTTGTTATGTGCCATCAGGTCAGAATTGATGTATAGAGCCCCTAATGAGTCCAGTTCCCCACTGTGCTTCTAGGGAGAAGAGCCAGCCTGTGTGGCCTTGGGCAAGCTGCACAGTCCCAGGATGCCCCCCGCCCGCTCTGAAGAAGGGCATGGTAAACCCCTTTTGAGTGTTCTCTGCCTAGAAACACCTGAAAAGTATTGCTGTAAGTCAAAATTGAGTTGATGACACACAATTTTTTTAAAAAAATAGGGCTTTCAAGACAAGTGAGATATTGTAGGAGGAGTTTTACCACTTCAACACCCCCAGTGGGCTTCCATGGCTGAGGAGGGATTGAGTCCTAGTCTGTCATTCTATCCACCACCACACTGGATATTGATTTGTATACAAAAGGTTTATTTGAAGTATCATCATTATCTCCTGCTGTTGGATCCAGCAAATGGCCACTGCCTGTGAATCTCCACTTCTGTGTCTTGTCTTCAAGTGATGCATGCTTCTTCTTTGGTGCTGCAAATGTAGTCAACCAAAATCCACTTCTGACTAAGCATTACGTCATGCTGGAAGGAGGTGCTGATGAGTTTGCTGCCAGCCCAACACCCTGACCACATTCCCCAAGCCTGGGGGGCATTTCCAAAAACTAGGTACTTGGCAGCTAGCCCATATTCTACTGAGTTTGATCCCTCTGAGAGGAAAAAAGAGCAGAAGTTCTGTTCTACTTAATACAGCAAGGGGTGGGTATTTTCTAAGTGCCTCCACCAAAAAATATTTCTAGTCATTTTATAAAGATCTTCAAGAATAGCTCGGAGCTGAAACCTTTCCTTTGTGTCTTCCAGCTCCTTTAAAGTAAAATGGCTAACCTGATCAAATTTCTTTACAAAAACCTGACTTCCCTGTGAGAAATGAATACAGGATGGCTAAAGCTGATGTAAGGTAAGGAGATTTGTGACAGCCAGATCTCCCAGGCGGAAAGCAGACACTGAGACTAGGAATGTGGCTCTGATTTTTGTTGAAACAGCAACACTGAGAGAGGAGTATTCAAGTCTCTTGCCCTGATACAATTAGACAGGGCAAAGAAGAGTTCAGAAAAGTTACTTATTTGGGGAAGATGGCCACTCCCAGAATTCCCCAGAAGGATGCTGGGAGTTATAACTTTTCTAAGCTCCAATCGAAACTGTGTTTTCATGCGCATATGCAGATGCGCCCATGTGCTGCTTGCTATTAGACTTACCAGGCAAAGATGAGGGGTGTGTGTGGAGGGGGATAATGTATTACATACCAATTATATGCCAGTCCCAGCAGCTAGCGGGAATTTGATGGGGGGTAATTTAGATTGTGAAAAAGACATACAGTGAAAGGGTTGAATATCCCATCCCTTCCCAAATGTCTCAGTTCCAATTAAATACAGAGATCCACCCCCTGACCCACACCTGCCTGCTTAAAATTTCCCATATCAGATTGGTTCTGACTCCTTGTATTAATACTCACATAGACCTTAAAGATACAGAGTTTCATTTGAAAGACTCTGGCCGATAGTAAGAACTCTTCTAACTCCACACTTTGAAAGCCATCTATTGCTTACTTTGGGAGCTACTGCATGGTCAAATACAAAGGAATTTGCTCCACATATAAAATGGGTGAATTTGAAGTATTTTTAACTGTCTGCATGTCGCAAATGCTAATTGAATTCTATCTTGCCCTTTTAGCTGCCAACACAGAACTTCTTCTCTGCCACTGGATTCGATGGAACTTTTTCTCCTGTGGATGTTCTTGTAAAGACAGGCGTGTGTCTATAGGTGGTATTTTAATGATCTAATCAGTTGAGGGCATAATTTCAAATGTCCCCCTAAGGGAAAGCAGTCAGGGCTTTGAAATGCTCACGTGCATATACACACCACATTGGGATTCCCCACATATACTGTACCAAGTGCTTTCTACTCGTGGCAGAAGTTCAGATGGAAAGATCATAGAGGCACTCAAACAGGGAGAAGGACCAGGGGGATCCCAATGTGTTGCTTGTGTGTACATGTATGCACGCATTCCAAAGTCCCAACTGTTTTCCCTTGTGGGACATTATCTAACATTCTTTGAAACGTGCATGCATACACACATATAACACATTGGGATTCCACCCTACCCCAATAATTCACACATCAGAACAGATCAATAACAAATCATCACTACCTCCCCTCACTTTCCCAGCTCTAGTTTTCTCACACAAAACCATAAAAGAATTGAGAGGCGGGATAAGAGGAAGAAAGGGCAGGCAGAGGTCGGACCAGAGGAAGGAAGGAAAGAAGGGGGTGCTGTGGGCTGGAATGCAAATTTCATCTTAACAAGTATGAACAGTGAACTCCCGAATCAATCTGCAGCCCCTGTGTGAGCACTGATTGCAATTTTAGACATAATACAGGCTGTGAACCAAACTGCAGCAAAGCCAAATTGTTCCAATTCAGCTCTGCAATGTAGCCACACCCTTTAAGAATTGTTTCTTTTTTCTCTCCAGTTCTCTCGAAATACAGATCTTTGTTACATGGAGAGGCCAAGACAATGTGTTTCCAAGCAAGGGGTGAGGGTCTTACCTTATTGAAGGTGGCCTTCCAGGTTTGTTCTCCATTCCCACTTATGCTCTCCTCCTAAATCTCTCATTTCTGCCTCCCCAATGTATGATATATTATAATGACATTTAATGACATCCACTGCAGAAGTTGTACCACATGTTGGAAAATTCTTGCAGACTGTATTTTCTGCTTTGGACTGCATTTATAAACTTAGTTATTTTATGAGTCTATTTTACACAATTTACAGTTTCCACATGGAAAATGCCCTATAGGAGGACTCAGTCCCATTCGCATCTGCAGTTTCACTTTCTGGTTGTTTCTTCTCAGCTGTGTTTCATGGGCCATTTCCCAATGCTTTTAGTGCACCTGAACGTTATATGTCTCTGCAAACAGCCTAAAATATCCTACCACAAGACAACCAAACCAGACAAAGTAGCTGGGCTCTGTACACTGTAAAATTTTGTAAGTCTCTTTTCTAGATCCTTTGTGAAGATGGAAGGAACTTCAGTAAAATTGTCTCAGGGACTAGACTCATCACCAAGCCAGAAAGACCCAGTATTTCACATTGCGGTTGCCTGGTCTGGAGGTGCCATAGGAAGCCTTATTGAGTTGTTAGGTTTCTCCATTGTTGCCATGACTAGTTCTCAAGGCACGGAGGCAAATCTCAAGGTGAGCAGTTTTGGGGGGTATGATGTGGGAAGTAAGCCCTAACATGAAGGGCAGCTGTCGGATGCCTTTTGCCACTGCTTGGGGATGAAAAAAGGTGGGATGTTTGATACAGCTGTACGTTGCCATATGTGACCTTACAAGGGTGTTCCCATGATGTCATACATGCAGAGAGAGAGAGAGAGAGAGAGAGAGAGCGGTCCTTCAGGTTCTGGCCTGAAATCTTAAGTCATAGAATGCTACTGGCCTGGGAATCCTACCCTTCATACATTTTTTTGGCAGAGCATCACATCTGAGAGGGGGCTTACCTATCTGTTTGACGGCAACTTGGGAGTTCCATAAGGAAACCAGAGTTCATGTTGCAACTGACTTTAGCCTGAAATTCCAGAAAGTGTAATCGAGAAAGCATTACAATGACATTTGCCATGTTAACAATTTCAGTTATGATATATATTAAAAAAAACCCCTGAGCAATGATTATGATGATATTAAATGTAATGGCTTCCGGGGGGGAGGCAGGGCCACATTGCTCCCTTAGACTCAATGGGAGTGAGAATTCACCATCAATTTCTAGCTGTACAACAAAATAAAATCCCAGTATGACCACTAAAACAGTGTACTGAATAGTGTGTGTCCCATGTTAAGACAGTTGAGTCTTTATTGGTATGACACCAAATCTGGTGCAGGTGAGGAGTATGGGGCATATACAGCCTACAGGGCATGCATGACCCACCCCTGGTCTTCAACAAAGACAGCCAACCGTGGCTTTGTAATCTCTTACACAAACAACAGGAATTATGGCAATTTGGTCCATTTAAAATAATTCATCAAGAAGCTTTTAAGCTGTTCTTGGTTTGTTTGAATCAACATCCATATAATTTTTTTATTTTAGAAAGCATACGGGACGTCACTTCCGCTCGGGAGGAATGGACAGCTAAGAACTAAACCTCCACATCACCGATATGGTAAACAACTTTTAAAATGCATTTCTTCCTTTTGAAGACTGTTTTTTTCTACATAAACCTTTGGAGGGAAAGATAAGGAATATGTACATCTAGTTAAACTCTTTAAAGGCTGTGTTAATTTAGAGTGGAATACTGCTTTTGTTTTTGAGTCTGATAAGCTGTTAGAGTTTTTAGAGCCCTGCTTCTAATGAGAGCTTCCGACAATAATATTCATTCCTAATTATTCTTCTCTATGCCAAAGAAGAAGGACAAGGCTGTTAAAATTCCTGCTTGGACAAGAGATAAAGCTTTAGATAAAACTTCTGACAAGCCGTCGGATCGCAGCCTGGAATGCTTGAGGAGGGTGGAGGCTGCATTAAAAAAAAAGAGTCAGAGAGCAAAGTCTCACCATCCCAAGCTGTAGATAAGCAAGAAGCAATGGATGAACTGACACGGGTTGTGAATGACATGTCCTGTAAAATGACTCGGGAGTTTGAGCAAGCAGCGAGACGAGCCAAGTCTGTTGAAATGAGCATAATAAACTTCAAGATCAAGTCGTAGGAATGACACAGGAGTTGAAAATTGTCAAACAGAAAGTTAAGGAAGTGGGAGACAGGCAGAAGCAAATGAGACCAAGATAAGCAGGTTGGATGAGAGAATCAGCGAAACAAACAAAAAGCTGATTTATCTGCAAGACAATTCCAGAAGGTCCAACATTAAAATAATGAATTTTCAATTGCAACATGGACAAGACCTCAAAAAAGAGATTATAATGTGGGTTAACTCCATAATGGGCACACAACACTTGGATGAACAGGACATAGAAAGAGCTCATTTTGTTGGTAATCTCAAAAGCCCAAGGACAAGACCAGTGGTGGTGAAGTTTTTTAATTATACAAAGAAAGAAAAATTTATGAGAGAAATTAAACAAAAACAAGACCAGCTGGTCTACAGAGGCTGCAGATTTTCCAAGATTTAAGCAGTGATTCTTTAAATTGGAGAAAATCTATGAAGCCTGTTACAGCAGTATTGATCAAAAAATAATCTCAAATACCAATGGGGTCATCCTGTTTTTTTGAAAATTTGGAAAGATCAGGTTCTGTTTAAAATCTACTCAGGTGAAGAAGGTAAAGACCTGTTGAAGGCATAGAAACTCTGGCAGGAGGAAGATGGAGGTCAGGAGTTAACTCCGACTTCAAGCAAAAAAACAGAAGGTTGAAGCAGAAAGGACCAGATTCCTGAAGGGTTAGAAGACAGCCCATTTGTTGTCTCCCCCCCTTCTAAATCTTTTAATTTTTTTACTTTTACTTTTCTTCTCTCTTTCCTTCATTCATTTATATCGATTTTCTTTTCACTTTCTTTCTTTCTAGTTTTTAGTATTAACTATACTAATTATATTAATAATAGTTAGCAACAGTAATAATAAAACTAAAATTATTAATAATTCTGGATTTAATTGTTTGTTTACTTATAATTACAGGAGAGGGGGGTGGAGAAGGGGGCTTCAGTGTTATCAAATATTAAGAAATGCGAAAATTTGATTAAAAGAGCAGAGGCGAGGTTCTGGTTGCAGTTCCGCCGGAGAATGGTGGCGTTCCCCCCCCCCCCATTGTGCCCTCACTAGTAGTTATGGCGGGGGAATATGGTGGGGTGGGGAAAAAGATAAATGTTCAATGGGTTGTTAGGGGTAAAACATTATATGTTTGGGTTATGTTGAGTTTAATTTTTAGTGCATTTTTGTTTGTTTGTTGGGGGGATGGGTTGCACACGGGGCCTGTTAGAAGGAGAGACTTTGAACTGAAATGGGCAAGAGAATAAGACTAGCCACTTTAAACGTGAAAGGCCTGGGATCAATAGTGAAAAGAAGAAGAATAGAAGCATTATTGAAGAAAAATAAGGTGCACATTGCCTTTTTGCAAGAGACTCATCAATCAGAAGATGGAGTCAACGAACTTAAGATGAATAATATAGACATTTATGAAAAAAAACTTTGGAACGTCTAAATCTAGAGGTGTGGCAATCATAATTTTTAAAAATTGTGAATTTACAGTGAAACAGGTAGTAAAAGATTGTAATGGTAGATTTATACAGGGTAAAATGGGTTTGGAAGCATATACTCTGGTTAATGTTTACGCACCTAATAATAAACAAGGAGATTTTTATGACACGGTTATTAAAGAAATGGAGAAGGTAAAGAAGGGTTATATTATTATGGCAGGGGATTTCAATATGGTTATGGATAAGATAAAGGATAAAACTTTTTATGATCGGAATGATGTTCTCCAAAGAAATACAATATTGAGCAAGAAGGTAAAAAATAACCACTTGAAAGATATTTGGAGGGTAATGAAAGGTGATGAAAGAAGATATACTTATTTTTCAGCAGTATATAATAGCTATTCCAGAATAGATTTCATATTCACATCTCAAGATTTAATTCCTAAGATAGTTAACACTGAGATTAATTCTATAAAAATAACAGATCATGCTTTGATGTCAACGGAGACTGAGATTAAAAAAGATTATAAAGACTCTCAAAGATGGAGAATGGATATTAACATTTTCCAGTACCCAGAGGTAATAGAAAAGATAAAGAAAGAATGGTTAGAATTATGGACAAAAAATGAAGCAGGAGGTACAAAATTAGGCCTGTTGTGGGACACGATGAAAGCAATTTAAAGAGGAATAACAATAAGGGAATCCTGTAAACTGAAAAAATTTAGGGAGATAAACGTGAAAAAACTGGAAGAAGAATTGAGAAATTTGGAAAACAAGTTTTTTTTTAGAAAGAGATAGAAGGATATTGGCAGAAATTCAGGCAAAGAGAAAGGAACTAGAAAACTTAGAGATAGACAAAGTTCAGAGGGATTTGATGTATATAAAGAGCAATTTTTTTTGAATTTAGCAATAAAAACTCAAAATTATTAGCTAGAATGTGCAAAAATAGAAGATTAAAAAACACGATTGGGGTAATTAAAGATAGAACAGGAAAGAGGTGTAATATAATGAAAGATAAATTGAAGATTTTTCAAGAATTTTATCAGAAATTATATAAAGGAAACAATGTACTGAAAGAGGATATAGAAAATTATGTAAATGAGAATTTAAAAACTAAATTATTGGAATGTGACAAAAGAATATTAGAAGAAGAGATTAAAGAAGAAGAAATTGCTGAAGTCATTAACACATTGAAAAATGGTAAAACACCAGGCCCTGATGGATTGGGTCCAGAATATTATAAACATCTTAGTTCCATTTTGATACCTAAGCTAAAAATGTTTTATAATAAAATATTGGAAGGAGAGACAATGTCACCTTCTTGGAAACACTCATTAACGATTCTTATTCCAAAACCCAACAAGGATCTAACAGATCCAGGATCTTATAGACCAATATCTCTAATAAATCAAGATGCTAAGATTTTTACTGCTATATTAGCAAATAGATTAAATAGATTTATAGCAAATTATATTAAAGAGGATCAATGTGGCTTTATAAAGGGAATACAAATGGATAATTTAACTTGGCGAGTTTTGAACATTATATATGAGGTAGAAAAGGAAAAAACAAAGGCAACTGTTTTATCACTAGACATATTTAAGGCCTTTGATTGTGTGGAATGGCCAACATTAAAGCTGCTTATAAAGGGTTGGGGATTTGGTAGAAGATTTATTGGGGTTATAGATCAATTATATTCAGATAATACTTCAGAAGTAATAGTTAATGATGGTTTAACAGAGCGGATTTTTCTAAGCCGAGGTACAAGACAAGGCTGTCCACTTTCACCAATATTGTTTTGTATGATTATAGAACTTTTAGCTAATGCAATAAGAAATGATGAATTAAATAAACGATTAGGTAAAAATGATACAAGTAAGATTAATTTATTTGCTGATGATTCATTATTAACTATTAAAAACCCATTAGAAAGTATGGATAAAATTAAAAATAATTTAGAACAATTTGGGGAAATAACAGGATTAACTATTAACTGGCAAAAAACACAAATAATGATGTTTATTTACAGTAAATATGAACAAGAAACATTTGTAAATAAATATGGTTTTAAAATGTGTAATTATATTAAATATTTAGGTATAAATATAGTTTAAGTGACTCAAAAATTAAAGAAGCAAAATTTTGACAAATTAAAAAGTGATATTAAAGATAAATTGCAGGAGTATTCTAAATTGAAACTATCGTGGTTTGGGAGAATCGCTATGATCAAAATGAAAATATTACCAAAAATTACTTCTTTATTCAGGATGCTCCCAATACAATTAGAAGAAGAAGATTTTAAGTATTGGCAGGGATTAATTAATGGATTTTGTCATCAAGGTAAAAAATCAAGAATAAATAAAAGATACTGGGATAAGGCTCCAAAAAAATGGAGGTTTAGGTATTCCTAATATAAAAAATTATTATATAGCGAATCAACTAAGATTTATTGGAGATATTATATATAACAAAGGAAGGTTAATTTGGTGGGATATGGAATCCTCAGAAATAAATGGGAATATTGAAAAATATTTGTTTAATGTAGTAAAAAGAAATACAATAAATCAGGTGAACAACCCTTTTTTAAGAAACATGTTAAATGTCTGGAACGGATATAAAAAGAAGTTATGTCCCTTTACTTCACCACTATAATTAGTGACCAAAATAGAAAATTTCCCAGCAAACTTGAAGGGTTTAGCTGATTTGTTTAAGGATAAAAAAGTTGCCAGATTGAAGGATTGGATGATTAAAATGAGATCGAAGGATCAGATTATAGTTAAACTTCAAACTAATATATTATCCTGGTATAATTATATCGAATTAGATAGCTGGACAAATGAATGGTTGAAGACTAATGGCAAATTTAGAGAATGTACTAAGTATGAACAATTTCTATCATCACATGAAGACATGCAGAAAGATGCTTTGAGGAAGGGAGTAATAAGTAGAATTTATAACCTAATTTTGGAAAAAGAGGAAAAAGAGACTGAAATAGAAGGTTTGAAATCAATTTGGGAACATGATTTAAAGACAGAAATTAAAACAGAGGATTGGACAAAAATTTGGAAGATGAGAGTTTTAAGATTAATGTCGGTAAGAATAAAGGGAAAAAAATTAAAATTAGTTTAAGGTGGTACATGACTCCGGTGAAATTGAACATAATAAATTCAGACTATTCTAAGGCCTGTTGGAAATGTGATGAAGAAATTGGCACATATTATCATATGTGGTGGGAGTGTAAATTGATTCAGAAATTTTGGAAATTGATTTTTAAGGAAATATGTGATATATTTGGAAAAGATATCGAACTTAATTCTAAAATTGCTTTGCTGTCAATTTTTGATAAGATAGAACTTGATTATTGCTCAAAGGAATTGATTTCTAATTTTATGACAAGTGCTAGAATATTAATAGCTAGATTCTGGAAAGATAAAAATGATATTAAATTAGAAGATTGGTATAATGAAGTATTAACTAAGATCGTGGCCACTGGTCCCATCACCTCCTGGCAAATAGAAGGGGAAGATATGGAGGTAGTGACAGATTTTACTTTCCTGGGCTCCATGATCACTGCAGATGGTGACAGCAGCCACGAAATTAAAAGACGCCTGCTTCTTGGGAGGAAAGCGATGACAAACCTAGACAATATCTTAAAAAGCAGAGACATCACCTTGCCGACAAAGGTCCGCATAGTCAAAGCTATGGTTTTTCAAGTAGCGATGTATGGAAGTGAGAGCTGGACCATAAAGAAGGCTGACCGCCAAAGAATTGATGCTTTTGAATTGTGGTGCTGGAGGAGACTCTTGAGAGTCCCCTGGACTGCAAGGAGATCAAACCTATCCGTTCTGAAGCAAATCAACCCTGAGTGCTCACTGGAAGGACAGATCCTGAAGCTGAGGCTCCAATACTGAGGGCCTGGCGTGCTCTGGTCCATGGGGTCACGAAGAGTCGGACACGACTTAATGACTAAACAACAACAACAAAATAATGAAGTATGGGACATTGCATTAAATGATAAATTGACTACTGAACTGAAGATGAAAAGAGAGGAAATAAGTTTAAATATTTTTTATGCTATTTGGGGTAGATTTCTGGAATTTGTATTAGTGAAAGAAAAGGGGAAAGCCTCTAAGCAACAAAATACAATTTTGGAAAGGAGGTTCGTAATAAAAGTATTGCTCCAAAGGGTCCCGTGGGTATGGGGGTGCACTGTGTTTTAGATTGTATTAGTAAGTATTTTGTATTCTTGTATTTGTTTTGGAAATTAAAAAAAAAAAGCATATCACATATGGTTAGGAAATAATATCATTTATCCAAGTTTTTCCCTGAGCAGAAACTGTTACTGCTGTTGCAATAACACAGGTATTACAATGCTGGACTTCCACCCATTAATCAATTTCACTGGAGTTTTAGACTCATCTTGCATAGCCATTTTGCCTCCAGTACTTGCCCTGATAACACTTTGCCCACATTTTACATATTATGAAACTGCCATTTGGGTAAAATCTCTGTCAAACCCAATCCCTTCTCCTTGGAATAAATGCACGGAAAGATAGCACAGATTGAATTAAGTCAACCTTCCAGATTACTTTCAAGTTTTATTTTCTTTCACTTTTAAATGCCTTTGCCTATTCTCCAAATTCCTTGGAGAAGGGTACCTCCAGACTCATTCCCATCTCATTTTAGGAAAAATCCAGCAACGATCTAGAGTTATCCGGACTGTCCTTGGGGAAAATTTTTATCAGATTTGGTTGAAATTATTTTGTGTTCCATCAAAATTTGTCAGGTGGTGATGCTTGAGAAGAAGGGCAACATCATTAGGCAACATGAGGAGGCTGACTCAGGCTGCCGTTTTGGGGAGATCGTGAAAGAGAGGCAAATTGTTTGTTGTTGATTTTGTGGCTATTGTATTTCTAGGGTCAGGAATGGGGTGAATTGCATTTGGGACTTTTTGGCTTCATGGATTTTTATACCATGGATGTTGATTTGAGTGACGTCATGCGCCCTTCCCTGTACCATTCTGGGCAGCCAAATTTTGAGGCCAGTGCTGCTGAGACGGAAGTCTCAAATAATCATTGGATTTCATTTTGGTAGAATTCCTAGAAGAAAGTGATCCATGAACAAAGACTGTTGCCTGATTTGGCTGTCAAGTAGTGCCCTTTTATATCTCAGCCAGTAGCACAGCCCTTAGGTAATTAAAATATAATGCTCACATCTTCAAAATGACCCAGTTGAACCTTACAATTCCCCACATACCTCTTTACAGGTGGTTTGGAGAGCTGTAGGAAAGGGCAGAAGTTTTCCTTGGACCTTACTAGCAGGTTAATAGGCTACCAGCTCCTGCTACCGAGTCTTGCTAAATAAGGGTATGTCAAGGGTGAATTGATAGAAGTCTGAAGAGATGCTAAATTTATCCAAACCATCTGCCCTTGCCATAGAGGATGTATTTTTAGGTCCCAAGTCCTGGGAAGCCATTGTAATCTCACGCCGTTTAAATGGGGCACAAGCAGCGCACAATATTTTCCATGGTGATTTCATGGCCACAGTGTTGAACGACCTTTCCCCACTTCAACACAATTCCATCTTCTCAGCTGAGGACACACTTCTCCCTGTCTAACTTACTGGGTTTATTTGGAGCAAAGAAAAGGAAAGCAGATTGAGCACAATGTCCACAAAAATAGAGGAAACAGTGGTTTTCATAATTTCACCTGAATGTGGTGTAAAAGAAAAGGATATTTTCCATGGTCTTACCCATCATATTTCAAAGCCCATCACGACCTATTGCCTCCTTCACTGTTGAAGCATAGACTGCAAGGGCCTCAAGGCAATGAGCTGTCTCTTCCCCATACACATTAGTATGTAAAGTGCAATGTGCTTTGATGACATTTATGTAAGAGATTACTACAAGGCACCTTACGGGGATATTTGGCAATCTTTTAAAACCTGGCAGCAAGAGAAACTGTACAAAGAAAAGTGGATAGCCTGGTTAGAAACCAGATTCTTATCCACCAAGAAGCATATATCCTTCCATTTAAGGCAAGCCGCTTTACTTCCATAGCAGTGCAAAACAATTTGCGTGAAGCTCCATTTCTGATATACAAATATATGAGTGCATTTCTCTCTCTCTCTCTCTCTCTCTCTCTCTCTCTCTCTCTATCTATATCTATATATCTATATCCATATCTATATATATATCTATATCTATCTATCTATCTATCTATCTATCTATCTATCTATCTATCTATATCTATATATATATCTATATATATATATCTCTCACACACACAGTTTCACCTTCTATGGAGTTATCCTGGTTCATCATGCATACAGCGCTTTTCCATTGTGCAAAGTCATCCACGCTTTGTATCTTCTTATCTTCGGATCTTCTTGGCTTTATGGATCACCATTATTCCCATTTGTCCTGATAGGAAACTGAGGTTAAGTGACATATTTGTTCTAAGAGGCCAACTACACCATCAAATACATTGAAATTTGTTTGGCTTATAAAATGGGTGAATTGTAAGGAATTTTTTTCTGCCCACATGAGGCAAATGCTGAATCAAATCCATCCAGCACTCTTTGCTCTCAAAGTGGCTTTTTTTCTCGCCCACATAGGGGCTTCTATTTATTTATTGCTGGAAGGATTCAAAAGGGCTTTTCTCTGTGCAGATAAGTGTAAAGATGGGGGAGTGTGGTGTGAGTGAGAAAAAGGGAGAGAAGGGGGGGGGGAAAGGGAGGGAGAGATAAAGAAAAAAGAAGCCACTGCAGGACTCTGTGTCTTTGCCACCTTTCTCGTGTGGGGAGGGGTTGAGGGAAGGTGCCTGACCAACCGCTTGCTTGCCTGAACATGCGTGGGAAGGGGATAGTGTGCATGCATGCATGGGTTTCTGTTTGAGGGATTGCATGTGAGAGGGAGTAGAGCAGGGTTCATTAAGAGCAGGAGTGGATTGGCAGGAGGAAGAGGAAGAAGCAGAAAGAGGAGTGTGAAACTCAAAGGACATAAAATAAAAATTTAAAAATCACAGATCCATCAGTGAATGAATGCAGGGGAAATGTTCACTGGGTCATCTTTACAATATTTTAAAAGGGAATGGGAAAAGAAGCAAGCAAGACGAATGAAAGGTGATGCCATGGAAGGTGTGCATTTGAAAACCAAGCTGCTTAACAATAAAACATAAAAGGAGAGCCAGAGGTGGGACTAGAGAAAGGAAGGAAAGTAGGGGAAACTCTGGGCCGGAACACCAATTGCAATGCATCCAGTGCAAACACTGAACTCCTGAAATGTTCTGCAGCCCCTGTGTGAGCACTGGTCATGATTTTAAATGCAATACAGGCTTTGAACCAAATCTAAGTCCTTCCAAATCAGTGTTCCAGTGTTTTCACACCCTAAGACACCTATGAAGACCATGTGTGTGTTGTTGTGTGCCATCAAGTCAGAACTGATTTCTAGTGACACTAATAGGGTTTTCAAGGTAATTGAGATATTTAAAAGTGGTTTTACCAGTTCTGCTCCCCTAGTGAGCTTCCATGGCTAAGTGGGGATTCAAACCCTGTTCTCCAAAGTTGTAGTCCGTCACTCTGTCTGCTACACCACACTGGGAATTAGTGAAGACCATGGATGGGATCAAATCTGTAAACTAGCAGTCTCTGATGGATTATCTGGCAATTTTCTTAAAATCCTATCTTCAGATAGTGGTGTGTATCAAGGAGAGGAATATCTGCTAGCCACTTTGATGGCTGCCTCCTGCAGGTCTGAAACAGCTCCACCCAGTTTTGGGAATCTGACAGCTCTTTTGCCATCTATGGCATCCTTATTTAATCAAGCATCAAGCATTTTCCCTGCACTGGCAATCTAAGCTGAAAAGCATAACTGATTATACTGGCTGGACCTCTCCTTCCCCGTATTTGAAGGTTTAATCCTTCTTTTGGGGATACCAAGTCACACAGGCTCACTCTGTTCTTTCTTGCTGGAGAGGTTCTTTGTGAGAGAGAAAATGATTCGGTTGTCAAGATCTCTTGAAGACAATCCCAATGCAATGAGCTTGGTATCAGTTACAAGCCTTTTTCCAGACAGTGTTTTGAGTTATGTCATTTCTAATAAGTCAGAGCTCAGGAGCTGACTTTATTGGCTCTGTTTTGCCAGCCTGAACTTTGTTGGTTTGCCACTTACAAGGCCTTGCATGTTTGCTCTGCGCCTACCGCCTGCATTTACTTAACAAATTCCTTCATGCCAGCTTGAATTATAGTGGACAATGGAAAAATTATTCACCACATTATAGCATCTATAGTAGTATAAATAGGAGGTTTTCATTATTCCTTTCTTTCTAATATTAGAGTAAGTACAACCAATAAACCTTGTTCTGTTACTACAGGGTACATTGGCAACTTTGGTGAATCTCAGAGAAAGGGAGAGAGGGAGAGATTGAGAGAGAGAGAGAGAGAGAGAGAGAGAGAGAGAGAGAGAGAGTTAGTTATGCTGTCTGGTACAACCATAGGAAGCCTCCTTTGGTGAAGTGGTTCAGAAGGCCTTCTTTCCACCAGCATTTGCCCAAGACAACATGCTGCCTTAGGATGGGATGGGATGGGATGGGATGGCATCTTCCAGTACATATGAGGAAGCAGAGAGGTGTAAGCAAGCCAGAACAGGTTGTGAGGTGCACACAATGACCAAGGTATATAGGACAGATAACTGGGAGTTTGCCGCAACTCTCTCTCGCAGCTTCTGCCTAAGGTGATCAATTCATTCTACCCAATGGTAGGACTGGCTTTCATCTCCACAGCCTGCATTTGGGAATCCTTCCCTGGAATGTCTTGCTTTCCTGCCCACCAACTCTACTGGCTGTATGTGGCTCTATTAACACAATGCTTGCATTCCTCGCTTTTAGCATCAGTCACATTGTTTAAAAAGCTGGGCTATTAAAGACATCACTGTGGCCAAGGAAAGAAACCTATTCCTAATTAATTAATGGATCCCAATAGTTCTGAGACTCAAACTGCACATTATAGGGACTAGGCAAGAGTCAGAACAGAACGGAATGGAACAGGGTCTTCTTAAAAACAACTGATGCCAAAAGTAGTGAGATGTGATGGGCAAACATCAGAACAATATTTTAGACCCCTCCAGGCCCCACCTTATTTCCTATCTTATTTTACATCTGTATAAAGCTGTTGGGAGAGATTAATTGGATCTTTGAAGTTGTTACAGAGTTTTGAATTTCTGGTAAAATTCCCTTTTGCTATGTAGTAGAAATACAAAGATCCACAGAGAATAGCTACAAGCTCCCCAAAGTCCATCCCTTTCTCATAAATTGGCACTCAATAACCCAGTCTAGACATTTGTAAAATAAATCATTTATTTACTTACAGTTATTTGAAATTGCAAATGTCTAATACTGCTTTCTTTTTGCACATATACATAGCAATAAACCAAACAGATCAACAGCAAACAAACAACTGCCACCAACAGAGGAAAGAAAGGGAAAGAAACATTCAGCAGAGAGGCAGGCTCTCTGAATTCAAAGGAATAATTGATTAGTGCTGGATATATAATCACCTCAGCCCACAAAAGTCCCTCCTAGTTACACAAATCACAGAAAGCATGTGAGTTTGCAAATAAAGCTCCAACAGAACTGAGGTGCCACCAACATGCTGATGATACCCAAGTCAATAGCTCCTTGTCTCCCAACACTAAGGAAGCTGTCAAGACTCTTGAACACCACCTCAGCTCAATAATGGGTGAACAAGCTGAAACAAAATCTTGACAGTAGAATGTCAAGCTTAAGAACCGGGATTCAACTTGTTCTAGAACGGGTTGCATTCTCCCTGATTGGTCAGATTCGCAGATATCCTCTGCAGTGTCACTGGACTTCTAAGTGGCAGCAGTGACAAGGACTGTCTTTGCACAACTTCACCTAGTGCGCAAGCTACAACCTTTCCTGAGTTGACCTGACTTTGCAACAGTCATCCATGCCTTTTACATCAGGTCTTGGCTGTTGCACTGTGCTGTATGTGGCACTACCTCTGAAGAGAATCTGAGATCTTCAATTAGTGCAACTTGCAGTAGCTAGATTGTTAACTGCCATAGGAAAGACTCTGCTGGTTGACAATTGCCTACTAGGCACAATACAGACTGTTGGTCTTAACCTTTAAAGCCCTAAACAGCTTGGGGCCTGGCTATTTAAGAGACCGCCTCTCTTGGTATGAACTTGTCCAGTCTTGAAGATTTTCAGGTCTTAAAAATATCAAGAGTTTCAGAGGCCCAGTTAAAAAGTGTGCGGCCTTCTCCTGTCTGGAATGCACTTCCTTCCAAATTATAGGGCCTGCCCAGGCTGGCCATTTTGGTGTGGGCTGGATCAGGTTACAAAACATCAGTTGAGGTCAGGGGGAGGAATGATCTGCCATTTAACAGCCCCCTCACATCTGAACAGCAACTGATCCTTTGTAGGCTGATCTGCTATCAGTTAAACACTTCCCCTAATCATCCGCGGAGAGCCGGGGGAAATTAAATTATTATTTGTTTACATCTGCTAGAATGTGTGGTTCCCAATCTTGGGTCCCCAGATGTTCTTGGACTACAAGTCCCAGAAATCCTGGCTAGCACAGCTAGTGGTGAAGACTTCTTGGAGTTTTAGTCCAAGAACATCTGGGCACCCAAGGTTGGGAACCACTGTGCTAGATCATCACTGATGCAATGAATCACTTCTAAATAATGAAAAAAAATTGCCTGTTTGAGTATTGCTGATTAAGAAACTGCCTACAACCATGGTTTCAATTGGGAATACACAGAGAGGCAAATAAGTTTTTTTAAAAAATTTAAATGACCTGATCCATCACATCAATGACAATCTAGCAGATGTCAAAAATAATAATTTCACTTCCCATGACCTCCTGCAGATGAGCAGAGGAATGGTTCGATTTCTGATATTCTGAAGCAGCTCATAAGTCACTTCAGAATACTGGAAATTGACACCAGAAGGAGTGCAAGGTTCAAATAACCACATGCGCTGTGAACGGACTAAACTGGAGCCCTTCAACACACACCAAAACAGTAGAACCCCCTGACAGGGGTTCAAACAGGTGCAGGTTGGAACAAATTGGTCCACTCCAGCAATGTCCAATTGTCGACACTGGAAAAAAGAATGAACCAACCTGAGCACCAAACAGCAAGAGAAATGCTGTGTGGACAGCCTCATAATCTGTTTCCACTTTGACTGATTTTCAAGTGAGGAAAAACATATTTTTGGATTGGCTTATGTTACATAACCTGCCTGCAGCATTGTTTTAATTGTGTCCTTTTGCGCAGTTTAATTGCTTTTAATTGTTAATTGCATCTCCTTATTGGGAGAAAGGCAGTCTATAAGACAAACAAATTATTTGCTTGTTTTAATGTCTTTACAGCAACGTTGGTTGAATTTTTATGATTTTTAGCTAAATGTGGTTTTATCTGTTCTTGCTCTTTTAAGAGGCTTGTAAACTGCCTTAAGCATTAGTCTTAGTGTGAAGGCAAGGTATAAATGTGATTCTTCACCATGGACAACAGGAAGCAAGACTTGATAGACCTTTTCTCTAATCCAGGAGGACTCTTCTTCAGTGGTTTCTGTTCCAGAACCCAATCGGGAAAAAGTTGAAAATGCATCTGAATCATGTGCTTCATCTCTAGAGCACCTGGGCCAGATTCTTGAATAACCACTTTGATGTGAGCTTTGATAGATCTTTGGGGTCTAATTATGTTTTGTTAATAGGAGGGACATAATCACTGCTTCCTTCAATGCAGCTAAAAGTTCACCACCACCACCACAAGATAAATTTACAATCAAACTGGCCAGGTTAGAAAGCTTACTGTGGCTACAGAAAAGATCAGATGGATCAATCGCATCGTAATTATCATAAGTAAAAAAACCAAAGACCACATCCAGTAGAGATATATTTCAAAGGGCTTCAGTAAGCCTATGTTGACTGCATTTCAGCCCATTGTTTATACGTACTCATTTCTAAAAGGAAGCTGTTCCCATAGTGATTTGTCCAAATGGATTGATATCAAAGGATTTGTGTTCCAAAAACTAGGATCCAAAAGCAGAACTCCTCTCAAATAAAATACACAGCAGAAGAGCAGAGAGAGTAGCACTAGTTACAGAATTCAGCATCCTGACAATCTGTCTAAAGACAGATGTGGAAGCACTTGTGGGGTGGGGTGGGGCAACGTCAAGGACGGTGGGATGGAAGAGGGTTCCTTTGGACAGGAAGTAGGATTTCTATGCCATATTCAGCGGGAAGTGGGCCTATGACCCCAGCTATTTCCACTCTCCTCCTAAAATCAATATGGCAGTGGGGACTATAAAAAACCCAGAAGGATGAATCTGGACTTAGAAGGACATTGCACCTTCCAGAGCTCCCTCTGGTAAGGATGATTTGCCTCTAAAACAACACATGCAATCCCTTTTATACATTGTCACGGTCAGACAAAAGGAAACCCTGTTTTCCCCACAACCCCCCTGTGTTACCTCTCCTCCATTTCTGGTTGCCACTGTGCCACCACATTTCAGCAGGGGAGTGTGATTGGCAGTGGGAGCCCAGGTGCCCATTCCCATGTACAGCACTTTCTATTTCAGCAAGAGTCGTGGAAGAGCCGTTCTACAACAGAAGCAAATACAGTCAAATTTGTGTAATTGGCATGATGCCTAAACACTGAGGAAGACAGCTTCTCTTCCTTTCTCTTCTTTTCTGAACTAGATTTGATTTCAAAAATAAATGCACCTAAGAACAACCAGGAAATTTATAGCAAAGATTACTGTGCATGGTATTTACATTTCAACAAGATTATTCCTTATTACTTGGGAGTCTCCTTCCCTATCTGCAAGCTTCGGTAGACAGTCTTTCATATTCAAAAGACATGGACCAGTCTACAGTCAACCCTCAACTTACGAACGGCCTTAGTTACGAACATTAGAAAAATATAGCCTCGACTTGCGAACTTTGCTTCGAGTTACGAACCGAAAAAAAAACGCGTGGGAGGCGGGGAAAGTGCGAAATTTGAACTTTCAAGGTGTTCTGTTGAAAAGGTGTCTGTTCCCTCCTTCCCTCCCTCTTTTCTTTCCTTTTTTTTTAACCTAAGTTATCTTAGGTTAAAAGGAAAAAAAAGGAAAAAAATTCTGCCCCTAGTGTTAGAGGACGGATTAACCGGCTTTGCATTAGTTCCTATGGGAACTAATGCTTCGACTTACAAACCGCCCCTCGACCTAAGAACCAAAAACAGCCGGAACGGATTAATTGGTTTTCAATGCATTCCTATGGGAAATGCTGATTCGACTTACGAACTTTTCGACTTAAGAACGTCCTTCCGGAACGGATTAAGTTCGTAAGTCGAGGGTTGACTGTACTTGCACTGCTTAGGTTAATAATAATAACTATGTGCCGTCAAGTCAATTCTGACTTATGGCAACCTTTCTCAGGGTTTTCTAGGTAGAGAATACTCAGAAGTGGTTTACCTGTCCCTTCTGCAGAAAACCTGGGACTGTGCAGCTCGGCCAAGGCCACACAGGCTGGCTCTACTCAGAAGAGGCATAGTGGGGAATCAAACTCCCAACCTCTGGCTTCCCATCCAGATATCTCCAGAAGGTTTTATATGGTTACAGGTTGGATTGCGGTAGTATAGCCAAGAACATGTGGCATTGTTTTCCACCATTTGTTATTTCCTGTGCACTTGTGTTACTCTTCTTTATGTAGGACTAGGGTTGCAAATGTTGGGAAAGGACCCAGTTAATGTAGCTACAGCTTCCCATTGGGCTGGCAAAAAAAAAAAATCACTACCGCCCTCCCTTTTTCTGCGGGATGGTTCATGTTACTGGGCAACTTGGGGGGAGTATTGCAGGCATATGTCTGTCTCCCCAAGAGATCACAGTTTTCCAGACCTTCCTCATTTTTAAAAGCAGGACAAGAGTTTGGCTTGGCACCAATATTCAGCCATGTTCAGAAGATTTTACTTTATTAGCAAAAGTCTGCTTGAATCAGGTGGTAAAAGAATCCCGTTGTCCTGAATATCTCTCTGTAAAATACGAAAGGTAGGTTTTGCTGCCTTCATGTGGTTTGTTTTGGAAATGAACTAATAGTTGGCAATATGGTTTCTCCTTTCATAGTTCCTTTAATCAGCATTTAGAGAACTTAATAGGTACCCAGAACTTTAACATTCAGCACATCTCCTGTACATTTTTGTGCTCCTATTATAGCTGTAATGGCAAAGAAGAGCTTATTAGGCTGTATGCAGACAAGTGCCAATAATTTGAGGCAGGGCTTTGAACTGAAGCTAATCAATTCAAAGTTACACTGGTCTGTTTAAAATTCAACAACCCTCATCCTCAGGATTACTTTACCTCTATAATGTCTCCCACTATAACTCCATCAACATAGTTACTGTTATGAGCATTCTATGAGATCACAACATTCTGTGAGATCAGAATGATAAGTTTTTAGATGTTATGAACATTCTATGAGATTATAACAGCTCAGCCAATGACAGACAGAGAATGGGCTCAGAGAGTGACATGGCTACGAATGTCAGACTGAAGAATGCTATTGGGTTTGCACTTGCATGCATGCTTCTTTCCAGGGACTCCTGGGACTTAGAAGGGTGTAAATTTGAGAAAACTGTGCTCATGAACAATAGATATACGGTGTACACATCTCCTGGTGTGGCAGACAGCCAGGATCTTCAGCACAGTGTACAGACGAAACCTATTAACCCATAAAATTAGAGGCTAATTCAAAGGCAGCAAAAGTTCCAATAGATGACCCCCTAGGCAAGGCCTGTTTTTTCCTAGGGTCCACCAAAAATGCTCCAGTGGAAGAAAGGTATTGGTCTCACAACAATAGTTCAAAAGCTAGAATAAACCTGATTCTGAGAATGTAAACATAGCAAAACCTTAAAAATAATGTAGGTTTTCAGTTGTGGAGGGTAAAATTCAGCATTGGGGGAGGGGGGGAAGAGGCTCAAAGGTTATCTGGAGCTATCCATTCAGCACCAGAACAATACCTCTGAAAACAGAGAGATGAGGATCTGGCTGAGAGTTCGATTCTTCGCTATTTTTTCCAGGAGAAGAACCAACCTATATAGCCTTGGGCAAGCTGAACAGCCCCAGAGCACCCACAGAAGAAGGGAATGTGAACCCCTTCCTAGTACTATATACCTAGAAATCCCTGCAAAGGATCATCATAAGTCAGAATTGACTTGGAAGCATGTAATTATCATCATTTGTTTTGCTCTCTCTAGATGAAGCCTGGATAATCTCTGTTAGCAGTATTTGGGTGACCAAGGGCCACAAATAAGCACAGCACTTTCATTGCTGTTTGGGAGAGGCTTTCATATGTTTCTCTCTAGAAAGAGGACAGTTGTTTGCTGGCTACGGTATCCCCATGGTTCATTTGGAAAAACACATTTTCCATCTTTGTCCTTCTTAGCCATGCTTGCTGAGAATGCCGACAAGATGTGGCTGACAGAGACACAAGAACCAGAACAGCAGTTCAACTACAAAGGGGCGGGAGGAAGAGGGGATCTGTGTCATTCATAGCTGAAAGCTGTAAGTTGCCCACCGCTGCTGTAGGTGCTCCTCATACATGGATCCTTGTGGGGGTTGCTCCCTCTGTTTGTATCTGTGAGCCCATACGAGGATGGGTCGTTCAGCAAGTATTTATGGCAGGGAAAACCAGTGGGCAAAATGCAGACAACAGTTGGGAATGGGAGTAGGATTCCCAACTGATGGCAGATCCTCAACTTCCATACTTTTTATCCATCCTCATGACTAGTAGAAACATCAGAAGTATCTTAATCAAAGGAAGCAACTCTTATTCTTTTTTCTTTTCTTTTTCTTTTTGCACTGCAATTACCATGCGAATGCTCGCCATGGAATTCTGGCAGCTGTAGTTGTCCAAGAAATAAAGATCCCTATCTCTGGGGAAGGAACAACAACACATAGGTAGCAATTTGCTTATCACAGCATTCTGAATTTTGATTACCATTGTTTTTCATTAAAGCTCAGTAGTCCATCAGAAGCCGAGACATCCTGTTGTATTGTAAAGGAATACAAGTCAGATCACCAGACCAATCTTTACTAAATTAATTGGGACTTTAGCCACGGCCTTGCTCCCCAGGGGTGAGCAAAGTCTTGGACACCCTATCCTTGCTTTGGAAGTAGATCGACGTGCAGACCACATGGAGCTAACCAGATGGATAGCATCTATAGGAAACTGCTGTGTACATAACTTGGCCATTTCCTTCTAATTTCCCCAAACATCTAACAGGTTTTTTAAAGCCCTAAAGGCAGTATAAAACCAACCATCTTCTCTCCTGCATGGAAAATGAAGTAGCTGTTGCAAACTCATACATCTCAAAATATTAACATCTGCTTCTAAAATTTCCATTGGGGCTGCCAAAACCCTTGCCTCACAGGACGGCATGAGGCTCATCTTACAATACTTTTGGATGGTTCCCTGTTTGGCCCCAAACGAAAACTTCAATAACATTTAATATCAATTTGTCATACTGATTAATCAAAGATTTTAGCACTTAATCATTGCATCAGGTGTCTCATACAACATGAAATAAAGGTGGAACTATTTCTAACTCCTTTTAGACATAGAAAAGCCTAGTTTGGAAACTGAGTTATTATTCTCTGCAAAACTCCTACACTGTCTTTATCATGATTACATGTACAACACTAAAAGAATCTCTCTCCCCCTGCTGTTATTTTCACATATACCAGTGCTGCCCAATGGCAGGTTTTGCTGAGGCACCTCTTCCAAGGTAGAGTATTCACGACAAGCCAAGTCACTGAGGAGGATTAAAAAGAGCATTTTATGTTAAGCACAGATGCCTAAATGCACAGTTTTTCTGAAAATTCGTAAAATTTACAAGCAGATTTCAGTATATAATGAAATGGGGAGAGAGAGAGATAGCAAAACCCATTTAATGATATACCAAAATCTGCCTTGTAGCTATTAGGAATGATCAGAAAACCTCTGCATTTAGGCATTGGTGCTTAATGTGGCTTGTTTTGAATACTCTATACCTTGGAAGAAGTGCCTCAGGCAGAACATGGCATTGAGCAGCACTGGTACATGTGTAAGCTATCTATCTATCTATCTATCTATCTATCTATCTATCTATCTATCTATCTATCTATCTATCTATCTATCTATCTATCTATCTATCTAATGTAGATTATATATTGAGAGAGCTATAGTATGTATTGACTATATAGAGATTTTATATCAAAATCAATATATATATCAATATCAAGATCAATACTGTAGATTTAGGCATCTATACTCAACCTAAAATGCTCTTTTCCATACCTATCATCACTGAAAACAAGCAGCACCAGTTTGCTTTGTTACCTCAACACTGCATTGAAAATGAATGTTATACCACTGTTAATGTAAGTTCTTTCAGGAATTCCTTTTTATATATCTAGCGAATATTTTACCACAATCAATACTTTGTTCAAGATATTTTTATAGGATTCCTGACCACCACATGTCTCCTTGAAGAGGATGCAACTTTCATTCAAAGAGGAAGCATTTGGCTTCTCTAATCTTAGTCTATACCAGCAAACTATCTTGTTGACATTTCCTAACCTAAGAAATGTTTCCACCATGCTGAGCTTTCCATCTCTATTTTTTTTTAATCTTCCTGTTTGTGACCCCTTTCTAACTAAACAGTAGTTGGATTTAAATATGTTAGAACAGGTTTTACTCCCACAACTGTTTTTGCAATTATGGGTTTCTGATGGAAATATATCACAACAACTACAATTTTCACATGCTAAATTAAACTTAGGAGACAATCCAGAATTGAAAATTCGGAAGATACTTTTCCTGTGAAAAGTATGGATTGGTAGGGAAATGTTTCTTTTGGATCAGCTGATAGGCCAGGATGCTGAATGTCTTCCATTTTCCAAGTTGAGGGCCAAATATAATTGCCAAATTTATGCTGAATGGCAATATGTATAATTACAATGTTCACTGGCTTCTAAATACGGCATTGCAGCTTTGAACACCTCAACATCTCCTGCACTTGTTGACACATTTATTGAATCAGTACAGAAATAAAAACCCATAAAACGTATTTATAAATATCTACTGCTGGCCAATAAGCATAATATACAAGTTTGGAGGAAAGTATGGAATATAGAATTGACTCTTCCTATTTTGTCTGATCCATACCTAGTGGCTTTGGCTTCCATACCCAACATATTTGTGGACCTAAAGCGATGGCTTACTCAGCATAAAATTATGTTTTGTATATATATTGGACACCACAATGATTTTTCACAACAGGCTGGGGTAAATTTGCTAATTGTAGATGTCTAAGTCACTTGGTGCATCTCTTAAACACATGCTCTGGTTCTGTCCAGCCACAGCTTTTTTCTGAAGGGAAGTTATATCTCTTAACTTTGTACTGGAGCGATCCTTGAATTTTGTAGATGTGCACACAGTTTGCTAAACTATCTATGTTATGGAGATTAAACAATTATCAACAGAAATGGTTTCTCCATGCCTTTATGGTGTCTAAACAATTGACATGACAACACTGGAAGAATGCATGCCTACCCTCTGTTAATTCATTGACTGAGGACTTTATGAATCTTCCAGAATTCAAATGACTGAGTGGCATGAAGATGGCAACCGCACTTGGACATTTGGCCATCTTTCATTAAAATTTATATCTAGGTTTTTTCAGACCTTGTGACTTCCTTTATTTTGTTCAAGTCCACTTCCATGTCCGAGATCTTTCTTTCTTTCCTTCCTTCCATCTCTTTGGTTTTTTTTAACATGACAATAAAATAAAATTTAAAAATCAACATTGCAAGGCTCATCTTCTACCTCTTATGACTTTATATCATTTACTAATTAATATTACTATCAGCTTATTCTGTCAGAAATCCTGCTGATGTAAATTATGTGGTGTAAGGCTTCTGGTATCACCTGCTGGGGCAATTTTTTGGAAATTAAGTATCTCCTCCTTCTGTCTTCCTCCCCCTGACAATGAAGGGGATGCTTGGAACATCATTAACCTTATGCCACAGAAACTTATATAAAGAGGATTTCAGCCATTGAACCCAACTCATGGTTTCACTTAGCTGTGCAAAATTGTGTGCAAAACTAAAATGACGCCAGCTTTTTGTGGGTTTCAAAGAATCAGAAGCATTTTGTGGGTTATTTGTGACTTTCCAGACAATCCAGGCTTGAAAAGTTTTCATTGAGATGTCTCAATGAGACAGCCCAAATTGTTGAGAATGAAGACTTTAGTGAGTATTCTTCATGTGTAGTTAGTTATATGCTGTCAAGTCAGAACCAGCTTATAATGACCTTAATAGGGCTTTCAAATGGGATATTTAAGGAGTGGTTTTAACAGTTCCACTCCCCCGGTGAGATTCCATGCTCAGGTAGGGATTCAAACCCTAGTCTCCAGAGTCCTAGTTCATCAACCTATCCACTACACCACACTGGGAACCATTTCTTCATGTTTACTACACTATAAAACATAATAGAACTCAAAGTTAAGTGTAGCAGGAAGAATCCTCATTAGTACCCATCTAGTGCATGTGAAAGCTGAATACAGTGGTTTTCATTTTTTAAGTCTGTATGGGAGAATGATTGTACATTTTGGAATGTTATTTAGCTATTAGACAGCTACTGCCATTATGTTTCCTGAGTTATATACCGTACTACCACACTGTATTGTAAAGTTGTATTTTATCTACGGTATAATCTAGATAGTGATAATACATTCATTAAAAAAAATTCTGATGAACATCTCAAAAGTTTAGCCACTTCTTTATTCAATATTTGAAGGAACAGACAGAAAAATAAACTCACTGTTAATGAACATACCACTGTCACAGAAAATTGTCCAACAGTTGAGATGAAGTTTGGAGACATTGTTTACCGTCACTTCCAACATACAAAGTTAGACAAGTAGGCATAAAAGAATCAGAGACCTCTCCGTGGTGATGCCAAAGGTGTCCAACACTCTGTTTCTTTCATGGCCCTTCAAAGAGTCTTCTGTTTCAATCCGCTTTAGGTTTGTTTTTGACAATGCACATTTCTTTAGATGTGCTTAGAGATTACACTTGTATGCTTGGTATGTTGCATTTTTATATTACCGAACTGTAATTGCACTATTGGGTTAATGTCGTGTCTTTATTATGACATGGCACTTTGTGTGCCTGTGTTCCAGAAAAGAATAAGATTATAATGGAGAAAAATGTAACGAATAGCTGTGTGTTTTCAGAAGTGAGTGCCAAGGTCTGATTTAAACATTTATTTATTTTATTTTATTTATTTAACTTATATGCCGCCCACATTACCCAAAGGTCTCTGGGCGGCTTATAACATGATGGCATCTTTCATCCATTCACATGATGGCACTAATTTTACCCATCAATGTGGGAGGGGGGAACAATGTCACGACATAAGCTGAATTTTACTTGGGTTTTCTTCTTGGCCTGCAGACGAAATTAATTTGCAATGAAATGAGATTCTATGTGGGGGTTTAACCAAACTTGATGTTAGGTGCTATCAAGTCACATTGGATTTATAGCCATCCTAGTAGGGTTTTCAAGTTGAGATCTTTAAGGAGCAGCTTTACCAGTGCCACCCTCTTTCGTGAGTTTCCATGGCTGAGGAGGGTTTCGAATCCAGGTCTCCTAAGTCCATCGCTCTATCCACTACATCACATTGCATATCTTCAAAAATGTTTGGGACTAGTAATTTCAAAGTTCAATGACATTTTTTTATACCATCTTTGGAATAAAAAGGCAGAGGTGGTATAAATATAAGGAGTATATATAGCAAAATGGGTCGAAATTCAGTCTTCACCTGCATAGTACCAGTCGGAACATCTAGGCCAGAGTTGGCCCTGCCAATATTTTTCATTGCAGCTCCAATAGGTTCCATCATGATTGGCTATAGTCAATGGGAGACAGAAGCCAAAAACGTCAAGAGGGCCACAAGTTTCCCATCCTTGATCTAGGTTTTTGAAAAAGGCCAACTGCTTAATGTTGTAAACCCAAATCTTACAGAAACTGGGGGGAAAGATATAATCCAAATAAACTGAATTGTACTTTACAGTAGAAGTGGTGTGTGTGCGTGTGTGTGTGAGAGAGAGAGAAAGATTGAGAGAGAGATCCATGCAATACCAGACACTTGGACTTAATCCCTCCAGTTGAAGCCATCCAGATTTTTTTTCTGATCATCAGGATCTTGGCCTCCATCCCATACTCTCAGCAAAGAATAAGAGTGACAAAACATGAATCATTATCTGAAATGTTTTAGAAATGAGTTCTCTGAGGAAATCTCCCCCCCCCCCAAACAAGCAGATATAATATTTAGGAGGCAAAATGTTTGACGGGATTTTTTTTTAAAAATGAACTACGTATCATTTAGCAGTTTGCTATTTGATTAGGATTCTCTCTTTGGCAAAATAAAGACTAAATCTAGTCAACATGTTATTTTATGTAAAGCTGCTCTGGATAAAATCCAATTATGTCCTTCCACCAACAGAATTCCTTCTGTCAGTGGAACTTTGAGGGAGCCCAACCCCCTTTAGCCTTCTGTGCATCCTCACAATTTCTCTGGAGATTCTGTGAACATTCCAGAAGAGATGATGATGATGTGCAGGGGAGAAAAGGAAGAGGAAATCCAGTTACAGGAACGGATGTCTAGATGCTCAACGTTGGATTTTACCCTGTTTGTGTCACCCTGCTTATAACATAACTTACTACAGATTCCTGGCTTCCTCCTTTCTAATCATAACTGGAAGTGCAGAATCTACCTCAGAGAAAGAGCAGGCCAGGATCATTAAGTTAACAAATTGTGCAGTCTACAAGCAACACATTTCAACTTTGGATAGAACACTGTCACTCAAGCCATCTGTCTTTGTTATGTTTTAGGTTACATTCACCAGTAACTTCCTCAAAAGTCCATTTAATACTATGGCTCAAGTCCAATTGCTAATTCCAACTGGAACAGGCAAATTGAATCAATGGGATTTAGTACAATACAAAACACAAAATGGAGGACTCAAATCAACCTCAAGAGAATCCCCATTCCCTGTTTTTTGTCCAGACATGGTTTAGAAAGGTGGCTGCATTCTTAGTTTTCTTGCTTTTTCTTTCTGGTCGCAACAATAAGTTTTCATTACATTTAGGACTGAATGTAAGAAAGTGTGAACGTGTGGTGAACAACTGACTCCTTTGTGTGGGCTTTGATTAAACAGTTGAAGTAGCACTAGTGATTATCTCTCTTCCCTCCAGTGTTTCCTATTTTCTCTCTCTCTTTTTTTTAATGCCTGCTGTTTATTTGCAGAACCATATTTTTCTTGCAGTGGATGCCAATGTTTATTCCAGAGTGGATGGGTGTCAAAAATGCAGATTTGGTCTACACGTTGAGTGGACACTCTAGGTCAAGCCAGGCTACTGACTGGGGATGGTAAGGGGACATCTTCCCCACCCTGACACACATTTTCCCTGAGCATAGTTGTAGGGTGGGAAGAAGAGGAAAAAAGCTGGAATAAGTTTTGGCTGTAAACTGATGGTCCACTACATTCCTAAAGTTGATGGTGCTATATGCCCCTCAAACCTAGGTCCTTTATTTTCTGCCTCTCCCCTCCCCCTCCTGATCACCAAGTATACAAATTCATATAAACATAAGCAGAAACCCTAGAACAATTCAGTTTTGGCCACCTCCAAATGAGCTTGGGGTGGTTGGAAGTGATTTTTCCCACACTCAATGCTCTCTTGTACTGTTAATTCCTAACCATGTTACTTTTGTTGCTGTTACTCATTTGAAAGTGACAAGCTTGTTATCCTGTGTCACATGTTTCTATTAAAGCCACTCTGGAGAGGAAAAAGAAGGGATTTGTATCCTTGTGGTGGAGGACTGGGAGGTGTCATGGATCTCTAGATGTTATTAGACGGCAACTCTCAACATCCCTCATCATTGGTGGTGCCCGTGAGGGTTGATGGGAGTTGGAGAGTCACATTTTCCCTATCTGAACTCACTAAAATAGTGTTTCCAACCCTGGCTCTCCAGATGTTCTTGGACTACAACTCCCAGAAATCCTGGCCAACACAGCTGGTGATGAAGGCTTCTGAGAGTTTTAGTCCAAGAACATCTAGGGACCCAAGGTTGGGAACCACTGCACTAAAAGAGCAGTGACCTATGCCTCCAAACCAAGACAACTCGTTTTAATCTTGGGTACTGATTAGAACCAAGAGGCACTGCTTTTGGATAGCTGTGGTCTATTTTATGTGGGATCGCAAAGCAAAATCTGTTCATGCCAAAAAGACAGATTTTAACACTCAAGAGCCTTCCGTTTGTCTCTAACCAAGCTGCATTCCAAAGATTAGACCACATTCCACATACAAATGGACAACTTTGGCTCAGAGGAAGATTCACGTCATTGAGAAGATTATACAATAACCATACCCACACACAGCTCAAAGCATGTTAAATTCATCATAAATGAAATACTTTATTTTTAAGGTGAAATTACAGGCTTTAAAAAGGTTTTCCAAGTATCCTTTTAAATAATCAGTGGCACATCTGGTTAGTAAATAAATGATAATCCAGAATATTATGGAAATTCATTTAAATCTCAAAAAGTCACTCAGTGCACCCATTCATGTAACAACAGTTACCCAAGACTTAAAAAGCAACCAGCAGTCATGCAGGGCTGCTGATGTGCCATTAGTCTGTTTTCAGAACAAAATTTAGCCTCGTAGCAGAATTCCATGCCCCGAGAGACTCACTGTCGTCTGCAGCAGGAAGGTAAAGACTGAGAAGGTGAGGGTGATAACAACAGCTGTTAAATCAGGCCACAAAGGCCATGGATTCCTGTCTTCTAATATAATCACCATGGCCCGGTTGGGAAATTTCCATAACCCTGGCAAACCACCTGCTGCCTGTAGTGCCCAAGGCCCCCGTGCAGGAAAACAGGGCAGGGGTGTGCATTAAAGCAGCGATGCACCAAGTATGCTATTAGCCAGGCCTTACTTGCTCTGCTTCCCTCCAGCTGCCTCTTCCTGCCCCACCTGAAATGGGAAATTACGGCTGAAGCAAAGACCAAAGCCACTCACAAGCCAACATTCTTACTGTTATGGCAACACAGATCTATTTTGAAGTCTATGGTCAATAAGGATGGACTCTCAAAATCAAACCAAGAGTGAGCGGGCATGTCCGGTCTTACTGTACTTTAGTGCTCTGCAGCATTTCAAGAATATTACAGGATAAAACCCTGTTGCTTAGCATAGATAGTCACAGTTAGAGTATGAACATTTGAATCAACAGAACAGATGGAGGAGCCGACTCACCAAATCCCTACCAATTCAGTGGGTTTACTCTAGTGCAAGTTACTATGCAAAACAACAAGATTTCAGCAGTGAAGCAAGATTATGCACAATATTGGCACATAAATTCCATTTCATTGATTTTTATAGGCTCTCTTTTCCAGGGACTTCGGATTTCATTGGTGCAGAATTTTGGGTCTTGTTAAGAAGTATGCATAGCCCTGTAGTGGTGTTTGGTTTTTGGATTGAGAAATGGATCTGTTACAGTTTAAAACCACACCGTTTTAAGTTGAAATACTATGATTTAAAATAGAAAAAACAGCAACAGATGCTACACAGACAATTAATAGTAAAATGAAGGCATGTGGACACAACTTGTATTTGAAGTCGGTATTGTCAGAAATTCTCAGAAAACTACTTTTTTTGGGTACATAATGGGGGGATAGGGAGATAAATAAAAGCAACAGAACTGAATGGCAAACCTCATGAGTCATGCACATCTCTTGAGGAGTTCAGCCACAGCTACCAGCTGACCTAAGACAAAAATGGTTTAAGATAGATATATCCTCTTCCAACTGTGTGCCATAAATGGAGCTGGAGAAAGAAATTGTCAAGTGGTAGTTTGACAATTGGCCTCATCTAGAATAGCCTGTGGGTCCTGCAAGGATGAAAAAAGTGCTGTGGGGTATAAGTGTAGGATGAAATGGGGAGTTATTTTACAGGCAAGAGAAGAGTTGCTAAGCAGTTATATAATAGCCAGTTTTGTGACTTCCTTTATGGCTATTATGCTCATTTGTTTTCTTATACGTAGGGAGAAGACTTTACAGGCAAGGCAAAAGTGGAGTTATTTTACAGGCAAGAGAAGAGTTGCTAAGCATGGGCATTATCTAGAAAAATCTCTTGACAGGCATGAGCCAAAGTCCAATTCCATTGTTGTAATAGCAGTAGAATCTCTTGTTGTTACCTTTTGCCTTGCCTGTAAAGTCTTCTCCCTACGTATAAGAAAACAAATGAGCATAATAGCCATAAAGGAAGTCACAAAACTGGCTATTATATAACTGCTGTACACTTGAGCTTGCATTCTGCCACCATACTGATGACCAGGGGTGATCTGCACAAGTGAAAAGGGGGAGTAATATCACATCTACACTAATTAAAGTTTAAATTTTAAACAGAATCATTTCATTTGGAGTGTCCCCCTGCCTTGACCTTCCCACCAAGCACAAACAACATATCCACACACCATTTCAGAATACCCATGCAATTTACCCTCATACATACACCAAAGGCAATAGTCATATAGAGCAATGGTTCCCAATCTTGGGTCCCCAGATGTTCTTTAACTAAAACCGGGATTTCTGAGAGTTCTTGTCCAAAAACTTGTAGGGACTCAGTGCTAGGAACCACTGGAGAGGAAACAGATCCTGTATGCTATAAGGTTTCCAGATCTATTCCTACGTGCCCCCAAATTGCTGAACAGAGAAGAGTAATTCTGAGTTCTTCAGTAAGTAGAGATGTGTGTGGCTATTTTTACTGGAGAAGATGGATGGATCAGGAAACACTGCTAGCCTCACACAATAGCTGGCCATTTTTAAAGCAGGATGGTGATGGTGGTTTTGTTGTTGTTTAGACAGGTCTTATTTGCACATATCACCTGACAGGGTAGTCTTCAAAAGTTCTTTCTTTCCTTGTTTGCTAGGATCACAGCCAGTGTTTTGAGATCAACTCTGCCATCATGCAGGGGGTGGGGGTAAGTGGGCACTGAAGGGATCTGATGCTCATGGTAATCAAATGAGTCTAATCTCCCTAACTCACCTAAAAAGTCACGGGCAGTAATGGTTGGTAGGCTACAAGGTTTCTGCCCTATCTGACAAGTGGAAGCAACAACCATGAGTGGAAAGAAATATGGGAAACATCATTTTTGGGGGATGTAACTCCCAGCTAGCATGGCCAATGATTGCAAAAATTAAATAAATCAATCAAACAATCAATCAAATGAAAATAAATCCCTTCTGTGAGCATAATGAAGCTTGTTTAATGGGCAAGGAGAGGAAGGCAAGCAATGAATCACATTTTGCTGAAGCAAGTAGTTTAAAACTAGTTCTCAGGTTTGGGGTCTCTTATTACTGATAACCCACTGCTTCAAAATACGGTGCAATAGTAATCTTTTATCTAAGTAGTATGGCTTGAGACCACCAGCAAGGATCATGTGCAGGAATAATCCCCAGGGAAGGGAAGTCTCAGCACAAAGGAAAAGAGCACATTCAGAATTTTTAACACAACATTTTTTTTAATAGGAAGAAGCTTTTAGTGATGAGAGAGCTCCTTCCCCAACCAGCTGTCTGAAATTTTATAGCCCAGACACTCCTTAGCACCTCAGTGAAAATTAGGCACGTATCTTAGAAAAAAATCTTCTCTGTTGAAGCTAGCTGGATAACTAAGTGAGTTAGCTATCTGGCTGTGGAGCCAGAGATTGAGAGTTTGATTCCCCATTGTGCCTCCTGGGAAAAGAGCCAGCCTGTGTAGCCTTGGGCAAGCTGCACAGTCCCAGGGCATATCCAGAAGAAGGAAATGGCAAACCACTTGTGAGTACTGTCTACCTAGAAAAGCATGAAAAAGGGTTGCCATAAGTCACAATTGACTTGATGGCAAGCAATTATTATTTCCCTGCTCAAAAACAATGGTCATGGGAGCTTATTAGATACACATGATGCACTTGCTTGTGTTAGTGCAATTTTATGCATGCTGACTCAGAAGTAAAATGCACTGTTTTTCATGGGCCTTACTCTCAAACAAGTGTGCATATGCTTGGTGCCAAAATAGTTAAGATACGTCCATGCATGTTAAACCTCAGGAGCCTGCTTCTGTTCAGATTCCCAAGAACTTTTTTTTTAAAAAAAGAATAAATGTCATGAAAGATTTTTGAAACTGAAGAACATTCGACAAGGTTATACAAGCTGCAAAATCCAGCAGAAGAGCGATAAAAACAGCAAATCCTGGGATGCCACTCGCATATCCAGGAAACATCCTCTCCCTCTCCTCACTTTCTGTTTGGTTTCAGAAGTATCTCCCAGTTGTCTAGGGCAGATTTTGGAGGCACAGAAGATGATGCAGGAGAGACAGAGAATCCGTTCCAACAAGGCTATCTGACATAAAGGGTTGAATTTGACCCCCTGTTCCTGATGTAGTGTGCCTCCCAGATCAAGACGTCCATGACAAGGAGAAAGAGAGCAAAGGTATACAGTAATACATTTTTACCCTTGATGAAAAGCAGTGTCTCAAAACACTGAGATACCCCACTGAAAAAATGTTCAACCACTGCAAGATTTTCCACTCCTGCACAAGAGCAAACAGATCAGCAGTATTAGCACTCAACCAACCATACAAAGCCTTGTTTTTTGTTTGTTTGGGGGTTTTGCACTTAAATACTTGTATTTGTGTATTAACATCTTTATTTTGGCCAAAATACCGGTTTTTGATGCACAATGCTAGTTTCCCCATAAAACAATTTTTTTTAAAAAAAAGTATAAATGTAAAAGAAGGTACTGGGGAACCCCTCTGTAATCTCATCTAAAAGGGGCAATTGTTTTTGCAATTTTTCATTCTCAGCTGTGAAATGACAGACTCATATTCTCTTGCTGCTTCTCAAGTATGTTCTGCTATTCTTCCAAAATAGGGGTGGGGGGGAGGCATGGTTAAATAATTCTTAATATCTAGCAGCCAGCATGGTTCTAAATCAGTGGTTCCCAACCTTGGATCTCCAGATGTTCTTGGATTAAAATTCCCAGAAGCCTTCATCGCTAGTTGTGCTGGCCAGGATTTCCAGGAGTTGTAGTCCAAGAACATCTGGGAATCCAAGATTAAGAATCACTGCTCTAAATGCTTTTAATTCATTATCTTCTGTTAAAAAAGAAAGGCAGAAAAAGGGTGTGAACAAATCACAGCTTATATATAGTAAGCTGTTTTGTGGGAGCTGACAAAACCTTTGACAAAGATAAGCTGAGCTCCCTTGTCCTCACCAAATGGAAAAGCAGGCAGAAGAGGCTAAGGAATTTGAAGTGGAAAAAAAAATAGAATAAAATGAAAGCAGAGACATCAGGAAAGGCATTAGACTGTGAAGATACCAGGTCTGGAAAAACAGTGGGAGTTGGAGGTAGGAGCTCATAGAAAACAGTCTTAGGAACTGTGGAAAGACAGTAAGGGCAGAGTTTGCAACTGAAAAGCAAATGGAGAGAGAACAGGCAAAGAGGCCCACTTGGCCAGAGAGAGGAGGAAGGCTGAAGTTCACACCCTTCATCTGAAGTAAGCAGCCAATGGTTCGGCCTGTAGTGTACTGTTAAAGTATGTTTTTTCCATCAATCACCTCTAAACAAGTGGAATACAGGAAGTCTTCAAGCTTCTCTCCATAGATCACGAGGAAGGGTTCTCTATTTATAAATTGGACAAGACAGAAACATAAGGCTCTGAGGCTGCCTCTTTATGACCTCATAGCAACTCTTGTTTGTTTGACCCTTAGTAAATTATCCTGAAGTAAGCCAGTGTTTTCTCTGGATCCAAGATAGATCAGTAAAAAGATACATCACACAAGAAATTCAGAAAAGCATATCAAGCACCAAAAAAAGAAGAAAAAAAAGGAGGGTGGACTGGGCCAAAAGTACCATATTATTGGCCAACTGAAGTTCGCTTTTCTTTTCCCCTTCAGAAACAGCAAAGCAGAAGAGGAAAGCAACAACAATGGAAACTGGAAGAAGGTCAAGCGTCTGTAGTTGCTCACCAAAAAGAAACCCTCAGTCAAGTTTCAAAAACAACTTGCTCCATGTTTTTACACACACACACACACACACACACACACACACACACGTCATTCCAGTCCTAGAAACGGAAGCAAATGTAACAAAAAATACCATGAAAAAACCTATAATTCATGGTATCCCAGCCAAAGCCAAAGCCACAGAAATACTGGAAATCTCCAATTGATGCCTGACCGTGTGTGATGTTTCCATGCCTATTTCCAGAGACTTTATAAAAGACGCTCCAAACACTTGTGGAGCCCCCATGTTTGTGTCTCAAAAATGAACCTGAAATCTTTCTAGGAAGTAGTGGGTACTGGACGATCAAACTGAAGGCAAGTTCCTAACTTGGCTGTTATCATGTAAATCCATGGTTGGAGGCAACAGTCTTAAGACAAACTCAGTAGGGCAAGTGATATTTTCCCCTTCCTTTCTAGGAGGTAATCACACAAATCCACAGTTAAACCATGGCTATATTGCCATACTGGGCACTAACCGAAACCAGCTGCCCTCGGTTATTCGGAGTTCTTAGCCACTTGGTGTCAGCATGGAGTTCAGCTGGATAGATTTCCTGGGTAATGGGTATACCAAAGACTCAGCAGACTAGGTCTTCCAAATCAGCATCAGCCCTTGAACCAGGTATATCTATGTTTATCAATATGCACAAGACCCCTATCTGGAAATGGGAACAGAGTGAAAATCTGCTAGCAGTATATCTATCAATATATCTAAGTATTAAAAAGAATAGATATACTGCTAGCATTACACCTCGTGTCACAAACAGTGTCATACCCCACATCATAGACGCAGATGTCTATAACATGGTGGAGGCATGCACCTGTGATCCACCATGTCTACAAAAAGTCAGAAATTGCGCAACAGGTACATGACACAAATTTCATTGTGACCACTCATAAAAAGGAAGCCAGAGCAGCTTCAAATCAACACAGATTTTCAATTAGAAAGATTACCTAAAGGACTAACCTAATGATTTAAATAATGTACTGATCTTGATCTGTAGTCTTTCACATGAAGCTTCTCGGATTTGACAGCAAATGCTAAGTCTTCAAAAACAATGATTTTTTGTAAGATTCATAATCGTAATATTTATGTTTCCTACACTGTTTTTAATGGTCTTGCACACCTGCTTAGCTTCATTGTCCAGATATCCAGGTCTCTGTCACATAATGTAGTTCTGCTTTTTACAGAAGAAAAGCAGACCTGGGATGTTCATTGAATCAACTTAAATTATATATGACAGTATACAAACCAGGTGTGCATTTAAACTTGGAAAGTATTTAAACAGTATTTAAACTGGTGGTACACACACATAAAATAAATGGTCATTTTGAGAGCAAAACAGGTACAACATAGTGTCGGCATACAATACTTTCCTCCTGACCAGCATTTATCTTGTGATGCAGTCCATTACATAGTTCTACTTTACTCTCCCTGTAGAAGCCAATCCTTCTGGGAGAAAGGCTTTGGGGACAAAAGCATGGGACAGGAGGAAAGCTCTGCACACACAGTCAGCATGACTCTTTTGTTCTTAAAACCACACAAAACAGCTCCCTGCAGGCCTGCTGCCATAATAGGTCACTTCTGGGTGAGCTCTGCCTCCTCGGTGCATAAATATGCTAATCAGTAAAAAAAAAAAAACCAATTGATGCAGATTGAATTTCCTTCTGTATTCTGAATCGCATAAGGACATTTATCCTCCAGGACACAGACAAGGGATGGCCAACCTGCAGCCCTCAGCCTGATGTCATACAGTTTGATTTCAAAAGGCTCCTGCAAGTGATCAGCTCAGGTCTTTGCAAGATGCATCTGCCCTTCTCCCAACAGCAAGGAAAAGGAGACAGCAAAAGATTAATGCACAGGAGTATTAATTAAAAACGTGGTTTTTGAAGAGGCTCATAGCATAGTTCCTTTGTGGGTGCACTTAGGAAGTCCATCGTACATATATATTCTATTCATTTCAGTAGAGACTAAATCTGTGCATGCAGAAGAGATGCATATAAAACTGGTGCCCATAGGTTGAAGTGAACAGGAAGGGTTTTACATGCACATTACATTCATGTGGGCACAATGGCGCTTCTACAGTAGGCTACCAAGTCCTTGCAGAATTGCTGTGTTGACTTTTTCAAGTTGCTCCTTCCATAGTCCTTTCAACTGCTTGTACTGTACTACTGACAAACATACGTATTAAGGCCAAACCCACTGACAACTAATAAATCGATCTATTGTCATTTAAAAGGACAATTATAGGAATTAGCCTACTGGGTGAGGGATTAAGATGGGACAAGAAAGCATTGGGAGCTGTGAAGCATCCCTTATCTTGAAGAATATTTGTTTGCCAATTACAATACCGCAGAGATCATTTCTTCCCATCTTAAGGTATATGTCTGTAAGTCTGATTGCCTGTATTCCCCTCTGCAGGAGTATAAGGTACCACAACGTATGTTACAGCTCAAATCTTACTGCTCCCAGTTCAGGTCCAGATGAAATATTAATTAGGACATGAAATCCTTCTCGCAAGAAAAATATCTGGGATTTTATGGTCCGTGTTACAGAGTGCGAGTGGTCTGAAAGCATATTCACAGGTTTTAAAAGTTTTACCACTCATAGTGAACATATTTACTAACAAGGAATCAGTTTTCCAAATCTGCTGTGTCAATGGCTTCCAGACTGCTGATGTCATAAATCTTAATCCAAAGACAGCTCATGTTTGAGTGCCATTCTTCACTCTCTCTCCTACTGTGATTTTTTTTTTAATTGTGGATTTCGTACAACATGTTCTATGTGAAAATCCACAGTAGATATAACTTAACTATGGGAAAAATGCTTAAGATAACAACCAAGGAAAAAGCACGGATGCTTGAACCTATCCCCAGAAATGAACAGAGATCGTTCAGGGAGATATTTGAATATATGCAGAGCAAAATCTCAAGTCAATAGTACTGACAGAAAATGAGTGTTTTGCAAGAGAATGGAAATGGCCATAGGGAAGCTGGGGGGAGAGGTAGAATCTTAATGAAGTTAAACATGCCAGATATAACCAAAAGCAGGAACAATTGTAACTGAAGATGCAACTAGATAGCCCAATTATCTCAGCCTGGATCAATCTAGACAGTGTGAAACAGGGTCACTTTGAGATGCAGTATGTAATTTGCAGCAATCCTTGCATCCACATGCAAGGATTGACCACAATGCACCACAAGCAACCCTATTTAGCATGATCTAGGCCAATCTTATTTCCCTTTAAAGGGCAAAAACAAAAACAAAATAAAACCAAACAAAAATCCCCCTCCGGTCTCCTCTGTCCTTTGCTTAAGCCACTTAATGATCTTGAGAAATGGAAAGCTGCCTGGCTGCTCATCTGTGGAGGGGAAGGAAGAGGAGCTTTTCCATTTCTTTTCCAATGCTGCTAACTGCTACAACACATCACCAATTCATGGAAATAGCTTTTGTAAAAAGCCCTTTCAAAGCATCACTGATACATGAGCAACAATTAAAAAAAAAAAAAAAGACTTCCTCTCCCTTCCCTTCTGCAAGCAAGCAGCAAGGAAATTTTCCATTTCTCAAGATTGTTAAACAGCTTAAGCAAAGAAACACATTAAACCATCTGTTTTGGTTCAAACCCAAAGATAACACCCAGTGAAACCAAACAAAACAGAGCAATCCTACACACATCAAATAAACAAAAAACCAACAAAAAACCCAACAACACAGTAGACCCTCACAGGGGACTCAAAAAGGTGCTGGTAGTCAACAATCAGGGATGAGCTGGTTCGCAATGGCATGTATTGCTTGCCGAGAAAAACAGCAACCCAGCCTGCCTCCAACCTGGGCCAAACCATGGACAAACACCTATTTGACCATCTGAAAACAACATCTTGACCAAGAAATTGTAAAAAAATTAAGAGACAAATACAGAAAATAATGAAAAGTATGAAGAACATTAGGACCCGGTAGAAATTTCTCTGATATGCCTGTTGGGAGTACAGTTGTAATAGAAGAAAACACAAACCTAACTTGCAAATGTAGACAAGTTATTCAATATATTAGTCCAGGTTCAAAGACTAGAGGCTGAAACAGACAGTAGCAATAGGAAAAGAGCAAGAGGAAAACCTGATACTGTTAAATGGTAAAACCTGAATCAGAATTGCTCCCAAATCAAACTTTAAATCAGAATTTAGTACTTGAGATTAAAAAAAAACGACTAAGACTAATAAACCATGCCAGCTGCAAATAACTAAATATTGCAACATACCAAATCAAGGAAGTCTCTCAGCACCTTAATAGTTCTGGGTTACTCTAAAGCCAAACCAGTTGGTAAGCAGAGAATCTGGGACATGGAATTACAAGAACATTTAAGTTTTCTGAGTAATTATAGTGCTTTAGGAAATAAGATCTTTGTGCCCTCTACCTATTTGGCTAATTTAACTTCTCTCAAATTCAGGAAAGCCTTTACAGTAGTCTTCTGAGCTCTTAGAGCAGAGATATCAGGGAGTACTTTATCAGGATAATTTATCTCCCTGTAATAGTGGGGAAGTGGAAACTGTGGGGCATGTTCTTTTACACTGTTCCTTCTACCAGGACCTTCATAAAGAACTTCTTTTACCTAGTCTTCAAAAGTTTCCAGGGAAAAAAGAAAATATATATATGTATCTCATTGTTTTTTTTCTGATCAGGTCCTCCATATCACCAATAAAGTGGGCAAATTTTGTGCAGTTGCCATAGCTTGCCACAGTTTCTGATAAAACAGTGATTCCTTCCCAACACACTGGTTTTGGATACATGTGAAATAAATTTTACATACTTTGTGGATATAGCGCTTGGTATACTGTACGTTGCATGTTCTGTTTTGTTTTGTACTGTACGTTTTGTTTGGTGCTGGTCATTTAACCATAATCAATTCAATTCAATTGAAGCTAAAAGAAACTAAAAAAGGAAACCTCAGGAGATCAGTCTGAGAGTTAGGGGTATAGAAATCAGCCTTATACAGAGTGAGGCCACTGGTTCATCTGTCCCTGCATTATCAGACTGACTGTGGTTCATCCATACTAAAATAATCAGGCTGATGGCACCTCTCTGGGATTTCAGACACATTTTCCAATCCTGCCTGTATATATCAAGGATTAAATGTCTGCAAACCAGACAGACCTTCTGTATGCAAAACCTTCTCTCTACCAGCTGGTTCATCTAAAAAGCAAATTGGAAATCTGATAGACTACAGCCTCTACATATCTACATTACTTCCAATGGATTATTATTAAAGATTCTTTCACTTCCTAATTTTGCTTATGGATTTATTTGTACTCTGTTTTTACCTTCCTTGTTTCTAGGCTGCATTTCTATTGCAGGAAACAAAAGAAACACGATTTGGACCTTGAACAGTGGGGAAAAATATATCAGTCCCTGTCTAATGTTAGGTTGATCTAGTAGAAGCAACTGATGAAAACTGATTTGTAAAAATTCATGCTACAATACACTTTCACTGTACCATCCCTTTGCATTTCCTGATACATGAAGATTCTGTTACGAATGAGAAGGATCTTGCAGTTGTTGTAGCTCAAAAGCTGAATATGAGCCACCAGTAGTGAATAGTTGGACAGTGTTACTTGGCCTGCGGTGTAGATGTTTGTATTCTTAGTGGGGGATTTTTAGTGGGGGGGAGTGTTTGGGGATTTTTAATGTGTGTGCATGTGGGTCTGGTCTCTGGGTGTCTGTGTGAATTTCGTTGTATGTGTATACTATGTATATACTTACAATGACAATAAATTTATTTGATATTTGATTTGATATTTAACAGTGCAATGCGGATGCAAAAAAGACAAATGCTATTTTAGGATACATTAACAGAAGTATAGTCTACAAATGCCAGCACCGGGTAGGCTTCATCTAGAGCAGGCTTGTCCAACCCGCGGCCCGCGGGCCGCATGCGGCCCAGGTCGGCTCGTAATGCGGCCCAGTGCAATTTTTTATTTTTAAAGAAATTCCAAAGTTTGAATTTCCTGCCCTTTCCCCCTGTCTTTTTGCCTTCGGAGGTCTCAAAGGGCTTCCTCCGATGTCGGAAAAAGCAGAACCTTACCTCCACTGCCGCGCGCTTACTCGCAAGTAGACCCGTGCTTTCCGCGGCGCTTACTCATGAGTAGACCCCCCCCCCGCTGCGATCGGACCCCCAGGAGGTCTCCAAGGGCTTTCCCCAGACATCGGAGGGGGCCCTTGCAGACCTCCGAAGGCAAAAAGGCAGGGGGAAAGGGCGGGAAATTCGAACTGGGGGAAAGCCCAAACACTGCAAGTCCCACGCTGGGACTGCAAAAAACCAAAACCAAAAACAAACCAATCCAAAAATAAACATTGGAGCAAGTCCCACACTGGGACTGCAAAAAAAAATCACCAAAAAACAAAACAACACAGAAAGATAACCCCCCCAGCCCAAACCTACCCTCCAAAACCCACCCAGATCAACTTTTTTAAAAGGAAAAAGCAGAACCTTACCTCCACTGCCGTGCCTTCGGCGGCGCTTACTCGCGAGTAGACCCGCGCTTTCCGCGGCGCTTACTCACGGGTAAACCCGCGCCAGGGATGGGAAGGGAGTGCACCGGCTTCCTCCTCCTGCTCGGCAGAAGTAAAAAAGTTCCCTGACCCCCTGGCTCTAACCTTGAGCACTCACTGAGAATTGCAACAAGTTCCATCAAAGCAAATATGGATGCATTGGTGGCTGAGAAACAATGTCAAACATCTCACTAACTTCATTTCCAAGTAAGTTTAATATGTTAACTATGTTTTCTATGTTTTTTTTTGGATGATCAGGTATCGTTACTGTTATTTTATTTTATGTGCGGCCCAAACCAAATTTTCATCTTCTAATGTGGCCCAGGGAAGGTGAAAGGTTGGACACCCCTGATCTAGAGCGTCCAATTCTGGCCACCACACTTTAAGGATGCCAATAAACTGGAGCAAGTTCAGAGAAGAGCAACAAGGATGATCAGGGGGCTGGAAACCAAGCCCTCTGAGGAAAGATTGAAAGAACTGGGCATGTTTAGCCTTGAGAAAAGAAGACTAAGGGGAGATATGCTAGCACTTTTCAAATACTTGAAAGGTAGTCATACAAAAGAGGGGCAGGATCTATTCTTGTTCATCCCAGAGTGCAGGACATATAATAAAGGGCTCAAGCTACAGGAAGACAGATTTCAGCTGAATATCAGGAAAAACTTCTTATCTATTAGAGCAGTACAACAATGGAACCAGTTACCTCGGGAGGCATTCAAGAGAAAATTAGACAAGCATTTGTCAGGCATACTTTGATTTGGATTCCTGCACTGAGCAGGGGGTTGGACCCAATGGGGTTTTGTTTGTTTGTTTTTTTGCCCCTTTCAGCTCCATTCTTCTATTATTCTATGATTGTATATTGTAAGATTTTCAGATGTAGATTCATTTTTCCCTGGGATAAAGTTTAGAGGCACTTTTCTTATGATGAAAGGTTATGAAGAATCACCATCATTAAAATGAGCCCATTACTCCAAGTGAAAGTATCTTTCTTTTCTTTTCAACAGATCCAGAGGCCACTTGCCCATTTCCACACATCTTGGATCTTGGCAGGCCGTGCTTGTTCCCTTTTTTGAAACCAAGAGGTTACTGAAAGATTGATTCCTGTTTCAATGGAATGCAATTTGGGGGTTTAAAAGAGGCCTAAAGTGCTGAAATGGCTTTTGTGTGGTCAACTGTGCACCCTTTAGGGCTTCTGGTGGTGTCATAGACTATTTTTAGGTTCAAAACCAATATTGGGGGGGGGGGGGAGGGTTTCACGTGCAACCTGTGAGCCACAAAACTTCCATTCCCTACCAAATTACGTATCCTTTGTCATAAAAAACAAAACTTGCATAAATTAAAATATAGAAAGTGTGCATTACAGAGTGCCACATATCTACCAAAGCTTCATCACATTAGATTGGTGGCCCCCTTCTTCTAAACATATTTTCTAAGCTTTCATATATTCAGTACATTACTTGTGCAAACTAAGTAAGACAAAAATCCCAACTCTACCTGACTGTTCCTCAACGTTGCACACTTCAAAAAAGTCCGACACAGGAAATGCCATCAATCACTAAGTCCACCAAAGCTACAGAACACCTGCCCTGTAAAGTCAACAAACCCTTGTTATGGAAAAGTGGGGGGAACTCATCTTCTTGTACAGTATGGCAAGAAGTCAGCAAACCTGTAATGCCAGGTACTTATAATAAGTAGGCACATCTTTTATGAAGGATACCTCTACTTCAATGCCAGTCAGATCTTATGATCTTTTTTGGTGAACTCTGATGCTAAAAAAGTATAACTGACACACTAGTTATCAGTAGGTGGTACCATGTGGGGTAGACACTGAAGTTCAAGCAACACCCATGTAGCCCAATCCCTAATCACTCTGCTAATTGTACTCTCAACATTCAGTAGTAAGTTTGTGAAAAATACTTTTTTAAAAAGTCCAATTTGTAGCGGTTCTCCAAGTCTTACCGTGCTGAGACTTCTACCCAACACCAGTAGGATTTCCCACCTCTGTATATGCATTGTTGTAGTTTTGTGCAAGAAACGACACGTTACTCACCTGTAATTGTAGTTCTTCGAGTGGACCTCTGTGATTCACACCCTGGGTAATCCGCGCCTGTGCGGAGCCTCGACAGAAGATTCTAGAGCTTCTGCGGTAGCAAAAAACTCACATTAGTGTAGACCCCTCCCCCTCCATATATGTACCTTGGCGGCAGGGCTCTCCTTTCAGTTATGTCAACCGTCGCATATTAGAGCTGCATGGCGTGACAGTGGGGAGGACGGGCGGGATGTGTGAATCACAGAGGTCCACTCGAAGAACTACAATTACAGGTGAGTAACCTGTCGTTCTTCTTCATGGCCTCTGTGAATCACACCCTGGGTGACTAACAAGCTGTCCTACCTGAAGGAGGGTGTCACGCCAAGGCAGAAGCTAGCACAGCACGTCCAAAGATTTTTGCCGAACATCCAACCTATAGTGCTTGATGAATGTGGATGGCTGTGACCATGTGGCAGAGGCGCAGACGTCTGGAAGAGGAATGCCACAAAGAAATGCCGTGGAAGCTGCCACTGCCCTAGTGGAATGAGGGCGAATCACCTGAGGAGCTGGCCTTCGAGCAAGCTGGTATGCCAGGTGGATGGTAGAAACACCCACTTGGAAATTCTTTGTGATGTCACTTGGAAGTCTTCTCCCTTCGAAGGGAGTTGGTAGCTGATGAAAAGTCAAGCTGAACGTCAGAAGGGTTGTGTGCGGGCTAAGTAAAATGCCTGTCTAACATCCAGGGTATGGAGGATTTTCTTGAGCAGTAGACGGAGATGGAAAAAAGGATGGGAGAAGCAACGGTTGGGACATATGAAACTGGGAAACAACCTTGGGGAGAAAGGAAATATCTACAAGCAACTTGACCTTATCTGGATAAAACTGGAGATAAGGATAATCATACTGCAAGGCTGCAAGCTCACTGGCACGATGAGCGGATGTGATCGCAACAAGGAACGCTGTTTTAAAGGTAAGTACAATTGCACTCATTTCACACGCTAGCAAGGTTATGCTCAAAACCTACAAGGCAGGCTTCAGCAGTATGTGGACCGAGAACTCCCAGAAGTACAAGCTGGATTTCGAAGGGGCAGAGGAACTAGAGACCAAATTGCTAACATGCGCTGGATTATGGAGAAAGCCAGAGAGTTCCAGAAAAACATCTACTTCTGCTTCATTGACTATGCAGATGATACCACTCTGATGGCAGAAAGTGAGGAGGAATTAAAGAACCTCTTAATGAGGGTGAAAGAGGAGAGAGTAAAAAATGGTCTGAAGCTCAACATCAAAAGGGGTCTACACTAATGTGAGTTTTTTGCTACTGCAGAAGCTCTAGAATCTTCCAACGAGGCTCTGCAGAGGTGCAGATTACCCAGGGTGTGATTCACAGAGGCCACGAAGAACTGCCAAATTCTCCACAACTCTATGGCCTTTACAGGAAATCTTGCACAGAAAAACTGCCATTTTGCACAGTTTGGTGTTAATTATGAATGACCCTGGGAACTGCTGCAAGATGGCTTGGGAGATTTTGGGGGAGGGGGATGATTCACACAATTATCTCACTGAAAGAGGACTTCCCCTCTCAATTTCTCACAGAGAGTGAGAAGATACAAGATTTCACATCCCCGCTCAACACACTAGAATTCTAATAGTCTCAGAAAATACAGAGGTCACAGTAACTGCAAGTTTTTGTTTTATCTTGTCTTTATTCTGATACATGAGAATCAAGTAACATCCTTATAATCCTAAAGTGGACAAGATCCAAAGGCCTGGCAACCACACCCACTTCAGATCTTGGAGGGTTGTTTCTACCCATCGCTTCACCCTTCAAAATATTTTCCTTTAAAAACATTTTTTTACTGAAAAAGCCCTGCCCCTACCATCTCTAGTGGTAATAGGGCACCATTTTGCCATGTTTTGGTTTGTTCCTAAGTTGATCTTGGCCTAAAAGTCCTTTTTTAAAATCCAAAGAACCAAAGCTGAATTTAAAATCAATGAACCAAAGCCCACCCTTGCTATATCTTGATGCAAGAACTAAAATTGAAACTGGGTGTTGAAAAGGTTTTGTCTTCCTAAAGGAGGAGGTTTAAAAAATCCCAAAATCTGCAAGTGCTGAAGAATTTACCTAGATTATTGACTATCATGGCATAGTTTATTTAATCTACTACTATTTTTTTCAATAATTGTGATTATTTTTCTTTAGCAACATTAAAAAAGAACAGCACTGACTCAGCATCTTCTGTACGTCTGTAGAGATTAATCATCATTCCGTCTATCTGTGATGTCCAGGCCTGAGTACCAAAGTTTGTTTAGCCAAACTGGCACCCCCACCCTGGACAAGGAGAAAGTGTCAGCTGGTTATGCTCTGTGCAGTGAAAATGATGTATTAACACACTTTAACTTGTTTAAGTGCAAGCCATCCTGGGGACTCTTTCAGGAGCGAATATGTGAGTTATAAATAATTTTTATTAATAAAAATTACTGCAAAAATATTAATGAATGAGACTGGCCACAAAGTGTCATGACCCACCAAGGGAAGAGATTTCTATCATAAATATGTCCTAGTAGCTGGAAGTCAAGGGTTTATCTCTTCCTATTTACGCTCAGAAAGAATTCTGAAATGGTGAAATTTGGTGCTTTCAGGACCACAAAGCAGAGAACAGGGCGAAGGGCTTTGCCTATTAAAATCCAAGCATGCAGGCAATTGCCTATATTTTTCTTATGCAAAGCTTACCATAAATGCTTACTCTCTGCAATAAAGGGCACTTCCTATGTATATTGTGAAGGTTCAATATATGACTACTTCTGCCCTTCGTCGGCCTTGCTGGGTGCCAGGCAGTGAAACAGAACATGAATTCACAGGAAGTAACAGGCCACATTGGAAGGCAGAACAGCGATTCAGCAAGACTCCCAACCCACCAATGTTATGCAGCATCATGCCAGCATTGTCCGACTAGGCTGGTGGCATGGCCTGTAGGAGGCCTACATCTGTTTCAGCATCTGTTTCATTTTTCTTTGGTTGATTTTTAAACATGTTGTGTCTTTGTCACTGCAAACTCACCATTGTGCAAAACCTAAGGATCCAGATTTTTGCTGAGTTAGTCTATACCCCATAATGAAAAGAAAAAAAATCCTTACCACTGTGGAATGTTAGGGTTTTTTTTTTAAATGAACATTTCCTTGGCCACAAAATCTATCTTTTCATTGCAGAAAATTATATGGAAAAGATTATACCACCTTATCAGTTTCCAACATAAATATTTATCGCTTGGTGTTTTTCCCTGATTATTTTTCTTTCACAAAAACATGTTCCATCTGGCAAATTAGTTTGAATTGCTTAACCACCCATATAATGTGTTTCATTCTAAACTTAGAGGCTCAATATTAAGGATGGAGCCCATGACTGCATTAAACAGTAAAAAAATGGAAAATAAGTTGAAAGTGATAGACAAAACCTCTTTACTTCTCATGAGAAGTATGGTGAGGGTAGAAAGAAGGGAAACTGCAGCCTGTAACCTGCACCAGGAGGCAAACAGAAAGAAAAACTTATTGGAGTATCTCACACACTTGATGCCTAAATGCCAGCAGGAGTTTGCACGTACAGTAAATGATACTAGGACAAATCCGATTCATATTCTGCAGTGTGTTCAATGCAGGAAAGGCAGTACAAGCTTGAAAATCTGCCATTAACTACTTCAAGCCCACAACTCTCTTTAATCTGAAAAATTCAATGGTCCAAATCCATTTGATTCCAATGTCCCATGGCAAGTTGATGGCATGTTAATGAAAGTGTGCTGTTGCCTCTACTGAGGAGAAGGAAAGGCTCTACTGCTGAGTTCTTTTGGCAGCATAACCTGCTGGCACAAACTATCAAAAAACTGAGGTGTAGAGCAGTTTGCAAACATATGGATTTCTGCCTCAATCCATATAATAATGACCACAGTAGTTGCTAGATGTAAATAGATGGTGAATGTGTTACATGGTTTAGATTATTGTAGCAGTCAGTTGAAGGTGGGATTTCAGTCCAAAATCTATGCTAGTTTGGATTCCGTTGACCCTTTCTGTTTGTGTAATGGTTTGTTGCACAAGTAGTTTCACAAATGGCAGAATTTGCCTAAGAAGGCATACTGCTCATCATTACACAAACAGAATTTCCCCATTCATGCCAACAGGCACCTTCTGTGATCTCCACCACAACACTCTGTCCACATTGCAACGGGATTCTAACCACTGAGTCAGATACAGGCTTAGCCATGCTTCAAGCAAATCTACTGATCAATAGGACTGTACCTAGTCATGACTAAATAAAATCCCATTGATGAAAACTAGAGTTCATCGAAGTACCGCCCTCCTTCCCTAAAGAAATGCACAGGTTGCACTGAAACATGGATGATCTTCCCCTTTGCTTTGCAAGTAGATACAACAGCCAACAAGATATGTTTGACCAGGAAACACAGTGGCAGAATGCACAGAAAGGAAACACAGAGGTAATTAAGAGGCTGGAAAAAAGCACTGCAATTCATTCTTTGGTTTTTCCTTTTAATGCAGGACAGAGTTATGCTATCATGGTCTACATTTGAAAGTAAGAAATTATTGTGTTGTGTGGCATGAGATGACAGAAGCAATAATCCAGTAGAGAAAAATGCAACGTTCACTTTTTGGTTTAGCAAGAGGGTAAAATAGAGTATGCGCACATGCCTCAATGTCTTTTCCTTCATAGTTCTGAAGAGTACTCAGAAAGCGACAAAATTGCTGCTTCCTAAGCTTCTAGGATATGTTACCCAAAGTGGGTCAGTTAGCAATAATAGGAATGCCTTATGCATTGAGAATGCAGTGTTCATTAGTTTGCTGTCATGCATGGCCAAGTGTACTGGTGTCAAAAATAGGATTCTGCTCCATGCGTGCTCTCCATTTGGTTCCTTCTTGCTCATATTTTTACAATATTTTAATTATGATAGCCCCATCTGTTGAGCCTACTCCTGTTGTGCAGCAAATAACTTAGTGCGGATGTAACAGATGAGAAAGCAAGATATCACAAGTTTACCCAAGACAGAAAAAAACCAAAAAGATAGAGTCAGAAATCTACATAACTTCAAACTATCCAAAAATAGTTTAAAGAACCTAAAGCGTATTAGGCACTTTGAAATTGAAGGGATATTCACAATGGTAATTAATTTAAGGGACCATGACATCTATTAGAATAGCTGAGTCCCACAAAAATAGCTCAGCACATCTTCAAACAATATCAATACTTAAAGACCAGCAATGGTAAGTCTTCAATTCCTTTCAACCTTCACTTTTGTTTAGAAGATCAATACATATATTAGAGGTCGAAGCTAATCAGCAAATTTCTTAGATGGCTCCCTCTCAAAATACTTCATGTTCTGCACCAACTATACCCACAACAGACACTTTCCAGACTTTTCTTGACAACTTCCATAAATGACAGTTCTATAATCTCTATACAGAGCACGTCCCTCCACTAAATACCATCTGTAAGTGTGTGTGCACCAATCAAATGGTTTATTCTTGTGCTTAAATCTAAATCACCATTCCTGTACGTGAAACCCACTGCTTCTTGTCCTGTCATCAGCGATAGACTACCTTGTCTCCTAGCTCCCCCACCTATCCTTCAGAAAGTGAGCAAGATTGCTCCTTTACCACTTAAAGTAACCATAGAGTGTTCACTAACATTGTATGTGAACTTCTAAACAACAGGAATACCTGATTTTAACTTTGGATTAGAAGGGACAGATAATTTGGGTGTGCCTTGTTCTAGGACTGTGTAAGGGCCTATGCACCTGCCAAAAGACAAATTATACTAGACAAAGATAATGAAAGAACTCAAGAGAACATAAGTGATTTAAGAAATTTCCACATTGTAATTCCATAAATTAAGCCCGAGACATGTAGTGTTGATTCACAGAGCAGTAATATTTCTAGACTGACTTACTGCAGACAGTGTTGGCACTCTCTTACTACTGGAAACCAATGGGAGTATTAATATCGGCTATTAACACTGATCCTATCTCATAAATCCAGCCTGTCTGTTACCACAGCACTCAAATAAAGGTGTCCTGAGGTCAAGAGGATGTGGCGTCCAAACGAGTCTCACTATTCCAAGAGAATGGCAGCAAAAACAATCTGTAAAGCAACCATCAGATCCATATGTAGGAAAACGAAAATGTCGGTTTTAAATGTCATGTTTTTCAAAGTGAGAATTGATGCTGGAACCAATTCTAAAAACTGGCTGGCGGAGCTTTAGCTGCAGCTGAAGACAATAAATCAAAGCAGCTAAGAATAATTGAGGAGGGGCTGGAGGACGGAGGGGGGGCAGGATATATAAAACCCGGAGCAGGTAACAAGCCATGAGAGGCTTTGCAGATTACAATGAAAATTAAACAGTGTTTTGTCTGCTGTTAAATGACTCCTGAACGGCTTCCAGTGGATGTAGGGCTGGCTATATGGCAAAATGTGGACCACAGGAAAAGGACAGTAATGCATCTGACAAATCTGCTCTGGGTCATCACCTGCTAAACTCATTGCCTGAATTGTGAGCTGCTCCACAGTAGAGGTATGCCTTGTGCCCTGGGGGAAAAAAATTGGGTGCTAAGTAAGTAACTGGACAACGTCACTGATGCCAGCAAGAGCACCAGTGTTCTCTCTTGATACCAGACTTCGGAAACACACCATTCTTATTAATCTGAAGAATTAATATTGTCATGTTTCATATTTAGAAAACCAAAACACTTCAGGTGGAGAAGCAGCTCTGGCATTTCAGCAGAACCGCAGTGGCTTCTGTCATGTTATGCAGCCTACTGAACAAAGAGTAAGCGTACATCATAAAGCAACTGCCGTCACTGTATAGAATATGGCAGGGACTAAGGAGAAGTAAAGAGCCAAGAATACTCTATACTGCTCCTGAAACAGATACATCCAAACTATAGGTAAAACTCAAGCAGAGATTTGGGCTCATGAGCACTGTTAATTGTTTTTGATTCAGTTGAGGGATGTAATCGTTAATGCATCATTATTATCCATTTTGTGTTACTCACCTTTTCAGACAATGCCTATTTTAACCTGTGCCCAAAATACTCAGGGCCTTGCTCAGGTAAACATCCACTGAGAGGGAAGTCGAGGGGGTGGGCTGGCATGAGACCAGTTCTCCCTCTTGACCACAACCCATACCTTGGAACAGTCCCTCCTGGTTCAGGGGACCTCCTTTTCTTCAGGACAATGGATCGAACTACTCACCACCAACATGGCAATCTCTCTTCTTGATTGTAGATTATGGCTCATCATGACATAGTCAACAGTCAAATGGCTCAAGCCGCTTTTGATTTCTCATACATCCTCAAAGATATATAATCTCTACTCTGTTAATGCTAAATCATCAGAAAATTGGATAAACTCACTCTCCCTTTAGGATATCGATATTGATCAGATTATAGATATAAGTCATACCGGTGGGATAATAATAGACCACAAACAACTGTATGTTTGCATTCTCGCGATGTTCTTGTAAGAGCAATACCATTTCCAGGAATCTCCTAAAGCATGATGCTGACACTGCTGGGCAAACATATAAGCCAAACTCTTCCTTGCATTTAAATTAGTCCTCCACCGCATATATATGTATATGGCCCACACCTTCTTTTCCTCTTTTTCCCAGTGAAGCCCCATAAATACTATTCTTTGTAGCTTCAGCTGTTATAGCTGTCATTATTGTCCACCATTCAACTCTCACATACAACCAAACAACAAAGATTCTACTCAAATCAAGCACTTAACATAAATATTAAAATAACGGTAGGGACAAAATATAACTCTACATAGAACTTCATAACTACCGTAGCACCTATTACCATAAACAAAAGCAAATCTGGTTTGACTGGGAATGAGGAATGGGGAGATGAGAAGACGGCTAGAGAACTCTTGGCCATCCTTATTTAAATCACACATTAATTTCTTGTCAGTTTTTTTTTTCTTTTTGTCTGTGGTCGACAACCTTATTAAAATTCATTTCACTAACCAGTTCATTCTAAGTCACTATGGATATCAAAGAACCCTTTTAAAAAAGCCTTTGAGAGGAGGGGATAAGATTTTACCCCAAAAAAAAGGAAAAAGGAAAAAAGAAAAAAGGCTGGTGGCAGGTTCTCCTCCCTGGTTTTTGTGTGAGGAAGGCTGCCCTGCCACTGCCCCACCTCCTAAACCCATCAGTCCACAGAGGGGTAAAATCATGTACAAGTCCATTTCTCAGTTTCCCAGGATGAGTTTGACAAAAGAAGCCACGTCTGTCTCTTTGGATTCGTGCAGGATGAAGAAAGGGTGTTGCTAAAAGAGGAAGAAAAAAAAACGTTAGTGAGTGAGGGAAAACTCCAGGTAAAAGTGTTCTTTTGCACCCTCAGGTTTAGCCGGCTACTTCCCTGTATCAATCATGGAAAATACTGCAGTGTGCAGTGACAAGTGCCATCCGCCTTTTCCAGAAGGAGCCACAGAAGTCATCAGAACAATGTCACCACTGCAAGAAATGTCTTTTGTCACTCCTCCTCAAATGCAGAAACACTGGATACAATTTTATTGCAAACATAATTATCCAGGCTTTTTTAGGACCATCATGAGAAGGTCTAGCCTTTCAGAAAAAGGAACTTTGAGTGGTGTGTACCATAGTGAATTAGTGACTTGGGCAGAGCATCCGAAAAGACAAACAAGTTATCTCTCTCCTGCATACTGGACACCAAAGTGTAAGGAATGTGCTTCCCGATCTTCTCTCTCTTTCTTATTACTCACTGTACGAATTAGGCCGGTTTATAAATTTCACAGACAAAGGAAAGCGAAGACTAAAAAAGGAATGACATGCCCGAAGCCACAAGAGCACGTTTATGGTTGAGGAAGGGCTGTGAACTGCTTTCTCATGTCCAATACTCTTCCCCCTTGGATTATAGCAGACAAAAGCCAAGGGATCTTCTTTCATGAGAAAAAGATTCACAAATGGAAAAGCCATCTGATTTCTTACAAGAGATCTCCAGACAAAGCTTCAGCCAATGAGCAGGTGGACTCTGAATGTAAAGGGACGTACAGCTGCCATGTGCCAAAGTCAGAGGAGGGAGGGAAAACCAACCAGGCTGAGGAGTGAGAGAAAAGCAGCACAAGCTGGTAGGTGAGGGTAGAAACTCAACAGAATGAGAATTCAACAGAATGACTTAGGGATGATTTACAGATACAGAAGGCCAGTTAGGCCAGATTATACCATGCATGTTAGGAACTGAACATGATGTCCAAACCAGAATGCATGCATGCAGATTGCCTCCACTTGTGCAATCTCTATGCCACAAAAAAGGAACAGATCAATTAGGAAATGGGGCTTAGTTTTATATGACAGTGCATTTGTACATTCAATATACACTGAACATCCTTAATGTGTGTGTGTGTGTGTGAGAGAGAGTGAGTGAGTGAGTGAGAGAGAGAGAGAGAGGGGGGGGGAGACAGATTCTTGCACAACAATTACTGTAGGATGTACATGTTGGATCAATATGTGAGCCAACTGTACAAGAACAGGACAGTGTTTCTATGCTCAGGTGACTCATCAAGAAAGCCAGCTTCCTCCAACCCTGATAACGAGAAGTGGGTACTACTGCCTTTGGATTCCTCCATGTTTACACAGGTGTCACCTACAGCTACCATTGAAGGGGATGTTTAATATTTCTTTATGTCTCTGTCTCTCCATTGCTCGGACTCTGCACCAGAAAAGAGGTAAGCAAGTTTATGGGAGACTGGCTGACACTATTAAGTACAGGACAGTAACCAACTACATTAAAAACAACAACACCCTGTAATTCAACTGAAAGGTTATTCAAATTGAGCATCAGGTCAAAAGTGACAGGTATAATTTCTTTCAGATCTACCCAGCCACCCCAGCCACTGTTCAGTATTACTCTCAAGCATTAGTTTAAAATATTGTATCAGCGGGATCACAAGATGGGCTAGTAGCAGCCTCAGTGGTTAACAGGAAACAACTTCAGTCTCTTGTCAATAATCACGACATCAAAGACACATTTTAATGAACATGGGGCAAATCCAATGTTAGGTCTACTCAGAGTAGACACACTGAAATGAATGGGACTTGTTGGTCACAAGAAATGTAAATCCCATTAATTTCAAGTATCCCTTTAGTCCAAGTAGGACTAAGGCTGTGTTTAGTCCATTTTTAAATTTGCCAGAAATATATATATATATTTTTAAAAGGTAATACTGTGTAATATTGACCAGGCACGTAAGTGCTGCTAAATTTCTAAAATAAACTTGGCAATTTCTACTTGCAGCTCTGCAGTTGAATGGATGGCCTATTGAGAGACTCCACCCAACCTGGCTGCCAGAGGATCTAGACCACTTTACCCTTTTGTCTGGCTTTGATCGCAAAAGCAAGTCAGAGAAAAAACAGTGTTCAAAATTACTGTCTGAAACAACCATAAGGAAGGGAGGGAGAGAACACAGAGCGGACAGATTTTTAAAACTTCTACCATTACATACTATTTCCAGGGCAACAGCCTGACTGCTGAGGAGCTGCCTCCGATTGCCATGAAACACAGATACGTCGGCTCACATGGCTGTGGGTGAGGCCTGGGGCCCGTGTGTCCTGCTGCCAATGGGCTTCCCACAGATATCTAGTTGGTCACTGCAGGAACAGGATTATAGGACTGGACAGGCCTTCAGTCTGACCCAGCAGGAGTCACAATGCTAACTAGCAGCTTGGGCGCCCAGAGTTTTGCTACCCGATCCATTAAGCTTCCGTCAGAGAAGATCAGCATACGCAAAGAGAGGATGGAGGAAGGAGGAGGAATGTGGAGGTCTGAATGCACAACAGCCATACGGGTTACGCACTGAGCTATTCTCTGTTTCTTCCTCCCCAGGGACGGTTGGCTGGAGGGTGAGCCAGTGCCTGACCTCCCTGAAGCACATTTTTGTGCCCTCCAAATTCTGGCACCCTGGGTCAAAGCTCTGGTCACCCCTCCCTTGTTACCGCTGTGTCTCATGTTCTTAAGCTTCTCGAGTCAGGTAGAGTGGTCAGGGAGATCACTGTGTTTACCAGCTTCAGGCTTTCTGGGACTCTTACTTGACACAACCAGCTCCTCCTTAGACAACATAAACGATCTTCCCAGAGGGGAACTCCTGACAAAGTACCAAAGGAACCCCAGGGTTCTCAAGAACACATTTTGAAAACCACAGAGAAGAATTGAAAGCAGAGTTCAAAGGAGAACATCTGCTCTCTCCCTGCCCTCTCATTTTCCACTGGAAACCTCAACTTCACAGGAAGGCAAGGAAGCAGCTTCAGCCTCAAAAGGCTAGTCCCATTCCAGTACCGCAGTGTCTACTGCCATGGGAAAGTGAGAAAAGGAAGAAAAAAAAATCCAAACCACAGGACCTTACAACATTAATGTCAGCCACAAAATACCACAACTCTGAGATACACTTGAAAGGGGATCCAACATCCTAATTCAGTAGCAATGTGCAGGGCTGCCAATCAGAGTCTGGCCAGAGCTCCTGCATTTCCTTCTATCTAGCCTGGTGAACCCTACATGCCCTGAAAAGCCACGTGGTACAAAACTTTGCTATAGAATTTGAGAGGGTGGGAAAGAACAGGTATTTTGTGTCCGAGCACATTTCAAGGACAAAGCAACAAAACCAGGCCTTTCTCTACCTACAGACATGCTTTATCAAAGTGCAGCACCATTATAAATGCATTATAGACACCCACACCAGAGGGGCTACTTAATCTTTTAGCATTTGTTTCATGAAAAGATGTTCACTGAGGGAGGGAAGAAAAGCAGATTACTCTCACTACTGGAAATGTTTTCTCCACAAACACTTTGCTGTAGGATTTGAGAGGGTGGGAAAGAACAGATTACCTCACTGTGAGCCTGTAAGGCATGCCAGTTTTATTAGGCCTCCTACTGGGGACTTCGGGGGATGTGGTGGCGCTGCGGGTTAAACCGCAGAAGCCTCTGTGCTGCAAGGTCAGAAGACCAGCAGTCGTAAGATCGAATCCATGCAATGGAGTGAGCTCCCGTCGCTTGTCCCAGCTCCTGCCAACCTAGCAGTTCAAAAGCATGTAAATGCGAGTAGATAAATAGGTACCACCACGGTGGGAAGGTAACAGCGTTCTGTGTCTAGTCGCGCTGGACATGTGACCACGGAAACTGTCTTCGGACAAACGCTGGCTCTACGGCTTGGAGACGGGGATGAGCACCGCGCTCTATAGTCGGACACGACTGGACTAAATGTCAAGGGGAACCTTTACCTTTACTGGGGACTTCTGAAATTGTAACCTTGTAATCTTCAGTATTAAACAGGGTGGATAAAAATCAATTATTTTTTTTAAATCAAATTGATTTAAATCACAATTAAAATTTAAAAATTGAGTTTTTAATTTAAATCATCAAAAAAATCTTTTTTTTAAAGATTTAAATCAAATCCACCCTGTACTAAATTACATGAGCAGAAAGTCTTGCCCATAGATTAACCAGATGCTCTATGAACTTTTCATTCACTACATCAAGGACAGAAGTCAGAGTCAGCCACACATGGTGATGCTGCAGGTAAGGCTTGGGGCATGCACACCTGCTCCATACTCTAATCCCACACTTGTTCATCTAATGCATGAATAAGGTTTGTGTTACACATGCATTCCATTAAAAAAAAACCCCCACCAAAAAAACCACTTACCATTAGCTCAGGGTACGTTGGCCTTTCTTTGGAATTTTTCTTCAAGCTTTAAAGAAGGAAAGAAAAAAAGGGTGATTTTATTTTACAGGTGTGTTAAGTAGCACAGGTGAGAAGAAGGAACCCCAAGGGACATCACAAGCCACCCACACACAGGAGTCCCTCAGCACCAAGTTCTGAACTTGTCCCTCCCCACAGAAGGACTAGAATCACCATGTCCCATCCCAGGAGGATACCATTATGTCAGGGGTGAGTGACAATGTGCCCCCCACCGTAATCTCCACACATATCTGTCACACACAATTCCCTTGTGGCCTCTGGGGGCATGGGGAGGATTTTGGCATGCTTTCATATATGTGAGGCTCCCAAAACTCTGCAGGTTGCCTATCATGCTACTAAGAGGCCAACAAAACCAACAGGAAACACTTCCTTGCCAATTGTTGAAGTACTCTGCCTACAAGGCAACCAAAAGTATCTCTATCCCACAACCAGGTCAGATGCCAGACTGTAATAGATCTAAACAAACTGATTCTTATAGGGCTTTTTCAAGAAGGATCTTATCACCACCTCTTCTCTGCCTTTACAAGCAAAGCAAGGCCCAGGGTCCAGAATACATGTAGCAGTTCTCACCGCTCACAGGATTCTGCCCATATCCTTAGGCTGTACACTGAAAAGTATGTACTATCACTAAACAAACCAGGGGCAAAGTTACATTCACAGGGCCTTGGATCAAAAACAGCATCCAAAGAGTCATGCAAATAATTCAAAATGAACCAGCAAGTCAGCCAGAATAAGACAGGAACCTGATCCCTTGGGAAAGGCGTGCTAAACCATGTGATGCAGATGGAAAGGGTCCAGAGAGGAATAGTTCATTTGCTTAGAGCTTGGGAGTTCAATTCCCCACCATACCTCCAGGCATCAGAGTCAGACTGTGTAATCTTGGGCAAGCTGCACATTCCCGGGGTGCCCTCAGAAGAATTGAATAGTAAACTACTTCCAAGTACACGCTACCTAGAACACCCTGGAAAGGACTGCCGTAAGGCAGAATCACTTTGTAGCACACAATTATTATTGGCATTACCACAGAATAGACATTCAAAAAAGGTTCCAGCCTGAGTTAAGTATGACTAATTCCATGTCTTCCGACAAAGTTAAGGTGCTTTAGTAGCTCTCAATAATTTCTTTACCACCAGTTCCCTACAAAACCAGTAGGCTACTTTGGCTGCACTCCATGTGATCATGTCTACCACCAAGGCAATTTGTCAATTTCAGAGGTCAATCAGGGCAATGGAGTGGGGTGATAGAAAAAATCCTAAGAGCTGTTAGACTCCATCTGCCTCCTGGAGCAAACCATTTTAGTCTCTTACTCCTAAAGAGAATCTACTTCCCAGTGTGCCTAAACGCCACCAGGTAGTGATCTGCCTATGACAACACAAATATAGAGAATTTTTACACACCAGATCAACACCACTCTGCCCAGTGCATAAAATCTGTCTCAGTTTGTGCCCTGTAACGTGGGTGGAGCAAGACACCACTTGGGACAAACCCACAATTATTACGGTGCATGTGAAATCTTAAGCCAATCTTTACAATGCAGCCTTGGCATGGATGGTGAAGTTCCTGAGGACAGCAAACCAAAGGGACTCCAACAGCACCCCAAGACTGGCTCAGGTAACTTCTGAAAGGAAGCTCTATTAAGTCCCAGACTTCCAGATGTACAAATTAAACTCATCAGACTACAGGAGAGGAGAGCGAAACAGAATCATGACATCCTATTGTAACTTCACCTCTCTGTCCTCCAGGTCTCTACAGTGAATCTTGGCACGCAAAGCTGGAAAAACTGACTCCTCCCTCCGCTTTATCCCATCAGATTTCTGAAATACAGGCCACTCACTGAGGATTCTGTTCTAGATGACTGTTCTCCAGACCATTACCAGCACAACATACAGTATACAGCACAACATACAGACCATCGACAAAAACAGCTGAGGAAGCCATATAACCCCAACACCGAGGTCAGCTACTTCCTCTCTTTAGTGAGTTTGGTATCTGGCTGCGAAGCCAGGGGTTGGGAGTTCAATTCCCCACGGTGCCTCCTAAGAATAGAGCCAGCCTGTGTGGCCTTAGGCCAGCTGCACAGTCCCAAGATGCTCCCAGAAGAAGGGAATGGCAAATCATATCAGACTATTCTCTACCTGGGAAACCCTGAAAAGTGTCACACTAAGTCAGAATTGACTCAACAGCACATATAGATGATAACGATGCCATATAACACATGAAATGGAAATAAGAGTGCTTAAGACTATAGTCTACAGTAATGAAAACAAGGCCATAGGCAACTTGAGGACTGGACAAGAGAGGTTCATCCTGAAATTTTAGGAGGTCAAGGCATCCTCCTCTGTTCCATTTGTGAACTGCATGTGCAAAACAGGGCAAATCACTGGATGATCTGTAGGTAAGTGAAGATTTCCCAATGCTATAAGTGTAATGTTATAGTAATGGGACTGTAATAATATAACTGTAATTACTATCACTATAATCCCCAGGAGTTTTGGCAGGACACAGGGACAATTAAACTGGCATTTTAAAAATCCATGCTCGAAGCATAGACACGACCCTGTGCACATTTCCACAAGCAGATGCATGCAACATTAAACTGATTGGCTGTATATTAAAAAAAAAAAGCCTGGAGGCTATTGTCACTTTCCCTTCACCTCTGATCCACTGAAACCACTGCCATTATCACTCAGCACTTTCAACACTTACAAAAAAGACCAACCTCCTGCACAGAACTTAACTACAATGTTTGGCTGGAAAAGTTTGTCTGGGTCTGGAGGGTGAGATGAATGATCACCAAAAGATGATCATTGATTTCAGTCTTTCTTTCCAGCAGAAAATAGCTTTGAAGACAGGATGTAATAGCAACTCTCTTCCTGGCAGTGATTTATTTGGACGAGAGGGGGGAGGGGGAGGCTTGGAGAGACCTGAAAACTATCTTGACACGTACACAGGCTTTACGGGAGAGGGGAGGGAGATGTAAAGCCTTGCTGAGAGAAGCATGCTGAGAGAAACAAAAGTGTGATGGCCAGATATTGTAAACATGCCCTCTGCTGGGATTTGCCAAACCTCCCGGGGGAAGTGAATGGTGCTTACTGCACGGTCATGTCCTGTCCATCTTTCCTCTGTATCATCTCAGAGCTCAGATTTACAGGAACTCTCGTGCTGTGTATTATTAATACAGACCAATGATTCACATACACACATCCCTGAATGCACACTCCCCTTTTGCTGATCAAGACTGACAGAAGCCTGTGCACTTCTTTAAAAAAGTCTGCATTTTTACAAACTACTGAAGACCATCACAAAGAAAGGTCAAACGTTCATCGCTGATCAATGATCCTTAAAACGTCCTGCAAGAAGTGCCTCTGATGCCACACACTTCCCTTTAAAAACAAAAGTGGGAACTAGACTTGAATGTTAATGGACAACGCATGTGCTGTTTCAAGCAGGCAGCGCTCCTTGATCTGGCACTTCGGCCTGATTTTCAGACAGCACAGTATCTGTATTAATGTGGACACCGTTCCATATATCCCTATGCTATAGTGCCAAAAACTTAGAGACAGCAGCTGCCACCAAACCTGAGCACTTATATGACTGGCTTAGAAAATAAATGGAGCCACACACCAGAAAGTCTGGAACAAATTTGCTAATGTTCCAAAACCAATCCAACTTCAAAATTCTCTCACACACAGACACATCCCAATACTCCTCTTCACCATTACAAAAGATTCTGCCAGGTCGGTATATATGGGTGGGTTCCAAGATGGCGGATCGGTAGCGGGTCGGAAACGTTACTCCCCGCCGCTCCGGTCTGTTTTTCTTTTCTTTTCTTTCTTTTTCTTTATTTGTTTTTTATTATTTGGGTTGTCTCCTTCTGACCCGTCCCTGTACATTTGTGCTCGTTTGAGCCCGTGGTGGCTGGTAGAGGTCTGCTTCGGTGGTAGGAGTGAACGGCGGAAGAGACGAGGTGAGACAATGCGCTGGGAGCCGGCACCGGAGCTCGAACAGTGGGAGACGAGCTCGAACAGCGGGGGGTTGGCGGAGCCCGTGAAACTACGTCTGGGAGCCGAGAGCCAGGGGCGACAGTAAAGTTCTGCCTGGAAGCTGATCCGGGGGGACTTCTCTGGGACCCTGGTGATGACAGCGGGACCCAGCGTGGAGGGCTTAGCAAGCAGCCGGGAGAACTGGAACTGGAGGTGCCGGAAAAATTTCGATCTTGGTAGGGGGGGTAGTGACTTTTACGGGGCGTCTGGAGCAGGGGGACGGGCGGTGGGGTCCCATGTGTCGTGGGGTCCTGCTGGCTGCTTCCCTATATGCTGCCATGTCGCAATCTCCATCGGCAACCCCCCCCCCCCTGCCTTTTTCCCCGAGTGGACCAGCGAGGACTTCTTGGCTAGCCACCTGAACTGGAGAACGGCAACAGTAGCGCCATTTTACTTTCCAGCTTTTTCGCTACTGTTGCTCTCACCGCATGCTAGGGAAGCACACCTCGACGTGAAAACCCAGCCTCACGAACAGGACACTGAGTGGAGGGAGGAGACACTGGGTTTAAACTTTTCTTTTCTATTAATTTAGTCTATAGTAGTATGTGAGCGGGAGGGTAATTTTGGGAAAATTTTGGGTCCTTTTTATATAATCGTTTATTTTTTATTGTTTATTTTATTTTAGGTTTATTTTATGATATTTTATTTTTTGATCACTTGATTGTTAATAGCTATATGCTTTAGTTGCCCAATTTAAAAATCCTATTTTTAAAATTATTAACTTGGTAAATTGTTTAATTAGATAATTTGATTAATTTAAATATTGATAATAGTTTGACCCTGTATCATTGTTGAATATTATTTTGTTAATTTTCTTATTATTGTTTATTATATTATTTTAGTGTATATATTTTTTGTTTTTTCCTTTTCCTTCTTCTTTATTGACATGGAGTGGAGGGCCTGTCCCCCCAGCGAGGGGTCTAACATCAGTGTGATTACGGGTAGAGGGAGATATGGCGTTGGCTCAGTGCCTACTCGTTTTAGAAGAACAGTGAACAGATGTTTGAAGGCTGTTCACTGTTCTGGCACCGTGACCAACTACCAGTCTCGAGGTAGCCATATCAGCTGGCCTTCCACTCTAAAGCTGGTGCTGTTGAACGCCAGGTCTGTGTCCAATAAGTCCCAGATTGTACATGATCTTATTCTGGAGGAGGATGCAGACCTGGCGTGCATGACTGAGACCTGGATGGGCGGGGAGGGGGGTGTCCCTCTGACCCTCGCCTGTCCTCCTGGTTATGCAGTCCAGCACCAGGGTAGACTGGAGGGGCGGGGGAGTAGCCATTGTTTACAGAAATACCCTGGAGGTTACTAGGCACTCTTCGGTGGTGAAGCCAGGCTTGGAGGCCCTCCATGTGTGGATTGGGGCCAGGGACGGTATTGGGATCTTGCTGGGTTACCGCGCTCCCCGCGACCCAGCCACCTCCCTACCGGAGCTGGCAGACTTTGTCTCCGCGGCACTGTTGGATTCCACGAGGCTTCTGGTCCTGGGTGACTTCAATATCCATGCGGAGGCAGAGGTCTCCGGTCCAGCTCTTGAATTCTTGGAAACCATGGCTTCCTTGGATATGTCCCAACATGTCAACGGTCCCACACACATGGGCAGCCATATGCTAGACCTGGTATTTTCCACTAAACGGAGCGAGTGTGGTCTGATGGTGACTGACCTGGTGTCAGTCCCTTTGTCATAGTCAGATCACCACCTAATAAAATGTAACCTCTCAGTGGCACTCCCTCCCCGCAGGGAGAATGGACCTATTTCAATGGTCCGCCTTCGAAGGTTACTGGATCCATTGAGATTCCAGGATACCATGAGAGGGATTCCAGCTGAACTGTCTGGCGCTTCTGTCGAAGCTCTGGTTGACGGCTGGCTTGCCGCCGCCACTAGGGCTGTAGACACGATCGCTCCCAAACGCCCTCTCAGGCGCAGAGCTCGGCCAGGTGCCTGGTATAATCGGGACCTACGAGCAATGAAGCGAAACAGGAGACGGCTAGAGTGCACTTGGAGAGAAGAACCGACAGATTATAATAAGAAAGGTGTCAGGATCGCAACTAACCATTACCTGGCTAAGGTAAGGGCTGCCAGACGATCGCACTTCGCTGACCGGATAAGCGAAGCTTCCAACCAGCAGGCGGAACTTTTCCATATAGTTCGCGATCTATCCGGAATTGGTCTGGGTGACGGGCCTCCCACTAATATCTCACCTGACCAATTTGCAGCTTTTTTTAAATCAAAAGTGGAGGCCTTCCGCCGGGACCTCTCTCCTTTTTTAAATACAGTGGATCGAGCAGAGATGTCTAGCGCTCCGCCTTGCCCGGTGACTCTTGAATTCTTTCAGCCTGTGACACCAGAATTGGTGGACAAAGCGCTTGATCGCTGTCGGGCCACCACCTCCTCCCTTGACCCTTGCCCGGCCTGGCTAATCAAGGCAGCCAGACCGGTAACAACTGAATGGGCCACAGCAATAATTAATGGGTCTCTCCAGGAGGGCAAGGTTCCTCTTGCCCTCAAGGAGACACTCATTAGGCCCATTAGGAAGAAACCAAATTTGGCGGCGGATGATATTGGAAATTATAGGCCCGTCGCCAATGTTTCCTTCCTTAGCAAAGTGGTGGAGAGGGTGGTGACAAACCAGCTTCAGACACTTTTGGACGAAACCAACGCCCTGGACCCATTTCAGTCGGGCTTTAGGCCGTGCTATGGCACAGAGACGGCACTGGTCGCACTGTTGGATGACCTATCGAGGCAGACAGGGCCAATATGTCTTTGTTGGTCCTCCTCGATATCTCAGCCGCCTTTGATACCGTCGACCACGGTATCCTCCTGGGGAGGCTCTCCGAGTTGGGAATCGGTGGCCTGGCGCTTGCCTGGCTCTGATCCTTCTTGGAGGACCGTCCTCAGAGAGTTCAGCTTGGGGAGAGTGTTTCAGCCCTGTGGAGTCTCAATTGTGGGGTTCCACAGGGGTCGATCATCTCCCCAATGCTGTTTAATATCTATATGAGGCCGCTGGGTGGGGTCATCAGGGGGTGTGGGGCATCGTGCCACCAATACGCTGATGACACGCAGCTCTACATCTCCTTTTCACCTACTTCAGTGGATGCCGTTCTGTCCCTTCAGCGCTGCCTGGAGGCTGTACTGCAATGGATGCAGATGAATGGGTTGAGGCTGAACCCGGACAAGATGGAGGTCTTGAGGGTGGGTGGTCCCTCCATTAGCGGATTGGGTGACTCCCTTTCTTTTGGAGGGGTGACTCTCACCGCAAAGAGTGTGGTTCGCAGCTTGGGGATACATCTGGACCCGGCGCTGACCATGGAAACCCAGGTGGCGTCCGTGGCCCGCTCCGCCTATTTCCATCTATGGCGGATTGCCCAGCTGCGACCCTATCTTGATGGGGAGGCCCTCACTACTCTTGTCCATGCGCTCGTAATCTCGAGATTAGACCACTGTAATGCGCTCTACGTGGGGCTACCTTTGGGATTGATGCGGAAACTCCAAATGGTGCAGAATGCGGCGGCCAGACTTTTGAGTGGGGTGAGAAAATATCAACATATCTCTCCCACTCTGGCTGCCTTACATTGGCTGCCCATTCGTTTCCGCATTAACTTCAAAGTGTTAATGATGACGTACAAAGCCCTAAACGGTTTGGGACCTCGATACTTGGCAGATCGTCTTCTCCCACCTAGATCTACCCGAATCACTCGGCATAGCCAGGAGGGACGGCTGAGGGGCCTAACGCCGAGAGAGGCCCGGAAAGAAAGAACAAGAAACCGGGCCTTCTCGGCAGTGGCCCCTCGGCTATGGAATAGTTTACCAACAGAGATCCGACTGGCACCCTCGCTGGGTGTTTTTAAAAGCCATTTAAAAACTTGGTTCTTCAGGCAGGCCTTCCCTTCAGTCAATAATTGAGATCTATTTTTGTTTTATAATTTTTTCCATCTTGGTATTCATCTGTCTAATTGTTTAATAATCCTGTTGTTTTATGATTTTAAAATTGTTTGTATATATTGTGTTTTTGTAATATTTGTAAGCCGCCCCGAGTAGACTTTGTCTAGGGGGGCGGGGTAAAAATCTAATAAAGTAAAGTAAAGTATATACTATGTATGGCTAAGAACTCCCTATTCATGAAGCCATTTGCCTTTCAAAATTTATATAATGCTGCATTTATATTATTATTGACCTCATTTTATTTTAGTTTCAGATCGTTTTGTTTGCATTGCTTTTAATTGCTCGTATCAGCCACCTGCAGCGGGGTATACACACTGGAAAACACAATATTTTAGAATAAAAGTTCTAATCGGTTTAGGACCTTGATACGCCTCTCCTACAAAACAGCCACCTGAGCCACCTCCTCTTCACAGTCTAGGTGAAGGAACACCAAGGGAAGTCAAAAGAACAAACACCAGAAACCGGGCTTTCTCAGCTCTGGCCTCACTACCTCTGGTCCAGCAGAGGTTCACCTGGCTCCTTCTCTTGCAGTCTTTAAGAAGCCAGTAAAAACAGAACTATTTAAAGCTGCCTTCGGACCTGGGATGTCCAATGTCGTCTTAAATCGTTTTTATTTAAAAGATAGGTCAGCTAGTCAGTGGTTTCACCGAATGAATGATTGCTTTGTCTGTAGACTTGTATCTGCATTATTATTACAATACTATTATTATTCAATAGTAGCTCGCAGTGTTGCCTGCTACTCTGCAGTATACAATAAGCAGGCACTTACTCGGTCACCCATAATGCTCTGCAAGGATGCTGGGAATCCGCCCAGCGGGACCTCTAATTCCAGCATTCCAAGCAGCAAAGAGTCAGAAAGTGCAGTCGCTTGGGTGGCGTACAGCACCTTGGGAAATGTAGTCCTCGCTATTGCCCACTCCCATTCTTCCGGCTCCCGGCAAGGACTGTTTGATGGCATCACCTAGCAGCGGCCATCGCCACCTCCTCTCTCGCATCGGCTATGGAAGCGAGTGAGGAGCCAGGTGATAATGAGGGCCGAGGGCCGTGGCAAGTGTGAGGGAAAGGTGGGAGACTTCCGTGAATAATGAAAAAAACAAACAAACACAAGTGGAGCTGTGGAGGAGGTATCAACGGGTGTTACTAAAACTCACTTCTCAATAAATTGTACAATAGTTATACACTTGAATATCTGCTTGCCATTATTTCTAGACTTTGATAATAGACTTTTACTTTCAGAGCTAGTTATTTACTTACATTATTACTAAAACCAGTAATAATCGAATGAGGAGGATTATATTTAATATGATAAAGAGTAGATACATTTATATAGTCTTACAGATACAACCGGCCCTTTGAGGGCAACCATAATGCCAATGCGGCCCAAGATGAAATTGTGTATGATACCTCTGATCTATAGGAATACTACCGTGTAGCCATTAAACAAGGAAATACTACCGAGTTCATTTAAAGGTCAAAAGGAGGCCCAATCTTTCCGGCAACCCTGAGTGTTACACTGCTCTAATCCTCACCATCTTTTGCTTTTCCTACACTCCTTCTATTTTGCAGGATAATCCCACACCCTGTTTGTCTCCTTTCCCTTCTCAAATATACTAGATGTACAACAACAACATCATCTTTGACCCCCACCCCCAAAATAAGGTGTAGGACCCTGACACAGTTCATTTCTTTCAACACAGACCATTGGAGGGTCAAAGTGACATTTCCTGAAAGCTGCAGGAAATCGTCCTTGAGGAACATTCACTCAGATAGACATGTCTCATCTCAGGAAGGAGGCTGTGGGAGCACAGCTGGCTGACGTAAAAAGCTGGCTTACATATGCATCTCTTCCCATTTACTTTGAGAAGCACTGCCTATTTTCAAAATAGTGGAGCTATTTCCACAGCAAGGCTCATCGTCTTATCTTAGCTACAGGCAAGTGGTAACTGAACAATTACACTCCCCGCTCCCAAGTAATTAGCGGACCAGGGATCACTCTGGCTCCCCTCACCCCATGAGCCAATTACTGAATGCAATATGCATTTTGTGTTGTGTTTTAAATTTGTTTTGTATATCTTTTTTTTCTCTTTTGTGCGATTTTGTAACGTTTAGTTTAATAAAAAGAAAAAGAAAGGAAACGAAAAGCTATAATCCCTACGAAGTGACTGTCTAACTCAAGGGACTTACAGTGAAAAACAGGCAGAGGGAAGAGAAGGGTAAGTTCAGTTCAGTTCCACATGCCGTTGGTAAGTGCTGTCAAGTCAATGCCTAATTATGACAACTCCAATAAAATTTTTGAGGACTGCGAGATATTTAAGGAGTGGTCTTACCATTGCCACCACCTCCCCAGCGAGCTTCCATGGCCAAGTGGGAATTTGAATCCAGGTCTCCTGTGCCCTAGTCCAGCCCTCTGACCTCTGGGTCTCCGTGCCACATACACATGATGAGAATCTGAGGTTTAGTTTAGTTTGTGAAACAGAAGCATTCTGTTTATGCCCTGAGGCACTCTTTTCCATATTTTACCATGTTTTACAGGTTACAAACGTGAAGCTGGGAACCTGCCAAGTAATTTTGAAGGTCCCCAATGTGCCATTACTGTCTTCTGTGAGTTGATTGCTGCAAAGCACAACCCACATTAGGAGCACCCGGTTTAAGAAGTAATCTAGCCACGTGATCCAAGTAGAAATCCCTTTCCAGACCTAGGCCGCTCCGGGAGAAAGGCAGCTTACCACTGTGAGGTAAAATCAACAAACTCTGCAGAGAACGTATTCGCAGGGAGTTGTGGCGATGGCTCCTCTACCACCTGTTTGAGCTGCTGGAACGGCGTCCCCCAGGCATCGTACGGAAACCGCAAGATCGCCAGTTCAATCTGGGTGTGGAGAAAAGGGCAAGGAGACATCAAGACAACTTCCTTAGGCTCTTTAAAAAGGAGGAAAAGGCAGCTAAAGGTACTGCCAGAAGCAACACATGCGAAGGCATCAGCTAGCCACGGCCTTACCTATGCTTAGCAGATGCTACCACCTGCAGGCACGACTCTGACATTGCACAGTCTGTCTCGGCAGTTCAGGATCCTGGGGCAGGTTGCATTGAGTCCCCACCCCACCCCCATCCCCTTTCTGTTCCCTCCTTAGAAATGCTGGGCTTAGTTGGTGCCTCCGAGAAAACAGCCTGTGCACGTCCCAAGAGACAGAATGTCTCTGGGAATATTTAAACGCAGCAGCGTCATGAGGCCAGTTCTGCAGGTTTGTGCCACATACCCACAATCTCCCTGGAGAACGCAGAGTGCCAGGGGCCAACTCTCTCTCTCCCACCCACCCCCCTTCCTAATGCACGGGGGCTGTTGCAACAAAAGGGAACTAAAAATTCCCAAGAAAATGCTTCTGACGCACTTACAGAAACCTTCAGTTTTTTTTCTGAAGGAAGATCCCCTACAGCAAGCTTGGTGCCAGCATGGAAGAGACTGCCTGCTAAAGGGCACCAAGTTTCTTTTGGTTCACAAAGAACCTTTTTGGTTCAAGAGGTACTGAAATCATTATTACAAGGAAGTGTGAGCCTTTTTCTGCAGGACTACAGTAGAGGAGACAGCTTTACCTGTTGAAATTCTGTATCTACATTTTTGTCTCCCTCTCTGTTTTTTTTTTTAAAGTGTGGGAAGTCTGTCACAGATTTAATACTGATCAGTGCCGGAGCTGTCAGCTCAACCGTTTCAGGGAACAGGCTAACTTCCACCAATATAGCCCACATGCTTCTCTACCAGTTCCGAGTTCTATGTGTCTCCCACACAATAGGCTTTGCTTGAGATTAGTTTCGATCTAAAGTCCCAGCACTCCTGATTCCTGTAGTGACCTCCCAGGGCCACGGTTGGGCTGCTGCATATAAAATAAAATCCTCCTACAGGATCCAAATCAATGGAGAAGATGCAAACTCAGCCCCGCAAGTGATCAGCTGCAGGGTAAGAGGAAGAAAAAGGGAACAAGGTGGGAGTACCCTTTGTTGAACCTGATGATTAGATAGCTTTAAAATGAAACAGTACTTTGATTTTAAATTGCCAACAAATCTGGAGGGAAAGACCAGGAAATGCTCCTGATAAGCCTCCTCTTTGTCCTAGTGGCTTTCACATAGGACTGTTGGGGTTCTCTGCTCACAGGTTCCCCCAGAAAAATCAGAAAAACCCAGGGCCCCCCTAAAGACACATCCAATCTTCCTTATTCTTGACTACAGATCCTCCTGGGCCACATCTTCCACAACCAATGCAGATATGGAAAAAAATGTGCCCTTCCCTCCAGATGCCACTTGTGGATGATAGGCTTGCCACTCCAATCAACCTCCACCAAGGACTATAGTGCCTAGGACTGGTAGGAGTCCCAGCTGAACATCACCTGGAGAGTCACACATTCCATAGTCTCCTGGGAAGATGTTGTGCAGGTGTCATGGCACACTCTCAGTCAACATTAGGCGAGGATGATGAGCCAGCATCCACCTGCACTGAATGCATGCTCTGCAGCATGCATCCCAGAAGGATCCAGAGTCCTCTGCAATCCATATTCCTCAGTAGACAATTGGAGTGGGTTCCCTGAAGGAACACGGGAAGGTCTAAAACCCACTTATATGCCAGCAATAAAAGTTATATGCCAGCAATAAAAGTAAGCCCTAACAGAAACCTAACTCTTTCACATGTACACATGTGCCACTAAATGCTACTGTAGTAATCACACCAGGATTGAAAATCCTGCAGGTGATTTGTTTTTGCAAACCACAGGTCTCTCTTGGACCAAACCCCTTTCACCCTGGCAAAAGTGTTATCTTGTTAAAAGCAGCACCTTCAATTCTCGGAAGCCTCCCTGGGAGGTGGTTCTGTCTTAAAACAAAGAACCCTCAATGTATTTTCCTCCTTTCAAGGGGGTGAGGGGAAAGAACACAAAAGAAGAATTTTACACTGCCAGAACTAGAATTCTGTCCACTTCCAGTCTTATTTCATGGGGCTGGTAAGGCTCATGGAGGACTCACAACTCCTCAGACCTCCAGATCATGCCACCACTGAGCCAGATTATTGGTCTAGACCCACTACCATGTCATGGCATATACTATGATGAGTTCTATCACCAATATAATTGCCACAGAAACATACGGTTAAACACTTTAAGAAGTGGGTCCTTCAATTCTCCCCTGCGAGTTCTGGGAGAAGAGCCAGCTTCTATAGTTTTGGGCAAGCCGCGCAGTCCCAGGATGCCCCCAGAAAAAGAGAATGGTGAACCATTTCTGAGTCACCAAAAGTCTGTGAAAGGGTTGTTGTAAGTCAGAATTGACTTGATAATACACAATTATTATTAGTCGGGCCCTGAAGGCCTTGACAATTCTCTGTCTTATTCTTGGCTGGATGAATATATTTTGAGGCAAGTACGAGCTGCAGCAGCTTAGCATCTCTGCTGTGCCAAGAGACCATGCCATGATGGCACCAGCACCCAGGAGACAAAGAAAGCTTGGAAGTCAGAACTACCTCACCACAGCAGCTAGGCAAGCACACAAGCACATGATCAGGAAATGTAAGACCAACTAGTCGCTATAACGATAAGGCTCTTCCCAAGAGTCTATACTACCATTAATCTAGCCAAAGACGTCAATATACCCAGCCCCAAATCCACATTTCCCAAGAGAATGGCACCTACCCTGAAACATCAGAAAGGTGCTGCCTTGATTAGACTTCTGCTAAGATAAACCACTAAGGCTGGCCATCAGGAGCTATCTCCTAGTTTCCCTTCTGTTGGTCCTATGGACCTCTTTGCATTTGTAATGAAGGTGGGTCTGCAGTCAGTAAAGTCTCATCCCTTTTCAGGAAACCCTACCCTACAAAAAGCCTGGGACCAACGTCCATTGTTCTTTATTCTTAGATCCTCCATGGTTCCTGTACTTGCCAAGGTCCATGCATGCTTCTGGAAACTCCAGCACCTCGATTGCTCTTGATCCCTGCTTTGCTGAGCTGAAGAGTTAGGTTAGAGCATTTGCTCCATCCAATCCTGTGCAGAAAATCATTTGAGACCACTATGCGGGTCCTGCCTGGAAATTTCTATACAAACACTGCCTATCCCAACAGCCAATATTAGTCCTGTATTTCACTGAAACTGCATAGAGTTAATTCTCAGCTCCTTCTAGCTTCAGTAAAGAGACAGAAGTAACACCCAAACGCACCAAAGGCCACACAAAGATGTTTCTCCTCTGTTGATCTTGCCACTGTGACTGTATGTGATTGATGGTTTATAACCCAGAAAACCCAGGTAGCCCTACAAGGACACTGGTCGTAAGAAGGGCACTGGAACCTTTCTTTTTAAAGAACATTCTACATGTATAGTCTGAGTCAGTATGTCTTTGTTGCACTGAAGCCCTCAAATGATTTCAGATTCATCTCATCCAAAGCTAGGCTGCAAAACATTTTCTACATTCAAGAGGCAGAAAAGAGCAGAATGCTCTCCCTGTGTCAAGCTCAGCTGGAGAGACGCTGGTGAAAAGATCCAGCTGCATGACAGACAGTAACATATTCTTACCATTGTGATTCCCAGGCTCCAAATATCAGATTTGACGCTATATCCCTTTTGGTTTAATTCTGGGTTGATTCTTTCCGGCTAAAGGGGCAAGAGAGAGCCAAAAACAGAAAAACAAAACAGATTGATTGATTGATACACAAAATCCTTTGTTCTAAATTTCCCGGGGTAGAGGACAGACCATTTCTACCTCCTGAAAGCAATGAAATGAAGGTAAGACCACGCTTATCAGATATACTCTCCAGCTTTGAAGAGAACCACCAAGGGCAAAATCCTATCAGCTTCTTATGGGGCCCCAAGAGGAACGGTGAAGGCCACATCTGCTAATGATGAGATACCAGTCCCACGCCCAAGAATAAACCTGGTGACATGCCTGGCACCTTGCCAACTAGCCACAGCCACATCCACAATTCCTCTTGTGTATACATAAAAACACAGTAGGATCCTGCCCCCAGAGGACCTCTCACCGTGCACATGTGGTCTTAACTGTGTTTGGGGGTTTGGCAAGAGATTGGCCAACTTGTTATTTTTATGATGGGAGGTACTAAAGACAAAGTGGCGACTTGGATATCTTGGAGCCAAGCCATTTAGGACTCTATAGACGAAAACACAACACAGGATCCTGCTTTCAGATGCCAGTCAAGTAAAGATGTTTCATGTTAGGTTCTTTTTGCAATCTGACTACCACATGCTAGACAAAATGCTGTTTGAAATGCTCTTGCCACGGAGCACACAGAAGATGAGTGACACCAGTTTAGCATGAAGAAAGGCAAAGCTCAGGGAAGGATGGTCTAGCAAGATTACAAAGATACCATCTTCCTTCTTTGAGTCTTCATGATAGGCAAATGGATGCCCCCCCCCCCTGATGTTTTTCACTACAGCATACATCAGCCTCAGCCAGCACCACCCGTGGTCAGAGACTCTATAAGTTACAGTCAAAAACACCTGGAGGAAATGAAGGTCGCCTATCCGTAGGAACAGAGGTATATAGTCTTATGAGCACAGTGACCGAGGTAGGTGCCTTGTTTCCATTCCATTTAAAATATTACTTTCCTGGGTTATAACTCCTGGAAACCTTCAGCCAACATGGACAGTGTGGGCAGGGGATTCTGAAGTTTGAAAAGGGAGGGGGGAGGGAAGGAGGGAGGGAGGGAGGGAGAGAGAGAGAGAGAGAGAGAGAGAGAGAGAGAGAGAGAGAAATGAAAGGGAACTTTCCCAGGCTTTGCTTATTCTTCCTTGGAAGGGAGGGAAGACCATTCCCAAGGCAACACTCTCATCCTGCAGTTATTACAACAGTTGTAGCAATTCCACAGGCTCCTCAAGAGGGGAAGAGATCACAATCTGCAGCTTAAGCATCAGCTTCACTCTTCCAAAACCTCTGAAGCAGAGCAGAGCAGCCTCCCAACAAAACTCTTACCAGGCATGGTGAACCCAAAATTTCATGAGCAGGAGATATCTTGTCCTGAGTTTAGATTACCAGGCACAGCTGCTGCTCCCTTTCAGATGGTCAGCAAAAAAAGGGGGGGTTTATTCTAAGGAACATTTGCAGCACAACATTTTTGTGTGTTTTATATGCCATCAAGTTGTTTCCAAGGGATATGAGATATTCAGCGAGTGGGTTTTATCAATGTCACCACACACCCCCATGAGCTTCCATGGACAAGCGGAGGTTTGAAGCCCTTTATCTTTTATGCTTCTACTGACTTCTACTTTCTAACTAAAATTTCTGCTGCATTTTACTGTTTTGTTTTCATTTTGATAGTAAATGTGTGTCACAAAGCCGGGGGGGGGGGGGGGCGGAATCTGCCCTAGTGCATACACAGATAGTTAGGCAACACAGCTATGGGCATGTGTGAAGATTATAATGAAGGTTTCCCAATTCTCTAAACTTACCGCCATGTAAGGTTTGCAGCCAGCATCCATTGTCTTGGCCACAGAATCAACGAGGTAACCACTAATTCCAAAGTCACACATTTTAACCTGTCCTAGTGTATTGATCAGTACATTGGAAGGCTTCACATCTGCAAGGTGGAACAGACAGAAACGGTTACTCCTTGCAGGCAGGTCATCTGCCATGAGTCACAGTAGAAACTGAAACAGGCTGGAGTCAGTCATTGCCACCGGAGGGCACCAGTGACAGCATATATTTTCTTATTGATTCAAAAATCACAAGTTCCAACAAGGTAAGAAAATCAGGTATTTCAAGAGCTGGACTAGGTACAGGTAACCTACAACCATCTAGACATTAATAGTCTTTATCTCCCATACGTCCTGTCCGTGGGCCATGCTGCTTGGGCTAATGGAAACTGGAGGCCAAGAACATGGGTTCTCCACCACTTTCCCTGGACCAAAGTTGGCATTTATTCCAACCCAACCTGCTGTCGTTTGGTTGGAATACAGGATAAATGCAGTTTAAGAAAAACTCATGAAGGCCAAAAGGCAGGTGCAAATCTAGCTCTCCACTAGCCAATAAGCTAGTAGTTGTGCTAGTTCTCTCCCTCACTCTTAAACATACTAAGGAACAAGGATTAGTGACACTGACATCATCATGAAACCTGTCCTAAGATTCCTAGAGCAACTGAAGCTGTAGTTACCACAGGTGGGAAAATGCTGGAGCAAGCAAAGGGGAAGATCTGTCTCTCTTCCTAAGGCTAGCTCCTTTGTTTATTGGGGATAGCAGACCAGGCCATGTCAATGAAATCATCTCTAGCCTGTACAGCTCATAATTGGAAACAATGTTTTTGACTATAGCAAGCAACAACCAACATCATTTTCCATGCAACACGTGTTTCCCTAACTAACTGCTCAAAGCCTTTCAAGGTGAACACAAAACTGCACGAGCAGGAGATCCCTTGGCCTGATTTTAGATGATCTCGTCTGCTACAAACCCATCTCACAGCTCCCATCGTTCAAGAAGATCCCCTATACCAATGGGAATACTTTTGTGGGATGCAATGGGGAGGAGGAAAAGAAAGGTCGCTTCCATACGTAGCCCTTCAGTAGCACACTCTAGATAACACCCACTGTATCTCAGTAATCCTTACGAGAGCAGCGAAAAAGGTGAGACCAGAGATTGTAAAGAATCAAAGCAGTACATTTGCAAAGAGCAGTATCTATCTGATACCATACAAAGATTGTATAACCAGCTCAAAGCCATCCA